>CAMTDV010000017.1:89916634-91273301 GCA_947069175.1 Scalesia atractyloides
AGATAGGTACCGATTGAAATTCAAAACACAATGTGTTAAAGTTAAAAAATTACCAAAAAATATTATCATTTAAGTTTAATCTAATTCATAAATGAAACACACTGATGGTTTCGAATCAAAGTTTTACAAAGAAAATCTAAAGTAAAACATCAATAAATAAGATTTTGATACCTTTGATTTTGATGGTCTTTGAATATGCTCTGCAAATCTGAAATCGATTAGGAGAGAATGATAATTAGGGTTAAATGTTAGAATGAAGATTATGGTGTAAGATTCATTATTTTAGGTAACATAATTATTGATCTCGGGTCAAAATAATGAATATGGGTACCCAATGCGGGATCCATATTAATAGATAAGTAATTTTCCCACCAAAACATCAAAATTGTTTCACAATAAAAGGACATGTGTCCCAAATATTATTTGTTTATATAATATATAGATATAGGGTAGGGTTATTGTAAAAAGGGTGTGTTTTGTGAGAAGTGTAAGAAGGAATCCACACCCTTTGATCTATAATCTAATTGTTGAGAGAGTAAACTACCATTTTAGTCCCTGAGGTTTGGTCAGTTTTGTCATTTTAGTCCAAATCTCAAAGTTTTTGCATCTAGGTCCCTGTGGTTCATTTTCATTGCCATTTTGGTCCAAAAGTGAAATTAGATCAGATTTCTAAAAGAAAAACCTGGATTTTTGTCCTTTTCCTCAGGGGCATTTTTGTCCTTTTAGGGGTGTTTGGGTTTATTAATGCTTAAATGACCAAAATGCCTTTAAGAAAAAGGACAAAAAACCAAGTTTTTCTTTTAGAAATCTGACATGATTTCACTTTTGGACCAAAATGGCAACAAAAATGAACACACAGGGACCCAGATATAAAAACTTTGAGATTTGGATTAAAGAGGCAAAACTGACCAAACCTCATGGACCAAAATGGCATTTTAGTCTTGTTGAGATTATAATGACAAAATTGTAAATAGTGTTTACAATTAAAATAATTAATTTTCTATATTAATGGTATGAAGGTAAATTTAACATTTTTGAATTCAAAAACACACATGCAATGCACATGCAAGTTTCCCCGGTCTTTTTTTAAACATCAAAAACTTTTTATACGTATTTTTTAAAAAAGAAATTACACATAATAACGAGTGTTTTTTAATCTTTAATATGAGTACCATATTGATATACTTTTATAGGAAAAAAATTAAGTTTCAATCGAATGTTTTAGTTCATGGTGTTTTGTCTATATTGTTTTAATTGTGTAGTGATTTAATGCGTTGTGTTTTACATTAAAACACCATGAACGTATACAAGACACCATAACATTGCAAATCCCATTGAATTCAGCAAACTATTTACAGTAAAACACAATGAACGAAAATAAGACACCATAACATTGCAAATACCATTGAATTCAGCAAACTACCATTTTTATACAGAAACACCATGAAACTAAAATAAAACATCATAGAAAACAAGACACCATACAAGTATACAAAGACACCATTCCATTAGCAATTAAAAAACTATCAATAAATTCAACGAGCTAACCTTTTCCTTTTACAAGACATTATAAACTCTTTTGAATTCCTAAATTAAAACACCATTGAAAACAAGATTGAAAGAATAAATGAAAATTGTATTTGCAATGTTATGGTTTCTTATATACCTTCATGGTGTTTTACTGTAAAACACAACGCCTTGAATCAATATGCAATTAAGACAATATAGACAAAACACCATGGGCTAAAACATCCGATCAAAACGTAATTTTTTCTCTCTATATAAGTATAGCAATATGGTACTCATATTAAAGATAAAAAACACTCGTTAGGTGTATTTTTTTTAAAAGTTACGTATTAAAAGTTATTGCCGTTTAAAAATGACGGAGGGAACTTGCATGTGCATTGCATGTGAGTTTTTAAATTTTATCTTTAATTAGGTTTATTTATTAAATTATTTTCTTACCCTTAACCTAATAAAATAAATAAGGACATGTGTCCTCATCATATTATTTCTTATCCTTCTCACAAATTTAATTTTTTTAAGGGGAAGGATCCACTAAAAAGTGGATTTTGCCTAAGTTGTCTAAGAAGGATTGTGATGATTACATGTGGCACTCCCTGTAAGTAGGAAAGAAGTGTATTTTGGTACTAAAACATTTTGGTTCTTATAAGTAGGAGTGTGAAAATGACATGTGACACCCCTTTTGTTTTCTAAAAAAATACAACAAAAAAATCTAGTAAAAAAATACCACAAAAAAATATAGTTCAAAAAAATAGCACAAAAAATCTAGTACAAAAAAATATAGCACAAAAAATTTAGTACAAAAAAATATAATACAAAAAAATATAGCAAAAAAATTCAACACAAAAAAATCTAATAAAAAGAGTCCAGCACAAGAAATTAAAAAAAAATAAATTTTAGACAAAAAATTTCAACACAAAAAATGTAGCACAAAAATGTAATAAAAAAATGCAGCACAAAAAATGTTATACAACATAGAAATACAACATATTTTTGTGCGTTTTTTTAGTTGACATATTTTATATAGCTATGGTATTCATATTAAAGATAAAAAGACGCTCAATTTTATGGTGAAATTTTTATGAAAAAATAATGTCGTATAAAAAAGTTATGAACGTTTAAAAAATGGGGGTGGAATATGCATGTGCCATGCATGTGGATTTTCTCAAGATACCCTTACACTCATCTTTTTTCCTACATTTTCATCTTAACCATTGATTTGAAAAATGAATGGTTAAGATTCATTCTCATCCTACTTAGGCAAAATCATCTTTTTATTTGATCTTACCCCCCTAGACCTATATATATATATATATATATATATAGGGAAAGTCTAAAATACAATGTGGCTTAACGTATGACTGTACGCTGAGTGAAGTCTACACGTTATAAAACCAAAGAATGAAAACCCGCATGTTGCAAAATAATCAAGGCCGCATAGTCTTTGTTTTCAATTAGCTTTGTGATTGATCAATTGGTTAATCAATTTCGTCCAATTCCTTTCAAATTTCTTTTCGTTTCAGTTCAAATTCGCCATTGTTCGGTCAATTTCACCGGTTTATGTTCAAATTCATCTTTGATTTTGAAAATTTTCATAAAAAATGACGACTCGAACAATGACCGTTGAACAGAGGATGAATTTCGTCCAATTCGTTTCAATTTTCTTTTTTGTTTCAGTTCAAATTGGCCACTTTTCGGTCAATTTCATCGAATTGTGTTCAAATTCATCTTTGATGTTGAAAATTTTCATCAAAATAACGACAAACCATAGAACAGAGATGCAGGAACATGACAGAGGATGCAGGAAATAATCCCGCATGTTGAAAGAAAAATCCCGCATATTGAAAAGAGCTCAGCGTACGATAACCCCTATTGTACGTTAACCGGTCTCTCTCTCTCTTTCTTTCTCTCTCTCTCTCTCTCTATATATATATATATTATACATATATATATATAGGGTGAGGATTGATGTGCTAAAAGTAGTTTAATAAAAACAACTAAAATTAACCTAAATCTAGACTCAAAGAAATACTCTAGACTCACTAAAACGAACTAAACTACTAACCGGCAAGTGTACCGATCGACTCTAGTATAGCTAAAGCAAGTCTGGATATCAAACCCACGAGACTCTGCTGATTAAATTAAATACTTTATTTAGACTCTGACAGACACGGACTAAACTGTTGTGATTTGATGGGGGGTTTCTAACAAATTCCTGATAAAACAATTTAAAAACTAGCTAAGATTAACTAAATTAACTAAACGAATTGCTTTGGACTTAACCTCTGATGGTGAGAAAACACTACCTAGACTGGAATCCTGATTGTTTCAAGCAATAATTTTTTAATTAGAAGTTGTCAACTATGGAACCGGACGCATAAAAGTCTCACCTTCCGGAATATCTAAAGGACCCCTGACCCTTCTCAAGAGCACACAATGACATCCTAAAAGTTGTTACGAATACCGACTATTAGACTCCCTCACAGGACCTCTAATGGGTTTATGGAAGTACCTTGCAAGACCCACTCCTTCACAGGTCTGAATCAAAGGTAGACCTGGACTTTCAGATAGACTTACTAGACAATAGCCAATGGTTTACTCCCTAGGGAAGATCCTACCTTACGGTTTAATGACTTAGACCTAGTAATAATCTCGCACCTCACAGCTATTGACGATTAGCAGGACACTTGGTTTTATAAGTTAACCGAATATCACTCCTAAGGTTTATTACGTAATTTAACCTCAAAGATTAAAGATTCATTATGTGATATAGACACTCACCAAAACCTTAAATCTAGCAAGACTCTATTATGTGATAAAGACCGTCACCAAGAATCAGGCGAAGTGATGAACAACCAACGAATACTATCAAGCATACATACGTATCTAAACAAAAGACCAAGTCGCTTACAAACTCATAAACAATCCATAGCATCCATAAATCACATAAAAATCAAAACTTTAACACAATCATTCATCCAATCTAGGTAGTCTATAAAATTTAGCCAATCAAAGTCATGGAAAACATCAAAAACAAAGTATAAACGAGAGTTTTGAACATCATGTAAAGAAAAGACAAGAGTAAGAACACCCGAATAGTAAATCACCAAGCCAAATGTTTCCTAAGCTTCCCCTCTTCAACTTGTAACTCCAAGAACTCGAAAATACCCGAAAAGATGTAGTATATTCGTTCTAAGCTCTCCCAATTCGTCCAACTAGGGTTATGGACAAGATAATGATGCTTTTATAGGTCTGGAAGAATCATACAGCAACCAACATTCAAAATTCCCAGAAAACACCCCGTTGCGTCGTGCGACGGGTGAAGGATATGAGCTCCCCGCAGCGCGGCGCTATGTAAGATTCAAATCTCCTTTTTCCTACCTTGGCGTAGCGTGACGGTGTATCCATATGCCTGTCGCGCTACACCTAGCCCTGTTTTCTCCAGAAAGTTTTGAAATTCTCATCAGTATTTCAGCTCCAGCTATTCCAACTTTCATCCTTAACTTCTCCCAAGTATAAAATCAACATTTTCAAGCATATTTCCGCAATAAAACCCTGTACATGACAAAGCATCAAACTCCTACGAAATAACTATTAAAATCAAACAAACTCAAACGAAAATTAAACAAACTCTACATGATAAATGGATGTATTTCACAATACATCAAATATACCCATACTTACCTTTTTTCGTCCTCGAAAAAGAATATGTGCAAAATGAAATCACAGACAGAAAATCACTCGGGACAAAATTTATTCATACCTATTAATCGAAACTTGTATTAGCCATGATTGCGAATATGTTTGTCCTCTTAAACCCGGACCCGGTTCCAAGCCCTTATCATGCAATTTAAGTTCAAGTGCGGTCAAGTTACTTAGGGTCTCACACTAGAAGCCACAGCTCATCTAATCCCGCCTCAAGCTTACAGAACAAAATGAACGATCACTGGACCAATTCCTAACTGTTTTATATCAAAATCAAAAGAATTTAAAACCAAATTTTTTTCTTTTTTTATTTATTTATTTTTTCATAATTGAGCTTAGATCATACTTTACCTAACCCAGAGGCATTCCGGCTGTAGAGTCGCTATCCCCAACTCGGATTACAATAGGCTTTGGTAGAAATTCTTTTACGCACTTTGATTTCACATATCCCAGAGGCAATCTAAGTCAGAGTCACCATCCCCAACGAAGATTACGTAGGCCTACGCTACTTTCCTTAATTCCTAGCTCAATTTTTTTTCATGATTAAAAATTCTGACGATTTTAACTTACAACGGCATTCCTTATACTATTATTGGCGGTTTCGACTTCCCACTTTTCCTAGATGAGCACCCACTAGCAAACCGACAATTAAGTACATTAAGATTAAAGGAACCTAGAACCAAACCCGGGCCTATTCACATATCCCAAACTAGACACCAGCTCGACTACTCTTTTACTCATATTATTATTATTTGAACCCGAGTAACCACCTATCTTTTCCATCATTTTCTGCTTTATTTATTTTATTTTTATTTTTTGCAAACTTCTTATTTCAAAAGACATTTTCTAATTTTTTTTAACAAAATTAACTCTATAACTACGACCCCTATGTACACCATGTATCCCATCCCCACACTTAAAGATTGCATTGTCCCTAATGCAAAGACGAGACACGACTCAAATGACCTAGAAAATAAAGATACTAAATAAAGAAATAATTATATACAAAGTATACAAGTGAAACGACTTAGCTGTAAATATGCGAGACTGTCAATGTGCCAGTCAATTCCACATATGCCCTCCATTCCGAATACGCTCAGCAAACAACTCCTAACTCTCGAAATACGCAAACGGACGCGGCATAAACAAATACCAAACCTATCACAAAACACACCAACTAGCATAGCGTAATAGATAATAGTGTCCAAACATCCAACAACCATCAAACAACTGATCATACTACCCCAAACCATCCCAACCAAGTATCCAAAATTAGGAGTACAGACCAGATCAGAAAAAGAAAAATAAAAGACACTAGATAAGACTCTTGCTGCTACCACCACTGTCATCTCTGATCACTCGTCATCGCCCGACTCCTCTTCTTCCATCTCTTCATCACTATCCTCATCTTCATCACTATCCTCATAAACCTCATACTCCGGTGTCGGATCTGCATAACCACTTGGCCCAGCACCTGAACCACCCTGCTGACTCGAGCTACCTGGAGCACTAGGATCTACTCCACCGGGCATTGGAAACTGACCTGGATCGACAAACGGCTGAAAGAAATCCGGAACCCGCATACTCATTTGTGCCATCATATGCCGAATCGCTCCATCCTGCCTATCATGTCTAAAATCAATCCTGCTAAAACCCTGAATCATCCGGTCATAAAGTGATGCTAACGTAAGAGGCTCCGGTGGTGGCTGTCGACGAGGATACTGAGGAGCGGGCATCTCCTTCCTCTGTCGCGGAATCTGGCGAGTTGTCGGATGAATTGCCTGCATAACATCATCAGCCGGATGTCCTACCGGTGGCAAGCCTTGAGGCCCCTGCCTCTCATCAATCTAAGTCACCGGCTCACTCATACTCACAATCCCTGCCTTCTGCAAATCCCTCACATTCACATGCCTTGACGCAGGTCCTACCTTCAATGTGTTCAAATTATATTTCCCAAAAACACCCAAATCCTCAGCTATCTTAGTAATGTACGGACCCATGTCTAATGCAGCCCTGCCTCCTCCTCTACGTGCCCTGCTAAATGACCATGCCAACACGCTTGCCAAATTCATATCTCTACCCTCAACCCGACACATCAACAAGAAAATATCAATCCAGTTTGCTTTGTTCTTACCCGATTTCCTACCAACCAGAGTGGTAGAGAAAACCTTCAACATAAACCTATAAATCGTCTCGAACCGAAGTAATCAAATTTGTTTTCCCAAAAGGACGGTCGGCTATAGTACCCCAAAACCTTGCTAGATCACCACTGGCCAAACATCGCTCCCTCTGTTTCACATACACCCCCCTAAGGCCATTCATGAACTCATCAGAAGAAACATCCTCAAAAGCATAGAAACCACTTATAACACCAAATTGGGGTATAGAAAATTCATGCAACATCCTTCCTAAACTGAATGAAACTGCATCATCCTCAAGGAACGATCCCTCCTTGTGTTGAAAAGTAGCTCATCATACTGTGGCCAAACACAGTTTACCATATCCATCAATACTGGACCCAACAACTCCTCCACTCTCTCGCGAGCACCCATTTGGGTTAACCAGTCCCAATCAATAGTCCAATGTTCAAAGAGCTCCGTGCGAATGATCTTTTGCAACTTCACCCATTCTTTTGTATTAACCTCAAACTGAAGTAACTGATGACTTTTTCTTAGAGGAACCCTGGCAGAAATCTTTCGGTCATGACCTTCTATCGAATGCGTCTTTTCGGTGGACCCGTAACATATCGCACCTCTTGAACTGGCGACCCTCTTCGCCTTCGCTAGGTTCACCTGACATATCTGCATAAACATGTTTAAACACGGCAAAACACAGCAGGAAATTAGCGATAACAAACTTTTTTTTGTATTTTTAAATTTTTTTTATTTTTTTATTTTTTTAAACAAAAGACCAACCGTATAGCATTGCATTCGCGGTTGAAACCTAAAACCGGATTACCGTTTTCAAAAAGCAAAAGTTCTAAACAACCTCGCCCGAGTGGAGATTGAGTACGGACGAAATGTTTTATACTTGCACCTGCCTAAAAAAAATAAACCCGAGCTAGAACTAATAAATGAATAAATTACAAGACTCGAAAAGCACAAACTCAATGTACACTACCCCCTACCGGCACTAAAATTGTCCTCAATTATACGTCAAGTGCCAAATGCAAACGGCATTGAGTGGCAAACCATGCAAAGCTCCAATCTTTATAATGTAAAAAGTGAAACGGGTGAAAACCATAATTAAAATTCACATTCTCAGTCTGAATATTACCAACCCGAATCCCCACACTCAACGTTACTATACCCCAAAGCTACGCTAGCCGCAAAGCACAATATTTTCTAAACAAACAACCCAACCACAACCTTGAACACGCCTAAGCTAAGCAACCAAAACCATCCGCAACCTGATACTAGCATGGCATTTGTTCAAAACACAACCCTAGACCTAGACCCGACACAAAAATAGCAAAAACAAACTCAAAAGTATCTAATAAACGAATAAAGTACAGAAAATTACAAGGAAACATACCGGATTCGTAAAGAACAAATGAAAAAATTTCAGCTTTAAGTGAAGAAAAAAGGTCCCGTGTTTGGTGGATTTTGAGGCGAATCGAGTGTATTTGACGGTGGAAAGATATAGGGAAGTGAAATGGTTGATGTAGGTGAAAGATGGGGGAAAATGATGAAGTTTGGTGGTGGAATGGTGGATAATGGTGATTTTCGGCTGCAAGGTTCATAGGTTAGGGTTTTGAGAAGTTGGAGAAGAAAAAGGGGAAAGCATACTATATACCCGGGTGTCACACCCCGTCGCGTCGCGCAGAGGTACCGAGTGACTAGCTTCGCCCTATGAAAACTGTTGATTTTCAATTTAGGGCCTACGCACTACGCGTAGGTACCAAGAGATTTGCGTCGCGCTACACCTAGCCCCTTTTTTCAAGAAAGTTTCAAAATTTTGACAGATCTGTGCCTTAGAAAAATTCTTGTACTTTATCCAAACCTTCCAGAACTTAACCCAAAATTTTTCTAACACTTATACTTACCTGGAACCTCGTTTTCCTCATCCAATTTCGTAAATCCTCGGCTATGATTCCCTACAAATGACTCAAAAAATCGAAACAAAGACCGACAAACTATAAAAGAAAACTGTTAGTTACGAAAAATAACCAAAGAGAGATGAAAATACAACCGATACAAACTCTACACTTGAGCCTACGCTCAAGACACTAAGTGGTGGTGTTAGGCATGTCTTCGAGAGGAGTGACCTCTCTCTCGGTGTTATCGATCAGACCACTTAAATAGTGCTTCAACCTACGGCCATTTACCTTCCATATACATCCATCGAATTCGTTTAGCAACTCGACCGTTCCATGTTGAAATACTTCTCTAACGATATATGGTCCCATCCATTTCGACTTCAACTTCCCGAGAAACAATTTCAACCTCGAATTATAAAGCAGTACCTTGTCACCAACCGAGAATTCCTTCAACTTTTTCAACCTTCGATCATGCAAGGCTTTTGACTTTTCCTTGATACTCCATGATCGTTCATAAGCCGCACCTCGAAGCGCTTCCAACTCATGGATTTGAAAATACCTACGCTTAGCCGCTTCGGTCAAATCTAAGTTCATGGTCTTAAGGGCCCAAAGTGCTCTATGCTCCAACTCGACGGGAAGATGGCATGCTTTGCCATACACGATCATAAACGGAGTGGTCCCTAAAGGTGTCTTATAGGCGGTACGAAATGCCCACAAAGCGTCATCAAGCTTGCCGGACCAATCCTTTCTAGACTTCCCTACCGTCTTTTCTAAAATTCCCTTCACTCCCCTATTCGCATTCTCAACTTGCCCACTCGTTTGCGGATGATACGCGGTTGAAAACGGTGGGTAACTCCATATCGCTCCAATGCCTTATCTATCACGGCATTACAAAAATGCGAACCGCGGTCACTAATGAGAGCTCTAGGTGTACCGAATCTAGTGAACAACTTCTTAAGAAATTTCACCACCACTCGGGCGTCATTTGTAGGCGAAGCTTGAGCTTCAACCCACTTCGAGACGTAATCGATTGCCACGAGGATGTACCGATTCCCACTAGAGGGGGGAAAAAGGTCCCATGAAGTCAATGCCCCAAACGTCAAATACCTCTAGGACTTGGATTGGATGTTGGGGCATTTCATTCCTGGATGAAATATTGCCGGTACGTTGGCAAGCATCACAATTCTTAACAAACTCTACCGCGTCATCTACTACCGTGGGCCAATAGAACCCGCAATCAAAAACCTTTTGTGCGGTAGCGTGCGCACCATGATGACCACCGGTTAATCCTCCATGAACATGCCTAAGGATCTCTCTACCCTCCTCTCTCGCGACACATCTCCTAAGAACTCGGTCACCTCCTATCCTAAAGAGGAATGGATCATCCCATATGTACTTTCGTGCATCCCTAAACAACTTCTTCTTTTGTTGGGCATTCATATCCCCCATGACATACCCATTAGCCAAGTAATTCGCTAGGTCACTAAACCAAGGTATCCCCTCTCTCTCCGCCTCTACAAAATCTATGGTCTCGTGAGGAAATCTATCTCCTATCGCCTCCTCACAGATTTCCTCTCTATTCGGATCCTCTAACCGCGACAAGTGATCAGCGGCTAAATTCTCAGCCCCCTTTTTGTCCCTAATCTCAATGTCAAATTCGGAAAGAAGTAGAATCCACCGAATAAGTCGGGGCTTAGCGTCTTTCTTTTGGAAGAGAAAACACAAGGCAGAATGGTCGGTGAAAACGACGGTTTTGGAAAGCACGAGATAAGATCGGAATTTGTCGAAAGCGAATACTACGGAGCTCTTTCTTCATGGTGGTGTAGTTCTCTTGAGCATCATTTAATGTTTTGCTCGCGTAGTAAATTGGATGAAAGTGCTTATCCCTTCTTTGTCCTAAAACGCACCTACGGCATAGTCACTCGCATCGCACATGAGCTCGAACGGTAAGCTCCAGTCGGGCGAGATAAGAATGGGGGCACTAACAAGCTTCTCCTTCAAAATGGTAAAAGCTTTAAGACACTCCTCGTCGAAGACGAAAGGAACATCTTTCTCCAAAAGACGGGTCATGGGGCATGTGATCTTAGAGAAATCCTTAATGAAACGCCTATAGAAACCCGCATGACCGAGAAAACTCCTAATCGACTTAACATTGGTGGGTGGGGGTAAATGGATAATGGTATCTATCTTGGCCCTATCAACCTCTATCCCAACTCTCAAGATTTTGTGTCCAACACAATCCCTTCCGTCACCATAAAGTGACACTTCTCCCAATTCAACATCAACTTTGTCTCTATACACCTCTTCATCATTCGCTCTAAATTACCTAAGCAATGGTCAAAAGAATCACCGTAGACTGAGAAATCATCCATAAAGACCTCATAGTACTCTCAACCATGTCTTGAAAGATCGCGACCATGCATCGCTGAAACGTAGCCGGTGCATTACATAATCCGAAGGGCATGCGCCGGTACGCATATGTGCCATAAGGACATGTGAAAGTGGTTTTCTCTTGGTCCTCCAGGGCGATTGGATTTGGAAGTAACCGGAAAACCATCAAGAAAACAATAGAAGTAACGACTCGCGAGACGCTCGAGCATTTGATCGATGAACGGTAGAGGAAAGTGGCCCTTCCGAGTGGCGTCATTGAGCTTGCGGTAGTCAATACACACGCGCCAACCGGTGACCGTACGGGAAGGAATAAGCTCGTTTTTCTCATTCATGACAACCGTCATCCCACCCTTCTTTGGGACGACTTGAGTGGGACTAACCCATGAAGAATCGGATATTGGATATATTAGCCCGGCCTCCATCAACTTAATTACCTCCTTCCTAACCACCTCCTTCATGTTAGGATTTAAACGCCTTTGAGGTTGCACTACCGGTTTAAATTCGTCTTCCATGAGAATCCGGTGTGTGGAAAATGTAGGGCTAATCCCCTTGATATCGGACAATCTCCAAGCTATGGCATCTTTGTGCTCCCGAAGCACCTCAACTAACCTACCATTATCCTCCTTTGTCAACCTAGAAGAAATGATGACGGGCAAACTAGATTCCTCTCCTAAGAAGGCATACTCTAAATGGGATGGAAGAACCTTAAGCTCTAAAGGTGCCAACTCCAAGAGTTTATTCTCTACCTCTTCCCTAACCTCACATAACTCTAAAGTTTCCGGAACCCACTCCGGATCGTTCCCAACTTCCTCTTCCTCACTTCCAAACTCAATCTCATCTCCACCTACTAGATCACTCCCACTAATGTAACTAACACACTGATCGACATAGGACATGAAGGAGTCTAAAAAATAGACGGAATGACACGGACCACTATGATCATCACTACCACTAGGGTGTTGCATGGCTCTATCTATCTCGAATGTGACAATCTCGTCACCCGCACGAAGTGAGATCTTATCGTCATAGACATCAATGATTGCCTTGGCGGTTCGAAGGAAGGGACGACCAAGAATGATTGGAACCTTTTCGTCGGTTTCCATGTCGAGGATGACAAAATCAACCGGAAAGACGAACCTATCAACCTTGACTAAAAGATTCTCGATGATACCCCTAGGATACTTAACCGAACGATCGGCCAATGATAACGACACACGTTTTGGTGTAAGCTCTCCTAGACCTAAACGCTTGTAAAGTGAGAATGGCATCAAGTTGATGCTAGCTCCTACATCGGCTAGGGCATGAGCGGGAGCAACGGCGCCCCCGAAAAAGCATGGAATGGTGAAGGTGCCCGGATCGGTTAATTTCTCCGGTAGCTTGTTCAAAATTACAGCCGAACAACCGCCGGTCAATGGAATGTTCGACAACTCACCTAGCCTATATTTCCGCTTGAGAAGATCTTTGAGGAATTTAGCGTACTTAAGCATAGATTGCAAGGCCTCGACGAACGGAAGATTTATCTTTAATTGCTTAAACATCTCTAAGAAATGCCCGTACTCCCTAGCATATTTCGGATACTTGAGACGAGCAGGGTAAGGAACACGCGAATGATCAACCAAAGGGGATGGCTTGACTCCTACTGGCTGTTTTTCTACTCTCCTTTCTACCTGTAACTCCTTGGTTTGTGCGGTACTTGCTGGGAC
This sequence comes from Scalesia atractyloides, assembly GCA_947069175.1. Taxonomy (NCBI): domain Eukaryota; kingdom Viridiplantae; phylum Streptophyta; class Magnoliopsida; order Asterales; family Asteraceae; genus Scalesia; species Scalesia atractyloides. The sequence continues at coordinate 89,929,997 of CAMTDV010000017.1, forward strand.
TAGCCTATCGTGCACCTTACCGGGAGCTTCCATCTCAATCTCTTCGTCTACCTCTTCCTCACTCTCTACTTCCACACTCTCCCTAACTACCTCTCCTAAACTCCTACCGCTCCTAGTAGTGATGGCCTTGGCCGAATGATTGGCCGGGTTTTGGTAAGTGTTACCTGAGAACTGACCAGAAGGGTATTCTTGCAATTGTTTGGAAATACCACCTAACTGTCTTTGAAGATCTAAAAGAGCCGCCTGTTGATTTTTATTGTGAAGTTCTTGATTTTTATTTAAGTTTTCTTGACTTTTCACGAAACCATTAAGACCATTTAAGGTTTTCTGAGTGGCTTGATCCTTAACCATGATTTGAGTGAACATCTCCTCGATCCTACTAATATCGGAGGACTTCTCACTACCCTGACCCTCCTGATTCGACCCCGAATGACTAAACTGCCCCTGTTGATTAGGACCTGAACTAGTGAACAAACCCTGCCCCCTGTTTTGATACTGACTCGATGAGAAACCAAAGGGGTTACCGGAAGAGCGGAAGTTATTATTGTTGTTGTTTCGCCAGTTAGGGTTATAATTTAAATTATTGTTAAACTGACCCTTATTCTGACTGGCTATGAACACTACATGCTCTAACGTAATGGTGGGACAATCTATGGTATCATGACCCCCTCGAAAAAGCTCACACCTATCGACTGTTTTCTTAATCTCATAAAGCTCCTTTGTGAAAGTTTTCTCCATCCGATCTAGCGCAGCAGCCACCGTTGAGTCCAAGCCAACTTGGTTCACCCCCCGAGTAGTCGAAGAGGTGCTAGTAACAGGAATGGAATTCCTGCCGGTGGTGCTTTAGTCCATTTCGGAATGAGAAAAACTCTCAAACAAATCGTTGCACTCAGCTGTCAACTTCTTTCCCATGAATTGCCCTCCAGCCAAAGTGTCAAACCGGGCCCGGATCTCTAGGGTGAGACCGTTGTAGAACTTCTCTACAAGTGCCCAATCAGACAAGCCATGCTGTGAACAACGAGCTAGTAGGGTTTGGAACCTTTCCCAGGCGAGGTGGTACGGCTCATCAGGGTCCATTCGGAACGAATGAATCTGATCGTATACGGGATGCCTTGGCGGGTGGTTAATATTTAGCTAAGAAGGCATCTCGTAACCCGGCCCAAGTAGTGAAAGAACCGGATGGCTGCGAATCAAACCAGACGGCTGCGCGGCCAGCAAGTGAGAATGGGAAAGCCTGTAAGTAACGCGCATCAGCGCAGACTCCTTCAATAAAGAAGGTGCCGTAGAGACGAGTGATGCGGTTGATGTGAGCCGGCGCGTCCTCATCATCACGATCGTGACATTGATGAGAGTTGGTAATAGCGGTCATGATATAGGATGGGATCTGCCAAGACTTTTCGTTGGTGATTTCGGGTAAGCGGATGGGTGAGCGAGCACCGGTGAAACCGGTGTTTGCTTGTTGGTAAACTGTTCGGTTGGCCATTTGGACAACGGTTGGTGGGCTTTGGGGACGGGAGGTGGTGGGGAGTTTTGTGGGGATGACTTCGGAGTGAAGTCAAAGTTCGGTAGTTTAGATTGTGGTGTAGAGTCAGAATGGGTGGAAGATGATGGTAAGGGAGTACTAACCTTAAACGAAGAAGACGAGAAGGATGACTTGTCCATAGGTGACTTCGGCGGAGGACCTTGTGAGCGTGTATGGGGCATCCACTGAAAAACCAAAAAAAACAAGTAAGAAGACTCTATAAATGACTTGACACAACTAAAAAGGAACACTAAATTATATTAGACTCCTACGACTCAAACACGACAAATAGCACGTATGATATCACGAAAGTCAAAACAAAGTAATTAACGCAATCGCCAAGAGTCCCCGGCAACGGCGCAAAAAACTTGATGTGCTAAAAGTAGTTTAATAAAAACAACTAAAATTAACCTAAATCTAGACTCAAAGAAATACTCTAGACTCGCTAAAACGAACTAAACTACTAACCGGCAAGTTTATCGATCGACTCTAGTATAGCTAAAGAAAGTCCGGATACCGAACCCACGAGACTCTACTGATTAAATTAAATACTTTATTTAGACTCTTACAGACACAGACTAAACTGTTGGGATTTGATGGGGGGGTGTTTCTAACAAATTCCTAATAAAACAATTTAAAAACTAGCTAAGATTAACTAAATTAACTACACGAATTGCTTTGGACTTAACCTCTGATGGTGAGAAAACACTACCTAGACTGGAATCCTGATTGTTTCAAGCAATGATTTTTTAATTAGAAGTTGTCAACTATGGAACCGGGCGCATAAAATTCTCACCTTTCGGAATATCTGAAGGACCCCTGACCCTTCTCAAGAGCACACAATGACACCCTAAAAGTTTTTACGAATGCTGATTATTAGACTCCCTCACAGGACCTCTAATGGGTTTATGGAAGTACCTTGCAAGACCCACTCCTTCATAGGATCTGAATCAAAGGTAGAACTGGACTTTCAGATAGACTTACTAGACAATAGCCAATGGTTTACTCCCTAGGGAATATCCTACCTTACGATTTAATGACTTAGACCTAGTAATAATCTCGCACCTCACAGCTACTGACGATTAGCAGGACACTTGGTTTTATAAGTTAACCGAATACCACTCCTAAGGTTTATTACGTAATTTAACCTCAAAGATAAAGATTCATTTGTGATATACACTCACCAAAACCTTAAATCTAGCAAGACTCTATTATGTGATAAAGACCGTCACCAAGAATCAAGCGAAGTGATGAACAACCAACGAATACTATCAAGCATACATACGCATCTAAATAAAAGACCAAGTCGCTTACAAACTCATAAACAATCCATAACATCCATAAATCACATAAAAATCAAAACTTTAACACAATCATTCATCCAATCTAGGTAGCCTATAAAATTTAGCCAATCAAAGTCATGGAAAACATCAAAAACAATGTATAAACGAGAGTTTTGAACATCATGTAAAGAAAAGACAAGAGTAAGAACACCCGAATGGTAAATCACCAAGCCGAATGTTTCCTAAGCTTCCCCTCTTCAACTTGTAACTCCAAGAACTCGAAAATATCCGAAAAGATGTAGTATATTCGTCCTAAGCTCTCCCAATTCATCCAACTAGGGTTATGGACAAGATAATGATGCTTTTATAGGTCTGGAAGAATCATACAGCAACCAACATTCAAAATTCCCGGAAAACACCCCGTCGCGCGACGCGTGAAGGATATGAGCTCCGCGCAGTGCGGTGTATCCATATGCCTTTCGCGCTACACCTAGCCCTGTTTTCTCCAGAAAGTTTCGAAATTCTCATCAGTATTTCAGTTCCAGCTATTCCAACTTCCATCCTTAACTTCTCCCAAGCATAAAATCAACATTTTCAAGCATATTTCCGCAACAAGACCTGTACATGACAAAGTATCAAACTCCTACGAAATAACTACTAAAATCAAACAAACTCAAATGAAAATTAAACAAACTCTACATGATAAATAGATGTATTTCACAATACATCAAGGATCCAACGCAAAGTGTGTTTTTCCTAGAAAGTCTAGGAAGTGATCTGGGCCATCCGATGGGTGTGTTTAATGGTTGAGATCATCTTGGTGGCATTTTGGTAATATGTGTTTCTTAAAAATAGGATTATTTAATGATTGAGGGTAAATGTGTCATTTAATTGTTTTAAATAAGGTAATAACTACCAATCATAAAACCACCTCCAAAAATGTCGCCATTTTTTTTCTCTCTCTTAATCCCTCACATTTGAAACCACATAATCACATAAAAATAACGATAAATCAGATCTAGATGTGTTCATGGTAATGTGTTTTATCGATAAAACACAATGTGACAAGCTAGTGACTGACTGCTAAAACATAGTGTGATTAAACAGTAGCTGAAACCAGTAACTGCTAAAACACAGTGTGATGAAATAGTACCTAAAACGAGTAACTGCTAAAACACAGTGTGATGAAACAGTACCTGAAACGAGTAACTGCTAAAACACAGTGTGATTAAACAGTACCTGAAACCAGTAACTGCTAAAACTCAGTTTGATGAAACAGTACCTGAAACGAGTAACTACTAAAACAGTAATGTGATTTAAACAGTACCTGAAACTAGTAACTGCTAAAACACAGTGTGATGAAACAGTACCTGAAACGAGTAACTGATAAAACACAGTGTGATGAACCCAGTATAAAACACAACGTGAAGAAATGGTAATGAATTGTCAAAGAGATATACGTTTCCATAAATATCTGAATAGATAGTTAGGATATATAATATTCCAAATTAAATTAATAATCAAATTACCATCATGCCCTTTTGAATAAAAAACTAAAAGCCACATGTCACCTCCCTATTACTTCCTAGAATTTCTAGCCAACTCCCACTCTATATATATATGCTAAAAACCGAATTTTCAAAAAAAATAATAAAAAAACTCACTCGACGATTTTTAGTTTTTTTGACTCAAAACATTCGATAACATGTAACTTATATTCTTTAATTTTTTTAGAAAAAAAAATTATTACATAAGGTTTTCTTGAGTTTTATTAACTTAAAGTGAATCTTACTATACTAATAAACAAAAATCCTTTTTGGACACATATCATTTTCTTGTAATTTCTCACCCTTATTTATCTATTTATCTCTTCTATTAAATAATTTATTTTTTAGTTATCTCTTCTATTAAATATAATAATATTAATAATAATTATAATAATAAACATCAATTTAAGCTAAATCTATTTATCTCTTTTGTTTTCAAATATCTGAAATTGATTTCCTTTTTAACTCTAAAGTTTCAATCTTTGTCAATTTAAGTCTAAATTTTCAATATTTGATATTTTAACCCTTTAATTATATGATTTTTCATATATAATTCAAAAGTTTTCATCTTTATATTTTAACCCTTTAATTAATTTGATTTTTCATATGTAACATTTTTATTTTTTTCTAAAAAAAATAAGGAATGTAAGTTACATGTTAATATGAACGTTTTGTAACAAAAAATAAAAAGCGCCAAGTGGATTTTTTATAAAAAATTACAAAAATTCAGTTTTTTAGCATTTTTTTGTAAACACTGAAATTTTCAAAAAGAATTTTAAAAAAACCATTCGACGCTTTTTATTATTTTTTTTTTGCTACAAAATGTTCATTAACATTTAACTTACATTCCCTATTTTTTTAGAAAAAATAAAAATGTTACATAGGGTTTCTTAAGTTTTCTCAACTCGAGTGAGTTTTCTCTCTATACTTCACCTATATATATATATATAGAGAGAGAGAGAGGATGGGTAAAATAAGAACCACCTTGAGTTGTGAGAACCGTAGGAATCAATATAAGTCATTGATCAAAAGTGTTTTAATGGATGAGATTAAAAGACAATAAAATAGTTGTAATCATTGTGCTTTAATTAATGAGTTTTTGTTTTTAGTTTGATAAGGGTAAATTAGTATCTTTACTAAGTCCTTTAATGAATTGTTAATTAAAGTTGTAATCATTGTGCTTAAATTAATGTTTGTGATTTAATTAATGTGATTTACTTAATGTTATTTTTAAATCATACACTAAGAAAATTATTTTATGTAGGGGTTGAAACTTTTTTACGCGCCGATTTTAAACACTTTTACAACGGGTTTTAGACTTTTTTTACGTGCGGGTTCAAACTTTTTTTACGCCCGATTTTAAACTTTTTTACACCCCGGTTTTAGAATTTTTTTACGCGCCGGTTTTAAACTTTTTTACGCGCCGGTTTATAACCTTTTTTACGCGCCGGTTTAGAACCTTTTTTACGCGCCGGTTTAGAACCTTTTTTACGCGCGGTTTTAAACTCTTTTAACGTGCCGGTTTAAAATTCTCTTTGTGCGCCGGTTTTAAACTTTTTTTACGCGTTTAAACTTTTTTTACGCGCGGTTTTAAACCTTTTTTACGCGATGGTTTAAAACGTTTTTTACGCGCCGGTTTAGAACTCTTTTTACGCTCAGTTTTAAACTTTTTTTACGCGCGGTTTTAATTTTTTTACGCGCCGGTATAAAAGTTTTTTTACGCGTGGTTTTATACTTGTTATAGGCGCCGGTTTTAAATTTTTTTACGCGTGGTTTTAAACTTTAAAACAATTTTTTTTTTACAAAAAAACAATTATTTTACGGGTTTAAATTTTTTTACAAAAAACAAAATATATTTTACGCCAAACAAAAATATTTTATTTTTACAAAAAAAAATTACGCCAAACATCTTTTTACGCCCCCGACACCCCGATTTCGGGTTTACGAAATTTGAGCATCTTACCAAACGAACTCACCCAAAAAATCACGACTCAAGAGATGTCGCATGTTGAATTTTAAATAGAAGAGAGAGAAAAGATGTGACATGTTGAGTTTTAAATAGAATAAAGAGAAAATATGTGATATGTTGACTTTTAAATAGAAGAGAGAGAAAAGATGTGACATGAGAAGTAAAAGACTAAAATACCCTTTTGATTTAATTTGGTTATGGGTGATGTGTAAATATGCTATTGGATGATAGGAGTTCTCATGGTTCTCGCAACTGGGATTGGTTCTCTCTTGAACCGAATCCTATATACACATATATATATATAGGGAGAGGATCATGAGAAAACTATGTATAAATGAAAAAACTAAAAACTAACTAAAAAAGCTAAAAAAGCATAAAAAACATACAATTTTTTTTTACAAATTTTTATAAAAATCGCTGCATATTATGTATAAATTTTTTTTTTCAAAAAAGAAAAAAACTTGTATTGCACATGTGCACTATATATGTACTACACATGTGTATTATATGTATATGTTGCACATGTGCATTATATGCTTTTCTTATTTTTTATTTTTTAAAAAGTTTTTTTATATAATATATATATAGCGAATTTTTATAAAAAAAAATAAATTGATATGTTTTCTTGGCTTTTTAGTTAGTTTTTTGGTTTTCTCATTTAAACTAGTTTTCTCATGATCCATCCCCTATATATATATGTATATGTTGCACATGTGTATTATATGTATATGTTGCACATGTGCATTATATGCTTTTCTTATTTTTTATTTTTTAAAAAGTTTTTTTTATATAATATATATAGCGAATTTTTATAAAAAAAATAAAAAATAAATAAATTGATATGTTTTCTTGGCTTTTTAGTTAGTTTTTTAGTTTTCTCATTTAAACTAGTTTTCTTATGATCCATCCCCTATATATATATATATATATATAAATATTAATAAAAAACTACAATTAATGCCACATGACAATTTCTCCTTCAACATCATAATTATAATTTTATTTTTATTTAAAAATATCATATTATCCTCATCCTTATTGTTATTATTAAATATCTTAATTTTATCTATATTAATAGTTTAGATTATTAATATTATTATTTGAAACATAGTTTATCTAATAATGTAAACCCTAAAAATTAGTATAAATAAAATCATTTAATAAGATATATCCGTATCCACCTTATTATTTATTCATTAAAAACGAAATTCGAAAAAAAATTATTAATTATTAAAAAGTTAATTTATTAGGGTCATTAATGTTAAAAAGGATAATTTTTTACTTAACTAACTAATTGGAATCATTTACTAACTTATTTTTTTTATTAGAGTTAAATGTCATTTTCGTCTCTTTGGTTTGTTCAATTATGTCAGTCCAAACGAAATTTCAAAGTTGAACCATTTCTGTCCCTAACGTTCTTGAAATGTGCCAATTTCGTCCAAAAAACTAAGGCGGAATCGAATAATTGGACAAACCACATGGACGAAAATGACAGCTAACTCATGTTTTTTTGGACAGAACCGACATGTTTCAAGAATGTTAGAAACGAAAATGCTACAAATTTGAAATTTGACATGAACTGACATAATTGGACAAACCACATGGACGAAAATGACAGTTAACTCTTTTTATTATTATTGATAAGGATTTGATCTAATTCGCATGGTCTAATCTAATTAATTTTATATAATTATAGAATTCTATTTAACTTGTTGTAATTTAATTTAAGATCAATCATATATATTACTCATTATTGTGGAAGATATTTACATAGTTCTTTGAGTTTACATTTTATCGATGAGATAAATGAATGTGATGGATTTAGTATTTTTAGTTATTATCAGTAACAAATACATAATTTAAAGTTATAAATAGTGGAATCCCTCGCATAATGCAGTAGGAATTCAACTTCGATCAGTATCAGTTTGATTCGTTACGATATGGTCACTAGGTATAACAACCTAAAAGAGACCAATGAACTAAAATCGTTAAACCTTAGAGTATAAAATCTTGTGATAACTTTTTTTTCTATTCCCTAGACAAATAACAAAACATGATATTATAGTGAAACTCTTTAAGGAAATATGTGCTCTTCCTAATATTTAAAATTTAGGCATACTATTTAATGAAATATGTGCTCTTGCTAATATTTAAAATTTAGGCGTACTAGCAGATTTATCAAGTGTAGCTTTCCATTTTAGATTATTCATATTCGAGTTGTGTAAATTTTAAGTTTTATTGACAAATAGCAATAATTAACTATGATATATTAACATCTTAAATTGTTTTAATTTATTTATTTTTCTTTAACATTCATAGAAGTTGGCATTTTTTTCTAATTATGGATGGTTTTAAACATTTTTATGGTATTTATCATATTTTACTTACGTAAGATATTTTCTTTATTTAACCCGTGTTAACACACGAGGTCCATAATCTAGTATATATATATATGACTTAACAAAAAAGGATCTCTATCCAGAGTATTCGATGTTGTAAAAAGAATTTAAGCATAAATATTTGGATTTTATCTTTTATCTTAACACAACTAACTTTTGCATAAAATGATTATCTTTATCTTAACACAATAACTTTGCAAACAGTTCTCTTTTTAAACAACTGAAACTCTATAGATTATCATGGGTATCTTCAATGATGAAGTATTTATAATAAATAAATAGACTTTACGCGGGTTTTCAGGTTCAGATAACTTTTACGACAACTTTAAAATATTTTTTTTATTTGTGTAAGTTATTTATATGCTTATTTGTTATATGATTAACTTCCGAAAGTTTATTTTATTAAAAATATATGAAGATATAATTTTATAAGTTGCGTGTGAATGTTCAAGTATGCCACCAACATTGGGCATTTAATTAGTATAACCTTTCACATAGAAACAAATGAATCTCAGTCTTGTTACAATTTGACAAATGACCAATATTTCTTATGAATACATTCTAAAATACTTTAGACACTTTTAACACCCAAGTGTAGGCGCCCTCCCTTATTTATTCTCAATGCAAACACTATGCAAACTATCTTGTTGGTTGAAGTTAACCATCGAGGAAAAGAGAACTTACAGACATTTATACAGACAAAGTTTTGATACATACAACTTTCAATACGTAAATCAGGTAACGCTTATAAAAAAAAAGTTAAATGTCATTTTTGTCTTTGTGGTTTGGGCCATTTTGTCAGGTTAGTCCAAAGGTTCCATTTTTCGTCTGTGAGTCCAAAAAGGTTTCAGCGTTGCCATTTTAGTCCATTGGATTAACTTCATCCATTATTTTTGTTAACGAGAAGGACAATTCGGTCATTTTATATGGCCGAATAGCCCTTCTAGTTAACATAATTATATATAAAATGACCGAATTGCCCTTCTCGTTGACAAAAAATGGATGAAGTTAACCCAATGGACTAAAATGGCAATCGTGAAACCTTTTGGACCCATAAGCGAAAAATGAAACTTTTGAACTAAACTGTCGAAATGGTCCAAACCACATGCACTAATGGCATTTAACTCAAAATAAAAATTGAAAGTCCATCACAACCATAATAATTTATATTTGATCTACTATTTTGACTATCATCAAAAGACAACTTATGCATCCTATTTATGCAGTTTTATGTTCTTTAGTGTCCAAATCCAATACCAGAACAATAAATTGACCAAAAATTTGACTCACCTTAAAAACTACATTTTCCAAACCATATAACCTATGCCTACTAGAAAAATCAATAAATCAGGGTAATCATAATGCTACAATACACGATGACCATGGAGATCCACCCAAGTGTATACAACCGCCGCCTCTCTGTATCATGTGTGATTTGAGAGAGACTCATTATTGCATTATTTGCGCCTTCCGTTCTTCTCGAAGGCTTTTTTATCATTGCTTATTCTGTCAGCATACATAGGAAGACGAACGATATCGTTGATCTCATTCAATACAACATCTTCTGTGATAGTTATCCTTGATGCTCCTCATAACCTACATCGTGAAATTGAAAACAGTTGGTCAACAAGAAAATTATAGCGTATCCTAGAGGTGGCAAAATGGGTCAAAACTGATTTTTTTCTTTTGCAGGTCGGGTCAACAGTCAACACAAATCACTCTTTATCCTTAATTTCTAGATTTTTAATTAGTGTGTCAAATACGATTACAATTACTGCATAATTCAGAAAAGGAGTTTAGCAACCAATTTTAAATAGTACATGGAATAGAAACCAACTTACATCTTGCTAACGATTTGAGCAACCAACTTGTTTGTCTATTTTTGCTTATTTTTTCTAAACTCGCTAACATCAAATCTTTTTTTGTCATTTTAGTGTAAATGTACATGCCATGTGGCATATAACGTAACATTTAATACTTTTTAATTTTAAATTTAATTTTCTTTTTAATTTTAAACTAAATTTAAGTGCAACCGTTTTTCTTTCAAACTCGAGCATATATACTTTCCTAACATTTGTTCATGTAAGCATTTTTCACATATGTGGCATGTTACCTCATGGCTTGCATGACATTACCGGTGCCTTATCAACAATTTAGAGGTAAAATACGTTAAAAATGAAGTGTAATATTCCTTTCTGTTTGTGTAGTTTGACTTTGAAAATCTACCATGGGCAAATTTCAACCTGTTTGACCCATTTCCTTCTACACAACCTCTTTATTCCAACTGTAATTGTTTTCTAGGATGGTTATAGAGAGGATGTAGACCTTTTTGAAGGTTATAAATTCATTCGGTGTTGACTTGTCGGGCCGCATTCGCATAAAGACCCAAACATCTTCCTCAGAATCCCATGAACATTCTATTATCTTTCCTGATAATGAATATATATCTACTGTTGGATCTGCAAAATCATACTAAACTGATCAAGATGATGTGATAAAATGTATATACAAATAAAATGGCCATAGATTGTTTTTCATATATTTTTTCGATTTGGATAATATCCTTGTTTGGGTCTCATTTTTATATAAGGTTTTTTATATAGCGATTAAAAAATTATACTATTTCAACTATAATATAATATTTTGAGTAAAATTGTTAAGAAGGTTTAATGTATCAAAAACACTTTGGGTGACTTTCATCCCGTTTGACCTGCTTTTTTTAGCCATTTTTTATAATTTACCTTTTGACCCGTTAAAAGTAAAACATAATCCAAATCGACCCATTCATAGATAAAATGGTCATTCTCGTGTGTCATTAAAAAAACTTTAGTTTAGTTATTCAAACATTTAAATAAATAGAAAACTAACCTCTAAAAACAACCCGACTTCCATCCATTGGCTTCTTTCTCCCACGCTCATTTATAAAAAGCATAGGGCAATTATTGTTTCCCACCTATCAAGATATATACTTGCTCAGATTATAAATAAATAAAAAATTCTTTTGTAAAACTCAAAAAAGAAAGAACGAAAACATAAACACACATCTTTTTACAACCTCCAACAGAAAATCAACAGAGTTCATTTCAGGATACTTCCACTTCAGAAGACCTTCATGTGTGTGAGGCACATATGGATCGTCCCAACCCTAGCAGTGAAATAACGTCGGTTTAAAGTAGAAGAGGATGTTTTGATATGTGTTATGAAAGTGATTATGTAGATTTAGATGATTCGGACATACAAACTGATTAATAATTAATGCATTCAAAACATAAAAATAACTGATAATCACCTGAAATATGAGACCATCTGATTCATGAGGAAGGCTTGGAATGAACACTTTAAGAAGCTTAGATACAGCAGAGAGTAGATAGAATTCTTTCCTTCTCACCTAAATTAACTTGAGTTGTTAACAAATGCATCTTTAACACAAAAAAAATATTACTATCGAGATGTAATGGTAGATAATGCCTTATTACGCACCCTAAATAATTCCAAATCATATCTGTAGTACGGAGTTTTTCCACTTTTGATCATTTTGATCAAATGGTCTCGTTCAATGTTCCTAGGTTTAATAACTTCATTCTCAAGTATCTTCCACCTGTCACTAAAAGGGTGCTGAAATGGCATTGAAAATTCTTTGAGCTTCGTGTAGAGTATCTTAGTAAAATAATCGGAAAAACAAAAGGGATTAACTGCACGAAATGTAACACTAACACATATACAATTCACCATAGATTGTTATACAAACGTCACGCATCGAAGACACTATGGATCATTAATCATAAACCTTTTGTAACATTACACAACTTAGTCAATAAGTCAAAGCATATAAAAAGGCGAAATTTAGAGAAAAAGGGTTGTACTTACATCTACAAGTGAAGTTTTGTTGATTGCTATAAGATCATAAATGAGATATCTCCGTTCCTGCTTGTGTGTGCTAGGATCAGTATCAACTATCATTTCCCCATCAAGTAAAGTTATATTATGAGTGTTTCCAGCTGCACCCTAACAAAAAAATATGTCAGGAAATAAAGTAAACCGGAAGAACAATATGCCAGATACCGAAAAACTTACGTATCCCATTACTAAAAGTGAAAATTTTGTCAATTTAAGTTATAATTCATTGATAACTGATAAACCTAAATATATACCTAGATAAGAAACAAGTTAAATGCTTTAAAAGTCATGCCAAATATAAAGTGTATCAACCTTTTGAAATATTATTAAAGGGAAATGATTTTTACACCACTAAATGTGCTACCTCTCGCGCCAAGTACAAGATCAAAAGCACATGGTACAGGCGTACAGCACATAAACAATAACTTTAGTGGTGTATAAATCAAGTTCCTATTTTAAGGGCATGCAGCATGCTACCTCATTAACATTTCCGCATGGAAACCGCAACTGAACACTTCGGAAATTGAAATTCCTATCAATTAAATAACATCCATTCCAAGTTATTAACATCATGTATCGTGTCCCGTCAGCTTTCCATGTGGCATAATAGTACCGCTGTCTCAAAAGCTGTAAGTTGTCCCTGCATTAGAACACAATTAACAGCATAAGAACCTTATAGTATTTATCTGCAGTTCCAAAATAAGATGGTGTTCCTTTATGTAGGCTCTAAATTTTGAACATAAAACCGCACCTGCTAAGGGAAACGGGATGAGATCCCGGAAATCGTGGCTTTCCTCTTCCCTGGGGTTTAGAAAAAAAAAAGAGCGTAAATATTGTATCTACATGTTTAATAATTCCAAAACAACGAGAAACTCCCATGAAGAAATAGTAGCCTAGTATCTTTATCATTAATATTTCTTACTAAAATCTATGCAGATGATATCGGTCAAGGACCGATATTTGAGATATAGGTCATCGCGATGGGATATCGGTAATTTTAATATCATACAGAATTTATATATATAGCTATTTAACACTAACAATTCAGTATAGTCTCCTACCATTAACAAATTACCCTTTCGCAACTTGCTAAACACTAACAATTGTAGCAAGTAGGAACTGATTAAGACTTAAAACACTAACAATTAAGACTTAAAACACTACTAACAGCAATAAGAAGAAAGACGAATGGTAGAACTAAGAAGAAAGGTGATATATCGGTCAATATCGTCGATAATATCGGTACAGATATTCTGATCGATATTTGACACCGCTAACCGACGTTAACTGCATAGACTTAAATGCATATTATATTCTTGCTTATCTGGTATTCTGAACAAACATGCACATATCATAATGTAACAAGTTAAATAAGTAGAAATTGCAACTCTAGATAGTATAACACCCTAAAAACAAAAATAAATCAAATACAAAGTAAAATCGCATATAATTTAAGTGTCGCAAGATACTTACCCGGTTATTCAACTTAAGAACTTGATTACAAAATTGCCTCATTGGTTCTATCTGGTTAAATGGCACCGCATCTCCTAATATGTCATCGTTTGTCATCTGGTTGCGTGCACGTCATTATCCTGCAAACTCTTATAAGATCAAGTACAGTTTTGACCAATTTACTTCTGATATAAGTTATTTCAGGAAATGTTATATCTCAGACAGAACAAACGCGTAAAATAAAAGAAAAAAAGGTCAAACAACACGAGTGTCACCAAAAGTTCATTTTAAACCTCCTAACACATGCTATTACAAAATTTAGATTATTAATCTAACTTTTAATAAAGGATTCCATTTAATGCTACGTGTCATTCTTTCATTTAGTTTATTAATAATATTAATATCTATTTAATCCAATATCTAATATTAATAATTAATTATATATAGTAACATATAAATCCTGATTAATAATAATATCTAATAATGTTAATAGACTTGTACCTCTTTTTTATCTTTTTATAAAATCTTTTATTTATATGACATGCCAGTATACCAAATACGTCCACCAAAAATGTAATTTTGTCACATTATTTAAAAGAAATATATATTATTATTACTAACTAGGTTATTGACCGTGTATACACGAATATATAATTAATTATATGTTATCGGAATCCTTTAATAGAACTTATAGAAGTTAGATTATTACTATGTAATTTAATATAATATCCAATATTATTAATTAATTATATATAGTAATAAATATATTCTTCTTATTATTATAATAATAGATTATTCCAAATAATATTACGTGTTACTATAATCACTCTCCCACATTTATTTTTTACACTAACTATAATTTGAATATTACTTTTTAATTCCTACAATATAGGAATATACATGTTAAATCTTTATATAATGTCTATCTCTATCCCTATCTCCTCTCTATCATACAACCCCATGTAATACACGGGTTTATAATCTAGTGAAATAATAAAACATGCCCTCAAACCAAACATCCTGGATCATTCATGTTCCCTGATGGCCAACCCCTCATTCCAAATACACTGATAATGTGATATGGATTACATACCTGCAAACTAGCAGTTGCATCGTCATCATCCCGATCAGGTGACCTCTTCCATTCCGGGGTTTGCGGGCAAACAAAATTTTCAGGCATTTGTTCACCAAAGAGATTGTATAAATCATCGATATAATCTTGCTTGTAGATCCCTGGAGGACGTGCTTCAGAAAATATCTGTATCGCCTGCATAAGTCCCAAACATACATAAATTCAGATTTTAATTGGTCATGTAGTTTGTAGTCCGACCAAACAAAAAGCATTCTTTGACTAGTCAAACTTACTTCTGTGACGGAAACCGATTCCGACCGCATGAGAAAATTAACGATCATATAACCTGTCCGATTATGACCATGTGTACAATGGACAAGAACATACTTATTTGATTGAGCATGTTGGGAGCTGAAACGGGACACCTATCAAACATAAATGCAAATATTAGTAACATCTCATTTTCATTAATACTATATAAGAAGACATGAATCAGTCCAATCATATAGACGAGAACGGTGATACAATGAAAGCCTACCTCCTGAAGAAATTTTTCTACAGACTCATTATCAGGCACTGCATCCCTTCCTGCACACCTGATCTGCATTTAAAGGAGTGAAAGAAAAAGATTTAACTTTACTTAGTCAACAACTATAATATGGACCGAAACGTAGTTTTTGATGATCTAACCTTCAAATATTTAATACCTTCTCTTGTCCAGTCTGACTCGCGATAGTACCGATTGGTATTTGTTAGATCTATTACTAAACCTAGCTGGAAAAGGATGATATGATCATATTTTGTTAGACTAAATAAAGACCACAACAAGTCAAACTGACAACTCCATTTGTCCTAAAAAAGAACAGGAAATACTAAAGAAAAAACTAGAGGTGGAAGAACGAAACGAGTTGGGTCAGGTTGGGCGCAAACCAACGAAGACCTTTTTTTTTATTTTTAGAGTAAAATACCATTTTCGTCCTTGGGGTTTGGCCAGTTTTGCGATTTTCATCCAAAGGTTTGTTAAGCCAGGGTATTTCCATCTTTTTACATAAAGTGAAAAGATAGAATTGCCCTTTAAGTTAACAAAAAAAGACGTAAATACCCCTGACTTAACAGGGAAAAATAGATGGAGTTAACGAGTTGGATGAAAATGGCAAGATTTCAAACCTTTTGGATCCAGATGTGGAAAAAAAAAACTTTGGGCAAAAGTCGCAAAACTGGCCAAACCTTAGGGACGAAAATGGCATTTTACTCTTATTTTTTTAATAAATAATGTGCTAACCTGCTAACTATTACAACAAAAGACTATACTATTACAAGAATTATATAACCTTTTCTAGTAAACCAAGTTATGAATTTTTTATGCATATGAATTCAGTTCAGATGAATTGTAACCTGTTCCCTTTCTTATTATATCCTTTTCACCTACACATTTTTCCTTTTAGTTATAAAAGGGTTGAAATTGCCACCTCTAGGAAAAACTTAGGTCACCGTAAATAAAAATAACTTACTTCTCTTCCTAAACTTCTTTGATGACGAATTGCTTGATGAGGAGAATATCTTTTATTATAAGGAATCTTGTCATTAAAAGACTCTCCAAGAGGGACTTTTGAAGGGATAATAAAATCGACTGCATCCCCATATGGAGGGCAGTCCAACCATCCTACAGGGCAGAACAATATTATTACACAATATAGAAAGAATATTCTTTTTTCTTTTTTTTTTATATAAAAAAACATTAACAACAAAAAGATAGAGACATAGATATTTAAAAACACATATACTTACCTGGAGGAAGGCTATTTCGGTCAAAGGATCCGTTGTTTTTATCCCGGAATCCCTGGCTACGCTTAGATGGCTCAGACATATGCATGGGGTCCACGTCCACATATCTTCTTTTCGATCCCTTATTTCCTCTCTCCTGTTGTTATAGAACATAGTTCAGCCATTAAAGCTCTAAATACTTGGTTTCAATATTATTATGTACACACACAAAATAGGTTATGGTTGAGCATTTGAACAGTTGCCAGTGTTTACAAATTCAGTATATGCAAATAAAGAGCGTTACAAAATTACCCCTATATACAACTTTTCATTTAAAAACCAAGAATAATTGTTCTTATAAATTCCTCTACGTAAAGTCCCTGATATCAAGATCGGAAATTACAGAAAAAAAATAACAATACAATTATAACAACAGCAAGCCTTGAGACTGCATAAGCAGGCAAACTTTATAATATAGATACACTATGAAAGATATCAAACAAAATAAAATAATTAACAGGCTTCTATAAGCTTCTCTTATAAATTAACATCAAGGTGACTAAAAGTATACTGTGATAAGACAACATAAAAAGTTTTATTTTCCGTCCCATGACTAGATATTAACCTGATTAAATGATAAAAAACTAGCACAAAAGAATTGTCTGGATTTATTCAAGAAAGGTATTCAAGCAACGCTACATATAACCAGATACACTCCTATACAAATATGCATTACAAAGTACAGAATTAAAGATTAATACTTGTTCCATGGTCTCGAAGCTCGACACTCTCTCTCTTCCAGTAAACTGATATTTCACATTGTTATCCCCACGTATCGAGTCATCTTCTTCAGGTAAAGGCGAGGAATTCAAGTCCATGAGTTGAATCTCCACATTAACAGAAAGATTTGATGAATCTGGATCCAACTACCCAGAAAAAAGCTGAAATTCAAAACACCAAAAACTCAATCACCATAACATATCAAATTACCAATCATTATAATTTATAACCACTAAAATGGTATTGATGTAAGACTATGTTAATTCCATGAAACCACGAACACAGTTATTACTAAATTAAAACAGTCGTGTTGATTTTGGAAGTCGAAACGAAGGTATTAGCTAACAATGAATCTGACAATACTGGGACTTGCCTAATAATTCCCTTTGTACATTCTCGTCTAACTATCAAATTTATGGTAATGAGCATGCAACAGTTAGAAAGACAAGATAAGCCAGTGCAAGACCGACCACTGTCATAATCATCCACTATAATCTATATACCTGAATACAAACAAGTTAAAACCATGAAGTCCTCAGTTAAATCAGCTTTAATGGGGTGTCTGAAATTGCATTAATTAACAGCTTATTAACTTATACTCATTGTGGCGTCTTACAAAAGCAGAATCGAACTTATTAGTGTTTGGATAAAGAGAAGCGCCTTTACGGTTTACCCCTTATTCTACCTCTATTTTAAGCCTCCAATCACAAGATTAATATTTCTATTACAACTCTAGAAACAGTTACTCTGAACTCAACTGAAAAAACTTCCGTTATGAATCAAGAATAAATAAAAAAACAGACACCTGGAAAACGTTTACAGAACTGTTTAGATTGCTATTACAAGATCCGATTCTGACTCAATTTTCATCTTCAAATCACACGATCCGATTGCTATTACAGCTTAATGAAGCAGTTTGATTAAGTTCAAATTCAAAAACTTCAGTTATATTCAATAAAAAAACCAAAAAAAAGACACACGCTTGAAAAATGTTTACAGAACTGAACTCCAAGAATCTCAAAACCAAACTGGTTTGCAATTACTAGTATAGTATATTATGTAGCATCACATTTGTGTATACTTTATAACTTAAACCAAAGAAGACCATTACTCACTTACACAATACGATAAAATACATTCGAATCAACTAAAAGTCTATGCATCAAAGCATTCCACATATCCAGATTCCAAAATCGAGCCGGGGTCTCACTGTGAGCAGCCTCAGCCTCTCTATTCCTACAGGATAGAGAAGGCTGTCTACATCTTAACCTAACCTACACAGACCCTACCTTAGCTTTGCTATTGGTAGGATTAACTAAGTATGACGATGATGATATCCAGATTCCACAAGAATCTAACTGCTAACAACTTTATTCTTAAAATAATCAATTAAACCTTTTACTCTCTCGTTTCTCTCCAAAAAACGAGATTTCCGATCAGAATATACATAATTGTTCAATTTGGAACAGTAAAATCGAGATTTGAATCGAAAAACAACAAAATAACGGTAGGTTTGTGTGAAATTGAAAGCAATTGAGTAGTTAGAATGTAAGATCGATTAAAGTAACGATGAGAGATGAGATTGAATGAGAGGAGCAAACCGTGAAATTTGGATTTTGGATTTGGGAATCAGAGGAATGTTTTATTTTTAGGGTTTTTGCCCGCCAGGAGATGGTAATATAGGGGGGCGATAACGTACAAACGGGCAATTGAAAACCGCCTATGTACTTGAGCCACGCACGCAGGCGGTTCATGGAAACGGCGTCGTTTCTCCGCGTTACTTTGACTTTGACTCAACTGAACCGGTTGGTGATTACAACCCTCAAACCCGGGTCAATGTAACAATTTTTAAAGACTCTAATAAAAGCATTCACATTAATTTTCTTTTCCTTATCTATATAATTACATTAAAACACGCTATTTTTTCTCTCACATTTTCAATTAAATAATAATTTTATATCTTTTAATGCAGTTTTGCATGCAATCAAATGGCTTAAGACACTATTGATAATCAAACATGATAAAATGAACCAAATGTTCAAGAACAAAGTTCTTTTTATAATCAACTCAAAAAACTAACTAAACAAAAACCCTAGATCCTAATTTATAATAAATGAAAAAGATAAACTAGGAAACTTAAAACCCCACAAAATAGGAAACTGAATAAAATAAGATAATTCAAATTCAAATTTAAATAAATAATAGATAATTCTGCATCATACTCCCCGTCTTCAAAAAAAACTCATCCTCGAGTTTTGCCTTCGAACCAAAGTCATCGGGATCAAAAGGAACATCAACCCGTATCCCATTCATCATGAGCCACCTGTACATCCTAACTTCACGAGCTATCTCGCCCAACTCAAAATTTGTACCATCTGGATCATCATGTTTATTATACTTCATTCGATTGGACTCAAATTGTATACGTTGGGCTTTGCCGAAACCCGAACTAGAAAGTCCACCAAATAAAACATAATCCTTACACCCCATAGCTTGCTTGGCCCCCCACACTCCAATCCCTCTTTTTATATTTAAATGTGAATTTACATGCGAGCCTACATCCACCACCGCCCCACTAAAATTGATTACCATATTAGTATGTAGCCCACGTGTATGCATTACATCCATGCACCCACAAAATTTGAAATATGCCACCTTATCATGTGGTAACTCAACTTTTTTATCATCTAGAACCTTTTCAATATATGAAAACAAATCTTCTCCAAATGTTACCAGCATATCTTCGGAAAATTCAATCTCTTCTTTGGCAATCAAATTATTAACTATATCCGGAATTTTAGAAAAGATATTCAAAAGATTTGTAATATTTATATTTTGTGGAACCATCGATCCAACTTCTTTAGCAATCCAGATTTTTGAATTACTCTCTTTCGATCGGCCAAAATAGACTTCGAGTGATCATCCAAATTACCGAAAGAAACCTGAGCGAAGTCCGACACTTTCATCAAACGCACAACACCTGACGAGTCCCGAGCCGAACCACCACTTGCGAAACCTTCAACATTGTAAATTTTCAAACCCGATTCATCACCCGGTAAGTTCTTATCACCACCGATAACCCAGGAATACTATTCCTCATCCCGGTATTCATCATACACGGGAGGATAATCATAGATAATGTCGCCATTGGTAGGATGCTCCTCGTCCCCGGATAACTCGTCCCAGACGGGTTTTTCCGGTTCCGTTTCCTTCCACGATGACGAGTCCTCAAGATCACGGATCCTTTGCTTGAGTCGTATGATCTCGTGTTGTAACTCGAGATCTCTGACTCGTTGTCTAAGCCGTTTGATCTCTTCAAGATCTTGGACTCGTTGTCGGAGTCTTTCGATCTTAATGATATCACGTGGATCACGGCTTCTGTTGTCATTGCCGCGGTCGGCGGTGTCACACCCCGACCCGCAGCGGAATAAAAGTCGGGGCATAATTGGGTTATCACCAAAGCTCATGATATTTACTAAGAAGTTTCATATTTATTAAATTCAAATTACAAACTTAAATATCCAATAAACAAAATTCATACAAATACAAAGGAAAACAAAACTAAATGTTTATTGTCACACCCTGACCCGCAGCGGAAATAGTAGTCGGGGCATGATTGGGTTTTCATCAAAGCTCATGACATTTACTATAAAGTTTCATATTTATTATTTCTCTTTAAAGAAGAAGTTACATTAAACATACAAACACAACATGTTTAAATACATTTTCATTCAAATTACAAACTAAAGTACAATTACAAAGAAAAACAAAACTAAACGTTCATTCCAAGGCATTAACTTGTTTATTCTTCTAGGCCATCCTATGTGTTTCTTTTCTCAACCGGATCACCTGTATCATGTGTAAAATAGGGTTTTGGGTCAACAAAAGTTGGCGAGTGAATCTTATTTAAACATTTGAAAGGATTAGTTATGTTGGTTATTTGAATAAAATTGTGCATAACCAAATATGAATAAACGTAAATGTAAATTTAATCATAAAACACATAATATCAATAAATGCACAAGCACACACACCAAATGATGAACAATGAGATCAAGGCTCAATCAAACGGAGCCGATCAAATGAGGCACCTGATGCTCAACTTGTCTCCCACGAGGAACTGATGGGCCTAATGCATGATTTGCACACAACTTGACAAGAATGTAAACACGTATCACAACAAACAACATAATCACATAATCTCAATTAATGCACAAGCACACACCAAATGATGAACAATGAGGCACCTGATGCTCAACTCGTCTCCAACGAGGAACTGATGGGCCTAATGAATGATTTGCACGCAACTTGAAAAAATGTAAACACACATCACAACAAACAATATTTACATCTCGAGTTTAGATCATATAATGGTAATAGCACGAGTTTTAATAAATGAAATAATTAAAGCGACACATGATACACCCCAAAACATGAATAAAAAGGGGAATTTGTAAGGATTCACTCACAGTGTGTGCGTTTCTTGATGATGATGATGCGCACGAATATTAGGACTCGACCGTCGAGGGAAAAACTAACCTAAATAATAACGAGACGATCCGGTAAATAAATAAATTTTATTTGGAATTAATGTTTTTAATTAGTGCTCTTAATGGAATTTTTAGATTTATCTTGGTGAGTTTAAGGACATTTTCTAACTTTAAAAATATTATTTTTAAGTGTTTTTAACTGATTTTTAAGTAAAATAAATAAATAAAAAGAAATAAAAATTTTGACTTTTTGACCGTTAACCGTTGACCGGTTGGACTGTGTTTAATTATGCGCCGAGTGAGGTTCGAACTCGGGACCTCTCGTTTACGTGCACGCAGCTCTACCAACTGAGCTACGTGTTTAACCCGAAATATTTCTGATTTTAATTATATTTATATACTGTTTAGATTATTCAGAATTTTATTTAATTTAAAAAGGTTTTTAAACCAATCGAACCGGCATGCCTGTTAACACTCGAACCTGCGACCTTATGTTGTGTTGCACTCAGCCCTATCGACTGGGCTGAGTGTCTAACCCGGTATAATCAGAGAAGGAGAGCGGTGACACCTTCAGTCCCTTCATATTTTGGGGGATCGCAGGATTTGAAGTGTTTGTAGGTGCACTTGGGGGTTTTGGGAGGAGGGTTGGCGACGCTTTGGTCTTCTTGGTTGGGAGGGTTGATGGGATTAGCGGTGAGGGCTTGTTGAACTTGTAGCACGATGTCATGAAAGCACTACGGCCATTTGTTTAGCAATTTGTGTGGCCAAGCGTTCGTTTGACTTTCCTGACTTTCTACCTCCACGTAATTGTCTAGCCGACATCTACAGGAACATATGTAGGAAGATTGTGAGTTTAAGAATTTCCTAGGTGTCATGTGTCGTAAAAAGAATGAAAACAACATAACTGAAAATAATTTAACTACATCCATAGGATGTCTTGGGTTTGCTCATGTTTGGGCCTCCAAATGTCCCCCATACCATTTCCTGTGTAGTCATGTGGGCCCCCATGACTATTGGGCTTGGTAGGGTTCACATTGGTGTCAGCGGGTTAACACTCGCACCACCCGAATGAAAATCGTAAAACATGATTGCGAGATGTATGGTCGGAGGGTGTCCAGGTGTAGACACAATGCCAACTCAAAGTGGGGTTAGCTCACACGACGTTTGGTATAGCATGCTTTGGCCTAATAGGTCCTTCGTACTCTCATCGTTAGTCCCCAGGTAGGCAAACTGGTCCTTTATTTTGGATTTATACGAATGCCAAGCCTAGACAGGACGTTCCGACTACCGGTACTCGTACCCTTCCAGTTACTACATGCCCGTCGTGAAAACTCACTTTGATGTGATTTGAAAAAAGAAAAAAAATACAAATCATTACAAAAATCATGGGAATCGTAAGGTGTGTGCTTTCATAGATATAACATGTTATGAGGATATGAATTATGATAAGCATTGCATATTAACATGTACTTGTGAGGGTACTTGCATAATATTGGGTGTGTAAATAAACATGAAACATATAAACATCATGAATTTTGCATGTAACACATAAATAATTAAAATTTAATCAACTATAGTATAGGCTCTAAGGGTCTAATAACCTATCCTATATCCCTATAGCCACAAGCTCTGATACCAATCTGTCACACCCCGACCCGCAGCGGAATAAAAGTCGGGCATAATTGGGTTATCACCAAAGCTCGTGATATTTACTAAGAAGTTTCATATTTATTAAATTCAAATTACAAACTTAAATATCCAATAAACAAAATTCATACAAATACAAAGGAAAACAAAACTAAATGTTTATTCCAAAGCAATAACTTGTTTATTCTTCTAGGCCATCCTAAGTGTTTCTTTCCTCAACTGGATCACCTGTATCATGTGTAAAACAGGGGAGATTTTGGGTCAAGAAAAGTTGGCGAGTGAACCTTGATAAAACATTTTTCATAATTGCATGTTTTATTTATTAAGGAAAATTCGTGCATAAATCACATGTGAGCAAATATATAAATGTAAACAATCACAAATCACGTTGAATGAATATATGACATGAATGATGATGTATTTGAGATCAAGGCTGAATCAAACGGAGCCGATCTAATGAGGCACCTGATGCTCAACCCGTATCCCACGGGGAACTGATGGGCCTAATGAAATGCGTGCACTGAAATGATAAACTTAATCCACATATAAATCACACAACAACCAATACACTTTTGATCACAAAATGATATAAGCACATGTGTTTAGATAAAATAAAGGAATAGTACGACACATGATACACCCCAAAACGTGATTAAAACGGGGAACTTGTAGAGATTCCCTCACAGTGGGTGTGTTTTGCTTGATTGAAGAAGAGTGCGCATGAATTGAGGATTTGATCGACGACGAACACTAACCTAAAATAATAATGCGACAAATCGATAAATATAAACGATTTAATATTTTGTTTTAATACTTTTTGTTAGGTTTTTAGGTTATTTTTTATGGTATTTTGTTGAGATTATATACCCTTTAAAATTATATATTTTATGTATTTTAATTAGATTTTTAACCAAGGTATCAATGTATATGCAATATAAATAAATAAGATAAGATAATAAGATATTAAAAAATTAATTGTCAGACCTGACCGGGTCGCGTGATTTATTAGGCGCGCGGGTTGGCACTCGAACTCGTGACCTCTCGGTTGCGTGCACGCAGCTCTACCAACTGAGCTACGTGTCTAACCCGAAATAATATCAATTTTAGTTATATATATATTAGTTAGGTTAATACAGTATTTATTTATTTTAAAAAGATTTATAAATCTTCAAAGCCGGTTGAGGTTTCACGATTCGAACCCGAGACCTTTAGTTCTCGTGCACACAGCCCAACCAGTTGGGCTGTGTGTCTGACCCGTATGAATCCCTATTTGTATTAACTTTAAACACTTGTTCCAGAGTGATCTGAGTGAGTTAAAAAGTTTGGTTTTATTTACAGAGAATCGGTAACGTATACGAGTCGAACCCAGGGCATGTGTTGTATAATTGCACACAGTCCACCACTGGACTGTGTGTCTAACCCGATTAAAAATCCGTTTTAAATTATACTTATATATTAACAGCAACTTCATCTTCTTCGCATGATTCATACTGTTTTGAAAATTTTCCAGCGCACTTATTATATATTTTAGAACGATTACATAATGGAAAGATAATCAAGGATTCAGGAGGATATACCGAACAAAGGGATGATTTTGATTTCACCAATGAACTTCCGGCAGCAAGAACTTTCCGACGAATAACTCCGGCGAAGTATAACTTCGAAAACAGAGTGTTGCAGAGTGTTTTGATGAGTGTGAGCGGGTTTCTTAAGGTTCAAAGGTCGGTATTTACAGGAGAAACAGGGGTGTTGATTTCGATTTTTTTGGAAACCAGTTCGCATGATTGGTTCTTGATATTAAGGTAAATTGGTTCGAATTTGGAAGGATTCGACGCGGTTACAACTGTGGATTATGGATTGCCAGACAGGGCGAGATCAGCGGTTCGCTGATTTGAATTTGCAGGCACAGGCGGTTCGTGCATAAGTATAAGTTGTTTCCAGATTCTAACCAAAAGGTGTGTGTGGCTCAGTGGTGTTTGCGGTGTGTGTTAACCCGGGGAACCCGGGTTCGATCCCCGGCTCGCCCATTTTTGAGTTGTTATTTTTATTTTCTCTATTATAAGTTAAATCATTTATTAATTATAAATATTTAATATTTAATTGATTATTTATTTTATTTTATTCAAGTTATTTTAAACAAAAAGAATTCTAATATATAAAACAGTAAACACAATGCAAAAAAAATAAAAATCACCCGACATAAATAAATACACTTTGATTGAGAACTTGGAGCGGGTTTTCGAAACCCGATTTACACAAATGTTACAGTATCCCCTACTTTTAGAAATTTCGTCCCGAAATTTAAGTAGTAGTGGTAACAGGTAAAAAGATGTGGGTATTTCTCGCGCATTGAGTCTTCACGTTCCCAAGTAAACTCATGTCCTCGTTTTGACTCCCAACGTACCCTGACGATTGGAATACGACTTCGCCTTAAGCGCTTCTCACCGAAATCCATGATTTCTACTGGTCTTTCGACGAAGTGCATCGATTCATCGACTTGAATGTCTTCTAGAGGAATATGGAGGTTTTCGTCGGCGAGGCACTTTTTCAAGTTTGATACGTGGAATGTGGGATGAATTCTGTTGAGCTCTTCTGGTAGGTCAAGCTTGTATGCTACAGGACCTACTCTTTCGAGTATCTTGAAAGATCCTACGTAGCGTGGTGCTAGCTTGCCCTTTTGGCCAAAACGAACCACTCCCTTCCACGATGATACTTTTAAAAGTACTTGATCACCAATGTCAAACTCCAAGGGCTTTCGTCGCTTGTCAGCATAACTCTTTTGACGACTTTGAGCCGCTAGAAGATTGTTTCGGATTTGAAGGATTTTGTCGGTTGTCTCTTGAATCAATTCAGGTCCGGTGATTTGCGCTTCCCCAATTTCGTGCCAACATACTGGAGATCGGCACTTACGACCATATAAAGCTTCGAAAGGAGCCATGCCGATACTTGAATGATAGCTATTGTTGTACGAAAACTCAACTAACGGTAGGTGAGCGTCCCAGTTCCCTTTGAAGTCTATGACACATGCTCGTAGCATGTCTTTAAGGGTTTGGATAGTGCGTTCAGATTGACCATCAGTTTGAGGGTGAAAGGCGGTACTGAGGTCTAACCGTGTACCCAAAGCGGTTTGTACGGCTCGCCATGTTCGTGAAGTGAAACGGCCATCACGGTCTGAAATGATGCTTAATGGTACACCATGACGGCTTACGATCTCGCTGATGTAGATACGAGCTAACTTCGTTCTTGAAGTCCTCGCGAATCGGAATGAAATGAGATGACTTTGTAAGACGATCGATTATTACCCATATGGTGTCATACCCACTGGAGGTGCGAGGTAACCCGGTAATGAAGTCCATGGTTATGTTTCCTACTTCCATACAGGTATTTCGGGTTGGACTAGAAGTCCTGAAGGTCTTTGATGTTCAGCTTTTACTTTAGAACAGGTAAGGCACTTGGAAACAAAAGCAGCGATATCCTTTTTCATGCCAGGCCACCAGTAGGTGTATCGTAGGTCTTGATACATCTTATCGGCTCCTGGGTGTACAGAGTATCGTGTTTTGTGTGCCTCATTCATGAGGAAATCACGAAGGTTATCGCGATCAAGAATCCATATGCGGTTTAAATAGTATAGAATACCGTCGGATTTTGTTTCAATTTTGAGTTCAGCTCCACATGACAGTTCATCGCGTACGTCATTTTCTGTTATAGAAACATGTTGAGCTGCCCGTATTTGATCTTTGATGTCGGATATGATTTGGTCGCAAAAAAAACGAATAGAGTTCGCATATCCTTTTCGACTGAGTGCATCGGCCACCACGTTTGCCTTGCCAGGATGGTACCGAATTTCACAGTCGTAGTCGTTGAGAAGTTCGACCCATCTTCGTTGCCTCATATTCAACTCTTTCTGGTTGAAGACATGTTGGAGACTCTTGTGGTCAATGTATATTTCACACTTGGTACCGTAGAGGTAATGCCTCCATATCTTGAGAGCGACAACGGCTCCAAGTTCTAGGTCGTGGGTGGTGTAATTCTTCTCATGAACCTTGAGTTGCCTAGAGGCATAGGCTATCACTTTTTCTCTTTGCATTAATACACAGCCTAGTCCTTGCCCTGACGCGTTGCAATAAACCACGAAGTCATCGCAACCCTCAGGGAGTGTAAGGATAGGTGCGTCACAAAGCCTTTGCTTTAAAGTTTGGAAGGCCTCTTCTTGCTTAGGTCCCCAAATGAAGGGTTTTCCTTTGTGAGTCAAGGCCGTGAGTGGTACGGCGATACGGGAAAAATTTGCAATGAAGCGTCGGTAGTAACCAGCCAAACCAAGAAATGACCTAACTTCGGTAGGGGTACGTGGCGCTTGCCATTCCTGTACTGCTTTGATTTTTGAAGGATCGACATGAATCCCTTTGTCATTGACGACATGACCAAGGAATTGTACTTCTCCTAACCAGAATTCACATTTTGAGAACTTAGCGTAAAGCTTTTCAGTCCTTAAGAGTGTAAGAATGAGTCGAAGGTGTCGCTCATGATCGGATTTGGACTTGGAGTAGATAAGGATGTCGTCGATGAAGACTATGACGAAGCGGTCGAGGTAGGGTTTGCATACTCTATTCATTAAATCCATGAAGACAGCGGGGGCGTTGGTTAAACCGAAGGGCATAACCATGAACTCGTAATGACCATAACGAGTTCGGAAAGCGGTTTTTGGGATATCTTCCTCGCGGACTCTAAGCTGATGATAACCAGAACGAAGGTCGATCTTGGAAAAACAGGTGGCGCCTTGAAGTTGGTCCAAGAGGTCATCAATGCGAGGCAGTGGATACCGATTCTTAACCGTCAACTTGTTGAGTTCTCTATAATCAATGCACATGCGAAACGTTCCATCTTTCTTCTTTACAAAAAGAACAGGCGCACCCCAAGCGATGAGCTAGGACGTATGAATCCTTTGTCAGTCAACTCTTGTAGTTGACTGGCCAATTCTTGCATATCGAATGGGGCTAACCTATAAGGAGATTTGGCGACCGGTGTAGCACCAGGCACCAGATCGATCCGGAATTCGACTTCTCTCACAGGAGGAAGTCCTGAAACGTCGTCGGGAAAAAACTTGTGGGAATTCCTTCACAATTGGAATATCTTTGAGCTTCCTCTCCTTGCCTCCCTTCTTGACGACGTGAGTTAGAAATGCGACGTAGTTCTTGCGGAGATAACTTCGGGCTTGAAGGCAGGACATCAATTTGAGTCCTTTCGAAGGGGTTTCCCCAAAAATACGTAGTGTCTGACCGTCTGCAAGAGGAATACGAATGAATTTTTCGTGGCACACCACTTCAGCGTGATGCTGGCTGAGCCAGTCCATACCGATTATAACATCGAAACTTCCCAACTTCATAGGAATGAGGTCAATTGGGAAATCGTGATCGTTTAGGGTGAGAGTACAATTGCGTATAATAGAATTTAATGAAGTGGGTTTTCCGTCAGCAACTTCCACCGTTAGAGATTCAATGAGATTACACGAGGTTGGTCGAGGATAGATTCGAATTCTAAGGACACAAAGCTCTTATCCGCACCAGTATCGAATAATATGGATGCATAACTACCATTTATGAGAAACGTACCGTTGACCACGTTGTTGTCAGCCCTGGCTTGGTTGGCATTGATATTGAAAGCTCTTCCTCTGGCAGGTGGAGGAGCTTGGTTGGCTTTGTTTACCGGGTTCGCTTGAGCTTGGGCATGGATGATGTTCACTAGGCGTGGACAAGTGTTCCTGAAGTGGTTTGGGTCCCCACAATTGAAATAGGCTCGCATGGGTTGCATCATGTGGTAGTTGGGTTGGTAGTAAGGTTGGGCTGCGTGTTGTGCAGGTGGTAGAAGTAAGGGTTGTTGGGCTTGACCCACCATTTGATTTTGGGTTTGGGTTGGAGGTTGACTGCGGTTCATTCGCTGAAGGGTACGGTAGGTTTGGATGGTGTGACCCGCACGGCCACAGGTTGTGCAATGTTGGCAGGGGTTTTCGGGAGGGTGATGGTATTGACAACGGTTGCACTTTGGGTGTGGGCCAGTGTATGGCCTTTTGAATGGTGCGGCTGGAGGAGCAACTTGGGTGATTGGTGCAGCAGTGATGGGAGGGTTGGTTTGAGTGACAGCAAAATTATTGCCATTTCGCTTCCTCTTACCAGCAAACTTCGAGGATGAGACTGGGTGGTTTGGAGTTGGGGTCTCAATGGGTGCTTTCTTCTTCTCACCTTTGAACTTGCCGTTTCGAATGCGATTTTCAGTGAGTTCTGTAGCTAACTCCATTGCGGCTTCAAGTGTTGCAGGCGAAGTGCTTAAAACCGAATCTTGGATTTTCGAGGGGAGGCCTCGAATGTAGTGTTCGACTAAGCGGTATAAAGGGGTGAACAAATTGGGGATCATCTGGTTCAATTCGAGAAATCTCTTATTGTATGAAGTGTGGTCTCATTCCTTTTGTTTCAACGCGTGAAACTCGTCTTCTAGCTTTTTGATTTCGCTTCTTGGACATAAATGTCTTGTCATGATTTCCCTTAATTCTTCCCATGTTAAGGCCATGGCATCTTCAACACTTCGCTTACTCTTTTCCGTGTTCCACCAGGTAAGGGCTACCCCAAACAGTCTTCCAGTCGCGTAACGTACCTTACGGTCCTCGGGATAGTCGCAATTGATGAAAGTGTTTCCATCTCCTCAAACCAGTGAAGGAGAGCGGTGACACCTTCAGTCCCTTCATATTTTGGGGGATCGCAGGATTTGAAGTGTTTGTAGGTGCACTTGGGGGTTTTGGGAGGAGGGTTGGCGACGCTTTGGTCTTCTTGGTTGGGAGGGTTGATGGGATTAGCGGTGAGGGCTTGTTGAACTTGTAGCACGATGTCATGAAAGCACTACGGCCATTTGTTTAGCAATTTGTGTGGCCAAGCGTTCGTTTGACTTTCCTGACTTTCTACCTCCACGTAATTGTCTAGCCGACATCTACAGGAACATATGTAGGAAGATTGTGAGTTTAAGAATTTCCTAGGTGTCATGTGTCGTAAAAAGAATGAAAACAACATAACTGAAAATAATTTAACTACATCCATAGGATGTCTTGGGTTTGCTCATGTTTGGGCCTCCAAATGTCCCCCATACCATTTCCTGTGTAGTCATGTGGGCCCCCATGACTATTGGGCTTGGTAGGGTTCACATTGGTGTCAGCGGGTTAACACTCGCACCACCCGAATGAAAATCGTAAAACATGATTGCGAGATGTATGGTCGGAGGGTGTCCAGGTGTAGACACAATGCCAACTCAAAGTGGGGTTAGCTCACACGACGTTTGGTATAGCATGCTTTGGCCTAATAGGTCCTTCGTACTCTCATCGTTAGTCCCCAGGTAGGCAAACTGGTCCTTTATTTTGGATTTATACGAATGCCAAGCCTAGACAGGACGTTCCGACTACCGGTACTCGTACCCTTCCAGTTACTACATGCCCGTCGTGAAAACTCACTTTGATGTGATTTGAAAAAAGAAAAAAAATACAAATCATTACAAAAATCATGGGAATCGTAAGGTGTGTGCTTTCATAGATATAACATGTTATGAGGATATGAATTATGATAAGCATTGCATATTAACATGTACTTGTGAGGGTACTTGCATAATATTGGGTGTGTAAATAAACATGAAACATATAAACATCATGAATTTTGCATGTAACACATAAATAATTAAAATTTAATCAACTATAGTATAGGCTCTAAGGGTCTAATAACCTATCCTATATCCCTATAGCCACAAGCTCTGATACCAATCTGTCACACCCCGACCCGCAGCGGAATAAAAGTCGGGCATAATTGGGTTATCACCAAAGCTCGTGATATTTACTAAGAAGTTTCATATTTATTAAATTCAAATTACAAACTTAAATATCCAATAAACAAAATTCATACAAATACAAAGGAAAACAAAACTAAATGTTTATTCCAAAGCAATAACTTGTTTATTCTTCTAGGCCATCCTAAGTGTTTCTTTCCTCAACTGGATCACCTGTATCATGTGTAAAACAGGGGAGATTTTGGGTCAAGAAAAGTTGGCGAGTGAACCTTGATAAAACATTTTTCATAATTGCATGTTTTATTTATTAAGGAAAATTCGTGCATAAATCACATGTGAGCAAATATATAAATGTAAACAATCACAAATCACGTTGAATGAATATATGACATGAATGATGATGTATTTGAGATCAAGGCTGAATCAAACGGAGCCGATCTAATGAGGCACCTGATGCTCAACCCGTATCCCACGGGGAACTGATGGGCCTAATGAAATGCGTGCACTGAAATGATAAACTTAATCCACATATAAATCACACAACAACCAATACACTTTTGATCACAAAATGATATAAGCACATGTGTTTAGATAAAATAAAGGAATAGTACGACACATGATACACCCCAAAACGTGATTAAAACGGGGAACTTGTAGAGATTCCCTCACAGTGGGTGTGTTTTGCTTGATTGAAGAAGAGTGCGCATGAATTGAGGATTTGATCGACGACGAACACTAACCTAAAATAATAATGCGACAAATCGATAAATATAAACGATTTAATATTTTGTTTTAATACTTTTTGTTAGGTTTTTAGGTTATTTTTTATGGTATTTTGTTGAGATTATATACCCTTTAAAATTATATATTTTATGTATTTTAATTAGATTTTTAACCAAGGTATCAATGTATATGCAATATAAATAAATAAGATAAGATAATAAGATATTAAAAAATTAATTGTCAGACCTGACCGGGTCGCGTGATTTATTAGGCGCGCGGGTTGGCACTCGAACTCGTGACCTCTCGGTTGCGTGCACGCAGCTCTACCAACTGAGCTACGTGTCTAACCCGAAATAATATCAATTTTAGTTATATATATATTAGTTAGGTTAATACAGTATTTATTTATTTTAAAAAGATTTATAAATCTTCAAAGCCGGTTGAGGTTTCACGATTCGAACCCGAGACCTTTAGTTCTCGTGCACACAGCCCAACCAGTTGGGCTGTGTGTCTGACCCGTATGAATCCCTATTTGTATTAACTTTAAACACTTGTTCCAGAGTGATCTGAGTGAGTTAAAAAGTTTGGTTTTATTTACAGAGAATCGGTAACGTATACGAGTCGAACCCAGGGCATGTGTTGTATAATTGCACACAGTCCACCACTGGACTGTGTGTCTAACCCGATTAAAAATCCGTTTTAAATTATACTTATATATTAACAGCAACTTCATCTTCTTCGCATGATTCATACTGTTTTGAAAATTTTCCAGCGCACTTATTATATATTTTAGAACGATTACATAATGGAAAGATAATCAAGGATTCAGGAGGATATACCGAACAAAGGGATGATTTTGATTTCACCAATGAACTTCCGGCAGCAAGAACTTTCCGACGAATAACTCCGGCGAAGTATAACTTCGAAAACAGAGTGTTGCAGAGTGTTTTGATGAGTGTGAGCGGGTTTCTTAAGGTTCAAAGGTCGGTATTTATAGGAGAAACAGGGGTGTTGATTTCGAGTTTTTTGGAAACCAGTTCGCATGATTGGTTCTTGATATTAAGGTAAATTGGTTCGAATTTGGAAGGATTCGACGCGGTTACAACTGTGGATTATGGATTGCCAGACAGGGCGAGATCAGCGGTTCGCTGATTTGAATTTGCAGGCACAGGCGGTTCGTGCATAAGTATAAGTTGTTTCCAGATTCTAACCAAAAGGTGTGTGTGGCTCAGTGGTGTTTGCGGTGTGTGTTAACCCGGGGAACCCGCGGCTCGCCCATTTTTGAGTTGTTATTTTTATTTTCTCTATTATAAGTTAAATCATTTATTAATTATAAATATTTAATATTTAATTTGATTATTTATTTTATTTTATTCAAGTTATTTTAAACAAAAAGAATTCTAATATATAAAACAGTAAACACAATGCAAAAAAAAAAAAATCACCCGGCATAAATAAATACACTTTGATTGAGAACTTGGGGCGGGTTTTCGAAACCCGATTTACACAAATGTTACAGGCGGATCTACGGTCACAGTTTAATCGATCTCCACGAACACGTGAATCAACAATGTTCTTTTCGATGCCTCGGTTGGCGACTCTTCGAACAAGAAAGCACTTGCCTTCACGTTGAGCCATTTGATAAACCAAAGCTCTGATACCAACTGATGCAGTTTCGCGTGCAATCAAATGGCTCAAGACACTATTGATAATCAAACATGATAAAATGAACCGAATATTCAAGAACAAAGTTCTTTTTATAATCAACTCAAAAAACTAACTAAACAAAAACCCTAGATCCTAATTTATAATAAATGAAAAAGATAAACTAGGAAACTTAAAACCCCACAAAATAGGAAACTGAATAAAATAAGATATGTAATTCAAATTTAAATAAATAATAGATAATTCTGCATCATAAGATAAACTATGAAACTTAAAACCCCACAAAATAGGAAACTGAATAAAATAAGACAGGTAATTCAAATTTAAATAAATAATAGATAATTCTGCATCACCTTTATCATTACATTTTCTCTCTCATCCACTCACAACCACTTTCAAAAATATTAAAAAATTTATACGGGATTAACTGTGTTCCTATATATTTACAGATGAACAATAACAGTTTCTCTCTCCTCACTCACAACCACTCAAAACCATTTCTTATAATATAACTAACACACTCACACAAATATACCAAATCCATTGTATATATCATCATATGCTGGCCTGTCACATGAACCGGCCACATATCCGGGTTTCAAAATTACTTTTCTAATTACGACCCATTAAACGGGTTCATTAATATTTCGCGCTCTCGTTATTCGGTTTGCGTCTACATGTACATTTAATCACGTCCCATTGCCGAGCTTATTATTCTTTTGTTTTTACGCTCACGTTACCCACTTTGCATTTACTTTTATATTCAATCTTTATACTTCATTTGACTCGTTTGATTCGTTCGTGTGAAATCCATCACTTATGAACAATCGAACCTTACTCTTTATTAACCTGTTTGGCTTGTTCGCGTGAAATTCATCACTTATGAACAGTCGAACCTTATTCCTTATTCAACCCGTTTGACTTGTTCGCATGAAATCCATCACCTACGAACAATCAAACCCTATTTCTCATTTAACCCGTTTGACTTGTTCGGTTGAAATTCATCACCTATGAACAATCAAACCTTATTCCTCATTTAACCCGTTTGACTTGTTCGCGTGAAATCTATCACTTATGAACATTCGAGCCTCATTCCTTATTTAACCCGTTTGACTTGTTCGCGTGAAATTCATCACCTATGAACAATCAAACCTTATTCCTCATTTAGCCCGTTTAACTTGTTCGCGTTGTAACATCCGTCAAAAACGGATTTACCAAACCCGCTCTGTTTATCAACCGAACAGTCAGTCAAAATTTTCGTTGCGAATTAAATGCCCAAAATAATTTTAAACGATACGTAATCAATTATTATACAAGAATGTATAATTAGTTTTTGAAAAACTGTCAAAAATCGCAAAATAAAAATATAATACTTCTGCCGGGTTTCGAACCCGGGTCAATGAGCGGTCCGGATACATGTCTTAACACACACACACAAACCACTGCGCCACTTGTTCTGTTTGGTAAATAATAGAATCTTTTAATTGATATAATGACATTACGAATTCAAAATCGGCGCCCCTTTAGTTCAGTCGTCGGAATCCCGGAAATCTCGCGAGTTTTTATCACCATTTTCAGTTATAACGTAAGTTATTATTAGGACATCGGTTATAACCGATGTTTGAAGTCCGCGACCAAAAATTATAACCGCCGGAAAATTTAAATCAATGAACCCAGTCGGAAATCAGATCAAATACATTTCGATTTTTCCCTATAAATTCACCCTCAACCCATTGAAAACCTTTTCGCTCAAAACCACACTCTTTCTCGGCGAAAACTCCCTCGCCGGAACTTTTCTGTTCGCCGCCGGAAAACCGATTACCTCATTTCCGAGCCTCACTGAGCCTCTAAAGCTTATACCGGAGATACCCATACTTTTTCCAAGTTTTCCGGAGACGTGCTGCTGCAAGACACCCGTCGCCGGAGGTGAATTCTGTCGCCGGAGTTTCTGCCGGAAAACAGAGAGTCCAGTCGGTATACTTCTCCGCCCAATTTCTTTTCCTTTTCACAATTATCTCACCGTAATGATCTGTAAGACACTAATAAACCGATAAAAACTTTGAACCAGTCGATTTCCGAACTCTGGTTATATTTCAGTGAAGAAGACGATGTATTTCCGTAACATATAAGTATAAAATAAATCAAGAAATTAATCGGGTTAGACACACAGTCCAGCGGTGGACTGTGTGCACGTTAAACATTCAAAGGTCTCGAGTTCGAATCCCGTTTCACACGCTGCCTTAATAAAAATCAAATTTTTTTTGTTAAACCGAACCGGGTCGCCACAGTTATATGTTAAGTATATTAATAATCGGAATAATAACCAAGTTAGACACACACTCCAGCGGTGGACTGTGTGTTTGTTTATATCATTGGTCACGAGTTCGAGTCCGGTCTTCTGCACCGACTCGGACAATTATCTCTTCTTTTTAAATAAGGCAGAAAAGGAAATATCTAATTTGTATTTAAGTATAATAAAAATCGAATTATATAACATGTTAAACACACAGTCCAGCGGTGCACTGTGTGTTAGATTAAACCACAGGTCCCGGGTTCGAGACATGTGGAGCGCACCGCCGAATTGATTTAAACTGTTTTTAAAATAAAATGATTTTCGGTTTAAACTAATTAATATATATAATTAAAATCAGATATATAACGGGTTAGACACGTAGCTCAGTTGGTAGAGCTGCGTGCACGCGTACGGGAGGTCTCGGGTTCGAGCCTCACTCAGCGCACTTGTATACATGATCGAACCGGTCAACGGCCAGGTCAACGGTCAACGGTCAGAAAAAAATAAATTTTTTTATTATTTTTATTTAATTATTTTAATCAAAAATCAATTAAAAATACTTAAAAATAACATTTTTAAGGTTAGAAAATAGCATCAAACTCACAAAAATACACCCAACAATCCTACTAAAATAGATTAATAAAAATCCGTTTACTTACCAAACCATAATGCGATTATTCTAGGTTAAACTCACTCGTGGTTAAAACCACTTCGCGTGCATTCAACATTATCAACCGAACGCACCCACTGTGAGTGAATCTTACAACTTCCCCTTTTAAATTACACGTTTTGGGGTGTGTCATGTGTTATGAAAATAATTAATTTATTTATTTAAACTTGTGCCATACCACATCATGACCTAAACTTAGATTGTTTTTATTGTTGTGATTTACTTATTTCCTGTTGTCAAATTATATGAAACTCATACATTAAGCCCATCAGTTCCTCGTGGGAGACGAGTAGAACATCGCGTGCTTCACATCAAATTCATTATTGTTCATGTGTGTATCATTGAGTTTATATTGTTTGTAGTTGTGTCATTCATATTATCATGTTTATGCAATTCATTCATCAGGCCCCTCAGTTCCTCGTGAGAGACGAGTTGAGCATCGCGTGCCTTTAATGGTTCCATTATTGTTCATGAGTGTTTCATTTAATATCTTATGATTGTTGATTAAGTTACATCTAATTTTACTCATGTTTGGTTGTGCACATATTTCATAATCAATTTAAATAAATATGTTCAAATGTTTTCCATAGGATTCACTCGCCAACATTATGTTGATCCAAAAACCCTTTTACACATGATACAGGTGAACAGGTTGAAGCAAGGAAAATATAGGATATGCCTTAGAAGAGAACAAAGAAGTTAGATTGTTAGTTAGATCATGTTGTAACATTTATTGTATATTTCCATTTAATTTGTATTAATGAATATGAAACGCTTAATAAATGTCATGAGCTTTGATGATAACCCAATCATGCCCCGATCACCTTTTCCGCTGCGGGTCGGGGTGTGACACGCGTGAAATCCATCAGTTATGAACAGTTAAACATTATTCTTTATTTGACCCGAATGACTCCTTTTAAACTCATCCAATTAGCCTCATCTTTACTACATCGGACGTATATGTGGTCAGTATAAGAAGTTTATGGTATCATGTGTTTACAACTTACTTGGCCAGAGTAAGCGACCAACACATGGTACGCGTGACCTATTATAACTATCACATTACTCCCCATGTAAGTAAATTATCAGTTATGTCCAATTTCTGATTTTATTTGGTAAAACATTGTTTAATTGTTACTAATGTTTTACCCTTTTCATCTCAAACATATAGAATGAAAAATAGTTTCTTTATTCGTTTACTTTACTAATTATTTCGTTCGACCCGTTATGATTCACACCATAAGGTCGTATTACTTAAAAATAGTTTTTTATTCGTTTGACCCATTATGGCTTACACCATAAAGTGTCTTTTCAAAATTCCTTGTTTATTCGTCAATACTTCACCAAATTACCATTTTTACCCTTTTTACCATCGATATGGTTTCTTATCATTTTCACTTGTTCCGACCTGTATCGATTTAGCCAAGTATCTCATATATTATTGTAAAGATGAAAACTATATGCATGCTTTGACATCTCTATAACATCAATTTCATTCTATCATCAAAACCACTTTATGTCATGTATGAACACTTGACCTAAGCTCTAGATTGTTCAAGTATTTCATCTGTACTAGCAAGTATAGTGATCATCAACACAAATACATCATCAATTTCATCAAACTAACAATAATTTTGAACTCACGGTTATCACCTTCAAGCTCTACTTCACACAAAATTGATGAAATCAAGTTTTACAACATACCTTATGATCCCATAGTCTAGGTGATCGATAATCTGCGTTCATGCATCGATTTTGGGTTCGATT
This sequence comes from Scalesia atractyloides, assembly GCA_947069175.1. NCBI lineage: Eukaryota > Viridiplantae > Streptophyta > Magnoliopsida > Asterales > Asteraceae > Scalesia > Scalesia atractyloides. Next base: position 89,968,752 of record CAMTDV010000017.1, read on the forward strand.
CGCCCTCCAATTTGATGGATTAAGGTTGAACAAGGGTTTCCCTTGTTTCTTCTCCTGATGATCAACATATGCACACACTAAGTGTGTGTCATGTGTTAATTTTTCAAGATTTAATAAACACAAGTTTCCCCTTTGGCAGCTTTGGTCCCTCAAGTTTGATTTTTATTATAAACGAGACTACAACTCATTGTCTTGTTACTTTTATATATATATATATATACATATATATATATATATATATGTATGTATGTTATTAACTAGGTTAATTTGTTCCTATTTATTTTGGTTATGGGTTCACTTTTACCACTAACGGTATATTACCAGCTCATTATTAGTTAATTCAGTTTTGCTACCAAACCCGTTTTTGAGGTGTTACAACATGCCCCTGATGTCACCCCTGGATTCACTTTTTGCATGCAGGAGCCCTGTGTACTAAGTTTGTTCTTTTTACTTAATATGTAACTTGAGTTGCATGTTATACCGTATTAATATGGTTTTATTAATGTTAACATTAAGCATTGTTTCTTTATTCGTTGTATGTTATACCGTATAAATATGGTTTTATTAGGCCATATGGTATACTTTCACGCCCCTTAACTATAGGTAGGCGCCACATCATCCACTTGACCCTCTTTCATTTCACCTCACACCAAGGAAATGGTTTAACCCTCATTAATGCCCCCTAATTTTTGGATGGTTTTTAGATTTTTTATAGGTATTTTTGGGTGGTTCTCGCGTGTCACACCCCGACCCGCAGCGGAAATGGTGATCGGGGCATGATTGGGTTTTCATCAAAGCTCATGACATTTACTATAAAGTTTCATATTTATTATTTCTCTTTAAAGAAGAAGTTACAATAAACATACAAGCACAAACTGTCCAAATACATTTTCATTCGAATTACAAACTAAAGTATCCATTAAACAAAAATCATACAATTACAAAGGAAAACTAAACTAAATGTCCATTCCAAAGCATTAACTTATTTATTCTTCTAGGCCATCCTACGTGTTTCTTTTCTCAACTGGATCACCTGTATCATGTGTAAAAATAGGGTTTTTGGGTCAACATAAGTTGGCGAGTGAATCTTATGAAAACATTTGAACGAATTTGTTATATTGGTTATAAAAAGGTGCATAACCACATATGAGTAAACGTAAATGTAAATTTAATCACAAAACACATAATATCAATTAATGCACAAGCACACACACCAAATGATGAACAATGAGATCAAGGCTCAATCAAACGGAGCCGATCTAATGAGGCACGCGATGTTCAACTCGTCTCCCACGAGGAACTGATGGGCCTAATGAATGATTTGCACGCAACTTGACAAAATGTAAACACAAATCACAACAAACAATATTTATATCACAAGTTTAGATCACATAATGGTAATAGCACAAGTTTGAATAAACGAATTAATTAAAGCGACACATGATACACCCCAAAACATGAATAAAAAGGGGACTGTAACATCCGTAAAAAACGGATTTTACCAAACCCGCTCCGTTTATTAACCGAACAGTCAGTTAAAATTTTCGTTGCGAATTAAATGCCCAAAATAATTTTAAACGATACATAATCAATTATTATACGGGAATATATAAGTTGTTTTTTAAAAACTGTTAAAAATCGCAAAATAAAAATATTTTGGTTCTGCCGGGTTTCGAACCCGGGTCAGTAACCGGTCCGGCAACAACTTAACACACAACACACAAACCACTGCGCCACTGATGTCTTTTGTTAACCATTAAGATCATTTAATTGATATCATGACTTTACAAATTCAAAACCGGCGCCCAAAAGTTCAGTCGTCGGAAATCCCGGTAATCTCGCGAAACTTAACATTTCTTTCAGTTATAACGTAAAACATAAACGCTACATCGGTTATAACCGATGTCTGAGTCCGCGACCAAAGTTATAACCGCCGGAGAAATTTAAACCAATGAATCCAGTTGGAAATCAGGCCAAATACATCGACGATTTGCCCTATAAAAACCACCTCGAACTTCTGCAAACCTTTTCGCTCAAAACCGCACCCTTTCTCGGCGAAAACTCACTCGCCGGAATATCTCTGCTCATCACCGGAAAACCGGGTTCTTCATTTCTGAACCCCCTGAGCTTATACCAGAGATACCCACACCCTTTGTAAGCTTTCCGGAGACTCGCTGCTGCAAGACACCCGACGCCGGAGCCTATTGCTGTCGCCGGAGTTCTGCCGGAAAACAGAGGAAAGCTAGTCGGTATACCTCACGCCTAATTTTTCTTTCTTTTTACTTTTATCTCATCGGTAATTAACCTAAAACGCTAAAGAAACCTGAATAAAAACTCGAACCAGTCAGACATCATCTCTGGTTAAAACTCAACGAAGAAGACTATGTTACGGTAGTATATAAGTATAATTTAAATCAAGAAATAACTCGGGTTAGACACACAGTCCAGCGGTGGACTGTGTGCACAATAAACACACAAAGGTCTCGAGTTCGAATCCTGTTCCACACACGCTGCGTAAATAAAAATGTTTTTTTTTTGTTAACTGAACCGGATTCATTTTATATATATGTTAAGTATATTAATAACCGGAATAATAACCAAGTTAGACACACAGTCCAGCGGTGGACTGTGTGTATGTTTAATCAAAGCACACGAGTTCGAGTCCGGTCTTCTGCATCGACCCGGACAATTATTTTACCTTTTTAAATAAGTCAGAAATGAAAACAAATAGTTTGTATTTAAGTATAATAAAAATTGGATTATATAACATGTTAAACACACAGTCCAGCGGTGGACTGTGTGTTAGATTAAACCACAGGTCCCGGGTTCGAGACCTGTGGAGCGCACCGCCGAATTGATTTAAACTGTTTTTAAAATAAAAGGATTTTCTGTTTAAATTAATTAATACATAAATATAATTAAAAACGGATATATGACGGGTTAGACACGTAGCTCAGTTGGTAGAGCCGCGTGCACGCGTACGGGAGGTCTCGGGTTCGAGCCTCACCCAGCGCACTTATATTCGCACTCGAACCGGTCAACGGTCAGTCAACGGTCAAAGTCAAAGTCAACGGTCAGAAAAAGTCAAATTTTTTTTTATTTTTATTTAATTATTTTAATTAAAAATCAATTAAAAATACTTAAAAATAACATCTTTAAGGTTAGAAAATAGCCTTGAACTCACAAAAATACACCCAACAATCCTACTAAAATAGATTAATAAAATCCGTTTACTTACCAAACCATAATGCGATTTATCTAGGTTAATCTCACTCGTGGTTAAAACCACTTCCCGTGCATTCAACATCATCAACCGAACGCACCCACTGTGAGTGAATCTTACAACTCCCCTTTTTAATTACACGTTTTGGGGTGTGTCATGTGTCATAAAAATAATTAACTTGTTTATTTAAACTTGTGCCATACCACATCATGATCTAAACTTAGATTGTTTATATTGTTGTGATTACTTATTTCCTTTTGTCAAATTATATGAAACTCATTCATTAAGCCCATCAGTTCCTCGTGGGAGACGAGTTGAACAACGCGTGCCTCAAATCAAATCCATTATTGTTCATGTGTGTATCATTGAGTTTATATTGTTTGTAGTTATGTCATTCATATTATCATGTTTATGCAATTCATTCATTAGGCCCCTCAGTTCCTCGTGAGAGACGAGTTGAGCATCGCGTGCCTCTAAATGTTCCATTATTGTTCATGTGTGTTTTATTTAATATCTTATGATTGTTGAATAAGTTTACATCTATTTGTACTCATGTTTGGTTGTGCACATATTTCATAATCAATTTAAATAAACTTGTTCAAATGTTTTCCATAGGATTCACTCGCCAACATTATGTTGATCCAAAAACCCTTTACACATGATACAGGTGAACAGGTTGAAGCAAGAAAACATAGGAAATGCCTTAGAAGAGAACAAAGAAGCTTAGATTGATAGTTAGAACATATTGTAATTCTTATTGTAAATTTCCCATTAAATTGTATTAATGAATATGAAACGCATAATAAATGTCATGAGCTTTGATGATAACCCAATCATGCCCCGATCACCTTTTCCGCTGCGGGTCGGGGTGTGACAGATTGGTATCAGAGCCATGACTATAGGGATATAGGATAGGTTATTAGACCCTTAGAGCCTATACTATAGTCTGCCTAAATTTTAATTGATTAGGTGGTTACATACAAACTTGTAATATTTATTTGTTTCATATTTGTTTACATTTACAATCAAACATACATGCTTATATACATATTCATTATACATATATCGATGTTCATGTATTCAATTTATTTACATACTCTCATTATTCAAAGATTTTGTGCAATTTTCAAATCTCATCAAAGTAAGTTATGCGACGGGCATGTAGTAACTGGAAGGGTACAAGTACCGGTAGTCGGAACGTCCTGTCTAGGTTGGCATTCGTATAAATCAAATATAACGGACCAGTTTGCCTACCTGGGGACCAACGATGAGAGTACGAAGGACCTATTAGGCCAAAGCATGCCACACCAAACGTCATTCGAACTAACCCCACTTTGAGGTGTCACCGTGTCTACACCTGGACACATTCCGAATATCACACGTTGTATACATATTTCTCGATTTTCTCCAGGTTTTTGTGTACGCAACCTGGCAAATCCGTGCGAACCATATGAAAAACCGGTATTCATGGGGGCCCACATGATTACACAGGTAAAGTATGGCGGCATGTAGGGCCTAATGGCGAGCAAAGCCCAAGACATCCTATGGATGTAGTAGATTTATTTTTCTATAACTATTTTATGAATGCTCATTCCTGAATGCAACCCATGATCCCAAAAGCATCCAACTCATACTCTTGACATGTATTCCTTGTAGATGTCTTCTAACCTCGCTCGTAGGAAGATGAGAGCAGGAAAAGCCCGCGAGCGCATGGCTGCCCTAATCGCTCAACAAATGGCTGCCGTAATACCCAACATTGTAATCCAAGTATAACAAGCACTCACCGCTAATCCTGTTAATCAAGAAAACCAAAACATTATCAACTCTCCCTCAAATATCACTAAATGCACCTACAAGCATTTCAAATCATGCGACCCTCCGAAATACAAAGGGACTGAAGGCGTCACCGCTCTCCTTCATTGGTTTGAAGAGATGGAGAACACCTTTCTAAATTGCGATTGCCCTGACGATCGCAAAGTGCAATATGCTACCGGTCGATTATATGGGATAGCACTTACTTGGTGGAATACAGAGAAGTCCAAACGAGGTGTTGAAGATGCTACGACCTTAACTTGGAACGAATTGAAGGAAATCATGACCAGACGATTTTGCCCAAGGAGCGAAATCAAGAAATTAGAAGATGAATTTTACTCATTGAAGCAAAAGGAAGGAGACCACACCACATACAACAAAAGATTCCTCGAATTACATCAAATGGTTCCCAACATGTTCACTCCCCTCTACCGTTTGATCGAGCACTACATTCGTGGTCTTCCGTCAAAGATTCAAGACCCTGTAATAAGTACCAAGCCTGCAACTTTGGAAACAACAATGGAGTTAGCTACAGAGCTCACCGAGAACCGAATCCGGAACAAAGACTTCAAGGAGGAGAAGAAGAAGGATAAAGAATCGACTGAAACCTCCGACTTCACCCAAACCGAATCCCCTTCTCAACCCAAACCTAAGAGAAAAAGAGACGGGCAACTTTTCGCTACTATCCAACAAAATCAACCAGTTTTACACGCCATACCCATCCAAGCTATCCCAATCACTCAAGTGGCACCCAACTCAACTTACCCAAATAAGAAACCATATCTTGGACCTCACCCTCGATGCAACAACTGTTTTTATCACCATCCCCATACCTTACCTTGTCGTCTATGTGCAACTTATGGACGCTATGGTCATTTGAGCAAGGTTTGCCGCACCTTTCAAAACCAAACCTCTTCCCCTACTCAAAACATGGCCCAAACTTATCATCAACCCCAATACCTCGTGTTCCCATATGCTCGAGCTTGTTTCAATTGTGGCGACCCTACCCACTTTAGAAACACATGCCCTCAATTGGTTAACGTCATCAACACTCAAGCCCAATCAAACCCAGTTAACCAAGTAAACCAAGAAAACCCAACCACTAGGCCACCAACAAGAGGAAGAGTCTTCAATATCAACGCCAATCCTGTCGAAGATAATGACGGCCCAAACGAAGATACCCAACTAGTCCTCTTCGCCGAAGATCCAGATTCAACTCCTATCATTTAGTTTTATGTTTTTCTATATCACATAGAACCAAACATAACTTAAGGATAAAGCCAACGAAACTTTGACGAGAATACGGTGGATACGCCGCTGGTACTTCCTATATATAAGTATTCTTGTCAAAGGATCAGAAGCATTATCTGGCGGTTATGAGAGGTTCCATGTGTAGACTATTAGAGTAATTATTGTTTATTGTTTTCAGTATATGCATTTGCCGAGGCCGCAGCTCCCCCTTTATGAGGTTTTGAGCTTGTTCCCCATTTTATTATGCGGTTGAACTGTGGCGTGCCCGCACGATCGGCTCCGTTTGATTGAGCCTTGATCGATCAGTTTATTTTACATTTTCATTACATGCAATACGCTCGGCTCCGTTTGATTGAGCCTTGAGCGCACAAACAATTTCATTTTCAGTACATGCAATACGTTCGGCTCCGTTTGATTGAGCCTTGAGCGCACAGACATTTTCATTATCAGTATCTTGTGGTTGTGGTGTTTGTAGTAGAGTCGCATAGAACTAACCATAACTTGCGGATAAAGTCAATGAAAATTTGACAAGAATGTGGTGGATACGCCGCTGGTACTTCCTATATATAAGTATTCTTGTCAAATGATCGGAGGCATTATCAGGCGGTTATGAGAGGTTCCATGCATAGGCTGTTTGTGTGATTGTTGTTTAGATTAAGTTGTTCATTTTCAGTACATGCAATACGTTCGGCTCCGTTTGATTGAGCCTTGAGCGCACAGACAATTTCATTTTCAGTACATGCAATACGTTCGGCTCCGTTTGATTGAGCCTTGAGCGCACAGACAATTTCATTATCAGTATCTTATGGTTGTTGTGTTTGTTGTAGAGTCGCATAGCACTAATCATAACTTGCGGATAAAGTCAATGAAAATTTGGCAAGAATATGGTGGATACGCCGCTGGTACTTCCTATATATAAGTATTCTTATCAAATGATCGGAGGCATTATCAGGCGGTTATGAGAGGTTCCATGCATAGGACGTTTGTGTGATAGTTGTTTAGATTAAGTTATTCATTTTCAGTACATGCAATACGCTCGGCTCCGTTTGATTGAGCCTTGAGCACACAGACAATTTCATTTTCAGTACATACAATACGATCGGCTCCGTTTGATTGAGCCTTGATCGCACAGATATTTTTCATTTCAGTATTTTATGTTTGTTGTATTGGTTGTAGAGTTATATAGGACTAATCATAATTCACTGATAAAACCAATGAAAATTTGACAAGAATATGGTGGATACGCCGCTGGTACTTCCTATATATAAGTATTATTGTCAAAGGATCAGAGGCATTGTCAGACGGTTATGAGAAGTTATATGTAGGATTTATTAGTTTCTTGGTAACTAATCATAATTTGTGGATAAAACCAATGAAAATTTGGCAAGAATATGGTGGATACGCCGCTGGTACTTCCTATATATAAGTATTCTTGCCAAAGGATCAGAGGCATTATCAGACGGTTATGAGAAGTTCCATGTAAGATTTGGTATTGCCTTGGTTGAAATTATGTTACATTTATATCATCTTGCTATTTAGAGAAATTGGAATTGTGTTCCATTTCTACATAAACTAACCTCTCCATCATAACAAACGAGAGAGGAACTTCCACCATTCAAACATATATGTTATCAGAATGTGGATTCAAATATTTGCTGTTGTGTTTATTTATGTCAAATATCAGCTGTTGTGTTTATTTATGTTCCGTGTAGGTTGTAGTGTTAGAAGTTTTGCCTTAGGATATAACCATACCCTTCCAAACATATCCAAACTCTTATGCATAATATCACAGTTAGCGAATCAATTCTGCTTATCAACACTTTTACAGTAGGCAACAAAAAGCGATTCCTGTAATAGGGTACTTAACCTTTACAAGGAACGTTACCGCCTCAAACAAAAACTTAAACCCTTACTTTTTCTAAAGCAAGTAACTGACAACTAAACACCATCATTCTTTTAGTCAAATATATCACTATTTAAATTTCGGGACGAAATTTCTAAAAAAAGCAGGGGATACTGTAACATCCGTCAAAAACGGATTTTACCAAACCCGCTCCGTTTATTAACCGAACAGTCAGTTAAAATTTTCGTTGCGAATTAAATGCCCAAAATAATTTTAAGCGATACATAATCAATTATTATACGGGAATATATAAGTTGTTTTTGAAAAACTGTTAAAAATCGCAAAATAAAAATATTTTGGTTCTGCCGGGTTTCGAACCCGGGTCAGTAACCGGTCCGGCAACAACTTAACACACAACACATAAACCACTGCGCCACTGATGTCTTTTGTTAACCATTAAGATCATTTAATTGATATCATGACTTTACAAATTCAAAACCGGCGCCCAAAAGTTCAGTCGTCGGAAATCCCGGTAATCTCGCGAAACTTAACATTTCTTTCAGTTATAACGTAAAACATAAACGCTACATCGGTTATAACCGATGTCTGAGTCCGCGACCAAAGTTATAACCGCCGGAGAAATTTAAACCAATGAATCCAGTTGGAAATCAGGCCAAATACATCGACGATTTGCCCTATAAAAACCACCTCGAACTTCTGCAAACCTTTTCGCTCAAAACCGCACCCTTTCTCGGCGAAAACTCACTCGCCGGAATATCTCTGCTCATCACCGGAAAACCGGGTTCTTCATTTCTGAACCCCCTGAGCTTATACCAGAGATACCCACACCCTTTGTAAGCTTTCCGGAGACTCGCTGCTGCAAGACACCCGACGCCGGAGCCTATTGCTGTCGCCGGAGTTCTGCCGGAAAACAGAGGAAAGCTAGTCGGTATACCTCACGCCTAATTTTTCTTTCTTTTTACTTTTATCTCATCGGTAATTAACCTAAAACGCTAAAGAAACCTGAATAAAAACTCGAACCAGTCAGACATCATCTCTGGTTAAAACTCAACGAAGAAGACTATGTTACGGTAGTATATAAGTATAATTTAAATCAAGAAATAACTCGGGTTAGACACACAGTCCAGCGGTGGACTGTGTGCACAATAAACACACAAAGGTCTCGAGTTCGAATCCTGTTCCACACACGCTGCGTAAATAAAAATGTTTTTTTTTTGTTAACTGAACCGGATTCATTTTATATATATGTTAAGTATATTAATAACCGGAATAATAACCAAGTTAGACACACAGTCCAGCGGTGGACTGTGTGTATGTTTAATCAAAGCACACGAGTTCGAGTCCGGTCTTCTGCATCGACCCGGACAATTATTTTACCTTTTTAAATAAGTCAGAAATGAAAACAAATAGTTTGTATTTAAGTATAATAAAAATTGGATTATATAACATGTTAAACACACAGTCCAGCGGTGGACTGTGTGTTAGATTAAACCACAGGTCCCGGGTTCGAGACCTGTGGAGCGCACCGCCGAATTGATTTAAACTGTTTTTAAAATAAAAGGATTTTCTGTTTAAATTAATTAATACATAAATATAATTAAAAACGGATATATGACGGGTTAGACACGTAGCTCAGTTGGTAGAGCCGCGTGCACGCGTACGGGAGGTCTCGGGTTCGAGCCTCACCCAGCGCACTTATATTCGCACTCGAACCGGTCAACGGTCAGTCAACGGTCAAAGTCAAAGTCAACGGTCAGAAAAAGTCAAATTTTTTTTTATTTTTATTTAATTATTTTAATTAAAAATCAATTAAAAATACTTAAAAATAACATCTTTAAGGTTAGAAAATAGCCTTGAACTCACAAAAATACACCCAACAATCCTACTAAAATAGATTAATAAAATCCGTTTACTTACCAAACCATAATGCGATTTATCTAGGTTAATCTCACTCGTGGTTAAAACCACTTCCCGTGCATTCAACATCATCAACCGAACGCACCCACTGTGAGTGAATCTTACAACTCCCCTTTTTAATTACACGTTTTGGGGTGTGTCATGTGTCATAAAAATAATTAACTTGTTTATTTAAACTTGTGCCATACCACATCATGATCTAAACTTAGATTGTTTATATTGTTGTGATTACTTATTTCCTTTTGTCAAATTATATGAAACTCATTCATTAAGCCCATCAGTTCCTCGTGGGAGACGAGTTGAACAACGCGTGCCTCAAATCAAATCCATTATTGTTCATGTGTGTATCATTGAGTTTATATTGTTTGTAGTTATGTCATTCATATTATCATGTTTATGCAATTCATTCATTAGGCCCCTCAGTTCCTCGTGAGAGACGAGTTGAGCATCGCGTGCCTCTAAATGTTCCATTATTGTTCATGTGTGTTTTATTTAATATCTTATGATTGTTGAATAAGTTTACATCTATTTGTACTCATGTTTGGTTGTGCACATATTTCATAATCAATTTAAATAAACTTGTTCAAATGTTTTCCATAGGATTCACTCGCCAACATTATGTTGATCCAAAAACCCTTTTACACATGATACAGGTGAACAGGTTGAAGCAAGAAAACATAGGAAATGCCTTAGAAGAGAACAAAGAAGCTTAGATTGATAGTTAGAACATATTGTAATTCTTATTGTAAATTTCCCATTAAATTGTATTAATGAATATGAAACGCATAATAAATGTCATGAGCTTTGATGATAACCCAATCATGCCCCGATCACCTTTTCCGCTGCGGGTCGGGGTGTGACAGGGAATTTGTAAGGATTCACTCACAGTGGGTGAGTTCCATGATGACGATGAATGCGCACGAATATTATGATTCAACCGACGAGGGAAAAACTAACCTAAATAATAACGAAATGATTCGATAAATAAATAAATTTTATTTGAGATTATTATTTTTTATTAGTGCTCTTAATGGGATTGTTAGATTTATTTTTGTGAGTTTAAGGAAATTTTCTAACTTTAAAAATCTTATTTTTAAGTATTTTTAAGTATTTTTAATTAATTTTCCAATTAAATAAATAAATAAAAAGAAATAAAAAGGTTGACTTTTTGACCGTTGACCGTTGACCGGTCTTGACCGGTCAGACTGTGTTTTCTATGCGCTGAGTGAGGTTCGAACTCGTGACCTCTCGGTTGCGTGCACGCAACTCTACCAACTGAGCTACGTGTCTAACCCGAAATATTTCTGATTTTAATTATATTTATATACTATTTAGATTATTCAGAAAATCATTTATTTTTAAAAGAATTTAAAATATGATGAACCGGTGTACACAACCCGCCTCGAACCCGCGACGTGCATATTGTTTTTGCACACAGTCCACCACTGGACTGTGTGTCTAACCTGGTTATTATTCCGGTTTTTATTATATTTATACAATTATCACATGCTTCAGGATTTGGCTTTTATAAAAAGGGCATGTTATTTCAGTGGATCGGAACACAAATAGAACTCGAACCCGGGACCATATGTTTCAAGTGCACACAGTCCACCACTGGACTGTGTGTCTAACCCGGTATTTTATCCGATTTTAATTATACATATAAACTGTTTAATCTTCATCTTCTTCATCGAAGTAACCCAGAAACATAACTCGTCTGTGTTTGATTTAAAACTCTTTGTTTTAAATTATGAATGGACGATTACAAGACATTAAAGAAAGGATTCAACAGGATTATACCAGACAGTCGTGATCTTCACTTCTCCAGTGGAATTCCGGCGACAACACAAAATTCCGGCGAAGTTTAACTTGCGACAGACGCTCTACAGGGAGCTTGAGGTGAGTGTGGGTGATTTCTGTCTGAGCTCTAGAAGTCCTATTTATAGAGTAAGGCAATAATGGAATAGATTCTTCGGTTTTTCGGCGAGTAACTGAGGATTCCGGCGAACAGAAAATTGTTTTCCGTCAAGAACAGAGTGTTTGAGCAGAGCGTTGGACTTGTGATTGTGCGAGTTTAAGCAGGTGATAGCTCGATATATATATATTGGTCGCAGAAAACGGTTTCGGTTTTGAATCTTTAGAACCAATATTTGATTTCGGTTTAAATCCTAGATTATCGCATTATTAAATTCAATCGGTTACCACATGTATTCATTGGGTTTCCGTTAGAGATTTCAATGATTGGAACCAGATTATTCGCTAAACGGAAAAACATGATTTCGGTTTAAAATGACGGTTTCAGGTTTTGAACTTACAGGCGACCGTAAGTTCACTATATATAATATTTGGTTCTTAAAACTACACATTAAGTGTGTGCGGTCTAGTGGTATGTTGTGTATGTGTATATCCGGGAGACCTGGGTTCGAAACCCGTTTTCTCCTTTTTTTTATTTATTTATTTTTTTTTTTTATCATTTTGAAGTGTATTTCAATTTACCTTTTTCATTATTATTTATTAATTAAGATTTAATTCTATAACATCTACTAATTGCGAAAAGAAATAATAGTCGACACTAATAAATATGAAATGAACATTTAACCAAATACTTGATTAATAAACGGTGCGGGTTTTTTTTTTAAATCCGTCTTACGATGAATGTTACATCGCGGTTCTCGCAATAAAGGTTCCTAACGGATTATTCTTCTATATATATATATAGTTTTAAACGGTAATTGATAATTTTTAAGTATTTGTTTTTTATTTATTTCTAGTTTTTATGTATTATTTAATTTGAATTTTTAGTAATAACTTGTATTTATTAACTTCTAAAAAGATCTAAAGTTGTATATATGTTTATATTTTTAACATTCAAAGTTATTTGCCCACACATTGTTACAACACGTTATCGCGGGCAATGGATCGGTATCGGTTTGGTTTGTTGAAGTACCCGTACGACACAGGCACTCGATGTAGAAATCAACGCGTCATTTACATCGACTGAAAACATTAGAACGAACACCGATACGGACACTTATGTTCTTTGAATGGTATCGATCGTTTCAAATTTGTCACGATACCTGTACCGATTCCCATTTGTTGTTGCAGACAAATTTGCATAAATGAAAAATTTTCAAAACCGGAATGTAACATCCGCCAAAAAGTGGTATTTGAAAAATCCGATCCGTTTTGAAAATTGGATCCGGACTATTTGTAAACTGGTTCGAATTGTTATAAATTAAATATATTATATTATATTTGACCCTACTCCAATTTTTATGAAACCTAGGTCATATGATAGAGAAAAATACGCTCGTCCCAACGGTATATTAGTATTTTTGTGAACATCATGTGTATCGAGTTACGCGAGAAAAATAAGTTAAACAACTGAATTAATTATTAATTAATTAATTATATAATATAAAATAATAATAACAATAATAATATATACTAAACATATGTATATGATCCGTGTCTAGTTAATTGTGAACCATAGTGATTTAAAATTTTGTATGAATATTTAGTAAGATATATAAACTTTATTTAGAGATAAAGTTATTTTGACTTCATATTCAATTACAGCAGACTTTCCGTTTCATCTTCCATTCTTTATTATTACTAAACTACTAAACTCAATATTGAAAGTTGGATTTCTTCTAACAAACCGGTCGAAGCTTTTGGAATAAGTCAACGATTTCGATCGATCTTTATAACCTTGTTGCCTCATTCCTAAATATATATATATTTTTTAGTCATGTTGTAATGTGTTCCACTCCAAATTCTATCGCGCTGCTACTACTCGCCACCGCTATTCCGGCCGCCATCTTCGTGCACCGCCATGACCCCCGGGTATCGAACCTCGTTGCTGTCAAAACAATCAGATTGATGATAATAGGGTATTTAAATTTCGTAACTTTTATATAGTTATTACTTATTATTATTACCAGTATTATCATAAATTATTATTATTATTATTATTATTATTATTTTATAATAATTATTATTATTAATATTAGTATGGATAAATACTATTGATAATTATCGTTATTTTCAATATTAACATCAACTTATAATAATAAGTTATTAAATCTAATCCTTACCACTTAAAATTTAATCATCCCTAACTTGTCACCAAGTAATTAAAACACATCTCTATTCCATCTCGAATAATCTATAAACGACATATATCGAAATAACACAATGTGAAACTATAAACAATAACGAGTTCACTTGTTATCATCTAGGTTAATCACCCTTATTCGATTCCAATCTTCACTCGTGCGATATTTCAAGAACTTTTACGCAACCAAAGGTGAGTATACTCGATCCCCTTTTTGTTTTATCACTTTTGGGGTGCAACATGTATTCTATATCCAGACACTTGACACTTGAAACTTATTTGAAACATACTCTATCCATTTAAACATGAAACATGAAACTTGTGATACTTGAGACTTTGATGCTATGTGAACATTTAATCCTTGTGTGTAGTTCCGTCTTAACAACGGTAGTACTATGCATATGCTATAGGGGTAATGCACCTCCCCATTAGTCTTTGGGGTATTGTTAGGATGAGACATGTATACCTTCCGTTAAACTTTGGGAAAGGCACTTAACGCATTGGAAACCTGGGCTATCACTTAGACTGCGTTAGCTAGCATGGTGAAACTTGTTATATGTTTTCGTGTTGGATATGAGTCTTTTTATTCTATTATGCTATGTATCAAACTTGTATGTTCGCTCAACATATTTTGTTGATTATACTTTAATACATGTTGCAGTTTGTTAGCCAAGATGAAGGGAAGAAACAAGATAGGACAAGCTTTAGAAACGCACCTTAAATAAATATTATGTTATGCTTGTTTACTTTGTTCGAAACTTTGTATTTGAATTCTTAGTATTTATGAAATTGAATTTAATTATATTGTCACAATATTGTTATGATGCTTTTGAACAATTTGCTCATCTCATCTCGATGTTTCCGCCATCGGTTGGGGTGTGACACGGAAATCATAAAAATGAATGCATATGCCGGTGTCGTTGTTGTTGGGTGTGGTACGGTAGCGATTCGGTGTCAGTTTCTTGAAATAAAAAAATATATGAATATTGGTACCGAAATAGAGGTTGTTTGTCCAGTTTCAGTTCGGTTCGGTTCACTACATTATCGGAACATATTTGTTATCAAATAGGAAAGCATGAAAATGAATATATACCCCTACCGATGTTGTTTGGTACAGTTTAGTGGCGATATAAAGTTTATCGAAAGCAATAACAATAGCGGCAATATATATATATATTTTTCAATAAAATTTATATCATAATGTTGAGAAAAATAAACATAGAAAGCAAACAAAACTTAACTGACATGAACGAAACAACATCGGTACTGCTATCAATATTCATTTTTATTGTTTACAACTGATGTAAGATTTTCTCTTTCGAACACCTGAACTGACATGAAAGAAACAACTTCGGTACTGCTACCAATATTCATTTTTATTGTTTACAATTGATGTAAGATTTTCTCTTTCGAACACTGTAATGAATGCCAGTACCGTAACGAACCGCGAACCGAATTGATAATGTTCATACTAGTTAACCTAACTTGTGACTTAATCATCATGGGCTTTCTAAATGGACCCTAACCCGGCCCAGTTATATAAATCACAACGAACAAACACAATCGCTCTCGTGCCGAAAGCCCTAAAACTCCAAAAACCCTCTTCTACATCTTCTACGGCGTATTGTTAATTCTCCGGCAATGAAGCTCGTCCGGTAGTTCCTAACGTCCTCTGTTTTCTTTATATAATGTTGTAGAGAATTTGATGTTTCTTATGCGACTAACTGACTGACTCTGTGGTTAATTCTGACTGAACAGGTTTTTGATGAAGCTGAACAACGAGACGGTTTCGATCGAACTCAAAAACGGCACTGTTGTTCACGGAACAATCACAGGTACTTAGATGTTGATTATTGTGCATCTTACGGTTTGATTTTGATATGTTTTAAGGTGTGAGTGTTTTAGGAACAGCTGTTAATGCTTACGGTGTGTATCATAGGCCTCACAGGGATTAGGTTTCAGCTTATGTTTGTTATGCAACATTGTAATCGTAGTAGGATATTGATTTAGTTAGAATTATAAGCGTAATTAGTATTTTGTCGCGATTGTTTTTATTTCATTACTGTAACTACATAGTTACGAGCCAGAGTCAAAATAGGACGTAAGAATTAGGAAAAAGTTTAGCATGAAAGCATTTGTTATTGTAACAGGTTAGAGTTAGGTTATGTCAAGTTGCAAATGTATTGCTTCTTAAGTAGGTTTGTAATTTGGATATGAATATTTCATGTCAGTTTGGAATAGACTATAGAGAATAGCCAATACAGATAGGCAAACATTAGGAGTACAAAAAAATATTAGGGTTCAGATTTGCAGAAGCACGCAAGTTGTCAAGTCATGTTCTCAGACCAGTGGCCGAGGCAATATGAAGGACCATCTGGATTTTGGTTTAAAAAAGTGTGAGGCGCCCCGAAGCGTTTTGGTTCCAAAAGCTTTAAGCGAAGCTTCAAGCGCGAAGCGAGAGCTTCACGTATACGAAGCGCTCAATATTAAAAAAATAAAAAAAATATTTGTACACATCAATGAAACATATTCTACTTGTTAATCAACAATAAACACAAAAACATGATTAAAAAAACACACTTAACACATAAAAAACATAGTTAAAACATAAATTAAAGTCGATTATTGGAGAAAGTACGAAGAATCGATGGAGAAGAGGGAGGGAGCGGCTGAAGATGTTTACTAACGTTCTTTTTTAGGGTAAAGAAGTAGCGGGCCTCAAAAGCCTATTAGAGACTATTGGGCCTAAATAAAAAACCCAAATCTGACCTGATTGGGCTGAAGCGTCGCTTCAAACCAATGGCGCTTCGGGCTTAAAGCGCGCTTCAAAACGCTTCACGTGATTTGTCGCCTCAGAGCAAAAAAAGCGACAACCCTAGCGCTTCATCGCCTCACGCTTTAAGCTTGCTTAAAGCTCGCCTTTTTCAACCAAGATCTGGATTATATGTTTTATTTAATGCACTTATCGAGATTAAAATGGAAAATTATACTTATAATTAGTTCATGTACTAAAAAAGGATAATGAATACTTAGACCACCCAAATATTACACTTTGTTAAGTATGCAGCTGTTTTCTAGAAGTTGCAAAGTGGTTAGGTCAATCTATCATCGAAGTTCAGTTAGAAGTTACTGCCTTGGGCCTTAGACTTAGAAAAAAAATAGAACATTAACTATCGTATGTATCACATACACTTTGAAAAATTACATAGTCACATATAATGCCTTAAACATTATAGATTTAAAAACGAGTTCACATATGATAGTGCTATAGTTTTTATTTGAGTTGTTTTTCTAATTTTGTTTTCATTGCACACAGATGTTGCTTTAGTTTCTTAACAGTTTATGTTTCTGCTTTTAACTTTCACTTTATTAAAATAGTAGTTTTAATAGTCCCACCACTATGCAGTATTGACGCTTGATGATGGAAGTTCTGTCACTAGTTGACAGAGTTATTCACATACTATAAGATTTGATTCAAAATTGTGTTGCTTCTTCAACATGTAAACAATGAACACATTTAAGATACATATGCACAGTTACACACACGTAACAGCCAAACAAACGTACCCAATAAAATCCCACTTATAATGGTATGGGGAGGGTGAGATGAGGGCAAACCTTACCTCTATTTTTGAAGCATAGTTGTTAATAGCGCTCATAGCGTAGCGAAGCGCTCATGTGTCGCTATCTGATTTTGGTGCCTCCATAGCGGGTAAATAGCGGGATTTTTTTTTGTTTTTTTCCTGTTTTACTATAAATAGTGGGAATATATAGTGGGATTTTAGGCTTTTTGTTAAATATATATATAAAATATATTTCTTAAATTTTCTTCTAGTGGGTTGCTAAACATAAAATAGTGCCCGCTATTTCATCGCTATCGCTACGTAGCGTATAGGTTGCTTGTCGCTATCGTTTGCTATTCACTATTAACAGCTATGCTTTAGAATAAGAGAGGTTGATCACGATGAGATACCGGCTCAAAAAATCCTCCATTTCAGTATTAAAGTACAAGTAGCCGTAGTTATCGATAGCGAATAGCGGTCAATCGCGACAAACGATCTATATGCTACGTAGCGATAGCAACGAAATAGCGCTCGCTATTTCGTGTTTAGCGATAAGGTAGTAGAAAATTTAAAAATAAAAATATAGCTATTTATAATTATATACATATATTATAATGTTAATTTTATACTTTATATGTATAGATTTGTAAGTTTAAGAACAAAATGTAAACTAGTGAAGAAGAGGGGGGTAAATGTTAAAATACACAAACTAATTTCACTTTTTTTTGTAAAAAATTTACAAGTTAGAGAATAAATGTAAACTACAGAAGGGGTTAAATTGTAAAACTACAAACTAATTTAAACCTAAAATAGCTAGATCGTCACCCCAATTGTAACCTCCGTCGTCCAGAACTCCAGATCTATATTCGACGGCCATGAAATTACAGAAAAGCAGTGGAAAAACTACTATGAACGCCATCAAAACAAGGTATCGCTTCTTTCTTTCCATAAATTTGAGCCTTCGGTTTCCTTCTTCCTCGTTTCCGGCAGAAGTTGCAGCACCGGCGCTGGAATTCGCCGCGGGACGTCGCTATTTGATCGATATGTGGTCGCATAGTACCGTTGGTTTAAAAAGCGCGCCTGACGCGCGCCTAGGCGCGTGATAACAATCGGTTCGGTAACGGCTACAAAATTAAAACTCTAAATAAAAACAGATAGATCTAACGGTCACTTGTGATACAACCACACCACACAAGAAATCTATTAGGGCAAACTAAAGGAGAATCAAGATACAGACACACCACTTGATTCTAATCTAGGCTCCAAGAACACCATTCAAGTTGCCACACTTGAACTAGCATGGAAAAATTAATTCACCTCAAATTCCATTGAGAGAAAATTAACGAAAAGAAATTCTTTACTCAAAAACTCACTAACTTCCATTCGTAAACTGAAGTGAATTACATAAAGGAATTCCTAAAACTAATAACTACCCACTAACTCCACTAATCTAAATATAACATAAAAACAACGTGCGTGAAACATAGAAAATAAACAAAAGGAAATTGTAAACAAATAAGCTAAAAATGGAATTAGAGTAAAGTGGGACGTGGCTTAAATAATTGTGGCATCCAAACTAAAATCTTGACCCGTTGTTTTTGTTGTTGACCCATTTTCGGCTACCGAACCGCCTATCAGCGAGGCGCAAATCTCAGGGCCTTATGTAGCCTGAGGCGTTTTTTGCTGAAAAATCCACTCTGAGACGCGCACCTCATGTACATGACCCATTTTTGTGCAGAAGATTGTTGTAAATCATGCTTTTCAGGCTGTACATGTATGTAATTTCAATAGTAAAACATATATACAGCTTAATTGTGTCTACATATCAGGTAAATGGTCCTAGAAACCTATATAATAAATAAAAAAATTATATAACCGCCTTGCGCCTTGCGTACGAAAAGCCCACCGCTTTTGCGCTCTGCGCCTCTGTTTTAGACCTTGTCGCATTTGTGCGCGCTTTTTAAAACCAAGATAGTACCTTGTAGCGGCATATGGTCGCGTCGCTACATATTCGCGATTGCGTCCGCTAAGGATGCTATTGATAACTATGCAAGTAACATGAAGTGTATGTTGGGTTAACTGGTGTGGAGGCCCGATCAAGGGAGGGTGGCCGGCCCTAGCCTTGGATGGCCTACACGTCTTTATTTGGCAGTTAAAGTAGGGTTTTAATTTATTCGGCCCTAGTTATCTCTATGTGGGCTTGGGCCTAACTCGGGGATCAAGTTTCCTAACCCTAGATTAGTCTCTATATATTGATATCATTGTACTTGTAATTCCTTGAGCATCCGAATAATAAAGAAACCGTAGTTACAGCACAGTGGACGTAGGTTAGCTGACCGAACCACTTTAAATCTTTGTGTTGTTTATTGCTTTCGTGTAGAGATGGGCATAATAACCGGTTCCAAACCCGACCCGGTAGAACCGACCTGGAACCAGTTCCAGGTCCTACCCGACGTATAGAAGAACCGGTTCCGGGTAAAAAAAACCCGTCGGTTCCTACCCGGTTCCACATTTTCGGATTATAAATGGGTCGTACCCGGTTCCTCCAATATCCGGTTCCACTGTACGCCCGCATAAGTTACCGTTGGGATCGATTATGGAAGGTTGCAAATAGCATTAAATGCCAAATATGACGTTGGAACCGGTTACCAGCCGTTAGAACCGGTTATTATAAATTGTTTAGCTCACAAATCCTCATCTTCTTCTTGTATCATTTTCTTCTTCTTCTTAACATACTTTTCTACAATGGCTTCAAAGAATTCTAAAACTACAAATTCCCCATCCGTCAACAATGTTCCATAAGCTCAAACCGCTCCATATGTTGTTGGAACATTATCACATAGTCGCAATGTGGAAGTATGGAGCAATTGGGACTTGGTCGAAATGAGTGACGGTTTGCAAAGGGCCCAATGCAAACATTGTGGCTCCTTGTTAAGCAAGGACTCTAATTCCACGTTAACGAAACATGTTGAAAAGTATTGTAAAGCTTTACAAGAGTTGACACCCGGTCAAGTTCAACTATCAAAAGATGGTACGATATTCCGTTATGAACAACATATGGAGATGAAACGACCAAGCAATAAAGGGGTAACGAACCATCAAGTGAACTCGGTAGATATAAAAGAACGAATTATTCGCGTACTATGACCGCCGAGGAATATAAAAACTTTGATATTTTTATAAAATCTTTTTTTTTGTATATATACCCCATCTTCTCCATTCCCTTGCTTAACAAGCAATGTTTGCATTCGGCCTTTTGCGAACCGTCACTCATTTCGACCAAGTCCCAATTGCTCCATACTTCCATATTGCGACTATGTGATATTGTTCCAACAACATATGGAGCGGTTTGAGCTTGAGGAACATTGTTGACGGATGGGGAGTTTGTAGTTTTAGAATTCTTTGAAGCCATTGTAGAAAAGTATGTCAAGAAGAAGATGAGGATTTGTGAGCTAAACAATTTATAATAACCGGTTTTAACGGCTAGTAACCGGTTCCAATGGTAACTTATGTGCGGGTACAGTGGAACCGGGTACGACCCATTTATAATCCGAAAATGTGGAACCGACGGGGTTTTTTGTACCCGGAACCGGTTCTTCTATACGTCGGGTAGGACCTGGAACCGGTTCCAGGTCGGTTCTACCGGGTCGGGTTTGGAACCGGTTATTATGCCCATTTCTAGCCTAGGCTACAAAGTCTGTTACACTATCACCATGCATTTACCTTTTTAGACAGTCTACAGACCGTTTAACTCTCTGGACTGCATAAGTGACATCTGTAGCTGTGGTTTAAATACTTGATATGATAACCCACTAAATTGAAAGTGTTTCTAATCACTTCTCTCTTTAAGTAACAACTAATAAGTGATCGCAGTCACATGCTTCAGGTTTCAAATGAAACATGTAAAAATCTACCATTATCTCATATGACCATTCTTGGTTCATATATTATTAAGGTTGTGCAATTGGAAGGTTTCAAATGAAACATGTAAAAATCTACTATTATCTTATATGCCTATTCTTGTGGTTCATATATTACTAAGGCTGTGCAATTGTAGTCAATATGCGTGCGACACTGCCACACCCCATAGAGAAGGTGGTCTGGTGTCCAAATTAATAGACTGCTGGTGTGATTTGAAGTTTGATCTTTAATCCTTATGCATTACAAAAATTGGCATGCCATTTGTCTTCAGTTTGACACTTGAATGTTATTATATTATCTTGCTAGTTTTCTCGTTCATTCTAATACCATGTTTTCACCAGATCTTATGTTTTGCTCTTTTTGGCATATATTTGATTGATATTTTAACTTTAGATCCTTCAGCTCAACAAAGTTGTGAATTTTAACACTTAGAATCGTCAAATGCTAGTAAAAGGAAATTTAAAACAGTTGTTTTGAGTATTTAAGCTCCTAGACTTTGGAAACTGATTTTTGCAGGATGATGATTAGTTTGTTATTAGTTGCTGGTTCGGTAAATGGATCAATCAACATATGTCAACTTTCAATTATATGGAATAATATCTGAATCTGTATGATCAAATTTATAAGAACTTATATTTCACAGATTGTTTTTGGTCAACGCTGCAGCTCATTTTTTCTTTTTACATTTTTAATCTCAATTCCATGGAAGTTTAATGATTTTTTAGATTAAATTTTTAAGGGGTTTCTAGTTTAAGTAGCAATAACGTATTAATGTAGCTTTGAAGGGCTTTTTTTCCAAGCATGTCAGGCAGGTTGGTCAAATATATATTGTTCAATTTTCTTTCGAGTACTTAAATATGATTACAACAATTATATCATTTTTGCAACGATTTATGAGGCTTTGTGCATTAAGAGCACCCCTTCTGTGACTTTCGATCCATTTACTTTAATACTAGTTCATATTTCACTCATAGTTATTAAAGGCGCGAGGCGCACTGAGGGCGATTTGTTGGGCCCGAGGATTTATTTACGCCTAGGCGCTCGCTTTAATAACTATGCAGAAGATTATGAACTAACCTGAAGATTAAAGGCGCGAGGCGCACTCAGGGCGATTTGTTGGGCCCAGCCTGGGCGTTCGCTTTAATAACTATGATTTCACTCGTTTGACATGTTGATAAAACATAACGTAAATCATCCTATTAAATAGGTTAAATTTGCTATCTCTATTGTTGCTATATTTTTAAATGTCATTACATACTCGATCTAACAATAAAAAGCACACTATTTCACTTGCATATGGATTTAAAACATGTGACCATTAATTTTGCAGTTAAGGGATTGCCCATAAAACACATTAGAAATTTTGCTAAAAAATTCTAGACAATGAGAAATGTAAGCTTTTGTTTTTAATTCCGGGATGGATAGAGCATAACAGTTTCTTTTTTTAAACTTACAGTTATTGTGGTTGGTTCTTCCAACTGTTTCAGTCATGAGTCCAAACGATGAACTTTAATTAGAAAGATACTTAATGTCTGCGTTTAATTATTGCCATGTTCATATTTGGGGCCACCTGTCAAATTTCTTGTCACCGTATTTAACTAAACCTTTTTTGTGGTCATGCTACAGGAGTGGATATCAGTATGAATACACATCTAAAGACGGTTAAACTTACGCTAAAGGGGAAAAATCCAGTGACCTTGGATCACCTAAGTGTCAGGGGCAACAACATCAGATACTACATCTTACCTGACAGCTTAAATCTCGAGACTTTGCTGGTTGAAGAAACACCCCGGGTCAAACCAAAGAAGCCAACTGCAGGTATTTGTGATTTTTTTTTATAAAAACTTTAATCCATACTTTTGTTTCTCTTCAATAAATTAAAAGTGTCGGGTTGGAAAGTGTCGGTTTTGGTAGGCCCTAAACATATCATTCAAAATTTTGAATTTTTATATGAATAGAAACTAGAAAGTGTCATAATATGATTCCAAATATTTTATATTTAATACTATGATAATTTTGTTGAATAAAATGATTTAGTTGGTTTTATGTATTGAATACATTTTGGGCGACTTATAACTTGTTATCAGCAAATTTTTATGTGCATCAATATAAATTGTGGTGTCAAATTCAATTTTGGTGGTGTGTGAATATCCCAGTGGTGATTTTATACAGAGATATTTTCCGTTGAAATTCTACTTCTAACATCGTGTTAATATTCATTAAAATTGTTTTAGGGAAACCGGTTGGACGTGGAAGGGGCAGGGGACGCGGACGTGGTCGCGGTCGAGGCCGTTAATTTTCCAAGACTTGTATTTGGTTTTGTAAACATTTGTATCGTTGTTGGTCTGAACATGGATACTATGATAATCTTTTGAGGTAATTTTTCTTACTGTTAAACTTGGCGCTTTAACCCTATGCTCCTTTTAATCCAATGCTATAACTAGCTTTCTTAATGATCATGTCGACCTTGCTTGCGGCTCGTTTAAATTAAGAGAGCTCGAGTTTGGCTTGTTTTGAGCGTTATGTTTAGGCTTGAGAGTGGTTCAAGTAAGTTTGTTATTTATTGAATAATGATTAATGGATTTTAATAATCCAAACTATTAGCCATTGGCCGACAACAATCCAAACTTCAAAAATAAATAGTGATGGTCCCACCTTTTCACATATTGTAAACTAATGGACTTTTCCTAATAAACCTTAATTTCCTTTTGTCCCCTTAACCTTTTTCGGTTTAGTAAAGGTCCATTAGTTTACAATATATGAAAAGGTGGGACCACCACTGGTTATTTTAAGTTGGGACCGTTGCCGGTAAACGGCTAATAGTTAGGATTATTAAAATCTATTATTCCTTATTTATTTGTGTTGTTCAAGGGAGAGCTAACTGAGACAAGAAGCACACATATGATGAGATGAATCATTTACCCTCGCATTAGATGAATCATTTTTCTGTATTTTTTTCAAAGTTTAAACTCACCTTCAAGTTTCTAAAAGGGTAATCATTAACTTTGACGTTAGTTCAATGTTAGCACATCTTTTTCTTTTGACGAGAGACTAAGGTTATTATCATCACATTGTCAATTTAAGGATATCGGGGTACGAGAATGCATTAGTGTTTCATATATTACGAAATTGCCAATTGACCTTTGTTTAAGATTTGATTATTAAGATGTTTATCATTTAAACAGGCAGTCCAGAGAGCAGATGCAAAAGAAAATCCTTATGAACTGAAATTATGAATTTTGTTCTTTGTAACATATAGTCTTCCTTTGAAACTTTTCAGCATAAATATTTTTTTCTATTTAGGTGGTTGTTTTAAGTGTTAAGTCTTGTCGTGTGCAAGATACATTATTTCAACTCTTTAAGTATATATGAAGCCACCCATCCTTATTAATAAATCGAATTACCCCTCTCATTATCAGAAAAAATGAATAAAGTTAATCCATTGGACTAAAATAGCAACGTTTGAAGCTATTTGGACTCAAATGACAACGTTTCAAACATTTGGACTAAACTGACAAAATAACCTAAATATTTGGACTAAACTGACATTTAACTCAGTAAAATGCCAAATTGGTCCCTGAGTTTAGGGAACTTTTGCGACTTCAGTAAAAAATGAAACATTTTATATATGGGTCCATAATGTTTCATTTTTGTTGCCTTTTTTTAAAATCTAAATCAATAACTCAGTTAATATTTATCGTTAACTCGTAAACGATTTTGGCAATTCCCAAATCTTATAGACGTTGCAGGTACAAGCATTGAGGCCGTCAGTGATGGAGAGATGAAAGTGAGAAGAAAACCCGGTGCCTCTGATGAAGATTGTTTGGGAATTTTGCTAAAATCTTCCCTACGGTTTTAGAATTGCCAAAATCATCATTGGGAGTTAACGATACATTTTAACCTTGTTAATGATTTGGATGGAAATGACAACAAAAATGAAACCATAGTAAACCAAATACAAAAAAAAATCATTTTTTTGCCTGAAGTAACTAAGAGACCTAAACCCAGAGACAATTTTAGTATTTTACTCAAAGATTTTTGTAATGCTAAAATGTATAAAACTTTTATCCAAAGGTATATACCATATACATAAACAACTATTGTGATATTGTGAAATGAATTGAATACAAACAGAGGGGGTTATCTATCCAAACAAGCTATGAACGGTATTGGTCCGTTCCAAGAAGAAACCAAAATGAGGCGTCACCCAGTCCTCATAAATCTCACCCTCCAAACCCTAAAACCACAAACACATCAAATTCAATAACTCCAAATCTTCCAATCAGATTTCACATGGCAAAAGGAGAAGCCGGTCCTCTAAAATCACTCGTGGTGGTCATCGGAGCCCTAGCGTTCGGCTGGGCCGCCATTGAGCTTGCTTTCAAACCCTTGCTCGACAAGGCTCGAGCCTCCATGGACAAGTCTGACCCTGCTCATGACCCTGACGATGCCGATGTTGTTGCCGATGCTAAGAAGGCGGTGGATAAAGCCGTTGATGATGTCACCGCTGCCGTTGCCGCTGCATCCGCTGAAGCTGCGGAACCCTAAGTATGTTTTTTTATGTGTAACTATTGATAATAATAAGTAGTGTTATTTGATCTACATGTGTCTGTTACTTTTATTTGGTATAGCTTCTGGAATGGATCTGTTTGCGCTTAAATTTGATGAATCTGGGTTTTTTTTTTTATGATTTTGAAGCTTACTTTTTCTGCGATTTTTGTTATATTTTATGTTTATGATTTGTTTGATAGAAGGTGAAATTGATGAAGTGAAACATAATTGTTTTGAAAATTGGTAGATAATTGTTTAAATGTTGATGATGAAAATCGTTTGTAGAAGAAAACAAACACGGCCCCAAATTAGTTAAACTTGTAGATGTTGCATACCTCCCAAACAACAATAGTACCCACTTAAAAAATATTAAAAAAATGATAGGGGCGAACAGAGTCCCGCAAGAATTATAGATGAACAAATAGTACCATTTTTTCTCTCGTACACTCATCCCCTTTTCATAATAAACAAGAGATGAACAGTTATAACATTTTTTCTACCATTCACTCATAGCAACTTTTTATAATATGCGAAACTCTATCACGTAAAAATTGTTGGGGAAGGGTTGTGAATGCTTTAACAATCATATCAAGGATATCCTATTAATAACAAAATAAAGCTATTGGTAGTGACAAGGGTGGGTGAGATATATGCAAACATTAACTCTATCCGTGGGGATAAAGAGGCTACTTACGGCTTCAAAAAGAAACATCATACGAGCAAATGGACAACATACGAGCAAGAACCTAACACTATAGAGATAGAAAGCTACCAAATAGCAGGAGTGGAAGAGTAACCTAGTAAGAAAGAAACATATACGTTTATAACATCATAAAACATCATATATGTCCTCAAATCTTGTTTATTTATCTTCCTCAATTTAGGTTTGCTTCTATCCCCCTCCCCTTCACAATGAGGGTTTTCACTAACTCTAAATAAACAACATTAGGTAAAATAAATAAAGAACTACCAATGACAAAAAAAAGTGGTGATGGAGTACGAATAGTGGCATATATAGCATATTCATTGATGGATACGTCTTAGAGCGTGGGGTATGGCGGGCGGGGGTTTGAGGCGTTGATTGACACCTAGCGGGATGGTGGACCCAATACCCAAAAGTCACATTCAATGGGTGTGGTTGGGCGTGGCCAAGCCACATCAGCCTCCCCCCCTTTTTGATTATATATATATATATATATATATATATATATATATATAAAACACTAAAACCATATATATATATATATATATAAAACAATAAAAACATTCACATAAAAACAATTGACCGAACTATTGCCGTACACTATCCTTTTTTTTTTCTAGCTACACGTGCCGACATTTTAAGTAGTCGTCCATAATGTCCGAACTATTGCCGTACGCTAACTGTCTAAGTGCGACCGTGACCTTTTGCCACGTACTGAATCCTAATTGACCGGTTACATCCGGTTTTTGTTTGAAAAAATCATACTTCTCCTCAAGATCCTTAGATATCCTTAAAAATAAGCGTCTATCATACGAAAACGACGCCTAAACATTTTTTCATCATACATAGGTTCGGCCGAGAAATAATCACATACCAACAAATCGTTAGCGTTTTGCCGTTCACGAGGGATACACCTCCTCCGCTTTGGTTGCGAAGTCTCTTCCTCATCATATTCGACGATAGCTTTCATCGCCATCGCGATAGTTTGTAGAAATATTTCCGCACCATCGTCAGACGATGACGAAGAAGCACTTGAACTTGAAGAACTCATTTTCTTGTTGGTGTTTGATATTTTTTGTGAGAAAATTATGAAATATGTGGGATATTTATAAGGAAAAAAAGAGTTTTTTTTAAAAGTGCCCCAACGGCTAGCCCAACGGTTAGCCCAAACGGCTAGTTTGACCCACCAATTAACAACCGCCACGTCACCCACCTAGCCCCGCCCAACGCCGGGTGCCATACTACCGCCTAACGGGCCACACCAAAAGCCAAGCCCATGGGTTGGTGACTTGGGCGTTGCCCGCAACTCACGCCCAAACCCCCGCCCATACCCCACAGCCTTATAAAGGGGAATTTTATCGGCACACCAGCCAATCTATCCGCACACTTTGCTTTTTTTAATACGTGTCGTATAGGCCTATACGAATTGTATAGGTTCAAAAGTCAAATCTGCGTGTGTCAGTTCTTGTCTGGCTGGACTAATACGGGTCGTATAAGCCTATACGGTCGTATTGCCTTGGTTTTTTTTAATACAAATTTTGGATACATTTAATTATAGTTATAACAAAGTTTAATAAAATAATTCTTTTATTTTTTAAACAAAAAACATTTTTAAAAATTTATCATGTAGTATAGGTTTGGTACATGTTTATTATAATATACTATCTATGTTATAACAATATTATAGATTACACTTTTTTTTACAAATTTTTGTATACATTTAATCAAGTTTTAACAAAGTTTAATAAAAAGAATTCTTTTATTTTTTAAACATTTTTTTAAATTTATCATGTAGTATAGCTTTGGTACGTGTTTATTATACTATACTATCTATGTTATAACCGTATTATATACTACACTTACCTATAGTTTATTATACTATATTGTACTACACATATACTATATTATACTACAACTATTAGCATATACGAGATCTATACTACACCTATAGGCCTATATGGGACCTATACTACACCTATAGTTATTATAATCTACTATACTTATACTATTATATTTATGTTATAATACGACATGTAACGACAAAATACGTCAAGTAATGGTACTGTACGATGCGTATACATACAACACGACATGTTAGAGTACAAGTGGATTCCAAACAAAATTACATGTAATCATAGAATACGATACCGCACGGAACCGAACGTCACCGATACGGCACGTATAGAGCATAACTTCATAAACGACACGTAATGACAAAATACGGCCCGTATGCGCACCGAATAGGCAAAACCTAAAATTATGAAATTTTGATTTTACCCTTATAGCATCATATATGTCAAAACTGGGTCGTATAGTACCATTATACGACTCGT
The DNA here is from genome assembly GCA_947069175.1 of Scalesia atractyloides. Taxonomy (NCBI): domain Eukaryota; kingdom Viridiplantae; phylum Streptophyta; class Magnoliopsida; order Asterales; family Asteraceae; genus Scalesia; species Scalesia atractyloides. The sequence goes on from CAMTDV010000017.1 coordinate 89,998,007, forward strand.
ATAGACTTATACGATCCGTATAGACCCCCTGAATTCTAAAAAAACAAGGGGTTAATTGATAAATCAGGGGTCTATAGTTAATCCCTTGTTTTTTTTTGAGAATTCAGGGGGTCTATACGGATCGTATAGGTCTATACGAATCGTATTAGCCTACTATACGACCCAGTTTTGACCTATACGATGCATATAGGGGTAAAATCAAAATTTCATAATTTTAGGTTTTGTGTTTTCGATGCGTATACGTGTCGTATTTTGACGTATTTTTTCATTACGTGTCATTTTACGAAGAACTTCTATACATGTCGTTCCAGTGACGTTCGGTTCCGTGTGGTATCGTATTCTATGATTACGTGTAATTTTGTTTGAAATCCAGTTGTACTCTAACGTGTCGTGTTCTATGATTACGTATTTTGTCGTTAAATGTCGTATTATGACGTATATTGTCAATATGTTCGGTATTATCGCATATATTGTCAATACGGGACCTATACCTCACCTATACTATACTATATTGTACATGGTATTCTTAAAAAAATTTATGGAAGTTTTTATGTAAAAAATAAATATTTTTTTAGAAAACTTTGTTTAAACCATAAACAAATGTATAAAAAATTTGTAAAAAAACTATACCTACACGACCCGTGTGGACCTATACTACCCGTATAGACCTATACCACCCGTATAGGTCTATATGGATCGTATAGGTCCAGTCAAATAGGCAAAATCTGACACATCAGTCTTTATTGAAAATTGAAAATTGAAAAAGCAATACGACCCGTATTGATGGTGTCGATTTAAGGATTTAAGTGTGTCAATAATGCGACCCCTTCTAGATAGTCAGACGAGTGTGAAAATACATAACAAAGTGAAGATGGAAACTGACCACAACGTCACTAATAGTGTCATGTTAACATTTAGCATGTATTTCACTCGAATTCGATAAGCCTTTCACATGTTTATATATGTAGGGTTCTATCAAGTGAAGGTATAATCCAATACCACCACCTAGTATATTCACCATGAACGAGGGCTGTTCTTTTTTATCCGAAACTCGAAAACTGACCCGAATTTGAAGTCACCGAACCCGAATTAGAGAATAACCGAAAAACCCGAACCCGAACAACCCCAACCCGACCAACCCGAACCTTAAATGGGTCGGTTATCAGGTCACTTTTTCCCAACCAACAACCCGAACAACCCGACCCGAATAACCCGAAACTTGAAACCCGAATAAAAACCCGAACATTAGTTGTTTTTTTTATAGATGCGATTTGATTTGGAGTGTTTTGTATTTGAAACATTAAGTTTTGAGACTTTTGAATATTATCATACCATATTGTTAAATAATGTTTGAATTGTGATGATATTTCTTTAACAACATGATATATTTGATAATATTTTGTGAAAAAAAAACCTTTCTTTTTTTCATTTACATCTAAACCCGAAAACCGAACAACCCGACCGTACTAACCCGAACCCGAATAGCCCATACCCGAACAACCCGAACTTTAAATGGGTTGGTTATCGGGTCACTTTTTCCTAGCCAAAAACCCGAACAACCCGACCCGAAAAAATAACCCGAAGAACACCCCTATGAACGAGGATGCTATTGCTAAATCAAAGGAAGTCAAATATCACACAAGTGATTTTATGAAGTTTTAATAGCTTAACCATATTTACATCAAAAAGTTATTAGAAGTTTTCAAATAAAACATAACAATTCAGCTAAAACCACAAATGAAATCTATCAAAATAAAGTAACACTATAAGAAATACAAGTGAAACAAATTGTAACATCAACCCCCTGCGCGCCTTTTGGTCTCTCAGTAAAGGCATATGCTGTTGAATTCTCCTAAAAACGTTTTGAGGCTTAAAAATGGTAAGCTAGAAGCATCCAAGTTAGGGCTCTTCACCAACAAGGCGGAGATTGGAGATACAACGATTGGAGGGCAGTGCCCGAGATGCTAGCCTGTATAATCGGATCGAGGGAAATTCAATTGGACACTAGGTAGGTAATACACACTTCTTGTTCCCAGGTAATTTATCAAGATTTCATAACTTGTATGGGTGTTGTAATTAGCATTTTATGTTCAAATAGTTGTTATTTCGGTAGATTTTGACATGCAAAAAAAGGATTGTTATGTATCAGAATTGGAACAGAGTTGTTAAATTCTTTTCACCCTTCTTCTTTTCGTCAAATCCTAGGTCTTGTCAATAATAATTCTTATCATTGTCGTGGGTATTCATAATAAATATTAATAAATAATAACAATAATAATGTAAAGAAAATTATATGACATAATAATAATAATAATCTATCTATGTTATATAATTAAAGAAACCACTTATGGGACACTTGTCATCATATTAGATCATGTCTTATAGATAATTATTATTTAGTTTAATTTCTTCTAATTAATTATAGATAATCCTTTTATTAAATATTATTTAGTTTCACATCTTATGGATAATTATTATTTAGTTTAATCTTTTTTTAATTAATTATAGACAACTCTCTTACGAAATATTATTTTGTTTAATCTCTTCTACTTAACTATAGATAATTATTATTTATTTTAAATTTAATGTATACTTCTCATTTATAACTCTAATAATTATGGGTTTACTTTAGTCGTTTTGGTTATCCTTTTACTTTTATTAAATAATTTAACTTCATAATTTATGGTTTATTAGAAGTAAGATATCTAACATCAAATTTATTAATATATAACGATACAAATACAAATTATTGTTAAATATAGTTACTGAAGGTCGGAGAATTAACAAATATATACACGTGAACTTAATTTAATTTTTATATAACTATTACATTATATTTTATTTTATGGCTATAATTTAATATCAATAATAACTAAGTTATTTTTCATTATTCTAAAAGATAGTTACATAGCTCTATGAGTTTACATTTGATTGGTGGTATAAACTAACTATGAGTGTTTGATTTGTTTTAGTTATTAACAGTAACATATATAATTTAAATAAATTACTACTGGAATCCCCTCATATGATGTGGTATGAAATCGGTTTCGATCGGTATCGGTTTTGGTTTGTTGCGTACTGACACTTGATATAATAACCGAAAGAAAAAAAACATATAAATTATGTTGTTCAACTTTATAATAAGTTTTGTGGTCCTTTAAAAATGTTTAATGTTTACCATTTTGAAAAAAGAAAAAAAAAAAGAAAACAAAATATAACATCAAAGTGAAAACGATTAATGAAATATGTGCTCAAGCTAATGTTTAAAATTTAGCAATGCTTTCAAATTCTATATGCGTAGTTCTTCATTAATTTTTCTTTAAAAAATAAAAACACAATTGACTTTTTTTTATTATTAAGCAATTTTTATTTTATTTATTTAACCCGCGTAATATACGAGTCTATAACCTAGTAATAATGTAAAGAAAATTATATACTAAATAGTTAGAAAGATAACGTGTGTGGGTCATCTTCCCCACTTGAACCGTAACACTTAACTAACTGTAATTAAAGCATAGAGTTTTTTTCTATTCAATAATTAGTTCATGATAGTACATAACTCATTTTCTTCACCTAAATAAATCTTGTTTAATTCAATTAAAATTAGATTTTAAGGCGGCCTTGTAGGGGTGGAGCATCTACATTCTTTTAAATGCAATAGTTAAATGCAACAAGCCTAAATACAATCACATAAAATTTACTTACATATTGTGTAATTCCTTTAGAAAAATGAAACCGTTCGTTATTAAAAAGTTGTTAAAAACATAAAGTAGAGAGTTGAATCGATAGTGATAGATCTTGAACATGCGGGTGGAGGTGGCTTGGTTGCAACAACGAGAACGTTGGGTGTTTATGGTTCTCGAACATGTCAACAATGGAGGTTTTGTGACGAGTGAACAATGAGCGACTAGGGTTATTAATGATATTTACTAGCAACCGTGAGGTCTTTTTCCTCGGCCATCCCATAGTGCATCTATGTGGTTACCGTACCGGATTTGGCTTATAAACGGTCTATGTAGCACGGGGACTCTATTTATGTGGCTGTACCCGTATCGGGTACTTGTCGGAGACGGAAACACCATGGGTACTCGTCGGGGACGTTTCCTAAACGTTTCCAATGTCGGGGACGTATCTGGTAGAAGTATCCAGCCCGTTTCCATTTATTTTTAGGGTTTTAACCCTTTTAAATTCCACAACCGGCCATTAAATAAATAGACCTATCATATTCGGCTTCTCTAATCTCTAAACTCTCAAGTCTCATCATCTCTAATTCTCTATCGATTGCCGATCTCTCACTAGATGAGCCGGAATTTGAAAAAGATTTGATTATTGATAATTAATTACCTTTGGAAGATATAGTATTTTTGGAATTTGTTTAATATATATTTATATTTTTATATTTTTTTTTGCCGTACCCATATCTTGGAATTTTAAGTTTTGCCGTTCCCTCGTTCCCGTATCGTCTCCGGACCGATCACGTACCCGTTCCAGTGCTACTTATTAAACGGTTTAACATGTACAATGGCCGATTCCAGGTGGTTTTTTCTCAATGGCATGGTAGAGATGTAATAATGAGCACTTGTCTATCTCTCTATGTGTGTGCGTGCCCGTATGTACGCTTACTAAATGGTTTACTTGTTTATCTATATTTTGGTTTAAAAAATATTTTTAGAAGTCTGATTTGATAGAGGATGTTTATGCAACGATATAAGTGTAGAAGTCCATAAACATAGAATTATTTTTAGTTGGATACCGTAACACAGATTACTTAGGTAATATTTTTTTATTTATGTTATCTAACTATTAATTAATTATAGAGCTTATCAAATTTAAGTTTTGTTTTCATCAGGCAGAGTCTCATTAAAAGAAAAAAAAACTTTTAGTAAATTTTATCCTCTGATAAAACCATATTTAACTTCAAAGTTTGAGTAAAGTGCAATTTGCGTCAACGTGGTATGATACAAAAATCAACCTAAGTCCTTATTTTCAAAAAATGGATACTTGAGTCTTTTGTGGTTTGCAATTCGCTACAGTATGTGTCCTTCTGTCGGTCTGACCATTTGAAAATTGGTGAAAAGTCATTTACCCCTGATCCTTATTGTGAAAAGTCTATTTTACCACTAATCCTTATTATTGTTGTTGTTGTTCCCATTACATGCTGCCATCACATACAAACTTTGAACCTAGGATTTGTCTTATCTTCACACCTATTCCAATTCGTTGAACAGAAGGTATCATAAGGAGAGAGAGGGACACAATGAGAGGAATCGTCGAAGAGGGGGGGTTATAGAGATTAAGCATAGAGAAAGAACGACGCAGAGAAAGGGAACCGGTGGTTCCAACCACCGGTGAAGGTCAGCTTCATGGCGGCTAGGGTTTCTTAATCGGAGAAAGGCGGGCTTCATGGTGGTGTTTCACTGATGATGATGTATGGTGAATGATAAGAAAAGCAACAATTTTATTGCAGCTTTGGGGTCCTAGGTTAAACCTAGCCAAAACCTTTCCGGAATTCCAAACCTTCAAGCCAACACCATCTTCCTTACCCGATTCATCTTATTTCCTTCTCATTCACACAACCAAAACCAACCTGCAAATCGTTCCAATTACCTCATTTTAGTTGTTCATATGGTGGAGATTGAGTTGATTTCCATTGACTGAATGTTAATTTCCGAAGATATGATGCATTCAAACAACTAAGACAGACCGTGACCTAGATTTTAATAATAATTTCAGATATGACGTGTTTATATGTTTTTTCGATGGATAATAAACTTTTCTAATAATAATTATCTAGATTTCGGATTTGATTGTGTTATTACTTCTATTTTATGACTAATTGTTTGATTCTCAGTCATATGGTTATATGCATGTTTGTTGAAGATCGAGTTGATTTTTGTTGACCGAATGTTAATTTTCCTAAAGATATGATGTGTTCATATATGGTGGAGGTTGGTGGTGGAGGGTGCAAGAATACCAAAATATTCTTTGACCTAACGGTCAAACTATCAAGGACTTGACAGAAGGTTGCATACTATAGCGAATTGCAAACGTAAGAACTCAAGTATTCATTTTTTTAATAGAGACTTAAGTTGATTTTTACAACATTTCATAGGGATGCAAATTACATTTTATTTATAAAGTTTGTAACTTTGTATCTCATGTAGAGTCTCAAAAATCATGGAAAGTTATCTTTAGAACCAAAATATATTTGAGTATATATGTTAAGAAATGTTCTCTTAACCAAAACATATATGTTAAGAAATGTTCTCTTAGAACCAAAACATATTCGAGTATATATGTTAAGAAATGTTCTCTCACTCTACAACTTTAAAAGTAATAATAAAAACTTAAAATTACAGAATGATTTTTTTTGGTCAATTTGCAAATCATGTGCTAAAAATAAATAAAAAATCCAGAAAAATCTTTATATATGGGTCAAGCATGTATACATAATCCTTTCTCAGATTATTACCGAGTTTTTTTCCAAATAGGTGTAGGTGGAAAAAATATTTACTAAAATGGGTGATTTGAAAAATATTTACCAAATTGGGTGTTTTTCTTTATTTTTAACTAACCTATTACAATCTTCTCTTCTTTAACTCAATTATCGCTTTTATACTTTTTTTTTCTTCAATCAACTCCTTATTTTTTATATATAGCTAACTTATTATATTTTTATTTTTATTTTTATGATCAAACCATGTTAAAACAAATTGAAATTGTTGAGAAATACCTTATACTTTTTTTTAGATAATATTTCATTCACTATTACGTCCGTATTCGTGATTATCAATTCAATACTATTTTTATTTTAAGTTTATTGAATCAATAATAACGAGCAAATTGTTTACTCGATTTTAAATATTATTGAATCAATAATTACAGAGCAATTGTTTACTTGGTTTCGCTGATATGTTGGTTCATTGGCGTAATTTAAACTCCATACTAATATATTTTAAATTATTAACTTATTTTTAAAAAAGTCACGAACAACAATTTTTTTGATTTAGTTAATAAACTAAGATGAACATATGTTTCATTCGTTTATTTATTTTCGTAAACGCTTGTTTATGTTCGTTCATTTAAATCCACTTAACCCACCCTTATTTATGTTTGCTTGTTTACGTTAACTTATTTTCGTTAGTTTGCGTAAATTTAAATTCGTTCATTTAAGTTTCTCTATGAATTCATTTATTTTTTTAGTTACATTACAATTTAGTCTAGTTTTATAAGTTTAAAGCATTACTCATTATAGGTTAATCTAGATTTATTATTTTTTTCCAATAAATTGATGTTCATGCTTAATAGGAGTACTATTATTATTATCTTTATGTTAGTTTATAATCCTGAAATTACATGAGCAAACTTTATATTAAACGAATTAAAATAAGTTAGTTAAAAAATAAAATAAAACGTATAATGGGTTGTTTGGTAAAAACAACATATTGAATAAAATACAAAAGAAAAAAATGCAATATATTAGTTTAAAATAAAGAAATAAATGAAAATACTCATCTTGGTAAATAATTATTATAAAGAAACTATTTTTGAAAATATTTTTTTCTCTAAACACCATTTAGGAAAAAAACTTAAAGAAAACACTCATTTTGGTAAATATTTTTCAAATCATCATTTGGTAAATATTTTTTCTCCATCACCCTTTTGGGAAAAAAACTAATTATTACCATCATCCTTTCCAGAAAAAACTATTAACAAAGATTTTATTTAAAAAATAATAATTTGAAATCACTTATTTAAGCAGGACTTAATTGATATGACAAATATATTTAGATAAAAAACTATATTTTTTTTTCAACAGAAAACATTAATTAATTATGGGACCAGTATCTTAATGATACTCCTTTCCTCAATTATCTAATAGGGTAACTGCCGTTCAAAAAAAAAATAATCTAATAGGGTAACCCAATTAGCCAATTTGATTAGTTTTAATGTTATGAACACACAAGTTAGTGGGTGACAACAACTTGATTTATTTAATTTCTTGGTTCTTAAACGACTTATTATTTATACTCTATGAAACTGATATAATATTGTGATTGTTCGAAACAATAGTATACCTATAGTGCAGTTTGACTTGATCGTTAGACAAAAATATGTTTTTGAGTGTCTACGAACACAACATGCACAAGATTTTCTTCTTGCTATACCTATAGATGGGTTAGGCCAACATATGTCGTCGGTGGAGTACCGTACTATACTTAAGTATCGCCTCATGATTCTTTTATTTCCAGTTGATGAGATATGCCTTGTTTGTCATAAGATATGTTTGGATTCTTTTGGGGAGCATGCAGTTCATTATAGAGAGCTCCCGGGGTTCAAGTACCGACATTATTTGGTTAGGGATGTCCTTTTGACATATTCAAGCGAGCTGGTATTTCTGCTAAGAAAGAGGCACCCGTTAATTTTTTAACTGACCCATTGGAAGGGAGATCTACCCTTAGACCAGCCGACATTTTGGTCTTTGGATGGGTAGGAGGAAAACATGCGTGTGTGGATCTAATAGGGGTTTCCCCACTTGTAGGCTTAGGGGGTAGTACTTTCACGATGGGTCAGGCTGCTTTAAAGACTACTTCGGGCAAAGTGACCAAACACGAGAAAGAGTGTCTTGAAAACCAACACGTATTTATCCCATTTGCTTTTGATACTTTTGGTTTTCTGGCGCCAAAAGTTGTGGACCTACTTAATCGAGTTCAAAGGGTCATACATAGTAATTTTATGACTCCGATATTTATGGACATAGTTTTTAAAAGACTTAGTTTTGCTATTCAAAAAAGGGTAGCGACGCAGCTTGTTGTCCGTTTACCATCTATCTCGATGTAAATTAATATATATCTTCCCTATGAAAATTATTAATATATTAATACTATAAATATTATTTTTATAACATGTTATGAAGCTGATATAATATTGTGATTGTCGAAACAAATATTGTAAATATTATTTCCATAACATGTTCTTTTAGAAGTAAAATATAAATGCAAAAGCTAAAACTCGACTCCGAAATTGTAATCATATAAAAGAGCAGAAGAGTTTTTGGCTCTCTAGATTTTTTTTAAACGGCGGTTTTCTTGTATTAGGCTACCAATGTCCCCTCCGACCAGACTATGTTATCTTAACCGGCCAACGCTAGCTTCAGAGTTTGGCTTGGGCGTTCTCCCGGAAACCATACCGCCGGCTGCCACTTGATAGTCGTTGTGCCACCACAAGAGCAGAACTCTCTGGCATGACACATGGTGGACGAAAACCTTGATGAACTCAGGATAGAACGTGACACCTCTGCAAGGAGGCTAGCTCTCTAGCTAATATACATTTTCGAGTCTCACCTTCGACCACAGTAAGAAACGAAACACATCGTTATTATATTAAATACATCTCAAAGTTTTAATTTAAATTTCTAAAATCCCTAGTTACTTAAATAAGAATTAACTAATACTAACAAGTAATAATAATACTATTAATCATGTTCATCATTATCATATAATAAGACGTATCATATCACTACGAGTAACATATTAAAAAATAATATTAACATTTAAGGAAAAGGACAATCTACATCTCCTTAATAATAAAAATAAAATGGTGACTCATCTATCATTAGACAAACTTCCGGAGAACATCAAAATCACGGGGCACCTTTAGATTAAAAACCTTTTCAATATGTAAATATTGAAATGGTTGGATTGGAGTAGCTAAAATATTTAGTTTCATGTTTATCTTGTAATTTGGTCCCTAACTTTTGGTTAGTTGGTATACCCTTTGTTTATCCTTTGTTAATAATTGAACATGATGGTGAGCAAATGCCGGTATTCTTGGTAAGTAGAGCCCTAAAAGAAGCTGAAGTTAATTATCTTCCCTTGGTGAAGTTAGTCCTCGCTCTCTTGCATGCCTTCAGGAAGCTTGCTCCGACGCTACTTCTAAAGGCATCGGGTAAAAGTCATAACTGATCAACCTCTCAGGGGGGTGATGGCATTCTCTGGGACGCTTAGCAAAATGGGAAGTGGAGCTTGGAAAGCATGGGTTAATGTATACTCCTCGAACAACTATCAAAGGTCAAGTCTTAGCTGATTTTCGTGACTGAAATCCAGATGTGAAAGAAGAAGTAAAAGGCATCTTGAGTGTAAGTCTATTTTACCCCTGACCTTTATTGTGATAAGTCTGTTTTACCCCTAATCCTTATTATTGTTGTTCCCATTACATGCTGACATCACATACAAACTTTGAATCCATGATTCATCTTCCCACATCATCCAATTCATTGAACAAAAGGTATCATAAAAGAGGGGGGGGGGGGGCACAGTGATGGGAACGGTCGAAAGAGAGAGAGAGAGGGGGGGGGGAGTTCGAGAGAGAAAACAGAGAAAGAGAACGATGTAGAGAAAGAGGGAACCGGTGGTCAGCTTCATGGCGGCTAGGGTTTCTTAGTCGGAGAAAGGTGGGCTTCATGGTGGTTTTTCGGTGATGTACGGTGAGTGACAAGAAAAGCAACAATAAATTGTTGCAGCTTTGGGGTCCTAGGTTAAACCCTGGCCGAAACCTTTCCGAAATTCCAAACCTTCAAGCCAACGCCATCTTCCTTCTATCAAACCCGATTCAACTCATTTCCTTCTCGTTCACACAACCAAGACCAACCTGAAAATCTTTCCAATTACCTCATTTTCGTCGTTCGTATGGTGGAGATTGAGTTATTTTTCGTTGATTCGATGTTAATTTCTGAAGATATGATGTGTTCACACAACTAAGACGAACCCCCGTGACCTAGTTTTTTAATGATAATTGTTTACATTTCGAATATGATGTGTTTATATGTGTTTTTGATGGATAATCTACTTTCCCAATAATAATCGTCATCATCATCATACTCAGTAAATTCCACCATTAGCAAAGCTAAGGTAGGATCTGAGGAGGGTAAGATGTAAACAGCCTTACCTCTAAGCCGTGGGAATAGAGAGACTGCTTCCAGTGAGACCCCCGGCTCAACCTAATAATATTTGTCTAGATTTCAAATTTGCTTGTGTTATTACTTCTATTTTATGATTAATTGTTTTGATTCTCAGTCATATGGTTATATGATTTCAAATTTGATCGCGTTATTATTTCTATCGAGTTGATTTATGTTGAGTGAATGTTAATGTTTCTAAACATATGGTGCGTTCATACATGGTGAAGGGTGGTAGTGGCCGTATTAGGTAGTGACGGTAGCAGGTGGTGATGTGAAAGGTGTAAGATTACCAAAATACCATTTGACCTAATGCTCAAACTATCATGGACTTGACAGAAGGTTGCATACTGTAGCGAATTGCAAACCGCATGAACTCAAGTATTCATTCTTTTAAAATAAAGACTTAAGTTGATTTTTGCAACATTTCACAGGTATGCCAATTACACTTTACTCTTAAAGTGTAACTTTACATGATATGATAAATATATTTAAACAGGTGGGTTACACCTGCGCTCTGTGGCGGAGCGACCAAATATTTAATGAACACGTAGACGCAATAGTAAAAATAACGTCAATGACAGGAATTCGTTTGGTATTGGTTCAATTTATTAAGATACCGATACTTACCGAAAGAGAAACAAAAAAAGTCATCATACGACCAAAAAAATACCGAGATGTGTTTACATCGATCGAAACAATAAAAACGAATATCAATTTCAGTACTGACGTCGTTCGGTCAGTATTAGACTGTTTGGTTTGTTACATGTACAACACCATGTTCGATTGAAACTTAAAAAAGAAAAAGAAAAACCAAATAATAGAAAAAAGGAAAGACGAAAGGAATTCACAAAAGGACAAAAATCATAAAATAACAAAAATCACTGTTGTTAAGAACTTTATAAATTAGATATATATTAATAATAAAATGTATTTTTCTCAACAGAAAACAACATTAATTAATTATGGGAGCAATATCTTAAAGAGTACTCCTTTCCTCAATTATCTAATAGGGTACCTCAATTGGCCAATTTGATAGTTTTAATGTTATGAACACATAAGTCACTAGGTGACAACAACTTGATTTATTTAATTTCTTAGTCTTTAAACGGCTTATTATTTATATTTTATGAAGCTAATATAATATTGTGATTGTTAGAAACAGATTTCATAACATGTTCTTTTAGAAGTAAAAATATAAATAAAAAGCTAAAACCCTTGTAATCACATAAAACTTTCACAGGCTTTGGTCTTATACAAAATGCTTAGAGGTGGACAAACATTTTTTTCGTATACATTTTCGAGTCTCACCTTCGACGGTTTGACCATAGTAAGAAACTAAATATACTGTTATAATATTAGATAAGTCTCAAAGTTTTAATTTAAATTTCTAAAATCCCTAATTACTTAAATCAGAATTAACTAATAACAATACTATTAATCATGTTCATCATCTATATTCTATATCTTTCTAATAAAAGAAATCAATAAAAGGACACTTGTCATTATTCTAGATCATCACTCTTACTTAATTGTAGATAATTATTATTCAGTTTAAATTATTAAATTTAATATATATTTCAAACACTTAAGAAATTACGAATCTTTTATTAATTAATTAATTAAATATATATAACGAAGATAGATATGTGTTTGTTTAAATTTTAAACGGATTATATTAGAGCCCCTTTTTAAGTAAAATAAATTTACGTCGTATCCTTTTATATTAGATAAATAAATAAAGATTTAGTTTGGCTAAAGCAAATTAGTTATGATTCGGTTTGTTAACTATATTTATGAACAATATAAATTACTTATATGATATAGTTAACTAAATATTTATATACGTGGTTTTTTAAGATATATATATATATATATATATATATATATATATATATATATATATATATATATGGGATGGTTTAAATGAGAACGCTAAAGATCGCGAGAACCGTGAGAACAAATGAAAAAACCACGAAAACATGGTAAAAACAATTCAATTTAAAATTTATTTTTACACTTATCATTATTATTCGAATACAATGTTAGAAATTTAATTTACATGCTCAAATTTACGTGAATTCGTAAATAACTTTTTTTACACATGTGTACATTTGTTAAATTTACACATGCGTAAAAAATCTAATAAGAGTGATTTTGAGGGAGATGAATAATGAATTTTTTTGATGTTGTATTTTAATTACAATGAAGTTTGTATTAAAAAATTGGTTTTGGTTGGTTTTTTCATTTGCTCTCACGGTTCTCACAATATTTAGCGTTATAAAGATAATCCTCCCCTATATATATATATATATATTATATATATATATATATATATATATATATATATATATATATATATATATATATTATATAGGGTATGGATCCTAAGAGAAGTCCACCCTATTTGAGAAACTTGAGAAGCATTCTCGACCACACATTTTCCTAAGCTTTTCGTAATATACACATATGTAAAGTTTGAAATTGACTATATACATATATGTATATTGAATTATACACATATGTATATAGTCAATTTTAAACTATACATATGTGTATATTACGAACAACTTTGGGAAAATGTATAGTCCAAATTACTTCTCAAGTTTTTCAATTAGCCTAGTGCTTCTCACATGATCCTAACCCATATTTTATATATATATATATATTCATTTTGGTATATATATTTACATTTATTCAACCTGTGTAATTCACATGGTTTTTAAAGATATAATTTTTTTATTTGGTATAAAAAATTACATTGACTTAACCCGTACAATACACGGAGTTCTTAAATGTATAGTTTTTTAATTATTTAATATATAAATTACATTTATCGAAAACGTGTATTAAATGAGGTTTTAAAGATAAATTATTCTATTATTTAGTATATATATGACTACATTTATTCAACCCGTGAAATACACAGGGATATAACCTAGTTATCATAATAAAAAAGTATCATATTTCTACTGGTAACATATTAAAAAATAATAAAGGAATATAATATTAACATTTAAGAAAGAGACAATCTACATATCCCTTAATAATTTAAAAAAAAGGTGAACTCATTTATCAATAGACAAACTTCTGGAGAACATGAAAACCAGGGGTACCTTTGGATTTAAAAACGTTTCAACCTATAAATATTTAAATGGTTGGATTGGTGTAGTAAAATGTTTTTTCATGTTTATCTTGTAATTTGGTCCCTAACTCTTGGTTAGTCGTTGTACCCTTTGTTTCTCCTTTGTTAATAACTGAATGTGATGGGGAGCAAATGCCGGCATACTTTGTACGTAGAGCCCCAAAAGAAGCTGAAGTTAAATATCCTCCGTTAGAGAAGTCAGTCCCCGCCCTCATGCATGCCTCCAGGAGGCTCCAACGCTACTTTTAAAGGCATCGGGTAAAATTCATAATTGATCAACCTAACTAGAGAAAACGAGACCTCAACAAAATGGACAGTGGAGCTTGAAGAGTACGGGTTAATGTATCATCCTCGAACAACTATCAAAGGCCAAGTCTTAGCTAACTTCAAAATTGAAAATCAAGACGTGAAAGAAGAAGAAGTAAAGCCATTTTGAGTATACATGAGGAGAATCCTCCTTCTCCAGATGACAAAACTTGGAAACTATATACTGACGGAGCCTCCGGCTCCAAAGGTTCAGGAGCCGGCATCATCTTGATAGACCTTAAGGGGTTCGAAGTCACTAGTGCCCTCAGGCCAAACTTCTCCAGTACAAACAACAAAGATGAGTATGAGGCACTGATAGTTGGATTACAAATGGCTAAGAGACTATAATTAGAGAGGCTCTAAACCTCTGTTGACTCACTCCTCGTAGCCAACAAGGTCAATGGAACATATGAATCTAAAAACCAACCATGAAAGAATATAGAAACAAGGTGAAGCATCTAATACAACAATTCAAAGTTTGTGAGCTAATGTAAGTGTCCCTAACTCAAAACAAAAAAAGTCGATGCCCTCTACAAGTTGGCATCCCTAACTTTCACCCATCTAACAAAGTGCTTATAGAGGTTCTAGGAAAGAAATCAATTAAAGGAAAAAAGGTATGTGATGTTGTATACAAAGAAGGGGACACATGGATGACCCCCAATGGAAAACTACCTCTCCAAAGGTTTGCTACCATCCGGTAAAGGGGAAGCCGAAAAGGTGAAGCTCAAAGCAAAACAGTATGTTGTAGAAAATGGTGTGTTATACAAGAAAACATACTTGACAGTTGACATCTCTGTTCCGAAAAAACAAAGCAAGTCACAAACAGGATGGAGAAAAGATGGGTATCAAATGGGAAGGACCCTACATCGTCAAGGAGGCGCACAAGAAAGGGTCTACCTCAAGGAGCGTTTGAAAAAATAAGCCTCCCCTTATTTAGAGCAGTTTATGTTGTTTAACTTTTCTTTTCGATGTTTAAGGCCACTAGAGCCTCAGATGCAACTTTTGTAACCTACTTTTGACGACCAAACAAATGGTCAATGATGAATGAAATGCACTTTTGCTACAAATACTCTAAAAAAATATACATATGTGCAAAACTACAGTTCCCCAATAATCTACATTCACCAAACTAAAGGGAAAATTTTAAACAGGTTTTCAAGAGAAACTTGGCTAAATGAAAAGAAGAAAATGATTAAAGGAGAGGTTCGAACCATCAAGTTCATCTCACCAAAGGCTGATTACCGTTCAAAAGCAAAAACAAGTTTTCAAGCATATTCAAATAAAGTAAAAAAGGTTAGACACCTACCATTCCACAACAAAAGTGGCCTAATGAAACAAATCACCGAGCCTGAATAAACATGTTTTCAATTGTTCAACAACCACCATTCCACAACAAAAGTGGCCTAAGTAACAAATGTTAAAGATGTTTTGAGTTACACATTAAAATGGGCATTCCCCTCATTCAAACCCTCTTCCTATCACTATCCTTTGATGTTGCCGCATGCATCTTCACCTTCTAAGTCCCCCTTCATTGCAGGAGCATGCTCAACCGTCTTAGGGAATGGGAAGGAGGAGGCTTGAAAGCTGCAGTTGAAGGAGTATCTATACTTGCACTAGCATGACTCGTTTGACCACTGTGGCTTCTGCTTGTAGCGATGCAACCTAATCTTTCTACTTGTTCAACCCGAGCAGCTCCAACTCCTTTATCTCCAAAATAGGCTTATCAGCACAAGCGACCACTGCCGAGATGTAAGGATATGATGCACGAACGACATTAACAAAGCCTTACTTAGCATCGGATCATAACCCTGCACAGAGACCAAAGGAACTTCTTTCAAGGAAGCAGCATGGCCAAGATATAAACCTTCATGAATACCAAGGCGACGATAAGTTTTCTAGACATGGGAAACAAGTAACAAACTCAGCGCTCATGAGCATATAGTCAACAACTTAGGAGAAGCTGTAACAACCCTCAAAAGATCCCACAACAATCCGTAATCAAAACCCCAAACACATGCTGATGAAAATAAAAAACGAAAAGAGTTAAAAAAAATTCCCGTCGCGTGGCGCGAAAGAGACTTTGAAGCTCGTCGCATGGTGCGACAAAGTGAGATTCACCAGAGGCCACGTGTCACCACGTGGCTGACTCATGACACCTATGCCCTAGCTTGCCTCTTCCCATGACGCGACCAGGCTCTTTTGGTTCGTCGCATGGGGCAAAGGCTCTTTTGCCTCTTCCCATGACGCGACAAAGTATCCAACATGGTTAGCCAATGTGGTTGTTGTTCAAAAGAAAATGGAAAGTGGAGGGTATGTGTCGATTTTACTGATTTGAACAAGGCATGCCCAAGGATCCTTTCCCTTTACCCCACATTGACTCCATGGTGGATGCTACGACGGGTCATGAATTGTTAACCTTTATGGATGCTTCATCTGGATTTTAGCAAATCCAGATGGAACCATCTGATCAAGAGGATACTGCATTCATGACACCCACTGGCATATATTGTTATATTGTTATGCCCTTTGGTTTAAGAAATGCAGGTGCTACATACCAAAGATTGGTGAATATGATGTTCAAGGAGCAACTTGGACATACAATAGAAGTATACATAGATGATATGGTGGTCAAATCTAAAAGAGCCGAGGATCACCTAAAGGATCTTGAAATAGCATTCAACATTCTTGATCAATATAACATGAAGTTGAACCCGTCTAAATGTCATTTCAGGGTCAAAGCTGGAAAATCTTAGGATACATGGTGACCAAGAGAGGGATCGAAGCAAGTCCGGAGCAGATAAAGGCTATAATCAACATCAAGTCCCCTGTCAACACCAAGGATGTGCCAAGATTGACAGGAAGAATCGCCGCCCTAAACAGATTCATTTCAAAATCCTCAGAAAGATGCAAGGATTTCTATGATATTCTGAGGAAGAATAAGAAGTTCGAGTGGACGGAGAAGCATGAAACTGCTCTACAGCTCTCAAGGATTACCTATCCTCAGCACCGGCTTTAATGAAACCTGAAAATGGGAAACCATTATCCTTATACCTAGTTGTTTCAGGTAAAGCAGTAAGTGCGGTCCTTGTTAAGGATCATGTAGGTCAGCAACATCCGGTATACTATGTAAGTAAAAGTTTACTTGATGCTGAGGCCAGGTATTCTCATTTAGAAAAACTTATTCTCGCTTTAATTATGGCTTCAACTAAACTGAGACATTATTTTGAAACTCATACTATTGTCGTTAAAACTAACTTTCCTATCAGGAATGTTCTCAGGAAACCAGAGATGTTGGGGAGAATGGCAAAATGGGCTATTAAACTTAGTGCATATGACATTAAGTATGAGCCTAGAACTGCTATTAAATCCCAAGCTTTGGCTGACTTTGTGGCTGATTTCAGTAGTGATCTACAAAGAGAAGCTGAACTGGAGGTTCAACGACTTGAGGAGACCAAAGATCCTTGGACACTCTTCACAGACGGAGCCTCAAATGTCAAAGGAACTGGATTAGGTTTACTACTAAAATCGCCACAGAGGGACATTATACCCCAATCAATAGCATGTGAATTCCAAACCACTAATAACGAGGCAGAGTATGAGGCCTTGATAGTAGGTTTGCAATTAGCTAAGCATATGAGGATCAGGTATCTTCAAGTGTTTGTGGATTCTCTATTAATTACTAATCACTATAATGGTTCTTATGTTGTTAAAGGTGAGAAACTAATCAAATATTTGGAGATAGTCAAGAAATTGACGGATTCTTTTGCTTTTTTCAGTCTAACACAGGTACCCAGGGAGGAAAATGCAGAAGCAGATGCCTTGGCTAATATAGGATCCTCATTGAAGATGCCTGATGATGTGAAGATACCCATTATCCATGTTCTAACTCCCGCAATCGAGGAGAGTGAGACAATGGAAATAGTGGATGATGCTGTAATCGTACCTAGGGATGATGCACAATCAACTCCAGATCATGGATCCTTCCAATCCTGAATTATATCCAAAATGGGGAAGTTCCCATTGGAGAAAATTCTAGAACCTTCAGGATAAAGGTATCCCAATTCACTATCATTAATGACATGTTATATAAGAGATCTCTTGCAGGACCCTATCTACGATGTGTTGAGTATCCTGAGATCCAAGAAGTCTTGAAGGATTTTCATGAAGGAGATTGTGGAAATCATACTGGGGGCAGAGCACTATTTCAAGGATCCTCAGAAAACGGGTATTATTGGCCTACAATGAAGAAGGATGTTGTGGAGTATGCAAGGAAATGTGATGCTTGCCAAAGACAAAGTAATATCCTTCATCAGCCCGCAGAACCTCTGCATCCTATATCCTCCTCGTGGCCATTTATGAGATGGGGAATGGATATAGTAGGCAAGCTTCCCAAGGCACCAGGAGGAAAAGTATTCATGCTAGATGTTAGGGTGCAAATTTTTATACATATGGATCATGTATCCTGAAGTGTTGCCTGGATGACATATCCATAGCGGATGGTGCAGGGACCCGGAGGATCAAGGATCCTTAACATTACTTATGATTTCTAACAATTATCCATGTTTTTAATGCTTATACGCATGCAATGGACATAGTGGACTAAATCTCAGCTAGAATCTCGGGAATATTCCTTTTAAGATGCTACTTGGTGGCCAAGTAACGGTCATGTGAACATGGGCATGATCTTCCTAGAAAATAGGACTTGTAGTTAGCTTATTTAAATGGGGTTGATAAGTGTTTTAGGCTGATTATCAACATTCACAAACACACACTTCTGCCGTCATCGCAAACCAGAGCTCTCACAACACACATTTAGCAAACAATCGTTGTACCACACTTGATCAACATCCAAAGTTGTAATCTTTTCTTTGTAATATAGTCGATAGTGATAGTTTTCACTATCCAAGGTCTTTATACCGGCGATCTGCTAGCGATCAAGGGCTTTTCCTCGTACAAATCGTCGTGTTCATCATTTCATTCCATCAAGCTTACATATTTTTCATTGTTCATCATTCAAGCACTCAACCTCACAAAATCAGATTTGGTTACATTATCCTTATTGTGATTTTGACCAAAACAGTTTGGCGCCCACCGTGGGGCAATTGTGCTTCAATTCTAAAAATCTTATTAATTCCATTCATTTCTGTTCAATTCCATCAAACTTATGGCTTCTCATGAAATCGAGTTCAAGTGCCATGCCGGCGGTTACCTCATCTCAAGCCAGTGCACCGTTGCCTCCTATTCCCCCCGCGTTCCAGAAGAATGCTGAAAATTCTCAGAAGAAGACATCATCTGTCTTCACAGGATCAAAAACCTCTGTTGGTTCTTCATCTAAAACTACTAACAATGATGTTTCTACTTTGATTTTGCAGATGAAAGGCTACATGGAACAACAAGAGAAAACCAACCAGAGGATCCTTCGCGGAATTGATGAAATAAAGAAGCAAAAGAGGACCGGAAGAAAATCGGTCTCCATGATTCCTGGAGCATTGGATTTTGCTACTCCTTCATCAACAATCCAGCATTCTCTCTATCCTTACTCAGCAATGACGCAGCCTCAAGGATCCTCTATCCTTCAGCTAGGATCATTGGAGACAACTCAGTACCAAGGATCCTTCCTCCATTTAGGAGGATATATGGAGACGTCTCCAGCTCAAGGATCCTACTTTCAGAATCAAGGATCCTCGTCTCAGGTTCAAGGATCCATGGATTACCCTCTAAGGCCTTCAGCACCAATGTATCCAGGATCCAACATCTTTCAGGATCAAGGATCCTCAAGGAGTCAGCCATTCAGAAGTTCCGAAGTACATGAAGGGGATTTCATTCCTATGCAGACCATTGCTTCATCTGGTCCTACCATTGCACCAGACATGTCTTACCCTAGATATACTTCTGGGATACCATTTCCAAATCAATTGGGAGGTAACAATTTCAATACATCTTTCGATACTAACTTTACTTACATGCAGGACGCATGTATCAACCAAGCTATGGCCAGGGAGTTACAAAAACTCAAGGATATGATATCCAGTGTTCCCGGAGTGGTTAAACCCATTCCTGAGATCCCGGATGGAAGCCACAGAGTGTCTCGTTTTGCGTCTCCTATATGCAATGCTAAGATACTAAAACGCTTTCAAACCCCCAACATGAAGCTATACGATGGTACAACTGATCCGGAGGAGCATGTGGCACAATACCGGGAAAGGATGGAGATCAACCCCATTCCAGAAAGGTTGAAGGAAGCCTGTCTTTGCAAGGGTTTCGGATCCACACTCACTGGATCAGCTTTAAATGGCTGCTAAGTCTTCCTCCTTACTCAATTACTTCATTTTCTCATCTAGTTAATTTGTTCAATAACCAGTTTTCATGTAGTAGAACCTTTGAACGATTAGCTAGTGATCTATATAGAATAACTCAGGGACGTGATGAATCACTTAGAGATTACATCACTAGATTTAGTAGAGAATCCTTAGAAATCCGTAGTTTAGATATTTCCACTGCTGTGGAAGCCTTTAAAATGGGATTACTAAAAGATTCTCCATTCTATGATGATCTTGTTATGACACCTTGCAGGAATCTAGATGAAGTAAGAAACATAGCCTTGAGATTCATCCGATTAGAGGATGACAAAAGGATCCAGGATAGGTTGTCAGGATCCTCAAAACAAGAAAATCAGGGATCCTTTCACAAGAATAATTGATCCAAGCAATACTCCAAGCATGAAAATCCGAATGTTCATGCGGATCGACAAGAGGAAGACGATGAAGATTATCCTCATATTTCTGAATATTGTTTTTCTGTTGATAACACTGAACTAATTCTTGCTTTGCAGAATTTAGGTGACAATGCTAGATGGTCGAGGAAAGATAATTCGAAATGGTGTGCTTATCATAAGGATTTCGGCCACCTCACTGATGAATGTATAGCACCAAGGAAGGAAATATGCTATCTTTTGAGCAAAGGTTACCTGAAGAAGCTGCTCGGAAAGGAAGAAGTCAAGGATCCAGGATCCTGAAAGAGCTCCTCCACTGCCAGCAGATGCTCAGATCATTAACTTCATCTCTGGAGGCTCTGATATTTGTGGAACCTTATTTTCTGCAACTAAAAGGCAAGCCAAGGAGACAAACATGGAGAATGGAGAGAGACCTC
Organism: Scalesia atractyloides; assembly: GCA_947069175.1. Classification (NCBI taxonomy): domain Eukaryota; kingdom Viridiplantae; phylum Streptophyta; class Magnoliopsida; order Asterales; family Asteraceae; genus Scalesia; species Scalesia atractyloides. Next base: position 90,019,564 of record CAMTDV010000017.1, read on the forward strand.
TTTGAACGACCACTATAACCCAGCAGAAAGTGATATCCTTTGATGAGGATGACCGCGTTGACATACAGGATCCTCATCACGACGGTTTAGTCATTACGTTGTTTATTTCTAACCATTTTGTTCGCAGGATCCTTATTGATGGAGGAAACTTTGTGAACATAATCCAGTTGGATGTCCTCAAAAGAAAGAATATTCCTGAATCCGAAATTGTTTGAAGATCGTCGGTGCTCGTAGGATTCGGCGGAGAAACAAAAAATACATTGGGGGACATCAAACTCCCGATCTACATAGAGGGAGTAAACTCTATTCAGAAATTCTATGTTATTGATTGCTTATCCTGTTGCAATGTTCTTCTTGGCAGGTCTTGGATACACGACATGAAGGCAGTCCCCTCGACATATCATCAATGTGTAAAGATACCAACCCCATGGGGAGTGGTGAAAATAGAAAGTCATCAACATGAGGCAAAGAACTGCTACACGTCTTCTATGAAGCCAGCTTGGAAACCGAGGGAAGCATATCAATTAAAGTATCCTCCAGGGATGTCATGGAGGCAAGGGAGCAAGTTGTCAAGGATATACTCCTAGACGCTAAGGATCCTGAATTCAAAATTTTTATAGGATCCGGGATCCTGGATAGCGTAGAGCAGGATCTGGTATCCTTCTTAAAGAGAAGAAAGTCTACCTTCGCTTGGAAGCATGAAGCTACACTCAAGGCTCTCAAGGATTACTTATCCTCTGTACCAGCCTGGTGAAATTTGAAGATGGAGAACCATTATCCATATATTTAATTGTCTCAGGTAAAGTGGTAAGAGCGGTCCTAGATAAGGATCATGAAGGCCAACAACATCCTGTGTACTATGTAAGTAAAAGTCTACTTGATGCCGAGGCCAGGTATTCTCATTTAGAGAAGCTTATTCTTGCTTTAATCATGGCTTCTACCAAACTTAGACATTATTTTGAAACTCATACTATTTTTGTTAAGACTAACTTTCCTATTAAAAATGTCATCAGGAAGCCTGAGATGTCAGGCAGATTGGCAAAATGGGCAATCAAACTTAGTGCATATGACATTAAGTATGAGCCTAGGACTGCCATTAGATCCCAAACTTTGGCTGACTTTATGGCTGATTTCAATAGTAATCTACAAAGGGAAGCTGAATTGGAAGTGCAACAACTTGAGGAGACCAAGGATCATTGGATACTCTTCACAGATGGAGCTTCAAATGTCAAGAGAAATGGACTAGGCTTACTACTAAAATCGCCACAGGGGGACATTATACCCCAATCCATTGCATCTGATTCCAAACTGCCAATAATGGACCAGGTATCTTCAAGTGTATTTAGCTAAGCAAAGGATCAGGTATCTTCAAGTGTATGTAGATTCATTATTAATTACTAATTATTATAGAGGTTCACATACTGCCAAAGGAGAAAAGCTAATATTTAGAGATAGTCAGGAAACTGGCAGATTCTTTTGGGCTTGTCCCCAGTCTATTTGGGCTTGTCCCTAGTCTATTTGGGCTTGTCCTCAGTGTGTTGGGCTTGTCCCCAGTCTATTGTTTTTTTCAGTTTGACATAGGTACCTAAAGAAGAGAATGCAGAAGCAGACGCTTAAGCTAACCTTTGATCATCCCTAAAGATGCCAGAGGATGTCAAGATACCTATCATCCATGTTTTGTCTCCTACAATTGAAGAAAATGAAGCAATGGAGATAGTGGAGGATGCTGCCATTGTACCTAGTAATGATGTGCAGTCAAATTCAGGATCCTGGATCCTTCCAATTTTACATGCTGAAAGGGGAAATTCCCACAGGGAAAAACCTAAAGCCTTCAAGATTAAGGTATCCCAATTCGCCATATTAAATAACATGATATAAGGTATCTCTTGCAGGTCCCTATTTGTGGTGCATTAAGGATCCAGAGGTTCAAGAAGTCTTGAAGGATTTTCATGAAGGAGACTGTGGAAATCACACTGGGGGCAAAGCACTATTTTCAAGGATCCTCAGAACAGGATACTACTGGCCTACGATGAAGAAGGATATTGTGGAATACGCAAGAAGATGTGATGCTTGTCAAAGGCATAGTAACATTCTATATCAGCCAGCAGAACCTCTACATCCTATATCCTCTTCTTGGCCATTCATGAGATAGGGAATGGATATAGTAATCAAACTTCCAAATGCACCCGAAGGGAAAGTATTTATGCTAGCCATGATAAACTACTTCTCCAAATGGATAGAAGCGGGAGCTTTTACTCAAGTCTGAGAAAACGAAGTTATATCCTTCATTAAGTGAAAATTATTACTAGATTTGGAATTCCTTCCAAAATTATTTGTGATAATGGATCCCAATTTATTTGGAATAGAACTACTAACTTTTGTGACAGATGGCCAGTTATCAACAAAGAATGGCTGGAGCATATAACAAAAATGTCAAGATCAGAAGATTTCAAGTTGGTGATTTTGTGCTAAGGACAGCATTCCAGAACACTACTAACCCGTTTGATGGAAATTAGCACCAATATGGAAGGTCCGTACTTGATAGAAGCTGAAGTTGGAAAGGGGGCATATCGCTTACTGACTATGGATGGGATCTTCTCCCAAGAGCTTGGAATGTTGTTCATTTGAAGAAATACTTCATGTGAAAAGGATCAAGGATCCTTAGAGATTTCAGTACCCTGACTTAGGAACAAGGATCCTCAAAGGATATATGATCCTTACTTCGGTAACATCTTATTTTCACTCTCTTTCATTTTATACTTATTATTTATTATAAGGAAAGGATGTTAAACATTTAACATCTACTTTTATCAAGTTTTAAGTTTTTGCAGAACTATTACAAAGGTTCAAGTGGTTGGCCAACCCTCCAAAGTTTTGGGTTTATCCCCAGTTTTTGGGCTTGTCCCAGCTAAAGGTATCTATTACCTTCTACGGTTTAAAGGTTTTCACATTTCACACGAATTGGGTTTCGACACCCTCACCAGTTGCGCACGTTATCCAAGTATAATTCGAGGCAATGGGACCAGTACCCGCTTTAGGGGCTGACAATTTCATTGTTGTTGGCTATATTTAGGATCCTAAGTATAATGGTAGACGTACCATACATCCGTTCCTAAGGTTTCTAACGTTTTCACGTTAGCTAAGATTTCGGCATTTTCATGTCGCTCACGTTTGGATAGATGCCAGTTTGGGCCCTACTCCAGTTTACACCCGTTTATTTGGGCTTGTCCCAAGTTATTTGGGTTGTCCCCAATTTGTTGGGCTTGTCCCCAGTTTGTTGGGCATGTCCCCAGTTTATTTGGGCTTGTCCCCAGTTTGTTGGGCTTGTCCCCAGTTTGTTTGGCTTAGTCCCAAGTTGATTTCAACAGGTTTTGGAGCCACGAAGATTCACAAGTTTATTCAAAAAGGATCCTGGATCCTTAAAAATTATCTAACGGTGACTAGTTTGTTTGTACAAGGGTAATTCTCAAGAATACAAAATCCCAACTTGGATTTTCTGGTATGCTTTATTCTTATTCTTGTTTATCTTATTGACTTCACCCTGAACCTTGCAATTAAGGGTATGTGACTTATCTTCATATATCTAATCAGATTTTATCTAAGATTATTACACAAGGATTGGTAATTTTTTGAAAACCAGAATTTTATAAATTCTTATAAGGAGAACCTTATTATATTTTACAAACATTCTATTTGAATAAAGAGTCACAAACATATCGAACCAAAACTTGGAACACAAATATAGCTAAAAGATTATATTTAAAACCACGTAAGGTTGCCAAAATGATCAACCCGAGCTTTGCCAGCAATCCGTGGCCTATCCACTCGGGTTGATACAGGGTGTTACTAATTGTTTTAAGTGCAGGAAGGTTAAGAACGAAGGGTCTAAAAGGTTTCATCCTCCACAAATAGAAGGATTTTCTGATCCTTAAAGAAAAGGGAGTTATCTCTAAACCCTATATTTCGCAATGATGATTATAGCAGGTCTTATCAGTGGCGTCAAGTTGTGCAACAGCTAGTCCACATCCAATGGAAATATGACAGTCTTGATTCACATCTTATCTGCCATATTTGGGGGCAATTGTTAGGGCACAAATTTTTATACATATGGATCCTGTATCCTGAAGTGTTGCTTGGATCACATATCCATAGCGGATGGTGCAGGGACCCAGAGGATCAAGGATCCTTAACATTACTTATGATTTCTAACAATTATCCATGTTTTTAATGCTTATACGCAAGTAATGGACGCAGTGGACTAAATCTCAGCTAGAATCTCGGGAATATTCCTTTTAAGATGCTACTTGGTGGCCAAGTAACGGTCATGTGAACATGGGCATGATCTTCCTAGAAAATAGGACTTGTAGTTAGCTTATTTAAATGGGGTTGATAAGTGTTTTAGGCTGATTATCAACATTCACAAACACACACTTCTGCCGTCATCGCAAACCAGAGCTCTCACAACACACATTTAGCAAACAATCGTTGTAGCACACTTGATCAACATCCAAAGTTGTAATCTTTTCTTTGTAATATAGTCGATAGTGATAGTTTTCACTATCCGAGATTTTTATGCCGGCGATATGCTAGCGATCAAGGGCTTTTCCTTGTACAAATCGTCGTGTTCATCATTTCATTCATCAAGCTTGCACATTTTTCATTGTTCATCATTCAAGCACTCAACCTCACAAAATCAGATTTGGTTACATTATCCTTATTGTGATTTTTGACCAAAACACTAGCTATGACCGACTATCTCCAAGTGGATAGAAGCTGAAGCCTTTGTTCAAGTCAGAGAAAAGGAAGTTATATCCTTTATTAAAAGAAATATCATTACTAAATATGGTATTCCTTCTGAGATTGTTTGTGATAACGGATCCCAGTTTATTGGGAACCGTACTACTATCTTTTGTGACAGCTGGGGGATTAGGATGATAACATCAACACCAGTCCACCCACAAGCTAATGGCCAGGCAGAATCATCCAACAAGATCATCATCAACAATTTGAAGAAAAAGCTTGGATCAACGAAAGGAAAGTGGGCTAAAGAACTACCATATGTCTTATGGGCAGATAGAATAACTCCTAAGAATGCTATGGGTCAAACTCCTTTTTCTTTAGTCTTTGGAGCTGAGGCAATGATCCCTACAGAAATGGTAGTCCCTACAGCCAGAACAAGCATCCGTGATCCTGAAGCAAATGCTGAGACTCTGGCTCAAGACCTAGATACCGTGGAAGAATTAAGAAACTTGGCAAGGATAAGGCTGGCTAGTTATCAACAAAGGATGGCTGGTGCTTATAATAAGAATATCAGGATAAGAAGATTTCAAGTTGGTGACATGGTGCTGAGGAAAGCATTTCAGAATACCACGAATCCTTCTGATGGCAAATTGACACCAAAATTGGAAGGCCCCTATCTAATTGAAGCCAAGGCAGGAAAGGGGGCATATCGATTACTGACTATGGATGGTGACCTTCTTCCAAGAGCTTGGAATGCTATCCACCTAAAAAAAGTATTTTATGTAAAGGATCAGGGATCCTTAAGTATCCTAATGATCAATTCAGACTGAAGGATCCTCAAAGGATATGAGATTCTTGATTCGGTAACGTTTTACTAATGCTTTCATTCTTATTGTACTTCTTATTATTTATTTTAAAGTAAGGATGTTGAATTTTCAACATTCAACCTTATCAAGTTTTAAGTTTTGCAGAAGTTATTACAAAGGATCAAGAGGTTGGCCACCTCTCCAAGACTTTGGGAATGTCCCCAGCTTAAGGTATCCAATACCTTCTACGGTTTAAAGGTTTTCACCTTTCACACAAATTGGGTTTTGACACCCCGCCAGTAGTGCACGCTATCCAAGTATAGTTCGAGGCAATGGGACCAGTACCCGCTTTAGGGGCTGACAATTTCATTGTTGTTGGCTATATTTAGGATCTCAAGTATAATGGTAGACGTACCATACACCCGTTCATAAGGTTTCTAACGTTTTCACGTTAGCTAAGGTTTTGACATTTTCATGTCACTTACGATCGGTTAGTCGCAGTTTGGGCCATACACCAGAATCCTAAGGTTTTGGCATTCTCGTCTCGCTTACGTTGGGCTTGTCCCCAGTTTATTTGGGCTTGTCCCCAGTTTGTTGGGCTTGCCCCCAGTAGCTAATGATTCTTTCATTTGATATTTGGCTTAGTCCTAAGCTGTATACTGTCACAGGTCTATGAAATTGACCAGCTAAGGATCCTGAATCCTAAGATTGAATCAATTGTTATACTTTGACTGACACGACTGTAAGTGTTAAGGATATAGAATCCTAACTTGGATTCCCTGGTATGACTTATTCTTATTCTAATGATTCGACCCTTAACCATGGAATTAGAGATAAGTCGTTCAAGATCATATGGCGTTTTATGCCTAGCAGTTGTTACGATTGCAGACTTAAAATCTTTTTATAAAGTCAAAATTTTAAGAATTTTACACAATATGATTTTGCCAAACACAAACATGTAAAGGTAGTAATTCAAAAGCAAAGTTGTAACACCAAACATAGTCAAAAGTCTAATATTATTAGGCCCATTGATATTCACCAAAAGTATCCGGCCCGGACTTCACCAGCAAAATGTGGACCATCCATCCAGGTCGGATCGGGTTTGTCTAACAGTTAATGTTTATGCAGGAAAGTAAAATGCAGGAAATAAAGAGCAGAATAACAAAGGCTTCATCCCCCAAACAGAGGGATCCCTCCACCTTTGTTATTCTACCTATTGTCTGAAGGATAGTGATCCTTAAACCTACAACTATTGTTCATAACATCCAACAAAAACCACAAATCCTAAAAAAGTGGGCTCCGGCCTCGTCTACATTATCCATCATTGCCCACTTATGCAGCTTACACCACTGCTGCCTCACCACCTTCACCTTCGCCCGCTGTCACACCCCGACCCGCAGCGGAAAAGGTGATCGGGGCATGATTGGGTTTTCATCAAAGCTCATGACATTTATTATAATGTTTCATATTTATTATTACAATTTAAAGGAGATCATACAATCAAATCATAAATACAACATGTTCTATACATCTATCTAAACTTCATTATTTTTCTTCTAAGGCACTTTCCTATGTGTTCCTTGCTTCATCCTGTCCACCTGTATCATGTGTAAAAATGGTTTTTTTTATCAACAAAAGTTGGCGAGTGAACCTTGTTAGAAAACATTTATTATTTATTTCTTGTTGTATTTAATATGAAAAAATTATGCAATAATCATATGTGAGCAAACGTAAATAATCATACAATAACAAACAACAACAAACAATAACATACAATAACAAAACATAACATACAATAGCAAACCAACTTGCATGAATATATAACATGAATGAAACTGTATATGTTGGCAACGTCACGTTCACGCTCATAATGTAATGGGGAACGGACGGCCTATGATAAATGTCTGTGCGATCAAGGCTCAATCAAACGGAGCCGATCGTATGTTGGCAACGCCTGGTTCACGCTCATAATGTAATGGGGAACAGCTCAACGCTCATAATGTAATGGGGAGCGGCGGCCTATGATAATGTATGTGCGATCAAGGCTCAATCAAACGGAGCCGATCGTATGTTGGCAACGCCTGGTTCACGCTCATAATGTAATGGGGAACAGCTCAACGCTCATAATGTAATGGGGAGCGGCGGCCTATGATAATGTATGTATTGAAAATGATAAATTTAATCTAAACAATAACCACACAAACAGTTGATACATGTTGAACACACATTTGTTCATGGATATGATGGATGCACAATAGTTTAAATATAATAAATAATAAGACACATGATACACCCCAAAAATGTGATTAAAACGGGGAATTTGTAGAGATTAACTCACCTTGGGTGCGTTCGGTGAATGATGTTGAATGCGCACGAGTTAGAGGATTGATCGACGAGGAATAACTAACCTAATTAATAACGAAAGGTATGGTAAATGAGTGGATTTTATTAATAATTTTAATAGGATTTTTAGATATATTTTTGTGAGTTTAAGGCTATTTTCTAACTTTTAAAACATTATTTTTAAGTATTTTTAATTGATTTTTAAATTAAAAAAATAAATAAAAATATAAAAAAATTGTTGACTTTTGCGTTGACCATTGACCGTTGACCGTGACTGTTGACTGTTTGACCGGTTCGCTAGTGTGCATGTGGGCGCCGGGTAAGGCTCGAACCGAGACCTCCCGTACGCGTGCACGCAGCTCTACCAACTGAGCTACGTGTCTAACCCGAAATATTTCTGTTTTTAATTATATTTATATACTATTTAATTTAATCCGAAAATCATTTATTTTTAAAGGATTTTAATTGCTTTGAATCGGTGCCGTCAACCAGTCTCGAACCCGGGACGTATGAGTTAGTGTTGCACACAGTCCACCGCTGGACTGTGTGTCTAACCTGGTTAATAATCGGTTTTTATTATACTTAACATGATTCTGTGAGTTATCCCGGTTCGGTTAAAAAGAGCATTTTTATTTAAGAGAGTAAGGTTGTGATAGGAATCGAACTCGCGACGTGTATGTATTTGTTTGCACACAGTCCACCGCTGGACTGTGTGTCTAACCCGTTCATAATACTGATTTTAATTAATCTTATAACATAAACAAACTTCGTCTTCTTCGCTCAAAAACACAGATAATGATAATTCAACTGTTTCATGTCCAATTCGATTAACAAGCATTATAAGCAATTGAAAGGTAATGAACGGAGAGGGTTTGGGGAAAGGATGTACCGATCAGTGTCTTTCACAGAACTCCGGCAAGGATTCGTCGGCTCTGTTTTTATGGGCTTCGTCTGAACGGACCAATTAACAGTTTTGATTAGCTAGATGTGGAATTGAAGTACTGAACAAGAGTTATCAGAAGGTTTAAAGGTTTATACCGTTTCACAGCGAATTCTAGAAATTCTCAGAAATTTTCCGGCGAATGATGATTATCCGATATCGTCGCCTGGAACTAATTCTAATTGAAGGGTTTGAGTTAGCAAAAGCTTAACAACTGATAGAAGATGGAAGAATTGAGAAACTTACTGTTTTGATGGAAGACACGGTTTTCCGGCGAAAGTCCGGCGAATTCAAAAATCTTTTCCGACGAACTGAAAGTAGAGCGAAAGTGAAATTGGAGGTTCTGCGGATGATTTTGAGTCGCGAGAGGATGCTATTGTTGGAGTAATTCAGGAAGTGAAGATTTTCGGTTATTAAAACCGATCATCACATGAATTCAAGTCCATTCAAGACTGAATTGATTAAAATTGTCGGTTTATCGGTTATAATCAGAAATCCGTGATCACTCAAACGTCTTGGACGTTTGGAAGCCGATATCGGTTTCAGTTGGCGCAACAGGTTGATTCTCGGTTGTAGATATGATTTAATTGTTTCCTAGAACTCACAAAAACATCAAGTGGCGGAGTGGTTATGTGTGCGCGAGTTAAGACTTTGAGGTTACCCGGCTGACCCGGGTTCGAAACCCGGCATCAGTAATTAATTTTTATTTCACTATTTTTAATACATTTTCAAATATAAATTTTATATTCTAATATACTTATTAATTACGTATCGTTTAAAATTAATTTAAGCATTAAATACCAACGAAATTTTTAACTGGTTGTTCGGTTAATAAACGAAGCGGGTTTGGTTAACCCGGTTTTTGACGGATGTTACAATATCCCCTACTTTTAGAAATTTCGTCCCGAAATTTAAGTAGTGGCATGTTTGACTCAAAAGGATGGTGTTTTAGATTTGACAATCACATACTTTGAAGGGAGTAAGAGTTTAAATTTTGTTTGAGGCGGTAACGTTCCTTGTAGGGGTTGAATACCCTGCTACAGGAATCGCTTTTTGTTGCCTGAAGTGTATGAATACGGAACATGGATACACAGAGTTGATTGACTAAGTATGATTTTATGCATAAGAGTTTTGATATGTTTGGAAAGATAAGGTTATACCCTAAAACAAAACTTCTACCACTAAAACCTACATGGAACTTCTCATAACCGCCTGACAATGCCTCTGATCCTTTGGCAAGAATACTTATATATAGGAAGTACCAGCGGCGTATCCACCATATTCTTGTCAAATTTTCATTGGTTTTATCAGTAAGTTATGATTAGTTCTATGATGTGACTCTAGAACATAAACAAACACAACAACCAAAGCTTGAGTCTTAATTCTGATAGTATACATGCTTGAATAAAGACAGTACCTCTCTCGTTTGTTATGATGGAGAGGTTAGTCTATGTAGAAGTGAGACACAGCCCAACTTCTTTAAATGATGAGATTGAAATGATATGAATGCTAAATCAGTGAGTATAAAACAAACTTCAACCAAGACATTACTAAATCCTATATGGAACTTTTCATAACCGCCTGACAATGCCTCTGATCCTTTGGCAAGAATACTTATATATAGGAAGTACCAGCAGCGTATCCACCATATTCTTGTCAAATTTTCATTGGTTTTGTCAGTAAATTATGATTAGTTCTATATGACTCTAAAACATAAGTAAACACAACAACCAAAGCTTGAGTCTCAATTCTGAAAGGATACATGACTGAATGATGACGGTACCTCTCTCGTTTGTTATGATGAACGGGTTAGTCTATATAAAAGTGAGACACAACCCAACTTCTTTAAATGATGAGATCGAGGTACGTCGAGATGTCTGATGAGATGAATGTTAAAACAATGAGTATAAAACAAAATTGAGATAGTAATTCGCATTAAGATTCTTGGATTCAATTTTCAATTTACAAATGAGATACGTGAAGATTGAGATAAACATAAATAAAACATAAACACTAAGCGGTTGGAGTTGAATTCTTGATTTTGGGTGAAGAAACTAGTTGGGTGATTCGTTTAGGCCGTCATTATCTTCAATAGGATTGGAGTTGATGTTGAAAACTCTTCCTCTTGCTGGTGGCCTAATGGTTGGGTTTTCTTGATTTGATTGGTTAACTGGTTTGCTTGAGCTTGGGCGTTTATGATGTTAACCAATCGAGGGCACGTGTTTCTAAAGTGGACATGCTGTAGGATGATGAGGTGTGCGCTTCTACAAAGGATCCTGGATTCTTGTTGTGAATGTTCTTTCTGCAGGGTCGAGATCCAAAAATGCTTAAACTCTTTCAGCAACGCCTGGAAGATTGGCAAGGGCTGCAAAGTTCTTCACTGCAAAAAGACAAAGAAATCAAAATACAGTTATGACAAGAACATGACTCATACAAGACCCCTAAATCCTACCCTTGGTTATCCATCTACGAGGCAACAACTCCCCTTCCGGCAGAGAGTCTCGTCTAACAAAGAAAAATTGATTCTTCCAGATAGAATCATTTTGGGTTGTTTTGAGGATCGGAACTGGTTGGTGGGCTTTTACTTTGAACAGAAATCGGTTAGACCGTGGGTGGTCAAAGAATACATGAAGGCTAGGTCAGATAGGTTTACTTGAATCCCTTTCTTTTCGATAATTTCTTCAATGGTGAACAACGTCCTCCATAACATCGGCATAACTTGGCTAAAGCTAATCCGATTAGCTTGAAAAAGCTTTGCGTTAGGAACGGAAAGGGGTATGAAAACCCTAGAAAGAAAGGCAGAGCATGGAAGCAAATCCAAGTATCGGACAAAGCGTCACTTTGAGCGGAAGGGTCGAAGGGACGGAAAATGGCTTCCGGAGGAAAACACGATTTTAGGTTCTTGATTTCTGGGTCTGTGAACTTACAGATCTCAGATGAGGGATCCTTCAGTAAGTTTTGCGACGGGAGTGGGTCACCGGATTTTTTAGAGCCGGAACTTGGAGAGGATCGGGTGTTCATGTCGCCGGAACTCAGAGAAAAATTGAGAAAGAGAGAGGAAATACCTGATACAGAATGCTTGATGAGGATTTATAATGAAGATATGCAGATCTTTAAAGAGGGTTATCTCTTCCCCATAAATAGTGATGATGGTTATTTAGACTGTGCAAGTCCCATCAGTTATCCTAACGGCTATATTTGAATTAATATGACAGCTGTGATCTACTATCACAATCGCCATATTGGGGGCAATTGTTAGGGCTGGTTTTTCAATTACTTATGAATCAGTGATCCTTCAGTATACTGAGGATATATTATCCATGTACTGAGTACCGGATGCTAGAAGGATCAAGGATCCTTAGTACTTACAACAGTTTCTAATGATTGTCTTCAATGTTTTATTTGAATTTAGTGCAGGTATTGATGGAAGACTAAGTCAAGATCGAATCTTGGAATATGCTGGGAATAAGTCACGTGCAACAAAGGCCATAGAGACGTTGAAGGTGAACGTGGGAGCTTCCCCCATATTCCGGATAGTTAGTTAGTAACCGTTTATTTGATTTTTAAGGGGTAAATAAGCTCATTAGAGGACACAGCAAAAAAAAACATACTCGAATATTAGAGAAACACGCACACTCACGTTAGCAAATCACATTGTACCGAGCTCATTAGCTTCTGAAGTTGTAATCTTATTTTGTTCAATATAGTTGATAGTGATAGTTTTCACTATCCGATGTTTTTATGCCGGCGATCTACTAGTGATCAAGGGTTTTTCCTCGTACAAATCCTGTGTTCATCTTTGTTTGCATTTCTAGTTTCGTTCATACATTTATTCAACACACAAGCACTCAACCTCACAAAATCGATTTTGTTACATTATCCTTGTTGTGATTTTTGACCAAAACATTTATGATGATTGATGATTACCTATTAAGTGTTGCTTTTTTTCGAACGGAAAGGAACGACGAGCCAACTACCGTGACACCGGGTGTTGTGGCCAAGGTCGACTACTCGACCGCCGCCAACCTCTTGGCTCTCCCCAGATGTGCGGAAACCCGACCTCCACCCGCTCGAAGGCACGACAGTGGAATAACTGGTAAAACCTCGCCTTCCATCCAAGTCGAACCGGCACCAACGTTATTCGCTCTTCATCTGGATGCGTAGAAAATACTGAGGAGAGTAAGAATCAAACCTGAGTCACAAGGAACACCAATTCTTTCCCCAACCACTTCACCACTATCTCATTAGCACCTATTAATTGTTGTTGACCGCCTCCATGAAGGTTTACTTTCTTGCAAAATTTGTACCATGGTTGGGTTTCAATGCCGTATCAGTTGGGTGCTATAATAAAGGCTTGCTAAATAGATTTATTGGGCTTTGTTTGTATCGTTTTGATATGTGAATGTGACCCGGCCGCAACGCGGCGGGTACTAACATCTAGTTTAATTTAAATCTAACTTAAAATACAAAAACTACTTTTCTGATAAATAAATTTTGCGTAAATATACCATTAAATCCATATTTTTTGTTTTAAAAATACAGAAACTACTTTTCTGATAAAGTTTTTTTTGGGTAAATATACCATTAACATATTTTTTTTGTTCGTTAAATTTATACGAGGCTTGCTATATTTTTTTAGAAACTCAAGGGCCTGCGATTATAACTTTACCTTGAACTAGTTGTCTACTAGAAATTTCATATGAACCAACCTAATAAAGAAAAAAAAATAGAAATTAAAAAAAAATCTAATAAGAAGTTATGTTTAATTTATTTTTTAGTAAACTACAAAACTTGTCCTTTATGTATGTCACTTATTGCAAACTGTGTCATTTGTCTTCAATAATTACAAAAAAAAAACGTACTCGATGTTTGCAAACCCTTGACGTTATGTACTTTAGCCCTTATTAAGTTATTTTTTATGATTAAATCTAATCTAGTAGAACTCGCATAAAAGGTATTTTGGTTATTTACAATAATTACTCAAATAAACAATTATAAAAAATAATAAATAAAAGAATGTTGTTTAAATAGTTATATATATCCAAACACACACATACATTCTCTCTCTATCTCTACACTCTTTCTCACTCTAACTACCACCACCACAACCACCTGACCACCACCCACCTGCCGTAGCCACCACCACCTCCCACCACCACCCACCTCTCGAAATCAATATTATAACACACAAGAAAAGCAACAAAAATATTTTTGCAGCAGCAGTATAACATTTGGGGGGTCTAAATTCCAATAAACCCCCAAATCCAAAGTCAAATCAAATCAAACCCTTCTCCCAAATCCAAATTAACCATTAAATCCCATCTGGGTCATCACGGTTTCAACTATACCCATTGATCTATACTTGTTTCTTTATTCTTGACCATTAATCGAGATGGAGGGTGGTGGGTTTTTGTCTGAAGCAAACAATGGTGTCCACTTTTCTTGAAATTACTTCCGCTCACACCCCTGAAACCGCTACACAGTTCTTGCAGATCCGAAAACGAAACCCTAAATGTCAAAAACACCTCTATGTTTCAATAAACTGCAAAAAAAGTGAAAAATTAAGGTTCCGATCAGAACAGTTAGAGAGAGAGAGAGAGAGAGCGACAGCAGGTGGGTGGTGTGGCGATGGCGATGGGTCTGTGATGAAATGGTGGTGGCAAGTGGGAAGTGGTGGTGGTAGGATAGTTAGAGAGAGAGAAAACGAGGGTGTGGTTGTGGTGGGGGTAGGTGGTGGTGGTGGGGGACGGTGGGAGTAGGTGGTGGTGGTGGGGGGGGACGGTGGTGGTGGTAGGGAAGTTAGAGAGGAGAGAGAGATATAGAAATGTGATAGCAGAGAGAAATTATGTCTGTATATATGTATAATCTTCTTTAAGCATAATTAATGTATTTATTATTTTCTATTTTTATTTTTATGATTATTTATTTTAATATCTAGGGTAAAATGATCAAGATACCCTCACATGGGATCCAATTGGTCAGACTTAACCATGAAAATTAACTGAGTTAGTGTTAAAGGATATAACGTGTAAGAGTTTGTAAACATAGAGTACGTTTTCTGTAATTATTTAAGACAAATGACACAGTTTGCAATAAGTGACATACATAAATGACGATTTTTGTAACTTACTCTTTATTTTTTTGCAACAATATGATACAAATTTTGTTGAAAACAAAGTGAAGTATTTTTTTCATCGTAAACCATACCAAGGACCACCACATGACTAATGCACAAAATCGTACTGGTATCAACCAAATATTGGATTCGTGTTGTACGACCATAACATGTACGACTTTCAGTCTGTGTATTTACTTATTTTCGGTATCATTTTTATTAACATTACGATATAAATATTATTGACAATTCTATTGTACTCAAAATATAAGGTTAAGTTATAGTACAAAGAGGTTTAAAAATTAGAAGAGTAAAGAAACATTATATTGTGACAAGTGTCCAAACAAGAATAAAGTGGTAGGGTAATTCGAAAAAAAAAATGTGAACATGCAAGTCACATGCTATTTCCTTCTATTTTTTAAACGTCCGTAACTTTTTTATATGTCATTTGTTTTTTTTAAATCATACCATAAAATTGAGTATCTTTTTATTTTTATTATGAGTACTCTATTGTTATACTTTTCAAAAAACAAAAAAAAATCGAAAACCAAGTTGCGTATTACACAATGGACATAACATATAACACAATGAGTATCAAACTGAAAACACAATTAATGACAACAGATAAAAAACATAATGGACATAACGAAGACACAATGAGTATCAAACTAAAAACGCAATGGAAAGTAGACTTAAAACACAATCGATAACAACAAATAAAAGACACAATAAACAGCAGACTAAAACACAATGGACAATAAACTAAAAACATAAGAGTAAAATGCACAGATGCTCCCTGTGGTTTGGTAAAATACCACCTATAGTCCCCAACTTTTGGAAATTACATGTACGCTCCCTGTGGTTTACTTTTTTTTAACTCGGATGGTCCCTAAAGTGGATGAACGTTAGTTTTCTCAGTTAAGTGGATAGAAAATGACAAATTTACCCTTAATGATACAAAACAAAAAGAAATATAAATTGATTTGGGCCCACCCTTTTTATATTACTTTATTTGTAAAACCCCACCACCACACTTCATCTTAAACCTCCATCCACCACCATTCCACCCACCAACGTCAGCCTCCTCAAACCTCCACCGTCATCGCCACAATTACTATTCACTATTTGTGGACTAAAGATCCCACCATCACCCTCCACCATTTAACACCAAAAAGTAAACATTCTTTTAAGCCTAAAATCGCCAACTGAGATAACATAAAAAGATCCCATTATCACTCTTCACAATTTGTAGACTAAAGGTCATACCATATCTCTGTTTAACTTAGAAAAATAAAACAAAATCATAAAAATTCCAACTGAGATAAAATAACACGACGTATATGCCTTAAACATAAATCATAGTTTAAGCCTCAAATCTGCAAAGCCATCATTTTTACCATAATCACGTGTCACCGGATTTCTCTTAACATATCTAGCTAGAAAACATAGCTTTACCTTGTCACCGGAAATTTTGTCTAACCATCGGATATCCCCTTCACCATTAAACCCACATTCGTTCATCATCAAAAACCCACCATGGAACACCACAACATTAATCTCTCCATATTCTTTCATCGCGACCGTCACAATAACATCCCTCACCGGAAACCCATAACAATAGCACTCGTAACCATCATCGTCGGAACCCTTACAACCCAAACCACCGTCGTTGTTGGCGGTAACCGCTGATGACGAACACCATAATGGCTTGATCTCTTCTGTTCACTTTCCTCTGTTTCTCTCTGCAAGTTGATCTGGTGAGATCAAGATGGTGTTTGGCGGCTGTTTACAATAAGAGATGATTTGGGGGGTTTTTTAGAAGAAGAAGAAGGGGGTGGGGATGGGGATGGGGTGGGTTGTTATATACTATATTAATAATTAACTGTGGGGCCCAATGATATTTTAGGTGTTATTATGTTTTATCATTAAGGGTAGTTTAGTCATTTCATGTGGACTTAACTGAACTAACTAACCCCCATCCACTCCAGGGATCATCCGAGTTAAAAAAGCAAACCACAGGGAGCACCGGTGTAAGTTCCAAAAGTTGGGAACTATAGGTGTTACTTTACAAAACCACAGGGACTATACGGGCATTTTACTCAAAAACATAATGAATAACTGATTAAAACACAATAGACGACAAACTAAAAACACAATGAATAACAAAACAAAAACGCAATGGACAACAGATTAAAACACAATGGATATCAGACTAAACACAATGACCAAAACCTATTACAGGCCGTATAGAAGACTCGCCCAATTGAAAAACACAATAAGCAGAACCAATAACAAAATGTATAGAAAACCCAAATATAACACCATCTTCATTTTGTTATACATCGTGTTATAGGTTTTGATAAAAACGCAATTGACAGAACCCAAATTAACATTGTGTTATAAGTTTTGATAATAACACAATGTATAGAAACCCTAGTAAAAAACGTAATTACCAAAACCCAGTTGAAAAATACAATGACCAAAACCTTTAACACAATGCAAAGAAAATCCAGTAAAATAAAATTTGTTATTCTATTTTTATAATCATACTTATATTAAAGATAAAAACATTTTTTATTATGATGAATTAAAAAAACAATGTCTTATGAAAGAGTTATGAACATTCTAAACTGACGAGGGAAATTAACATGTATCTTACACGTGGATAGAGAAAATTTATAAATATAGGGTTTCCTTTATACGCTTCAACTACTGTATTTTCCCTAAAACTAAACATAACCTCCAAATTTAATAGCAATAAACTAAAATCGTTCTTATTGTTCTCATTTATTTTGTACTTTGTATTTGATCCTAATGCTCAAAATATAGTATTTTTTAGCATAAAAAACTATGCCAAGTATGATATCATAACAAATCAAACAACCGCCAAGAGAACAACCCATTTATTTTTATGATTTTCAATCGATAGAATACAAGATATCTATTTGAGAGACAGCTTTTATATCATTAACAATAAGATAAGAGATCATGTACAAGAGAGAATTTTGTACGAAATAGTAGGAGACAAGCTCAACCATTGATCTGATCAATGGCTCAAAACTAGGCAGTGGCATTTTCGTAAATATAAGGTTAAAACAATTGAAGAAACAAATATAGAAAGGGTATTCTGGTCCTTTCTCACTTGAACTATTTTCCCCATTTATTTTCAAACAGCTATAACTTTTTTCATATATTAATATTTAAAAAAAATAGACCGTATTAACGAGCATTTCATTCTCTTTAATTCGAGCAACTTATTGCTATAGTTTCTTAAAAAAATTTACATGATTTTGAATACTCATTACGTGATTACGTAATTTTAAAACCCAACACATGACTACGTGATTTCGAATATTGGTTATTGATTATAGAATGTGAAACCACACTAAGTGATTACGTAATTACGTAACAATAATTGACTTTGTATTATTAAGTGATTACGTAATTACGTAACAATAGTTCACTCTGTATTATTAAATGACTATCTGATTTAAATACCCATTTCGTGATTACGTGATTTCATTATAGTATTTTATATGAAACACACTAAGTGATTACGTTATAAGCATAATTGTAATAATATTAGTTATTTATAACAAATCATATTGAATGTGTAATCAAGTAATGTATTTATATTGAAAGTGTAATCACGTAATGATTTGTGTTGAATGTGTAATCACGTAATGGGTATTCAAAATCACGTAGTCATGTGCTGGGTATTCAAAATCACGTAATGGACTAATGTGTATTCAAAATTCTGTAATTATTTTTAAGAAAACTATAGCAAGAGGCTGCTTCTGTAATTATTTTTAAGAAAACTATAGCAAGAGGCTGCTTGAATTAAAGAGAATGAAATGCTCGTTAATACAGTGTAATTTAAAAAAAATTTTAACGTATGAAAAAGTTATAGCCGTTTGAAAATCTATGAGGAAGTTGTTTTCTTGATAAATGACTAAATTACCCTTGTTCCCAATTACACTTATCCTCATGTAGTTGTCCCGTATATGCTTCGCATGATTTTCTTGTCTTGTATGAGATCTTTTCCTTTGTAAATAAACCTTCTTTTTCTAATACATGCATGTTTGCCGTTTAAACGCGCTAACGAATTTCCACTAGTTTCTCACATACAGTATATTAATTAATATGCCTTTTATTATTTTTATATTATAATATAATTAATATCATTTTCATTATTAATGTTATTTTTTTACAATGAATAGCGACTAGTTGATAAGATGATAGAAACTACAAGACAGACACGTCAGCAATAAAGATGCTTATATTACACACCCCACATAACAGAAACCGTTGTATATATACATACATAACACACGCATCTTTTCCGTCAATTATATTTTTCATCTCAACAACACAAATCACACCTTCACCCTCTGCACTCACACATTTCCAATTAAACCCAATTTCATAAACCCTAATTTCGCGATCCAACAATCTCCATAATTCCACCACAATTTCATCACCAGATCGCCCTCAACATCCCGATCAACCTCCATTTGTGTGTTTCCTCAAGGTACGTTACGTTCCGTTCTCTAATTGTTATCTGAACTAGTTGTTGTTATGTTGTAATTAGGGCTTATATTTGATTGTATCTGCAATTCACATGATTTTATACTTGTTTTTGGATCGATTTTGTTGTTGTGAGCTTGTGATTGTTGTAATTTAGAGGTGTAGTTTATGGAATTTGGTGGATTATGAGATTTTGAAGAATTTTAGGGCATGATTTTGTTCGAAAGTTACTAGGGCTGGCAAAAGAGGTCTTGTCTTGTTTAACAAGTCAGAGGCAATGCGATTAACACAAGTATCAAACAGGAATACGACTCGTTTAACTACTCTATACCTCAAGTTTGTAACACAGTTGTATGTTTTATGTACGGAGAAGGAGAAATGACGGAACCTGGCCTCCTAATTTAAATTATTTTAAAAAATTATAAAATTACAGTGTATTTTCTTTAAACTGGTGGTTTAATCGTGGCTTAAACAGGTCAGGAATTACCAGCCCTAAATTAGATTATGATAACGAAAAATTTTGTATGCCGATTAATATTAAACAAAGATTACTAATGATCTGCTGTGACATAATTACAACCATCTGGAGGAAAATTGTTATAATGATGCGATGGATATTATGATAGTGAATGTTGAATCTATAGTAGAAAATAGAAATATCTTGAAGCATACTCCATGTTGAACAATTGGCCCTAGCATTTATGGGACTGTGGTGACATGACAAATTGTTTGAAAAGTAAGATATTTTGAGTTACGGTCCCACGAATACTTTTCGGAGGGTTTAATGTGTTGACCTAATCGTCTGGGAAAATTCCATTGCTTGAGGCTTTGATCATTTTGAATTTCACCCAATTTCGAGATTTTTGTGTTTTTTTTTTTAATTTTGTTGAATGTTGATTACTCTGAAGCCAGTGATTATTTCATTTAGGTACCATCTTAGGTGGAAGTTTTAATACTTTACCCGTGTTTTTGAACTTTGGTTTTTGGTCAAACCTTCCATAAGTGTCACTTATTGAAGTTTGAAATTGGGTGTAAACGACCTAAGCCACTCGTGAGCTACTCAACATTAGCTTCTAGAAGCTCAAATTAAGCCGAGCTCGAGCTCAAGCTTGACTTAGTTCGTTTACACCCCTAGTTTGAGGTGGAACTTTCTCTTGGTGGAACAAAATATTACTTTTATTGGTATAATATGCTTTTAAATGGTTATTTTTTAATGTAATGAAATGTATACCTTTTCAGATGATTGGTAAACTATAAAAATGTCGATGGGGCCCGTTGAAAATATGGCTACACTAAGCACTGATCTATTTTACGACATACTTAAACGACTAGATGGTGCAACCCTAGCAAGTGCGTCATGTGCATGTGCAGCATTTAGTTCAATGTCAAAAGAAGAAAGATTATGGCAAAATGTGTGTTCTTCAATGTGGCCTTCAACAAAACGAGATGATGTTAAAAATTTAATATCACAAATCGGGGGTTTTAAAAAGTTTTACGCAGATTGTTTCCCGCTTATTGTAAACAAGAATGTTTCTGAGTTTACATGGAGAGATTACCCCGAGTATCCTGAAGAACTTACTGAAGCCGAATATTATGGTGATTTTGATGATATTCAAAATGTTTCACCTTCTGATTTTGTGTTCATAGTGGATATCAGATATAAAGATAAAACAATCTGCTCAAAAGTTATATGGGGTATACCGAATGCTAATGGTTTTAACAGTTGGTTTTCCAATTGCCCGTTTCGGATTGATCTTTTTTCCTTTTCGGGTCAAGGTGATGATCATACAGGTAACACTTTCTTTGCGCCTTTCTGTATTCGATAAATAATCAATGTGTTAATTGTAGTTACACTTTACAAAAACTATTTTGTTATTATATAAAGATAGATTCTGTTAAATATAGGACATTGTAAGCATTTGAGTACAGGTTAGGCTACATTTGACCTGTTTAAGTCATTCTACCCATTTGACTTGTCTCACCTTTTAGACTTATAAATAGTTTGTGTTGAAATACAATTATAAAAATATATTCTGACAATAATATACTAATCTTTTGAATAATCGATTTAGTACAGATAAAATATAACTTTACTGGACCCGTCAAAAGTAAACGGGTTGAACTTGCCACCTCTAGTTTTATGTTATGACAGGTTTCCAACAACTTACAAACAAAATTAATATATTATTCCTGAAAAATAAAATAAAATAGATTAAAGTACACGGATGGCCCTGTGGTTTACCAAAATCTTGGATTTGGTCTTTCCAAAAGTACACGAATGGTCCTTGTGGTTTACACTTTGTAAACGCATTTAGTCCCCAACCAACAAATCTAAAGGTTTCAACAGGTCTAAGTAGGGACTAAATGCGTTAAAAAGTGCAAACCACAGGGACCATATGTACTTTTAGAAAAAGCTGGGGACTAAATGCGTTACAAAATGCAAACCACAGGGACCATCTGTGTACTTTTGGAGAGCTAGGGACCAAATCTGAAGTTTTGGTGAACCACAGGGACCGTCCGTGTACTTTACTTAATAAAATATTAGTTCGTGATATTACTAGCAGGCCTTAATGCAGCAAATTTGTGTAGGCTGCGTCACTCTTTCTATCGATGATGGTCTACCACTCGTAACCTCCATGGAAAGAGAGAGAAAAGACGGGAAACTTTGGCAAGAACTACGTGATGGGATCAGGTTATACGGCAAACATGTTGTGTATATAAGTAACAAAATTACATAATCAGATAACCATATTCTGGGCACATCTAATTTTGTGATTGTTGCATTCTGTGCCTAACAACAGGCTGAGCTGGATAGTGGTGAACACAAAAGCCAAAAAAGCAGCCAATTTATCTAGTTGGAGCCCATTGGGTGGTCAAAGACATTGGCCCACAGAAAAAGACTTTTTGCTTCGGTTCGGGTCCATCCTTCCAGCCAAAGACATTCTTCCTTGCCAAATGGTCGAGTGCATCCTCGCCATGAAGTTTCAGGTATAAAGGTTGCTAGATGAGCTTGTTGGGTTGGGATCAACGGGTTATAATGTTAAATGAATTTTGAAATATGCTGTTTGTTACTAAAAATAATAACTTGTATTATTATAAATATTAAACTTGTTACATTGGCAATTTTATGAGTCCAAAAGTATTATATGGAGTAAAATGCCATTTTCGTCCCTGAGGTTTGGCCACTTTTGCGAACTTTCTTCCAAAGGTTTTTTTTTGCCGCATCTAGATCCAAAAGGTTTAAATCTTGCCATTTTCATCCAACTCATTAACTTCATCCGTTTTCTCCGTTACGTGAGGGGCATTTCCGTCTTTTAAGACATTTATTTATTAAAATAAAAACACTACAAGAAATAAAGATTGACTTTCTCCCCACCCAAACCCTTTAATCATCACAAAAAAATCTAAAAAAGACGACAATACCCCTGACTTAACGTTAAAAAATGGATGGAGTTAACGAGTTGGATGAAAATGGCAAGATTTCAAACCTTTTGGATCCAGACGGGAAAAACAAACCTTTGGATGAAAGTCACAAAAGTAGCCAACTCTATTATATGCTTACAAGTTACAACCTCCACTGTTTCAAATAAATAGGTGATTATTATTTATTTGTTATTGTTATATTTGAATTTAATGAAAAAGAAGAAATTGTTGACGGGTCAAATTGTCCTGACCCATTTTGACCTGTAAACTGTTACAGGTTACTTTGGTTTTATCCTGTTTGGGTGTGTTCTTTCACCCAGACAAACCCAAAAGATTAACAAAATTTAATGCTAATTTTCTGTTTTTTTTTGGATTTTATAATAACCAATAACACATAATTTTAAAATATAGTGTTTATTAATAATTTGTAGCATCAATACTAATGAGTCCTGCAGCCTTCTGTTTACTCGAAAATATTGTTGTTATAATAGTATAGTTTGTAATCATGTGAAAAATATTGTCCAATTCTAAGAAAAAGGAAGAAAGTGTTGACGGGGCACTCAACCCGACTCGTTTATATCATCATTGAACTCATAAGCCCTGTTTTAACAACCCGACCCGTTTGCAGGTAACCGAGGCTAGTGGGATCCAGACGACCCTTAAATTGACGGAGCTTTGTATGCAGTTAGGTGACATGGAAGGCGCACATGTTAATGGAAGAAACAGTCTACTTGTGCTTAATGAAGCATTGAGTTGTAATAGAAGCAAGAATTATAATTTGGCACTGGAATCTTGTCATTTATATTCAAAAGTGCAAAGTGAAATTAAGGAAGAAAAAATGAGATATGAGAGCAGGTTGGATAAGCTCTGGATTTTAGGTGGCATAACGGTTTTTGTCACATTATTTTGTTATTTTATGTGAAATAAAATTAGATGTCGGCTATTGGTTGTTAATCTTTCTTTTCTTTTCTTTTTTTTAGAACTTTTTGTGCTGTAAATTCTCTTTGTGTGTGCTAATAAAAGTGTAAAAAGTCTAAAATTCAAAATTAGATGGTTATTACAGTTGGTTTTGTGGAAATTCAAGACCAAGCCCGGACGACTACGGTTTCGACAAAACAAATTGATTGGGTTGATGGGTAAGGGCATTAACGGTTTGATGGTTCAGTTGAAAATTTGAATTTGCTAATTCGTATACAAAATTTATAAAATGATAAATATGGTTTATTGATATAACACAGATACAAATATGGCCCCCTTAAACTATCGAAACGCGTTGTAAAGCTAACAAAAACCCATAACTTCAAACCATGTCATGCTAAAGTGTCTCGAGACTAAAACTTTGTATGGTTATTGGTTAGAAAGTTATATACGTGAAAGGCTATGTGTTTTGAACTTTACGTTAGAAAGAAAAGTTATATAGTATGATCTTTGAGGATTCGTATCCTATGACAATGAAAGGAATGGAATGTAGAAGTATGTAGAATGAAATGGATGATATTATTTAACGTATGTTTGTGTAGATGACGGACGAACGAGATACAAGTGTTACCGAGTTAGCAGGTCAAGAAGAATTGAGTAAGATAGTTGTGAAGGAAGTGGGGAAGGCTTTACAAGCGAATATTCCTCGCATTGTGCTGGAAGTGGAGGAACATATTGGGGTAGTGGAAACAATGATGACAAGCGAGATGAACGAATTGAAAGACTTGATCGAAGAAGTCCAAGCCAGGTCCAAGAGGGATGCATGTCGGTGCACTTATATGGATTTTGTGGCATGTAAGTGAATGTTGTTTATTGGGGAGATCGACCCCATTGAATGTCAAAGATGGATCTCGAGGTGTGTTTAGCCGATGCCATTGTAATAAAGAGAATGAGATCACGGGTCAATTACAACATGCGAAGGATTGGTGGGATACTTATAGTAAGGAGTTGGGCAAAGAGAAACGCTATGGGCGGAATTCAAGGAAGCGTTCCTGAAATACCACTGTCCACAATCGGCCGTGGATAGGATTCAAGAAGATTTCTTACATCTTTCAACAAAAGGAGGAAACTATAGATGAAAATATGAAATTACGGGTATATTCCTCGACAATATGAAGTTTTGTCAAGATCTAACTAGGACAGGTACCATGACATGTTAAGGGCGGAGTTTAGGGAATTCATTACTCCCTCTAAGTGTGATACTCTGAATGATTTATATTTTCTTTTCAATATTCAATTTCACCCCTTTACTTTATATAA
Source organism: Scalesia atractyloides (assembly GCA_947069175.1). Taxonomy (NCBI): domain Eukaryota; kingdom Viridiplantae; phylum Streptophyta; class Magnoliopsida; order Asterales; family Asteraceae; genus Scalesia; species Scalesia atractyloides. The sequence goes on from CAMTDV010000017.1 coordinate 90,044,696, forward strand.
TATACACATTTAACCATTTAGTCTTCATTTAATCTGGTTTTTGTTTAATAACTTGTGTTCATTAACTTTGTATAGAAACTTGAATAAGCAGATGTTTTTAGCTTTTTTTTCATTATCCAGTATAAATTTTATTGAAAACAGAGTTGTATTCAAAGTAGACTATTTTTTGGCGTCGTAAGCTATAACAACCGTTGATACCGTTATGAACCGATACCTACATTAGTACTAGTATTAGGGTTATCGAAACTAATACCAGTATTCACTTTTAGAAACATGTATCGATATTCTTTCATCTATATCATGACTTTTTATTTTTATTTTTTTTCTTGCGGTTGGTATTACGAATGCTGATACAGTACTGGCATTATAACGAATCAAACAAATATATCAAAAGTTAAATTGGCGGCGGCAAAACACGCTGAGAATTAAATCAAACTGACTTTTGTGGGGATAACTGATTCTATATTTTGTTCGTGTTAAGTTTAATGAGTAGGGACACTTGAGTAGATTTTTTCAGAAATTATAGATATTTTATAATTTTATTTAAAGTTCTTCTAAATTTGATAATAATTTATATGGCCTACATCATTCATTGGGAGGGTTTCTGTGAACTCAAAAAAAAAAAAAAAAAAAATCCACACGTACACTTATGCCCAAAGCACTTCATACCCGTTATTACTTTCATAGTTTCACGTCTAGTGGTGAAGCTTGAACGAAAAATTATTAGGGCCGTATTTTAAAAAATCAAATTTTTAACACTACAAAAATAAAATTTTAGTAAAATTAACACTACGAGAGAAAAGTCTGTAAAAACCGGCCCCTGGCCACCAAGAACCTTTGCCTGCTCATGCCCAAGCCCTTACTGCCCGTTGGCACCCGTTTGATGCGGTGTTTGATGCTCCTATAGGCTGATGTGATCATGAGTCATACCGTTGCACATAGTCTATTAGTTCATATCATGAATTTAATATAAACATAACTAGGATGTAATATTTTAGTATAAACACACATATTTAAATTGTAACAAATAAAAAAGTTGACATTTTTACAAATAATTATTACGTTTTGTATGAATAGAAATCTTTATTGTTACTATTTCGTGCTTTCTTATAAATACAATTTTTAGTCAGGCTTTACATACATAAATGCATCATACTTAGGTGAATTTCTAACATTTTTCTTTATTACTTGTTTTTAGAATATAACATATTTATTCGTTAAAGCTAAAACACATAACATACTCATCATTTATATGAACATTCATAACGGGGGCCTCCATGGATGGCCAAGGACGCTATGTACATATGCGGGACAACATACGACAGGCCTACGAACGTTGTATGTGTGTGAGTACATCCATGGGCATTTTTAATGATGGTGTTTACAGGGACGGATGCTCATGGATGGGAAGATGTGGAATGTGGACCCCTTTAGTTTTTTTTAAAGGATTTATAAAATTTGTAAAAAAAAAGTATGCACCCATTTGTTATAATTTGTAAAGTTCTAGTTTGTTTTAAGAGTTCGTAAATTTTATAAACTTTCAATTACATTGTTAGAAGTTATGTAAAATTTACAAACTTTGTGAAATTTGAATAAATAATATACTTTTTATGAATTTCAAGTTACAAAAATAAATGCAAAAAGTAAAAGATGTTGATTATAGAAAAATCCTTGGGTGAAGAAGAGATAAATTAAGTGACATGCTATATTATATTATTGCAGGAAAGATAGGTCATGCATTGTACATGGTCTAAATGGACCCATTTTTTTTATTTTTTATTTTAGGGATTTACATGGTATTGTTTTATTTTTCTATAGTATCAAGGAATATAAAATCGATAATTCTGTGTATGAAATTTGACTTTTGTAGTCAACGAGAATATCAAGTTTTATTCTTTGAAGCCAGAAATTCTCTTATGACACTCCATCTTTAAAAATATATATATTTTTTGTCAGCAGTTTAAAAATATATACAATATATGTTGAATCATCATAATCTGCATTTATTTATTGGAAAATGATCAGCATGGTTTATTTTTTATTCACATTTTATGAGAAATTAAATAAACTAGGAACTATTAATCATCATTCAGTTGTCCTAAACATAAGTAGAAATTGAAAAAATATCAGTGGCTTTTTTTGACAAAAAAAACATTTTACTATTATCTAAAGTAATTATTTTTACTTTACTTGTTTTTCTGACACTTATAAAATTTATAAATTCGCTCACTGTGTTTGATATTTCTAGGTTTACCGTGTTTCAATATTTCATGGTATTGTGTGATGAACATATTTAATTTGCGTTTCTTTTGGCAATAGTCTATAACTAGTAAATTGCCCGGTGTTGTGAATCTTTTTTACATGTTAAATATAGAACAATTAAAAACGTATATAAAAATAAATAAAAAAATGTATAATATTTACCACAAAATTCATGTGAGATGATAAGGCTATGAGGTATGGTGGGACGGGGGTTTGGGACATGGGTTGACACGTGAGCTGGGTGGGCTTCACTGGAAAGACTTAAAAAATTGGGAGTATGGTGGGGCTTGTGTTTGGGGGTGGTTTGGCCAAATTCCTTTTATTTTTTATTTTTTTTTAAATTAATGGATAATATAGGGTAGGGTGCACCCAATGTCCACCCGCCGGCTCAGATGGGTAGCCCCGCCCAACGTCCGGGCTAAACCCACGCTAAAAGGGCTACGCCCAAACCCAAGCCCACCCAAAATAGTCACATGGACGTTTCCTTCCAACCTACGCCCAAATCCCCACTGCATACCCCATACCCTAACATCAACAATAGTAATACGCATTTCATTTTTTTCATGATTTGTCTAATTTCTTTTTTGCAAGTACTATTACAACAATATTTTACCGGATATAATTATAAAACTATATTGCTACCGTCATCACTCATCGTTGAATATTTATAAGTAAAACGACATATAAGGTTTTATATGTTCGTGGTGTCCATTTGGCAATCTTTAGAGCGTTTAGCTTCTAGTCGGTTCGTGTTTGTGTGACCAAAATTTGAATTTACACATCCATTCATAAATAGATCAAAATTGTTATATACTAGTTGATGTTCGTTCGCGTTGTGAGGCGATGCGAATAATGAACAAGTGTTAGGCAGCTCCTTGACACGGAAACAATTAAATCGAGTCAACCAATAAAACATAATACTTTTATAGTTTTGCTAAAAAAACTAAAACAATCGCAATACTGTTATTTTTAACTAATGGAAAGTTATATTTTTTCACTGATGTAAAATCGTAATTTGCAAAAGCTAAAGTGATGGCAGTAATGGAGATTGAAACCTGGGGCAAAATTGTAAATCTGCGCAAGGGCGAATTCGTACTTTGTGTCACACCCCAACTGACGGCGGATCATCGGGGAGCGGCACTAAAGCGGTTCAGATTGTTCGAGAGAATCCGTAACGATTATTTTTAAATGACAATATTTAAGCGTTAATTTCCCATACAATCAAATATAATTCCATAATCATTACAAACTCAAATATTCTCAAACAATTCATAAAGCGATAATAATTTTATTACAAGTTTCTAAAGCAACCCTAAGTCCGATTTTGCTGCAAGTAGTACATCCTCAACCTGTGACATATGTTAAAATACAAGTCAATACAATAAAGTAAAGGTGAACATACAGGTTTAATGGCATAATAATAGTGATAAAAGCGATTACGATAACTAACATGTATACGTAGAGAAAGTGAATCTAAGTAAGCTAACAATAATGATACATGCTAACCAACACGACTGCGATGTGAGTATGCCGATACGTGTTCACAATAGCGAACACGCACGTAAAGTAATTTCGAGCCTTCCCGAACCTTTTGGGTGCTAAGTCCAAACTATAGTACTATCGTTGATAAGGGTGGTATACAAGTCCTCATTATTCACACATAGCAAACAAACATTCAGCGATTCGCGTATAACATGCGAGAGCGGTTAGTGTTAAAATAGTTTAGCGTTGTGTGTAGCGTGTATTGATATAGAGACGTATGTAACACCCAAAAATGCGATAAAGCGAAAAAGGGTTTAAGTATACTCACAGTCGGTGCTTAAAAGAAGAAACACGAACTGCTATGATTGAAGGGAGCGCCGGAATAAGCCTGAAAGCGACAAAAGTGCATCAGTCTTCCCGAAGTGCTGAAACGGTCAACGTGTGAAGGAACATGGACAAGTTCGGGTGAAGTTGTACCAAATCCCTTGGATTGGTACAAGTTGGGCGAACTTAACATAGTTTGTCTTACAGTTTGTACAAGTTCGCGAACTTGTCTGGTTTCCTTGAAACTGTACAAGTTCAGACGAACTTGACTGATTTTCTTGAAATTTGAACAAGTTCGGACGAAGTTGGTATCAAACTGGTGACAACTTTAAGCGAACTTGCTCTTTTTGGGTGAACTTGACTGTTTTGGTCACCAAATAGTGCGTTTTCGCTTCGTTTGCTGAGTAAATCGAGTGTCCATCCCCCCAAACCTTGAGCTACTAAGCAAAACCTAGGTGGAGAGGTCTTTTGGAGCGAGTTTTAGCCATTTTACAGAAACTCGGACTAATCCGGGCGAACTTGAAGGTTCGTACGGTGTTCAGTTCCAGTTTGTGCAAAGTGACGATTTCGTCCTTGTGCTTCAGATCTGAGATCTTGCTTGACAACGCCTCGTTCCACTTCGAAGTGAACGAAAATACGTCATTTAGTCCGAATTTGTGTGAAAATCAATGTTTAAAAGGGGTTTTACTTAGATCTAAGTGAAAAACAGAAGTTTTGCATAAAAAGATGAAGATTTTCGTAAACAGAGGAGTTTTGATGAAAGCGAAGGTAAAACCTTGTGCAAAATCATTGTAAAACGTTGTTGTAGCTTGAAAACGGGTTGATTCTTACTTAGAAAACGAAAGTATTCATTGGGAGAGCTCTGAGCGAACTTAGTCAGCAAGGGGAGCATGAATGAGGAGCTGGGTATTTATATGTGAGGTGGAGATTGGGCTGGATACATCAAGTTCGGGCGAACTTGTATTCAAGTTCGTTGGGGAACTTGTTGCAAGTTCGAGCGAACTTGCTGAATTTCCTGATTTGGAAGCCAGTTTGGGCGAACTTGGCTTATAAGCTGGGTTTAAGATGGCCTGAGCAAGTTCGGGCGAACTTGTGATGCACAAGTTCGGCCGAACTTGGCCTATTGGCAAGTTTCGTTCGTTTATTCGCATTAGAACTTGCTGAATTTCCCTGATTTGGAAGCCAATTCGGGCGAACTTGGCTTATAAGCTGGGTTAAGATGGCCTGAGCAAGTTCGGGCGAACTTGTGCCGAACTTGGCCTATTTGGAGAAGTTCGTTCGTTTATTTCGCGTTAGGAGTTTGATTGGCGATTCGGTTCTTATTGATAGTTATATTAGGCGTCTTAGCGAGCGTTAAGCGTTATATTACCATTGAATTTAAGAGAGAGCGATTTACGTGAGCGTGCGAGCGTTTTAGCGATAGTAAACCATAACATAAACAAACATAACACATATAAAACATAATTCCACATAATTAACTGCGTTTTGCGATGCGATGAGATAAGATAAGCGATGCGATGGCACAAGTGGTTATTGTACAACACACTCGGCTATTAAAGTAACACAGTTACTTGTGATTCCATTGTAATATAGCGATTAAATGCGATATGGTTGTGACAAATATAATTCCATTATCATAAACTTTCTCATAATCAAATCTCGGAATTACAATGAGAGGTACATAAGAAATAAAAGGAAAAAGATAACAACGAATTTACGAGTTGTTACAGTCTCCCACTTTAGGAAATTTCGTCCCCAAATTTAAGTAGTGGCCGTAACAAAGAGATGTGGATATTTAGCCTTCATATCACTTTCCAATTCCCAGGTGAACTCGGCACCGCGTTTGCCTTCCCATCGAACCTTATAATAGGAATGCTAGAGCGCCGTAGTTTCTTGGTCTCTCGGTCCATGATTTTGACTGGTTTTTCCACGAAATGAATGTCACACCCCGAAAATCGCAGCGGAAGGCAAGCATGGTGATGACGGAGGTTGGCAACCAACAATTATAGGGCAAACAAAGACAATTATTTAAATAGACAAAAATAGTTAAAAGTTATTACAATCATCCAAATGTATTGATTAAAGTGTTCATGTTAAAGTTCCATCTCGTGGACTCATGACACAAGTTTTATTATTGTCCATTTTGAATTGCCCTAAACCCACTTCAAACTCCGAAGCCACTTATGTACCTGAAAAACACGTTTCAAAACAACACAAAGTTGGCGAATTCACGGGTTTTACTTACTTTTAAATATCAAAATATTTTTTCTTGATTTCCATTTTGAAAAATATGAAGACGTTGGATCGACATGTAACATTGTAAACTAGCTAGGATACGAAACAATGTTTGCAACCAAGAGCCCATAATCAAAACGAAACCTTATTCGTTTCCCATATTCTTCTTTTCAACATATATTCCTTGTCTTTAATGATCGGAGCGACCGATCGACAAGCTTGGGTATTAATATATCATGTGCCCTCCAACCAAGAGGTTAATGATTACGGCGGCGGGAAAATGTCCATGGATACACACTCGTTAGGGTAACTTAAGGCCCTTACTCAAGGCCAACATAGGTTACATTTCCTTTTGTCATCTTTTGATCATATTAATTCAAAATACTTTACGTGTTTCTCCCCCGAAATGTAAAAACATGATTTAAAAAGGGGCCGCGAACTCACCTTTGGGTGCGTTAAAGTTTTTGTTATCAAAAAGCCCAAATCAATAGGTGAATATTCACCTATTAGTGCCCTATATACAAGGCACACTTTCATATTAATCTCAAGTCTACTAACGAAGTTGTTCACTCAACCCTTTAGACTTATAAAGTAGTTTTGCGTATTTGACTTGTTAATTAGACAACCCGTTGGTGACTACAATCCTTATCGTTATATTTTCTTACTTTCTTAGTGTTCAATCATATCAATATGAAATATAATTTTTCCCTCTAACTATTTACCCAACAACACATACTCATTTACACCAAGTTTTATCATAACGATTTCACGTAACTCAAATCCATGCTAAAACATCATCACACTATAATCACATAATACTTAATTTAATCACATAATCCACATAACTCATCCAAATAATCATGTTATATACCATCATCATCACACAATCTTGCTTCAACAATATGATATAGTTTCAACATAGCAAACACAATATGTATCATGCGTTCATATTAGTCACTTTTCTTGTATTAATCATTCCATATTCATCATGTAAGATCAAAATACATAGTGAATCATCATAAACTCATATTATATCTCATCTTATCATTTTACACAAGTTTATGTCACCTAGTTCACACATGCATAGTTATGTCCATTTTTAAGCGTAGAATTAGCGTTTTCGACTCAAACTTTCGCATAGAACACATCAAACATGGACACATCATAACATATACTTTAAGACCTGTTATAACATCATTTTATATGCCTAAATTTTCTGTTATAAATTAGATTTATAATGCATGCTTCTATCATGCCCAAAATTGACATTTTTACGCCTTTTTAGGCCTATAATGACCACATAAGCAATCCAAATCATCTTGATCATATTCCAAACTTATAATATGATTATTATAGATAAAATGACATGTTTTTTACCATCATACTTTCAGATCTAAATAAATTACTCATTTACCATGGTTATTATCGCCTTTTTACACCATTTTAAGCATGATTTACTAAATTGTAAGCTTCCAACTCATGGTTATCATAAAAATTAGTTATGACCTGTATATCATATACAAAATATCACCATAATATCACCATATTTCAGTTCACCATTATTCTCTTCATGCATGTCATAATCCTACATTAATCTTGCATTTTCCACTTAAATCAAGCATCATACACCCTTCTAACTTAGGGTTTTTCATCCAAACTTATTATCAAACATTTTTAGACCATAAATCACTTCAAATATAGCATGAAACTCAGATTATACAAAACCCCTAATTTATCACTTTGCATGTCACTTTTATCACCATTTTAAGCATCATTCTAAGTCATAAACGCTACCATTCACACATCTTTCAATCAAGAATCATTTACACACATCATATCCTTCAAAATTTCTTATTAAAACCCTAAACTTACTGATTTGATTTATTCATTAAGAAATCCTTCTTGTTTGGTGAACAACTTCACTTTAAAACAAACTACAATCTCAAATCTTAGGGTTTTGAGAGATGGATTACCTTAGATGAATGAAGTAGGGTTTTCTAAGAGTATGAGGGCTCCTTGGATCTGATTTCTCCTTGTTGATCTTCTATGGGTGCTTGAAACCTTCAAGGAGTTGCTCAAGATCTTCAAGTGTGTGTAAATGGAGGTGTAAGTGAGGGGTTTTGATAGAAGATGAAGTTGAAACAAGTGAGGGGAAGGGGAGGAGGGTTGGGGACGGTTTTAAAGAGGGAGGAGAGAGTGTGTCTTGGGATGGGCAGGAAATGATTAGGAGAAAGGGTGTGGTTTTGGGTTAAGTGTGTAAGAGGTTTTAGTGATTTTTGAGGGATTTTAGAGGATTTTGTAGAGATTTTAGGTGGTGTGGGCCCCCATGGCCGAATTTTTATACATGGGAGGTTATTTTATTTATTTTTTTTATAAATAATATCCTTGTACATTTTATAAAAGTCTAGCAACTTTTATAAAAGTTTGGGGCCCTAATTCGCTTGATTGAACTTGTTAATTATGGAATAATATTTATTTATTAATTCCATCAAAATTTTACTAATTAGAATAACACCGGATGTTTAGTGGTGTCTGGATTTGGTTAGGACTGCTAAAAGTCTGTCGCACAAGCAAATTTCCAGACAATTTAGACAGAAACCACCAATTAAGGCGTATATGTTTTTCTTCTAAATTTCCCCCAATGACTTATAATTCCGGATTAATTTAACATATTAAACACATTCATAGACTTCTAAACACTAACCGGGTCATCACCAACAGTTGTTACGGGTATGTCATCACTTCAAATTACGGCGATTCTTTAAATCTCATCATTTGCAAATTCCATTGCACATTAGGGCTTTTATAACTTTTAATTAGAATTTAATCACACATAAAGTAAATTATTATTGCACCACTTCATAACATGTTTGAAAATTACAGTACGGATATCGGAAAACACGGGGTGTCACAATGAAGAGTCTCGTTTATTTGCAAGTCCTCGAGAGGGACATGGAGATTTTCTTCAGCTAGGCATTTCTTAAGGTTCGACACGTGGAAAGTCGGATGTAAGTTGTTAAGTTTTGCCGGTAGTTCGAGTCGATAGGCCACTTTACCAATTCTTTCTAGAATCTTAAAGGGACCCACGTATCGTGGCGCTATCTTTCCCTTCTTGTCGAAACGGATCACTCATTTCCAAGGTGCAACCTTTAAGAGAACGTGATCTCCCACTTCGAACTGTAGGGGCTTGCGTCGTTTATCAGCATAAATCTTTTGTGTACTCCGAGCTTTCAAGAGATTGTCTCTGATTTGGAGGATCTTGTCTGTCATTTCTTGAATTAGCTCCGGGCGGGTAATTTGTGCTTCTCCGATCTCGTGCCATGCAATAGATTATCGACATTTTCTTCCATACAGTGCCTCAAATTGAGCCATTTGAATGTTAGTATGATAACTATTATTGTACGAGAATTCAATTAAAGGTAAATGCGTATCCCAATTACCACCAAAATCTATAATGCACAAAGCATGTCTTCGAGGGTGCGGATTGTGCGTTCAGTCTGATCGTCGGTTTGAGGATGAAAAGCGGTATTGAGATTAAGCGTAGTACCGAGAGCGGATTGAAAAGTCTCCCAGAGACGTGAGGTAAAGCGACCGTCGCATTCAGAGATGATGTCACGAGGCGTATCGTGTCGACAAATGACTTTGTCGATATAGATTCGTGCTGATCGTTCTACCTTAAAATCTTCTCGTATTGCAATAAAGTGCGCTGATTTAGTAAGACGATCAACGTAACCCAGATGCTATCATGACCATAGGAGGTGCGAGGGAGTTTCGTAACGAAGTCCATGGCTATGCTCTCCCACTTCCACATCGGGATTTCGGGTTGTTCGAGCAAACCAGAGGGCCTTTGATGCTCGGCTTTAACTTTCAAATAAGTTAAGCACTTTGAGACGTAAACGGCGATATCCTTTTTCATGCCCGGCCACCAATACTTAGGACGAAGGTCTTGGTACATCTTGTCGGCTCCGGGATGAATGGAGTATCGAGATCTATAAGCTTTGATCATTAGCAATTCCCGGAGATTATCACGGCTAGGAATCCAAACACTATCGAGGTAGTAATAAATAACGTTGGGTTTAACTACGAGCTGGGTTTCGGCACCACATTTTATTTCATCTTGCAGGGTATTCTCGTTAAAACAAGCAAACTGGGCGGAGCGAATCATAATTTCAAGATTATTCAAAGCTTGAGAGTCACGAACACTATACACATAGCTTCGTCGACTGAGAGCATCGGCTACGACGTTTGCTTTGCCAGGATGGTAGCGTATCTCACAATCGTAATCTTGAGAAGTTCAACCTATCTGCGTTGGCGCATGTTTAGTTCCTTTTGGTTCAAGGTAAAACCTTGTGCAAAATCGTTGTAAAACGTTGTTGTAGCTTGAAAACGGGTTGATTCTTACTTAGAAAACGAAAGTATTCGATCGGGAGAGCTCTGAGCGAACTTGGTCAGCAAGGGGAGCATGAATTAGGAGCTGGCTATTTATAGGTGAGGTGGAGATTGGGCTGGATACATCACGTTCGGGCGAACTAGTATCAAGTTCGGGCGAACTTGTTACAAGTTCAAGCGAACTTGCTGAATTTCCCTGATTTGGAAGCCAGTTCGGGCGAACAGGGTTAAGATGGCCTGAGCAAGTTCGGGCGAACTTGTGATGCACAAGTTCGGCCGAACTTGGCCTATTGGCGAAGTTTCGTTCGTTTATTTCGCGTTAGGAGTTCGTTTGGCGATTTGGTTCGTATTAGATAGTTATATTCGGCGTCTTAGCGAAGCGTTAAATGTTATATTACCATTGAATTTGAGAGAGAGCGAGTTACGTGAGCGTGCGAGCGTTTTAGCGAAAACCATAACATAAACAAACATAACACATATAAAACATAATTCCACATAATTAACTGCGTTTTGCGATGATATGAGATAAGCGATGCGATGGTACAAGTGGTTATTGTACAACAACACACTCGGCTATTAAAGTAACACAGTTACTTGTGATTGCGTTGAATAGCGATTAAATGCGATATAGTTGTGACAAAATATATTTCCATTATCATAAACTTTCTCATAATCAAATCTCGGAATTACAATGAGAGGTACAACGAAAATAAAAGGAAGAAGATAACAACGAATTTACGAGTTGTTACAGTTTTAGCCACTTAACAGGAACTCGGGCTAATCCGGGCGAACTTGTCGGTTCGTACGAGTTATTCCAGTTCGTGCAGGGTGACGATATCGTTCTTGTGCTTTCGGATCTGAGATCTTGCTTGACAACGCCTCATTCCACTTCATAGTGAATGAAACATACGTCACTTAGTCCGTATCTTGTGTAAAAATCAATGTTTAAAAGGTTTTGCTCAGATTTAACACTTGGTAAGTCGAAATCATTAAGATTTCTAGCTTGGGAAGCCAAAGCCGAACCCGAATACACTCATTTAGTGTAGATCTAAGTGAAAAGAAGAAGTTTTGTAGAAAAAGATGAAGGTTTTCATAAACAGAAGAGAATTGATGAAAACAAAGGTAATCCTTGTGAAAAATCGTAGTGAAAACGTTGTTGTTTGCATAAAACGGGTTGATTCTTACATGGAAATCAAAGAAAATCGGTTTGGAGAGCTCTGGAGCGAAATTAGCAGCAAGGGTTGAAGAATGAGGAGTTGGGTATTTATAGGTGAGGAGAAATGAGAGTGGCAGCTATCAAGTTCGGGCGAACTTGGCCAGTTCAACTTGACTTGTGAAAGTTCGAGCGAACTTGCTGATTATTGGGGTTTCTGGTGGCCTGGTCAAGTTCGGGCGAAGTTGTGTAAACACAACTTCGGGCGAACTTGGCCTGGTGGATATGTTTTGTTCGTTATTTGCACGTTAGGTTTTCGTTTGGCGATTCGATTCGTATTAGATAGTTATGTTAAGCGTTTTAGCGAGGTGTTAAGCGTTTTAAATGATAAAATAATGTGATTAAGCGATTCGTGCGAGTGAGAGCGTTGCGATAGCGAGTACAACCATAAATCATAAAGCACACACAACACATAAATAACATAATGTAACATAATTTATCCGCGATTTGAGTTTGCGTTGCGAGTATTAAGCGATTTAACTGCGATAAATAAGCGATGTAATATGCGTTTCAAAATAATTGTAAACGATTATATCAATCTCAGAGTACAAAATGTGTTTAGAAACAAAATAAACGGGAATAACGGTGATAACAGAATTTGGATAACAATCCGAAACATCGGGTTGTTACATTTTGAACTTAGGACACCACAGTAATGTAACTTTAAACTAAAGGCACAATCGTAATTTCAGACAGGAGGCAAAACCATATTTTTATTTTGAACCGAGGGCATGATTGTAATTTTGAGTTGGAGCCAAAAGCGTAATTTTATTTTGAACAAGGGCAAAACCGTAATTTTTAACTGAGGGCGAAATGATAATTTTTTAAACGGGGGAAATCTATTTTTGAAGAGAGGGCTAAATCGTAATTTTAAGGTGGGGGGTGAAAACATAATTTTTTTCATTTGAGCATGGGTGAAAACGTAATTTTGAGCTGAGGTCGAGATCGTAATTTTTAGTCGTGGGCAAAATTGTAATTTTTGGCTGGGGCCAAAAGCATAATTTTGTTTTGAGCAGGGGGCAAAAACGTAATTTTAAAATGGGGGCAAAAACGTAATTTTAAAGTGTAAACAAATAATAAACGGTTGGTCAATTGAGGGAGTGCCAGGCTAGCTGCCTGGCACTATTCCTCCAAAGTTGTTTACATTATACTCACTGTTCATTTCGTTTTGTGGGCAAAAACGTAATTTTGAGCTGAGAGCGAGATCGTAATTTTGAGTCGTGGGCAAAATCGTAATTTTTTGCTGGAGCCAAAAGCGTAATTTTGCTTTGAGCAGGGGTCAAAAACGTAATTATAAAATGGGGGGGCAAAATCGTAATTTTAAAGCGTGAACAAATAATAAATGGTTGGTCCAATGAAGGAGTGCCAGGCCAGCTGCCTGGCACTATTCCTCCAAAGTTGTTTAGATTATACTCACTCTTCATTTCGTTTTTTTTAATATGTATATAATGTGTTGATTTTACCATGAATAGTTTTTCTCCATTATAAATCTTTTAAAAATAGCTTATCAAATTTATACACAGTTCTTATAGCTAGATTAATTGTATATATTTTTTTAAAGAGTAAATTGTTATTTTCGTCCTTAAGGTTTAGGCATATTTGTCATTTTCGTCCAAAATGACACTTTGGTACCATTTTGCCCCCACATTAGTAACTTTTTGTCATTTTCGTCCAAATGCCTAACCTAGTTACTTTATAACGTTAAATGAGTTATTTTTAAAAGAGTAAATTGCCATTTTCGTCCCTGAGGTTTGGGAACATTTGTCATTTTCATCCAAAATGACACTTGTAACTCCGGCACCGTCTCCGGCATAACCTGCAACTCCGGCACCGTCTCCGGCACAACCTGCTACTCCGGCACCACCTACAACTTTGGCACAACCTGCAACTCCGGCACCGTCTCTGGCACAACCTGCAACTCCGGCACAAACCTGCAAGTCTGGCACCGTCTCCGGCGCAACCTGCAACTCTGGCACAAACCTGAAACTGCCGGAGTTGCAGGTGGCGCCGGTGTTGCAGGTTGTGCGGACTTGCATGTTTGTGCCGGAGTTGCAGGTTGTGTCGGAGACGGTGCCGGACTTGCAGGTTTGTGCCGGAGTTACAAGTTGTGCCGGAGTTGTAGGTGGTGCCGGAGCTGCAAGTTTTGCCGAAGACGGTTCCGGAGTTGCAGGTTGTGTCGGAGACGGTGCCGGAGTTGCAAGTTGTGCCGGAGACGGTGCCAGAGTTACACGTGTCATTTTGGATGAAAATGGCAAATGTGCCCAAACCTCAGGGATGAAAATGGCAATTTAATCTTTCAGAAATAACTCATCTAACGTTATAAAGTAACTAGGTTAGGCATTTGGACGAAAATGGGCAAAAAGTTACAAACGTGGGGGGCAAAATGGTAACAAAGTGTCATTTTGGACGAAAATGGCAAACGTGCCCAAACCTCAGGGACGAAAATGACAATTTACTCTTTTTTAAATATAATGCATATTATATATTTACTTAGACCGGTAGGTATTTTTTTATGGTGTCATACTAACTAAAACCGTTTTGAAACCAAATATGTCCGATTAACTTGAAGCCCCTGGTTTTCTTCAATTCGAATATAAGTTAATGAACTAGACACAAATAAACCTTGTCGATTTTAAGCAGAGAACAGAAAAACGTTAAATGCCCAAACAAAACCAGTAAAAAACCACTAATGTCTTCCTTCTTCTTTTACGGCGATTCCTTTACTCGCCGGTTACCATTTTAAACTAAACCGACAAGTTGACAAGCAGCAAGTCGGTATTCGGGAAGTAAACAGTAAGGCTGGTGGGTGTGGAGAAGCACCATTATTTGGGGATACACCTCCACATAGGTAGTCACGTCATGGGGGGGATAGAGGTGTACAAAAAACATGTTTTAAAACCGAAACCGGGAAAAAAACCGAAACTGGTTTTAGAACCGAACCGAACCGGCGGTTATAGATCGGTCAGGGATCTTGAGCTTTGAAAGCGGTTTTAAAACCGAATCCGGTTATAAAAAAAACCGGTTTTAACCGGTAAAAAACCGGTTTTTTGGACTAAACCGGTTAAAAACCGATCCAAACCGGTTACACAAGATACTGTTTTGGGTTTGAAAAAACCAGTTAGTAACCGAAACCGGTTATTAAAAAAAGCGATTTTTGATTTGGATGAAAAAAACCGGTTCGGTTAAAAACCGAAACCGGTTATTGAAAAAAACCGATTTGTACACCTGTAGGGGGGATCACTCACCCAAGTGATGGACTTGGGGTTTAAATTTACTTCGCAACCTTTGAAAAAATTATCGAAACTTGTTAACTCATTTTGATGCATCTTCTCAAGCTTCTCAATAAGGGGTTCCGGGGATGAGATCTTGCTCAATTCCCTTTGGAGTGCTCTAATATGGCCCGCCTTGACTGTACCGGGGAAGTCATAGCGCGAATTCACAAGAAGCAAATTTAACTTTGCCAGGGGCGCGTCAGTTGCGGGGGTATAAAGATCACCCGGAATGAAAAGCGTCCACTCATTGAGGTTATACTTTACAAGCTCTTGACCAGACAATCCCAAATTACTCGGTACCTTTTCAATATTATACAAATGAGGACTCGTCGTTTGAAAACACTGAATAAAGTCCTTCATAGTAGTAGTAGCCATAGTCAAGATCAATTTCTTGTAGTTCCGCTTCTTGCTCGAAAAATGAGGAAAGACTTGTCGGAAATAGTTGGCTTGGTCCGACCAAGAAAGACATGGGAGTTTTGGGCATAAAGAAAAGATGCTTCTAAAGCTCTCTTTCTTCTCTTACTACCTAACCAAGAGAATGGTATTTACTGAGTAGTACGAGGAGCTAGATTGTTGCTGTCTTCTTTTTGGTAGTGGGATAGGGAAACTATGAGGACTGAACTTTCACTTTCTTACTTGAACTCGTAGCTCTTTCTCTTTTTATCTTTTGAGAGCTGTATGTAACTACAGTTCTTTATGAGCTGGGGAAATCTCCTAAATTACAAGAGAGGAAGATAGAGTTAGCATTGATTGGGAAGGAAGGAACTAGTAATCCATTTAAGAGGACTTTACCCTAGAAAAAGTAAAAGGGAGGGAAGGAACTGGCTTTTTCTAACTCGGAATGAATTGGAAGTGCGAGATGCACTAATCGGAAAGAGACTCTCTCTTGACCTGACTTTCCCTATTGGCTTTGACTGCGGTAAGTAATTCACTCAAACCGATTCCATTTATGGATACTTGGAGGGTGGGAAAACTCTTTCTTTTATCAGGATTAAAGGCTTAGCCGCCTGACTCACTCCGGATAGAAAGATTGAGGGGGTCAGACACGGCGGAGACTTTCATTGAATATGGGATTGAGACTACGACTGGAATGGAATTGCTCCATTGATAGATCAAGATTCGCATCCGGCCGTCTAAGAGAATTCTTCGTGCCGGGTCGTGATGGGATCTATTGGGCTTTCACCTGCACTGCCTTCGCCTAGGACATTAGAAAGGGCGAGAAAGGGCTTGCTGCTGGTTGAACTCCCCTATCTATTTGAATTGATTTACATCGCCTATTTTCAAGCTTATAAAAGGAATTGCTTCTATTCACTTTAAATAGCGTCTCTCCTGTCCGGCTCGATATGAACAAGGTAGACTGGTAGGTGGGTAGGCTTCTATCCGACTAGTAGGACATGCAGTTCTCCCCTTAGCCTTAGGGCAGACACGAAATCAATTAACAGCTTCTAAATAAAAAAGGACGACTTAAGACAGCAAGAACGGCCAAAACAAGTAAGTCACTTGCAAGCCCAGGAAGAATGAAAAGAAATCGATGAATGTGTCCCAACCAAGCAACGAAGAAGCGCTAGCAGATGAGATTGGACCTATATAGACTAGGAAACACAGGGAAAGACAGTATTGGGGGTCCCAAAACAGAGTGAGAACTAGCCCTTTGAGGAGCTCTCTAAGTTGTCTGACTCTCTATTACCATATGCAGAGGGAAACCAGGTTCAATAGCCGGATAGAGTAAGAAAACAACTAAATAGAAATGAGACTTGCTACGGGTGAAGGAGTAAAGAGTTTCAAGAAAAAATATCCTTAATGCGACTGCGGGAAGGCTGTTCCTGCTACATTTCGTTGGGGAAGAAAGAAGGAATTGAGTCCTTTCACATTATGACGGAAAAAGGGGATTGCCTCACAGTCAATTTTGACTGGAAAAAGACCCGGAACCCCATACCCTCTCATTCACTTACTATAGGCCGAGGAGCGTAGATTCATCTTACTTTTTATAAATGGAAAAAGAGACATAAGTCACGCATTCGAGCAAGAGCCTTTGCCTTTCTTCGCTATGTAAATAGAGTGTAACATCCGTCGAAAAACGGGTTTTCAAAACCCGCTTCGTTATTAACTGAACAATCAGTTTTAAACTTTTGTTGTTTATTTATGACTTATTTTAATTTTAAACGTTGCATAATTAATAAACAAATTAGAAGTTATAAATTATAATTGTTAAAAAGTAAAAATAAATTAATTAAAAAGAAAAACCGGCTGCCGGGATTCGAACCCGGGTCAGCCGGGAATCCACAAGTCTTAACTCTCACACATCCAACCACTCCTCCACTTTGGTTATTTGATAACATATCGAAACAACTAATTCAAATAATAAAACACGGAAATCAAATCCAGTCAAAGTCGCGCCCAATTCGCAGTCGTCGGAAATCCCGACGACTTCGCCGATAATTGACGGTTTCTTCTAATTTAACCGAAGAATTTACCTCAACGTCGGTTATAACCGATGTCTGAACCCGCGACATCAGTCGTAACCCGCCGGAGAACGGCTGACCATGAATCGAGACTGAAATCAGACCCCATGCGTCTCGATTCTTCCCTATAAATTCACCCACAAATCTCTGGTAGCCTTTTCGCTCAAAATCGCACCTTTTCTCGACGAAATTTCACTCGCCGGAAATATCCTGCCATCACCGGACTTTCGCCAGAAAACTGAGACTCACATCCACACGAATCAATCCCAGACGACGTTGCCGGAATTTCTGCCTTCGCCGGAAAACTTCTGAAACTTTCAGAATCACGCTGAGAGCCGCCGAAGTTCACAAACAGAACCGACGGACCTTTGCTGGAGTTTCTGTGAAAGACACGGATCGGTACCTCCTATCCCCAAACTCTCTCCGTTCATTACCTTTCAATTACTTATAATGTTTGATAATCGAATTAGACATAAACCAGTCAAATTATCATTTGTCTGTGTTCTTGAGCGAAGAAGACGAAGTCCGGTTAGATTATAAGATTAATTAAAATCAGTTTTATGAACGAGTTAGACACACAGTCCAGTGGTGGACTGTGTGCAAACAAATACACATACGTCGCGAGTTCGATTCCTGTCCCAAACTTTACTCTCTTGAAATAAAAATGCCTTTTTAACTGAACCGGGTTAACTCATAGAATCATGTTAAGTATAATAAAAACCGGATTATTAACCAGGTTAGACACACAGTCCAGCGGTGGACTGTGTGCACGTTAACCCACAGGTCCCGGGTTCGAGACCTGTTGTCAGCACCGGTTCGATACATTTAACCCTTTTTAAAAATAAATAATTTCTGGATAAATCTAAATAGTATATAAGTATAATTAAAAACAGAATTATTTCGGGTTAGACACGTAGCTCAGTTGGTAGAGCTGCGTGCACGCGTACAGGAGGTCATGGGTTCGAGTCTCACCCAGCGCACATATATAATCGACCGGACCGGTCAACGGTCATGGTCAGAAGTCAACATTTTTTTATTATTTTTATTTATTTATTTAATTTAAAAATCAATTAAAATTACTTAAAAATAACGTTTTTTAAGTTAGAAAATAGCCTTAAACTCACAAAAATATATCCGAAAATCCTATTAAAATAGTTAATAAAATCCACATACTTACCGTACCTTTTCATTATTAATTAGGTTAGTTATTCCTCGTCGATCAATCCTCTAAACTCGTGCGCAATCAACACCTTCAAACAAACGCACCCAAGGTGAGTGAATCTCTACCAATTCCCCGTTTTAATCACATTTTGGGGTGTATCATGTGTTGCTATTTATTTATTATAATTAAACACTTGTGCATCCATCATGTTCATGATCAAATGTGCATTCAATATGTATCAGTTGTTTGTGTGGTTGAAGTTTAGATTTAATTTATCATTTTCAGTACATGCATTTCATAGGCCGCCGCTCCCCATTACCTATGAGCGTGAGCTGTTCCCCATTACCTATGAGCGTGAACCAGGCGTTGCCAACATAAGATCGGCTCCGTTTGATTGAGCCTTGATCTCACATACATTAGCATAGGCCGTCCGTTCCCCATTACCTATGAGCGTGAACGGGACGTTGCCAACATATACATTGTCATTCTTATTACATACTTAAGCAAGGTGGTTTGTGATCGTTATGTTTACATACATTTGTTCATATATGATTATTGCACAATTTTCCTAAATTAATTACAATAATGAATCAATAACAAATGTTTTTAACAAGGTTCACTCGCCAACTTTTGTTGACCCAAAATTTCCCATTTTTACACATGATACAGGTGATCAAGTTGAAGCAAGAAACATATAGGGCGGCTTAGAAGAATAAACCAGTTTAGATTATGGATTGTTTTAGTTAATTTTTCCTTTCCTTGTATTGTATGAATTTGACTTGGAACTTTGAGATGTAATTTGAATATAATAAATATGAAACATATTAGTAAACATCATGAGCTTTGGTGATAACCCAATTATGCCCCGACTCTTATTCCACTGCGGGTCGGGGTGTGACAGATTGGTATCAGAGCCATCACTATAGGGATATAGGATAGGTTATTAGACCCTTAGAGCCTATACTATAGTTGCTTAGAATTTTTAAATTTTTGTGTGTTACATGCAAAATTCATGATGTTTATATGCTTTATGTTTATTATTACATTCAATGTTATGCAAGCATGTTCATAAGTACATATTATTATACAATGCCTATTATGAATCATATTCTCATAACATATCATATCAATGGGAGCACACACCTCACAATTTATACGATTGTTACAATGATTTTTGTTTTTTCAAATCACATCAAAGTGAGTTCTCATGACGGGCATGTAGTAACTGGAAGGGTACGAGTAGCGGTAGTCGGAACGTCCTGTCTAGGCTTGGCATTCGTATAAATCCAAAATAAAGGACCAGTTTGCCTACCTGGGGACTAACGATGAGAGTACGAAGGACCTATTAGGCCAAAGCATGCTATACCAAACGTCGTGTGAACTAACCCCACTTTGAGTTGTCATTGTGTCTATACCTAGACACCCTCCGACCATACATCTGGCAAACATATTTCGTGGTTTTCATTCGGGTGATGCGAGTGTTAAACCGCCAATACCAATGTGAATCCTACTAAGCCAATAGTCATGGGGGCCCACATGACTATACCGGCGATAGTATGGGGGACATTTGAGGCCCAACATGAGCAAACCCAAGACATCCTATGGATGTAGTTGCATTATTGATATTTATGTTATTTTCATTTTCTTTAAGACACATGACACCTAAAAAGACTCCATAAACTCACAATCTTCCTATGTATGTTCCTGTAGATGTCGGCTAGGCAGCTACGTGGAGGACGAAAGTCAGGAAGGTCAAACGAACGCTTGGCCACTCAGATTGCGAAACAAATGGCCACGGTGCTTCCTGATATTGTAATTCAAGTCCAGCAAGTTCTCACCGCGAATCCTGTCAACCCACCCAATCAAGAGTATCAAAACATCAACAACCCTTCCTCCAAGAAGTGCTCCTACAAGCACTTCAAGTCTTGCGATCCCCCAAAGTTCGAAGGGACCGAAGGTGTCACCGCTCTCCTCCACTGGTTTGAGGAAATGGAAAACACCTTCCTAAATTGCGATTGTCCCGAGGATCGCAAGGTACGTTACGCAACCGGGAGATTATTTGGGGTAGCCCTGACCTGGTGGAACACCGAGAAGGGTAAGAGAGGAGTTGAAGATGCTATGGCCTTAACCTGGGAAGAGTTGAGGGAAATGATGACAAAACGCTTCTGCCCAAGAAGCGAACTCAAGAAGTTGGAAGACGAATTCCACTCGCTGAAGCAAAAGGAAGGGGACCATACTTCCTACAACAAAAGATTTCTTGAGCTGAACCAGATGGTTCCTAACTTGTTCACCCCAGTATACCGCTTGGTTGAACACTATATTCGAGGCCTCCCCTCGAAGATTCAAGACTCCGTCCTCAGCACTTCGCCTGCAACTCTCGAAGCTGCCATGGAATTAGCCACCGAACTTACCGAGAACCGCATCAGAAACGGTAAATTCAAGGAAGAGAAAAAGAAAGCTCCCGTCGAGAGGCAAACCTCAAATCATTCCACCTCCTCCTCAAAGTTTTCTAACAAGAGGAAACGAAATACCAGAAACTTTGCTGTCACCCAAACCAATTTCCCTATCTCTGCTGCACCCATCACTCAAGTTGCCCCTTCACCCGCACCATACAAAAGGAAATACTCTGGCCCTTACCCAAAATGCACCCGTTGTCAATACCATCACTCCCCCGAACACCCCTGTCAATATTGCACCGGCTGTGGCCGTGCAGGTCACACCATCCAAACCTGCCGCTCACTACATCGAATGAACCGCAACCAACCCACAACCCAAACCCACCATCAAATAATGGGTCAAGCCCAACAATCCCTACTACTACCACCTACGCAACATATGGCCCAACCCTACTACCAACCCAACTACCCCATGATGCAACCCATGCGGGCTTGCTACAATTATGGAGACCCAACCCACTTTCGAAACACTTGTCCACGTTTGGTGAACATTATACATGCTCAAGCTCAAGCAAATTCGGTGAACCAAGCTAACCAAGCTCCTCCACCTGCTAGAGGAAGAGCATTTAACATCAACGCCAACCAAGCTAGGGCCGACAACAACGTGGTTACCGGTACGTTTCTCGTCAATGGTAGTTATGCATCAGTGTTATTTGATACTGGCGCGGATAAGAGTTTTGTGTCCTTAGAATTCGAACCCATCCTCAATCAAACTCGTGATAAACTTATGGAATCCATAACGGTAGAAGTTGCTGACGGAAAACCAGTCTCATTAAACTCCATTATCCGAAACTGTACTCTTACTCTAAACGATCACAATTTTCCTGTTGACCTCATTCCTATGAAGTTGGGAAGTTTTGACATTATAATCGGCATGGACTGGCTCAGCCAACATCATGCTGAAGTGGTATGCCGTGAAAAGTTCATTCGCATTCCTCTTGCAGACGGTCAAACCCTACGAATCTTTGGAGAAACCCCTTCGAAAGGACTCAAACTGATGTCCTGTCTTCAAGCCCGAAAATATCTCCGCAAGAATTATGTAGCATTTCTAACCCACGTTGTCAAGAAGGGAAATAAGGAGAAGAAACTCGAAGACATACCTATAGTGAAAGAATTCCCGCAAGTCTTCCCCGACGACATCTCAGGACTTCCTCCCAAGAGAGAAGTCGAATTCCGCATTGATCTTATACCTGGCGCTATACCCGTCGCGAAATCTCCTTATAGGTTAGCCCCATCCGAAATGCAATAGCTAGCCAGTCAATTACAAGAATTGACCGACAAAGGATTCATACGTCCTAGCTCATCGCCTTGGGGTGCACCTGTTCTGTTTGTGAAGAAGAAAGATGGAACGTTTCGCATGTGTATCGATTACAGAGAACTCAACAAATTAACGGTCAAGAACCGCTATCCATTACCTCGCATCGATGATCTTCTAGACCAACTCCAGGGTGCCACCTGTTTTTCAAAGATCGACCTTCGTTCCGGCTATCATCAACTCAGAGTACATGAAGAAGACGTCCAAAGACCGCCTTCCGAACTCGTTATGGTCACTATGAATTCATGGTCATGCCCTTTGGTCTAACCAACGCTCCAGACGTCTTCATGGATCTTATGAACAGAGTTTGCAAACCCTATCTCGACCGCTTTGTTATAGTCTTCATCGACGATATTCTCATTTACTCAAAGTCTAAGGCTGATCATGAACGACACCTTCGACTCATCCTCACGCTCTTAAGAACCGAAAAGCTCTACGCTAAGTTCTCCAAATGCGAATTCTGGTTAAAAGAAGTACAATTCCTTGGACATGTCGTCAATGACAAAGGAATACATGTCGACCCCTCAAAGATCAAAGCAGTACAAGAACGGCAAGCGCCACGTACACCAACCGAAGTAAGATCTTTCCTTGGTTTGGCAGGTTACTATCGCCGGTTCATATCAAATTTCTCTCGTATCGCTGTACCACTCACGGATTTGACACATAAAGGAAAACCCTTCAATTGGGGACCTAAACAAGAAGAAGCCTTCCAAACCCTTAAGCAAAAGCTTTGTGACGCACCTATCCTCACACTCCCCGAAGGTTGCGATGACTTTGTAGTATATCACGACGCATCAAGGCAAGGACTAGGCTGTGTTTTAATGCAAAGGGGAAAAGTGATAGCCTATGCTTCTAGGCAACTCAAAACCCATGAAAAGAACTACACTACTCACGACCTAGAACTTGGAGCCGTTGTGTTCGCTCTTAAGATATGGAGACATTACCTCTATGGTACTAAGTGTGAAATTTACACTGACCACAAGAGCCTCCAACATATCTTTAACCAAAAGGAGTTGAATATGAGGCAACGAAGATGGGTCGAACTTCTTAATGACTACGACTGCAAAATTCGGTATCATCCTGGCAAGGCAAATGTGGTGGCCGATGCACTCAGTAGTAAGGGTTATGCGAACTCCATTCGTCTTCTATGTTCGCAAATCATAACCGATTTCAAAGATCAAATCCGAGAAGCTCAACATGTTTCCATAACAGAATACGACATACGCAATGAGTTATCTTGTGGAGCAGAACTTAAACTCGAAACAAAATCCGACGGTATTCTGTATTATCTAGATCGCATATGGATTCCCGATCACAATAACCTTCGCGATCTCCTTATGAAAGAGGCACACAAAACACGATACTCTGTACACCCAAGAGCCGACAAGATGTATCAAGATCTTCGATACACCTACTGGTGGCCTAGCATGAAAAAGGATATTGCTGTTTTTGTTTCCAAGTGCCTTACCTGTTCTAAAGTGAAAGCTGAACATCAAAGACCCTCAGGACTTCTGGTCCAACCTGAAATACCTGTATGGAAGTGGGAAAACATTACCATGGACTTCATTACCGGGTTACCTCGCACTTCTGGTGGGTATGACACTATATGGGTAATCATTGATCGTCTTACAAAATCAGCTCACTTCATTCCGATTCGCGAGGACTTTAAGAATGAGAAACTAGCTCGTATCTACATCAGCGAAATCGTAAGCCGTCATGGTGTACCGTTAAGCATTATTTTAGATCGTGATGGCCGTTTCACTTCAAGAACATGGCAAGCCGTACAAGCCGCTTTGGGTACACGATTAGATCTCAGTACCGCTTATCATCCTCAAACTGATGGACAATCTGAACGCACCATTCAAACTCTTGAAGACATGCTTCGAGCATGTGTCATAGACTTCAAAGGGAATTGGACGCTCACCTACCATTAGTTGAATTTTCGTACAACAACAGCTATCATTCAAGTATTGGCATGGCACCTTTCGAAGCGTTATATGGTCGTAAATGCCGATCACCAATATGTTGGCACGAAATTGGAGAAGCTCAAATCACCGGTCCAGAATTAATACAAGAAACAACAGACAAGATTCATCAAATCCGAAACAACCTTCTAGCGGCACAAAGTCGTCAAAAGAGTTATGCAGACAGACGACGAAAGCCCTTGGAATTTAACATTGGTGACCAAGTACTTTTAAAAGTATCGCCGTGGAAGGGAGTAGTTCGTTTTGGCCAAAAAGGCAAGCTAGCCACACGCTACGTAGGTCCTTTCAAGATACTCGAAAGAGTAGGACCTGTAGCATACAAGCTTGACCTACCAGAGGAACTCAACAGAATTCATCCCACATTCCACGTATCGAACTTGAAGAAGTGCCTCGCCGATGAAAATCTCCATATTCCTCTAGAAGACATTCAAGTCGATGAATCTATGCATTTCATTGAAAGACCAGTAGAAATTATGGACTTCGGAGAAAAACGTTTAAGACGAAGCCGCATCCCAATTGTCAGGGTACGCTCGGAGTCGAAACGAGGACCTGAGTTTACTTGGGAACGTGAAGACTCCATGCGCGAGAAATACCCACATCTATTTCCTGTAACTACTACCACTACTTAAATTTCGGGACGGAATTTCTAAAAGTAGGGGATACTGTAACATCCGTCGAAAAACGGGTTTTCAAAACCCGCTTCGTTATTAACCGAACAATCAGTTTTAAACTTTTGTTGTTTATTTATGACTTATTTTAATTTTAAACGTTACATAATTAATAAACAAATTAGAAGTTATAAATTATAATTGTTAAAAAGTAAAAATAAATTAACTAAAAAGAAAAACCGGCTGCCGGGAGTCGAACCCGGGTCAGCCGGGAATCCACAAGTCTTAACTCTCACACATCCAACCACTCCGCCACTTTGGTTATTTGATAACATATCGAAACAATTAATTCAAATAATAAAACACGGAAATCAAATCCAGTCAAAGTCGCGCCCAATTCGCAGTCGTCGGAAATCCCGACGACTTCGCCGATAATTGATGGTTTCTTCTAATTTAACCGAAGAATTTACCTCAACGTCGGTTATAACCGATTTCTGAACCCGCGACATCAGTCGTAACCGCCGGAGAACGGCTGACCATGAATCGAGACTGAAATCAGACCCCATGCGTCTCGATTCTTCCCTATAAATTCACCCACAAATCTCTGGTAGCCTTTTCGCTCAAAATCGCACCTTTTTTTGACGAAATTTCACTCGCCGGAAATATCCTGCCATCACCGGACTTTCGCCGGAAAACCGAGACTCACATCCACACGAAGCAATCCCAGACGACGTGCCGGAATTTCTGCCTTCGCCGGAAAACTTCTGAAACTTTCAGAATCACGCTGAGAGCCGCATAAGTTCACAAACAGAACCGACGGACCTTTGCCAGAGTTTCTGTGAAAGACACGGATCGGTACCATCCTATCCCCAAACTCTCTCCGTTCATTACCTTTCAATTACTTATAATGTTTGATAATCGAATTAGACATAAACCAGTCAAATTATCATTTATCTGTGTTCTTGAGCGAAGAAGACGAAGTCCGGTTAGATTATAAGATTAATTAAAATCAGTTTTATGAACGAGTTAGACACACAGTCCAGCGGTGGACTGTGTGCAAACAAATACACATACGTCGCGAGTTCGATTCCTGTCCCAAACTTTACTCTCTTGAAATAAAAATGCCTTTTTAACTGAACCGGGTTAACTCACAGAATCATGTTAAGTATAATAAAACCGGATTATTAACCAGGTTAGACACACAGTCCAGCGGTGGACTGTGTGCACGTTAACCCACAGGTCCCGGGTTCGAGACCTGTTGTCAGCACCGGTTCGATACATTTAACCCTTTTTAAAAATAAATAATTTCTGGATAAATCTAAATAGTATATAAGTATAATTAAAAACAGAATTATTTCGGGTTAATAGACACGTAGCTCAGTTGGTAGAGCTGCGTGCACGCGTACGGGAGGTCACGGGTTCGAGTCTCATCCAGCGCACATATATAATCGACCGGACCGGTCAACGGTCAACAGTCAACGGTCATGGTCAGAAGTCAACATTTTTTTATTATTTTTATTTATTTATTTAATTTAAAAATCAATTAAAAATACTTAAAAATAACGTTTTTAAAGTTAGAAAATAGCCTTAAACTCACAAAAATATATCCGAAAATCCTATTAAAATAGTTAATAAAATCCACATACTTACCGTACCTTTTCATTATTAATTAGGTTAGTTATTCCTCGTCGATCAATCCTCTAAACTCGTGCGCAATCAACACCTTCAAACAAACGCACCCAAGGTGAGTGAATCTCTACCAATTCCCCGTTTTAATCACATTTTGGGATGTATCATGTGTCGCTATTTATTTATTATAATTAAACACTTGTGCATCCATCATGTTCATGATCAAATGTGCATTCAATATGTATCAGTTGTTTGTGTGGTTGAAGTTTAGATTTAATTTATCATTTTCAGTACATACATTTCATAGGCCGCCGCTCCCCATTACCTATGAGCTTGAGCTGTTCCCCATTACCTATGAGCGTGAACCAGGCGTTGCCAACATAAGATCGGCTCCGTTTGATTGAGCCTTGATCTCACATACATTAGCATAGGCCGTCCGTTCCCCATTACCTATGAGCGTGAACGGGACGTTGCCAACATATACATTGTCATTCTTATTACATACTTAAGCAAGGTGGTTTGTGATCGTTATGTTTACATACATTTGTTCATATATGATTATTGCACAATTTTCCTATTTACAATAATGAATCAATAACAAATGTTTTTAACAAGGTTCACTCGCCAACTTTTGTTGACCCAAAATTTCCCATTTTTACAAATGATACAGGTGATCAAGTTGAAGCAAGAAACATATAGGGCGGCTTAGAAGAATAAACCAGTTTAGATTATGGATTGTTTTAGTTAATTTTTCCTTTCCTTGTATTGTATGAATTTGACTTGGAACTTTGAGATGTAATTTGAATATAATAAATATGAAACATATTAGTAAACATCATGAGCTTTGGTGATAACCCAATTATGCCCCGACTCTTATTTCGCTGCGGGTCGGGGTGTGACATAGAGGGCCGGAGGAAGAAGTGCCAGAACCTCAACAAAAGAATGAAGGTGATAGAGTCTTACAGGAGACGCTAGGCTTCGGAATTGAATGGAATGATTCCTCTCCCTTGGTTGCCTTCACTGCCCGTAAATCCCTTCTGTTTTTCTATTCCAGTAGTCTTATGCGGTCTGGTCTGTCCATTAGTTGCTTAACTCATAGTGGTTAGGAGGTTGTTGTCCTAATGAGTGTAGCGGAGTGCTCCCTATCCTATTACTCATCTATAGGGCTATCACCCTAGCTTTCCCTGTCTCTGCCTTTCTTTCCTAGTCCTAAGTTTTTCTTCTTGACTATTGCTTGGGATTGCGTTTGACACTATTCAATACTAAATATCTACTCGTGGAGGGAAGGGAGGCAATAGATTCATCTTAGGCGGTAAGCGAAGGAACTGTAGGGCTTAGGGCAGCGAGTGAGCCTCAGATTTTTATTCAATAGCTCTAGGGGAGGTGAGAAGAGAGCCAATAGCTATTATAGAAGGACTTAACAATTCATGGCATGAATTAGAGTTGAAGGAAGAAAGAGATGAAATGCTAGAAAGATGGAATCTATGAATGAGCTCTTTCGTCTAAGCCTAGAACTAGGCAAGAACAAGGAATGGACTTTAAGTGAGTGTGAAGGAAGGAGGGGACAAAGGTCAGTTCTATAAGGCAAGAAAGCAAGATCAGAAGAAGGAGCAATGCAGAATAACTAAGCATGACAAGGAGAGGATAGCTAGACTTTCAAAGACGGTAGCAATGGCAAGGAGACTAATCCCGATATTCTTTCCCTAGCAATTGGAGGATTCTATTGATCCAAGACCTGTATGTAGACCTGGGCCTCCCCCGCTTTCAGTGAAGGCCAGAAAGAATTATCTTACCTTTCTCTTCTGTTAGTTCCTTTCTTTGAAAACCAAGGATGAAGCTAGAATGTGGAGTACGGACTTATCATGCTTCCCAATTCCACTAGCATAAAAGAGTTTATTCAACTCCTGAGAGATTCTACAGTTCCTGAGCTACCCCAATTTGATGAGAATGAGGGAAGAAGTCCTTAGCTATTCCTTGGCCAATAATAAGAAAGGTCCATCAAGACTCAGAAATTACCCTCGATCTTTTCAATCCCTCTAGTAGAGAATTCTTAGCCTTCGTCTTAGAAACTGAGCTCTCACAAAGCAAGTCATTACTTATGGTTTACACACACTTTCTATTTTACTTAGCCTACTTCTTTATCATTAGATCAATTAGGCAGGGGAAGACTCTGTGTACTAACTTTCTCTTCTTTGTTCTTCTTTTCAATCCCTTGCCACTTCCCTTCTTTGCTAGCACGTACCTGTCTTTGCTTTGCACAAGAGATCCCCTTACTCTTCACACCCCTCTAGTCCTGATCTTGTTTATGCATTACTTGGGAAGGATTGCCCTATCCGTTTGTTGGGGGCTTTGGCTACCCTACCTCATTCCCTTCACAAGCCAAGGACAAGATGAATCTATTGCCCTGTCTCCAAGAGAATAAATGGCACCAATCGATTCAATAGAAGGCATTAAGCAGACAGAGCGAGAAGAGAGGATATCCTTTATCCTGTTGCAGCTTTCATGAAGGCTTTCATTGAAGAATCGAAAGAATCTACCCAGTCTAGGGCTGAAAAGGGGGGCTAAATGCAGAGACAAGGCAACTGAGGGTAGTGACTTTCTCCTGTAATGAATAGAATAGGCCCGAGAGAATTTTTCGATTATCCTTGGAAGTGAGGCTGTATAGATGTCAGACGGTTTGGTTTCGCCTCTAAAAAGTCATTCGGCTGAACTAAGGCGACCAACCGCAACAGGAAAGAGAGGCTCGTTCCATGTTAATGTTAGCAGCTCGTCTTTTTTCTATTTTGACCAACCGGTCTAACGTGATGTTCAGGTCTTTGTGTGCGTGAGGCCTAGCTAAAAATAAGATATGATTCAGCAGGTGCCACACTGCCTTATGCATCAGTGGCATATTCGCTCTAGACGAGTCAAGATGTACCCCCGTGAAACCGTCGGGGGAATTTCAATATAGGTGTGAGAGATCTTCCTTCGGTTCTAGTCAAGTATGGCAGCTTGAGGTCTCCTATTTCACCAGCCCCATTCTCATAGGGGAACTCTAATCCACTTTCATTTAACGGCAGGCGATAAAGTAAAGGTAGAAGGGTTTTCGTTTCGGGGTTCTCTTGTGGACAGGCCTTTGCCTGTCGTTGGAGTTAGCGGGGTTGGATAAAACCGGTGCTTTTATCTTAAACGAATTTTAGCGGCTTTCCAAAGTCAACCTAAAGGATATAATACATACAAAACCTTAACTTCGCGGACTTTCCGAGGTATAACCTTCGCCACGACATTAGTGGCTTAGCTCTTCACGCTTCCCGCATACTTTTTTTTATAGGGAGAGAGTCAGGGGGCCGGTACGGAAGATTGGTCCGCTCCGCAAAGCTTAGCTTTTCGGTTCCCTCCCCCTATGTGGTCGGCCTTATTACCAGTCTGCCTCCTTTCTCTTTATGGAATATCTCAATACCCGAGCTCTTGCTTTCCTTGTGTTCTTCACCGGTGCTCGCCGGATGTATCACTCATCCCGCTCCTAAGGTAAGGAGTCTTCTGTGTGTTAGAATCTTTACGGGAATGAATCGCATATGTTGGTTGAGAATTGATCGGGAATTCATTGATAATGATAATGACTTTGCCAGGTTCTAGGGGGCTACTATTCTTTTTTGTCGATCGAGCCGCTCTCCCTCATTCCACTCGTCCAGCCCTCTTCACGAACTTGTACAATCGATGCCACAGAGATAGCCAACTCTATTATTGAAAAAATAAGGAAAGGGGCGACGATTTGGCACCAGATATCCGGAGGTGTGCAAAGAGCAGCTGTGAGAAGCGGAAAAACCATCAAAAAACGACGATTGTTCATGGAGGTTTCCACAGAAAGACCCCTTGGTTCTGGCAAACGGATCACAATTACAGGTACCTGGGAGCATACCGATGGAATGAATGAAATACGAACAGTAAACATAATATGGTCATAGATCTTAGGTTGTAACTTGATCATGAGCGAATTTGTTGATGTTGCACCCATCAAGTATGGAAAGTGCCAAACATTGGGAACTACCCGGGGAGGAGTTAGGAACAGGAACAAGGAGAAGCGAGAACCACTTAAATGGAGGAATCGATTGTATTTTGTCCTTTGTTCCCCATAGCAACTGGGGATCAAAAAGCACCAAATTTGATGACTTATTAAGGGAAGACGAAGTAAGAGCATGCTATTGAAGACGTTGCAAGATATGTCGGGGAGGCCTCCGTTGATTGTGTACAAATAAAATACAAGTCCAAAGGCAAGGTAAGAATAAAAAAGGGTTTAGCTAATGGAGATATTAACTCTTCCGGGAACCAGTAACGCGTAAACCATGTCAAACCAAGACCGATCAATATCCGAACGGAACGGATTCGAACTTCTCCTAGAATAGTTTCCGGTGCGAAATGAAATTCATAGGATATATGAGTAATTCAAAGGATAAAGAAAGATTTTATAGGATTCTTTAGTAATGAAAAAATAGGATTATTATGTATCACAATTTCATCACTACGTCGAAGACTTTTTTGTAAATATATTGATAAGATAGCTTGGTATCCAAACTGTATCAATGATTGTGATCTTCATTGTGTAGTGTACATAATTCGTGTTAGGATCTACCAAAGAGGGTGGGTATAGGGCATCTAATAAAAAGTTTCCATTTCTATCGGTCATAAAATCAATCAAAAAATAAAAAGCAGACAGGAACAATTTTATTCTCTAAACAAGCAGGTTTGGGGTTCTTTTTTTAACACCCTAATTCTCTTGTTTGTTGGCTTTAATACCATGAAATAAAATAGAGAAAAAGACCTTCAAGATAATAACCATTTTCGAGAGACAAACTCCAGTGAACCACTTTCCTCCTCTCTTCTTTTCTTCATTCCATTCATTCCCCCTTTGAAAAAATAAAAAAAATCTAACGCTCTAGTCTAATTGAAGACTTTCAACGCTCGTGATATTTGAAAAAGCTTTCAACATGGAGTGGAGACTCCATAACGTACACAAAGAGTAACCGCTCTTAGGAGGCACTACCTCCAGACTTGCCCGACTTCCTCAACCTATCGGTCGAGTCACTTCCTTCCACTCGCCTTACAAGGACCTACTGGACTATCGGCTTTAGATAGTCATCTTCCTCCCCCCCTTTTCACTCGCTTCCTCTCGTCTTTGAGTCGAGTAGCTTCTTTCCGGCAAAGCTTACCAATCCTTACACTCCTTTCTCCTATTTATATTGTTAGAAAGTGAGAGCTTGTACCTTCAAGGAAAATTCCGGTCCCTTTCGATACGACTTTACCTGGGATATAGATGGAATTGACCTGCCCTCATAGATTGGCCTTATGGGTCGGCAGGGAGGGTTGTCTCCTACCCCTGGGATGGTTCAATCAAAATACATACAATAAGTTCAAAGCTTGGGCAGAACAATATGAATATACCGAGTCGAGTAGTAGCCTCTCATCTTTGAACATTTTTTTGATGGACGTCTAAAGAAAGGGGAACCCCATGTACTGAAGGCTTCCTGCCTAGTAGTTATCACTGGTAGGCTAGGGCATCAGTAGGAAGAAGGAAGTCAAAGGCCGATAAAATGCGCCCAGATTTTTGACACTATGGGTGCTTGGCAGGAAAGGTGCTTTATCGTCCTTTTCGCTCTTGTCTTTTCCTACCGATAGGGTTACGTAGACTCTAGAGACGAGGTCTTGAAGAGCCTCAAGTTCGGTTCAGTGTTCTCTGTTAAGGAAGTCCTCAAGTCTACTCTAGTCAGTAATGAAAGGGAAATCTTCTCTATCGATTCTGGGCTGCCTTTCTTCGATCCAAAAAAGTTGGATTGGGGAAAAAAGAGACTTATTTCAATTCTCTTTCAAAATTATGAAAATACTATACGAGATAGTTACCGGCTTTCATGGGACGTGCAATAGCAACATGTCCACTCGCAATTCTTTTCACAGTGAAGAATAAAATCATAGCTTTCTGACATGCCTCTCCCTTATGGTCGAGCCACTTCGTACCTTTCCTTTCAGTCGAGTCACTTCGTACCTTTCCTTCTCTTAAGATCTTCTTTATAGACATAATTTATTGATTCAGCTTTGATAATATCCTTATCAACCTATAAGACAACACAAGGAGAAAACTCAATACATTCTACCTTCATCTTCTATCTTTGTTAGATTATTAGTCATATAACGATGATAGTCTTCCTATCTATTGAAAGCCGCTACTCTATTCGATCCAGCCTAAGGGAAGGCTACCTTGTTACGATCAAAGCCATGTTTCCCGAAGTGTGCCCTCTTCAGTATATATGGTAGGAATTCCACGAGTCATTCTTTACAGGACTAGCCCCTTCCTCTCATAGTGCATCTAGAACACCTACCCCTTTTCATAGTAAAAGAGTAAAAAAAATTAAATTAAATAAATAAGCCCCCCTGTAGATCGCCTTCAAAGCAATGCTCCACCAGCTTAGGCTTAGCACTTTTCCTTATCCTCTTACTAGCTAGGCAAAGACTTTCTCTAGATCGAATGCGACCGGGAAATTCCATCCTATTTATTTGATAATGATGAATGAGGATTTACGTACTATCCAAAGCTAACGAAATGAGTTGAACGATGTTCAACGAATCCCTAGTGGTCTTCGAACCTGCTCGGCTAAGCAAGGACGTAAATCTATAGTAAAGGAATCATGAAATGATTTGAAAGAAGATCAGATAAAAGAAAAGAGAGATTATAAAAGGAAGGCGTAGACCCTCCCTTTCTAGAATAAAAGGAAGGTGCTTCGACAGAAACTCCAGAAGGATTATGTGAGTAAAGAAAGTAAAGAACTAATAAATAGAATCTCCTTAGGAATTCTTGATGGAGACAGACTGGGAATGAAAAGCAAATTGATTGGAAGAACTGGGATCATATGTGCTTATTTATAAAAAGGGAAGGGGTTGGTTTATAAATAGATCTTATTGAAATCTAGCCTTATTAGAAAAACAAGGGTGGAGACTGATGCAGAACTCTAGCTCACTGGCTGCGCCTTCTTTGAAAGAGAAAGGCTTGAAAAGAAGGCGTAATTCAGTGTCACAGAACTCATTCTATTGGTCTTTCTCTAAGACTCTCGGGCTTTGACTCATTGATAGTCGGAAGTTGTCGTCAGGCAAGCGAGAAGGCAGCGTAAAAAGCAGTATCGACGAATCTACAGTGTTCTAAAAGCTCTCTATCCAATAGCCGCTTATGGCCTCCCTTCCTTCATCGATGTGCTTAAATCAGAAGAGAAGCCATAAAGCAAGAAAATAACCTAGCCCAGTATGGAAGAGGCAAAAAACCAGTTTCTTTCGTAGTGACGAATCACCAAAGACTACAGCAGTGTCTACAAGCGGGAAAGCAGCACTCAATCCGTATCGACATCGACTAAATTCGTCTCGCGTAAACCTGTATCGACTATTAACATGGAAGGGAAAAGGTACCACTGAACACAAACTTAATCTATCTTTTTTAGCCGAAAAACATTTTTAAAAGGTGAATTTAGGATGTTTAAAGTTTTATATTCCAGGTTTTTCGAGTTAGGTTCCAGTATTGCATATGGTTTATATAATGTTAGTAGTTAAGGCTTTGTTAAGAAGTTTCTTTCTTTGCTCCTTTAAACCTGAAGGGAGTTCTGGCATTTGAGCTAGTTTTTATTCCTCTATCTAGGTCAACATTCATTCTAAGACTTTCACCAGCAAGGTTGAAAGAGAAGAGCAGTGGGTGTGAGTGATGAGCCTCCCCATTAATTTGATTGGTCGTCACAATCATGGCCTTCAATAAATTCAGGCTCGTCACAATCATAAGCTAACCGATGGAAGAGACGGTTAGGGGCGTGGTTTGGATGAGCCTAGATTTGCCGGACTGGCCCGTGCCATACCCGTACCCAGCGCCTAATAATTTCGGATATGGGAATTGGCCTTCGTTAGTCAGCGGGAATAAGCAAGTTTCATTTCTTGAAGCTAAGAATTCTTTTGTCACTAAATTATTAAATAAATCAAAATGATGTAACTTTATATTACTAGAAGAACGTACCTTTATATTTATTTAATGAATAATTAAATAAATCAAAATGATGTAACTTTATATTACTAAAATAACATACTTTATATTTATTTAATGAATAAAGTTTTCTTTTTCGTCTTCAATTATAAATTTCATATAAATATTTATAAATTTCATATAAATATTCTATAATGGCGTGTATGAAAGATAATATAATTTAAGTAAACTAGTTAGATGCGCCGCCCGCGTTGCGGGACGTTAGCTGAATAATGAGCGAGTGTTAGGCAGCTCATTGACACGGAAAAACAATTAAATCGAGTAAACTAATACATAACACTTTTATAGTTTTACTAAAAGAACTAAAACAATTGCAATAATGTAATTTTTAACTAATGGAAAGTTATATTTTTCACTGGTGTAAAATCGTAATTTGCCAAAAGCTAAAGTGATGCCAATACTGGAAATTGAAACCCGAAAGGCACAACCGTAATTTTAGGCCGGAGGCAAAACCACATTTTTATTTTGAACCGAGGGCGTAATCGTAATTTTGAATGGAGCCAAAAACGTATTTTTATTTTGAACAGGGGCAAAAACGTAATTTTTAACTAAGGCCGAAATCAAAATTTTTTAAACGGGGAAGAATCATAATTTTAAGGTGGGGGCGAGAGCATATTTTTTTCATTTGAACAGGGTGAAAGCGTAATTTTGAGCCGAGAGCGAAATTGTAATTTCGAGTGATGGGCAAAATCGTAATTGTTGGCTGGGGCCAAAAGCGTAATTTTATTTTGAGCAGGGGGCAACATCGTAATTTTAAAGTGGGGCAAACCCGTAATTTTCCAGCGTAAACAAATAATAAACGGTTGGTCCAATGGGGAGTGCCAGGCCAGCTGCCTGGCACTATTCCGAGGGCAAACTCGTAATTTTACAGCGTAAACAAATAATAAACGGCTGGTCTAATGGGAGAGTGTCAGGTCAAACAGCTGGTCCAATAGGGTTATGGGCAAAATCGTAATTTTTGGCTGAGGCCAAAAGCGTAGTTTTATTTTGAGCAGGGGCAAACCCGTAATTTTATAGCGTAAACAAATAATAAACTGTTGGTCCAATGAGGGAGTGCCACGCCAGCTGCCTGACACTATTCCAGGGGCAAACCTGTAATTTTACAGCGAAACGGCTGGTCCAATGGAGAGTGCCAAGTCAAACGGCTGGTCCAATGGAGGAGTGCCAGGCCAGCTGCCTGGCACTATTCCTTTTTTTATTAGTGTTTGAGCAGGGGGCAACATCGTAATTTTAAAGTGGGGCCAAACCCATAATTTTACAGCGTAAAAAAATAATAAACGGTTGGTCCAATAGGGGAGTGCCACGCCAGCTGTCTGACACTATTCCGGGGGCAACCCGTAATTTTACAGCATAAACAAATAACAAACGGCTGGTCCAGTGGGAGAGTGTCAAGTCAAATGGCTTGTCCAATGGGGGAGTGCCAGGCCAGCTGCCTGACACTACTCTTTTTTTTTATTTATAGAAACACTGTTCAAAGCGTTTGAAAATTATTGTATTGATAATGATAATGATAATTGATAATATAAATGGGACCTTACGACTTTTACAAATGCTAGAGCTAAATATCGCAAAATGTTACGGGGACTTCGTTTTTGTGGTCGTACCCGTCTCGGGTACTTGTAAGGGACGGAAACACCATGGGTACACATCGGGGACGTTTTCAAAACGTTTCCAATGTCGGGGACATATCTGGTAGAAGTATCCAGCTCGTTTCCTTTTATTTTTAGGGTTTTAACCCTTTCAAATTCCACAACCGGCCATTAAATAAAAAAACCTATCATATTTGGCTTCTCTAATCTCTAAACTCTCAAGTCTCGTCATCTCTAATTATCTATCGATTGCCAATCACTCACTAGATGAACCGGAATTTGAAAATGATTTGATTATTGATAATTAATTACCTTTGGAAAATGTAGTATTTTTGGAATTTGTTTAATATATTTTTATTTTTTTATATTTTTATTGCCGTACTCGTATCTTGTAATTTTGAGTTTTGATGTTCCTCATTCCCGTATCATCCCCGTACTCTGATCCCGTACCCGTTCCGGTACTACTTAGGTTGCAAGGGAAATCCTAAAAATTTCTTTTAGTTTCACGCCCGCATACAACCTTAAGATATTGAAAATCCATAATGATATCCGTTGATAGATGTTTGTTAACATGTTTTTGTACACATCTGATTTCATGGGAAACAAGAGTGTGGGACACTCATTGGAGGTTTAACACGCTTTAAATTAATAAAGTTGTTTGTATTTTAATAGCATGTTTGTTATAAGCTTTTGAACACATATGTTCTTTTGAACTTTCCCTTGGTATTTACTATTGAGGAATTGTTCAATTGAAAATTTTGGATTGGACAAAATGATGTTTTATAGTAGTTTTGGATTGTTTGTACCAAGACTTAACCAATATCTTGGTTTAGCGTATCATCTACAATGGGAATTTCTCTATACAAGGATGTTGAGGTTGATGTCATATGGAGCAGAGAGACCAAGGACCTCGCAAGTTTCCAAGACAAAAATCCTTGCCTATGGATCGCTGTTAAGTGAGAGAGGATGACATAGATCGCATAGAGGTCCATGGCTTTCCTCCGGCAGAGATACCCCAACGTGTCAAACCTATAGGGATGGGTTAAACTGAGGTTTAGGGTTAGCCTCGTAGCTAGAGATGGGCATAATCGGGTTTTATTATTACCCGGAACCGGTTCCAACCCGGAACCGGTTCTGCTTGGATGTCATTGGAACCGGTATGGTGTGGAACCGGGTCCGGTTCCTACCCGGGTTCACACCCAAGAATATGGAACCGTGTAGAACCGGGTACGGGTATTATGGAACCGGGTATGGTGCGGAACCGGTTCCTGATAGTGTTCAGAACCGGTTCCTGACAGTAAAAACCTGACTTTTACTGTTCAAAACCGGTTCCTGATTAAAAAATCGTTTTTTTTATATAAACCCATTCCTACTTACCGGTTCCTGATAAATGTTATCGTTGGTGTTTTAATAAAGTTTGTGTAATGTTTCTTTCTATTGTGTTTGTTATGTTTGATTTTTATTATTAGTTACATTGATAAATAAAAATAGTAACAATAATCGGTTAAAATTAAAAAACAAATTAATCGGTTACAATATATAAAAAAAATTAACCGGTTACAAAAAAAAAATAAAAAATTACTCAGAACCGGTTCTAGTAAGATTTTATTTCTTTGATCGTTTACTAGCGGCAGGTGCAACACTTTCCGATGAGTTTCTCTTAGGTGCGGGTACCTCGGCACAATCATCGTCCGAATCGTTAGTCTCCACTTCTTCGTCCTCCTCTTCGTCAACAATTTTATACTCTAACTCAACTTCATCTTCTAGACTAGTTTTATGTTGAACACGATCAACGGCATCCAAATGGTCCTTTAAGCATATTGCCATCTCTAGCGATTCCGGAGTTAGTCTTGTTCTTCTAATTGACAAAACCCTGCCACTAAGAGAAAACACACTTTCCGAAGCTACCGTGGAAGCTTGGACCGTTAGTATATCACGAGCCATGGTGGCTAGAATCGGGTATTCGGATTCTTTCGATTTCCACCATGCCAAAACATCAAATTTCCTATACTCCTCGGTGGTCATAGTAAGCGAATACTGATTTTTTTTATATCTCCCAAGTTCACTTGTTGGTTCACTACCCCTTTGTTGTCTAGCGGTCTCGTCTCTAACGACATTCAACATGGTTATAAGTGGATCCCCGCTTGTTTCATCGTTAGAGGCCGTGGACCGAGACTCAAACAAATTTGTATGATTTTTTTCACCATATTTTTTAAAATAATGATCATAAAGTTTGGCCATACACTCATTGAATATTTTTTTTGTTTTTGCTTTTAAAGTTGGATCCTCCTCATGCATATCCAACTTGTCATAAATTTCATCAATTAAAGCTTCAACTCCCGGTACGTTTAAAGTTGGATTTAAAGCAGCGGCACATAGAAAAACGGGTGGTAATTCTAAAAAATATTTTTAAAATTTTTGAATCATTGGTCTCGTCATATTCCTTAACATGTCACTAGAATTTTCAAACTTTTTAAAATTAGTTGTTATCAAATACAATTGGTCCACAACTTTAGAACTAGTAGGATAATAAACACCGGAAATCAAAGTCGTTGTAGTTTTAAAAACTTGTAAAAAATTACTTAGGTTATTAATATTTTCCCAAGCCGTGTCGGGAAAGGGGACGACAAGGTACTCATCACTTAAAGTTGTATGAAAAGATTTTAAAGTGCCCATTTGCTTTATAGCCATTTCAAACATATGACAAGTTGAATTCCAACGAGTCGGTATATCCCAATTCGGTCCAATAATTTTTTGGTTGACATCTTTACAAAGTTTTTTATATTATTGATATCTTTCTTTTCCACTTTTGAAAACATTTTGGAGCATTGCTCTAAATGCTATAATAAAATCCGATACAAATTGATCTTTTAAACCGGTTTGCACTACTAAGTTAATAATATGTGCAACACATCGTGTGTGAAAAAAAACACCATCAAGTATTGGTTTGTACTTCAACTTTAATTTTTCAATCGCCGTTGTGTTGTTTGAAGCGTTATCAAATGATATTGAAAAAATTTTATCTTCTAAACCATATTTAATTATTGTGCCATTTATAATTTTATAAATATTTTCTCCCGTATGAGGAGAAGGAAACTCGTCAAACGCAATCGTACGCTTCATCATTTGCCATGTATCGGGATCAACCCAATGAGCGGTGACACATATGTACGATTCCGGTAAACCATGTGGAGCCGACCACACATCACTAGTTAGGTTTACACTAGTTTTTAAATTCTTAAAAAAAAACAATTAAATCTTTTTTTGCATTTTCCCATAAACTTAAACAAAGACGTTTTAAAGTGCGACGACTTACATGTTTATAGCGAGGTTGTAGCGTCTCCCGAATAAGATTTGTAAGATCGGGGTCGTCGAAGTGTCCAAACGGCAACGCTTTTTGTATCACCAACTTCGCCATCTGATCGCAAGCTAATTTTTGCTCATAACGAAAAATGGTACCATCTTTGGATAGTGGAACTTGACCGGATGTCATTTCCTTTAAAACTTTGCAATACTTATTAATATGCTTCGTTAACGTTGAGTTTGATTCCTTGGCTAATAACGATCCACAAATGTTTACATTGAGTTTTTTGCGAGCCGTCACTCATCTCGACCAACTCCCAATTGCTCCAAACTTCCTTACTGCGATTATGAGACAATGTTCCAACCACATATGGAACCGATTGATCTTGAGGAACATTGTTAACGGATTGGGAATTTGCGATTTTGAAACTCTTTGAGGCCATTTGTTGATTAGAATGTGAAAAAGAACAAGAAAGAAATGTAACATGAAGAATAGATATGAGAAATTGTGTGCTAAACAATAGATTTCTAAACAATATATATAGAATCGGTTCCAACGGTCAGGAACCGGTTCCAACGGTAACATTTTAACGGCTATAACCGGTTCCAACGGTAACATTTTAACGGCTATAACCGGTTCCAACGGTAACATTATAACGGTCAGGAACCGGTTCCAAAGGTAGGAACCGGGTACGGGTAGGAACCGGGTACGGGTAGGAACCGGTTACTACCCGATTCAAATGGTAAAATTGTGGAACCGGGTTGGAACCAACGGTATTTTGAACCCGGAACCGGTTCTACTTAATGTCAGGTAGGAACTGGAACCGGTTCCAGTTTGGTTCTACCGGTTCGGGTTAGGAACCGGTTTTTATGCCCATCTCTACTCGTAGCTATATTGGCTAGCCAAGTTATGACCTTTGAAGAGGGGTGGGAATGGAGGGGTTGGGTGGGATAGGGAAAGCGTGACACGAAGGGATCTTT
Organism: Scalesia atractyloides; assembly: GCA_947069175.1. Lineage (NCBI taxonomy): Eukaryota > Viridiplantae > Streptophyta > Magnoliopsida > Asterales > Asteraceae > Scalesia > Scalesia atractyloides. Next base: position 90,085,407 of record CAMTDV010000017.1, read on the forward strand.
TAACCCCCTTTCCTTCTAGATGCTCAGGAAACATACTATTCTAAATATAGGGAATGCTATTTTGTTTTAGGGGCAATTAGATATATCTCCTGTAAACTTCAATTATTATATATATACTCATCCTAAAAATTAAATTACATATATCCTTTTCCTTAAAGCTAAAAATAACAAATTTACCCATTTTAATTTGTTTTATTAAAAACTAGCAGGATGCCCGCACGATGCAGCGGGAGCGACACATAGTACTGTGATACTCGTTTTGGTAGTTTTCTTATTCATATAATATTTATTGTAACATCATTGTGTTAGATATAAATGAAAAGCGAAGTAATTGGGTAATCCATTTAATTGTGTTGTGTATGCTTCGGTCGGTTCAATTATTATCCTCAACCGAAGCCGAAAGCAAAGTCATCGGTTAATTTATTTTATTAATCAATCGGTCTTCGGGTAATCACTTCGGTTTATTCGGTTAAATTGACGGTTTTTTGTTTGTTCATTTAATTTTAGTTAATAGCATAAACCAAACTTAGGCTAAAACATTTGCTTAGAAATATATGAAATTGAGGTATAAATACAGGAAATAAAGTATAAATATATGAACCGAAGGTATAAAAGCAAGAAATATATGAAAATATGAATGATTCGGTTCGGTTCAACTAATTTTGGTTAAAAGAGAGTACAAAAAAATTGATAACTGGTTTTTGGTTAATTTGGTTTTTAGTTAATTTAGTTTTTGGTTGATTTCGATTCGGTTTCGTCTATTTTTTATTTGGTTTAGGTTAATGATTTAGTTATTGCTTACCGATAGGTGTGTGCGCGATGCGGCGGGAAACACAGACATTGTCACAATGTGCATTGTTTGGTTGGTTAGATTATTTTACTTTTTTTAACCAATCCATTTTCGGTTAATCAGTTTGGTTTTTTCAATTAGATTGGCAGTTTTTGGTTGATTTCTTTAATTTCGATTAATAGCCAAAACCAAACCTAGGCTAAAAGTATTGATTAGATATACATGTGATTTAGGTATAAATACATGAAATGGATGTATAAATACATAAAATGGGGGTATAGATTTGAAATACACGAAGTAAAGGTATAAAAGTTAGAAATATATGAAAATATGAATGGTTCGGTTCAGTTAACTTTGGTTAAATAAGGGTACAAAAAACGATAACCATTTTTGGTTAATTGGGGTTTCGAGTAATCATTTTTCAGTTAATTCAGTTTTTGGTTGATTTTGGTTCGGCTTCGGTTAACGATTCAGTTATTACTCACACTTAGACTCTCTTAATTACATAACATATAATTTTTTAATTAAAAAACTATAGTAATACTATACTCAAATTAAAGAGAATAAAATACTAATTTATATAGTGTAATTTAAAAAAAGCATTAACATACCAAAAGGTTATGACCGTTTAAAAATCGTGGGGAGTTAGTTTTTTTTATAAAGGGATAAAGTGTAACTACTAACTAGTTATCTATAATTTGGTTAAAGATACATGATTCAACTATAATCCAGATAAGAGGATTAAATTGACGTCATTTAATCACTTGACAGTCTATAACTATTAAACATTTTGGGATAATGATTAAGTATGTGGGCTTTAATCACTTGTACACTAAGGTTTCATCTACTTGTACCTTTTAATCCGTGCGTCGATACTGAACAAGACAACCACTGAAACGTCGACAACAATGTGTAGGTCGTCATGCTATCTTTGGATTTTTTTAAACATTATAGTTTAAAGATATTACAAGAATACGTAAAATAATTATAAGTTTGTTGGGGAGGGGAAAAGCGTAACTAATTATCATAATTTTGTTTAAACATAGGGATTTAAGTGTAATAAATTTAGGGCAAAAAAATAAATATTGCTTAAAATACCAAATTACCCTCATTTTAGGGGTATATCTATAAATAAAGGGGGGGGGTTTCTTATTTTTTGGGTATCTTAAAATACCCTCACTCATGTATTATAATATGTATAGATGAATTATTGAATACCTATTTTGCCCCTCTTTTACTAAAACCAATAAATTACTAATTAATCAAATTCTAACAAGTTTGTTTTAATAAATCATATTTTAAAATATCAACATCGTTGAGCAGCAAAGACATGTAACAAGTTTGTTTTAATAAATCATAATTTTAAAATATCAATATCGTTGAGCAGCAAAACATTTTCATTTACATTTGCCATTGATATAAGCTACTATAATCTTCTTAAGAGCAATATTATAATCAACAACTTAAAACCAAGCTTCAACTATTGTACCATACATCCTTTGACAACAATAGCTCTGTATGTGCCAAAGATAACCCACACTGGTTGATTCAATCCTTTGCACCAACCTATTCAATAGGAGAATTACATACGAAAATCAATACATAATCCATAACCTGAATGCTTATTAATACTGAAGCAACAAATCGAAACAATATAAAACCGCCGGTGAACGAACCTGGTCGGAAACGCTGTTCATTTGAATCGTCTACGAACGAACCTGGTTGGAATTCTAGTCGCTTATGGATGGAATTGTTGGTGGCTGGAAATGCCGGCGCCGGTAAAGGTTAGGTTTTTATGGAGTGGAGATTGCCTCGGAGGAGAAGAGTCAACGTGGATCTGTTTCTTTAAATTTAAAAGGGTATTCTTTTTTCATCTTCGTTAACAAGGGGATAAATGTAATTTAGGTTTTAGGCTGGGTATATATGTAATTAGGTTTGTAAATAGGGGGATATATGTAATTCTCCCTTTGTTTTATATCTATTTTAAATATGTATAAATTACCTATACTCTTATAACTTAAATACCTAATGTTTTGATTAGTATCAATACATACATCCTTATCAAATTGTCATTTTCATATGAATTAATGTTATTAACAAATAGTTTGATTTCTTTGAACAATGTATTAAAGGAAAAAACTAAAATGTATCATAGGACAAACTAAATTGTAAGAAACCAATTGAAGTCTTCAATAGCATATCGCAAATGTCTTATCTTTTATAGGATATTTAATTAACATAATCTTCTTTTAATGGTATTAAATCAAGTTAAAACCTTGAGTCCATTCCAAATGTTTATATTGCAATCTTTTTACGTAAACCATGAAGAAAAAATCAATGAGAAAACTACATTATTTAACTATTAATATCATTCTCGTCCCCACCTTTATCATCGACCGAAGATTGTTGTTTCGGACCAACACCATTATCACCTTCTTTTGTGGTCCTATATTCGTCTCTCAAATTCGTTAACGATAACCCTCTCTTTAATACCTAAATATCTTTGAGTGTCTTAATAGAGCATATAAGGAAATTCATTTGTTTTATTCTCCAAATGCAAAGAACTAATTTCTTCAACCTCTAATATTTTTTTATCAAGCTTTAATACAATTTCATTAATTAATTTCCTCAATTTCTAACAAGATTTTATCAAGTTATAATTTGATTTTGTGGTGGGACAAATGTTCGATCCTTTATGTCTAAACCCCACCATTACCCCCACTAAACCCCACGACCCTAAAAGTGGGGTCCACTTTCCCTCTAACCAAAGTCAAAAAATGATTTATGTAAGTCCTTTTATATCTTCCAACAATTCACATGTTTACATGCTCTCCACTAATCATCAACCATTATATCATCAAGCCATTATATATTTATTTTCTTTCAACTATATCAACCAATATATATCATCAAACAAGAACACACACTAGTGTGTGAAAACCATGAATGTTTGTCATCCTCCTCTGGGCCCCACACATCTAATTTCCTAATTCTGTCCTGTCTCTCTCCCTCTCTCTCTCTCTCCTCCACAAACAAAAAGCCCCACCCCTTCTTTCCAAATTCCTTTTGATAACACACACCACTGTGTGTTTCTGTGTGTGTGTTGTTAACTTCTTGGTCAGTTTCTCACTTTTCAAGATTTTAAGATTTCAAGAAGACCCTTTTGCCAAATCCCCAAACAAACAAATACCCTTTTTCCAAAATCAAATTTTGATAAAGAATCCGAAAAGGGTCCTAAAAAAATGACCCATTTGGAGTTCTTGAAGAAGTTCAAGAAACTGAAGCCCTCTGAACTGAGTTGTGTGTTTGTCAGTTTTTGTTTCATTTTGTGTCTGTTTTTCTTGGACTACCGGTCTGTGGGTTCTGGGTTCAGGGCTCATGGGCACCGTGGGTTGGGTGTATGGTTCGGGTTCAGTGGGTCTGGTCATCCGGGTCATGAACTGTTTGGGTTTCTTGAAATGGGTCCGGGTCAAAAGTGTGACATATTTGATGGTAGTTGGGTGTGGGATGAAAGTTATCCACTTTATGAATCTAAAGATTGTTTGTTGTTAGATGATGGTTTTAGATGTTCTGAAAATGGAAGACTTGATCAGTTTTATACCAAGTGGAGATGGCAACCTAAAGATTGTAACTTGCCCAGGTTTTTATTTTTCTTTCTCTCTCTATACATATACATATAGATACATATACATATAGATACATACACATATGTATAAATTATAAAACATGGTGTGTGTTTTTGTGTGAAAAATGAAATGGGTCTTGTTTGATTTGAATTATGATTAGTGGGAACATGTTTGCCACTTTTGGGGCTTTGGTCACATGTGTGCCAAAGTGTTTTTGTTAGGACATGAGTTTTTGGATTATTGCTATTTGAAATTTTAGTATGAGACATGTTGATTTTACATTTGGATGAATAATGAGACTTATATTAGTCAAAATTTAAATTGCGAGAATTAGGGGTGTTTGGAAATTGGATATGCTTTTTAAAAGATTTTATGTAATTTAAAAATTTAATATAAATTTTTTATGGTTTACACACATGGGTAGTTAGGTAATTCTACATTTATTTATGTGAATTGTGAGTTTTATTTCATAATTTTTAGTTACTAAATCTAAATAGTTGGGAAGTAAGATTCAAATTGTGAGAATTATGGGCGGTTGGATATGCTATTTAAAAGTTTTTTTTTTTTTTTTTGTAATTTAAAGATTAAATACAATCAATCAATTGTATGTTTTTTTTTGTAATTTTTTATTTTTTTTGTAATTTAAAGATTTAGTACAAATATACAATCAATTGTATGGTTTACACACATGGGTAGTGAGGTGATTGTACATGTATTTGTAGTTTTATATGAATTATGAGTTTTATTCACAATTTTGAGGCAAAGGCAAAGCCTTTACACACCAGGGTTCGGGAGGGAAGGTCTTGTGTTCAAGTCTCACAATCAGGGGCGTAGCTTAGTGAGGGGCCGGGGGGGGGGGGGGGGGCGACCCCCCGAACTTTTGCTCAGTAGTGTCTGGTATATAGTTTTCGTATGAAATTTTTTAGGTATATACGTTTCGATCCCCCGGTCGGAAATCTCAACCTTCGCCACTGCTCACAATCGCCGTTAGGCGTTTGGATATGTTTTTTCAAAAGATTTATTGTAATTTAAGGATCTAATACAATCAATTGTATGGTTAAAACACATGGGTAGTTAGGTAATTTTACATTTATTATAAAAATTATGAATTTTGTTTCACAATTTTGAATTATTGATTTTAAGACTTAGAAAATAAGATTCAAAATCAAAACTAATTATTGTAAAATGCAGATTTGATGCAAAAACTATGCTAGAAAGACTGAGAAACAGAAGATTAGCATTTGTTGGTGATTCAATTGGAAGAAACCAATGGGAATCTCTTTTGTGTTTGTTATCAACTGCTGTTACAAACAAATCTTCAATATATGAAGTTAACGGGAGACCCATCACTAAACATACCGGTTTCTTGGTGTTCAAATTTGCTGACTTTAATTGCACGATCGAGTATTACCGGGCCCCGTATCTGGTCCTGCAGAGTCGGCCGCCAGCTGGCTCACCAAAACAAGTGAGGACCACTCTGAAACTTGATAAAATGGATTGGGGCTCCGTGAAATGGAAAGGCGCGGATGTTATTGTGTTCAATGTGGGCATTGGTGGAATTCTGAAAAAACTATACGCAAGTAAGTGTGAATTAATATTTGAAAAGATGAAAATGAAAGCGTTTGGCTTGGCTGGGTGACGCGTCAAAACAGGTTTGGGTTGAAATGGGCGGGGTTGGATTGCGTTGACTGTTGACCCGCATAAACTTTTCTAGTTCATAATTCGAGTCTCGTATATAAATGATTAAAGTGTTGATTATGATTATAAAACATTATTATTATACCAGTTGACAGGCTGTATGCTTTTAAAAATAGGGATATTTCAACCCATTTCTCGTTTGGATAATTTTTTGTTTGACCTGTTTGAGATAAAACACAACCGAAATCAACGCGTAACTAAATGGGTCAAAACGGGTTAGGGTGTGGGGTGGGGTTGCACAGTGTTGACTAGAGGTGTTAAAAAAACTGGTTTGGGCCCGATGAACTGGTTTCAACCCGGCCCGATCTCGAAAAAACCTGGTTTGGGCCCGAACCAACCCCGCGGTTTGGCATAGATTCAGGACTTTTGTGTTGAGAACCGGTTCCAACCTAAATCAATTTGGGCCTGTTCCAAAAAAAAACTGGTTTTAATGCTCTAAACCGGTTTGAACCTGATCCAAATTGGTTTGAGTGGGTTGGCCTTTTCAACCTTAATATCGGTTTATAACCCGAAACCAGTTTGGCCCAATTTAAAAAATCGGTTCGGTTTGTGCCCAAACCGGTTTTTGTACACCTCTAGTGTTGAGACAATCCAAATCGACCCATGAGTAAACGGGCCCATTAATAAATTGACCCAATCAACATGTTTCTCTTTTAGTTAATTTGACCACACCCCAAATTGACCCATAAGTAAATGGGTCGAAGGTGCCACCTCCACTTTTTTGTAATATAAACAATGTCAGAACATGTTAAAAATTGTTTCTTTCGATTGTATTGATCTGAGTTTGAGGTTCTTGTGTTTTAGGGGCTGTTACTTTCAAGAATCCGAATATGTGAAAATGAATATGAGCATCGAAACTGCATACCAAAAATCAGTTGATACAGTTTTGAATTGGATTAGTAAAGAAGTAGATACAAACAAGACGCAAGTTGTTTTCCGAAGCTTTTCTCCTGTGCATTTCAGGTTCATGTTCATCTTTTATATCTTGAATGTGAACGGTCTGTGGGCGGGTTGGGTAACGGGTCAGGTACAAATCACTTTCGTCCAAAAATTTATAAATAATTACTAATTAGTTTGTCAAATAAAAATACAAAGTTCATATTAATTAACTAGTATGGTCCAAGTGATCAACCCATGTGACCCGTTCGACAGATATGAACACATGAACTGTTCAATAATAATCTCATACCTAAATAAATTTGTTAGGAGGTTTATGCCTAAAAACACTTTGGGCAACTTTCATGTCACATCAACCCATTTGACCCGTTAGATAAAAAAAATAACCCAACTCGCTAATAGAATAACTGATGTAGACGGTTTAATAAATAACCCAACTCGCTAAAAAAATAACCCAACTCATTTACATTTTTAATAAATAATTAGTGTGCGGAATATGAACGTAAAAATTGTATTCTTTCACTAATAATATAACTGATGTAGAATGTTTAAGCACTGATTTTACATGTTGGGCTACTTTCAACTGGTTAAACCCGCCCATTAGAGATTAAAGTAAACCCTTTTGACCCGTTCATAAGTAAATGGGTCTAAGTTACCACCTCTATAAATCTTTGGTTAATATTGTTTTGTGTGTTTTTAGGGGCGGTGATTGGAAATCCGGCGGTAGCTGCCACCTCGAGACACTGCCAGACTTAAGTTCATCACCAGTTTCACCTAGCACAATGTTTTTCCCGAACATCATTAGCTCGGTGCTATCCAAACACAATAACGGGTCATCATCACAAACAACATTAGACTTATTAAACGTGACTTATATGTCAGCAAAGCGAAAAGATGGTCATGCATCTGTATATTATTTGGGCCCGAAAGATGGTGGGCCCGCACCTTTACGCAGACAAGACTGCAGCCATTGGTGCTTACCTGGCGTCCCAGATTCTTGGAACGAGCTTCTGTATGCAGTCTTTCTTAAACATGAATATTCCCTTTCTGGGAATTCTACCGCTGCCGCCATCCCACCGCCAATGTGATCTATGGTAACAAAAGGCGGGACGGTGCTTCTGTAGCCGAAAATGGATAGTTTGAGGTCTTGGTGAGGTGGGTTTATTGGTGGCGGCAGATGGCGGTCTTAAAGATTGTGGTGGTCGTTGAAAGCGGCGTAATTGTGACGGGAATTCAGTGCCAATTGCATTGATGAGAAATTGCATTTGATTTGTAAAGATTTAGGGGAATTTTTACATGTAGAGTTGGGGTGGTTGGGTATAGAAAGCATTGATTCATTCATGAATAGAAAAGAAATACATATTTTGGTGCTATAACTGGAGTAATTTGTAAATGTAAGGACTGATTTGCAATTTCTTGGCTTATTACTGTAAAGTTACAACTTGCATTGAGCAAATATAAGTTAACATTGAAGTTACAACTTGCATTGAGCAAAATATAAGTTACATGCAATGTTTGCGGCATAACCAGGTGTTTTTGTTGTCACCCACCGAAGCTTAGATATTTAAATGTGAAATCTGTCATAACTATGTTAGTTTTGGTTTGTTTGTATCAAAATACAAGATTATAGTTACATAACTAGAAACCACTTTCCCTTTTTTTACTCTATACATAAAATATTTCTTTCATTCGGAATTGAAAAGTTGTGCAATCAATACGCAAACAAGAGGCGTGATAAGAGAAATATCATAAATAAAATAAATTTTGATATGAAGAGTAAAATTAGGAAAAATCATTTGTAGGTATTTAACTAAATCATGAAGTTTTGATGTAAATTAACCAAAACGACGTGCTGTTAAAGAGTTTTGAGTCAAAGCTTAGGTGTGTTACAACATCATGATCACTATTCCCATACATAAGTGTATACAAATGTATGTATGTATATGTTTATATATCACACATCAATACTACCCATTTTGGATTGGAAACCAACAAGTGCTGCAACTTCTTTAGCCAATTCTTCAACCTTATCAACAATCTCCATTAGCAAAAACAAGAAGTTTGCTATGCAAGATCTTCAAGATTTTCAATTTCTTGCAGCTCTGAATTAGAAACTTGCATCAATGTTTGCTTCATGGTTTGCAACTCTGGCCCGATAAGGATCTTTGCCTGGTCTCTTTTCGTTTTCATGACGCTTTCTCCTAGCTCACGCATCATAATCCCAAGCGACAACCCAACATTTTTGCATGGATCTTTGATAGCTTTGAGCATCGTTGTTGAGGGCTGCGTACACAAATTAGCTCAATAAGTTAACGGCCCGAATAGGAACACAAGATAAATTACGCTTTTAACCTTGGTTATACCTGTAATCGCGAGGTAAGACATCCTTGAAGTGACAAAGTTAGAGAAGCAAGCTCCCTGAACAGCTCTGCTATCTGTTCATGTTTTCTCCAAGGACTGCAAAATCCATAATTTACGCACCACGGTTCCCACCTTGCAAAATTTGCCTGTAAAGTTATATGGATTTTGAATATTTTCACATGTTAAATTAATAAATTCGACACGGGTTGTGAATTATGAGTTAGTTTGATATAAACTGAGAGATATTACCAGTGGCTCATCACTTGACTTTGAGTGCAACACTGACTTGCAACTGCTTATGATTCGTTGACTTTTCTTTTGACCGGCTACGGTGAAGTATGATTCCATGCATTCTACATTCCATCATTGATATGTTTTTCTTAGTTAATACTATATCTGGTGATATGAACGGGCTTGGCGGTTATGTAACAGGTCAAAACAGGTTTGGGTCAAAATAGTTGACTTTTATGGGTCAAAAGAATTTGGGTTGATATAAAATGTTTTACAAGGTTAATACTATATCCGGTGACATGAACGGGCTTGGCGGTTATGTAACAGGTCAAAACAGGTTTGGGTCAAAATAGTTGACTTTTATGGGTCAAAAGAGTTTGGGTTGATATAAAATGTTTTACAAGGTTTTATGCTTAAAAATACACTTTTTGACCCGTTTGGCCGTTTGACTTGTTAGACATAAACCCGAATGGACTCATTCGTAAGCAAATGGGTCAAAATTACCACCTTCAATGCAGGAAGCTAGATCGTTAAATTTTAAGGAGGTCAAGCGATGAAATTCGTCGCTAGCCCACATGGGGAAAACTAATAAAGCGACGCATATGGAGACTATAAAACCCATGCCAACTGCTGAAAGGCGTTTATGAGCTAATTCCACGAACGTATGGGCCCGAAAACTTGAAGCCGTTACCAGGTTGAAGCTAAGAATAAATATTGCAACTCCATAATCATATCTCTTGTTAATACTTGGAATAAAACGACAATATGTTGCCAAAGCACCTATGCATTATACAATATTTTTCATTAATGTGCTTTGTTATCCAAGGCAAATTTGTTTATGCAAAAAAGGGAAAGCTCAAAAGAGGTAAATGTAAAGTTTTAGTTTCACATAGATAAGGGTAAACCGGGGGCAAACTCTTGATTTATTTTATGGGGGCTTAACCGAACTTTTATGGGGCGATGACCATAGTGTGGTGGTCGCTGCGATAGATTCCAGTTCATTTGTGAATTGTGATTGTTTGTCACCCACCCCAATTGAATTACTAATTCATAGTTCATTGAGTAAATTACAAATGTCGTCCTTTATGTTGGCACTAGATTGCAAAGTGTGTCCGTTGTCTTCAAAAATTATAAAAAACGTACTTCATGTTTGCAAACACCTGCATGTTATGTCCTTTAGCCCTAACTTAGTTAGTTTTCATGTTTAAATTAGGGTAGATTGGTAATTTTACTCATTTAATTTAAAATCTATTTAATAATTAAAAAAAGAATTTTGAAATATTAAAAATATATAAACATATAAATCAGTCCTCCTCTTTCAACTCTTAACTCTTTCTCTCTCTAGTTCCTGGTCTCGTCACCACCACCATCACTACCACCCACCTGCCAGCACCACCTAACCCCGCCTTCCCTCACAACCGTCAGCACCTTCCACCACCACCACTACCACCCACCTGCCGCCACAACCTACCCACCACCACCACACCATCCACCCAACACAACCTAAAACACCTAAAAATCCTCAAACCACCACCAAATAACATATTCACCCATCACAAACAACCGCTACAACCCCGCCGTCATCTGTGACCACCACCGCCACATGCGACAATGGTGATAGGCGATCGGTCTTGTCCGGCGCCACTTGCTCCCCCTTTACTTTATATCGCACTTGACAACGTACCCATTGTGTTTTAAACATCGAGTATTGGGTCCAGTTGTTCTGATTTAACCATGAAAACTAGCTGAGTTAGGGCTAAAGAACATAACTTGCAATGGTTTGCAAACATCGAGTACGTTTTTTTGTACTTTTTGAAGACAAAGAACACACTTTGCAATCTAGTGTCAACATAAAGGACGACTTTTGTAATTTACTCTAATTCATTTAATAAATTCAAATTCCATTATTTCCGAGTCTTTTTGGCAATTTCCACTTTTAAATCCAGTTCATTAGACTGCGGGGTGTGGGCGGCGGTTTGTGGCGTGGCTAGCCAGGCAACGCTGCTGAAGCCACACCGAGCCAGCGTTGCCCCACTGGCGTGGGATATCGGCCTGGCGTGGGGCGGTCTTGGAGTGTGATGTGATGTGGCTGGCCACGATTGGTTAGCTGGATATAGCCATTAGGCTAGCCGTTTGGCCAACGACTATTTATTAGAAAAAATAAAATTATTTCTTATATATACCTATAATACTAATTAATTTTTATCCAAACTTCGAAATTCTATTTCCACCACCATAATACATGGATAGCGAAGCGAAGAGATTGATTTTTTTATTAGTAATGTGATTTTTTTTACTAATGTAAATGTAACATATATTTTTTTAGTTATTTGGTGTTATAAAAATTAAATTAATAAATTATACTATTACAACATAAAAAAAATTATAATTACACTTGGCTGGCCACGCCAACTCAAACCACGCCACCCGCGCCAGCCATCTCCCCCGAGTGGAGCCCACCTTTGCCACATGCCATCCCAAACCCCTGTCCAAGCCCCACCACACCCCAATACCCCATAGTCTTAAAATTCCAATTCCTTTGACAAATTATAACTCTTTAAAAATAACAAAACAAAGCACCCTTTAGCCTTATTTCAAGATTTTGGATTAAGTCAAGTTTATACATGCACTCCACATCTTCGAGTTAAATCTCCAAATCCAAATAACGTTTAATAGGTTTATACTTACCAAAAACAAATATTAAAATGGCAATAACTAATGCGTTTCCATTCTTTCCAAACTCATTTGCCAAAATTGATGCCAAACACCCGAGTCCGCCTCCAACTATAGTTCCAAAGCCTCGAAGCAAGCCTTTGCTTAATGTGGCACCTTGGATCATCATCATCATACTCAGTAAATCCTACTAATAGCAAAACTAAGGTAGGGTCTGAGGAGGGTAAGATGCAGACAGCCTTATCTCTACTTCATAGAATAGAGAGGCTGCTACCAATGAGACCCCGCTCAAAAGTTAATATTATATTTGTCATAGGGTATAGAAAGTTAAGTAGCCCGGATACTAATAAAGTTAGAACAATAACATGTCAAAATGGACGGGTTAGATGGAAAACACTTTTATTTTTTATTTAAGCAGGTGTTGAGCGTGCTAAGGGTTGAAATAAAGGAAGTGTTTTGGGCCCCATTTCCTTAGAGCATTCACATCTCTTCCATCAAAATATGTGTGTGAAGTTTTTATATTATGTAAAGCATAAAAATGTGGTTGTGAGTGGAGGAGAAAGAAAATGTTACTATTCATCTGTATATTTGAAGGGACACTGTTTATCCCTATAATTTTTTAATATATTTTGAAAGTGTCGTGACTGAATGAGAGAGATCAGGTAATGATAAATGTATAAGAAAATATTATTTAATTAAATAGAAGAGAGAAAATGTATGTTTTTTAGTGTAATATATTGTAAAAATATGATGGAAGTGATGTGAATGCTCTTATGACCTCAAATTCTTAAAAAAAAAATTATATTATATGCAGGTGATTTTGCCTTTACGATATATGACTATGCATACTCAGATGATAGATGAATAATAAGATCTAAGACAAATTTTTTTCTTATATGAAAAGGGCCCCAATTTTTTATCGGTTTGGCCTAAAATTTTTAAGCCGGCACCTGTTGGGCTGACCATACACACTTTATTGTCTAAGTTTTAACTTAATAATAAGTTTGTAAATTAGTATGACTGTAAAAAATGTATTAAGACAACAATAATGTGATTTTTATTAAAGCATTTTTTAGCCATCATAACTGTCAAAGATAAAACATAGCACGAATCAATATATCTATTAGGGGCAAATTAAAACATAGCACGAATTGACATATCTATCTATAAGGGGCAAATTATTTGGTATGGACCAAAACAGGCTAAATTATTAAAATTGAAACACTTTTAAATGAAAGTTGCATTTTTTTTAATAATTAACAGTCAATATGATTCATAAACTACTTTAGTAGTTTTTTAATGTTGCAGTTTTTTTAAATAATTAACAAGTCAAATATGATTCCATAAACTAGTGTAGTAGTTTTTTTAAACTTAATTTTTAACAAGTCAAATACGATTCCATAAACTACTGTAGTAGTTTTTTTAAACTTAATTTTTACCCAATACACATGCTTCCATAACCTAATTGACCTATTTTTACGTAAACGGTCAATTAGGTTTTGTATAAGGTAATTGGTATGGGTTGAAACAAGTCGGTTGGGTTGTCTAAAACACTTTTTTTTTGTCAATTTTAATATAACTTTTGTGTTGTATATGATTGCAAAAAAGCTACAATAATAATATTTTCTTTAATTAAATGGCATGTATGCATTAAAAAATAAAATCTAGGAGAATTCTGACCCGTTTTATTACTGTTTTTTTTTCCAACTAATCTATTTTATACGAAACTAACCTGAATTAACCCGTTTACCTCTACCAAAAACTCTTTATGAAGAGGTAACATTGATGACAAACCTGCAAAGAACTCAAAGATAACTTCAACTGTCATAATAGCCCACATTGCATTTTCCCCAACTTGCTCAAAGAGTGGATCTAAGATATAAATAAGTGAAACCAAAACCAATGAAAATCCAACTTTGAGACTATGAATTATGTTTTTCACACTCTGGTCACTTTTTTCATTTATTGGAGAAAAGGGTTTCTTTTGATTTGTGTGGGTGGGAGAAGTTATTTTCCTATTGGAATTGTGAACAATGTCAATGTTGGTGCTCATTGTGGACTTGTGATGGTTTATTTTCACCCTTTTACATAATCAATATATACACGCACAAAGTTTTTGAGATTTGGAATTAGGTAGTGTGAAAGCGGACATTGTTATTAATGGTATAAATAAACCAAGCCCTTATTTAATTTTGAGTTTGGCTTGTTTAACTTAAGAGAATTCGAAATTGTTTAAAACTCTATGTTTAAAGCTCGGCTAGGCTCTAAAGTGATATTTCAAACTAGAGTTTTGCTTAGGCCTCAGTTGGTTTATTACTTATCAATTATTAAAGTATTGTAGTTTCACACACATATATATATATAATAATAACTATTACGTAACTATATTATCCCTATCTTAATTAGTAAGTTTTGGTCCCCACAAACAATTACTATTCATTTTTTCTTTGTTTTCATTGGTTCTTCTATTTATCCTAATAACACTTTACCCACTTCTTTTCTTTCTTATTTTTTTTCAAAATAAGAAAGCTTGCATATTCAATACCCTCTTTCACAAATTATCCCAATGTTAATGTTAATTAGTAAGTTTTATCCCCTCACACAATTAATGTTTATTTTTTCTTTATTTTCATCGGTTCTTCTATTTATACTAATAACACTTATTTCACTTATTTTCTTTCTTTTATTCTTTTTTATTTTATTTTTCAAAATAAGGAAGCTTCCATATATAGTACCCTCTTTTACAAATTATTTAACTATTTCCACCGTATTTTTAATGTCCACTTCCATCAAATTTTAACATATAATGTGACTAGGTTATCACCGGGGATTGCTTCCCGGGCTCGAAAAAATAACTTGTATTAAGACTCTATATGATCAACAACTTAATTAAAATCATTTTAGAAGTATGAAACATTAAATGTATTAGCTATAAAAGAGTTAAAATGATACAAAAATATATTTTCAATCTCTACAAACATATCGATCTCATAAAACTATCTAACATCATACATTGTTAGTCACTATCTCATATTAGAAGAATTTAAAAATAAGTTGTTGCTCAGAATATTAAAACCTATCACTATAAAATACAATTTGAGGGTATATACACAACAAAACTAACTTCAAAATCATCACCAGTTTTTTTAACACGAATCATAAAAGTTATATTATTATTGAAAATAAAACAACCAATAATTATTGCAAAGCAAAAAACCCAACAATTCAAAGTACGAAATTACTAATTCTCATATCAAAATACGAACTATCGAAACTTCAAGAAGAATCTGTAACACCAACATTCACTATGGTAAACCTACGCTTTGAAGAAGATCAAGGCAGTGAGGCATCGATATCGTACATTTCATAAAGATTTCGTTTGCCATTTTCATTGTTCTACACATCCTCAACACTCTTCGACTCATTCGTAGTCGTATTATCCTGGATACTTGAGTCATCTACAACGTCGTAATTTTTAAGACATTCATGAGGCCAAAGTTCTGCATAATCCTCGTTTGAGATATAGAAGCCTTCGTCTCGAAGAATTTCCAGTTCCATAAATTTAAAAAATCTAAGATTAAAACGAACAAATTTGGTAGAATGATAAAGATTAGATAACAGTAAGATATTACGAAATAATTTTCAACATAGGAAGAATGATGAAGAATAATCAAAGAGACGCCGTCACGCCATTCTCTGGATACACATTTATAGTGATCAATTGATCTATCATCTAGCCTTTTAAAATGACGAACAAGTATCATCTCAAATGGCAAATATACCATTGAATGAATAGATTCAAACATATAATTGATGATAGTATATAGTTTAGTAAACTAATCTATACTATATAATAAAACAAACCAATAAAGAGACAGTTGTATTATTCTATACCATCTTTTAATTGTAGATAATTATTATTTAATTTAAATTATAAAATATTAATTAAATTAAAATAAATCTTAGCTACTCTAAATTAGATAAAGTCTTATCTAAACTATTAATTGTAGATAATTATTATTTAATTTAAATTACTAAATATTTAATTAAATTAATATAGATCTTATCTACTCAAAATTAGATAAAGTCTTATCTAAACAAAAAAACATTTATTAAATAATATAGATCTTATACTCAAAATTAGATAATCTTATCTACAAAAATTGTTTCACAAAAGTGATAAATGTTTATTTATTGTGATTATATTGTTACTGAGAAATTATATTAAACAACTTATTAATGAAACCAAAAATTTAAAATAGTATTACCTAATTTAAAAAATAATAAAAAAAATCCTTTTGATTTAGAAAGATTTTTTTAATAATAGATAAACCCATGTAATACACAGGGTTCTTAATAATATAATATTTTTTATTATTTGCTATATAAAATTAGATTTATTCAACCCGTAAATACACAGAGTTTTTTAAAATATAACTTTTTTTGTTATTTAGTATATAATACCACCTGTGAATACACAGGGTTTTTTAAAAATATAACTTTTTTATTGTTTAGTATATAAAATTATATTTATTCAACCGCAACCAATACACGAGTTTCTTAAAGATATACTATTTTATTATTTAATATATAAAATTATATTTACTCAACACGTGCAATAAATAAGTTTTTAAAAATATATTATTTTTATTTAATATATAAAATTATATTTATTTAACCCGTGTAATACACGAGATTCAACCTAATAATTGCGAATTAGCTAACATATTTAAGGATATGATTTATTTGTGAAAGTTGGATAGCGTAGAATATGCGTATATATAATTGACATTTATTAAAACCCTTATCATCTATTTTTGAATTTCAATACATTGGTAGTAATTATTTATATAATAGATTGTGTAAGTAGTAATCATGAGATTCTTTTTTTTTTACACAATCAATATAATAATGGCTAATTGTCGTATACCATTTTTTTACTAATTTTCTTTAAGTATTATTATCATTACATAAATAATGTTGACAAACTTATGATATTATCCGAAAGTAAATATTATATAAATTGGTAATTTCATTCAAATTCTAATTTTTCTTGATAAGTTACTTCCAAAATTATGGAAATGATTTATAACTAATTAACGAAAAATATATATAGTAATATGTCATATCAAAAATTTGAAATTTGAATTTGAAAAAATTTCAAAATATGGAAACTATTATATATTAATGACCTTCAAATCAATCCGATGTATCTAGTATATCTAAAAATATAAACGATGTAAACTTTTCCATTCGTAATTAAATAAATATTCGGACTGGTGTAATACAATTCTTGTTTGCTTTGAATCTTAAATCTAAAATATGGAAAGTTTTGATTAGTTTTTACAATACAGTGTATAATAAATCATAATTTTAAAAATCTTTTAATAGAAAATATGGAAAGTTTTAATTACTAACTAAATACAAAAGAATAGAAAGAAACTGCTAGTTTGAATTTGAAATTCTAAATGAAACGTCTGATTTAACATATCAACTATCTAGGTACCATATACATCTAAATTGAATTAAAGATAAATGAGTATTTAACGCAAACAAAAAATAGCGACATGATTGGATCATATACAAAATCCCAGACATTGTATGTCGAACATAGCAACAAAAGGTTAATACGTACATTTTCAGGATACACATATATAGCTATTTAGTAACACAAAAGATAAGGTAATAGGACATCAAAACATGATGTTAATAGTACCAAGAACTCAGAAGTTAGTGAAGAAACAAACTTGTAAAAAGACATCGTCCGGATGATATATATTATATATATATATATATATATATATATATATATATATATATATGAGGTATTTGGGTTTATAGAAGAACAAAATATAACATGATTCCTTCGGTAAACAAAAGCTAAAAAAAGGATGGATTAAATAGAGATGACAACATGAGATGGAAAAACCCTAAAACACAAACGATGGAGATGATGACGAAATATAATGTAATAGACTATACCAAATATTACATAGAAAACAGGGAATCGAAGATCAACAAACCTATTATATCGGAGTTTTTTTGAGAAGATCACTCTTAAAGATTCAAGTAAAAGCAGATTATGTAGAGAGAGGTGATATAAAGGAGAGAAAAAAGGTGAGAAATATGATTGTAAAAGGAAAAAGGTTAGGGTTTTCATTAATATATAGAATCCGAATAGAACGGGTCAAATACCAAATATGGAGATTCGCGAGAAAAAAAGCTCCAGCCTATTTTCCCGCCAGAAAGTTATCTAGGGGGCTCTTAGGTGATGACACATAAGCCCTTATTTATTCATTTATTATATATAATAGATGATAAAATATTAATAAATTTCTATTTTTTTAACATATATAATGTGATGTCGAACCAAGAGAAGTACTATAGAAAGTGTTATTTAATGGTTGATTGTTTATTAACTAATTTGACTGGAAAAGTAGAATTCATTGTTGAGAATTTGTTTTAAGAACCAGATTGACGATAAAATTAAAGAGTTGTAGAAAATTGTGAGAGAATTGGATCCTTCCAGGGGTTCAGATTCAAAGTGGATTCAATATTACTTTCAATTGGGAAAATCACAAAAGATTAAGCAAACTAATTGATTATGATAGACAAGGACAATTCACATCGGTTACAAAACAAAGGAGGATTTATCACCTCAATATCAATTAGAATTTAACAAATGAACCCTTGATCTAATATATCCCGAATGCTAGAACTCTCAGGAATCGAAAGATAGGAACAACGTTATAATTAGAAACCAAAAGTTTACAACCATTCAATCAAATAAGTAAACAAGCATTAAATGCTTAGATTGCAATCCCAAATACAAAGAAACTAAACAAAATCGTCCACTTACAAGAATCCTCCACCTGAAGAAATGACTAAGGATTAGCCGCTCATGAGGTTGAATTTGATCTTCAGTTTAGATGTTTGATTGCATGTTTGATGATGGATTAATGAATTGAATGATTGGAATCCTCAAAAAACCTTGTTCTTTTCTCCAATATCGTCTCTTGGGTCGCCAAAACGACTTCCAGTGCCAAAAGACCCCGATAACCCTAAAAATTGCGGCTTTAATAAGTTTCCCCATCTCCATAGCCGTAGGCTACGGATCTGCCGTAGCTTATGTTAGAGTCCATTTTGATGTCTTTTGTATAGAAATTTTCATAGCCTACTCCACCGGCGTAGGCTACGCAAGCAAATTTCTCAAAATGCTTGTTTTCTCCATTTCTTGACCATTCTACCTTGTAGGTTCTTCATGTAAGCTCCCAAATCACTCGTTTAACCTATAAAAACATATTTCCAATAAATCCAAGTGATTTACCATGTAAAAACACACAAGAATTAACATTTAAACACCTAAAATACCAATTTAAAACCCATCCATCATAGATTACAAGTGGCTAATTTTTCTCATGTCACATTTTTCTAATTTCACTGAAAGTTGAATTTCTTTAATTGATAGTGTCTAACTTCAAATTTAATATATATTTTCTGCGTTTATACATAAAGACTCTTTTAAGGGTTGACACCACACCTAAGCAAACCCAAGTGCTCCATTTGATTGTCAAAATGTTAATCATACACCAAAAGTATGATTTAACTTGAATATATATCATTTAGGATTGTTGATTTAACTTGAATATATTTCAATTAGGGATTTGATTGTTTTATCCTTATGCACGTTATACATCCACATACATCAATAAGACTAATGGCAAGCACAAATGTTGTCAATACCATCCTATTTATCTTATTGACAGTTTTGTCACATTGTCACTCTTTATTCTTTTTCAACCAGGTTAGGTTGTTAAACAAACATTTTTCATGAACGTTATAGATAATAAATTTATATGGGACGACGGGTGATTTCAAACACGATTTTCTTTATTAAGTCGGTTTTAGGATGTTTTAGATATATTGAGTACACCTTGAGCAACTCTGAACCTGTTTTCATTGTAAATGAATATTTTACGTTCAAAGTCCCCGGAGATTAAACTGGCCCTAAAAATTAGTAAAAAGATCGGGGATTTGGGCCAAGATCAAGATGGACTAAAAACTGGTTATACCTCTCTAGCGAAAGGCACTAATTAAGGTCCCATACTCTCAAGGAAAATTGTTTCAACTGTGCTGGAAACACATGTGGATGCTTTTGAAATCTTTTCTACTGCCATAACTTATCTTTAAAACTATAAAACTAAATTCATCTTACAATGAATTTTTAGTCCAATTTATAAACTTAGAGGTGTAAATAAAGTTACCTCGAACTCAGCCTGCGATAATTTTTTGAAGTTCGAGCTTAGCTCATTTATTACATATTTGCATACATATGTTATTACCTATATAGGGAGATGATCATGAGAAAACTAGATATAAATGAGAAAACTAAAAAAGCCTAAAAAACATACAACTTTTGGTGGGAGGGTGGATTTAGGTTTTTGGGGGTGGGGGTGGGGGTGGGGGGTTTAGGTTTTTGGGGGGGTGTCGGTGGGGGTGCACAAGTGCAGTACAACTTTTTTTTTTGAAAAAAAGTTTTTTTATATAATATTTTTAGCGATTTTTAATAAAAAATTAAAATTTTTTGATAAGTATTTTTTGGCTTTTTTAGTTATTTTTTTGTTTTCTCATTTAAACTAGTTTTCTCATGATCCATCATCTTGTCGTAAAACTGTGTCAAGCAGTACTAATGCTATACCACTGTTAGCGACCACCAACACCGGAAAAACTCTTAAAACAAAATAAATAAAAACAGAAAAAATAATGCCGAGCGAAAAGCAGACGTAAAATCTTTAAATTACGCACGCTCGTTGTAGAGAAATTAAAACGGAACGTAAAATATAGAAAAAAATAACTAAGTCAATCCAGGGCCCGCACGTCGCGACGAACTTGTCAAACGGAGAAAAAAAATGTGTTAGACGGGCCAGTCAAACAGGATAAATATACGAAAAAAATGTTGAAATCCACACGCATGTTGCGATGCGTTAACTCACAAAATTTAGAACGAAAAACTTGGGATATATGAAAAGTATGGTGGACCAAAATTGAAAATAAAAAAGAATTGGAATTAAATTGCAAATGATGAAAAGCTTTGGCTTAAAAGTAAAAAAAAACAAAGAGTCTAAATTGTAAAAGAAGAAAACTTTTGGGGGTAGAAATGAAAATTATTTTTTAATCTTAGATAAAGATAAGGATAAATATAAGTGATATCTATATTATTAATATTAAAAGAAATATATTAAACAAATATAAACAAAATTTGTGAGATTGAAGGAGAGAATGCCATGTGCATTATTTGTAGTCTTTTATTATAAGTTAGATTTATATTATGTAACATGTATGTATATAATATATTACATAAAGATTAATACATTTATAATAAAATAGGCTCATTTAAGTTGGCGAGCCTACCCAAACTTGATATACGAAGCTTGCGCTCATTTATTTAACAAACTTATTTTTAGGTCCAGACTCATTTAAGCTCAACCTGATTGAATCTCTTAGTGAGCTAGTCACGAGTTGCTCCCTCTTTACATTCCTATCTCATCATATCATAAAGCATAATCCCTTGATGTGATTAGGCATGCATAGCATGCAGAATTCCATGTATCTATGTCTACAAATATCTATAACCACCTTCTTTAACTATTATTTTATCCGTACTCCGTATAATAATATACACGACTCTTATATTACGCACATGTGTATGTGTGCGTGCATATGTTTGTCTAAAGAGATTGTTTGTGCGTAGATTGACGGGTCAAGTAATGTGGTCGGGTTGAACTGAAGTATTTGTACATGCTAAGGCCATAAGTTGAACTAGGTTTATTACCGCCGCCGTGTTACGGCGAACTACTTTTATTATTTTATCTGTGTTTATATGTGCTTCGAAATCACTACGAGCGCGTTGCGCACGGAACCGCTGGCAAGAATAAAAAGGAAATGTAAAAAACATTAAAAGATAACCAAAAGAAAATCAAAAAAAAAAAGTTGTATCATAATGATGTGACAAGAATAAAAAGAAAATATAGAAAAAACACTAAAAGATAACCGAAAGAAAATCAACCAAAAAGTTGTATGGTAATGATGTTCGTATGAAAACCGTGGTCAGAGATGAGCAAATGGTACTGGGTACCGTTACCGAATTTCCCGAACCGAAAGATCTTAAGTACCAATTTGGTACCGACTTTTGACATTCCTGGTACCGGTTCGCTACCGGTTTTTACCTTCATTATACCGGTACCTTAACCGGTATTTGCGACACCAGTACCGATTCGGTATCGGTTGGCACCGAGCTCATCCCTACCCCTGAAACAAAAAAAAAGAAATCATTAAAAGTCGAAGAAAATCAACAAAAAAAAGGTTGTACGATATCGTTGTTGTTCGTACGGTACCCGTAATCAGAGATGAGCAAATTGTACGGTGTAGCAGGACCGAATTTCCCAAACTAAAAAAAGTTTCTATATCAATTCAGTGCCAACTTTTGACGTTTTCTGTACCAGGCTGGTGCCGTTTTTAACTCTCATGCACCGATATCGAACATGACCATATCGGTATTTTCGATACCGGCTGACACCAAGCTTATCCTAACCCGTGATAGAAAAAAAAATCATTAAATTATAGAAAAATATGAAAATGTATTTGACTTAAAATGTAAAGTAAATAATAATTCATATTATAATATTAAAATAATAAAAATATTAAAAAATTATAGATATTATTATAATATTAAAACTACGTTGTATTATTAATAACAGAGTATAGTATAATATAATATAATGTATTATTAATAATAGTTTAATATAATTATTAATACTAGTATAGTATTATTAATAATATATAATACAATATAACTTATAATAAAAGACTCTAAATAGTGACATATGGCATTCTCTCCTTCAACCTTTTAAATTTTATTTATATTTATTTAAATTCGCTTATTTAATTTATTAATAATTACTAAATATTTGATTAATATCTAATTAAATCTAAGCTAATTTATTAATATATAATAGCATATGATGTTCGTTATCAAACTCATATTATCTATATAAGTTCATAAATAAACAAGATGGGTATACATACACAGAGAAATGTATAATATATTTTCATATATAAAAAACCATATCTATCTAATCCTTTCTTTTAAGATAAACGTATAATTCATATATCTATATCTATAATCTATATCTACAAATTATAATAAATCAAAACCATCTTAGGTCACATAGTTTTCTCTTAAACATCTAATGGCCACGTGACAATATATTGTAAGGTATTGACTACATTTGAGCGGTAAAAAAAACAAGAATATTCAAGACTTTTTCTCTCTCCTACTATTCAATTCTGTATTGATGTGTGCTAAACAGACTATTAAAATTAACTACTTTAGAATCTCTAAGCTAGACACTAAAAAGCTTTAAAATCTAGCTCGACCTAAACTTAACCACACAATCGGCAAGTGTACCGATCAATGTAGTATAACCTAAGTAAGTCCGGATATCGAACCCACAAGACTCTACTAATTACGCTAACTAGACTCTAATAGACTCGAACAGACACGACTCAAACTGTTTCATTGTTTTTTTTTTGGGGGGGGGGGTTACTAAAATCTAAGGAAATCTATTGAACTAATTATTAACTAAAATCACGCGAATACGAACTAATACGAAAACTGAACTCAGATGGAGATGAAAGCTACCTAGACTAGAATCCTGAATTGATTTTAAGTAATTACCAATTAAGTTAACCTTGTGATACTAAACCTATTAAGATACCAACTAAGCCCCTCAACCCTTCTCGAGGTGAAACTTATGGCACTACCTAGGCCGTTAATTCTACCGGTTATTAGACTTCTTTCCAGTTATCTAATTATTGTGTAAGTACCCTAATGTTGACCTACTCTTTTCCAATTACAGATCTAGGGTAGTTTAGTATCTTGATTTGAATTGATAGACTAATAAACCAACGGGGCAACTAAGGCACGACTTTTTCCAAAGACTATCTAAAGCAATTCGCCGGGTAAGACCTACCAATAGCCCCGCACCTTCCAGCTATAAGGACTAGTAGAACACTAAAATCTAGCAAACCATTAACTATCACTTCTAGGGGTTTATTGGCCAATTCACCCTAAAGGTCAATAACACAAGGTCAAAGAACTAGCATGAACCTATTCCGTAGCAGACAACCACTAAGATTCACACTAAGCAATAGATAGCAATTCACCAAATTAAGCACGCATACACACCAAATCAATCAACTAAACTTTTTACAAAACACAATCAACCCATAAAAAACGTGCAATTAACTAAAAATGTTCAAACTTTATTTCAATCATTCATCATAGTCTAGGCAGTTAAATGTTTAGCCAAACATGATTATTAACGAAAACAAAACAAGGTTAATCAAACAGAAATTCATCGTTACAAGTTCTGAAATAGAAATCAAACAAACAAGGATTGTAAAACCCGAGCTATGTCTTCAAATCTTCAATCTTCGCTTCACCGAATGATTCCAAGCTTCAAACGCAGCTGATTCACCTCCAAAATATGCTCTAGAACTCTCAAAATTCGTAACCCTAACACCGGAGGCAACTTCCTCTATTTATACGCCGAAAAAACCTCATCAAAACACGAAACAGAACACACCGGCTGCGTAACTACCCCCGTCGCGCTACGCAACTGGTAACCCCTCTGGGCGTCTCGTATGGCGGCGCCCCCATTCCTCCTGTTTTATTTTTTCTTCAAACGCTTGACTTTCCGATATGCGGTCGACTCCCGTTTTTCTTCCAAACTGCTTGTTTATCATCACTTTAAGCAACGGGACCTGAAATCACAGCTTAACGTCAGCAATATCGAAATTCTAACCTAAACTAGACTCAAACTATCTAAAAACTGACCAAAAAATACAATATAAACACATGTACTTTGCAGTACATCAAACATCCCACACTTAAGACTTTTTCGTCCCTGAAAAAGAATCTATGCAAAACGGAATCAGAAACATAAAATTATTCGGGTCCAAGTATAGATTACTTTTTAAAGCCAAGACTTGTATTAGCTGCGATTGCAAGTATATTTGTCCCTTTAAACCCGAACCCGGTTCCAAGCCCTAATCATGCAAATTTAGTTCAAATGTGGTCAATCTACCTAGGGTCTCACACTAAAAGCCACAGTCCATCTACTCCCGCCTTAAGCTTATAAAACAAAAGGGACGATCACTGGACCAATTCCTAACCGTTTTATACCACAATCAAAAGAATTTAAAACCAATTTTTTTCACTTCTTTTTCTTTCCTTTTTTTCTTTTCCTTGAGCGTAGACGTTGCTTTACCTAACCAGAGGCTGTCTCAACCAGAGTCACCATCCCCGAGAGCGACAACGTGAGCGTCGGTAAATTTTTTTGCCATAATGATTTCGACACATCCCAGAGGCATTCTAAGTCAGAGTCACTATCCCCAACAAACATTACGTAGGCCTGCGCTACTTTTCTTAGTTTCTAGCTCAATTTATTCTCTTATTTTTCATGATTAAAAATTCTAACAATTTTGGCTTATAACGACATTCTTTATACTTTTATTGGCGGTTTCAACTTCCCATTTTTCCTAGATGAGCACCCACTAGTAAACCGATAATTAAGGTATATTACTATCAAAGGAACCTAGAACCGACTCGAGCCTACCCGCATATCCAAAACTAGACACAAGCTCGACTATTCTCTTCTCATATTATCAACCCCGAACAAAAATCTAGCTTTTCTATCATTTTCCGTTTTTATTTCTGCAAACTTCTTTATTCAACAGACATTTTCTGATTTTTTAAATTTTTTTTTAACTAATGCATAAATAGAATTATACTAAATTATAGTACGACTCTAAATGTACAACTCTAATATCCCATTCCCACACTCGAGATTTGCATTGTCCCTAATGCAAGAACCGAACAAGACTCAACAAAACCAAACTAAACACTACCTATTTCAAAAACAAAAGAAAGTAAAAATACAAAACTTTACAATGAAAAAGTCTTAGCTAAAAAAATGTGAGTTGTCAACGTGCCAGTCAATTCCACATATGGCCTCCAATACCGAACGTGCTCAGCAAACAATACCAAACTCTCTCTCACACGAACGGAAAGCGGCTCCAATCATCAACCTAAAAACAAGCATACCATACCAAACCAACCAAACACAAGCATCCAAACTACAATCATCCGAAGTTCAAAAGAGAAATAAAAATATTGTCTTAACTAATACAACCAAATCGAACTATCAAAGCAACATAAAATAGAATAAGCATAAAAGGATATATGCAGCTTTGATCCTTCTTCATCACTCATCATCGTCCTCCTCATCCATCTGCTGCACCCCTGAACCTCCTGCTCCCTGATGTCCTCCATACTGGGCACCATAATCATAGCCATATCCACTCTGACCACCCCACTGATCATACCCGGGTATTGACCATAAACATATGGGTGCTGCTGCTCAGCACCATAAGCAGGTGATGGAAGTAGTCCAGGAAAAGGTGGAGGGTCATTCAAGTTCATACCCATGTACCTCAACATGTCATCCTGTCGGTGGTGGCTCTGCATCGTCCATGGGTGATCAACTCTCATCCTATCGAAACGCTGCTGAGTAAGATCATAAACAACTTCATGAGTAAACGGACCGGGTCGTGTCTGGCGAAGTGGATGTTGCTGAGCTGGGATCTCGTGCCTCTGTCTAGGTCTCTGCGAACGTGTCGGGATAGCACCCTGCATGACATCAGCCGCCTTAATACCTGCTGGCGGCTGAACCTGTGCACCCGGATAATCCATCCATTCCGGTGGGTCCGAGTATGTCAAAATACCTGCTGACTACATGTCCCCAACACTGCAGTAACTCGCTGGAACATTCAGTCTCATATGCTCCAACTTATATTTAGTGAACGCACCCATATTATTTTCCAACCTAGCAATGTACGACCCCAGATCCAACGTCGCCCGATTTCCTCCTCTACGAGTCCTATTACACGACCAAGCGAAGAAACTCGCTAAATTCCAATTTTGCCTCTCTACCATACACATCAAGGCAAATATATCCAACCAATTTGCCTTGTTCTCACCTGACCTTCTTCCAACAATCGTCATTGCTAGCACCTTAAGAATATATCTATATACCGGATCACAAACCGAAGTGGTAAGGTTCGTACCGAAGAATGGTACGGTAGCAATCGACTCCCAAAATCTGGCCAACACACTCGGAGCCAAACAATTGTTTCGTGGGTGATTGTACACACCTCTCAACCCATCAACAAATTCATTTGTCTGAACTTCTTCCTCAGAATAAAAACCCAAAGCTACCCCAAACTCGGCTATACTCATCTCGTAAATATTTCTACCTAGCGAAAACGATACCGCATTCTTCTCAGCAAATGTACCCTCTTTGTGTTGAAAGGTACAATGAAACTCAATAGTCAGCTCTGTGTACTGTGGCCAACGGCAATCCACGGCCTCAATCAATCTCGGCCCAAACAAATTGCCACTCTTTCACGAACCCCCATTGTTTGTAACCAATCCCAGTTAATCGTACGGTGCTCCAAAAGATTTGTTTTCGTATACTTCACCAGTTTTTCCCTCTCTGCAGTGTCTTCCTCAAAATCCAAAATCGGGTGGTCGACGATCCTTTCAGGTCGACCATAAAGTCTCCAATCTCGATTACGATATCTTATCTTCCTTTTTCTTGGATCTGGAAGACTCTCCTGTAAGGCCGGGTCACCTTGTGGGCGAGGAGTTGGGCCTCTTTGTCTCTTTGGGTCCCTGGAAGAACCTTCACCTGACATTTCCTTGGATTCGGATTAAGCAAGAAAAATGAAGACTTGGACTTGTGGTGCTCGAACTTGTCCAAAACCACGAAAAGATATCGCGAAATTTGGTGAAAACGATGGTGGGTATTGTAGGGGAAGTGATTGTGGTGATGTAGGAAGAAAAATGGTGTGATTTGGTGAATAAATGAGTGAGTTATGGTGAAAATGGTTAGTTTTGCGGCTAGGGTTTCGCAAAGGAGAAGAAGAAGTGTTGTGTAGCAAAGGGGGTCACGAAACAAGCTTTGAACCGGTAGGGGGGGGGGGGCGGCGTCGCGTAGCGCGACGGCCCTAACCCTACCCGTCGCGTATAGCGGCGCTTCATTTTATATTGTTTTTGAACCCCCCGGTGGCGTAGCGCGACGGGCCCTGGCGCTACGCCAGGGTCCGTTTTTCACAGAAAGTTTCTTAGATTTCTGGTGTTCATGCCTTAGAAAATTTTCCACATCCGAAAATTTTCACCCCCATTGCCTTAGAAAAATTTTCAATCACCTTCCAACTCCAAAACCCCAAAAATTTTTCTAAGTATCAAAAACATATACCCGGTGTCACACCCCAACCCGCAGCGGAATAAGAGTCGGGGCATAGTTGGGTTATCACCAAAGCTCATGATATTTACTAATATGTTTCATATTTATTAAAGTCAAAATTACATTCCCAAATATCCAAACATTTCCATACAATACAAAGAAAATAAACCAAACAAAACAATTCCAAACTCTAAATCATTTTATTCTTCTAGTCCAATCCTAAGTGTTTCTTGCTGCAGCTGGTTCACCTGTATCATGTGTAAAAATGGGGGTTTTTGGGTCAACATAAGTTGGCGAGTGAACCTTGTTAGATAAACATTTATTATTGATTTTCTTGTTAGTTTATCAGTGAAAAATTGTGCATAATCATGAATGAGCAAATGTAAATAATCAAGCAGGAGCAATTGCAATCACAACTATAACATACAGTAACATATGCTAGCATACATTAACATACCAACATCGTACAATAAATAACATGAATGAACTGTGCGATCAAGGCTCAATCAAACGGAGCCGATCGTATTGCATGTACTGAAATGATAAATGTCTGTGCGATCAAGGCTCAATCAAACGGAGCCGATCGTATGTGGGCACGCCAGGTTCACGCTCATAATGTAACGGGGAACATGCTCAACGCTCATAATGTAATGGGGAGCGGCGGCCTATGAAATTGCATGTACTGAAAATAATAAATTGAATCTAACAATAACCACACAAACAGTTGAAACAAGCTGAATACACATTTGTTCATGATACGTTGTATGCACAATGATTTAAATATAATATATAGCAAGACACATGATACAGCCCAAAACGTGATTAAAACGGGGAATTTGTAAAGATTCACTCACATTGGGTGCGTTTGATTTGAGATGGTGAGATGCGCACGAGTTGGAAGAGCGGGACAACGAGAATTAACTAACCTAAATAATAACGGAAAATATAGTAAATGAGTGGATTTTATTAATAATTTTTAATAAGATTTTTAGATATATTTTTGTGAGTTTAAGGCTATTTCCTATCTTTAAAAACATTATTTTTAAGTATTTTTAATTGATTTTTAAATTAAATTAAATAAATAAAAATATAAAAATATGTTGACTTTTTTGCGACCGTTGACCGTTTGACCGTTTGACTTGTTGACCGATTTATTGTGTAATTGTATTGCGCTGGGTGAGGCTCGAACCCGAGACCTCCCGTACGCGTGCACGCAGCTCTACCAACTGAGCTACGTGTCTAACCCGAAATAATTCTATTTTTAATTATACTTATATATTAATTCAATTTATCCAAAATTCTTTTAATTTCAAAAACATTTTAATTCATCGAACCGGTGCCACTAACAGGTCTCGAACCCGGGACCTGCGCTTTAACGTTACACACAGTCCACCGCTGGACTGTGTGTCTAACTTGGTTAATATACAAATTTTATTATACTTAACAACTAACGGAGTTAACCCGGTTCAGTTTTAATCAAAAAGGCATTTTATTACATAGAGGGTGCGTGTATCAGGGATCGAACTCGGGACGTATGCGTGTTTTTGTTCGCACACAGTCCACCGCTGGACTGTGTGTCTAACCCGTTCAAAATAACAATTTTAATTATTCTTATAGTGTTATCACAGTTCATCTTCTTCGTTCGTTTTTACCGGCAGTAGATTACACCGTTATATCTTGTTTAGTTCGATTGATAAACATTGTACAAACTAATATGAAATGGCAGAAACGATAATTAGAAGTAAACATACCGATGAACGGTTTATTTCAGAATTCCGGCAAGGTGTCGGTCTCTGTTTTTGTGCACTTCAACTGAACAAGACAATTAACCGTTTTGATTAGCTAATCGTGGAATTGAAGTGATTAACAAACGTTAACAGAGTGTTTGAATGTCCTTACCGATTCACAGATGAAAATAGAGATTTCCAGAACTTTTCCGGCGAACTGGTATTATCCGATAGTAGCGTCTGAATTCGATTTCAAGTGAAAGGGTTGAGTTAGAAATAGCTTAACAATTGTTAGACTACGACGGTATTGAAGGACTTACCGATTTGAGGAAAAATACGGTTTTTCGGCGAACTTGCAGAATTTTCCGGCGAGTAAAATAAACTTCTCTGGTGGACTGTAATGTGTGCGGAAATGTAACTAGAGGTTTGTGGAATGTTTCTGAGTCGCGAGAAGCTCTATGATTACAGTAATTCGGATTATTGAGTAGTTTCGGTTATAAAACTCATCATCCTCAGAATTGAAGTCAATTCAAGTCTGAATTGATTAAAATCGTCGGTGCATCGGTTATAAACCTGAAATCGCGATTATTCAAACGTTTTAGACGGTTGAATAGCCGATTTCGGTTTTCAGTTGGCGCAACCGGTTCATCTAAGTTGTATATAAGACTCATTTGTTTCCTAGAGTTGACAGAAAACAAACAAGTGGCGGAGTGGTTATGCGTGTGAGTGTTAAGTCTTTGAAGTTACAATCCGGCTGACCCGGGTTCGAGTCCCGGCAGCCCCAATTTATTTTTAATCACTTTATTTATACTTTTTATCAATTATAACTTTTATGGTTTAGTTTGTTTATTAATTATGTATCATTAAAAATCAAAATAAGCATAAATAGGCAATGAACATTTATAACTGAATATTCGATTACAAACGGAGCGGGTTTGGTAAAACCCGTTTTCGACAAATGTTACAGTATCCCCTACTTTTAGGAATTTCGTCCCGAAATTTAAGTAGTAGAAGTAGTAGGAAAAAGATGCGGGTATTTTTCACGCATTGAGTCTTCACGTTCCCAAGTAAACTCAGGTCCCCGTTTCGACTCCCAGCGTACCTTAACAATTGGAATGCGACTCCGTCGTAGACGTTTCTCCCCGAAGTCCATGATTTCTACTGGTCTTTCAATAAAATGCATAGATTCATCAATCTGAATATCTTCCAGAGGAATGTGGAGGTTTTCATCAGCGAGGCACTTCTTCAAGTTAGATACGTGGAATGTGGGATGAATCCTGTTGAGTTCTTCTGGTAGATCAAGCTTGTATGCTACAGGTCCTACTCTTTCGAGTATCTTGAAAGGTACTACGTAGCGTGGTGCTAGCTTGCCTTTTTGACAAAACGAACTACTCCCTTCCACGGTGATACTTTTAGAAGTACATGATCACCAATGTTAAACTCTAAAGGCTTCCGTCGTTTATCTGCATAACTCTTTTGACGACTTTGAGCCGCTAGAAGATTGTTTCGAATTTGATGGATCTTGTCTGTGGTTTCTTGAATCAATTCCGGACCAATGATTTGAGCTTCCCCAATTTCGTGCCAACATACTGGAGATCGCACTTACGACCATATAAGGCTTCAAAAGGTGCCATGCCGATGCTTGAATGATAGCTGTTGTTGTACGAAAATTCGACTAATGGTAGATGAGCGTCCTAATTTCCCTTGAAGTCTATAACACATGCTCGAAGCATATCTTCAAGAGTTTGAATGGTGCGTTCAGATTGACCATCAGTTTGAGGATGATAGGCGGTACTGAGATCTAATCGCGTACCCATAGCGGCTTGTACTGCTTGCCATGTTCGTGAAGTGAAACGACCATCACGATCAGAAATAATGCTTAACGGTACCCCATGTCGGCTTACGATTTCGCTGATATAAATACGAGCAAGCTTTTCGTTCTTGAAATCTTCGCGGATAGGAATAAAGTGAGCTGATTTTGTAAGTCGGTCAATTATTACCCATATAGTGTCATACCCACCAGTAGTGCGAGGTAACCCGGTAATGAAGTCCATGGTTATATTTTCCCACTTCCATACAGGTATTTCAGGTTGGACCAGAAGTCCTGAGGGTCTTTGGTGTTCAGCTTTCACCTTGGAACATGTAAGGCACTTAGAAACAAAAACAGCAATATCCTTTTTCATTCCAGGCCACCAATAGGTATATCGTAGGTCTTGATACATCTTATCGGCTCCTGGGTGTATAGAGTATCGCGTTTTGTGAGCTTCCTTCATAAGAATTTCACGAAGATTGTTGTGGTTAGGAATCCATATACGATCTAGATAGTACAGAATACCGTCAGATTTAGTTTCAATTTTAAGTTCAGCTCCACAGGACATCTCCTTTCGTACATCATCTTTCGTTACTGAAATGGGCTTCTCGAATTTGATCTTTAATGTCAGTTATGATTTGCGAACATAGAAGACGAATGGAGTTCGCATAACCCTTTCGACTAAGTGCATCGGCCACCACATTTGCTTTGCCAGGGTGGTATCGAATTTCACAGTCGTAGTCATTTAGAAGTTCGACCCATCTTCGTTGCCTCATGTTTAACTCCTTTTGATTGAAGACATGTTGAAGACTCTTGTGGTCAGTGTATATTTCACACTTAGTACCATAGAGATAATGTCTCCATATCTTAAGAGCGAACACAACGGCTCCAAGTTCTAGGTCATGGGTGGTGTATTCTTCTCATGCGTCTTGAGTTGTCTCGAAGCATAAGCTATAACTTTTCCTCTTTGCATTAGAACGCAGCCTAATCCTTGCCCTGACGCGTCGCAATAGACCACAAAATCATCACAACCTTCAGGAAGAGTGAGGATTGGTGC
The DNA here is from genome assembly GCA_947069175.1 of Scalesia atractyloides. NCBI lineage: Eukaryota > Viridiplantae > Streptophyta > Magnoliopsida > Asterales > Asteraceae > Scalesia > Scalesia atractyloides. The sequence goes on from CAMTDV010000017.1 coordinate 90,118,647, forward strand.
ATCACAGAGTTTTTGTTTAAGAGTTTGGAAGGCTTCTTCTTGCTTGGGTCCCCATATGAAAGGTTTTCCCTTATGAGTTAAAGTCGTGAGTGGTACCGCAATGCGTGAGAAGTTTGAAATGAATCGACGATAATAACCCGCCAAACCAAGAAAAGATCTTACTTCAGTTGGTGTATGTGGCGCTTGCCATTCTTGTACCGCTTTGATCTTTGAGGGGTTGACATGTATTCCCTTGTCATTGACTACATGTCCGAGGAATTGCACCTCTTTTAACCAGAATTCGCATTTGGAGAATTAGGCGTAAAGCTTTTCATTCTCTAGAAGTGTAAGGATGAGTCGAAGATGACGCTCATGATCAGTTTTAGATTTTGAATAAATAAGAATGTCGTCGATGAAGACTATAACAAATCGATCAAATAAGGTTTGCAGACTCTGTTCATTAGGTCCATGAAGACTGCTGGAGCGTTGGTTAAACCAAATGGCATAACCATGAATTCATAATGGCCATAACGAGTTCGAAATGCGGTCTTTGGGACGTCTTCTTCATGCACCCTAAGTTGATGATAACCAGATCGAAGGTCGATTGCTGGCACCTTGAAGTTGGTCAAGAAGGTCATCAATGCGAGGTAAAGGATAGCGATTCTTGATTGTTAATTTGTTGAGCTCTCTATAGTCGATGCACATACGAAACGATCCATCTTTCTTCTTTACAAAAAGGACAGGTGCACCCCAAGGCGAAGAGCTAGGACGTATGAATCCCTTGTCAGTCAACTCTTGTAATTGACTGGCTAGCTCTTGCTTTCAGAGGGGGCTAACCTATAAGGAGACTTTGCAACTGGTGTAGCACCAGGTATAAGATCAATACGGAATTCGACTTCTCTAACTGGAGGAAGTCCTGAAATGTCATCAGGAAAAACTTGCGGGAAATCTTTTACTACTGGAATGTCTTCAAGTTTCTTCTCCATGGTTCCCTTTTTGATGATATGAGCTAAAAACACGACATAATTTTTGCGAAGATATTTTTGGGCTTGAAGACAAGACATTAAGCTGAGCCCCTTCGACGAGGTTTCTCCAAAGATTCGAAGAGTCTGACCGTTTGAAAGAGGAACACGTATAAATTTTTCGCGACATACAACTTCTGCCTGATGTTGACTGAGCCAGTCCATACCAATTATGATATCAAAACTTCCCAGCTTCATAGGAATAAGGTCGACTTAGAAATCGTGGTCGTTTAAGGTGAGTGTACAATTGCGTATAATAGAGTTTAATGAAACTGGTTTCCCGTCAGCAACTTCTACCGTTATGGATTCCATGAGCTTATCCCGATTTTGGTTTAAGATAGGTTCAAATTCTAAGGACACAAAATTTCTATCCGCACCAGTATCAAATAACATAGATGCATATCTACCATTTATAAGGAACTACCGTTAACCACATTGCCGTCAGCTCTAGCCTGATTAGCGTTGATATTGAAAGCTCTTCCTCTTGCAGGTGGAGGAGCTTGGTTCGCTTGATTCACCGGGTTGGCTTGGGCCTGAGCATGGATAATGTTTACCAACCTTGGACAAGTGTTTCTGAAATGGCTTGGGTCTCCGCAATTGTAGCAAGCCCGCATAGGTTGAACCATAGGATAATTGGGTTGATAGTATGTTTGGCTAAATGTTGGGTGGGTGGTAATAGTAGGGGTTGTTGGGCTTGACCATTAATTGTTGGTGGGTTTGGGTTGAAGGCTGGTGGCGGTTCGTTCGCTGAGGCATGCGGCAGGTTTGAACAGTATGACCTGTGCGACCACAGCTGGTGCAATGTTGGCAAGGATAATCAGGAGAATGGTGATATTGGCAACGGTTGATTTTGGTAAGGGCCAGAGTATGGTCTTTTGTATGGTGCAGGTGAAGGAGCGAGTTGGTTTGTGTAACAGCGAAGTTTCTGGTGTTGCGCTTCCTCTTGTTAACAAACTTAGAGGAGGAGATGGAATGGTTTGAAGTTTGACCCTCAAAGGGGCTTTCTTTTTCTCTTCTTTAAACTTCCCGTTGCGAATTCGATTCTCGGTCAGTTCAGTCGCTAGCTCCATAGCAGCTTCAAGTGTTACCGGTGAAATGCTGAGAACTGAATCTTGAATTTTCGAGGGAAGTCCTCGAATATAATGCTCGATCAAACGATAAGTTGGGGTAAACAAATTTGGAACCATTTGGTTCAACTCTAAGAACCTCTTGTTATAGGTGGTGTGATCTCCTCCTTCTGCTTTAAAGAATGAAATTCGTCCTCCAACTTTTTAATTTCACTCCTAGGACAGAAACGCCTAGTCATGATTTCCCTTAACTCCTCCCAAGTTAAGGCCATTGCATCATCAATTCCCATCTTCCCTTTTTCAGTATTCCACCAAGTGAGAGCTACCCCAAATAGTCTCCCGGTGGCGTATCGAACCTTGCGATCCTTAGGACAATCGCAGTTGAGGAAGGTGTTTCCATTTCCTCAAACCAATGGAGGAGAGCAGTGACACCTTCGGTCCCTTCAAATTTAGGAGGATCACAAGATTTGAAATGTTTGTATGAGCACTTGCTGGTAGGAGGGTTGCCGATGTTCTGGTCATTCTGTTGGGGAGGATTAGTGGGATTTGTGGCGAGAGCTTGTTGTACTTGGACCACAATGTCAGGCAGTATCGTGGCCATTTGTTTCGCGATTTGTGTGGCCAAGCGTTCCTGAGACCTTCCTGATCTTTTACCCCCTCGTTGTTGTCTGGACGACATCTACAGGAACATACATAAGAAGATTGTGAGTTTATGGAGTCTTTTTAGGTGTCATGTGTCTTTAAGAAAAATGAAAATAACATAAATATCAATAATGCAACTACACCATAGGATGTCTTGGGTTTGCTTATGTTGGGCCTCAAATGTCCCCCATACCTTCACCTATATAGTCATGTGGGCCCCCATGACTATTGGCTTGGTAGGATTCACATTAGTATTGGCGATTTAACACTCGCATCACCCGAATGCAAACCACAAAATATGTTTACGAGATGTATGGTCGGAATGTGTCCAGGTGTAGACACAATGACAACTCAAAGTGGGGTTAGCTCACACGACGTTTGGTATAGCATGCTTTGGCCTAATAGGTACTTCGTACTCTCATCGTTAGTCCCCAGGTAGGCAAACTGGTCCTTTATTTTGGATTTATACGAATGCCAGCCTAGACAGGACGTTCCAACTACCGGTATTGGTACCCTTCCAGTTACTACATGCCCGTCATGAGAACTCACTTTGATGAGATTTGAAAACACAAAAATCATTGTAAAAGCAATCATGATGTGGTGTGTGCTTTCATGGATATGATATGTTATGAGAATATGATTCATGATAGGCATTATATGATAATATATACTTATGAACATGCTTGCATAACATTGAATGTAACATTTAACAAAAACATATAAACATCATGAAATTTGGCATGTAACACACAAAAATCCTTAAAATTTCTAATCAACTATAGTATAGGCTCTAAGGGTCTAATAACCTATCCTATATCCCTATAGTCATGGCTCTGATACCAATCTGTCACACCCGACCCGCAGCGGAATAAGAGTCGGGGCATAATTGGGTTATCACCAAAGCTCATGATATTTACTAATATGTTTCATATTTATTAAAGTCAAGATTACATTCCCAAATATCCAAACATTTCCATACAACACAAAGAAAATTAAACCAAACAAAACAATTCCAAACTCTAAATCATTTTATTCTTCTAGTCCAATCCTAAGTGTTTCTTGCTGCAGCTGGTTCACCTGTATCATGTGTAAAAATGGGGGTTTTTGGGTCAACATAAGTTGGCGAGTGAACCTTTTAGATAAACATTTATTATTGATTTTCTTGTTAGTTTATCAATGAAAAATTGTGCATAATCATGAATGAGCAAATGTAAATAATCAAGCAGGAGCAATTGCAATCACAACTATAACATACAGTAACATATGATAGCATACATTAACATACCAACATCGTACAATAAATAACATGAATGAAACTGTGCGATCAAGGCTCAATCAAACGGAGCCGATCGTATTGCATGTACTGAAATGATAAATGTCTGTGCGATCAAGGCTCAATCAAACGGAGCCGATCGTATGTGGGCACGCCAGGTTCACGCTCATAATGTAACGGGGAACATGCTCAACGCTCATAATGTAATGGGGAGCGGCGGCCTATGAAATTGCATGTACTGAAAATAATAAATTGAATCTAACAATAACCACACAAACAGTTGAAACAAACTGAATACACATTTGTTCATGATACGTTGTATGCACAATGATTTAAATATAATATATAGCAAGACACATGATACACCCCAAAACGTGATTAAAACGGGGAATTTGTAAAGATTCATTCACATTGGGTGCGTTTGATTTGAGATGGTGAGATGCGCACGAGTTGGAAGAGCGGGACAACGAGAATTAACTAACCTAAATAATAACGGAAAATATAGTAAATGAGTGGATTTTATTAATAATTTTTAATAAGATTTTTAGATATATTTTTGTGAGTTTAAGGCTATTTCCTATCTTTAAAAACATTATTTTTAAGTATTTTTAATTGATTTTTAAATTAAATTAAATAAATAAAAATATAAAAATATGTTGACTTTTTTGCGACCGTTGACCGTTTGACCGTTTGACTTGTTGACCGATTTATTGTGTAATTGTATTGCGCTGGGTGAGGCTCGAACCCGAGACCTCCCGTACGCGTGCACGCAGCTCTACCAACTGAGCTACGTGTCTAACCCGAAATAATTCTATTTTTAATTATACTTATATATTAATTCAATTTATCCAAAATTCTTTTAATTTCAAAAACATTTTAATTCATCGAACCGGTGCCACTAACAGGTCTCGAACCCGGGACCTGCGCTTTAACGTTACACACAGTCCACCGCTGGACTGTGTGTCTAACTTGGTTAATATACAAATTTTATTATACTTAACAACTAACGGAGTTAACCCGGTTCAGTTTTAATCAAAAAGGCATTTTATTACATAGAGGGTGCGTGTATCAGGGATCGAACTCGGGACGTATGCGTGTTTTTGTTCGCACACAGTCCACCGCTGGACTGTGTGTCTAACCCGTTCAAAATAACAATTTTAATTATTCTTATAGTGTTATCACAGTTCATCTTCTTCGTTCGTTTTTACCGGCAGTAGATTACACCGTTATATCTTGTTTAGTTCGATTGATAAACATTGTACAAACTAATATGAAATGGCAGAAACGATAATTAGAAGTAAACATACCGATGAACGGTTTATTTCAGAATTCCGGCAAGGTGTCGGTCTCTGTTTTTGTGCACTTCAACTGAACAAGACAATTAACCGTTTTGATTAGCTAATCGTGGAATTGAAGTGATTAACAAACGTTAACAGAGTGTTTGAATGTCCTTACCGATTCACAGATGAAAATAGAGATTTCCAGAACTTTTCCGGCGAACTGGTATTATCCGATAGTAGCGTCTGAATTCGATTTCAAGTGAAAGGGTTGAGTTAGAAATAGCTTAACAATTGTTAGACTACGACGGTATTGAAGGACTTACCGATTTGAGGAAAAATACGGTTTTTCGGCGAACTTGCAGAATTTTCCGGCGAGTAAAATAAACTTCTCCGGTGGACTGTAATGTGTGCGGAAATGTAACTAGAGGTTTGTGGAATGTTTCTGAGTCGCGAGAAGCTCTATGATTACAGTAATTCGGATTATTGAGTAGTTTCGGTTATAAAACTCATCATCCTCAGAATTGAAGTCAATTCAAGTCTGAATTGATTAAAATCGTCGGTGCATCGGTTATAAACCTGAAATCGCGATTATTCAAACGTTTTAGACGGTTGAATAGCCGATTTCGGTTTTCAGTTGGCGCAACCGGTTCATCTAAGTTGTATATAAGACTCATTTGTTTCCTAGAGTTGACAGAAAACAAACAAGTGGCGGAGTGGTTATGCGTGTGAGTGTTAAGTCTTTGAAGTTACAATCCGGCTGACCCGGGTTCGAGTCCCGGCAGCCCCAATTTATTTTTAATCACTTTATTTATACTTTTTATCAATTATAACTTTTATGGTTTAGTTTGTTTATTAATTATGTATCATTAAAAATCAAAATAAGCATAAATAGGCAATGAACATTTATAACTGAATATTCGATTACAAACGGAGCGGGTTTGGTAAAACCCGTTTTCGACAAATGTTACACCCGGGACCTCTTTTCTCACGCTTTCTCCATTCCGCAACGATGATGAAACCTGCAAAAATTCTCAAACACGCAAAACAAAGACCGATAAACTACCAACTAAACGTTAGAAAGTAATGAAAGACTCAAAATATGACTCTATACAAAAGGTACAAAACGGTACATTTGGGTTTTCATCCAAAACACTAAGTGGTGGCTTTTGGTGGAATTTCGAGAGGAGTGTCCTCCCTCTCATTCTTATATAACGGTCCGCCAAGGTAGCTTCAACGATGGTCGTTTACCTTCCAACTCCGGCCATCGGACTCATCCATAATCTCAACCGCTCCATACGGAAATACATAATGCACCATGTACGGTCCCGACCACTTCGACTTCAATTTCCCTGCAAACAACTTCAACCTCGAATTGTAGAGAAGCACTCTATCACCCTTGCTAAACTCCTTGATCTTCTTCAACTTACGATCATGTAGGGCTTTCGTTTTCTCCTTAATCCCCCAAGATCAAGCATAAGCCGCATCCCTAAGCTCCTCAAGCTCATGAATTTGAAAGAAACGTTTTCTAGCGGCTTCGGTCATGTCAAGGTTAACGGTTTTCAAAGCCCAAAGTGCTCGGTGTTCTAGCTCTACGGGAAGATGACAAGCTTTTCCATATACAATCATAAAAGGTGTGGTTCCTAATGGTGTTTTGTAAGCAGTTCGAAACGCCCACAATGCATCGTCTAGCTTTTTGGACCAATCTTTTCTTTTCTTTCCCACGGTTTTCTCAAGAATACGTTTGATACCTCGATTTGCGTTCTCCACTTGTCCACTCGTTTGTGGATGGTAGGCGGTAGACAAACGATGGGTGACTCCGTAGCGTGCAAGCAACTTCTCCATCAATGCATTGCAAAAGTGAGTACCACGTTCACTAATTAAAGCCTTTGGTGTATCGAAACGGGAAAAAAGTTTCTTAAGGAAATTCAACACTACTCGGGCCTCATTCGTAGGAAAAGCTTGTGCCTCAATCCACTTGGATACGTAATTGATCGCCACAAGTATATATAGATTCCCTTTCGAGATGGGAAAGGGTCCCATGAAATGAATGCCCTAAACATCAAAAAACTCCACCACTTGGATGGGGTTTTGAGGCATCTCATCCTTGGCCGAAATGTTGCCGGTTCGTTGACAAGCATCACATGTTTTCACAAACTCAACGGCATCACGAAGTACGTTAGGCCAATAGAACCCACAATCAAACACCTTTTGTGCGGTGGCATGCGCACCATGGTGGCCTCCCGTTAGGCCTTCGTGCACATGTTTAAGGATATTCCAACCCTCCTCTCTCGACACACACCGTCGAAGAATCCTATCTCCTCATACCCTAAACAGAAACGGATCATACAACACATACTTCCTCGACTCACTAACGAATTTCCTACGATGTTGTGTGGTCATCCCCTAACAATATTGCCACTCGAGAGATAATTCGCTAAGTCGCAAAACCATGGCAATACTTCCTTCTCGGCCTCTACAAACTCAATCGATTCGTGAGGGAATGTATCCCCTATCCCCTCCTCACGAATCTCCTCTCTCCTAGGGTCCTCTTACCGGGAAAGGTGATCGGCGGCTACGTTTTCGGCTCCGTTTTATCTCTAATCTCAATATCGAACTTGAACAACAAGAGAATCCAACGAATAAGACGTGGTTTGGCATCTTTCTTTTGGAAAAGAAAACGCAACGCGGAGTGGTCGGTGAAAACTATGGTCTTAGAAAGGACGAGGTATGAGCAGAATTTGTCGAATGCAAATACTACGGCTAAGAGCTCCTTCTCCGTGGTGGTGTAGTTATCTTGAGCATCATTTAACATTTTGCTCGCGTAGTAAATGGTGTGGAAGTGCTTTTCCCTTCTTTGTCCTAAAACCGCTCCAACGGCATAGTCACTCGCATTGCACATGAGCTCAAACGGCAAGCTCCAGTTGGGGGAGATAAGAATGTGTTCACTCACAAGCTGCTTCTTTAAAAAGTTGAAGGCCTTAAGACACTCCTCGTCAAAGACGAACGGAACATCTTTCTCCAAAAGACGGGTCATGGGGCGTGTGATTTTAGAGAAATCCCTAATGAAGCGTTTATAGAAACCCACATGACCTAAAAAACTTCGAATCGACTTCATGCTAGTGGGTGGAGGTAACCTACTAATGGTGTCTATCTTCGCATGATCTACCTCAATGCCATCCCTCGAGATCTTGTGACCTAAAAGAATCCCTTCGGTCACCATGAAGTGACACTTCTCCCAATTCAGCATCAACTTCGTCTGGACAAATCTCTTTAGCATCCTCTCCAGATTACTTAAACACTGATCGAACGAGTTACCATAAACTGACAAATCGTCCATGAAAACCTCCATGGAACTCTCAATCATATCCTGAAATATGGTAACCATGCACCGCTGAAATGTTGTTGGAGCATTGCACAGCCCAAATGGCATGCGTCGGTACGCATAAGTGCCATAGGGGCATGTGAAGGTGGTTTTATCCTACTCCTCTGGTGCGATGGGGATCTGAAAGTAACTAGAAAAACCATCGAGAAAACAATAAAATTGTTGACCCGTGAGACGCTCCAACATCTGATCGATATAGGGCAATGGGAAATGGTCCTTTCGGGTGGCATCATTCAATTTACGGTAATCGATGTACACTCGCCAACCCGTGACCGTGCAAGAAAGGATAAGCTCGTTCTTGGAATTCATGACGACAGTCATCCCTCCCTTCTTAGGGACAACCTGAGTGGGACTAATCCATGGTGAATCTGAGATGGGATATATCATCACGACATCCATGAGCTTCAGAACCTCTTTCTTCACTACCTCTTGCATGTTTGGATTGAGGCGTCTCTGAGGTTGCACCACCGGTTTAAAATCGTCCTCCATGAGAATCCGGTGAGTGCAATAAGAAGGGCTTATGACCTTAATATCAGACAACCTCCATGCAGTGACTTCTTTGTGGGCCCTCAACACCTCCAACAACTTCAATTTCTCACCATCCTCCAACTTCGATGAGATGATAACGGGTAGCTCAGATCCCTCCCCTAAGTAAGCATATTCTAAATGAGATGGAAGGACCTTAAGCTCTAAGGGTGGGGGTTGGGTGGTGTCATTTCTAACGACCAACACTTCGGGAATCAAAGGGATCTCCTCATCGTCTATCTCCTCGAACCCTGACGACTCATCTGCAACTACCTCTTGCCCTACCAAGTCGGCCCCACTAATAAACTCCAGACAATGGTCAACGCACGAGAGGAATGAATTCAAGAAATAGACGGAGTGGCATGGACCACTATAGTCGTCGGAACTACTCGGGTGGTTCATGGAACGATCGATCTCAAAGGTAACTCTCTCCTCACCGACCCTAAGTGTAATCTTACCATCGTAAACATCTATGAGAGATTTAGGGGTATGCAAGAAAGGACGACCAAGTATGATAGGAACTCTCTCATCAGCTTCCATATCGAGAATAACGAAGTCAGCGGGAAAAACGAACTTGTCGACCTTGACAAGCAAATTCTCAACAATCCCCCTTGGGTATTTCATGGACCGATTGGCTAAGGACAATGTCATCCAGGTAGGTGAAAGTTCGCCTAAGTCTAGCTTCTCATAGAGAGAAAAGGGCATCAAGTTGATGCTAGCACCTAGGTCGGCTAAAGCACGAGTATTGGTATTGCTACCGAATAGACATGGGATGGTGAAAATACCGGGATTGGTAAGCTTCTCCGGAAGCTTGTTCAGAACGACTGTGGAACACCCTCCGTTCAATGGAACATTCGACAACTCCCCCAACTTATCCTTGTTCCTAAGAAGATATTTTAAGAATTTGACGTACTTGGGCATGGATTGGAGTGCCTCAATAAAATGCAAATTAATCTTCAATTGCTTGAAGATGACTAAGAACTGACTGTATTCCCTAGAGTACTTTTGGTTCCTAAGACGTGACGGAAACGGAACACAGGAATGGTCCACAAGTGGAGATGGTCTAATATCTACGGGTGGTTTCTCTACTCTCTTCTCCCCTTGGGGCTCACCAGGCTGTGCGGTACTTTCTGGGACTAGCCTCGGTTGCACTTTGTCGGGAGCCTCCATCTCAATCTCTTCATCCACAATCTCCTCATCCTCTTCTACTTCTCTTTCTTCAACTCTCGGGTTTCCTACGATCTTGCCACTACGAGTGGTAATGGCGTTAGCCTGGGCATTAGGGTTTTGTTGGGTGTTACCTGCAAACTGACCGGGTAATCTCTCCTCAAGTTTTCTAGACATATCTCCTACAACCCTCTGAAGGTCTTGGAATGAAGACTGGTGATTCTTAAGCATAAGGTCGTGTTCGGCGAGGACCTTTTGAGTGGTTTGGTCCTTAACAATTATCTGACTCATCATGGCTTCTAATCTCTCAAGACTACTCCCCATATCAACATTCGAACCCTGAACTGGTGGAACCTGACTATTCGAACCCCCATCCCTGACCTGACCATTGAACCCTTTATTGAACTGCCCACTTGACCCCCCACCAAAGAGTGAACCCTGCCCCCTGTTTGGATTTTGAGCGAATTGGAATCCAGGGGGTTACCGGTGGAATGAAAGTTATTATTATTATTGAAATTATTATTATTATTATTATTAATTATTATTAATTATTATTATTATTATTATTATATATTATATTATTATTACTACGCCAACCCGAATTGAAATTACTACCAAATCCACTACCCTGACCTCTACCTAAACCTCCTCCTACGAAATCGACTTGCTCCTCACCAACTAACACTTGATCACGAGTGACAAGTGGTGAATTTGATCACGAAGACGTGAGAATCCAACCAAGTAGCTGCACAGCCTGAGAGTGAAAACGGGAAGAGCTGAAGATAAGGAGCATCATTGGGAGCTCCTTGAAGGTTAAATGTGGCAAGAATGCGAGAGAAACGGTTAATGTGGGCGGGTGCATCCTCGTCCTCACGGTCATGGAACTGGATGTTATTGGTGATGGCTTGCATGGCATACGATGGAATCTGCCATGAGTTATCGTTTACTATGGGTGGAACGGTAATGGGTGAAGTGAGACCGGTAAAATCGGTAGTGGCTTGTTGATGGACAGTTTGTCTACGGTCGGCCATTTGGACGACGGGTGGGCTTTTGTGGACGGGAAGGTGGTGGGGAATTATGGGGCGAAGGCTTCGGGGTGAAGTCAAAGTTTGGTAGTTTAGATGGAAGGGTAGAGTCAGAATGGGTGGGAAAATGAAGGTAATGGTGTACTTACCTGGGAAGATGAAGAAGAGAAGGTTGACTTGTCCATTGGTGGCTTTGGCGGAGGTCCCTGTGAGCGCAGATGTGGCATCCATGCAAACAAAGAACACCTACAAAACAAAGAACATACACTAGTTACTAAGACTCAAAGAAAAACTAAAAGACTCAAAACAAACAAAAACACGTAGCACGTATATGTCAATTAAGTCTATCAAAGCTAATAAACGCAATTGCCAAGACTCCCCGGCAACGGCGCCAAAAACTTGATGTGTGCTAAACAGACTATTAAAATTAACTATCCCTAAGCTAGACACTAAAAAGCTTTAAAATCTAGACTCGACCTAAACTTAACCACACAATCGGCAAGTGTACCGATCAATGTAGTATAACCTAAGTAAGTCCGGATATCGAACCCACAGGACTCTACTAATTACGCTAACTAGACTCTAATAGACTCGAACATGACACGACTCAAACTGTTTCATTGTTTTGGGGGGGGGGTTACTAAAAATCTAAGTAAATCTATTGAACTAATTATTAGATAAATCACGCGAATACGAACTAATACGAAAACCGAACTCAGATGGTGATGAAAGCTACATAGACTAGAATCCTGGATTGATTTTAACTAATTACCAATTAAGTTAACCACACGTTTTATGTAACCAGGATCTTGTGATACTAAACCTATTAAGACACCAACTAAGCCCTTCAACCCTTCTCGAGGTGAAACTTATGGCACTACCTAGGCCGTTAATTCTACCGGTTATTAGACTTCTTTCAAGTTATCTAATTATTGTGTAAGTACCTTAATGTTGACCTACTCTTTTCCAATTATAGATCTAGGGTAGTTTAGTATCTTGATTTGACTTGATAGACTAATAAACTGACGGGGCAACTAAGGCACGACTTTTTCCAAAGACTGTCTAAAGCAATTCGCCGGTAAGACCTACCAATAGCCCCGCACCTTCCAGCTATAAGGACCAGTAGAACACTAAAATCTAGCAAACCATTAACTATCACTTATAGGGGTTTATTGGCAAATTCACCCTACAAGTCAATAACACAAGGTCAAGAACTAGCATGAACCTATTCCGTAGCAGACAACCACCAAGATTCACACTAAGCAATAGATAGCAATTAACCAAATTAAAGCACGCATACACACAAAATCAATCAACTAACTTTTTACAAAACACAATCAACCCATAAAAAACGTGTAATTAACTAAAAAGGTTCAAACTTTATTTCAATCCATTCATCATAGTCTAGCAGTTAAATGTTTAGCCAAGCATGGTTATTAACGAAAACAAAACAAGGTTAATCAAAAAGAAATTCATCGTTACAAGTTCTGAAAGAGAAATCAAACAAACAAGGATTAAAACCCGAGCTATGTCTTCAAATCTTCAATCTTCGCTTCACCGAATGATTCCCGAGCTTCAAAAGCTTCAAACGCAGCCGATTCACCTCCAAAATAAGCTCTAGAACTCTCAAAATTCGTAACCGTAACACCGGAGGCAACTTCCTCTATTTATACGCCGAAAAACCTCATCAAAACACGAAACAGAACACACCGGCTGCGTAACTACCCCCGTCATGCTACGCGACGGGTAACCCCTCTGGGCGTCACGTATGGCGGCGCCCCCATTCCTCCTATTTTATTTTTTCTTCAAACGCTTGACTTTCCGATACGCGTTCGACTCCCGTTTTTCTTCCAAACTTCTCGTTTTAACTCGTTTATCATCACTTTAAGCAACACGACCTGAAATCACAGCTTAACGTCAGCAGTATCGAAATTCTAACCTAAACTAGACTCAAACTATCTAAAAACTGACCAAAAATAGAATATAAACACATGTACTTTGCAGTACATGATGTATCATTTATTCTCTCAATCAAATTCAAATTTTCCTATGTTTTTAATTTGTTTCCTTTCAAACCTTAAATCCAATTACATGTTAGGTAACATTCAAATGATTGTGGTCAACGTTTGTTAACATTCAAAAAAAGTTGTTAACATTCAAATTTCAAATTCCATTAATTCTAGCTACGTTTATTTTCTAAAAATTGCGAGTGAATTTTATTAATATAGTAAATGTATATTTTATAGATAGTTTTGATATTTAAGGTAAATTAAGGTTATTATTAATTGTAACAAAAAAAAATTCTTTCTTGAATTATAAAATAATAATTCGACGTAATTATTTATTTTGTTTTATGTAAATATATTATTGTTTTGTTTTACTTAACAAGTTAGTATATGTCGTTTGTTATAAATAAGAAGTAATAAAAAAATAAAGTATTACGAGACATGACTTCTTAAGGTAGGGCCGATCTTCCACAAGATCATACCAAAGCCGGAAACGTATGTCTTTATCATGTAGCTCCGTAATGACATTTTCGTCAAAAATCTAACTCGACAGGTGCATCTCTTATGTGAACATGTGATATTGCATGGCTCACGGCCGTCATCCTTTAAGATCATAAAATGTAATTTCAATTATAAGAACTATTTTCTTATACAACCCGTGTAACACACGGGAACTTAAACTAGTTATTAATATAATAGTATAATATGCAATCCCAAACACCCCCTTATATACATTTGTAATAACTTAATACATATAATTATTTATGTTATGTAACATATATTTATTATATTAAATAAAGATTATTAAATTTCATATAAATATTGGGGTAGCGGCATAACTTTTATTTAACAGATTTATCTTTAGGTGCCCTCGTTTATTTAACAAAGCTCGAACTCATTCATTTTTAACATGATTGTTTTTAGGTACGACTGTTGGGATTGAACGGAAAGAAACAGATGATACATAGTCAAAACACACCATCTGAGCTTTGATCCAACCATCAGAGGTTCTAACCGCTGATGAGTATTTACTGCTTTCAATAAACACATTATTTCTATCCTCTGACAGAAGAAACTCTCAACACCTGATACAAGATCACAAGAACAGAGGATAGCCAACAATGCTTAGTTTAGTTTTAGATTAATCAATGTAACAGTGCTATGCACTGATAGTTTAGTCTAAGCAGTGTTTGTAGTTAGTTACTTTTTGTTAGCCGTCACTATCAACCCTGACATCATTGAAAGACGATCAGTGGCTAGATAATTAGTATAAATAGGCGCTCAATGTAACAGTTAACACTTGTCTTCTTAAAAAGATCAATTTCGCATATCTTCTTCATTTCTTACTATCAAACGATCGTTATTGGGCTAAGGGGAGTTTGTGAATCACATGCAATAGTTTAATTACTTGAAAGCATGATGATGATGATGATGAAAACAAACGACCGAGTGATTGTTGTAAAAGTTTTTCATTAATCCGCTGCATTTATTGTCTGTTTTCAATCATTTTCCATTACTTGAAACAAAAACAACAATAAATTCAAACTTAGATCCTGATAATTGGTATCAAAGCTTGGTCAATGATTTTGATTTAAAAGTCAAATTGATTTGAACATATCAGCTCTTTGTTGCTAATTTCGTTTGATAAGTTTTGCTTGAATACAGAGTTTTATTACTACAAAAGCTTTTAAAACACAAATCTATTGTAAACAAGAGAAATGGCACAAAACACACCAGAATCCAATATTGAATCCATGTTCAAACCACCTATGTTGAAACAAAATGAGTATTTTATTTGGCAACGCAGGATGGGTCATATTCTCGCCCAACAGAACACCGGATGTTGGAGATATGTTGTATTTGGACCACATGTCCCCATGGTTCCAAGTACAGAGGATCCCCACACTCAAGTCCCTAAAAAACTCGAAAATTACTCTGAACAGGATTTCCTCAAAATCGAATTGGATGCTAAGGCTTTTAGCATTGTTGCTTAGGCTTTGCCCAATGAGATTTATGCGGGATTACTTCATTGTAATAGTGCTAAAGAGTTATGGGATGCTCTTAAAGAGCAATTCGACAGTACTGAAGGGGTGTCGAGAATAGTAGAGAAGTTTTAAATCAACAGTATGAAACATTTTGCCACGTTAAGGGTGAGTCATTAACCCAACAGTTCGAACGATATAGCTGTCTTATCAGTGAGCTCAAATTGGTAAATGTGGAATTTCCAAATTCGACTGTCAATAGCCGTTTCTTGAGATCTTTACTTGAGAAATGAGAGACTGTAGCTTATGTCACTCGAACATCTGTTGGTTACAAAGAAATGACCTTGACACAACTTCATGGTCGACTCCTCTATTATGAGAGAGAGAGAGAGAGTTGAACCAGAAAAAGAAGTTATAAGAGACAGGGAAAATGACCGATGATTATACTCTGGGAAACACTGCTCTCTATAGTCATGAGGAGGGGTCTGGCAGTGGAAAGGATCAGAGTTTTGATCATTACATCGACATAACTTCTGGAAACAATTTCAACTCTGATCCCTGTACACCCAATTTTGCTTTTGCTGCAAATTGTGAAAGCCAAACCTCTGACAATCTGAGTTTTGAGACGAATGACCTACAACACTTTGAACCCACGGATTTGGAAGAAATGGACATCCTACGCTAGTTGGGACTTTTGAGTGTCAGGGCTAGTAAGTTTTAAAAAAGAACTGGTAGGAGGTTTCCAGGTTTGCATGGGGGGGTTAAAAGTTGGGTTAGATAAATCAAAGATAAAATGTTTCAAGTGCAATAGGATGGGACATTTTGTCAGGGAATGCAGAACTAAAACTGCAGGACCAATTATCACACATCCTGGCCCCAATCATCAAAGCACTGTCCAATATTCCCAGTTTGCCCCTGCACAACAATTGCAAAACACTGCTCATTTTGCAACACCTGTAACAACTGTCCCTATTCATTATGTCCAAACATCTGCTCCACAGATTCAATATGTTCAAGCACCACCTCAAGTGCATGTGCAACAAGTTCCACATGTCACTCAAACTACTCAACCACTGCTACACCAGCAGAGGTTACACAACAAAGCTTATTTACCCAAGGTTTTGTTGACTGGAGTAGTTTGCCTGAGAATTTAACTGATGAAAACTTTGCTCTCATAGCCAAAAATGATTTTGAAAATGAAAACTTGTGTTTAATGGCTCTTGAGACCATAGTTGAAGGTGATGAGTCTGTGGAACAGGAGTCAAAATCTGATGTGGTTGAATGTTGTGAAGCAGTGGTTACACCAGAAGTTACACCTGCGGTTGAAACGAATGTTGTTGATGTTGAAAAAGACAATCTATCTGACCCATGGGACACAAAGGTGTGTGAAGAAGAGTGTGATTGTGCTCTTATGGCTGCTTCGAAGGTATCACCTCAGATCCTTAAAGATCTATGTTCTGAAAAATGCATTATTGCTTTTGCAAACATAAAACAGGTGAATGAAAACTTGAGAAACAAAATTTTAGAAGATGAACTTAATTTTGAAAAACTTGTTAAAGAGTTTAAAACAAAGTTAAGTGAAAAAGATTCTGAAATGAGTAGCCTAAGGCATGAATCAAGCATAACCAAAGATCAGCTCCAAACTATGGTTGAAAAATACCAAGTTTGCAAACAGGAGCTAGAATCTACCCAGATCACTTGTGAAAAATGGGTAGAGTCTTGCAAAGGTTATGAGCTTATGCTTGATGCTCAAGTCAGGAGCAACATAAAGTTTGGTATAGGCTTTAGGGAATATGACCATACTTGTGAAAATGCTTCAAAAATTGACTCTGAGCTGGTTGAAATAGTCCCAGCAAACTTGGCTGGTGAAGAATCTAAATCACTGATAAAGAAGGAAACAAAATTGTTCTTGAAAAACCAGAAGTTACACCAAAAGAAAAAGAAATTGAAAAATATCAGTTTAAACCAACCTGGTCATATGAATGTGATATTTTGGAAAACTTCAAGCCAATGGATTTTTCAACTCTTGATGGTATAAAAAGCACCAAAAGCATTGGTGATCCCTATCAAAGACTTGCCAGCAGAGGTTACACCATCTGCTCTCAAAAAATCTTATAGGAAAAAGAAAGAAAAGGTTAAACACTTGTTTTGTGAATTTTGTGAAAAGAGAAATCATGATACGGCAGACTGTTTTCTTTTGAAAGCTAATGATATAAAACCTGTGTTATACCTAAATCTCCTAGATGCACCATATGCAACAAAACAAATCATCCAACTCAAGAGTGTATCTATCTCAAAACCTATCATCAAAAGGTAAAAGAGATTAGAGAAAAAGCTCTAGAGAGAGAAAATTCAAATTCTGCCAAATAGAAATTTAAATCATGTGAAACATCTGTCACCAAAGCTTTAAATCAAACCTCTGTTCGCAGAGAAATTCAAGTAACAGATGCACCTCCATCAAACTAGTTTCCAAGAGGTAAAAGCCAGCCTAATTACCAAAAAGGTGCCTATAACTAATGAGACTTACAAAAAGCCTTCTAAGCCAAGGGTAAATAGGCATCCTCATGGTTACCAACAGTTGATAGGAGGTAGCTCACAGAAGTGGTTACAAAAGCCTGATCTAACCACTGCTCATCAATCTGAGCTTGAGTCTGGATCATCTGATACCCTATTTAAAGCCATTTTGGCTTTGGAGACCCACCTGAACTAATTATTTCAAAACATGTGCAGGGAGCTTCTATTTGCCTTGACAGTCTTTGGTATGTAGATAGTGGAGGCTCCAGGCACATGACAGGATGTAAAGCCCTGCTCAGAGATTTTAAAGCTCATGGAGGGGGTGATATATATTTTGGAAATAATTCAAAAGGGAAGGTGTTAGGGTCAGGATGTGTCTTAGCAGGAAAACTCAAGTTTGAAAATGTGAATCTCATTGACAATCTAAAATTTAATCTCTTAAGTGTCTCACAGATGAGTGATAAGGGTTATGGTTCCTTCTTCACAAAGAAAACTTGCCAAATAGTAGGGCCATAGGTTGTCAAAAAGATTGATCAAATCATTGTAACATTTGTCAAAAACGGGTTTTCAAAACCCGCTCCGTTTTGTAATCGAATATCAAGTTATAAAAGTCACGTTGAATATTTATGATTATTTTGATTTAAAATGATACATAATTAATAAATAAGCTAAACTATAAAAATTATATTTGATAAAAAGTTAAAACAAAATAAATAAAAAAAAATGTTGCTGCCGGGACTCGAACCCGGGTCAGCCAGAACAACTCCAACGACTTAACACACACTCACATCACCACTCCGCCACTTGTTGTTTTCTGTTATCTCTAGGAAACAAATAACATTTATACACAAACTCGGTTAAACCGGTTGCGCCAACTGAGAAACTGAAATCGGCAATTCAATCGTCTAATCATTTGATTAATCGCTCATTCACGTTTTATAACCGATGAACCGATGATTTTAATTTCAGAAGTGATTGAACATCAATTTTTTTTATTATCGGTTTTTATAACCGAAATTAATCAAGTCCCAGTTACTTCAACTCAAGACCACTCTCGCGACTCAGAAACATCATACCAACATTTCATTTCACTTTCGTCACACTTTCAGTTCGTCAGAACGCTTAAATCAACTCGCCAGAATTTTCTGCAAAATTCGCCGGAAAACCGTATTCACCCTCAAACGGTAAATCTTTCAATAAACATTGTAGTTCAACAATTGTTAGGCTATTTCTAACTTAAACCTTTCAATTGAAATCGAATTCAGGCACTGTATTCAGCTAATTTCAGTTCGCCGGAAAAATTCTGAAATCTCTATATTCATCTGAGAATCGGTAAGGGCATTCAAACCCTCTGTTAACATTTGCTGATCACTTCAATTTCACGATTAGCTAATAAAAACAGTTAATTGTCTTGTTCAGTTGAAGAGCATAAAAACAGAGCCGACGCAATTGCCGGAAATTCTGTGATATATCATTCCTACGGTATGTTACTTCCAACACCGTTTCTGTCATTTCATTTTAACCTTAAGAATGTTTGATAATCGTAAAAACAAGAAACGGATCAGTGATTCAGTCGACGGAAATTTGAATGAAGAAGACGAAGTTAGTTAAGTTATAAGTTTAATTAAAATCAGTAATATGAACGGGTTAGACACACAGTCCAGCGGTGGACTGTGTGCAAAACATATACGCATGTCCCGAGTTCGATCCCTGATACACGCACTCCTTATGTAATAACATGCCTTTTTGTTTAAAAACTAAACCGGGTTAACTCCGTTAGTTGTTAAGTATAATAAAAACCGAGATATTAACCAGGTTAGACACACAGTCCAGCGGTGGACTGTGTGCAACACTAAGTCACATGTCGCGCGTTCGAAACCCGTCACTGTCACCGGTTCGTTGAATTAAAATGTTTTTGAAATTAAAAGAATTTTGGTTAAACCGAATTAGTATATAAATATAATTAAAAACAAGATTATTTCGGGTTAAACACGTAGCTCAGTTGGTAGAGCTGCGTGCACGCGTACGGGAGGTCTCGGGTTCGAGCCTCACCCGGCGCAAACAATTTCGCTGACCGAACCGGTCAACAAGTCAACAGGTCAACGGTCAACGGTCAACGGTCAACGCAAAATAAACAAATTTTTTTATATTTTTATTTATTTAATTTAATTTAAAAATCAATTAAAAATACTTAAAAATAACATTTTTAAAGATAGAAAATAGCCTTAAACTCACAAAAATATACCTAAAAACTTCATTAAAATCCTTAATAAAATCCACTCATTTACTATATTTTTCCGTTATTATTTAGGTTAGAAAATCTCGTTGTTAAATTCTTCCGATTCGTGCGCATCTCATCATCTCTATTCAATCGCACCCAATGTGAGTGAATCTTTACAAATTCCCCGTTTTAATCACGTTTTGGGGTGTATCATGTGTCTTGTTATATATATTATAATTAAACCATTGTGCATATATCATATCATGAACATGTGTATTCAGTTTGTTTCAACTGTTGTGTAGTTATTGTTGGATGCAATTTATTATTTTCAGTACATGCAATTTCATAGGCCGCCGCTCCCCATTACATTATGAGCGTTGAGCATGTTCCCCATTTTATTATGAGGTTGAACCTGGCGTGCCCACATACGATCGGCTCCGTTTGATTGAGCTTTGATCGCACAGACATTTTTCATTTTCAGTACATGCAATACGATCGGCTCCGTTTGATTGAGCCTTGATCGCACAGTTTCATTTATGTTATTTATCGTATGATGTTGGTATGTTCATGTATGCTGTCATATGTTATTGTATGTTATAGTTGTGATTGCTATTTGCCACTGCTTGATTATTTATATTTGTTCATTTATGATTATGCACAATTTTTCATTGATAAACTAACAAGTAATTCATTAATAAATGTTTATCTAATAAGGTTCACTCGCCAACTTATGTTGACCCAAAAACCCCATTTTTACACATGATACAGGTGAACCAGCAGCAGCTAGGAACACATAGGATTGGACTAGAAGAATAAAATGATTTAGAGTTGGGATTGTTATGTTTGGTTTATTTTCTTTGTATTGTATGAACATGTTTGGATATTTGGAAATGTAACTTTGACTTTATTAAATATGAAACATATTAGTAAATGTCATGAGCTTTGGTGATAACCCAATTATGCCCCGACTCTTATTCCGCTGCGGGTCGGGGTGTGACAATCATTGCAGAGAGCAAAGCACAGTTGACTGCTCATAGAGTAGGAAATATGTGGTTGATATGGTAAATGATAATCCTATGTCAAATGCATGCTTGTTCTCAGTTGCCTCAAGCAAAGAGACAGAGCTATGGCATAAAAGGCTAGGGCACACAAATCTAAAAACCATCTCCACTCTCTCAAAACAAAGTCTGGTTAGAGGTTTGCCCCAAAAAACAATTTACTTGTGAAGAGCCTTGTGTTTCCTGTTTAAAAGGTATACAACATAAAAGCTCTTACAAGTCAATTGAGGATTCCAAAACAAGTCAGTTTCTACAGTTGCTTCATATGGACTTGTTCGGACCTGTAAAAATCATGAGCTTAAAACACAAAAGATATTGTCTGGTGGTAGTTGTTTATTTTTCCAGGTTCACATGGACTTTCTTTTTACACTCTAAGGATGAAACAACAAACATTTTGCAAAACTTTGTCAAACAAGTTGAAAAGATTTGATCTTCCTGTAAAAATCTTTAGGAGTGATAATGGGACGAGTTTAGGAACAAGGAGCTGGATGCCTTCTGTGAGTCAAAAGGGATTGTTAGACAATACAACATCCCTAGAACTCCAGAACAAAATGAGGTTGTTGAAATGAAAAACAGAACTTTAATTGAATCAACAAGGACTATGCTTGCAGACTCAGGTTTACCCTTGTCTTTTTGGGCAGAGGCTGTAAACACTGCCTGCTATGTCCAGAACAGAGTTTTGATAAACCCTAGGCATCAAAAGACTGCCTATGAATTGCTTTACAAAATCAAACCTCTGATCTCTTTTTTCAAAGTCTTTGGCTGCCCATGCTTCATTTTAAACATCAAGGATTCACTATCCAAGTTTGCAGCCAAAGTTGATTGTGGTTATTTTCTGGGATACTCAACCACTGCCAAAGCCTACAGAGTTTTTAACTCTAGGACCAAGTGTGTTGTGGAAACTCTAAATGTGAAGTTCAATGAACTCCCATATTTGAAAATCCCAGCAAATGGACATGCAGAATTGTTTGATTTATCTAAATTTACATTTGAAGATGTGTCTGTCAAGACTAATCCTGCAGGTACCCCACAATCATCATTTCAAGAGCAAGGATATGATTGCATTCTTCCAAGTTTCAAAATCAATCCTACAGGCAGAGGAGCAGATGTTAGTAGCAATGGTGAAAACTCTGCCAGTTCAACAGTGGTTAGTACTCAAACCTCTGCCAGCTCTTTAAACCAAACATCTGTTGATAAAAGTCCACAACAAATGGATAAAAGTCAACCCATTTTCACTACCATTCCACCAATCCCTCCACCACCATTCCAATCAGAGGCTGGACCATCAATTTCACCAGCAGAGCTTAGCTCAGATGATACACATTTGCAAGCTTCACCTCAAAATGCCATTATCCCATATCAAGGTGATTTGTTCTTCCTCAAAAGCCATCCATTGGATTAAGTGATTGGCAACATCAATGCGGGTGTGCTCACAAGAAGCCAAGCCCAAAACATTTGTCTTTTTGCTGGTTTTCTATCACTCACACAGCCTGTCAAGTACCAAGAGGCACTGAAAGACAACAGCTGGGTAGAGGCCATGCAAGAAGAGCTCCTACAGTTCAAGAGACAACAAGTATGGGAACTTGTACTACTGCCAAAAGATGTGAGTCCTAGCGGCACAAATTGGGTCTTCAAGAACAAAACTGATGAAAGGGGTATTGTTGTCAAGAACAAAGCAAGGCTAGTGGTTCAAGGCTACAGACAGGAAGAAGGGATTGACTACGATGAAACTTTTGCTCCAGTAGCAAGGTTAGAAGCCATTTGTAACATTTGTCAAAAACGGGTTTCCAAACCCGCTCCGTTTTGTAATCGAATATCAAGTTATAAATGTCACGTTGCGTATTTATGGCTATTTTGATTTTTAATGATACATAATTAATAAACAAACTAAACTATAAAAATTATAATTGATAGAAAGTAAAAATAAAATAAATAAAAATAAAATGAGGCTGCCGGGACTCGAACCCGGGTCAGCCGGGTTGTGAACTCCAAAGACTTAACACTCACACGCATAACCGCTCCGCCACTTGTTGTTTTCTGTCATCTATGGGAAACAAATAAATCTTATAGACAACCATAATCAACCGGTTACGCCAACTGTAACCGAAATCGGTCACCAAACGTCCAAAGACGTTTGATTGATCTCGGTTTACTGAGTTTAACCGATGCACCGACGCTTTCAATCAAGTTTGCCTTGAATAAACTTAAATTCGAGAAAGGATCGGTTTTTATAACCGAAAACTTTCAATTCCAGGAATACTTCAATCTTGTCCCCTCTTGCGACTCAAACACACTCTACAAACCTCCAATTACATTTCCGCACAATTTTCAGTCCACCGGAGAAGCTATTTGAACTCGCCGGAAAGTTTCTGCAAGTCGCCGGAAAACCGTATTCTCCATCAAAACGGTAAGTCTTTCAATACCGTCGTGGTCTATCAATTGTTAAGCTATTTCTAACTCGGACTTTCAATTGAAATCGAATTCAGACGCTGTTATCAGATAATTCCAGTTCGCGGAAAATTTCTGGAAATCCTTATTTCCAGCTGTGAAACGGTATGGACATTTAAACACCCTGTTAACGCTTGTTTAGCACTTCAATTCCACGTTTAGCTAATCAAACGAATAATTTGCTTGCTCAGTTGAAGTTCATAAAAACAGAGCCGACGCCTTGCCGGAATTCTGAGTTGAATTATTCCTCCGGTATGTTTGTTTCCAACACAGTCTTTGTCATTTCATCTCAGTCTTATGAATGTGTTAATCGTTTTAAAACAAGAAAACAGAGGGGTAATCTACTGTCTGTAAAAAACTAACGGGGAAGATGAACTGTGCTAACATTATAAGGATAATTAAAATTGGTATTTTAAACGGGTTAGACACACAGTCCAGCGGTGGACTGTGTGCAAATAATACGCACACGCCGCGAGTTCGATCCCTGATACACGCACCCTCTCCGTAATAAAAAAACGTTTTATTTTTCTAACTGAACCGGGTTAACTTACGTTAGTTGTTAAATATAATAAAAATCTGTATATTAACCAAGTTAGACACACAGTCCAGCGGTGGACTGTGTGTAGCGTTAAAGCACAGGTCCCGGGTTCGAGACCTGTACATGGCACCGGTTCGATGATTTAAAATGTTTTTGAAAATAAAAGAATTTTGAATAAGTGAGTTAATATATAAGTATAATTAAAAACAAATTATTTCGGGTTAGACACGTAGCTCAGTTGGTAGAGCTGCGTGCACGCGTATGGGAGGTCTCGGGTTCGAGCCTCACCGGCGCATACAATTACACAATAAAACCGGTCAACAAGTCAAACGGTCAACGGTCAACGGTCAATGAAAAAAAGTCAACATATTTTTATATTTTTAATTATTTAATTTAATTTAAAAATCAATTAAAAATACTTAAAAATAATGTTTTTAAAGATAGGAAATAGCCTTAAACTCACAAAAATATATCTAAAATTCCATTAAAATCCTTAATAAAATCTACTCATTTACTATATTTTCCGTTATTTATTTAGGTTAGTAATTCTCGTTGTTCAACTCTTCCAACTCGTGCGCATCTCACCATCTCCAATCAAACGCACCCAATGTGAGTGAATCTTTACAAATTCCCCGTTTTAATCACGTTTTTGGGGTGCATCATGTGTCTTGCTACTTATTATACTTAAACCATTGTGCATACATCATATCATGAACAAATGTGTATTCAGTTTGTTTCAATTGTTTGTGTGGTTATTGTTAGATAAATTCATTATTTTCAGTACATGCAATTTCATAGGCCGCCGCTCCCCATTACATTATGAGCGTTGAGCATGTTCCCCATTACATTATGAGCGTGAACCTGGCGTGCCAACATACGATCGGCTCCGTTTGATTGAGCCTTGATCGCACAGACATTTATCATTTTCAGTACATGCAATACGATCGGCTCCGTTTGATTGACCTTGATCGCACAGTTTCATTCATGTTATTTATTGTATGATGTTGGTATGTTATTGTATGATATTATGTGTTATTGTATGTTATAGTTTGTGATTGTTATTGCTACTGTTTGATTGTTTACATTTGCTCACTTATGATTATTGCACAATTTTTCCTTGATAAAATAATAAGAAAATCAATTATAAATGTTTATCTGACAATGTTCACTCGCCAACTTATGTTGACCCAAAAACCCCTATTTTTACACATGATACAGGTGAACCAGCTGCAGCCAGAAACACATAGGATTGGCCTAGAAGAATAAAATGATTTAGAGCTTGGAATTGTTTAGTTGGTTATTTTCTTTGTATTTGTATGGACATGTTTGGATTATTGAGAATGTAATTTTGATTTAAATAAATATGAAACATAATAGTAAATATCATGAGCTTTGGTGATAACCCAATTATGCCCCAACTCTTATTCCGCTGCGGGTCGGGGTGTGACACCATTCGCCTATTCTTAGCTTTTGCTGCTAACCACAACATCAAGGTGTATCAAATGGACATCAAAAGTGCATTCCTGTATGGAAAGATCAAGGAAGAAGTATATGTTTGTCAACCTCCTGGATTTGAGGATCACTTTCATCCTGATCATGTTACATCCTGATCATGTTTACAGGTTAAACAAAGCACTGTATGGTCTAAAACAAGCACCAAGAGCCTGGTATGAAACTTTATCCACTTTTCTCTTATCCATTGGTTTCACCAGAGGTAGGATTGACAAAACCCTATTTTTAAAATGGAAAGGAAAAGATTTGATGCTTGTCCAAATTTATGTGGATGACATCATTTTTGGATTCACATGTACTACCATGTGTGAAGAGTTTAGAAAACTCATGGCAACAGAGTTTGAGATGAGTGCAATGGGTGAGTTGCAATGTTTTCTTGGTTTACAAGTCAAAGAAATGCAAAAAGGCACCTTCATTCATCAAAATAAGTATGTTAAAGAACTACGTAAGAAATTTGATATGGATGATTGTAAACCTTGCAGCACACCCATGGCAACATCCAAGCTAGTCACTGTAGATGGAAAAGATGACCTTGTTGATCAAACTTTATACAGAAGCATGATTGGGTCCTTATTGTACCTAACTGCTTCAAGGCCAGACATTATGTTTGCTACTTGTGTTTGTGCCAGATCACAGTCATTGCCAAGAAAATCAGACCTTATTGCTGTAAAAAGGATATTCAGATACATAAAAGGTGCTCCCACACTTGGTATCTGGTATCCAACTAATGGTAACATTGAGCTTGCAGGATATTCTGATAGTGACTTTGCTGGATGTAAAACAACAAGGAAGTCCACATCAGGGGGAGCCCAATTCCTAAGAGATTGCTTAGTGTCTTGGCAAAGCAAAAAGCAAGTTGCAGTATCCACATCCACTACTGAAGCAGAATATATAGCTGCTGCAAGTTGCACTGCTCAAATTTTGTGGCTTCAAAATCAACTCCTGAATTTTGGTGTGACTGCCTTGAGGACTCCTCTCAAAATTGATAGTCAAGCAGCAGAAAACATCATCGAAAATCCAGTTTCACATTCCACCAAGCACATTGACATCAAACATCACTTTGTGAGGGATTGCTATGAAAAAGGTTTTATTTCTTTACAACATGTCCATACCAAGGATCAACTAGAAGATGTGTTGACAAAGGCACTAGATGCTTCCACATTTGAAAGTTTGATATCTAGGCTTGGAATGCTAAACATGGATTAAAACAAGTTCTCCTTTGTTTCATGTGTAAATAGCAATAAAATGTTTTTAGAAAATCAAAAATCCATCCTTAAAATAGTTAAAATTGCATTTTTCAATTAATCCTTAAAGTCTGTTCAAAGCTCTGATAGCACAAAAACACTGTCATTTAGAAAATTCCATCCACTGATGCGAACCTCTGATAGTGTTAAAACTTGGTCACAACCACTGATAGATTGCTTTAATAGTGGTTAGTCAAACAACTGCTTTCTATTGTCAAAACAGAGGTTACACGTGGACAGATGTTACTCGACAGTTGTTGCATCACATGTCATTTGCATTTTTTTAAAAACCCTATAAAACCCTGTTATATCCCCAAATAGAGGTTTCACTTTGCTTGAGCGATTTCAAATTTTCAAAGTCCTTATCTCAAAATTCTTCAATTCATGGCTCCTAAAACAAAATCGAAGAAGAAATCGACCCAAGAACCACCTTCGTTCATCTTAATCATCAAAACACCACACAATTACACCGCAATCCTTGATGAAACCGAATCAAATACTCGATACCATTCAATGATCCGGATTCTGAAAGAATCAAAATTTAAGCATATGCTGGAAGTGAAGGCCCCAATATACATCGAATCGTTAAGAGAATTTTGGGCAAATGCTAGGGTTAACTCATCCGCTGATGGTGTTCCCACTCTATCATTTCCAAGGTTGGGGGCACACAGATACAAATCAGTCCAAAATCTATCTCCCAGGTCTTTATGTTAAATGATATGTCACATCCAGTATCATTTTCTTTGAGGGAGATGCAACATGAATTTGTGGAAAGGGGTTATACAGGACAACTCAAATGTATGACAATTTACAAACCCCATTTTCCAGCAGGGATGAAATTCTTTTTCCACACTTTACTTACATGTGTCTCTGCCAAAACAACTGCTTTCAACGAGATTCCATTGAACATGCAGTATCTGGGATTTGCAATTCTAACTGATTCTGATTTTAACCTCTCCCAGGTGCTGTTCAATGATCTTGTAAATAATTTTAATAATATTTCAAAAAGAAAATCTTTCTTGATCCATCCAAGATTCTTGAGTGTTTACTTGCAAGATCAGATAAAATCAAACGCAAGTAAACAAGGCGCAGTTACCGACTCTGGCAGCCTAAATCATGAAACGTTTACATGAATAACTAATTACGACAAAGTTTCAAAAACAAAAGTAGAGGAGGCTGAGCAAAATTTCCAAAGAACAAAATATTCAAGCTCAACCTTTTGCTGCTGAGCCCACTGCTCTAGGTGATCAGGGCAATACAACCGTTGCTCTGAAACCCACACCTAAAATCACCAAGAAGAAAACCACAAAAACCTCCAGAAAACCCACCAAACCCAAAAAGGGTCCTCTGGAAGATGAGATCCCAGAGGTTAACCCTGTGATAGCACCATAGTCACAAACCACTGCTCTACTTTTTCACAGCAGATGGTTCAAAGATCTCAACCAGGCTATGAAACTCCTCCTGCATCCTCACAAAAGGATCAGGATTGTAGGCACAGGGACACCAAATTATGAAGCTCTAGGACCACTTGGTTCTATCTTCCACAACCCCTCTCCTAGGGCAATGTCGCTTTCTACACAGCCACTCTCACCATTGACATCACTTCCACCAACAATGTTACCCTTGCTGAATGCAATAGATATTGAGCAGACATTATCCAGCACTTCTCACCAACTCATCAATGAGAATATACTCCAACATGAAGCTGGGTCTGACTTATTTCTAATTGCTAGCCCATCAGCAAATGAAGAGGCTACATCCCTTGGGTTACATGTAACCCTTGGTGATAGTTCAACAACGACAACCACTACAATTGCTGAACTCCCAAGTTCTCAATTGGACAATGGTTACATAGCTAAATCCTTGTTGAAGGCAACCACTGCTGAGGCTACTACGGTAACCTCTGTTCCAGTGGGAAGTCCCCAGAACCAAGAAAAATGGGCATCTAAGATTGAAGCAAGTGGCAAAACACATGCTCATGATATCTTAGATAAAACTACCACATCTGGTAGGAGTTCAGATGATCCTATTAAGTTAGGTGATGAGCTAAAATACCAGAAATTGACAAAGAGGGTTACCAATGTTGAAACCACTGTTGATGAAATTAAAGATCTTTTGAAATAGTTGATCACTATTCAGAGTCAACCTCCTGTTCCAACCACTGCTGAGCTCAAATCTGCAACAAATTCAATCTTTCAACAAGAAAAACATTTCCTGGAGCAAAAACATAAACATCAGTGATGGAACTTAGGAATATGGTTGATGCAAGATACAATGATACTGCTGCAGATATCAAGGCAATCAAAGCCCACTTGCTCACTACCACTGGAAAATCTCCTCCCTCTGTCATTTTTGTGAGTCCAGATGAAGCCAAAAAGGGGGAGAAATCTTTGGGAAAAGAAAAGTTGAAGATGGATCATACAAAGGCAAGGCCTACAGTGAATATCCCTAAGCCAGATGGCTCAAAGAAACCAGACTCAACTGAAGATATCCTGGCAAGGGCAAAGATGTCTCACAAGAAGACTGTGTTTGATGAAGGCAAGGTGCTGGTTGAGAAAAAGATTGATCAGCAGTTAGAAAAGGGAGAGACTGGTACCTCAACAAAGAGGAGATCTTCTACAAAAGCAAGACAACCAGAATCTATACCTCTCAAAACTAAAGTTGCTACCAATCCAACCACAAAAACCTCTGTCATCACAAAATCAACCACATCTTCTCCCACAACTTCCATATCCACCCAAACAGATGTTACAACAACTATTGTGCCAACATTTGTTGACACAGTAGAGGTTGTAGCAGATGTTATCACAACCACTGCCATCATCAACTTTCCCACTTCCACACAAATACTGCCAACACCACCCAAAATTCCAAGCCATCAATCAGTTTTAAGAGAAGGAAGGTATCAAAGGTCATAAATGAAGAAGATATCCCTGCTCCTATGCCTCTTGGATCTGCACCAATGTTAAATCTAACCTCTGCTTCCCTAACTACAACATCTGTTCCTTCATAAGAAGTGGTTCCTGTAGCTACGAAGTTTCCTTTTGATTTGCCTGCAGTTAGGAAAGAAATCAAGTCTTTCTACGCTGAAGAAGATCCAGACAAAAGACATTTCCCATCTCTTCAAGGTTATCCAAAGCCTGCAAATATCGCTAAGTATCTGGAACTTAAAGAAAGGCAGGCAGGGGATATTGCTAAGAAGTTATCTGAAGACAAAAGTGATAGAGAAGTGTAGAACCAATACCAGTTTCAGCTGAGCAAAGTCCAATCACGGGAAAGATTTTCAAAAAATCTATCAAATCAGATTTCTGAAGCAGATGATAAATTTTTAAAAGAAAAATACATCTCTCACATCATGGAATACAAGAAATATGTTGCAACTAGGGCACATTTCAAATATTGGTCTGTGAGTGAGCTTCAAGAAGAAATTGCAAGAATACAAGAATAACTAAAAGATCCTCACAATAAACGTACATGCCCAGATTGGAACAAATACAAAAAGAATGTACCTGAAAAGACCCTGAAGCTCAGAAGAATGAAAGAAGAGCTAATTCAAAATCATTATGGGTCAAAGAACCAGGTAATGAGATGGGGGGAGTTAAGAGTGTTTGATACCTACAAGAAGCTGGAAGCCAGAAGGAAAAAAGATCCATCAATGCCTCCTAAACCTGATTATACCAAAGAAGATGCTGCTCTCAAAGCCCAACTTTCTAAAAAGCCTAGCTCAACATCTGCCCAATCCACACTTGCCTTGCTAAAGCAAAAAAGGCAAGGGGAGATGTCAGAGAAGGTTGACAGAGAGTTTGAAGAAGTATTCATCAAAGAAGAAATCAAAACTATAATGATGGAATATCCAACAGATGATACAAGTGCCAAGTTGGCAGAAGATTTGACAAAAATAGCTCCTTTTTCTAACCTCAGCAATAAAGGCTCCTTCAAGAAAGCCTTCAGACCCAAAAATTCTAAAGTGGAAGGTCAACAAAGACACCCACGAATTGAATGTACTCATGTATGATGGTAAAGCCACTAAACTATCCATGGAAGCTGCTTATGGGCTTACAGTAGAAGACTTCCACGAACTACTAAGTTTAGAGCTTGAGAAGGATGCTGATCATTTAGAATCTCTTAACTTTGAACTACAATTCAAGGGTCAAATAAGAGAATTCTTTCTGAGGAATAAAGATCAAGAATAAGATGTTTTGGCATCATCTGTTCCAGGGGGAGATTGTTGGGATTGAACATTTGGAAAGGAACAGATGATACATAGTCAAAACACACCATCCGAGCTTTGATCCAACCATTAAAGGTTCTAACCGCTGATGAGTATTTACTGCTTTCAATAAATACATTGTTTCCTATTCTCTGACAGAAGAAACTCTCAACCGCTGATAGAAGATCACAAGAACAGAGGATAGCCAACAGTGCTTAGTTTAGTTTTAGATTAATCAATGTAACAGTGCTATGCACTGATAGTTTAGTCTAAGCAGTGTTTATAGTTAGTTACTTTTTGTTAGCTGTCACTATCAACCCTGACGTCATTGAAAAACGATCAGTGGTTAGATAATTAGTATAAATAGGCGCTCAATGTAACAGTTAACACTTGTCTTCTTAAAAAGATCAATTTTGTATATCTTCTTCATTTCTTACTATCAAACGATCGTTATTGGGCTAAGGGGGAGTTCGTGAATCACATGCAATAGTTTAATTACTTGAAAGCATGATGATGATGAAAACAAACGACCGATTGATTGTTGTAAAAGTTTTCCATTAATCCGCTGCATTTATTTTCTGTTTTCAATCATTTTCCATTACTTGAAAAAAAAAAACAGCAATCAATACAAACTTAGATCCTGACAACGACCTTCTTTTAACTCAGCCAGATTCAATCTTTTATTGGGGTAGCGGCATAACTTTTTTCCCGTTTACCTTCGATTTTCATGTAATTTCCATTATTCTTTTACACGAAATTCAAAAATCTCATCATCATCCTAATACATAATCCCTTGATCTGCTTTTAGTTGTTCCTTGATGTGATTAGGCATGCATTTGTACTTGAGAACTGAAATGTTCCAATAATCCAGTGCAATGTAGAAAGGCAACCAAGCATGCAGAGTTCCATGTATATCTATGACCACCTTCTTTAACTGTTATTCTATCGTTAGTCCGTAGTTCCATGTTTGGGGACCCAATTGTGGACTTCTACGTGCCAACCCACCACGCCGGGTGTCCACGGTGTAGCTGGTGCCGCTTTTCCACGCTCTCATACTATATAGCCTTAGTGTACTCGTTATCTTTATATATGTTAAACTTGGATTTATTTGTAAGAAAAACACTTTACGTTTATCTAGGTTCCTTACAAATGTTGACTTTTCCTTTTATCAAACCATATGTAATTTAGGGCCCCAATACAAGTGTTTTTATATGATGTCATAGATGAAAAACGATCTTGGCATCATATCATTTTTCATCCTTGTCAGCATCTCTTTTATGCTTATCATTAGGGATAAGCATTTGGTATCGGTATTGAACTGATATCATACCGGGCATATTCGGTACGAGTACCCATTTTTCTTGTTTTCCAATACCGGTACCAATATTTCCCGTTTTTTAGTGTATCACAGGTACCATGCTCATCCCTACTTATCATTACTACTATTTCCAAAACCATTTCTATTTCCTAAACCATTTCATCTGTGTGTTTATTGATGTTATCTGTTGATTAGTTATGTTCAAATTCTCTTCTAAAATATCACTAAGGTAGTGATTGTATGCAGGAATGAGATGTGGAATGGAATGGATCATTGTGAAGGAATGAAGAAAAGAGTGTTTGGTTGGTCCATGGAATGGAGGCCCCCATTCCAAAATGCATTCCATTCCATCAAAACCATTCCATCCACTCCCCTTGTTTTTTTTCCATTCCATTCACTCTTCACCCTTCATTAACAACACCACAACCCACCACCATTGCGACCCCAACACCACCGTCATCCTCCGTCGCCACCACCTAACGCTGCCACCCGCCACCGCCGTTGCCACCACCTAACGCTGTCACCCACCGTCGCCACACACCTCCGTCACTGCCACCATTGCCGCCACCACCTACCGCCGCCACCCACCTCCGTCCCCGCTGCCACCGTCGCCGCCACTCACCGTCACCGCTGCCACCCACCTCTAATCACCTGCGCCACCGTCGCCGCGGCCACCTCCGATCACTACCGTCGTCGCCACCCACCATCGCCACCACTATCAACCGCCACCTCTGCTACCCCCTGCGACCACCGTCGCCGTTGCTGCCACTTCCGACCACTGGCGCCACCACCATCGCCGCCGACACCACCATTGTCACCGCCACCGCCACTCACCTCCGCTGTCATCCACCGTCGTCTCCGCTCGCCACCGCCGCCGCTACAACTGCCACCTATCACCACCTACCATCACGGCCCATCATTGACCACCACCATCCGATTTTATTCCTTCGTCTTTTCTCACATACCAAAAAACGAAAAGTAACGGTTCATTTCATTCTCACATGGTAGCCAAACAAGACATGAAATGATAATGATCAATTCCGATACCTCATCTATTCCATTACCCCGTCCATTTCATTCCCCCATACCAAACAGACCTTAACATTTTCTTGTTTGACATAACGGATTCATAATTTATGCGAGTGGGGACAAATTTAGGGGAATGGTTAAATTAGATAAGTTATCATTACTACTATTTCCTAATTTACAGGGGAATGGTTAAATTAGATAAGTTATCATGACTATTATTTCCTAAACTAGGATGGGATTGGTACAGTGCTCGTACCAGTACCGAAAATACAGGTATCGAATTTGAACAAAACTGGGTCCCAAATACCGTATCAAATATATTGGCATGGGTATTTCGGTACAGTACCCGCTTTGGTATCTGTTTGTTTTATTTTAGTTTGTGAGCACTTGTACGAGTACTATATAGGTAAATCGGCACGAATACCAATATCGTATAAGTACCAAATAGGTAAAATCAATATGGGTACCATAAATACCATAATATGAAATAGGTAGAGGATCTTGCAAAAAAGCTCAAAGTGTGAGAATGCTAAGAAAGAATCTAAACCATTAAATCTTTAATTTAATGGTTGAGATCTTGATAGCCATCTTGTAAATAGTATAACAATTAAAATAATTAATTTTCTGATTAAGGGTATAAAGGTAAAATTAACATTTTTAATTTTAGAAAGGCACATGCAATCCACATGCAAGTTCCCCTTTTATTTTTTAAACGCCAATAACTTTTTACGCGTAACTCGTTTTTTTTTAAAAAACTACACCATAATAACGAGTGTTTTCTAATCTTTAATATGAGTACCATATTACTATACTTATATACAGAAAAAAATTTAAGTTCAATCGATGTTTCAGTTAATGGTTTTTTGTTTCAGTTCATTATATAAGTATTGAATGATGTTATATACTTATTGAATGGTGTTATATACGTGTTGAATGGTGTTATATAATTATTGAATGATGTTATATACTTATTGAATGGTGTTATATAATTATTGAATGGTGTTATATATGAGCTGAATGGTTGTTGCAGTGTTATTCGTAGTGTTTTTATAGAGATCTTTAAAATGGTGTTATATACTTATTGAATGGTGTTATATACTTATTGAAGGGTGTTATATAATTATTGAATGGTGTTATATGCGTGCTCAATGGTGTTTGCAGTGTTATTCGGTATTCCTATAAATTAGGGTGGCGGTTTATGGAAGGTTTTGAATTAATTAAATCAATAATAAAATTACTTGATTACCCTTTTCAATTAATTTAGATCTAGTGGCTGAGATTTTTTCTTACATTTTTCACACTTTTGGTCTTTTTTACAATAACCTTACCCATATGAAATAAAACATAATATAAAAAACTTCTAAAATTCTATAGAAAAATACGGTACTAGTACCCTTTTTTACACGTACCCGTACCAATACCGAAAGTACCAAATACCAAAATCAATAAAAGTGAGTAGCAATACATGTACCAAATACCTAAAATCAATACGGTTATGATAAGGATATGGGTACCGGTATTTGAGAAAAAAATGCCCATCCCTTAGTAGACCCATAAACTGATAAGAATCATTTAAGATGAAGTTGAAAATTAGAACAGAAGTAAAATCAATAAACTAACTAAAACATTAATTTTTCATTAAGAAATCAAATCAGAATTTCATAACCAGACTATTGATTTATAGATTTAAAAAAAAAAAAAAAACCTCATATATGACTCTAGCCTAAGTAACCGGTACATATTCTTAAACCTCATAAACTTGTTTTATCCGTAACTTTGTATTGTTTAAACTTTTTTTTTAATGTGCCTAACCTAAATTATTATTTAAGATGCTTAATTTTTTTTGTCATTAATTTGCTTTTGATTCAATTACTCCAAGAATGGAATAAAACACACAATGCTTTGAATTCATAAATAAAAAAAACATCCTTCTCCCCTTTTTTTTCTTAAAGAAATCTGGGTTGCTGAAAATTCCTTTCATGTAGCCAAAGACATTCTATTTCATCCCTATTTATTGATCCTATCTTCTTCATTGCCTAACAATTATTAGACTTTGTTAAAGTTTATATTTGTTGATTAGAGGAAGAAGCTTCTTTCTGCAACGCTACAGTCTACAGGTATGTCTCTGGTTCCTCCATTATTTTAGAGTTTTATTCGTTTGGATGATTTGGTAATGAAACAGATATACCATTAGTGGGTGAGAGCTTATTTGGTATATACACCTCACATTGGTTGTCCTTACAATCGATGTGAGACAAGTCTCATACCTTTCAATGGTATTAGTCCATAAAAATCCACCCTCCTTAAAGGCCAACGTCCTCGTTGGTCACGTTTTATATACCAAAAGGGCTCTTTCACCCACCGCACTAGTCTTTGGTGTTGAGTTCTCTTGTTTGGTATGTAACATTGGTACCAGAGGCAGAACTTGGAGTGGTGGCCTAGAGAGAACTAGCCGTGACCAACGAGGCTCGGAGTGGTGGCCTGGAGAGAACCAGCCATGACCAACGAGGACGTTGGCCCTTAAGGAGGGTCGATTGCTATGGAGCGAAACTATTACAAGGTGTGGGACTTGTCCCACATCGGTTATATGGGCAACCAATGTAGGATTTATATACGAAATGAGCTCTGTCACCTACTAAACTAGTGTTTTGGGTTAAGTTCTCTTATTTAGTATTTTAACAAATAAACATTGTGATCTATATGAGACCATATTACACTTAAATGCCCAAACTTTCACCTAATAATGTCTTAGTCTAATAAAATGGGAAGTTTTTAACTTTAGAAAATTACAAACAAGATCAGAAGAAGCTTTTTTTTTCCTTTTCTCTAATGTTTTAGCTATATATTCCCAAGAATCCAATAAGTGGATATGAAATCAAAGTGCTAATAAGAGAAGACGATATCACTATTTTTAACTTTTTAGCTATATCATGATTTAAACATAATAAAAACCCCGATTCTAGGAAATATATAATGTTTTATTTTCCTGCATTATAATCATCCTTCATTTAAGAAAATTGATCATATGACTACAAGTGATGGTCCCTTAGACATACCTCTTCAGGCCAAGAGGATGATGTATGCATGTAAATATTCAAAGTAACATAGTAATATGTATGCGATTATCATATTTCTTCATGAAACTGTCAGTGTCAGGGGATGATTGCATTTTTTAACATTTTATTTTAGAGAAATTAGAATTATATTTAGGCTACTATCATTGAAGAGATTTTTTTTTTATAAAATTGAATAGATTCATCTGAAATTAGTATGAATAATTTAATTTTTATTGATTGTTTGGTCTGGTCTAGGCTATAACATAATAAGAAGAAGTCTTCTTTTAGCATATGAGGATATTCGTGGTGATATCATTTTTGTAACAAATCTATTTAATAATCGAATGTAGTTACAATGGAGCAGCTCCAACACCTTAGTCACGAGCATCTACTAAGCCTTGTCCAATTGCAGCCTCACAACAACAATGTAAAGTTTGACAAGGAAGATGAAAATGAAAATGAAAATTAAGATGAAAATAAGGTTAAAGATGATATTGTGGTGGAAGAGGGCCACATTGGTAAATGCAAAATGTGTGAGGAAGAGATCTATTCATTTCATCTATGTTACTATTGTTGCAAAGACTGTGACTATTGCTTGCACAAATTTTGTGCACAACTGCCCAACACCCAATAAACCCACCCATTACATCCCGGCCACATTCTTACGTTGTCCCAGGGAAATCAGTTTCACGAGCCCGATATTAGTAATAATTACAATTTAGTTCTATATGGATGTGTGATATTTGCAATATTTAAAAAACTAGTTTCTACAATTACCATTGTTCTGTCTGCAAGTTTGACAGACTTAATATGTGCTACTATGTCTGAACAAAATATGAACCACCCAAGTCACCCTCACCAACTGCAACCTGTTATCTTCGTCAGATGATATCCGGCTGTAGTGCTTGTGGTAATGTGCATACTGGGACCTTCTACCATTGTAAAACTTGTTCTTGGTTCATGATCCATGTGGACTGTGCTTTGCTTCCGGCCAAGATACGTATCCAACAGTATACAAATGATAGTTTCAGTCATTCTCATTTACTTACCCTTGCCTACTCCTTTCCTTATATTGAGATAAAGGCTAAACTCTTTCCTGAATGCAGAGTTTGTGAAAAAAATTTCAACACTTTCCAATGGCATTACAAATGTTATAAATGTCAATATTTCGTCCATGTTGATTGTGCGACTTCAAAAGGAGAGGCGTTTATGTCTTCTATCTTGATGCCTGCTGGTGAGGAATATATTAATTATTCTTTTCTTTTAAATACTAGATATTGTACTTGTCACTTTAAGTTTAACTTTAAATATGCCATTACTTAGGCACTGGGAAAATTATAAAAATTACAAAGAGGGTGAGCATCCTAATCTAATCGCTGTCCATTCCCTGATGAAAGTGTCAACCTTCTGATGCACTTGTTTATCAACAAAGGTTACTTAGTTCTTAAAAGGAAGATTAATGGGGAAAGGTTTAGTCATTTACACCCGCGGATTCTTATTGACACACTATTTACTGGGTCGGTTTATCTTCATGATCCCATGAAAAACGTGGAACTGCTGTGTGATGGATGTGTGAGACCAATTATGGATGTGCCGTTTTACAAGTGTCCCCAAGATCATTGTAGTTTTTTTCTTCATGAGTGGTGCAGTAGGCTACTTTCTAAAATAGAAGACCACCCCGACCATCCGGAGCATACCCTTGTTCTCCTTCCAAAGTTCCCAGGGGACTTGTTGGGTGTGTTTATGTGTAATACTTGTATGTCTTTGCAATGGTTTTGCATATGGATGTAAGCAATGTCGATATTATGTGGATATCAATTGTGGCTTCATACCTAAAGCAATCACACATGAAGCTCACCCTAACCATCTCCTCCTCAGAATTAAAGTTCCAGACAATAAGCGTTGTACAGCATGTAAGAGTTTGATGGATGAGCGATTGGGGTTCTATTGTCCCCCTTGTGAGATCTACATACATATAAGGTGTGCTTTAATGTTACCTAGAACGATTAAGCACAAGTATGATGCACATCCATTAAGTCTAAGATACTATCCAGCTGAGAACCATATTAGCGAATACTTTTGTGATATTTGTGAGAATGAATTTGACCCGAGAGTTTGGTTCTATCATGCACCACATGGTATAATGTGTGCCCCCTTAAACTTCATGAGAAATCCATTGATGTTTCCGTATCCCGTCTTTGTGTTGAATAATGTCAAATTTGGAGGAAAATACAAGATAGAGATCACCCGCACCTTGTCACATTTGTACAAGGAATTAATTATGATGGCGAGTGCAATGTTTGTACTACACAATTGCAGTATAGGACGATCTTTAAGTGCTTCAAGTGTAGGTTTGCATGTCATTGTGTGTGTGCGGAAATGTTGTCCAGCATAGGCGCTTTACCATAGTTTGTTCAAGTGTTGGGTGTCGAGTTACCTTGTATCTTCTTGTAGCTTGCATATGCTTTTTTTGGGGCTTTTTATATGAACAATTTCCTTTTTTGTGATTTGTTTTGCTTCGCAACTTTTAAGTCACATTTTTACCCTTGCAATCTCCCCGTTTACTAATGATATTAAATATGTTTGACTTCGTCTTTAAGCTTGTACGCGTTTCAAATCTCAGATCTCATGTTCATTAACTTCAACAATACAATGAATTAACTATATACATTAATTAGCAACAACTGGTTTTGAGTTAAGTTTAATGTTCAATTCTTTTACAAATTATAAGTATAGACTACAAGCCAACAATGCACTATTTTATTAAGTTACAAATTCAACCATCTTAAACTTACACTTAAATCCCTTCCACACTTACCAATATGGTGGTTGTCCATTAGCAAAGATAAAGCCTTTAAACACCTAAGTTTGGGAGAGGGAGGGGGTCTTGGGTTTAAGTCCCATAAACGACAGGGATTACAAGAAATTTGCCGTTCAAAAATAAAAACCCTTCAGTAATTATGCCATTTGTTTTTTTCTTTTTCTCATATTTTTTTTGAATATGATGCTTTATAAATTCAAAAAGTATTGTTGCGACGTACTTATTTTTATCTATATTTCGATCTAAGTTCCGTCTGAAATGGAGTTGTGCATGATAATTTAAAAATCATCTGTAAACATAGATGAACAAGTCATTGAAGCTTTTTATTTATATTTTATCGGAACCGAACTGATATTCGTTTTTTAAGATTTTCGATCCATGTAAAACATGCATCGTCATCCTTTTAGGCATATCACTATATAATTTTAAGGTCTTCTCTTTCGGTCTTTAAACCAAGTGCCGTGTAACCCCGGCTTTTTCATACTTTCTATATTTAGAAAGCTAGTCTTGTATTGCTATTCTCGAAAACCTTTGTATCTTGTACTCGTTCTTTCGTTGTAATCGGAGACTGGAATCATAATGAAAACTCGTATTTATTTTATTCTTTTTCATGTTATACATATTCATACATTCATGCTCATACTACTTAAACGTTGATAAACTTGCAAATACGTGACATTCATACTTCATACGAAACGTAAAACGTGATTCTTATACTTATTCATATTCATTTTATACTCATTTTATACTTATGTAAACCTTAGAACATGTTATATATGCTTAAAAGTCTTAAAATGGTCCTAAAACATGTATTATGTAACAACAAGTCAAGGCCCAAATCAACAAAAACAAAAAAAAATTGTGTGACTTGACCAAGCCTTGCAGACTGCATGGACAGACCCATGCGGTCCGCCTGGGGGTCTGGGCGGGCAGACTCCTCTTTCAGCCACGCAAATGCACGGATCCACACCACATAATCTTACCCAATCACCCCTAAACCACCTTTAATCACCTCCCACCCAACCCTAACTCATTCCCCTATAAAACCCGTGTCCTCTCCACACATTTCAGACTTTCAACATTATCTAATCTCTCTCAAAACACATCAAAATCTCTGAAATATCAAGAACTTGGACAGAGATCATCCTACTTCACAAAAGTGAGCATAACTTGCTCATTTCTTAGTCCTTTTGCTTGATTCTTTCTTCTAATTACTTTGATAAACCTTAGGTGTGATTCCATGGATTCTCCTTGGAGAATCCATACCTGGAAGTTCACCTAAAAGGCTCCAAACTTTCTGTTTTGAACAAAATCTGTTTAATCTTATGTTTTACCTCAACCAACCTTGAGTTCTTATGCTCCTAATCAAGTTTATGATTAGTGAAGCCTAACCAAGCTTGTTTCCATGAAATAAGGGCTGTTATAACACCCTAAACTTTCTGTTTTACATGAGCTTTAAGCTCACAAGTGTTGCCAAGTCTTGAACTTGAAGCTAGTGTGACTACAAGATTAGCTTGGGCTATCCTACATCCAAGTCCACACAACACTTGATGTTTTCTCATTCCATTCTAAGTAGCTTGCTAGTTGAAAGTCACACAACCACGTCTAGCCTTCGACTTGTGTCGACGCCGGCTCACCCGGTTGTAAATTAATTGGCTATTTAGTATAGTGATAACATGTAATTTCTATTCCTTTATTAGTATTCTTGTTCTTGACCCTCCTTGTTGTCCATGACAACTTTGTAGTGGTGAACTTACATGAGGTTCCTAAATGGATGGTTTATACCACATGACTTCCATGATATTATTGCTAGACTTATGATATAATATATATATATATATATGGACTATATAATATACTTCAACCGAAAACTTGATAATGACTAAATAATCATGTGTCAAGTTACTAAGTTTAATCACTAAAGTGTTTAGTTCCTCATTATGATTCTAATAGGTGTTATAACCTATGAAATCACATAAACCTTAATGGGTTCCCATAGTGTCAAAACGAGTGCTAAATCCTGGTGAATACTTTCGCATGCATACTTTTTTTATACTTTATTCCAAATTTTTGAATCTTCCATCAACATCCAATACTCACACCTATGTTTTCCTCTTGTAGGATAACTCGGTGTTCCTCCCACAACCAAACAACTCTTCACGGGACTAACAAGTTGGAAAGCTTGCAAACCCGTGAGTACATTCGACCCATTTTCTCTTATATCACTTTGGGTGTAACATGTTTACCTTATATAAAAATCACCAAACTTAAACTTTATGCAATGCACGAAACAATCCAATATACATGAACACTTTGATACATTACTTGATACTAATATTTGG
Source organism: Scalesia atractyloides (assembly GCA_947069175.1). Taxonomy (NCBI): domain Eukaryota; kingdom Viridiplantae; phylum Streptophyta; class Magnoliopsida; order Asterales; family Asteraceae; genus Scalesia; species Scalesia atractyloides. The sequence continues at coordinate 90,160,308 of CAMTDV010000017.1, forward strand.
ACCATTCTTATGTAATACCATAGTCATTAGCTTATCTTAAGCCTCCATTTGACATGTATAGCACTATAAGAGTAACGCACCACCCGCTCATGAATAAGAGATCATGTTAAATTATTATTATTATGCATAAGCAAGAGGATTGACTAGAAATATTGCATGCCATGTACAATGCTCTTGTATAAACTTAGTTACCATATGGATTCTTTTAAACCTTATTCGTGTACGTATGCTTATGCTTAAACTTGTGTACTCGCCTTTGCTTTTGCGTTGAACTTTATTTTAAACATGTTACAGGTTGAGAAGGATGATGCTATGAAATTGAAGTAGCGTTGATACTAGATACACACATAGACGTTTTAGGTTTATTCATGTTGTATCAATTTGTCTTTGTTTATTGTTATTTGAATTTTCCAAGTATTGTAATGACAATTTATCTATGAAATGAAATTTGGTTTAACTTAATTATTGTCACTATTAGCGTTGTGAGCAATGAGCAATCTTTTTCGTCCCGCCTTGATGTTTCCGCCATCGGTTGGGGTGTGACAGATTGGTATCAGAGCCATAACTATAAGGAATTAGGTAGAATTGCCATGTTCGACCTAGTCTATAGTTTAAGTGTCCTGTTTTGACTATTCCTATATCATGCTTAAAACTTTATTCTCCCTACATTGCTCCTTCCTTTCTTTGGTCTTAAAACTTACATAATGTCTTTCCTAAGACATTTTACACAATACACTTTGAAGACTTGAAGCCACTCGTGATGCAAACGAGGCAGTTTGCACCAAGATAGGCCCATTGGCTTACAATTTTTGGTAAAATCCCTCATTCCGCGTATTCGATTTTTCACGAAGTTACATCATCAAGTTAGGAGTGACACCCACACTTGATGGAAAATTTTCCATTCAAACTCTAGTGGATCCTCGTCAAAGTGTCAAATTAATTTTGACCCGACGAGTACCAACCACACTTGGGGGTACACTCAAGTTAGGGGTGAAACCCGCACCTTGACGATTAAGTCCCGTTCCTCGATTTTCAATCTCGCCAAATCTCGAATTTTCAATCGACTAGGACATGTAGTAACTGGAAGGGTAAAATACCATTAATCGCTTCTCGACGAGAGTATTTTACCTATTAGGCCAAAGCATGTTCCCTAACTCGAAAGATCTTATGAATCACTTTGGAATAGTCGACGTTTCTCTACCCGAACATTCAAATGTTTTATTGAGCCATCTTTTATGTTATCTCAATTTCTATGTGATTTTATACTTGTTACCTCGTTCGATTCAAAACCGTTGTTCACATGTCTCTCGCAATAAAAAACAATAAATAACCCTCGTGAACAAACTAAATTTATACTCTTTATACGCATTCATACGTGTTTTATACTTGTTTCGAAAAATCAATTGTTATCTCTTCTTTTGTTTTCTCGTTTATCTACCTTTTGTAATCCTGAGATTCGGTTAATAATAAAGTTTATGTTAATTGCTTATGGTGTTTTACGTTATTATCGCATTAATCGCCCATCTCATCGCATCGCAAATCGAGTTATTTATGTGGTTTTATACTATTTATGTGTTATGTGTGTTTGTGGTTATGTTTACGCTCGCTATCGCATCGCTCTCGCACTCTCGAATCGCTAAATCGCACTATTATACCAACCATAACGCATAATGCTTATCGCTTTAATTTAACGCTTAATATAATTATCTAATGCGAACCGAATATCCAAAGAACTCCTAATGAGAAATCGGCAAACGAACTTGGTCATCAGGCCAAGTTCGGCCGAACTTGCCTACCACAAGTTCGCTCGAACTTGCCTGATAACCAGGAATCCTTTGCTTCCCTCAAGTTCGCTCGAACTTGTACATACATGTACAAGTTCGGCCGAACTTAGCCATCCATTCAAGGAATCCTAGCAAGTTCGCCCGAACTTGCATGAATTTCATGCAAGTTCGACCGAACTTGGTCTCCGCCATCTCTCTTTTTACCTTCGCCTATAAATACCAAGCTCATTTCTCTCATTTGAACTTGCTGTAAGTTTCGCCCAGAGCTCTCAAAACCCGAAACCTTCATGTTCTAAGTAAGAATCGACCCGATTTCACTGCAACACGTTTATCAAACATCAACAAAAGTTTACAACGATTTTGGCACAAGGCTTAGCCTTCGTTTTCATCAAATCTCATTCTTTTACGAAAATCTTCATCTTTTTCTCTAAAACTTCTGTTTTAAGCTTAGATCTACACGATACAAGTTCGTTTGGTGATAGTAGAGGCTTCACAAACACGGATCTGCAAGATCTTGGCTTGTAAGTTCTAGATCTGAAGAAAAACCTTTTAAAGCTTTGATTTTTACACCATTTTCGGACTAATGCGTATGTTTCGTTCACTTTTGAGTGGAACGAGGCGTCGTCAAGCTACAATCTCATATCCGGAAGCACAAGGACGAAGTCGTCACTTTACACAAGCTGGACTAACCCGTACGAACCACCGGTTCACCGGATTAGCCCAGTTTTGTAAAATGGCTAAGTACGCTCCAAAAGACCTCTCCAGCCTAAGTTGTATTCAGTGGCTTAAGGTTGGAGGGATGGGCACTCGATTTACCAGAAACGTCGCGAAACGCAAGATTTTAGTCCCGAAAACATCAATTTCGCTCGAGAATCACCAGTTCACTAGGCCAAGTTCGACCGAACTTGCACCTTAATGGGCAAGTTCGACCGAACTTAGGCTGCTTCTTCACCATATTTGTCCAAGTTGATCGAACTTGCGTGTTTCTTAAGAAACTTCACAAGTTCACCCGCACTCGCCTCTTCATCGAAGTCTCCTTACAAGTTCGCCCGAACTTGACAAGTTTCCAAGGAAACTTACCAAGTTTGACCGAACTTGGCTCCTAACTCACTAGAATTGCAACTAAGTTTCCACGCCCGAACTTGGTCCCTGCTCATCTCAAACTTCACCGTTTGGCTTTTCGGAAGACTGAATGCACTTCTGTTCGTTTACAGGCTGATCCGGCGATCCTCGCAACTCTCTTCAGAATCTTAAGCAACCTAAAACGCACCCATAGTGAGTATACTTGACCCATTTTCACTTTAAACGCACCTTTTGGGTGTTATATACGTTCGTATATCAAAATCACATCATAAATCAAACTGTTTATCACAAGCGAATAATCTGATTCTATATGCTCGAATACGTGATACTAGAAACATGTGACTAGGACTTGTTTTCGTTAACTTGCCTCCTTAGCTAGTATGGTACTATAGTGTGGCTTACACCCGACGGGGTCTAGTTAGGATGGACCGCAAGCCTTCTCACGGTAGTTAGCATGAGAAATGAGCCTATGTTATGTTAAGTGTTTTGGTGTATCATGATATGTAATTAGATTGTTTCGCAAACCTTTCTCGGCTATGCTAGTATTATTCAACTCTAGCTCACTTTTACTTAATTGTATTGACTTGTATTTTAACTTTTGTAACAGGTTGAGGATTTATAGCTTGGATGCCTTGGATGTTGCATGCGTAGTTTAGTTTGTTTTATTTAGTTTTTTTTAGAACGGTTGTAATAAAATCTAGGGGAGATCGAATTAGATTGTGTTTAAGGGATTTTGTTGGTATGTAATGGTTATTTTGAAGGTTTATGAGTTTGATAGTATGGGATATTAAATGTTGATGTTTATCTTTTAAATGGCTGTTATGGAAATTCTCTTGATCAATCTGATTCGCCTAGTGCCACTAACCCGATGATTCCGCCATCGGTTGGGGTGTGACAGATTGGTATCAGAGCGAGTTCCTTAGGATAACAGGTAGAATTGCTATGTTCGACCTAGTAGCATGTCTAAGTACCCATTGACCATTCTTTGATCTAAATGCTAAACTACTTGACATAAATGCTTAAATATGCATTTCCTAATGCTAATACAAAATAAACGCTTGGAAACGCTCGTATCTCACAAACGAGTGATCAAGTCGAGAATAGGTGTGAAAACCGAGAACTCTCGATGAGATCATTCACTCCGCGCATTCTCTCGCACGAGATATCTTCGTTGAGTTAGGAGTGACATCCAAACCTCAACCAAAATCTCCATTTCTAACTAGGAATGATGTTGTTAAGTTAGGGGTGAAACCCGCATCTTAATAACAAATTCCGTGCTTCGATTTTCAATCTACCAAAGTCTCGGTTATGCCGATGGTTTGGAACACGTATTAACTGAAGGGTAAACGTCGTTAGCCGCTTGCGGTGAGAACATTTATCTATTAGGCCAAAGCGTGGGTCCAAATGCAAAGGGTAGTCGAATCACTTTGGCGTGTCAAACGTCTCAAAACCCCGGACACTCCCAATTGATTTAAGCCTATATGGTCGATTTACGCATCATCGAGTTTATTACTATTTATGTGGTTAAATTTTTGAGAATTTTCTCTTTATTCGATTTCTCGCTTTGATGATTTATCATATCATCGATTTCTGATTTATCGCATTTACGCTCCATCGAATGTATGCACAACTCGCACAGCTCTCGTAATCTAAAACGCTAATTAATACACCAACCAAACTAATCGCTTAACCCGCTTACGCCTATGAGGACGTGTGCCTCATACGCGGTATTATCTCGCTTATCTCGCTATTATATATCGCATATATCTCTCTATTATATCGCATCTCATATCGCGCTTCGCATTGTTATTATTAGAATGGTAAATACGTGCAAATATGTGCTTACGTGCTTACGTGCTTATGTGTCTATGTGGCTACGTGTTTATGTGTTTTTGTGCCTTACATGAATAATTATAATAAAATATTTTAAACATAACTCTATTATCATCGAATTTCGTCTAATCTAAATCCTTTATGTTGATGGCATCAATGGGATCTCACACTCGCGCACCGCTCAACGCAACAACGCTGACAAACGCATCGCTCTCTCGTAGCCAAGGAAATGGCTAAGGTGATCCCACAGATTGTCAGCGAAATTCAAGCGATTAGCAGCAACTCGTCTGTTGACTCCAAGAGTGATGCTCCGAAATCCCGCTTCAGCTTCAAGCAGTTCAAGGCTTGCGCACCTCTAACGTTCTCTGGTACCGAAGGACCAAGTGCCATGTTCCATTGGTTTGATTCGATTGAGGTTACCTTCCGCCAAATCGGATGCCCCGAGGCACTACGCACTATCAACGCCACCGGCGTGTTTCAGTCGAGGGCTCTCGATTGGTGGATAGTCCCAGCGCAACAGGCGCGGAAACGACAAAGCCTATGGGCTCTCATGGGAGGAACTTAAGGAGATCATGATCAAGGAGTTCTATCCTCCGTACAAATTCAGAAATTGGAGAACGAGTTCTGGAACATTAAACAAGACGGTCCTGACAATGCCGGTCTTATCGCTCGTTTCAAGCAGTTGAGCATCATTTGTCCCGGTCAGGTTGACACGACCGAAAAGGCAATCAAGAAGTACCTCAATGCTCCCCCCGATTGCGTCGCTGACTTTGTGCAAGCACACACCCTGCTACCATCGAGGAGACTTATCAGTTAGCAGCCGAAATCAACGACAAGCATGTTCAGTCTGGTTACTTCAAGAACGCCAAGGTCGCAAATCAAGCAATCACCGAATCAGCAGCTCCTCCTACCGATCAGCCCCGCGAGTCAAAGAACAGTCGTCGTGGTCGCAAACGTGAGAACTCCAGCAAGAACTTCACCTTCGCAGCTCCAGCGAACCCGCAGCCGCTCCAATCCGAGCACCCAACGCACCTCCTGCCAAGCGTGTGTATACTGGTCCTCACCCGATGTGCCCTAGTGCACATATCATCATGTAGTGGGTGGCAACTGCCGTTTTTGCACAAATTGCAATATCTACGGCCATTTCACAGTGAGCTGTCATACCGGCCCTCAGTCAGGCCCTCAGGCTCCAGCAGCTCCACATTACCTGCTCCTCCTCCAGCCAATCAGCAAGCTCCAAAAGCACGTGTGTGCTTCGTTTGTGATGATCTTAACCATTTCGCCAATGCCTACCCGAATCGTCCAGTTAAGCAAGAGCAGTCAGCACCGCCCGCAGCAGCAGCAGCAACCACAAGCTGGCGGGGTAGGGCTTTCAACCTCAACCACCACCAGGCCCAGAATGACAACAATGTTGTCAATGGTACGTTTCTCGTTAATGGTATTTATGCTTCATGTTTATTTGATACTGGCGCCGATAATTGTTTTGTATCGTTAGAATTCGAAAAGGTTTTAAAATGTAAGCGCGCCAAACTCCCAAAGACTTTCGATGTGGAAGTCGCCACCGGAAGAACCGTTACCGTTAACTCCGTTTTACGTGGTTGTAATCTCAATCTCAACAACCATGTCTTCGCGATCAATCTCATACCTATGCAGTTAGGTAGTTTCGATATCACAGTAGGCATGGATATTCTTCGTGAAAATCATGCTGAAGTTGTATGCTTCGATAAAATGATTCGCTTCCCAACGGTGATCAACTTCACGTTTACGGTGAAACTCCCTCAAAGAAGTTGATGCTTTTGTCATGTACTCGAGCACACAAATGCTTGCAAAAGCGATGTGTTGCTTTCCTCGCCCATATCATGAACCCGGAGAAGGAAAAGAAGACTTATAAAGATGTTCCCGTAGTTTGTGAATTTCCTAAGGTCTTTCCCGACGATTTACCCGGTTTACCCCCTACTCGTGATGTTAAATTCGTATCGATTTGGTTCCCGGAGCTACTCCTGTTGCCAAAGCTCCTTACTGGCCTCGCACCATCCGAAATGCGCGAGCTATCAAGCCAACTTCAAGAGCTTCTTGATAAAGGTTTCATACGCCCGAGCACTTCGCCATGGGCGCTCCTGTCCTTTTCATGAAAAAGAAGGATGGATCGTTCCGTATGTGCATCGATTATCGTGAACTTAACGAACTCCAATAAAGAACCGCTACCCTCTTCCCGTATTGACGACTTATTTGATCAGCTTCAAGGTGCTACTTGTTTTTCCAAGATCGATCTTCGTTCCGGCTTATCATCAGTTACGCGTGTTGGAAGAAGACATTCCTAAAACCGCCTTTCGTACTCGCTATGGCCATTTCGAATTCGTGTCATGCCTTTTGGTCTAACAAATGCACCTGCGGTCTTCATCGATTTGATGAACCGTGTGTGTAAAGCTTTCTTGGATCGATTCGTCATTGTTTTCATCGATGATATCCTTATCTATTCGAAGTCGAGAGACGAACACGCGTGCCATCTCCGTTTAGTCCTCGAACTTCTTCAAGGAAATCGTCTTTATGCTAAGTTCTCTAAGTGTGAATTCTGGCTCGAAGAAGTCCAATTTCTCGGCCACATCGTTAATAGTCAAGGAATTACGTCGACTCTGCAAAGATTGAAGCCTTTCAAGAGTTGGATAACACCGAAGAATGCTTCCGAAATCCGTTCATTTCTTGGATTGGCGGGTTATTACCGTCGATTCATCGCCGACTTCTCGAAAATCACCGTTCCGCTTACCGCTTTAACTCATAAAGATAAACCTTTTGTTTGGGATTCAAGCAAGAGGAAGCTTTTCAAACTCTCAAGCGTATGCTATGCAATGCTCCCGTTCTCGCTCTTCCCATGAAACGACGATTTCTTGTTTACTGCGATGCCTCAAACCTTGGTCTTGGTTGTGTGCTCATGCAACGAGACAAGGTTATCGAGTATGCGTCTCGACAACTTAAGATCCACGAGAAGAACTACACAACCCATGATCTCGAACTCGGTGTAGTTGTTTTTGCATTAAAATATGGCGACACTACCTTTACAGTACTAAGTGTACGGTCTTCACCGACCATAAGAGCTTACAACGTATCTTTAATCAAAAAGAACTAAACATGCGACAACAACGATGGGTTGAACTTCTCAACGACTATGATTATGAGATACCTACCATCCCGGCAAAGCAAACGTCATCGCCGATGCTCTAAGTCGACGAAGCTATGTATATGGTATTCGTGACTCTCAAGCTTGTGCTAAGCTTGAAACTCTCATCCGGGCCGCTCAGCACGCATGTTTTAACGAGAATACTTTGGAAGAAGAAATGAAATGTGGTGCCGAAACTCAGCTTGTATCTAAATCTGATGGTATTTACTACTATCTCAATCGCATTTGGATTCCCAGTCGTGATAATCTTCGTAAGTTGCTAATGGACGACGCTCATAAATCTCGATATTCCATTCACCCCGGTGCCGACAAGATGTACCAGGACCTTCGTCCTAAGTACTGGTGGCCGGGAATGAAAAAGGATATCACTGTGTATGTTTCGAAGTGCTTAACTTGTTCGAAAGTTAAAGCCGAACATCAAAGGCCCTCTGGTTTACTCGAACATCCCGAAATCCCGATGTGGAAGTGGGAGAGTATAGCTATGGACTTCGTTACTAAACTCCCACGTACTTCATCTGGTTACGATAGCATTTGGGTTATCGTTGATCGTCTCACTAAATCTGCGCACTTTATTGCCATACGAGAAGACTTTAAGGTCGAACGGTTAGCCCGAATCTATACTGACGAAGTTATATGTCGACACGGGACGCCTCGTGACATCATTTCTGACCGCAGACGGTCATTTTACCTCGCGTCTCTGGGAGACCTTTCAATCCGCTCTCGGTACTACGCTTAACCTAAGTACCGCTTTTCACCCTCAAACCGACAGTCAGACTGAGCGTAGATCCGCACCCTCGAAGACATACTTCGTGCGTGCATCATAGATTTCGGAGGTAACTAGGATACGCATTTACCCTTAATCGAATTCTCGTACAATAATAGTTATATGCTAGTATTCAAATGGCTCCTTTTGAGGCACTGTATGGAAGAAAATGTCGATCGCCCATTGCATGGCACGAGATCGGAGAAGCACAAATCACCGGTCCCGAGCTAATTCAAGAAACGAAGACAAGATCCTCCAAATCAGAGACAATCTCTTGAAAGCTCGGAGTCGTCAAAAGAGTTACGCTGATAAACGCCGCAAGCCCCTACAGTTCAAAGTGGGAGATCACGTTCTCCTAAAGGTTGCACCTTGGAAGGGAGTGGTCCGCTTCGGCAAGAAAGGAAAGCTAGCGCCTCGATACGTAGGACCCTTTAAGATTCTGGAAAGAATCGGTAAAGTAGCCTATCGTCTCGAATTACCGGAGGAAGTCAATAATGTACATCCGACTTTCCACGTGTCTAATCTCAAAAAGTGCTTAGCCGAAGAAAATCTGCATGTCCCTCTCGAAGATCTGCAAATCAACGAGACTCTCCATTTCGTGGAAAACCCGTTGAAATAATGGATCGGGAAACCAAGAAACTCCGACGCTCTCGCATACCTATCGTGAAGGTCCGATAGGAAGGCAAACGCGGCGCCGAGTTCACTTGGGAACTCGAAAGTGATATGAAAACAAAATATCTGCATCTCTTTGTTACAACCACTATCTAATTTCGGGATGAAATTCCCTAAAGTAGGGGAGACTGTAATAACTCGAAAATTCGATTGTTATCTCTTCTTTTGTTTTCTCGTTTATCTACCTTTTGTAATCCCGAGATTCGGTTAATAATAAAGTTTATGTTAATTGCTTATGGTGTTTTACGTTATTATCGCATCTAATCGCCCATCTCATCGCATCGCAAATCGCAGTTATTTATGTGGTTTTATACTATTTATGTGTTATGTGTGTTTTGTGGTTATATTTACGCTCGCTATCGCATCGCTCTCGCACTCTCGAATCGCTAAATCGCACTATTATACCAACCATAACGCATAATGCTTAACGCTTTAATTTAACGCTTAATATAATTATCTAATGCGAACCGAATAGCCAAATGAACTCTTAACGCAAAATCAGCAAACGAAACTTGGTCACTAGGCCAAGTTCGGCCGAACTTGCCTACTACAAGTTCGCCCGAACTTGCCTGATAACCAGGAATCCTTTGCTTTCCCTCAAGTTCGCTCGAACTTGTACATACATGTACAAGTTCGGCTGAACTTAGCCATCCATTCAAGGAATCCTAAGCAAGTTCGCATCCGAACTTGGTCTCCACCATCTCTCTTTTTGCCTTCGCCTACAAATACCAAGCTCATTTCTCTCATTTGAACTTGCTGTAAGTTCGCCCAGAGCTCTCAAAACCCGAAACCTTCATGTTCTAAGTAAGAATCGACCCGATTTCACTACAACAACGTTTATCAAACATCCAACAAAAATTTACAACGATTTTGGCACAAGGCTTAGCCTTCGTTTTCATCAAATCTCATTCTTTTACGAAAACCTTCATCTTTTTCTCAAAAACTTCTGTTTTAAGCTTAGATCTACACGATACAAGTTCGTTTGGTGATAGTAGAGGCTTCCCAAACAGGGGATCTGCAAGATCTCGGCTTGTAAGTTCTAGATCTGAAGAAAAACCTTTTAAAGCTTTGATTTTTACACCATTTTCGGACTAATGACGTATGTTTCGTTCACTTTTGAGTGGAACGAGGCGTCATCAAGCTACAATCTCATATCCGGAAGCACAAGGACGAAGTCGTCACTTTACACAAGCTGGACTAACCCGTACGAACCCACCGGTTCGCCCGGATTAGCCCAAGTTTTTGTAAAATGGCTAAGTTCGCTCCGAAAAGACCTCTCCAGCCTAAGTTGTATTCAGTGGCTTACGGTTGGAGGGATGGGCACTCGATTTACGCAGCAAACGACGCGGAAACGCAAGATTTTGGACCCGAAAACATCAAGTTCGCTCGAGAATCACCAGTTCACTAGGCCAAGTTCGACCGAACTTGCACCTTAATGGGCAAGTTCGACCGAACTTAGGCTGCTTCTTCACCATATTTGTCCAAGTTCGACCGAACTTGCGTAGTTTCTTAAGAAACTGCACAAGTTCGCCCGAACTCGCATCTTCATCGAAGTCTCCTTACAAGTTCGCCCGAACTTGACAAGTTTCCAAGGAAACTTACCAAGTTCGACCGAACTTGGCTCCTAACTCACCAAAATTGCACAAGTTTGCTCATCTCAAACTTCACTGTTTCGGCTTTTCGGAAGACTGATGCACTTCTGTTCGTTACAGGCTGATCCGGCGATCCTCCGCAACTCTCTTCAGAATCTTAAGCTACCTAAAACGCACCCACAGTGAGTATACTTGACCCATTTTCACTTTAAACGCACTTTTGGGTGTTACATACGTTCGTATATCAAAATCACATCATAAATTAAACTGTTTATCACAAGCGAATAATCTGATTGTATATGCTCGAATACGTGATACTACAAACATGTGACTAGGACTTGTTTTCGTTAACTTGCCTCCTTAGCTAGTATGGTACTATAGTGTGGCTTACACCCACGGGGTCTAGTTAGGATGGACGCGCAAGCCTTCTCACGGTAGTTAGCATGAGAAATGAGCCTATGTTATGTTAAGTGTTTTGGTGTATCATGATATGTAATTAGATTGTTTCGCAAACCCTTTCTTGGCTATGCTAGTATTATTCAAACTCGTATGCTCACCTTTACTTAATTGCATTGACTTGTATTTTAACGTATGTAACACGTTGAGGATTTATAGCTGGATGCCTTGGATGTTGCATGCGTAGTTTAGTTTGTTTTATTTAGTTTTTTTAGAACGGTTGTAATAAAATCTAAGGGAGATCGAATTGGATTGTGTTTAAGAGATTTTGTTGGTATGTAATGGTTATTTTTGAAGGTTTATGAGTTTGATAGTATGGGATATTAAATGTTGATGTTTATCTTTGAAATGGCTGTTATGGAAATTCTCTTGATCAATCTGATCCGCCTAGTGCCACTACCCTGATGATTCCGCCATCGGTTGGGGTATGACATATGTGAACTTACACATGCTTATACATGCTAAACTTATTTTTACATTATGATCAAGTCTCATCCTTTTCCTTCCTATTTCAACCCTAGATGTCTTCTCCAAGCTCATCAAAGAAATCCAAGGTTCCAAGAGTTCCAACAACAACGACTCTATATCAAAGCAGGAACTCGTAGGTTTAGTCACAGGAGCAGATGGCCGAGCAAATGGCTAAGATTATCTCCGACATCGTTAGCCAAATTCAGTCCATCCATGACACCCCCAAATCCTCTGTCGATTCCAAGGTGGAAACACCTAAAAATCATTCCAATTCAAACAATTCATGGCATGTAAGCCTCTGGAGTTTACCGGCGAGGATGGAACTACATCCATGATGAATTGGTTCGATGCGATCGAGCTTACCTTCCTGCAAAGTGGTTGCCCCGAAGAACTCCGAACCCTAAACGCCACAGGAGTCTTTCGCAAGAGAGCCCTCAAATGGTGGACCACTGAGAGGAAAAAATGTGGTAACGAAGTAGCCCACGCTTTACCTTGGGACGAGCTTAAGCAGCTCATGAAGGACCATTCCTGCCCCCACACGAGACCCTAGAAGCTAGAGAACGAATTTTGGAATCTCACCCAAAAGAGGAGCGACGTAGAAGGACTAGTCACGCGCTTCAAACAAATTAGTATCCTCTGTCCTGGACAGGTCGATAATGTTCCCAAGGCGATAGAAAAGTTCATGCGTTGCCTCGCACCCGTCTTAATTAACCATGTAGCTTCAGCAAGCCCCAAAACCATCGAGGACGCCTACTCTATAGCCATAGAGCTGAACAACAACTGTGTTCTTAATGGGGCCTACGGCAAGGTCTCTACGAAGAACGCACACCAAGCCACCACCGATACCACCGCCACCGCCTACCCTATAGTCATTGGCTCTGATACCAATCTGTCACACCCCGACCCGCAGCGGAATGGTACGGGGCATGATGATTACTCAAAGCTTATAACCACTATTTAAAAGTTGAAGTATTTAAAGCATCAATATTAAATTGTCACACATAGCATAGAATTCAAATATTAATATCAAGTCACAAATTCAAATAAATAAAAACAACATATCATAGTTGGTTTATTACTAAAGCAGTCCTACATGTCTTCAACTCAAAATCCACCCACCATTGGTACCTGTATCACGCGTAAAAGAGTTTTGGGTCAACAAATATGTTGGTGAATAGATTCGGTTTTTATTTAAAAATGTTTTTGTTTTATTATTTTTAGAAAACATTATATATTAACATGCATTATCCAATGTGAAACTATGTCCTGCAATATAACTAAAATTCAACACATATATCATAACCAACACAAACATAACAAAAATAGTAACAAGAGACACATAGAGATTCAAGCCCCGAGAGGCGAATCTGCGAAACAATGATGGCGATACCGAGTTCGACCCATGGTCGTGGGGAACCGGTCAGCCAGGTGGATCCACGCGAAACCTGTGACACAAAGCGAGTAACACATAGATGCATGTATAGAGAAACAATAGAAATTAGCAACAAGTGACACATAGAAACACATCGAATAGCATGTCATCAATTTAAATAATAAATTTGAAATCAAGCACGAGATACACCCCAAAAAGAGTTAATGGCAAAAGGGGGAAAGAGTCGAATCTATTCACAGTTTTGCGAAGATAAATCCACAAGAATTACCGCACGAGAATATGGAGGTATCCAAACTAATCAAAGTAACCTAAAATATAAGAACACGATCTCTAAACAAATGGAACAGCCTAAAATTTCATTATTAAAATTACTAAATATTAAATCGCTATACGATTCATGGACTCATTAATTGTCCGGCGACATAACCTTTTACGACTAGTTTGATCTATACTCAGTACAAAATTGTATAGCCAAAACTTTAACTTAATTAAAGTTGCAAAAGTTTATATATAACATATTCGTATCAAGTAAATGTTCTACTTTATATATGGTTTCGTTTATAAAAGCATTTAAGAAGTAAATATTACAATTAAAGGTTCAAGATGCTGAAAAAAAAAGAGGCTGACCCATAAGAATAACATAAAAGTTCATCTTCTTCGTCTGCATTCCAATTAACAGTATTTAAATCCTAAATTATTCCATGTGTTCAAATCCTTTTGAAAATACACTTACATTATTTTAAGTAGAAAAAACGTATGCTACGTTATCTCATTAAATGTCAATGAGGGTTATTATAAAGGAAATATACTTTAGTTTAAAATTAATAATAGAAAATAACATAGTTTAAAACCTATGTGTTTTTTTATGGAGTTAAAATAATAAATTAGACATAATGTATTAGACTAAAAGAAACAATACTTTACGGGGAAATCATTATATCATTATGGTCATCTTTCCAAAATGGTTTTTAATTATCAAAATTGTTCCGAACAGAAAACTAAGTCGCCGGCCACACACTTAAGAATCTGATATCAAATAAGAAGTATTTACATAAGATTAGCAAGGGTTAGAGTCGACCGAATTACCTAGTTTGGCATATCAAAGAAACGATTGAGCGGGATCTAAATAGGTGACAACGTAGGAGACTGTGATCAACCGAGTAAAGGACATCAATACCAACAACAAGGGTTCCGCACTTGGACCGTGAAGAAGACAGTAGCGAGTGTTGGTTCTTTTGGCTTTCAACGGCAGTGTGTGGTGGTGGTATATGTGCTATAAAAGAAGTAAAATACAAAACTTCAATTTTGTAAAAATGGCTTGAGTGGAATCTTGAGAGAGAAAAAAAAAAGTTAAATGAAACTTCTCTAATTAATTTAGTGTAGTGCATATGAATTATATACATTTAAAGTAAAATTAAATTGAATTAAAATCAATTTAGTTGAAACGTTTGGTTTTCTACCAAACTAATATTTCATATATTATTATTATTATTATTATTATTATAGGTTTTAAATTCGGGTTGTTACAATTCTACCCTCCTTGCGCAATAAAACAAATAAACTTTTTAACTAATGATAAATTATTCCAAGGTGTTTTATTAATTAAGATAGCGGTACAAGTACTATGGAAAAGAACTGAAATAAAACATAGATGAAATATCCTGCATGTTACACCCTCAACCCCAAAACCAGCAACCCCAAGCCATCGTGCCAAACCCTGACCCTGCTCAACCTCAGCCTCAAGCTCAAGTTGCTCATATTCGAGCTTGCTTCAAGTGTGGCGACCTTAATCACTTCGCCAACGTTTGTCCCCAACCCAACAACAACCAGCAACAACAACAACAGTAGCCTCAACCAGCTCGAGGCAGAGTCTTCGCCCTCACTACCGCTCAGGCGCAGAACGCGAACGACGTTATAACCGGTACGTTTCTTGTGAACCATGTCTATGCTTCTTGTCTTTTTGATACTGGCGCGGATAGAATTTTTGTGTCTATTGAATTTGAGTACTTGCTTAAGTGTGTTCTAAGTTGTCAAATCCATTCGCAGTCGAAGTCGCTAACGGGAATTCCGTCACGGTCAATTCTGTTCTCTCTAAGTGTTCCTTGAATCTTAACGATCATACGTTCTCGATTGACCTCATACCCATGCAATTGGGAAGCTTCGATATCATAGTAGGCATGGATTGGCTCAGGCGAGTTCGTGCCGAAGTTGTTTGTTCCGAAAAGTTCATTCGCCTCCCTCTTCCAAACGGTGATTCTTTGCACGTCTATGGCGAAAAACCTTTTAAAGGTCTTAAGCTAATGTCGTGTATCCAAGCAAACAAATATTTGCGTAAGGAATACTTCGCCTTTCTGGCCCATATTGTGGAAAAGAAAGACAAGGGTCCGAGCGTAAGTGACGTTCCTGTTGTTTGCGATTTTCCCGACGTCTTCCCAGAAGATCTCCCTGGTCCTCCGCCTCCTCGTTCTGTTGACTTTCGTATTGATCTCATTCCCGGCGCCAACTCCTGTTGCGAAAGCCCCTTATCGTTTGGCACCCTCGGAGATGTAAGAGCTATCTAGCCAATGTAACATCCGTCAAAAACGGATTTACCAAACCCGCTCCGGTTATCAACCGAACAGTCAGTCAAAAATTTCGTTGCGAATTAAATGCCCAAAATAATTTTAAACGATACGTAATCAATTATTATACAAGAAAATATAATTAGTTTTTGAAAAACTGTCAAAAATCGCAAAATAAAAATATAATACCTCTGCCGGGTTTCGAACCCGGGTCTGTACCGATTCCGGAAACATGTCTTAACACACACACACAAACCACTGCGCCACGGATTTTGTTTGTTATATATTGAAATCATTTAATTGATATAATGACGTTACGAATTCAAAACCGGCGCCCAATAGTTCAGTCGTCGGAATCCCGGTAATCTCGCGAACTTTTAACACCACTTTCAGTTATAACGTAAACTAGTATTAAGACATCGGTTATAACCGATGTTTGAAGTCCGCGACCAAACCATAACCGCCGGAAAATTTAAATCGATGAATACAGTCGGAAATCAGACCAAGTGCTTTGACGATTTGCACTATAAATTCACCCACAACCCACTGCAAACCTTTTCGCTCAAAACCACACCTTTTCTCGGCGTAATTCCACTCGCCGGAATTTCTCTGTTCATCGCCGGAAAACCGGTTTCCTCATTTCTGAACCTCACTGAGCCTCTGAACTTATACCGGAGATACCCACACCCTTTATAAGCTTCCTGGAGACTCGCTACTACAAAGAACACGTCGCCGGAGGTGATTTCTGTCGCCGGAGTTTCTGCCGGAAAACAGAGAGTCCAGTCGGTATATCTCTTCGCCTAAATTCTTTTTCTTTTCACTCATATCTCACCTTAATGAACTGTAAGACGCTAAGGAACCTGAATAAAACTCGAAACAGTCAGACTTCACCTCTGGTTATATTTCAGTGAAGAAGACGATGTATTCGTTATCATATAAGTTTAATTAAAATCAACTTATTAATCGGGTTAGACACACAGTCCAGCGGTGGACTGTGTGCACATATAACGCAAAGGTCACGAGTTCGAATCCGGTTTCACACACGCTGCCTAAATAAAAATCAAATTTTTGTTTAACTGAACCGGAGTCGATACTGGTATATGTTAAGTATATTAATAACCGGAATAATAACCAAGTTAGACACACAGTCCAGCGGTGGACTGTGTGTTTGTTTATATCATAGGTCACGAGTTCGAGTCCGGTCTACTGCACCGACTCGAACAATTATCTATTCTTTTTAATAAGGCAGAAAAGGAAATAACTAAATTGTATTTAAGTATAATAAAAATCGAATTATATAACATGTTTAACACACAGTCCAGCGGTGGACTGTGTGTTAGATTAAACCACAGGTCCCGGGTTCGAGACCTGTGGGGTGCACGTCCGGTTCGCTTAAAACTGTTTTTAAAATAAAATGATTTTCGGTTTAAACTAATTAATATATATATATAATTAAAATCAGATATATAACGGGTTAGACACGTAGCTCAGTTGGTAGAGCTGTGTGCACGCGTACGAGAGGTCTCGGGTTCGAGCCTCACTCAGCGCACTTATATTCCGAATCGAACCGGTCAACGGGCTGGTCAACGGTCAGAAAAAAATCAATTTTTTTATTATTTTTATTTAATTATTTTATTTAAAAATCAATTAAAAATACTTAAAAATAACATTTTTAAGGTTAGAAAACAGCCTCAAACTCACAAAAATACACCCAACAATCCTACTAAAATAGATTAATAAAATCCGTTTACTTACCAAACCATAATGCGATTATTCTAGGTTAAACTCACTCGTGGTTAAAACCACTTCGCGTGCATTCAACATCATCAACCGAACGCACCCACGGTGAGTGAATCTTACAACTTCCCCTTTTAAATTACACGTTTTGGGGTGTGTCATGTGTTATGAAAATAATTAATTTATTTATTTAAACTTGTGCCATACCACATCATGACCTAAACTTAGATTGTTTTTATTGTTGTGATTTGCTTATTGCCTTTTGTCAAATTATATGAAACTCATACATTAAGCCCATCAGTTCCTCGTGGGAGACGAGTAGAACAACGCGTGCTTCAAATCAAATTCATTATTGATCATGTGTGTATCATTGAGTTTATATTGTTTGTAGTTGTGTCATTCATATTATCATGTTTATGCAATTCAATCATCAGGCCCCTCAGTTCCTCGTGAGAGACGAGTTGAGCATCGCGTGCCTCTAATTGTTCCATTATTATTCATGAGTGTTTCATTTAATATCTTATGATTGTTGATTAAGTTACATCTATTTTTACTCATGTTTGGTTGTGCACATATTTCATAATCAATTTAAATAAATTGTTCAAATGTTTTCCATAGGATTCACTCGCCAACATTATGTTGATCCAAAAACCCTTTTACACATGATACAGGTGAACAGGTTGAAGCAAGGAAAACATAGGATATGCCTTAGAAGAGAACAAAGAAGTTTAGATTGTTAGTTAGATCATGTTGTAACATTTATTGTAAAATTCCATTTAATTTGTATTAATGAATATGAAACGCTTAATAAATGTCATGAGCTTTGATGATAACCCAATCATGCCCCGATCACCTTTTCCGCTGCGGGTCGGGGTGTGACAGATTGGTATCAGAGCCATGACTATAGGGATATAGGATAGGTTATTAGACCCTTATAGCCTATACTATAGTCTGCCTAAATTTTAATTGATTAGGTGATTACATACAAACTTGTGATATTTATTTGTTTCATATTTGTTTACATTTCAGTCAAACATACATGCTTATATACATATTCATCATACATATATACATATTCATTATACATATATCGATGTTCATGTATTCAATTTATTTTCATACTCTCATTATCCAAAGATTTTGTGCAATTTTCAAATCTCATCAAAGTAAGTTCTGCGACGGGCATGTAGTAACTGGAAGGGTACAAGTACCGGTAGTCGGAACGTCCTGTCTAGGCTGGCATTCGTATAAATCCAATATAACGGACCAGTTTGCCTACCTGGGGACCAACGATGAGAGTACGAAGGACCTATTAGGCCAAAGCATGCCACACCAAACGTCGTTCGAACTAACCCTACTTTGAGTTGTCACCGTGTCTACACCTGGACACATTCCGAATATCACACGTTGTATACATATTTCTCGATTTTTCTCCGGGTTTTTGTGTACGCAACCTGGCAAACCCGTGCGAACCATATGAAAAACCGGTATTCATGGGGGCCCACATGATTACACAGGTAAAGTATGGCGGCATGTAGGGCCTAACAGCGAGCAAACCCAAGACATCCCATTGATGTAGTAATTTATTTTCTATAATTATTTTATGAATGTTCGTTCTTGAATACGACCCATGAACCCGAAAGCATCTAACTCATACTCTTGTCATGTATTCCTTGTAGATGTCTTCTAACCTCGCCCGTAGGAAGACGAGAGCAAGAAAAGCCCGCGAACGCATGGCTGCCTTAATCGCTCAACAAATGGCAGCCGTAATACCCAATATTGTAATCCAAGTTCAGCAAGCACTTACCGTTAATCCTGTCAATCAAGCAAACCAAAACATTTTCAACTCTTCCCCAAATACCACTAAATGCACCTACAAGCACTTCAAATCATGCGACCCTCCGAAATACAAAGGGACTGAAGGCGTCACCGCTCTCCTCCATTGGTTTGAAGAAATGGAGAACACATTTCTAAATTGCGATTGCCCTGACGATCGCAAAGTGCGATATGCTACCGGTCGATTATATGGGGTAGCACTTACTTGGTGGAACACAGAGAAGGCCAAACGAGGTGTTGAAGATGCTATGTCCTTAACTTGGAACGAATTGAAGGAAATCATGACCAGACGATTTTGCCCAAGGAGCGAAATCAAGAAGTTAGAAGATGAATTCTACTCATTGAAGCAAATGGAAGGAGACCACATCACCTACAACAAAAGATTCCTCGAGTTACATCAAATGGTTCCCAACATGTTCACTCCCCTCTACCGTTTGATCGAGCACTACATTCGTGGTCTTCCGTCAAAGATTCAAGACCTTGTAATAAGTGCCAAGCCTGCAACTTTGGAAGCAGCAATGGAGCTAGCAACAGAGCTCACCGAGAACCGAATCCGAAACAAAGACTTCAAGGAGGAGAAGAAGAAGGATAAAGAATCGACTGAAACCTCCGACTCCACTCAAACCGAATCCCCTTCTCAACCCAATCCTAAGAGAAGAAGAGTCGGGCGACTTTTCGCTGCTACTCAACGAAATCAACCAGTTTTACATGCCATACCCATTCGAGCTATCCCAATCACCCAAGTGGCACCCAACTCAGCCTACCCAGATAAGAAACCATATCTTGGACCTCACCCTCGATGCAACAACTGTTTTTATCACCATCCCCATACCCTACCTTGTCGTCTATGTGCAACTTGTGGACGCTATGGTCATTTGAGCAATGTTTGTCGCACCTTTCAAAACCAAACCTTTTCCCCTACTCAAAACATGGCCCAAGCCTATCAACAACCCCAATACCCCATGTTCCCATATGCTCGAGCTTGTTTCAATTGTGGCGACCCTACCCACTTTAGAAACACATGCCCTCAATTGGTTAACGTTATCAACACTCAAGCCCAATCAAACCCAGTTAACCAAGTAAACCAAGAAAACCCAACCACTATGCCACCAGCAAGAGGAAGAGTCTTCAACATCAACGCCAACCCTGTCGAAGATAATGACGGCCCAGATGAAGATACTCAACTAGTCCTCTTCGCCGAAGATCCAGATTCAACCCATATCGTTTAGTTTTATGTTTTTCCATGTGTAGACTGTTAGAGAAATTATTAGATATTATATATTATATATTGTTTTCAGTATATGCTTTTGCCGAGGCCGTGGCTCCCCATCCATCGAGGTTGAGTTGGATCCCCATTTTATTATGTGGTTGATCTTGGCGTGCCCGCACGATCGGCTCCGTTGTTTGAGCCTTGATCGGTCATTTCATTTTACATTTCAATACATGCAATACGCTCGGCTCTGTTTGATTGAGCCTTGAGCGCACATTTCAATTTACATTTCCAGTTCATGCAATACGTTCGGCTCCGTTTGATTGAGCCTTGAGCGCACATACAATTTCATTATCAGTATCTTGTGGTTGTGTTGTTTGTAGTAGAGTCGCATCGAACTAACCATAATTTGAGGATAAAGTCAATGAAAATTTGACAAGGATATGGTGGATACGCCGATGGTACTTCCTATATATAAGTATTCTTGTCAAATGATCGGAGGCATTATCAGGCGATTATGAGAGGTTCCATGCATAGGCTGATTGTGTGATGGTTGTTTAGATTAAGTTGTTCAATTTCAATACATTCAATACGTTCGGCTCCGTCTGATTGAGCCTTGAGCGCACATACAATTTCATTCAATACGTTCGGCTCCGTTTGATTGAGCCTTGAGCGCACAGACAATTTCATTATCAGTATCTTGTGGTTGTGGTGTTTGTAGTAGAGTCGCATCGAACTAACCATAACTTGCGGATAAAGTCAATGAAAATTTGACAAGGATATGGTGGATACGCCGATGGTACTTCCTATATATAAGTATTCTTGTCAAATGATCGGAGGCATTATCAGGCGGTTATGAGAGGTTCCATGCATAGGCTGTTTGTGTGGTTAAGTTATTCATTTTCAGTACATGCAATATGCTTGGCTCCGTTTGATTGAGCCTTGAGCACACAATTTCAATTTCAGTACATTCAATACGTTCGGCTCCGTTTGATTGAGCCTTGAGCGCACATCCATTTCATTTTCAGTACATGCAATACGATCGGCTCCGTTCGATTGAGCCTTGATCGCACAGATATATTTCATTTCAGTATTTTATGTTTGTTGTATTGGTTGTAGAATTATAGGACTAATCATAATTCAATGATAAAACCAATGAAAATTTGACAAGAATATGGTGGATACGCCGCTGGTACTTCCTATATATAAGTATTCTTGTCAAAGGATCAGAGGCATTATCGGACGGTTTATGAGAAGTTCTATGTAGGATTTATTAGTTTCTTGGTAACCAATCATAACTTGTGGATAAAACTAATGAAAATTTGACAAGAATATGGTGGATACGCCGCTGGTACTTCCTATATATAAGTATTCTTGTCAAAGGATCAGAGGCATTATCGGACGGTTATGAGAAGTTCTATGTAGGATTTATTAGTTTCTTGGTAACCAATCATAACTTGTGGATAAAACTAATGAAAATTTCTCGGGTTCGAGCCTCACTCAGCGCACTTATATTCCGAATCGAACCGGTCAACGGTCAGGTCAACGGTCAACGGGCTGGTCAACGGTCAGAAAAAAATCAATTTTTTTATTATTTTTATTTAATTATTTTATTTAAAAATCAATTAAAAATACTTAAAAATAACATTTTTAAGGTTAGAAAACAGCCTCAAACTCACAAAAATACACCCAACAATCCTACTAAAATAGATTAATAAAATCCGTTTACTTACCAAACCATAATGCGATTATTCTAGGTTAAACTCACTCGTGGTTAAAACCACTTCGCGTGCATTCAACATCATCAACCGAACGCACCCACGGTGAGTGAATCTTACAACTTCCCCTTTTAAATTACACGTTTTGGGGTGTGTCATGTGTTATGAAAATAATTAATTTATTTATTTAAACTTGTGCCATACCACATCATGACCTAAACTTAGATTGTTTTTATTGTTGTGATTTGCTTATTGCCTTTTGTCAAATTATATGAAACTCATACATTAAGCCCATCAGTTCCTCGTGGGAGACGAGTAGAACAACGCGTGCTTCAAATCAAATTCATTATTGATCATGTGTGTATCATTGAGTTTATATTGTTTGTAGTTGTGTCATTCATATTATCATGTTTATGCAATTCAATCATCAGGCCCCTCAGTTCCTCGTGAGAGACGAGTTGAGCATCGCGTGCCTCTAATTGTTCCATTATTATTCATGAGTGTTTCATTTAATATCTTATGATTGTTGATTAAGTTACATCTATTTTTACTCATGTTTGGTTGTGCACATATTTCATAATCAATTTAAATAAATTGTTCAAATGTTTTCCATAGGATTCACTCGCCAACATTATGTTGATCCAAAAACCCTTTTACACATGATACAGGTGAACAGGTTGAAGCAAGGAAAACATAGGATATGCCTTAGAAGAGAACAAAGAAGTTTAGATTGTTAGTTAGATCATGTTGTAACATTTATTGTAAAATTCCATTTAATTTGTATTAATGAATATGAAACGCTTAATAAATGTCATGAGCTTTGATGATAACCCAATCATGCCCCGATCACCTTTTCCGCTGCGGGTCGGGGTGTGACAGCCAACTTCAGGAACTTCTCGATAAAGGCTTTATACGCCCTAGTACTTCTCCTTGGGGCGCGCCCGTTTTGTTTGTCAAGAAGAAAGATGGGTCCTTTCGGATGTGCATTGACTACCGTGAACTCAACAAACTTACTGTAAAATACCAATACCCACTCCCTATTATTGACGATCTCTTCGATCAACTTCAAGGTGCGACCTGTTTGTCAAAAATCGACCTTCGTTCCGGCTATCATCAACTTCGAGTTCTCGAAGAAGATGTACCAAAAACCGCCTTTCGCACGCGTTATGGACAATACGAGTTCGTGGTCATGCCTTTTGGTTTGACTAATGCGCCTGCAGTGTTCATGGATTTAATGAACTGCGTGTGTAAGCCATTTCTCGATCATTTCGTAATCATTTTCATTGACGATATTCTCATCTACTTCAAGATGAAAGAAGAACATGGGCGACATTTGCAACTTATCCTTCATCTTTTGCGTACCGAACATCTTTACGCCAAATTCTCCAAGTGTGAATTTTGGCTAAAAGAGGTTCAATTCCTTGGTCACACCGTCAATGAACTCGGTATTCACGTTGACCCCGCAAAGATAGAAGCTGTGAAGAATTGGATTGCATCTAAACCGCCTTCTGAAATTTGTTCGTTTCTTGGCCTAGCTGGTTATTATCGTCGCTTTATCTCAAACTTTTCCAAGATCGTTGTCCCTCTTACGTCTTTGACTCAAAAAGATAAACCTTTTGTTTGGGGTCCCGAACAAGAGGAGTCATTCCGAACCCTCAAGGACATGCTTTGTAATGCTCCTATCCTTACCCTCCCCGATGGAAACGACGATTTCGCCGTGTAATGCGATGCTTCAAACCAAGGTCTTGGTTGCGTTCTTATGCAACAGGACAAGGTTATCGCTTACGCGTCGAGACAACTTAAAATCCATGAGAAAAACTATACTACGCACGACCTTGAACTTGGTGCAGTTGTTTTTGCGTTAAAGATTTGGCGACACTAAGGAACTCAACGACCATAAGAGCCTTCAACATATCTTTCATTAAAAGGAACTCAACATGCGTCAACGTCGTTGGGTAGAATTGTTAAACGACTACGACTGTGATATTCGCTACCACCCTGGTAAAGCGAATGTTGTAGCCGATACACTTAGTCGTAAAACTCATGTCAAGAGTATTCGTTGTTACCAAGTCGTGGGGAATCTTCGCGAGCTAATTCGCCAAGCGCAATTTTCAGTCATTAACGAGGGTAACCTCGATAACGAATTAAATTGTGGAGTCGAAAATTCACTCGAAGCTAAACCGGATGGTATTCTTTACTACCATGATCGCATTTGGATCCCCGATCGTCTCAACCTTCGAACCACCTTGATGGATGATGCCCACAAATCTCGATACTACATTCATCCTGGCACCGAAAAGATGTACCATGATCTTCGAGCATCTTATTGGTGGCCTGGGATGAAGAAGGATATCGCTCTTTACGTCTCGAAGTGTCTTACTTGTTCCAAAGTTAAAGCTGAACATCAACGACCCTCTGGCTTACTCGAACAACCAGAAATTCCTGTCTGGAAATGGGAGAGTATTACTATGGATTTCATTACTAAGCTTCCTCGCACTTCGTCTAGTCACGACAGCATCTGGGTCATCAATGATCGACTGACTAAATCCGCTCATTTCCTTGCCATTCGTGAAGATTACAAAGTCGAGAAATTGGCTCGTATCTACACGGATGAAGTCATTAGCCGTCATGGTACTCCCATTGACATCCTTTCCGATCGCGATGCTCTTTTACCTCTCGCCTTTGGCAAACGTTTCAATCTGCCCTTGGCAAACGTTTCAATCCACCCTTGGCACTCGTCTCAATCTTAACACCGCTTTTCACCCTCAATCCGACGGTCAAACCGAGCATACTATCCAAACCGTAGAGGATATGCTCCGTTGTCACACCCCAACCGATGGCGGAAACATCGAGGCGGGACGAAAAAGATTGCTCAATGCTCATAAAACTAACAGTGATGATAATTAATCAAACCGAATTTCATTCATAAATAATTGTCATTACAATACATGGAAATTTCAATAACAATAACAATGAAGTCAAAATTGATACAACATTACTAAACCTAAAACGTCTATATGTGTATCTAGCGTCATCGCTACTTCAATTTCATAGCATTATCCTCATCAAGCTGTAACATGTTAAAATAAAGTTCAATGCAAAAGCAAATGCGAGTATACTAGTTTTCATACGTACATAGCATAAAATGAGTTTAAACGATCCCACATGACAAGCTATTGAAACAAGATAAATATTAAAGCTGGTATGTGTCTAACGTAATCAAACCAAAGATTGAAACACAATAAGCTCTTAACATAACCCAACGTTCACAGGCGGTGCGTTAATTCTATAGCACTATATATGTCAAGGATAGGCTCGTACGAAGTTAATGATATGTCTAACACAAAAAGTATAAACCCAAGTTCAATGTATCAAGTAGCCAAGTACGCATGCATGTATAAGGAATATTTGTGCGTTTAAGTATAAAGTTTATGTGTAAGTTCCATAGATAAACATGTTACACCCCGAAGAGTGGTAAACGAAAAAAGGGGGTTCAAGTAAACTCACAGTTTTGCAAGCTTTCCGACTTGACGATTCCGTGAAGAGTTATTTGGTTGCGGGAGGAACACCTAGTTATCCTACAAGAGGAAAACGTAGGTGTGAGTATTGGATGTTGTTGGAAGATTCGGGATTTGGAATAAAGTATAATAAAGTAACGTATACGAAAATATTCACCAAGGTCTAGCACTCGTTTTGACACTATGGGAACCCGTTAGGGTTTATGTGATTTCATAAGTTATAACACCTATTAGAATCATAGCGAGGAACTAAACACTTTTAGTGATTAAACTTAGTAACTTGACACATGATTATATAGTCATTATCAAGGTTTCGGTTTTAAGTATATATTATATAGTCCATATAATTATCATAAGTCTAACTAACAATAATATCATGGAAGTCATGTAGGAGGTAGGTGGTATAACCATCCATTTAGGAACCTCATGAGAGTTCACCACTACACAAGTTGTCATAGACAACAAGGAGGGTCAAGAACAAGTATAGTAAAGGAATGGAAATTACATGTTATCACTACACTAAGTAGCCAAGTAAACTACAACCCGGTGAGCCGACGTCAACACAAGTCGAAGGCTAGACGGGGTTGTGTCACTTTCAACTAGCAAACTACTTAGGATGGAATGAGAAAACATCAAGTGTTGTGTGGACTTGGATGTAGGATAGCCCAAGCTAACCTTGTAGTCACACTAGCTTCAAGTTCAAGACCTTGGCAACACTTGTGAGCTTAAAGCTCATGTAAAACAGAAAGTTTAGGTTGTTAAAACAGCCCTTATTACATGTAAACAAGCTTGGTTAGGCTTCACTAATCATAAAATTGATTAGGAGCACAAGAACACAAGTTTGGTCGAAGAAAACATAAGATTAAAGGAGTTTTGTAGAAAACAGAAACTTCAATCCACTTTGGAGTCTTTTTGGTGAATTCCCAGGTCTGGATTTGCCATGGAAAGTCTGTGGGATCATACCTAAGACTTATCCAAGTGTTTTGGAAAAAGAATCCAGCATAACAAGTAAGATATGAGCAAGTTATGCTCGCTTTGGTGAAGGTGGACGAATCTGCCAATGTTCTTCATTTCTAACAGATTTGAGATGATTGAGAGAGATTAGAGGGTGTTTAGAAAGTGGAAAATGTGTGGAGAAGGGTTGGATTTTATCAGGTAAGGATTAGGGTTGGTTTTGGGGTGTTTAATGATGCTTTGGAGGTGATTGGGTGAGGTGAGTGGTGTGGATTCGTGCAAATGCACGGCTAAAAAGGGGAGTCTGCCCGCCCAGACATGCTTGCGGACCGTATGGGGGTTCCCATGCGGTCCGTAAGGCACAGGCCAGGAGACAAAATCTTTATTTTTTGTTTTGTTGATTGGGCCTTGTCTAGATGTTATATAAAACGTGTTTTAAGGCCATTTTAAGACTTTTTAAGATAAGTAACATGTTCTAAGGTTTACACAAGTATATAACGAATATGATTAAGCATAAGAGTGACGTATAGTTTCGCATAAAGTACGAAAGTCACGTATTTGCAAGTCGTCACACGTTTACGAGTATCAGATTTTTGTAAACCCTATGATTGAATGTATTAACATGTATATAACATGTATGGAAATAAAACACGTGTTTCATTATGATTCAAGTCTCGGTTTACAAAGATTACAACGAAGAACGAATACAAGTTTACAAAGGTTTCCAAAAATAGAAATACAACACGAGCTTTCTAAATATGGAAAGTATGAAAAAGCCGGGCGTTACAGTCTCCCGTCCTTTAGGAAATTTCATCCCGAAATTTAGGAAGATGCAACGAAAAGATGCGGGTACTTAGTCTTCATATCACTCTCGAGTTCCCACGTAAATTCAACGCCACGTTTTCCTTCCCATCAACCTTGACGATATGAATTCGACTGCGCCTCAATTGTTTGATTCCTCGGTCCATGATTTCGACTGGTTTTTCCATAAAATGCAATGTCTCGTTGATTTGAAGATCTTCGAGTGGAATTTGAAGTCCTTCTTCAGCTAGACATTTCCTGAGATTCGAAACATGGAAGACGGGATGAACATTGTTGAGCGCTTGCGGTAGATCCAGTCGATACGCTACCTTGCCAATCCTTTTGAGAATCTTGAAAGGGCCGACATAGCGAGGAGCGAGTTTGCTTTTCTTACCAAATCGAACAACACCCTTGGAAGGTTATCACCTATGTTGAATTCCAGGGGCTTGCGTCTTTTGTCACCATAACTCTTTTGTCGGCTTCGGGCTTTAAGAAGGTTATCACGAATTTGTAGGATCTTGTCCGTTGTCTCTTGTATCAGTTCAGGACCGGTGATTTGAGAGTCTCCGATCTCGTGCCAACAACTAGGCGAATGGCACTTACGACCATACAATGCTTCAAATGGTGCCATTTGAATACTAGCGTGATAATTGTTATTGTACGAGAATTCTACCAAGGGTAAGTGCGAATCCAGTTGCCGCCAAAATCGATTACGCATGAACGAAGCATATCCTCCAAGGTTTGGATAGTACGCTTGGTTTGACCGTCGGATTGAGGGTGAAAAGCGGTGCTAAGATTGAGATGAATGCCAAGGGCGGATTGAAACGTTTGCCAAGGGAGGTAAAACGAGCATCACAATCGAAATGATGTCAACGGGAGTACCATGACGACTAATGATTTCACCCGTGTAGATACGAGCCAATTTCTCGACTTTGTAATCTTCACGAATGGCAAGGAAATGAGCGGATTTGGTCATTCAATCAATGATGACCCAGATACGGTCGTGAAGTGTGAGGAAGCTTGGTAATGAAATCCATAGCAATACTCTCCCATTTCCAGAAAGGAATTCCTGGTTGTTCGAGTAAGCCAGAGGGGCCTTGATGTTCAGCTTTAACTTTGGAACAAGTTAGGCACTTCGAGACGTAAAGAGCGATATCTTTCTTTATCCCAGGCCACCAATAAGATGTATGAAGATCATGGAACATCTTGTCGGCGCCAGGTTGAATGGAGTATCGTGATTATGGGCTTCATCCATCAAGGTGTTTTGAAGGTTAAGATGATTGGGAATCCAAATGTGATCATGGTAGTAATGAATTCGATCAGGTTTAGCTTCGAGTGGGTTTTCGACTCCACAATTCAATTCGTTATCGAGGTTACCCTTGTTAATGACTGAGAATTGCGCTTGGCAAATCAGCTCGCCAAGTTTTCCCACGAATTGGTAGTAACGAATACTCTTTACATGAGTCTTACGTCTAAGTGAATCAGCTACAACATTCGCCTTGCCAGGATGGTAGCGAATGTCACAGTCGTAGTCGTTTATCAATTCTACCCAACGACGTTGACGCATGTTGAGTTCCTTTTGATCAAAGATATGTTGGAGGCTCTTATGGTCAGTGAAGACCGTACACTTAGTACCATAAAGGTAGTGTCTCCAAATCTTTAATGCAAAAACAACTGCACCAAGTTCAAGGTCGTGCGTAGTATAGTTTTTCTCATGGATCTTGAGTTGTCTCGACGCGGTAAGTGATAACCTTGTCCCGTTGCATAAGAACGCAACCAAGACCCTGGTTTGAAGCATCGCAATACACGACGAAATCGTCGTTTCCATCAGGGAGGGTAAGGATAGGAGCATTACAGAGCATGTCCTTGAGGGTTTGGAAAGACTTCTCTTGTTCGGGACCCTAAACAAAGGTTTATCTTTTTGGGTCAAAGACGTAAGTGGGACAGCGATCTTTGAAAAGTTCGAGATGAAGCAACGATAATAACCAACTAGACCAAGAAACGAACGAATTTCAGAAGGTGATTTCGGTGCAATCCAATTCTTCACAGCTTCTATCTTTGCGGGGTCAACATGAATACCGAGTTCATTGACAGTGTGACCAAGGAATTGAACCTTTTTATCCAAAATTCACACGTGGAGAATTTGGCGTAAAGACGTTCGGTACACAAAAGCTGAAGGATAAGTTGCAAATGTCGCCCGTGCTCTTCTTTCGTCTTGGAGTAGATGAGAATATCTTCAATGAATACGATTACGAAACGATCGAGAAAAGGTTTACACACGCGGTTCATTAAAATCCATGAACATTGCAGGCACGTTAGTCAAACCAAAAGGCATGACCACGAACTCGTAGTGTCCATAGCGTGTGATGATAGCTAGAACGAAGGTCGGTTTTTGAGAAACAGGTCGCACCTTGAAGTTGATCGAAGAGATCGTCAATGCGAGGAAGTGGGTAACGGTTCTTGACTGTAAGTTTGTTAAGTTCACGGTAGTCAATGCACATCCGAAAGGACCCATCTTTCTTCTTGATGAACAAAACGGGAGCGCCCCAAGGGGAAGTATTAGGGCGTATAAAATCTTTATCAATAAGTTCTTGAAGTTGGCTAGATACTCTTGCATCTCGAGGGTGCTAAACGATAAGGGGCTTTCGCAACAGGAGTTGCGCCAGGAATAAGATCAATATGGAATTCAACAGAACGAGGAGGCGGGGGACCAGGAAGATCCTCTGGGAAGACGTTGGGAAAATCGCAAACAACAGGGACGTCACTCACGCTCGGACCGTTGTCTTTCTTTTCCACAATATGGGCCAGAAAAGCAAAGTTTTCCTTGCTCAAATATTTGTTCGCTTGGATACACGACACAAGCTTGAGACCTTTAGAAGGTTTCTCACCGTAGACGTGCAAGGAATAACCGTCTGGAAGAGGAAGACGGGTGAATTTCTCGGGACAAACGACTTCAGCACGAACTCGCCTAAGCCAATCCATGCCTACTATGATTCGAAGCTTCCCAATTGCATGGGTATGAGGTCAATCGAGAACGTATGATCGTTAAGATCCAAGGAGCAATTAGAAAGGACAGAATCAAAAGTGACGGATTTCCTGTTAGCGACTTCGACTGAGAATGGATTGGGCAACTAAGAACGTACGCACTTGAACAAGGGTTCAAATTCATTAGACACAAAACTTATATCTGCGCCAGTATAAAAAAGACAGGAAGCATAGACATGGTTTACAAGAAACGTACCAGTGATAACATCGTTGGCATCTTCCGCCTGAGCGGCGGATGAAGGCTGTGCTTGCTGAGGCTGCTGCTGCTGGTTATTGTTGTGCTGGGGGCAGACATTGGCGAGATGGTTTGGGTCGCCACATTTGAAACATGCTCGCACAGGAGCAATTTGAGGCTGAGGAGGGTTTTGGGCTACAACTGCTTTTTATAAGCATAGATGAACAAGTCATTGAAGCTTTTTATTTATATTTATTGAAACCGAACTGATATTCGTTTTTTAAGATTTTCGATCGATGTAAAACATGCATCGTCATCCTTTTGGGCATATCACTATATAATATTTAAGGTCTTCTCTTTCGGTCTTTAAACCAAGTGTCGGTATCGTATTGATACCGTAATAAACCAGAACAATACCGACTGAATTCTCACCGCAACACACGGAATAATTTTACTATAAATATAACTATTTTTCCTACCATAGGGGAAACTGTGTCATTCTCTTAAAATGATATAACAACAATTCAGTTGCAATGTTTCGTTAAAGATGTCATCGGTTAAGTATTTATATAATACTACTCTTTTATTTCTAAAGACATACAAAATCAGTAAATTTATAGTACTTATCTTATAATCTATCTCTCTGAGTTTTGCTTAAATAAATGCCGTGTCTAGAGTGTTAGTTTCCAATATTCATTTATCATCTCTAAGTTTATGTGTCATATATTTCCTATGGGTTCCACGTGTTTTTCTCAAGCAATAGAGATGTTGTATAAGTCCTATTGCTTGAGAAAAACACGTGGAACCCACTAAGAACAGTTGAGGATGCATGAATGAAATCGCATATTAATTCAGATTTGTTGCTGAAAATGTATTACAACCAAACATGAATTGAAAGGAAGAAAAGCATAACAAATATAGAGGAAATATGCACTAAAGAGTTTTCACACCTCTTGTTGCAGGTGCTTGATATGGAAGATTGAACATATGATTGAAGAAGAATGAATCATCCATATACATATAATCATACCCTCACTTTATGCAACATCCTCTTTTTCAATAGTAGTATGGTTGTAGGTGAGGAACATGAAATCATGGCTAAATAAGTTTCAATATAAACTCAACAAATCGTATAGATGGCAAAATAGACGGGTCGCTAGGTCAGGTAAGGTCAGATCGGGTCAGCTCAAAACATTTTTTTGTTTAATCAATTCAAACATGATGACAAAAATTATATTAATTAATAATCTAGTTTATTCGATATGCCCTTTTGACTTAAGAAAATATCAAAAAATACTGTGGGAGTTATTAAGAAACTAGATTAAGTAAAAAGGTTTCAAAAACCGAGTACTCGATAAAGACTGGAAATGACTAGCATACAACACAACCTTCCGAAACGGGCTGGTAATGGCAAATAAAACGAGCAAAACCTTTTCCAGTTGTGAACTAATTCTATAACATGATCCGGTTGTTTGTTCCTCAAAACATCATTCCTTCAACACCTTTCATCTTCTCCAAATCTTCTTGTGATAGAAGGGTCTTCTTTCCGCCACCAGTTTTATCATACGGTTGTGCCATTTTCCTCAAAAACTGCAAGCACAAAACATCAATCGACAGCCAATTCGACCCGTTTATTTACATACGGGTTGATCTGGGCAATGTTTTGTAACTGAGCATGAATCAAGTAAAATGATCCTCTCTTGCTATATGAACCACCATCTGTACTCAAGTTGAGGTGTGCATCACGCAGATGAGACAAAATCCATCCAGGCAATTTGGACCGTTTGTCATGTCTTGTATATCTACATATATAATATAATGCCAGGCATAAATATATATAATCAAGTGTTTACAGCCGCATAAATTTCTTATTTTTAAAACTGGATCAATTATTACAATAGAGTTTTTGTAAAGCATATTTAATATTATTTTCATATAGAGTAACATGGCATTTTCGACCCTGAGGTTTGGCCAGTTTTGCGACTTTCGTCCAAAGGCTTGAAAAAGACTAAATTTCCCTTTAAGTTAACAAAAAAGATGGAAATATCTCTGACTTAATGGAGAAAAATGGATGAAGTTAACGAGCCGGAGGAAAACGGCAAGATTTCAAACCCTTTGGATCCAGATGTGGAAAAACAAACCTTTGGACGAAAGTCGCAAAACCGGCCAAACCTTAGGGACGAATATGGCATTTAACTCTTTCATTTATAACATAAAAAGTTAAACCTTTTGTCAGCAAATATCATCATTCCGTAATCTGCCTTGGAACGGATAACTCGTCCCACACATTGAGCAGCTTGTCTCTGTCAGTTAATCATCATTAAACATTATATCACCAATTAAATTTCATGTTACTTAACACTTCATCAAAAGCAGGGTGAAGTCAAACTACCAATGCATACAATTCCCTGTTACAGTCTCGAGTGAAGCTCGGGTTTTCGGAACTGCATTCATGTCCGCAGACGTACACGAGTTCGACTAAAATCCGGTTCCAATTTTGCACCCATGCGCACACGCGCGTAGGACGTATGATAAAACATGTTCAAAGTTATATTAACTAGGTAAATGCTTTACCTTATAAATAACAATTTCTTTTGTTTGCACATATGTGGGACAAGGTGGTTTTACCAATTTGAGACTTCATTCACACACCCAAATTTCCAACATCCTCAACCTACAGACTAGGTAAGATCATGTGACTAAAACAATAAACATGCAATTAATTAAAAGGAAATACCTATTCTATTGAAAATAATATAAGGGAAAAACTAAATGTAAAGATTGAAATGCATAGGGGTGTATTTCGTGAGTACACATCAAACTTTATATATTTCAACTAGGGATTTGATTGTTTTATCCCTATGCACCCTTACACATCCACATCCATCAATATGATTTATGGCAAACACAAATGTTTTCAATACCTTCCTATTTGTCTTCTTGACAATTTCTCACATTGTCACCCCTCAAACTTTTTTCAACTGTGTTAGGTTGTTACACAAACATTTTTGGTGAGCTTCATAGGATAATAAATTATATGATTTCAAAAACCGATTTTTTTATTAAATTGGTTTTAGAAAGTTTTAAATGTATTTAGTACACTTTGAGTAACTTTGGACCCGTTTGTATTGTAAATGAATCATTTATATTTTTGGAGATTAAACTGGGCCTAAAGATTATTAATTTTTATATAAGTATTAGTTGACGAGTCTACCCTAGCTCGATATAACAAGGTCGGGCTCATTTATTTAACAAATTTATTTTTAGGCGTGGCCTCGTTTTAACTTAGCTTGATTCATTTTTTTACCTTTGATTTTGATGTAATTTCCTTTATTATTTTAACACGAAATTCAAAAATTTCTATCATCATAATACATAATCCCTTCATCTGCTTTTAGCTGTCCCTTGATGTGATTAGGCATCCATTTGTACTTGAGAACTGAAATGTTCCAATAATACAATGCAATGTTAATTCTATCCTTACTCCGTAGTTCCACGTTTGTGGACTTCTCCGTGCCAACCCACCACGCCGGTGGTCCATGGGTGCCATTCTTCCACGCTCTCGTACCACATAGCCTTTGTGTACTCGTTATCTTTATACATGTTAAACTTTGATTTCTTTGTAAGAAAAACACTTTACGTTTGTCTAGGTTCCTTACAAATGTCGACTTTTCCCTTTATCAAACCGTATGTGATTTGGGGGTTGCCGATGCTTAGGATCCCCAATATTTGTCTTTATGATGATGTCAGGGTAAAAACGATCTTGGCATCATTCATTTTTCATCCTTGTCAGCATCTCTTTTATGTTTATCACTGGGATGACCATTTGGTACCGGTAGGGCTGTTTAAAAAGCATGTGGCTCGAGGCTCGCTCGAAAAAAGTTTGGAAAAAGCTCGGCTCGAAGTCAGCTCGGTTTTAAACGAGCTGCTCGGCTCGGTTTGTAAACGAGCCGAGCCCGAGCGAAGGTAAGTTCGGTTCGTGGCTCGCTCATTAGTTGGCCTGTTGGCTCGCTCGTTTGGTACGTTTAAATTAAACCCCAAATTATGTGTGTGAGTGTGTGTTTATATACATATATTATAATATATCTAAGCAATGTTGTTTAATTAGTAAAATGGTCACTTTTTATCGAAGGAAATAGATTGTTAAGCTATAATTTTAATTATTAATGTTGATTTAAAAGATATAGATTAAAGTAAGTAACAATTAATCTTTTCTTGTTCGTTTTATAGTTCGCCCAAAATTACTATTCTGTTTAAAAAGACTTTGGCTCGAGCCTCACTCGAAATTCGCTCGAAAAAGTTCGAAGTGAGCTCGGTTTTAAACGAGCCAGCTCGGCTCGATTCGACTTTTAAACGAGTCAAGCTTGGGCCCACCCTGGTTCGGTTCGGCTCGGCTCGTTTACAGCCCTAGGTACTGGTACCTTGAGGTGTACAAAAAAACCGCCGGTTTTAGAACCAAACCGAACCGAACCGGCGGTTATAGACCGGTTAGTGATCTTTGTCTTTGAAACCGGTTTTAAAAAACCAGTTAAACCGGATAAAAACCATTTTTTTTAATAAACGGGTTAAAAATCGGCCCTAACCGGTTGGAACGGTTATTGTTTTGAGTTAAAAAAAATGGTTAATAACCCAAACCGGTTATAAAAAACCGGTTTTTGTTTTTTATGAGAAAAACCGGTTCGGTTAATAATCGGAACCGGATTTTGGAAGAAAAAAAAACCGATTTGTACACCTCTACCGGTACCGAACTGGTACTGTACCGAGTATATTCGGTACTGGTACCCATTTTTCTCGTTTTTCGATACCGATACCAATTTTTTCCGTTTTTCAGTATCACGGGTACCATGCTCATCCCTACTTATCATTAATGCTATTTCCTAAACCATTTCTATTTCCTAAACCATTTCATCTATGTTTATTGATGCTATCTCCCGATCAGTTATGTTTAAATTCTCTTGTAGAATATCACTAACATTTTCTTGTTTGACAGTAACAAATTCATGATTTTACGCGAGTGGGGAGAAATTTAGGGAAATGGTTAAATTAGATAAGTTATCATTACTACTATTTCCTAAACTAGGGATGAGATTGGTACAGTACCCGTACCAGTACCGAAAATACTGGTATCGAATTTGAACAAAACTGGGTTCCAAATACCGTACCGAATATATTGGTATGGTACGGGTAGGGTACAGGTACGGGTATTGGCACGGGTATTTCGGTGTACCCGCTTTGGTACTCGTTTGTTTATTTTAGTTTTTGAGCACTTGTACGGGTCTATATAGGTAAATCGGCATGAATACCAATATCGTACAAGTACCAAATAGGTAAAATCAATATGGGTACCATAAATACCATAATATGAAATAATACATAATATAAAAAAACTTTTAAAATTCTATAAAAAAAATACGGTACCACTATCCTTTTTACCCGTACCTGTACTCGTACCCGTACCAATACCGAAAGTACCAAATACCAAAATCCATAAAAGTGAGTACCAATACATGTACCAAATACCTAAAATCGATACGGGTACAATACGGTACGGATATGGGTACGAGTATTTGAGAAAAAAATGGCCATCGTATAGTAGACCCACAAACTAATAAGAATCTTTAAGATGAAATTGAAAATTAGAACAGGTAGCTGAAGTAAAATAAATAAACTAACTAAAACATTAATTGCCACTTAGGCTTGGCCTAGTGATCAAGAGGAATTACTTCTTATGGGGTGACCAAGATTCAATCACTGGGAGGTGTATATTTAGAGAAAAAAAACTTTGTTGTTAAAAAAAATAAAACATTAATTTTCATTAAGGAATCAAATCAAAATTTCATAACCAGACTATTGATTAAAAAAATAATAATAAAAACCAACCTCATATATGACTTGTTTCCTCTAGCCTAGTAACAGGAACATATTCTTAAACCTCCTAAACTTGTTTTGTCCGTAACTTTTTTCTTAATGGGCCTAACCTAAATTATTCATTAAGTTGCTTTTGATTCAATTACTCCAAGAATGGAATAAAATAAAACACGCAACGCTTTGAATTCATAAATTAAAAAAAAAACATCCTTCCCTTTTTTTTTCTTAAATAAATTTGGGTTACTGAAAATTCCTTTCATGTAGCCAAAGACATTCTATTTCATCCCTATTTATTTATTGATCCTATATATCTTCTTCATTGCCTAAACAACGATCAGACTTTGTTAAAGTTTCAATTTGCTGATTAGAAGAGGAAAAAGTTTTTTTTTTCTGCAAAGTCTAAAGGTATGTGTCTGGTTTTTCCATTATTAAGAGTTTTATTCGTTTGGAATATGATTTGGTAATGAAACAGATATAACATTTAAGGGAAGCATTAAGTGTTCGATAAAAAGAGCTCAAATGAGTAGACACTACACCATGTGAAGTGTTATCATTTTCTGTTTCGAAAATAATGCATTAAGTTATTGCAGAATTAATATATATGGGTTTTAGGCAAAACCAAAATAAACTGAACTGAGATTACTAAGAAAAGTAAGTCTACAATTGAGTTAAACTTTGTAATCAGAATTATATTAGATTGTAATTGCGTGATTAAGGTTACAAATATTGTGGCTCTGGTCTATAAATTTATATATATGAGACCATATTACACTTCAATACCCTAGTTTAGGGTGGGAGTTGGCGACAAAGTCTATTTTTCCTACAAAGTGTAAAAGGTCATAGAACACATTCAAAACCCCCAAATAACAAAGTGAAGATTACTATAACGTCATATGTGTGGGTTTTTGTGTTGTGTTCTGGATGGTAAGGCTTTGATTATAGAATGACTAACATTAGTTTGTTTTATGCTGATTACATGTTGTATTTTATATTCATAGTTCTACAATGGTATGTTTGAAGTTTTTATGGACTGTTAGGGTTTGGATATTGTGTTTTAGTGATCTTCACTCTGTTATTTTTGGGTTTAAGTGTGTTTTATGGCTGAAATTGTGGTGTTTTATGACTTTGTACACTTTGTAGGAAAAATGAACTTTATAGCCAAACCCCACCCCCTAAAATATCACCCAATAATATCTAAGAAATGGGAGATAATCTTACTTTTATGTGTTGTAGTTTTTACTTTAGAAAATTACAAACAAGATCAGAAGCAGTTTTTTTTCCTTTTTCTAATGTTTTAGTATATATTCCAAAGAATCCAATAAGTGGATATGAAATCAAAGTGCCAATAAGAGAAGATGATTTCACTATTTTTAGTTTTTTTTTAACTATATCATGATTTAAACATAATAAAAAGTCCCGATTCTAGGAAATAAATAATCCTGCATATAACCATCCTTCATTTAAGAAAATTGATCATATGACTACAAGTTGGATAAACATGGTCCCTTAGGCCAAGAGGAGGATGTATACATG
Organism: Scalesia atractyloides; assembly: GCA_947069175.1. Taxonomy (NCBI): domain Eukaryota; kingdom Viridiplantae; phylum Streptophyta; class Magnoliopsida; order Asterales; family Asteraceae; genus Scalesia; species Scalesia atractyloides. The sequence continues at coordinate 90,198,483 of CAMTDV010000017.1, forward strand.
TAAATATCATAGTGAGGGGATGATTACATTTTTTTAACATTTTATTTTAGGGAAATTAGAATTATATTTAGGCCACTATCATTGAAGAGATTTTTTTTAATAAAATTGAATAGATTCATTTGAAATGTATGAATAATTTAATTTGCATTGATTGTCTGGTCTAGGCTATAACATTTATACAGAGAAGTCTTCTTAGCATATGAGGATATTCGTGGTGATATGATTTTTGTAACAAATCTATATTTTATAATTGAATGTAATTACAATGGAGCAGCTCCAACACTTTAGTCGCGAGCATCTGCTAAGCCTTGTCCAATTGCAGCCCCACAACAACAACGAAAACTTTGACAAGGAAGAGGAAGATGAAAATGAGGATAAAGATGATATTGTGGTGGAAGAGGAGGGCCACATTGGTAAATGCAAGATGTGTGAGGAAGAGATTTATTGGTTTCATCTATGTTACTATTGTTGCAAAGACTTTGACTATTGCCTGCACAAATTTTGTGCACAACTGCCCAAAACCCAACAAACCCACCCATTACATCCCGGCCACAATCTTACATTGTCCCAGCGATATCAGTTTCACGATCCCGATCTTAGTGAATTTCTCAGTAATAGTATTGGTACTGATACCAAATGGATATGTGATATATGCAACATTTACAAAACTAGTTTCTACAATTACCATTGTTCTATCTGCAAGTTTGACATACACATAATATGTGCTACTATGTCTGAACAAAATATGAATCACCCAAGTCACCCTCACCAACTGCAACGTTATCTTCGTCAGATGATATCCGGCTGTAGTGCTTGTGGTAATGTACATACTTGGACCTTCTACCATTGTAAAACTTGTTCTTGGTTCATGATCCACGTGGACTGTGCTTTGCTTCCGGCCAATATACGTATCCAACAGTATACGAATGATAGCTTCAGTCATTGTCATTTGCTTACCCTTGCCTACTCCTTTCCTTATATTGAGAGGAAGGCTGAATTCTTTCCTAGATGCAGAGTTTGTGAAAAAATGCTAAGCACTTCCCAATGGCATTACAGATGTTATAAATGTCTATATTTCATCCATGTTGATTGTGCGACTTCAAAAGGAGAGGCGTTTATGTCTTCTATCTTGATGCCTGCAGGTGAGCAATATATGAATTACTATTTTCTTTTTAATACTAGATATTGTAATTGTCAATTTAAGTTTAACTTTAAATATGCCATTACTTAGGCACCGGAAAAACTTATAAAAATTATAAAGATGATGAGCATCCTAATCTAATCCGCTATCCATTCCATGATGAAAGTGCCAACCTTCTGATGCACTTGTTTATCAACAAAGGTGAATTAGTTCTTAAACGGAAGATTAATGGGGAAAGGTTTAGTCATTTACATCCGCTGATTCTTGTTGACACACTATTTACCGAGTCAGTTTATCTTCATGATCCCATGAAAAACGTGGAACTACTGTGTGATGGATGTGTGTAACAACTCTCCAAAATACCCTAAAACAATCCATAATCGAAGCCCCAGATACACGCAGCGAGACCCGACGCGAAAAACGAAAAATTTTCAGCAAGACATCCCAGGCGACACGCGCCAGAAACCATGGCATCTCCCGCGACGCGCGGGAGAGTACCAGGACCGTGGCTTCTGAACGCGCCGTCTGGCGAAACTATGCATGCAACGTAGCCTGTCTAGGCAATATAGGCTTCCCCGCACCACGCGAGAGAGTCCTAGGAGGCTGGCGCGACGCACAGGAGGTGTCAAAATTGGGTATAAGAAGGCAGCCGTGGGACAGAAGTTGTTGCTCAAAATCGAAAATCAAAATCGTTCGTATAAACTCTGTATCATCATTTCTTTGCCGATACCCCCTAAACCCCTAAACCTGCGAAGCATTGCCCTGTTGTAAGTGTTTTAACCCTAATCACTAATTCGATACTCTGCCCGATTGATCTAAAATCCATCAACGGATGCCAAAGTAATGCCCGTTAATAAGGCTATGCTTTGTTAACTACGTTGGGGTTTTGTCTCGGGAAGTATCATTCATGTTAAGTTGGGTTATCACACTAACACATGTTGCATTATAATATTATTAGGAAGCCAGGAATAGCACCACGAAGCTCTAAAGTTAAAAACCTAAATCCACAAAGTGAGTCATTCTCTTTTTCTCACCGTTTGTGAGTCATTCTCCTTTTCTCACCGTTTGTGAGTCATTCTCTTTTTCTCACCGTTTGTGAGTCATTCTCTTTTTCTCAAATGCTTTTACAAAACCCTAAATGTTTTCGAGTTGTATTTACAGTGATTAAGTTTTTGCTAGTCTGCAATTACTGCCGGTATGTGGGGTTTTGTATACACTACTGAGTCCAGCGTCACTATTGGACAAAGAGTTAGCCAATAGTGTATGACCACAGTCATTGTAACTGCCAACGTGACAAATACTGATTGAGTTTTTGTTAGATAAAAGCAATGTAATTACCCTTGATACTGTGAAATATAACCATGTGTCTTTTTATAAAAACGAATGAACTCACCAGTATTTTTAACTGACCAAAATGTTTTTAAAACGCGTTTCAAGTAACTTGCTGTGAAAGGCATAGAAGCCAGCTATGGAGCACTGAAGGCTTAAATAAAGTGGCTATGACTACCTGAATAAATGAAGAACTTATGTTTTTTGTTAATTAGGGTTTATCCCTATAAAACATTTTAATGGAATATGGGTTTATCCCATTTGTTTAATACTAAAACTTTGGTGTTTGATAAACTCTGAATTTATTTTCCTAACATCGATCCTGATGATAATCTCCGCTGCCAAATTAATAAACACCGGTACCACTTGACTGTCTCGAGGCAACCGCTCCCAGGGTAAGGGTCGGGGGCCGTGACAGAAAGTGGTATCAGAGCCACTGGTTTAAGCTATTTAGGTGTTCCTCTAATACCAAAACTTAAACACTAATGTTAGGAATTTTGTGTAAATAACTTATTTGTTATATCTGTAAAAATAAATTTCAAAATATATAATTTAATTTCTTTGTTATTTTAACAATTTATAAGTTCGCAGCATGAGTGATAAAAGTGTATCAAATGCTTTTCTCCAAATGGCTGATTCGGAAATGGGGGAAGGACCATCTAGAGCCACCTCAGGATACGAAGCCGAAACTGAAGGATCTTTTGTTTTCCGAGCCAAATCAATTGAAACTTTTCCACCAAAGAAACGTGGATGGTTTAATAAAGAGAAAAAGGAAAAACGAAGGAAAAAAGAAAAACCAAGAAGCAACCATAACCCTACCAGAAGGACCAGCTCAGATAAATGTTACCACCCCACTATGGGAAGAATTGGATCGGAGACTCGCAAATTGTGATCTTTTCCAACCAACAGGAGACCAGCTAAACCTGAACTTACTAGCAAACCCTGAACCACCCCCCTATTTCAACCAGAGCAACCAATAGCACCCATACCAATGTACCCAGAACCCAACCTAGTAAACCAACAGCCAATACCCGCATTCAACCCGGAGGAAATCCCTAGGTTTCCTGCACCAGCACCAAATGCCCTGGAACAGTGGATATCAAATGACTGGGCATTCCAAAATTTAATAAATAATCCATATCTTCCACCAATAGAACAGACCCGAGATGCACCCACTAATGGACCCTAACCGCGTAGCATAACTTCGTCACTATGGCGAAGAACTTATAAACGAAGGAACCCGAATACGCACCATAGGAGAAAACCTCGTCTGGAATTACGACGAGAGGGATGGGCATTTCTAAAAACAACAAACATAATACTATATATATATATATCTATATATATTATATTTTGAAAAAAAAAACGATATGGAAGATATATAACACATAATATAAATATCACATATATATATATATAACGATGCATAATGTAAAATATTGACTTATATAATTGTAATAGCATGTACTGATGCATATATATATATATATATATATATATATATATAAAGAGTAGAAAGTCGCAATTTTCAACGATTTTGATCAAATGTGTTTGAAGATTTGTCTATTATTATTTTCTTTCTGTGATATTAATATTTGATAATGTTTGCAATTCAGATGTCGAACGAAGTAAATCAGGAAGTCCAGAATAATAATGATAACGGAAATCACGTGGATAAAAGTGCTATAGAACATATAGTATCTCAAGGAATAATTGATGCCATGCCATTTATTATTAATGCTATTAAGAATCCTGCGCTTGAAAACAACAGTAATACTATAGGCAGTAAACGTACTCACCCTGAACCTAGTCACAGCGTCAATGGAGATAACGACATGCTTGTCAAAGCTCCATCTCCTAAACGAAAGAAAACCATCATTTATGGTTGTTCTTATAAAGAATTCTTGTCCTGTAAACCAATTGAATTCTCTGGTAATGAAGGAGCCATTGCAGCTTTGCGCTGGCTAGAAAAGGCTGAAGCAGTATTATTTATTAGTAAATGTGCTGAAGAAGATAAGATAATGTATGCTTCCAATCTTTTCAAAGACGAAGCATTGGAATGGTGGAATACCATTCTTCAGTCAAAAGGGAGTAACAAGGTCTATAATATGGAATGGAATAATTTTAAGGATATAGTTGAAAGGAAATTTTGTCCTCCTCACGAGAAGGAACAGATAGCTAACAAATTCCTAAACCATAAAATGATTGGGGTAAATTGTCGTGAATTTACTACCAAATTCTTTGAATATGCAAGAATAGTACCTGCCCTAGCATCACCAGAACCGGTATTAATTTCTCGTTACATATGGGGATTGATTAGCGAAATTCGAGACATAGTCAAAGCAGCTAGACCACAAACAATTGAAGAGGCAGTAGAGCTTGCCAACACTCTGACAGATGGACTGATACGCACAAGGGAAGAAAATCAGAAAAGGGACTTAGCCCAGAAGATTACCCAGGAACTACGTTCTGGTAATTCCTATCGTAAGAAAGGAGCAGGTTCATCTTCTTCACCTCTATGTCAGTTTTGTAAAAGAAGGCATTCAGGGAAATGTACTAGGTATTGCAATTTCTGCAAACTACCGGGACATAAGGAAGAAGAATGTAGAAGGAAAATGAACACTAAAGTATGCTTCAATTGCGGAGAAACAGGTCATATCCGACCAAACTGCCCGAAACTAACCCCGGCAACCTACAACAAGGCCAAGACAACTGAAGGACCTAAGAAGACCGCTAGAGCCTTCGTACTGACAGACAAAGAAGCCGAGTTGATTCCCGATGTGATTATCGGTACGTTCCTAGTTCATGATGTCCATGCTAAAGTATTATTTGACTCTGGCGCAAACCAAAGTTTCATAAATACTACTTTCTGTAAATTTCTCAACCAACCTATAACTAAACTTCGCCAGGTGTACACGGTGGAAACAGCAAACAGAGATTCTTTCATTATAAGCGAAATCCTTCAGGATGGAAAGATAGAATTTTTAGGTCATAAATTCACAGCTAACCTATTACCAATGAATCTAGCCGGATTTGATGTCGTATTGGGAATGGATTGGTTAGTAGCCAACCATGCACGATTCTTGTGTTATTAAAATTCTGTTGAGATTCGTACGCCAACAGGAGAAACAATCACAATCCAGGGTGACAAGCCAACAACATCTGCAAAATTTATCTCTGTGATGAAAGCTGCAAGCTACGCTCAAAAAGGAGGAATAGTATATATGATCTCTGCGATTATTAGTACTAAAGGAAAAGAACTAAAAGATATTTCTGTAGTATCGGAATTCTCAGATGTTTTCCCAGAAGAACTACCAGGATTACCACCCGACCGCGAGGTTGAATTTAGAATTCACCTAATACCAGGAACTGCACCAATTGCCAAAGCACCCTATCGTCTAGGACCAACGGAGATGCTGGAATTAAAGAAGCAACTAGACGAACTACTGGAAAAAGGTTTCATACAACCTAGCTCATCGCCTTGGGGAGCGCCGGTGTCATTTGTCAAGAAGAAGGATGGATCGATGCGCATGTGTATCGATTACCGGGAGTTGAATAAAGTCACAATCAAAAATCGATACCCACTACCAAGAATTGATGATCTATTCGATCAACTTCAAGGAGCTCGATTCTTCTCCAAAATTGATTTACGTTCAGGATATCATCAATTGAAGGTACAAGAGGAAGACATTCCTAAGACGACTTTCCGAACTAGATATGGTCATTATGAGTTTACGGTCATGCCATTCGGTTTGACAAATGCTCCAGCAGCATTCATGGACATGATGAATCGAATATGTAAACCATACCTGGATAAAGTTGTAACTGTCTTCATAGACGATATACTTATTTATTCTAAAAGTAAGGAAGAGCATGCTGAACATTTAGAGACACTTCTGACATTATTGAGAAAGGAAAAGCTTTACACTAAATTCTCAAAATGTGAATTCTGGTTGCAAGAGGTACAATTTCTTGGACACATAATTAATCATGAAGTAATTTATGTAGATCGCACAAAGATAGTGGCTATTACCAAATGGAAAGTCCCTAATTCACCAACGGAAGTAAGAAGTTTTCTTGGATTGGCAGGATATTATAGACGTTTTATTCAAGATTTTTCTAGAATAGCCATTCCATTAACCAAGTTAACCTGCAAATCAGTTAAGTTTGAATGGGGATCAAAACAGGAGGAAGCTTTCAAGATCCTAAAACAAAGATTAACTAATGTACCAATCCTTGCCTTGCCAGAAGGAGTTGAAGATTTCATAGTATATTGTGACGCATCAAAATTAGGATTTGGATGTGTACTGATACAACATCAGAAAGTGATTCCTTATGCCTCAAGACAACTTAAGAAGCATGAAGAAAACTATACAACCCATGACCTGGAATTGGAAGCGATAATATTTGCCCTCAAGATTTGGAGACATTATCTTTACGGTAGTAAGTTTACTATCTTTACCGATCATAAAAGTTTAAGATATATTTTTGGGCAAAAGGAATTAAACATGAGGCAAAGACGTTGGATGGAAATCCTCAGTGATTACGATTGCGATATTCAATATCACGAAGGAAAGGCTAATGTAGTAGCTGATGCTCTATGTCGAAAGTATCATGAGAAGCCAAAAAGAGTACGTGCTCTCAGATTAAATCTGCAGATAGATTTAACAGGATAATTAAAGAAGACCCAGGAGATAGCTATCACGGATGATTCTGAGGGAATGAAAGGAATGATAAAAGAATTAGAACAAGGAACAGATGGAATATGGAGATTCCATAAGAAAAGAATTTGGGTACCTATCCAAGGAAATTTACGAGACAGAATTTTAGAAGAAGCTCATAAATCCACATATACGTTGCATCCTGGAAGCAACAAGATGTATCAAGATTTAAAGAAAAATTATTGGTGGATAGGAATGAAAAAGGACATTGCAAGTTATGTTTCTAAGTGTTTAACTTGCTCACAGATTAAAGCTGAACATCAGAAACCTTCAGGCTTACTCCAGCAATTAGAAATGCCAGTTTGGAAATGAGAATTGATAATAATGGATTTTGTTACCAAACTACCCAAGACGCAAAAAGGTAACGACACAATCTAGGTGATTGTAGACAGACTAACGAAATCTGCACATTTCTTACCCATGAAAGAAACTTTTGGTATGGAACGATTAGCTAAGCTGTATGTAGATGAAATAGTTTCACTACATGGAATCCCTTTATCTATTGTGTCCGACAGAGATAGTCGATTTACTTCTCATTTTTGGACAAGTTTTCAAAAAGCTATGGGAACTCGATTAAATTTAAGTACAGCTTATCATCCTCAAACAGATGGACAAAGTGAAAGGACGATTCAGACACTGGAAGACATGCTTAGAGCCTGTGTAATAGACTTTGGAGGAAGTTGGGACGATCATTTACCATTAATTGAATTTTCTTACAACAACAGTTATCATACAAGCATTAATGTTGCACCATTTGAAGCACTCTACGGACGAAAATGCCTAACACCTGTATGCTGGGCAAAAATAGGGGAAAAACAATTGTCAGGACCTGAGATTGTACAAGAAACAACTGACAAGATAATTCAAGTCAAGGAAAGACTAAAAACAGCCCGAGATCGCCAAAAGAGCTATGCAGATCATCGTCGAAAGCCATTGGAATTTCAGGTAGGAGATAAAGTATTGCTAAAAATTTCACCTTGGAAAGGAATTGTCAGATTTGGTAAACGAGGAAAGTTAAGCCCAAGGTATGTTGGACCTTTCAAAATCATCAAACGCATTAGACCAGTAGCTTATCAGCTACAGCTACCTGAAGAAATGGTAGGGGTACATGATGTATTTCATGTATGTAACCTAAAGAAATGTCTAGCAGATGAATCATTAATAGTACCCCTTCAAGATGTAGAGGTAAATGAGAAGCTGAAATTTGTTGAAAGGCCTATACAAATTGAAGATAGAAAGACCAAGAACCTCAAGCATAAAAGGCTAATACTGGTCAAAGTAAAATGGAATTCAAGAAGAGGACTAGAATATACATGGGAACTGGAATCAGAAATGAAGCGAAAGTATCCTTACTTATTCCAGTAAATCTCGAGGACGAGATTTAAAACAAGGTAGGGAGGATGTAACAACTCTCCAAAATACCCTAAAACAACCCATAATCGAAGCCCCAGATACACGCAGCGAGACCCGACGCGAAAAACGAAAAATTTTCAGCAGGACATCCCAGGCGACACGGGCCAGAAACCATGGCATCTCCCGCGACGCGCGGGAGAGTACCAGGACACGTGGCTTCTGAACGCGCCGTCTGGCGAAGCTATGCATGCAACGTAGCCTGTCTAGTCAATATAGGCTTCCCCCGCGCTACGCGAGGGAGTCCCAGGAGGCTGGCGCGACGCGCGGGAGGTGTCAAAATTGGGTATAAGAAGGCAGCCGTGGGACAGAAGCTGTTGCTCAAAATCAAAAATCAAAATCGTTCGTATAAACTCTGTATCATCATTTCTTTGCCGATACCCCCCTAAACCCCTAAACCTGCGAAGCATTGCCCTGTTGTAAGTGTTTTAACCCTAATCACTGATTCGATACTCTGCCCGATTGATCTAAAATCCAGCAACGGATGCCAAAGTAATGCCCGTTAATAAGGCTATGCTTTGTTAACTACGTTGGGGTTTTGTCTCGGGAAGTATCATTCATGTTAAGTTGGGTTATTGCACTAACACATGTTGCATTATAATATTATTAGGAAGCCAGGAATAGCACGAGGAAGCTCTAAAGTTAAAAACTTAAATCCACAAAGTGAGTCATTCTCTTTTTTTCACCGTTTGTGAGTCACTCTCTTTTTCTCAAATGCTTTTACAAAACCCTAAATGTTTTCGAGTTTTATTTACAGTGATTAAGTTTTTGCTAATCTTCAATTACTGCCGGTATGTTGGTTTTGTATACACTACTGAGTCAGCGTGACTATTGGACAAAGAGTTAGCCAATAGTGGTATGACCACAGTCATTGTAACTGCCAACGTGACAAATACTGATTGAATTTTGTTAGATAAAAGCAATGTAATTACCCTTGATACTGTGAAATATAACCATGTGTCTTTTTATAAAAACGAATGAACTCACCAGTATTTTAACTGACCAAAATGTTTTTAAAACGCGTTTCAGGTAACTTGCTGTGAAAGTCATAGAAGTCAGCTATGGAGCACTGAAGGCTTAAATAAAGTGGCTATGACTACCTAAATAAATGAAGAACTTATGTTTTTGTTAATTAGGGTTTATCCCTATAAAACATTTTAATGGAATATGGGTTTATCCCATTTGTTTAATACTAAAACTTAGGTGTTTGATAAACTCTGAATTTATTTTCCTAACATCGATCCTGATGATAATTTCCGCTGCCAAATTAATAAACACCGGTACCACTTGACTGTCTCGCGGCAACCGCTCCCAGAGTAGGGGTCGAGGGCTGTGTCAATGTGTGAGACCAATTATGGATGTGCCGTTTTACAAGTGTTCCCAAGATCATTGTAGTTTTTTTCTTCATGAGTGGTGCAGTAGGCTACCTTCTAAAATACAAGACCACCCCGGCCATCCAGAGCATGCACTTGTTCTCCTTCCAAAGTTCCCTGGGAACTTGTTGGGTGTGTTTTTGTGTAAAACTTGTGATGTAGTTTGCAATGGTTTTGCATATGGATGTAAGCAATGTCAATATTATGTGGATATCAGTTGTGGCTTCATACCTGAAGTAATCACACATGAAGCTCACCCTAACCATCTCTTCCTCAGAATTAAAGCTCCAGCCCATATGCTCTGTACAACATGTATGTATAGGATGGATGAGCGATTGGGGTTCCATTGTCCCTTTTGTGATATCTACCTACATATAATGTGTGCTACAATGTTACCTAGAACGATTAAGCACAGGTATGATGCACATCCATTAAGTCTAAGATACTATCCAGCCGAGAACCATAATAGCGAATACTTTTGTGATATTTGTGAGGATGAATTTAACCCGAGTATGTGGTTCTATCATTGCACCACATGTGCCTCGTCTATGCAGATTGGGTGTGCCCCACTTAAACTTCAATGTGAGAAGTCTACATTTCCCGAGTTTCCATATCCTGTCTTTGTGTTTAATAATGTTAAATTTGGAGGAAAATACAAGATCAGAGATCACCCGCACCCTGTCACGTTTGTACAAGGAATTAATTATGATGGCGAGTGCACTGTTTGTACTACAGAATTGCAGTATCTGATAATCTTTAAGTGCTTCGAGTGCAGGTTTGCATGTTATCATGTGTGTGCGGAAGTGTTATCCAGCATAGTCGCTTTACCATAGTTTGTTCAAGTGTTGGGTGTCGAGTTACCTTGTATCTTCTTCTAGCTTGAATAATTCGAAAATTCGATATTCGATTCGATGAACACCCCTAAATACACTATTTTATTAAGTTACAATTTCAACCCTCTTAAACTTACACTTAAATCCCTTCCACACTTACCAATAGGGTGGTTGTCTATTGGCAAAGATAAAGCCTTTAAACACCTAAGTTTGGGAGAGGGAGAGGTCTTGGATTTAAGTCCAATAAACGATAGGGATTAAAAGAAATTTGTTTTCAAAAATAAAAACCCTTCCACTCAGATTATGCCATTGTTTTTGTTTTAATATGATGCTTTATAAAATTAAAAAAGTATTGTTGTGACGTACTTATTTTTATCTACATTTCGATCTAAGTTCCACCTGAAATGGACTTGTGCTTGATAATGTTAAAAATCATCTATAAGCACAGATGAACAAGTCATTGAAGCTTTTTATTTATATTTTTATCGAAACTGAACTGATATTCGTTTTTTAAGATTTTCGATCGATGTAAAACATGCATCATCATCCTTTTGGGCATATCACTATATAATATTTAAGGTCTTATCTTTCAGTCTTTAAACCAAGTGTCGGCATCGTATCGATACCGTAATGAATCAGAACAATACCGACTTAATTATCGCCGCATCACACAGGGTAATTATACTATAAATATAACTATTTTCCCTACCATAGGGGAAACTGTCATTCTCTTAAAATGATATAACCAACTCAGTTGCAATGTTTCGTTAAGATGTCATCGGTTAAGTATTTATATAATACTAGTCTTATATTTCTAAAGACATAAAATTTATACAACTTATCTTACCATCTATCTCTCTGAGTTTTACTTAAAGTTTGAGAAAACCTGGTATTTTTGGTTATGTGTCATATATTCCCTATGTTGAGATGTTGCATAAGTCCTGTTGCTTGAGAAAAACACGTGGAACCCACTAAGAACAGATGAGGCTGCACGAATGAAATCGCATATTAACTCAGATTTGTTGCTGAAAATGTATTACAACTAAACATGTTTCATGAAGACTTTTGGAGAAATCTCATTGATTGTTAAGATTAACTGAAGAAAGAAAAGCATAACAAACATAGAGGATAATATGCACTAAAGAGTTTTCGCACGTCTTGTTGCAGGTGCTTGATATGGAAGATTGGACATATGATTGAAGAAGAATGAATCATCCATATACATATAATCATACCCTCACTTTATGCAACATCCTCTTTTTCAATAGTAGTATGGTTGTAGGTGAGGAACATGAAATACATAAATTCAACAAATCGTAGAGGTGGCAAAATAGACGGGTCCCCTAGCTCAGGTTGGGTCAGCTCAAAAAAAAGTTTGTTAAATGTGATTACAAAATTAATATTAATTAATAATCTAGTCTATTCGATATGCCCTTTTGACTAGAAAAAATATTAAAAAATATTGTGGGAGTTATTGAGCAACTAGATTAAGTAAAAAGGTTTCAAAAGCCGACTACTCGATAAAGACTGGAAAGGACTAGTATACAACACACCCTTCCGAAAACGGGCTGGTAATGGCAAATAAAACGAGCAAAACCTTTTCCAGCTGTGAACTGATTCTATATCTTGATACGGTTGTTTGTTCCTCAAAACATCATTCCTTCAACACCATTCATCTTCTCCAAATCTTCTTGTGATAGAAGGGTCTTCTTTCCGCCACCAGTTTTATCATACAGTTGTGCCATTTTCCTCAGAAACTGCAAGCACAAAACATCAATCGATAGCGAATTCGACCCATTTATCTACATACAGGTTGATCTGGGCAATGTTTCGTAACTGAGTATGAATAAAGTAAAATTTACCTCTCTTGCTATATGAACCGCCATATCTGTACTCAAGTTGAGGTGTGCGTCACGCAGATGAGACAGAATCCATCCAGGCAATTTGGAGCGTTTGTCATGTCTTGTATATCTACATATATGATATAATGCAGATATATAATCAAGCGTTTACAACCGCATAAATCACTTATTTTTAAAACTGAATCAATTGTTACAATAGAGGTTTTTGTAAGCATATTTAATATATATTTCATTTGGAGCAAAATGGCATTTTCGTCCCTGAGGTTTGGCCAGTATTGCGACTTTTGTCCAAAGGTTTGTTTTTTCCGCATCTGGATCTAAAAGATCTGAAATCTTGCCATTTTCATCCAGCTTCTTAACTTCATCCATTTTCATCCGCTAAGTCAGAGGTATTTCCGTCTTTTTTGTTAACTTAAAGGGCAATTCAGTCTTTTTCAGGGGTATTCAGTTTTTTACATAAAGTGAAAAAGACTGAAATACCCTGACTTAACGAAGAAAAATGGATGGAGTTAACAAGCCAGATGAAAATGGCAAGATTTTCAAACCTCTAGTCTTGGATCTAGAAGCGGAAAAACAAACCTTTGGACGAAAGTGGCAAAACCGGCAAACCTCAGGGACGAATATGGCATTTAACTCTTTCATTTATAACATAAAAAGTTAAACCTTTTGTCAGCAAATATCATCATTCCGTAATCTGCCTTGGAACGGATAACTCGTCCCACACATTGAGCAGCTTGTCTCTGTAAGTTAATCATCATTAAACAAAATATCACCAATTAAATTTCATGTTACTTAACACTTCATCAAAAGCAGGGTGAAGTCAAACTACCAATGCATCAAAAGTCAAAAAGTCGCCTTCTTTTATCTGAAAAGTCTCCCGCAGATACTCTAACCGAGCAAGTAATATCCTGCAAGCCCACATAATACATAACCTCAGGATGAAGAAAATTGTTACCAATTAAAAGATAACCACGTTATTTACTCACTTGCTTAATGTGTATTGAAAAGGAACCCCAAACATGATTACTAGTCTTCCGTAATGTCGGTCAAAGTCTATACCTTCTGCCACTTTCCCCCTGCGATGGTACATCACGGGAAGGGATAATCAAATTACTATTCTTTCTAAGAACTTGTATAGCTACAACAAAAGTTCTGATACTAAATTATAAAACAGCAGCCACATCGAGCAGATATATAAGTTAAAAGATTACCTGGCGACAGAGAAAAAGACAGCACCTCTACCACAATCGCAAGCTTTACGATAGTTGTCTAGTGCTAATGTTGTTTCAACAACATCTGTGTCTCGATAAAGACTAACTTTCGTTGCATTATGTCCTGGAGCGTAAGTTCGAGTCAGTAAAGCCAATAAAAAAAACTCATGTTTTATGTTAAAATATTATTAATAGAAAAGGACAGAAATTGTATAAAGCATAATATAAACAGAGACAGTTTTGTAGAAAGTAATGCTCACCTTCAAGATTCCTGTTTCATTCCAACTGTTGACAATTGCATCCATATACGAGTAACTGACAAAAAAACAAACAATTCCATCAGGAACTACCGACACCATTTCTAGTAAAAGCCTTCCGTAATTTCTTTCCACTCCCGGATCACTTCTCAAATCAAACTTCGTGCTAACTGGAAGCTGATCACTGCAATAAAAAGAACAGTTTATCAAAACTCAAATACGAAAACTTAAAAGGAGTACGAAGTTGTTAATTATTTTACCTTCCCCGTGAGAGAACCATGGGGCATATGCAATCCCTTGTTAACGACATGGTAAAACTTCGACTAACGACCGGATTGAAATTAAGAAGTCGAGGATAAAGGTCGATTGGACTTAGGGTTCCAGATGTGATCACAACTGACTGAAATCTATCAAATAGGGCTTTATTGCAAGAGAAGCATCATGGCAGCTGAGCTGGAAATATATTATCAACAAAATATAAATTTATTAACGATAGAATGCACAAGTTTTGCGATTTTCATCCAAAGGTTTGTTTTTCCACATCTGGATCCAAAAGGTTTGAAATCTTGCCGGTTTCATCCGGCTCGTTAACTCCATCCATTTTTCTTTGTTAAGTCAGGAGTATTTCCGTCTTTTTTGTAAGCTTAAAGGACAATTCGGTCATTTTACACATCTCCACGAGTTTAAATAAAGTGAAAAAGACAGTATTGCCCTTTAAGTAAACAAAAAGGACGGAAATACCCCGACTTAACGGAGAAAAATGGATGGAGTTAATGAGCCGGATGAAAATGGCAAGATTTCAAACCTTTTGGATCCACATGCGGAAAAACAAACCTTTGGACAAAAGTCGCAAAATTGGCCAAACCTTTGGGATGAAAATCGCATTTTACTCGTTGAAAAATTTACAGTTTTTAATGTTGTATGTTAAGTAAATACTGGAAAAGGAAGTCAATATAAAATACCTGCAAAACTGGATCAGGAATATGAGGCATTCTCACATCATAAGGTTCGATTATGATTGAAAAACCTCTGGTGTAATGTCCCCACAAGTGTTGCAAAGTCGCAAATCGTTTGAATGTGCAAAAATTCATCAGTATCAGTAATTTCCAGAGTTAGCATAAGTGAGTGCAAACGATCGTAGCAGAATTTCAGCATTTTTTGGTCAATTCCAACATGTGAATTCACAGCATTAACAAACGTAAGTGGGCCCTCCTTTTCAACAATATCTGTATCCAAACGCCCTTTTAAGTACTGCACTAATCTGCTAAAACAGACAAAAAATGCTCTGCTCGCCGTATATTTCCAGGTACTGCTTCCTTTAAAATGTCATCAGGTAAAGCAGGATTTGCAAGCCAGGTGTCACCAGCTGTACAAATTAGGATTAAAAATCTCAACACATATAATACACAAAGTGCAAATTGCATAAAAACTTCACATGCTATCTGTAATGAACCGAACGAACAAGAACAGAGGCATGTTCGTGTTCGTTAATTAAATTTTAACCGAACACGAACATATAATCCAGTACATTTTTTTTCATGTTCATTTATTAAAAAAAATAGCCATTGTATGTTGTTCGTTTTAACATAAACAAACAGCTCACAAACGTAAACGAACATAAACAAACTTAAATGAACATAATTTAACGAACCATAAACAACACAAATGAACATAACTGAAGAAACATAAATTAACACAAATGAAGATGATTTACAAAACATAAACGTACATAAAGTAAATGTTGTATATAAAGTATGATTAATTACGATAAATCCCATTGAAACCCCCATTTATATTACTAGAAAGCCCAATTACCAATTAGTTGTATTTGTAAAAGTAGTTAGAAAGATCCTTTTATGTTTAGTATTTATATAAATATAGCTGCTTATGTATTTAAATTGAAACAAACATAAACAAACGAAAATAAACAAATCTAAATAAACGAACATAAACGAACACAATAAACGAACATAAACGAACACAAATAAACAAATAAACGACGCTACGACATAATGAACGAACAATTAATTAAATGAACAAAAAGTTGTGTTCATGACTTCATGTTCGTTCATTTATTAAATAAACAAACATAAACGAACTTCCCGCCAAACAAGTTAGCCGATTTTCATATGCCACATCAAAAAAAAGTTGAACATCATCAAAGCTACTGCAAAGTCAGCTGCTACGGGTAAGAGGGTCATATTACCTTACATAGAACTATTGGAACGTTGGTTACCTTAAATTGGAACATTTAAAAAGTGGTGTATAAGAATGTACTTACTTGGCAAGTCCCCTCTTTGCGCTAAACCGTCAACAAGTCGATTATATTCAGCACGCAATCTACCAGCATCAGTGGCCTTAAACCTTCCTACCAAGTTGAAAAAAAGTTAAAAATAAAGATGTACGAATTGACCTATGAAATGATTATTAGAACACAGTGGAATACGATCTCATTGATTAATTATCCTAAAAAATACCTGTTAATCTCCTGAGCCATCTTATTGATATTTCGAGTTGCACCTTCAATTGTCTGCTTCCTTACACTAACACTCAATGCCTCAATGCACACATTATCAATGTTATGAGCCTCATCAAACACTACTACAGATTCTCTCTGCATTTCCTTTGAAATAATCCCAGCTACCTTAGGATCAAGTAAATACTGGTAACTATAAACCACCACGTTTGCAAATTGCACCATGTGTCGAGCTAGAAAGTACGGGCACCACCCTTTTTCCTTCCCAAACGCTCTTAGATCCTGCCATATATAATCAAATCTTTATGAGAAGATGATTAAATCAAGCCAATTATAAGTGAAACACGGAAACATGTTCAAAAAACTGCCCAACATCCTAGGAATAACAATAGGTATGCTGGATATTGGATTCCAAACTGTGTAATTCCAATGCATATAAATTAGCTGAAGGTAACGCGATGCTTTGTACCAAACAATTCGTTATTTCAATTTCCATGCATGATCATATGCCAATGTAACATATTACTGCGATTCCACTGCGTATTCATAGGTTGATCGTAACTATGTGCTTAATCATAGCAAACTCGTATCTTAATTGTTTCAATTTTAGTGCACATTCATATGCTAATGACAATAATCAGTCATTCCAGTGCATGATCATACGCTTAAGGTTATATATTACTGTCATTTCAGTGCATATTTATAGGTCGAAGACAAATCAAGCTTAATCACAAATTCACAACAATTACTAGCTTGATTATTCCAGTTTCAGTGCATATTCATATGTTGAAAGCACGTTCAGAAAACTTCCCAGTGACCCAGCATAGTAGGAAAAGCAAGAGGTCAAAAAAGATGACAACTTTTTCGAACAACTATAATACTACAGCACTGCAACTAGCATGCCAAATAACAGCTTGTGTAATTCCAGTGCATATAAACGACCTGAAGGTAATGCAAATCTTAGTAACAGACAATTAGTTGTTTCGATTTCAGTGCATGATCATATGCTAAAGCTGACATATCACTGTCATTCAAGTGCATATTCATAGGTTGAAGGTACTTCAAGCTTAATCACAACAATTACTAGCTTAATTGTTCCAATTTCAGTACACATTCATATGTCAATGTCAATAATCACCTCATTCCAGTGCATATTCATAGGTTAAAGGTTATTCAATCTTAATCATAGTTTTTAATGGCGAATTGCGATAAGGTACCTATATGCTACATAGCGAATAGCGAGCTATTAATTAAACAGCGATACGCTAAAAAAAATTAAAAAATTTATGTGTATATTATATCAAAATACCCTGGTATGTTCGCTATTTTACGAATATATTTAACAAAAACCTAAAATCCAGCTATTTATAGCTATATTTAGTTGCTATAGCGACACTAGACCTACACACTACGCTATTCGCTATAGCGAGCGTAGCGATCGCTCCTGACAACTATGATCTTAATAATCACATTTACCAGCTTAACTATTCCAATATCACTGAATACTAACATACTAAATCCAATAACTCACTATCATCAACCTAACTCAATGCACAATCACACCAATTTCCTCAAAACACATGTTCCAATTAACCAACAAACCTGCAAAGTATACACTCCAGGCGGCAAAAACGCATCCGAACCGGCCCTCTCATGCTTCTCAAACCAATCACACGTCTGCACACTCCTATCCTCAACCGCAAGCGCCCGAAGCCAACTAGCCGTAAGCTTCCGACACCCCGCATCAACCGAATCCCGATTCTCCTTATCACAACAACAGGATTCACACACAAATTCTTCCTGGAACTAAGCCCTAGGGCAAGCATCTTGGCAGCCGGTCCAACACACTCGATCTGGTACTTATGCAGCAGTTTGAGTTCGGCTAGGGTTTTCTCCATCTCGTGAACGGTGCGAGTGCAGTAGATGAGTTTGAGAGGTTTAGAGAGAGAGTAACTGGTGATGAGAGAGAGTAGGGCGATGGTTTTGCCGGTGCCGGTTGGCATCTCGAGGAGGCAGTGGCCTTTGGCGTCTAGGGCTCGTTTGAGGTCGATCATGTAGGCGTGTTGTTCCGGGTAGATGTGATCGTAGGGGAAGTAGACGGTTATGTCTTCGATTTGGAACTTCATTGTGTGTCAATGGGTTGGTTTCAGGTGTCTTTGTGTGTGTGAAATGTGTGAGGAGGGGGAAGAAGAAGATGAAGAGCGAATGAATCAAATCGCCGGAATCGGCGACGGGGGTGATTAGGGAAAACCGGTGAGGGACTACGAAGGTTTTTGTAGAACCTTAAAAAACTAGCTTAATTGCGTCTTTATCCAACTTAAAATTAAAATCACATATGTATCTTTTCTTAATTATTAAAATTGCAAATTTACCAACTTTGATTTATTTCACTAAAAACAAGTTATATAAAGGCTTTTACCCTTACTTTTACCGGAACTTTGAAAAATTACATATTTACTCATTCTTAATAGTTTTTGTGGCCTTTTTACAATTTTTTTGTTTTATTTTTTTTACGTTTTGCTTGTTAGTTTTCTTTTGTTTTCTATTTTATAATCTAAACATTGATAAACCGCTAGAGTACGTAGATGCATATTTCCATAGAATATAAACAATTTCTAAATAAGTGGGAGCTTAATCAAAGGACTATAGAACAAAGAAAATAATGTAATTTGCTTTAAACGTATTTTAATATAATTATTTATAAATTAGCTGAAAATCATTCTAATTATTTTTTTACTAAGTTATTTTGTTTTGTGCACTTTCTTTTAACTATTAAACGTATTTTAATACATATATTTATAAATCAGCTGAACACCCCTAGATATATCTTAGTAAAATAAATAACTTAGTAAAAAGGCGAAAAAAAACTACTAGCAAAATATAAAAAAAATAAAAACATTAAGAATTATGAAAAAAACCACAAAACTGTAAAAATGAAAAAAATATGTATTTTTTTAAGTTTCAGTAAAAATAAGGGTAAAAAGTCATTATATAACTTGTTTTTAATGAAATAAATCAAATGGGTAAAATTTGCAATTTTATTTGTTAAGAAATGGAATATATGCAATTTTATTTGTTAAGGAAGGGGATATATGCAATTTTAATTTTAAGTTGAGTAAATACGTAATTAAGTAGTTTTTTAAGGGAAATATGCAATTAACCCCAAAATTAATATTAATATAATTTTTTTCTTTTGAACGAGAAAGAATCTCACGGCACTGCTCGGGCTATGTTCCAGGTTGACTATTCGATTGCCATGAGACCGTACCACCGATATGCGAAAGGTCTCCTCGACCGCCATGAGATTGCACCCTCTGATGTGCGGGAACCAGATGAAATTCGTAAACCCTAGCCCTCCGTCAAGTTCGAACCGGGGATTAAAGCCTCGTTTCGTCCCTTCACCCTAAATGTTCATCGAAAATGGCCTGAGCGGGAATCGAACATCCGTCTCAACTAGAAAAGACAAGACCTCTTACCATTGGACCAAATTCTCAGCCCTCGGGACAATATATTCTACAATCTCTTAAAGAACAAAGTCGGTGGCTTTTACGCCACCGACACCCCCAACTTTCAAACCTTGTCACCACCACCCCTTTCACTTTGAATTTTCACAAAACTTCATCATCTTTCAAACTTGGCCAATACCACCCCTTTACTTTGCTTTTTACCATCACCCCTATGTTTTTTCGTATTTATGCCACCACCCTTCTACTTTTACATTTCCACCACCACTCCCTCATCTTTTACTTATTTCCGCCACCACCCTTCTACTTTTACACTTTTCCTTTTTTAGACTTTGCGTTTTTACCCTTTGCTCTAATACTTCATTTTTATACCCGCTCAACTTTAAAAAACTGCAACTGTAATTTTGTAACCCCTAGACTACTACTCCTACTTTTGCAAATGCCATCGTATTGTGTTTTACGAAATGTCTTAGGCATTGTATTTTACACTTCGTGTCTACATTTGTGTTTTACATTTTTGTAATTCTCTTTTACGCATTGTGTTTTACATTTTTTTTTAAATTGTCTCTTTGTGTTTTACAAATAGTGTGTTGTCTTAAGACAGGTTTCCACCTGTCGTGCGCCGCCGCAACGCGCGGCGGGCAAAATACTAGTTCATCTTAAATTTCTATTCTATGTCTAGCTAGACATCAATGTGTTGTATCCAAACAATATGAGTCCAAGGGTTGTTTGGCAACTTCTGAATGTTAAGTGCTGAACCAGTAAGATGTCTGAACCATTAAGTACGAACCAGTAATAGGTCTGAACCATTAAGAGGTAGTATAATGTTTAACCATTCAGAGGCAAATGTCTGACCAATTCAGATTATAGGTCTTAACCATAACTTAAACCATTCAGAGGCAAATGTCTGAACCATTAGATATCTGCTCACGAAACAAACAGTCTGAATCATTAGGTGTTGAACCAGTAAGAGGTCTGGACCATTAAGAGCTTTATTAAGAGGTAAACAAACAACCCCTTAGCCATTTTGATTAGTTAAATCAAAAGAAGCAAAGAAACAAATGATCAATATTCAACATGGACAAATAGACATCTATCATTAACTAACTCCGTCATTCTCGTCTACCAATAAATGACAAAATCAACATCTTTTTATGTTACAATTTTGGTATCCAAGTACATGGTCATCGAAATAGGCCAAAATTATCAAGAAATGTTGACAATTATATCCAAATATACATTGCACGATTAGCTAAAACAACTTTAATATTCCTATAAAACCTCATCAAGATTACAAACTTTCATATAAATTATACATTTAATGTCAATCAAGAAACAGCCATAAATTCAATAAAAAACCATTCTTTACTTAACCATAAATTCATTCAATAAAAAACCATTCTTTAGTCTTTACTTAACCATAAATTCAATTTAAAAAAAAAATTCTTTACTTACTAATCTAGTTTCAATTTTCCTTGCACACAATCGATTTAAGTAACTTATACAAAACCATATAACCAACATTCTTTTGAATTTTAATTTTCTTATTGGAGATGAATACACGTGATTAAAATTAATACCCGAAAAGTTTCTTCTCCACTTTTTGTTACATGTAAAAATGGTGATCAAGAGTTGATGAGCTAAGATGAGAAGATAAAGAGGAATCACAAAAAAGAAGAGAAATAATCCCAAATCAAAGCTACTCAATACATTCAATTATCTATGTATTTGTATAACCAGGATATTCACTAGTACCCCCTACACTAATCAACTATTACATTTAAGCCCTCCTATTTATTTAACACCTATCACTTTTAACATTTAGACATGTCTTTTCAATTGTTAGCATGAAGAGAAAAGATTCTAGATTGAAAGAGGAGAAAGGCAAGCAGAAAGATGCAACTTTCTTGCTAGAAGGCCTTCCTCACTAGTAGTACGATTAGAAGGCACATTTCTTTATAAAATTACATAACAAGCTTCAACTTGGTACTAATACCTCTAGCTTTTTTAGCTTATAATGTTATCTTACGGTATTATTTATAACCAACACAGTCCTTTTTCTTATCCGATGTCACTTCGTATACTACATCTAAGGGTCCCAAAAGTGTGCTACCGTTTTTAGTTCAGAGGTAATTACACGTATAGTCTTTATAGTTTACCTCGGCCCATAAGTATCATGAACTGTACATATGGTCCCCAATGTTCACTCATGAACGTAACTTTTAAAACGGTCCACAACTTCTATTTCTATTTCCTTTAACATTTAGGATGCTTCGCTCATTTCCTAAAACTCCAACCAATAATATATAGTCTATCTGTGTAATTTATAATGCTTTGGGTAAACCACATGAAACATCCGTAAACCGGCCCGGCCCTACATCTATGGTCCGATCCTTTTTCCTTTATAAAGTAACAAATAGTTAGTTGCTAGTTAACAACTACGTTTTATCAACTTGATGTTTGGTTTAAGGGTCGTTTACCTCAACTACAGTTGCATGATTAACCATCTAGGGTGCAACATTCTACTGCTTCGCCTAGCAGCACGGCGCTTGTATTGCTCTCCCACAACCCCGTTTTCACGGTTTAGGCTGCTTCCATTTCGGTCGACGCTACTACAGGAATCACTTTTGCTTTCTTTTCCTCTAGCTGCTAAGGTGTTTCAGTTCGCCAGGTTGTCTCTTGCCTGCCCATGGTATCAGCAGCAGTTTGAAAGGTCAACCTATTCAGGAATCTCCGGATCTATGCTTATTTTCAACTCTCTCAGCAAGTTCGAGATGAATCGGTGGACCACTTGTTTACGTCTTGCATAGTCGTGTCTATCGTGTGGCAAAATGTTAGTTAGTGGTGTAAAGTGGCGTCAGCGCGACGAGTAAAAGTAATATTATATTATATTTCACCTCATAACTTTGGTCCTTTCACTTTGCAAAATACTCATGTCTACCCAATGTGTTTTCTTTTGTCTTTTATAATTTTTTCAAAAACCTCTAATTAATCTCTTTGGATTACACATGTCAGTTTTACCTTTATACATGCTTTATGTCATTTGTACCTTTGCGTTATATGAGTTAGTTAACATATAATACACTATGATTGTACACTATAAACTGGATTTACTTTACGTTGTTATCCGACTGCAATGCTTTTATAGGTTACAGAGTTAAATCAAATACGATGAAAAGTGCGTTTTATACATAAGGCTTGAACTAATCCATTCAATATTTGCAATGGGCCCACGGGTCATATTACTATTCAACTTAAACCCATGTAATGTTCGTGCCTTTCATGTCCAGTTTTAGGCCAGACTGGACCTTAGATGGGCTTATGTCAATATCCAAGACTCATTGATCGGCTGTGTGCTTGGGCTGATCGGTTTGGCTTCTGGTTTTTCCACCACTGCCAATAGCGCTTCACGTGTAAAGCTGTAGAGCGTCACGTTTACCTCAACTACAACTAACTACTCTACATATTGCCAAGACATCTTGATAGTGTTTGTACATGTAGCGTGGACCACCGGTAAACGTTGATGGCAAAATTATACGCTTGCCTATATCTTTTCCTTCAGGTTACAGCATTGTGTATTCCTTGCATGTATTCACTTCTAAGGGCATTTTGATTATATCTATGGTAGTTAAGCCAGTCTTGCTCGATGCACACATAGGCATCTACCAGGTATTGTTGGAAAAGACGTCCACCTCTTAGCAATAAAGAATAGGTATTGGCACGATCATGTAGTTGGTAGAAGTAGAACATATTCCTAGTCAAGTATTATTTTTGTTTGAGCCATTACCGTGTAGGCGCAGGTCACGGGACCAGCCACTTTCACCATGAATAAACAACAAAGGATATTGCAGTGACATATACAATGGATGCAATATGTTTATTCTTTGAGGGCCAGTGACCTTATCTCTAATGACAATGTCAAAGCCTTCGGACTCAGGTCCAAATCAGTGATAATAGCACCAATGCAACCTGGGCTTGGATTATCATAACGTAAAGAGTTATACGAATTATACAAACGGATGTAGAATGAGGTTACATCAGTTGATTGACACAGATCTCTTGCGTCCTAAAAAGTTTAACCAGCTTGTTACTACTCTCAAGGATCTGAATAAGCAAAGTAACAATCTCAGAATTCAAGCGTGAACGGCCATCGTTTCCGAATACGCCTAGTCTATTAGAGACTTCATTTTCCATATCGTAAATATACATTTGCAAGAACCTGGGGGGTGCTGGGTAAAAAGAACCAAGCCAATGGTAAATCTGGCCTTCAATTTTGAAAACGTAAGGAGCAGAGCTATCGTTGATACCAAAAGATGTCATTGAGAACATGCTGTTGTATCACGTATATTATCAAGAAAATCCGATTTATCAAATAGATGTAACAATGACGTGGAGGAAGGGAAGGAGATTCAAGCTTGACACGACCATGTTTGCAACAATGATTATAGCAAGCACGATTAGAAGACATCGCATTGACACATTCATCGTACCAAAATAAGGCATGGCAATGTTCGCATATGCAATTACAATCACTGTTATCCTATACACATAGAATTAGAGACCTCATTACTACATGACGCAAAAGATTGTCGCACAGGTACTGAAGTGGACGCATTAGGAAAAGGAAGAGATTCACTAAGCGTACGACACCTTTTTCAATAATTAGACATAGTTAACAATAAGGTTACCTAATATACTAAGGCGACAGCAATTATGGAATTAAAAGAAACAACAAAGCATATAGAAAGCAAATTACAAACTAACCTGAGCGGACGGTACCAACAAAAAAAAACTGAAAATGTACATCCATATGTTACATTGAGTTCAATCGGATATATCACAACATGCATTTTCATATGATTAATGCATCACATAACGCTTGAATTAATCTATTCGACGTTTGCGATGTATCTGCGCCGCAACGCACGCGAGTCTTGTATATCTTGAGTGTTGACTTTCACAACACCCCCCACCCCCACCACACACACACACACACATCCTTTTTCCCATCAAAAGCTCGAGTACGGTAGGGGCAGAGGGAATTTCAGTGGAGCGGTGAAATGCGTAGAGATCGGAAAGAACACCAATGGCGAAAGCACTCTGATGGGCCGAGACACTGAGAGACGAAAGCTAGGGGAGCGAATGGGATTAATACCCCAGTAGTCCTAGCCATAAACGATGGATACTAGGCGCTGTGCGTATCGACCCGTGCAATGCTGTAGCTAACGCGTTAAGTATCCCGCCTGGGGAGTACGTTCGCAAGAATGAAACTCAAAGGAATTGACGGGGGTGTCACACCCCAACCGATGGCGGAAACATCGGGATGAGACGAGCAAATTGTTCAAAAGCATCATAACACTATTGTGACAATATAATTAAATTCAATTTCATAAATACTAAGAATTCAAATACAAAGTTTCGAATAAAGTAAACAAGTATAACATAATATTTATTTAAGGTGCGTTTCTAAAGCTTGTCCTAACTTGATTTCTTACATCATCAGCTTTCCTGCAACATGTATTAAAAGCGCAGATCAATACAAAAGTATTGGCGAGCATACAAGTTTAAAAATAAAATCTAAGTGTAAGAGTTTATTTCAATCATGACGGAGTATAATAAAGCTGAATCGCATATATATGTAGACGACCCCTATAAATAAAGAATTCTTACTGCTGCTTAGTATCATAATTATAACAATGTCATGAGAATACAGATTAAAACTAATAAGCATAAACAACTCAAACTTAACAAGTAGCATGTATAAACGAGTTTAATCTAACACATATAATTCACAAAGCGTAATTGATAACCCGTTTGGTATTGGGAACACATTTAATTTGTTAAAATAAATTTTGTAATTTATACATGTTGCACCCCAAAATCGTTAAAGTATAAAAAGGGGCCGAGTATGCTCACCTTAGATTGCGTATAGCTTATTGGAATCGCACAGTAAGATTCGTCAAACGAATAACCTAGAATAGGATATAAGTTCGTTATTGATTATGGGTTAAGTTATTGGAATGATATAAAGTTGTTTGTATTATTTATACGCTTACGACTACGGTTAAACTTGTAAAGATTAAATAGTAATGATAAGAGATTAATAATATTAATAATTTTTAGTACAAAAAAAAATATAATAATAATAATCACAACAATAGCTAATATTGATTTATAATAGTATTATTAGAAATGATAATAACGGTTTTAGTTATTTAAATTAGAATGTAAAAAAAAAGAATATTCAGTTTAATTTTTATAAACTGTTTTTTTTATAATAAATTAAATTGGTGTTTGGCCTAAAGTAATAATCAGATTTTAGATTTTGGCCCAACAAGACCTTGACCCAATAAAATAACATGAGCCCAAACGATTTTGCAGAGGAAACAAAAAGAACTGGGCAAGAAAGCCGGCCCAGTTAACAGGCCAACCAATCAACAAGAGAATCAGCGAACTGGGTATTGGCACGGCTTAAACCCGTGTCCCGCGATGCAACACCAATTGATCTGGATTTGTTTTGTGACGAATTAGCCTGAATAATTCATTTATACGTTAGGTGACATGGTCATCTTCTTCAAAACAACAAATACATATGTGACTGTTTACGTTTTATGATTTCAAAACAAAGATAACAATAGTAATTCATGTTCATGGAAAGAATGAACTCTTTTGTTTAATCGATTACTACTGTGAAGAAAAGAATTCGAGGTGAGGGTGTACCGACAAGCGCGATCACAAGTTCCCGGTGTGTTCCTTCGATACGACTCCAACGAGCTTCGGTTACTCCGGTCAATCTTCGGCGACGTCTCGTGTGTTCCGGTGAGTGTGATGATATCGAACAGAGAGGATGCAGAGAGTGGGAGGTGGTGGGTGTTTGCGGCAGAGGGGGGTAGGTGTGTGAGGGCGGAGGAAGGAGGATGGGTGTGGGAGGTTGTTCGCCGGCACCAGCACTGTCACCGGAGCTCCGGTGGCCGGAAAAATCGAGAGGAAAGGGGGGTGTGCGGCTGTGAATTTTTTTTTGAGGGGTGTAAGTGTTGTTGTGTTTATAAATATAATTAAGGTTTTAGTTAGGGTTTAGGTGGTGTGTTGGCCAAGGCCCGTTAACTCGTTCTAACGTAGTACGAAAATCTGATTTCAAGTACAAGTTTAATAAAACGCTGAATTTATTTTGTTTATTATTATTATTATTGTTGTTGTTGTCGTTGTTATTATTTTTATTTTTATTATTATCTATAAAATAATAACTAAATAAATAATAATAATAATTGATAATAAATTAGACGAATAAATAACAGTGGTACGACACGTATTTTCTAAAATAAATTTTACGAAACGCGAGGCGTTACAGGGGGTATTCCCCAATACCGTCATTGCTTCTTCTCCGGGACCTAGTTACCAGATTTATTGTCTAATAATAAGAAAAATATGAAAAAATAATATATATTAATAAGAATTTCAGCTATAAATGTGCCTACACTTCCACTCAACTCCAACTAACTCTTGGTTGGGCTGCCATGAATACTCAAAGTTTCATATCGAAGCGAGTTTTCAAGAAACTGATCTACCCAATTGGTCAAGGAAGCTTTTCTGATGGTATGCCTCTAGGAATTTCTGGTACTTTCAACTTCATGATTGTATTCCAGGCTGAGCACAACATTCTTATGCACCAATTTCACATGCTAGGCGTAGTTGGTGTATTCGGCGGGCTTAAGATTCCTTCCTTCATTCGTCTTATCAACTTGAAGAATAACAGTTGCAGGGAAGGGATATAACTCAGCGGTAGAGTGTCACCTTGACGGGTGGAAGTCATCAGTTCGAGCCTGATTATCCCTAAACCCAATGTGAGTTTTTCATTTTGATTTGCTACCCCGCCGTGATTGAATGAGAATGGATAAGAGGCTCGTGGGATTGACGTGAGGGGGCAGGGATGGCTATATTTCTGGGAGCGAACTCCGGGCGAATATGAAGTGCATGGATACAAGTTAGGCCTTAGAATGAAAGACAATTCCGAATCCGCTTTATGTTGCCGCTCATGTCGGGCCTATCCCACTCTCACACACCTATACATACATACATACATACATATATAAAGAGGTTCATCCCCCACCCCCTAGGTCCATCCTCTTTAGCCCCATCCTCACACCCGCTTATGTGGCATCCTACGTGGCGGCTGATCTCCATGGGGATGACCCTCACCATACCCACTAGCCTAATAACTTAAGATCATTGCATAACACGTAGCTAGTCCATACGTTACACCAAACCACGAACAATGATTGATCATGTAATTCTAAAGTTATCTGATGTCATTGATAAAAATACCACTAATAGATAATGTTTATTTTCTCTATGTGTTTAGATGAGTTATGAATTAGTTATAACCGTAGTCTACACTTTATCTTTAAAAAAGCCTCGAGCATAGTGTTATGAGTTGTTCTTGAGATACGCAAAGAATATGGATAATACACAAGTCCATTTCATGTATGTGTTGACTATTGTTAGTTTGATGTTTATTTCGGTTTTTGATTGACATTAACGACAGTCATCAGTACGGTATTTGGTTTTGAATTTACCGATTCTGGACTTTTAACGGTGCCGTACCATACATGTACCCCTGCACATATACAATACGATATCGAGTTTTGGTTTTAGCTGAATTTTGGGTTTGATATTATGCAGTATGGTACCCGTTCAATCTGATACCAATATCAATCTTAACGCTACTGTACCATACATGTAATCGTATTTTTGAACTTTGGGCAAAATAGGAAATTTAAACTAGGGATAAAATCGTAATTTTGAACGGAGGGCAAAGTCGTAATTTTTAGCTGAAGGTTAAAGCGTATTTTTATTTTGAAGCTGGGGCAAAAGCGTAATTCTGAACTGAGAACGAAATCATAATTTTAAACTGGGGAAAAATTGTAAATTGATTGGACCAATAAAATGCCTGACACTGTTTGGAAAAAAAAAAAGAAAAAAAAACCAAAAGTGGCTGCCGCCACTATTTACGACCAAAAGTTTTCACAACTAAAACAAGAAACGATGAATGATTGGTTTGTAACAAGGAACAATAAACGATTGGTTTATAACAAGAACAATGAACAATGGACGATTGGTTTATGGTAAGTGATTTAGATAACGGTACGTGTGTAATGTGATAAAAGCATGGTGGATACGCCGCTGGTACTTCCTATATATAAGTGTTTTTATCGTATTACATTCGTGACGATATTTGCATCACTTGGACAAATGTTTTCAAACAATTAGTTTAAGCGTTATGTGATGTGTTAATCATATGAAAACGTATGTTTCAATGTATTTGATTTAACTTAATGTAACATGTATAAGCATTGTGGTTGGATAAAAATATAAATTAAATCGAATTTATAATGTACAATCATAGTGTATTATATGTATGTGACTCGTACATAGGAAAAGTACAAAAAAAAATATCAAAGGTGTATAAAGGACAAACTACATGTGTATTCAAAAGAGATTAATTAGAGCTTTTTAAAAATCACAAAATAACAAAAGAAAACACATTGGGTAAAAATGAGCGTTTTGCAAAGGGAAATGACTAAAGTCATGAGGTGTAATATGTAATATAATATTACTTTTAATCGTCGCGCATTGCGATGTGGTCAAAACGTAAAGTAAATTTAATTTATACCGTCGAATGAAGCGTATTATATGTGTCTCTACTATGTTTGGAGCAAAGTCTACGTCGTAATGTGAACAAGCCCATACGGAGGATAGGCTGGTTCGCTTAAAGAGAATCTTTTCACAACTAAAACAAGAAACGATGAATGATTGGTTTGTAACAAGGAACAATAAACGATTGGTTTATAACAAGAACAATGAACAATGGACGATTGGTTTATGGTAAGTGATTTAGATAACGGTACGTGTGTAATGTGATAAAAGCATGGTGGATACGCCGCTGGTACTTCCTATATATAAGTGTTTTTATCGTATTACATTCGTGACGATATTTGCATCACTTGGACAAATGTTTTCAAACAATTAGTTTAAGCGTTATGTGATGTGTTAATCATATGAAAACGTATGTTTCAATGTATTTGATTTAACTTAATGTAACCTGTATAAGCATTGTGGTTGGATAAAAATATAAATTAAATCGAATTTATAATGTACAATCATAGTGTATTATATGTATCTGACTCGTACATAGGAAAAGTACAAAAAACATCAAAGGTGTATAAAGGACAAACTGACATGTGTATTCAAAAGAGATTAATTAGAGCTTTTTAAAAATCACAAAATAACAAAAGAAAACACATTGGGTAAAAATGAGCGTTTTGCAAAGGGAAATGACTAAAGTCATGAGGTGTAATATGTAAAATAATATTACTTTTAATCGCCGCGCTTTGCGATGTGGTCAAAACGTAAAGTAAATTTAATTTATACCGTCGAATGAAGCGTATTATATGTGTCTCTACTATGTTTGGAGCAAAGTCTACGTCGTAATGTGAACAAGCCCATACAGAGGATAGGCTGGTTCGCTTAAAGAGAATCTTTTCACAACTAAAACAAGAAACGATGAATGATTGGTTTGTAACAAGGAACAATAAACGATTGGTTTATAACAAGAACAATGAACAATGGACGATTGGTTTATGGTAAGTGATTTAGATAACGGTACGTGTGTAATGTGATAAAAGCATGGTGGATACGCCGCTGGTACTTCCTATATATAAGTGTTTTTATCGTATTACATTCGTGATGATATTTGCATCACTTGGACAAATGTTTTCAAACAATTAGTTTAAGCGTTATGTGATGTGTTAATCATATGAAAACGTATGTTTCAATGTATTTGATTTAACTTAATGTAACCTGTATAAGCATTGTGGTTGGATAAAAATATAAATTAAATCGAATTTATAATGTACAATCATAGTGTATTATATGTATCTGACTCGTACATAGGAAAAGTACAAAAAAAAATATCAAAGGTGTATAAAGGACAAACTACATGTGTATTCAAAAGAGATTAATTAGAGCTTTTTAAAAATCACAAAATAACAAAAGAAAACACATTGGGTAAAAATGAGCGTTTTGCAAAGGGAAATGACTAAAGTCATGAGGTGTAATATGTAATATAATATTACTTTTAATCGTCGCGCATTGTGATGTGGTCAAAACGTAAAGTAAATTTAATTTATACCGTCGAATGAAGCGTATTATATGTGTCTCTACTATGTTTGGAGCAAAGTGTACGTCGTAATGTGAACAAGCCCATACGGAGGATAGGCTGGTTCGCTTAAAGAGAATCTTTTCACAACTAAAACAAGAAACGAAGAACAGAGACGACCCAAAATGCATTCATTTCCTCTGCATTGAAGCAATTTATGATACTATCATAGTGAAAAGGGGTCTAAAGAAGAACATAGATTGCGCTGTATTAGTAACAAGTAAATCCTTTGTGTGTTTATAAAAGGTCTCTAAAAATTTTGAGGATCAACACCAATGCTAAGGTCTGAGACGACCCAAAAAGCAATTGATCAGATCATGATCTCTTTTATAAGCCTACTTGGGTATTGAGTATTTATTTGTAAGAACTGAATTTTTTTGCACTCGGGAGTTTCAACTCCAGAAAAAGAATCCAGTCAAATTTTGATTTTACTTGAGGACCGAAACATGCCACTAAAAGACTCTACTGAGACAAAGATGGGCTGTCAAAAACGTCAAGAAGGTAGGATGAACATATTCGTTTGTTTTACCAAAAACCACCTCATATTTTATATTTGTTTGTTTTCTACTATAAAAACTAATAATAATAACAATAATTTCTCTCTCTAAAAAAACAAAAAAGTTAAAAAAAGAAAAACCAGAAGTCAAACACAATCCCAAGTATCCAGCCTCGAATCTTCCTTTTCCTTCCATTTTAATCCTGCGTTCACACGTCTTCTTCACCTATTTGGGTACAGCGATTGAAAGGTATAAAAGATAAAAGCGATTATCAAAATACTTTCTAATGTCCTGGGTGAAAGGGTTCTGATAACATTGATATTATTCGGTCAGTATTGATTCGGTTTGTAACAATAAACAATTAACGAATCCCAAATAAAAAGCAAAAATTGTGTTCAGGTCACTGTTGCTGTGCGTCTTTCTTTTTTATTCATAACCTAAGGTTTCTTCTTTGTTTATTGTCTTTGGAATTTTTATTTGCAAATTGATTTGTCTGTTCTAAGTTTTGAATTCTTTGGATTTCATGTGCTATTGAATGAATGGTTGAATTAACATTAATGATGACCTATTTTAAATCCCTAGAACTTACATGGGATATAACTTTTCAAGTGTACAAATTTTCGGTAACATAGCATTTATTTTACTCTTTTCCTGTTTTAAAAGCTAAGCAAACACATTAGTTTACGTTAGGGATAAGCAATTGGTATCAAATACCGTCCCGGAGGTCCCATCCCGATACCAATCCCCAAAATACTGTACCAAAATTTTCCGGTACCTGAAACGGTATTCACTTTTTGGCATTTTCGACAATATACCGATTTTCCCTCAAAATACCGATACCTTCCCGTACCGCCATAGTTTGGTATCGGTATCTGTATTGGTTCACAAAATTTGGGATCGGGATTTTTGAGATCAGGATGGTATCAGCACGGTCTCGGTATTTGCTCATCGCTAGTCTACATCGCCTATTCGATTCGTTAAAGGTTAGCTCATGGTGTAGTATACCCCCTTTATTTGCCTTATTTGTTCAAGATATCTTGCTGTCACACAAGAGTTATGCTCTAAGGGCATGTTTGGCAAAGCTTATTTACACTTCCTTATGACTTATTGACTTATAGAAAAAGCTAATAAGAAGATAAGCTCCTCAAAAAGTTACAAAATCCTAACTTATCAAACACCTTATCTCCTTATTAGCTTTTTCTAAAAGTCAATAAGTCATAAGGGGGTGTAAATAAGCTTTGCCAAACATGTCCTAAATGGTTAAAAAGAGTAGACTGGTCCAATCTATTATTTTGGTCGGGTGTTGGGCTATTTGGAGATTGAGAAATGACCGTGTGTTTTCGTATAAACAAGTAAGTGTGGATGGCATCTTTGGAGAGATTCAATGGATGTCTTTCCTATGGATAAAAACCCGAGCGAAGCGAAAAGGGAGAGCTGAACTGGAACAACTGCCGAAGCTTTAGCATACCTGGTGATTAATTTTGTTACCGAGGAGTCTGTTTCTTTTTATTGTTTTGGGGGGGCATGTATGTGTAACAGTTTTGGGTGTTCTATGTGTCTAGCAACTTGCTAGACCTGATGTACACTTTTGGGTTTGGTTTAATGAAATATTTCCCCCTTGTTCAAAAAAAGGTGTTTTGCCTTTTCAATATGTAACGGTATGACTTCTGCAAAAAGGAATTATTACAAGCTAGCAATGAAATCACAACCATCTTTATGAAGCGTTATGTCACTTAAGGCCGTAGTCATAAAGCCCTTACTTCATCATTACCTAATTAATTAATAACCCATTAAATTATACATACGTATGTATGTATATATGTGTGTGTGAGTGGAGAGAAATACGTCACGCCGCGATGTTGATAGCACTCCAATCCTTTTTTTGCCTGATAAAGCCCCCCGTCGTGGTGTGGAGGGCGCCATGTGAGCGCTATGACCAAAAACAAACCCACATAATGCCCCACTACAAGGGGTCTAACACGGCAAACTGAATGTGTTACTAAATGTTATATATTTTTGTTTGAAATGTGAACTTCATTAGAAAAAACATTAACTCACAAAATGGGGCTATCTTATGGAAACTATATTTTACGTGCTATTTGTTTACATCCATTAGTTTGTAAGGGCTCCAAGTCTTTCAACCAATTTTGAGTTGATTTGTGTTTTATATAACCAACCTTGTTTGATTAATGGCTGGCTATATAAGTTTTTTCCTAATAAATTTCATGTCATAGAAATCTAACTTACGAACCCAAACAAAATTGAAAAAGGGCCTCGGATTTTGATTTCACTTTGGGCTTCCAAAATGCTTGGGTCAGCCCTGATATGCCTCTAATAAGTTGATTAGTCTCACATTGACGTTTGTGGTTTTTATCATCCTTACCTTTCTCACTTGTCATATGAGCGTCACGTCACCTTTCTCTTCCCTTTCCTCCTCGTCACAGGGTGTCGTTTCTCCTTTCCTTTTCCTACCCCTCTATTTTTTAATATTACATTTTTAACAATTCATTTAGTTTTATTTTATTAAACCAGCTAAAAATCTTAAAAAGGGACTAAAATACATTTTAGGCAACTTTCAACTAGTTGACTTGTTTGGTTCATTTGTCTCGTTTTTATTTTT
This sequence comes from Scalesia atractyloides, assembly GCA_947069175.1. Lineage (NCBI taxonomy): Eukaryota > Viridiplantae > Streptophyta > Magnoliopsida > Asterales > Asteraceae > Scalesia > Scalesia atractyloides. Next base: position 90,232,892 of record CAMTDV010000017.1, read on the forward strand.
TTCAGCCGCCATGTTATTATCCCCTTTTGACCCGTTTCAGAAAAAAACTAAACCCATATTAACCCACTAATAACTAAATGGTCCTTTTTTATTAGGTACACTTTCTCTTTGTGGTATTCCACCTCTTGTTTGTTTTTGGTCCAAAGATGAAATTCTGAATGCTAGTTGGTTGTATTCACTTATTTTTGTAATAATAGCTTGGTCTACGGCGGGATTCACCGCATTTTATATGTGTCGGATCTATTTACTTACTTTTGAAGGACATTTAAACGTTCATTTTCAAAATTACAGTGGAAAAAGGAATACCCCCATTATTCAATATCTCTATGGGGTAAAGAAGGTTTAAAAATAAGTAACAAAAACTTGAACTTTTGTTTGGTAACTTTATTAAAAATGAATAAGAATGGACGTCCTTCTTTTTTTTCAAATAAAGTATATAAAATGGATGAAAATGAAAGAAATCGGATCCAACCCTTTCTTTCTATTCCGAATTTTGGCAATACAAAGACTTCTTTGTATCCTTAGGAATCGGATAATACGATGTTATTCCCAATACTTATATTAATTCTATTTACTTTGTTCGTTGGATTCTTAGGAATTCCTTTCAATCAAGATGTGGATATATTATCCAAATGGTTAACCCTGTCTATAAAACTTTTACATCAAAATTCAAACAATTTAATAGATTGGTATGAATTTTGTAAAGATGCAGTTTTTTCAGTCAGTATAGCCTGTTTGGTTGAAAAATAGTTAGTTGCTAGTTAGCCAATTGGGTAACGACCAGAGATTAATCGGGACTAATCATAATTAATTAGATTGAGATATTTATATGTAATTTTCAGTTTTATATATATATGGTGGGGTTCGGCTACAAAATCATTTTTTTACAAAGTGTACAAAGTCATAAAACACCACAGTTTCAGCTATAAAACACACTCAAAACCCACAAATAACAGAGTGAAAATCACTAAAACACAATATTCAAACCCTAACAATCCATAAAAACTTCAAACACACCATCGTAGAACTATGAATATAAAACACAACACGATAATCAACATAAAACACACTAATGTTAGTCATTCGATAATCAAAGCTTTATCATCCAAAACACAACACAAAACCCACAAATATGGCGTCTTAGTAATCTTCACTTTGTTATTTGTGGGTTTTGAGGGTGTTTTATGACTTTATAGACTTTTTAGGAAAAATGGACTTTGTTGTCAACTCTCACCCTATATATAGATGTACACACACGCAATTTTATTTAAAGGTAAATATTTAAGTGACAAGTTTTAATTCCTCATTGACTCATTTTTATATATAGGAGATTAATCGTCGGAATCTACATGGTTTGGATAGAAATTGGCCGGAATTTACAGGTTTTGGTGGAATTTACTGGTTTTGGCCGGTCGACTAGGACCAACTGCCGATTAACGAAAGCTTACTCAGTGACTGACCGGCTGCAGACCAACTAGCGATTAATCGCCGACCAGTGTTGATTTTTACAACATTGTTTTTTAACTTATGATATTTACCTTGCATCAGACATGTGGGATTGAGAGTTTCACATGGAGCAATGAAACCGAGATTTTGTTCTATCAAGGTTAGGTTTTTTTATACTTGAGTGGAAGCTGGTTATACCAATAATGACAACTTGTTACAATTGGTAAAACTAAGAGATACAATGAACTGATGAAAGCATTGAGATAATCATGACCATGAAAGGATAATGCATAGCTTAACAAGTATTTGAAAGGAATGATTGAAGCATTTAATTGAATTTGACTCTATTTTTTTATTTTGATTTTTAATTTGTTTTTCAAAAGCAACATTTTTATAGATTGATGTATATGAAGTAAGTTAAAAAAACTCGGAATTCGGCATTTGAAAATCTCAAGGTTGGTCGAAAACGTTACATATTAAAATATACTCCAGGTCCATTTACCCCACATCATATAAATATAATTATGTAATAAGTTTGTCCGTGAGTGTAGGTATATAATGGTCATATTATAATCAAACTCCATATAGTGGATTATGAAGTTTAAGTAATTTAAGTTAAATGGGTATATTTAACTTGTTTTTATAATTTATATGATGTTCGTAAGTTTTAAACACATGTGTATGTATAATTCCTATATATCAAAGGAGTGGTGGGGTTGAATTTCTTCTGTTATTGTTACGTAAACATGTTATCTTGTTTTATGTAAATCTCAATTCCGATGATTTTTACAAACCAACAATTAGAAATAAAATTCAGATTCCAATTCCATTGAATTCATCAAACTAACCAACGCAGTTAGATTTTTTTACCAAAGAATGTGGTCCTAAAATAGCATATGCCACTAGACAAAAATTCAGACAAGACACATGCTATCAATTTTCTACCAAGTTTTAAGTCCACGTTACAAAAGGGGTTTTCTTGGATTACAAGCAAATATGATGGTACAATTTAGACATGATGAAACTCCTAATCTCCTATTGTTCTTCAGCATTAATACATCCACATTTGTTGTTCTCAACTGCTTGGAAGCTAACTTGTGATATGTCATTTCTCGGTATCTTGGCAACACCAGCTTTGTTGATGTACTTTTCACTCTTCTGGTGATGTCTTGCAAGCCAAACCCTTGATAACATGCCGGCACTGAAACCTGTAATGGTAACGAATCAAAATGAATTCGGGTCAAAAAGGGTCATTTCAGTGCGGATCAAGACGGTCGGGGTTGACCCACAAACACCTTCAAATCTTTGAATAAAAGGAGGACAGATGCATTAAAACTATTTTGTGGTGATTTTCTAACTGTTTTGACCCGTTCAGCTTTTAGCTAACTTTGTTTATTTGACCCGTTTGAAATAAAAACAACCCGAACCGAGCAATTTTCTAAAAATTCCTTCAAAAGCTGGCATGCCACGAAAACGAAGATAACTTAACAGGTAAAAAACAAGAATGAAAGAAGATCATGAGGTATACTAAAAGCATAAATTACAAAGAAATATTACCAGATGTATTCATTAGAAGTAGAATCCAACATGTTGCTTGGGTTTGCATGTTGAGGGTCACAATTTAGAGAATGAACCGCTCGATTTTGGTTTCTACACTTGATTCTTAATCTCATAGGCACTATCTGCAGATGCAGAATAAGTTGAATAGGGTATGTATCTTACTAGACAAAAGTTTTAATACTTAAAACCAATAGTTTTACAAGGGAAGTGATATTTACATGGAAAGTAGTTATTTATACACATAAAGTACAAACGGCTTGTGGCTATGGCCCAAGTAAGCTATGCATAAATTTTATGTGTAATCATCTTTATTTTCACCTAAGTATCGCCTCCATTTTACAAAATATACAAAGAAAAAAAGTCTTAACTTTGGAAGTCCATATCAGATTGCAGGTTGTATTTTAAAGGATTACCCGTTTTGACCCGTTACCCAACCCACCAATTTTGCAACTCTACAAACTGTAACTTGAAACTCAAGATAGAGTTGTATATGTGGCAAATAATAAAAAAACAAATAAATAACTTTGAAAGTCCATATCAGATTGTAGGTTAACCGTTAAAGATATTCCTGAATATCTACAATATATTTTGTTATCACTTATCAGTGAAGTTGCTCATCCAAAGAACCAATACTGAAGAAAATCCAATTCGATGTAATATTTTGTTTAAAAAAAACTGGTCATTCTAACAATACTTAAGTAGAGTAAAGATCAAATACAAATAAAATTAACATACAAAACGTACAAACTGAAGGAAAAGCCAAAAAAAACGCGGTGGCATTTTCGTAAATATTTGGTCTTCAAAATTACTCTACAGAATCATTTGTAGAGTGATTTTGGTCTTGTAGAGTAATTTTGTAAAATGTTCTTGTAGAGTAATTTTGATCTTTTGTAGAGTAATTTTGTAAGCATTTAGTTATGGGGTTTAGCTTTATGGTTTAGTTTTTAGCTTTTAGTTTTGGGAAAGAGGGGGAGGGGGGGGGTTAGGTTTTTTTTAGGTTTTTGGGGGGTGGGGTTAGGTTCTTTTAGGTTTTTGGGGGTGGGGGTTAGGTTTTTTTTATCAAAATTACTCTACAAGAATATTTTACAAAATTACTCTACAAGATCAAAATTACTCTACAAGAACATTTTACAAAATTACTCTACAAGACCAAAATCACTCTACAAATGATCCTGTAGAGTAATTTTGATAATTACCCTACGACCCAATATTTACGAAAATGCCACCGCGTTTTTTTGTCTTTTCCTTCAATTTGTACGTTTTGTATGTTAAGTTTATTTGTACGTGAACTTTACCTACTTAAGTAATCGAGGTCTCTTCAAGCCATCAACATGCTCATGATTTACATAATTATGCGTTCCAAAAATGAAAAATTACCTTTTTGTTGCATCTAAAATCACGCTTGGGAAGAAAATGCAGAGGCATATTGAAAGAAGAAGGAACTTTAACCAACAAGAACAACTTTGAAGGGCCTAAAAATTTGCAAAGCTTCAATATATTTTCAGTTCAGCCTGTTTCCAAGATATTCATGGTTTTTTATCATTTTAATATCTAGCTTATTAATTGATACCTGCATAAGATTCAGATCCAGCGCCTTTGGATACCAGTGTCCTGATGACCTGTTCAAAGACGAATTGATTTGGGTTAAATTATACCTTTAATAAGTCAAACACGTTAAGCTAAATGATGCATTGAGAGTCATCCAAACGTAGATTATAACCATTAATACCAAGGGTTCTGATAATCATGTTAAACACATCAATTATTTATAACACTCTAAAAATATTGGTGTGTCAAATATCGGTACCGATATTATCGGCGATATTGGACCGATAAATCACCGATTTTCTCGATAGTAGTACCTTTCTTCTTAGTTCAACCATTTGTCTTTCTTCTTATTGCTGCTATTAGTGTTTTAAGTCTTAATTAGTTCCTACTTGCTTAGATTGTTAGGTTTTGCAAGTTGCAAAAGGTTAACTTGTTAGTGTTAAACTGCTATATATATAAATTCTGCATGATATTAAAATTACCGATATCCCACCACGATAACCGATATCTCAAATATCGTTCCTTGACCAATATCCGATTTTTCACTGCATTAACTGCTTAGAGAAAATGAATAAAAAAAATGCCCTAGGTCAGGGTCGGTCTAACCCAATCCGACCTATTTTGATCTGCACTTAATTCAACTCGTTTTGACTTTTGACCGCTTACCCTAACCAACAGAGAGGACATCTAGACAGAACCTTTTTTGAGAACGCTTCTGCTACTCTTGTTTTAGTGAAATCACAAGCGTCGGAAACATCTTTTCTGTGTGAAAAGCACAACTCGTAAACACGTCTAGGCCGAACGGGACTAGCTCCGAGAACTAAAATGACAGCCTCAACATGTGGAATTTCACTGAAGACCAGTTGGAGGGCAGTTTGGGTATCAGCAATAGTTTTCATCAGCTTTTCAAGTCTTCTTATGACATGTTTCACTTGTCTCTTTCTTCCCATTTGAATTCTACGTTGAGACGCCTTCATTTCACTATTTGCAATAGCTACTTCCTGAAAATCAAAACCTTTAAAAGGTCTCTAAATTTAGATCGCAGATTTGTTTATGAATATTGCAGACGTACCAAATCTTTATACTCTGTATTCATATCATCAAACTCAAGACTGAGATCTTGCAAGATCCTGCCAAGAAATAGTATCAAATATTTATTACAGGTTTGATAGAAAATAAAAACCATATTTATAGAAAAAAAAAGTAGGCATTCTTTGAACATAACCGCAACAATCAAGGAAAACACAATTCTATGTAACTGGACACAGAGAACTAACATTCAGGTAACCCTAAATCAGCATTCATCTTTAAATCTAACCCCAAATGGCCAAATTCAATAAAACATATAAACTCAGTTAACACTTTAAGCAAAAATTCACTTTCTAAGATCAAATATAAGCTATTCTTTTGATGTTTGAAATGGACAAAAATTTCAACAAACTTCATTTAAGATAAAATAGTAAAATAGAGATCAAACCAGAACAATTAATCGAGTTGCAATACATGAATCTTCACGCACGTATATCAAATTTCCAACCTTTTAACCAAACTTTTAGGTAATTCAATCACGGATATTCAGTGACTCAAACAAATGGAAAAATTCATGAAAAAATTCTTAAAACACTAGAACTATGCAAAAAATCACTTTCTAAGATCATAAATTCAACAAACTTTATTTAAGATAAAATATCATATATACAGTTCGAACCAGAACAATTAAACGAGTTGCGATACATAAGTCATCGCGCACACATACCTAATTTCCGACCTCTTAACCCAACTTTTAGGTAATTCAATCACAGATATTCATCAACTCAAACAAATATCAAAATTCAATAAAAATTTCTTGAAACACTAGAACTCAGTTAACACTTTATGCAAAAACGCCTTTTAATGTTTGAAATCGACAAAAATTCAACAATCTTATTTAACACAAAATATCAAAATAGAGATCGAATCTGAACAATTAATCGAGCTGCCATACATGAATCTTCACACACACACACACATATATATATATATATGTAATTTCTGAACTTTTGACCTAAATTTCAGGTAATTCAAGCACAGATACTCGACGATTGAAACAAATGTAAAAATTCATGAAATAGGAACGGAGATTTGATAGGATTAGTGGATGTTAAAAGAAGCTTACGAAGGGATTTGCTGGTGCATAAAAAGAACAAACCCTAGAACGTCCATTACGAGATGAAACATGACAGATGCGTCTATAGAGTCGGCGGGAAGCTCGAGGTCCGTGAACTCCATATCCGATCTTCCTCCTCCTTCCTTCATGGCTTCTCGATCGATCGCCATTATTCTGAAATTGAAACTTTTCGTGATGATCTGCTCGTAATTTTGAAAAAGCCAAGAGGCGGGTTGTTGTTTGTCAAGTAACGAGTGTTTATGCTGTTTCAGTTTATAAATGATTTTTATTTAACTAAGAAAAAGAGTTAAATACCTTGTTGGTCTCGGTGGTTTACGAAAATTGCAAGATTTGTTTCTAGTGGTACACTAATTACACACTTGGTCCCGGTATGGTAATTTTTGCACTCGGATGGTCCTTATCACTAACTGACATTAAGTTTTCCAGTTAAGTGTGTGTGAAATGTCTGTTTTATCCCTAAGGTTAAAAAAATAATTTAAATCACCAATCATCATCAGCTTCTTCTTCTTCTTATCTCCTAAAAAACCCTACCACCAAACAACCAGCACAACCACCACCATATCACCTTCGCCACCATCTCACCTCCACCACCGAACACCCAACACCACCATCTCACCTCCGCCACTTCTCACCTTCACCCCTGAACACCAAAACACCCACCAACACCAAAACCCACCACCACCAAAAATAGAGAAACACACCAAACTCTATCGCCACGAAACTGAAATGTGTAATTTCCAGTGATGTTGTACACCGGAGGCGATTGTAAAGTGAAATTATCGGAGAGATTCTACAGTGAAGCACCTGTAACCGTCGAATTCGCCGAAGAGCGTCTATGTCTGTACTCCAAAATACCTCCTAATCGGTTTATGGCTAGATGTGTACCGTAGAACATTCCAGAAACCACAATATCAACACCTCCAACTGTAATCAACGATCTCGCCGATCGCCGCTGCTCAACGCGAATATCTCAACCAGGAACGAGTGTCGGAACGGTGTTCTTTGGTGGTGGTGGGTTTCGGTGTTGGTGGGTGTTTTGGTGTTCGGGGGTGGAGGTGAGAAGTGGCGGAGGTGAGATGGTGGTGTTGGGTGTTCGAGGGTGGAGGTGAGATGTGGAGGAGGTGATATGGTGGTGGTTGTGCTGCTTGTTTGGGTGGTAGGGTTTTTTAGGAGATAAGAAGAAGAAGAAGAAGAAGCAGCAGCTGCTGATGATGATGATTTAAATTATTTTTTAACCTTAAGGGTAAAACAGACATTTCACACACACAACTGGAAAACTTAATGTCAGTTAGTGATAAGGACCACCCGAGTGCAAAAATTACAACCACCGGGACCAAGTGTGTAATTAGTGAACCACTAGGACCAAATCTGCAATTTTCGCAAACCACAGGGACCAACCAGGTATTTAACTCAAGAAATGAGGCTGATTTTTTCAAAGTTTTTCTGTTAAAGTGGAGAGTAAACAAAAACCGAACATTTAGCGAATTGTTCAACGGGAAGTTTGTTTACATTCGTTCGATTAGTTATATGAACGAACATGAACAGAGGTTCCGTTCGTGAACGTTTGATAATGTGTTCGTGAACATTCGTTCATTGATGTTCGTTTGTTATTCACATCGAAAAATACTATCGACCTCCGTTTCATGATTAGGGCTTCAAGTGTTGCTCTCTCCGTCATCACCTTTAGCCTTCGTTGCGTTTGCTGAATTTATTTGCGTTTGTTTGTGTTCGTGAACCGTTCGTAAACACGTTCATTCAATTAGTGAACGAACACAAACATAAAATCTTGTTTAGTAAGTGTTCGTTAAACCGTTCGTGAACATATTTATTTCCTTGCATGAACGAACAACGAATAAAGACCTTGTTCGTGTTTGTTCGATTTGTTTACAGCCCTGGTGCAGAGGAATGAGGCCATTTTTATCCATGTATTTGGAAGTATGAGGTAATTTTTTCAAGTGTTTTGTTAAAGTGGAGAGGAATAGAGAAACATTGGAAATAGATCAAGTTTCAAGTCTTTTATTCAGATAAATTGGTGAAGTTTTTTATTTTGTTTATCTTTAATTATGTGTAACTTATATCTCTATATATCATATCTCTATATATCGTAAAGCATGTATCAATGAAATTCATTCAAAGCAAAACCCTTTCATGGTATCAGCGCACAGTTCAAACATAATGACGCTGACTATATAAGATCTTGCATGGTTTCGGCTCTGTTTATTTACACACGTATAATTATACAAATTTAAGACCGTAAAAATGTTGTTCTAATTATATAGACCATCTCCAATAGAGGTCTCTAAAAACGTCGATGATGTCGCACCCACTTAGCTCCGCCTCACCCTCTCTCCTCTCCAAAAATGCTCAAAATCTGCTTCTTATTGTAGATGATGATCTGTAAAAATAAATAAATAACTTCCAATGCTAAGGGGTTGTTTGGACTAAGCTTATTTTGGAGCGACTTATGACTTATTGACTTATTCCTCTCACATAATAAGCTAACCCAAACACTTTTTAACTTTTCAAAAAGTCAATAAGGAAATAAGTCACTAAAATAAGCTTAGCCAAACAGCCCTAAGATAACAATTCACCATACAAATCATTTTCCCTAAAAAAAATGCACTGTTCGCAGAAACGGTATATACAAAATCTTCCTTTCTAATTTTCTTGTTTGTAGGTGAACTCCATCATAGCCGTTTGTTCATACTCGGTTTTGCAGTATGTTTAACGCGATTTAAATAATCTACTTTTTCTCGGTTTCTTCTTTTAATTGTCATACGCCGTATCTTTTTAAAGCTTTGCTTAACCTTGGCATTACATTGTATGCTTGATAAGATCTTCTCAGTTCAATGATCGAACCCACCTGGTTAAATTAAAGAAGAAAATTAGCTAAAAACGGAATGGGTTAATCGAGTCGAAAACAGCCCTGTTTAAAAAAGTAGGCTACTTGATATGCACTTACAATGATAAGAACAGATGTAAACCCTATTGAAAACCCATCATTTCTTTTTCGCAAATAATGATCGAGAATTGTTGATGATGTGGCCAATATACTCAACAGCAAACCACCTACAAAAAAATATCATAAAAAGTGACATATCGCATTCAGGAGTTAAATACCTGGTTGGTCCCTGTGGTTTACGAAAATTGCAGATTTGGTCCTAGTGGTTCACTAATTACACACTTGGTCCCGGTGGTTGTAATTTTTGCACTCGGGTGGTCCTTATCACTAACTGACATTAAGTTTTCCAGTTAAGTGTGTGTGAAATGTCTGTTTTACCCTTAAGGTTAAAAAAATAATTTAAATCACCATCATCATCAGCTTCTTCTTCTTCTTATCTCCTAAAAAACCCTACCACCCAAACAACCAGCACAACCACCACCATATCACCTTCGCCACCATCTCACCTCCACCACCGAACACCCAACACCACCATCTCACCTCCGCCACTTCTCACCTTCACCCCTGAACACCAAAACACCCACCAACACCAAAACCCACCACCACCAAAGAACACCTCCACCACCGGGCAGGCCACCACTACCACTACCAAAGAACACCTCTATCGCCACCGGAAACTGAAATGTGTAATTTCCAGTGATGTTGTACACCGGAGCGATTGTAAAGTGAAATTACCGGAGAGATTCTACAGTGAAGCACCTGTAACTGTCGAATTCGCCGAAGAGCGTCTATGTCTGTACTCCAAAATACCTCCTAATCGGTTTACGGCTAGATGTGTACCGTAGAACATTCCAGAAACCACAATATCAACACCTCCAACTGTAATCAACGATCTCGCCGACCGCCGCTGCTCAACGCGAATATCTCTACCAGGAACGAGTGTCGGAACGGTGTTCTTTGGTGGTGGTGGGTTTCGGTGTTGGTGGGTGTTTTGGTGTTCGGGGGTGGAGGTGAGATGGTGGTGTTGGGTGTTCGGGGGTGGAGGTGAGATGGTGGCGGAGGTGATATGGTGGTGGTTGTGCTGCTTGTTTGGGTGGTAGGGTTTTTTAGGAGATAAGAAGAAGAAGAAGAAGCTGCCGATGATGATGATTTAAATTATTTTTTAACCTTAGGGGTAAAACAGACATTTCACACACACTTAAGTGGAAAACTTAATGTCAGTTAGTGATAAGGACCACCCTAGTGCAAAAATTACAACCACCGGGACCAAGTGTGTAATTAGTGAACCACTAGGACCAAATCTGCAATTTTCGCAAACCACAGGGACCAACCAGGTATTTAACTCTAACTTTAGGTGAATTATTTTAAGATAAAGAGATACCCCAAAAACGGGTTGAAGCTTGAACTATTGCCAGATACTCAACAGTAGCGTTTCCAGGCTTTACGTTTGGTATCCTTGCACCCATTTTATTTAAATACTCTGCAATTTCCTTCGGCATGTTGGCCTGAAATAAAATTAATCGCATATGGATTAAAAACTGAATTATTAAACAGATACAACTTTTGTAAATATTTTAACACTAACATTTTACAATAAATAAATAATCTTGGACAAACAGATTTTTGCCACATCTGTTCTATGTCCCTGTGAAACGGCCCGCTATACTAAATTTCAATGCTAAAATGGAAACAAAGTATAAATTGCAAAACGTTTTTTCCAGCACTTTGCAAACAATAAAGACGACATTTAAAGTAGAAAATTAAAGATTTGCTTACAATATCGAAATGTTGAAAACAAAAACGAAGAACGCATAGATTGTATAGTAGACCCATGGCGCTGCTCCGAGAGATGAGTCAGGATTAAGAATCTCTCTTACATTTACCCAAAACCGTGAAGTGAAAAAACTGCAAAGTATAACTTAGCATGTGTGAGTCCAACTATGGCAACAAAATAATAAAAATACAATCACCATCAAGATGTTACAATATTCTAATGCGTTTGGGTATATATAGCAAAATGGGTACGGTCAAAAACAAGTTGACCGGGCTGTGTTGACACACCAACACTAATTTAGCCTTTTTAATTTTGCAAATAACTATAAGAGTAAAGTACACAGGTGGTCCCTGTGGTTGACCAAAATTTTGGATTTAGTCCCCAACTTTTTCCAAAAGTACACAAATGGTCCCTGTGGTTTGCACTTTGTAACGCATTTAGTCCCCAACTTTTTTCCAAAAGTACATGGATCTGTGGTCTGCACTTTGTAACCCATTTAGTCCCTAACTTGGACATGCTAAAACCTTTAGATTTGTTGGCTAGGGAGTAGGGGCTAAATGCGTTACAAAGTGGGGACTAAATGCGTTACAAAGTGCAGAACACAGGGACCATTCGTGTACTTTTGGAAAGCTAAAGACCAAATTCAAAATTTTGGTAAACCACAAGGACCATCCGTGTACTTTGCTCATACCTATAATATTGTACTCACTTAAAGTCTTAAATACATATCAACCGACTATTATACTGGTTGACCCGTTTCCTTTTAAGCTGACTTTTATATTTCACACATTCGACCAATCAGCTAAAAAAATGAACACACTTGAAATGGTATTTCGAAGAAACGCCAACATCATAACATATGAAATAAAATAAACAAAAAAAGAATAATTTAATTGTTTAATCAAACCTTGCGACAATAGCGGGAAAACCAATAGATAGCTGGTAGTGAGGACAGGTTGCATTCCAGAAGGATTAATATTAAATGGGATATATTGCTCCACCTCTGTAACTGGTGCGTCTTTTCTGTTCACACATAAAAAATATGTTAATAACATTCTACAGATAGAGAAATATGTTTTATAACAAACAGGCCAGACAAAAAACTTATCATGAAAAGAAAATGTCAAATGGGTTGAACGTAAAAATATGTTAGTAACATTCTGCGGAAAAGGCATTCACCTTGTAGAAGATGCAAGTTTGAAGCCATAGTATTGTAGCTTGATTTTTCTGCACCTTGTGTTACGATAACTGCCCACATAGTAACGATAACGAAGACACCAGATACTGCAAATATATAAGACCACAATCCAACACTACTTCCACCACCTACATATAACAATAATATAACTATTCAGCAAACCATGTTTAGTAAAACTAGTGAGATTTCTAGGTACACATCCAAATCCAATACAACATTCACTATAATTTTTACACACTGATACTTATTCTCACGCCGGAGTCGGGTCATGGGAACTATTCACGCGAGGCTAACCATGTTCTCTTTTCTCAGGACCGAAGACAGGACTCTACTACTCTCAAGCCCTTTGGCTAGATGTTGTTGCAACTGCTATGATATAAGCCATAAGGGCAAACTGCACCGAATAGAACTATATCCTTTGTCTAATTTTAGCGGCCAAGTTTTAAGTTAAACACAAAATAGAAACTAACTTAAAGTTTATCATAAATTTTAGCAATCAACCGTATTTTAAATGATTTTACCAGTAAATTGCTGATGTGGCACCAGTTGACCAATGCCAGTGGATGCCACATTTGTAGAAAAAAGGCTTTATGTTAACAAACTTTAAAAAAAAATACTGAATTTATTTACAGGTTTGAAAAATGTTCATTTTTAACTGTATTTAAAATTAAATATTAAATGCCACATCAAACGTCACGTGGCATCTGAATATAAATTAAAAATTAATATATGCCATGTCAGCATATTTTGAAACACGCAAAAAAATGACCTTATACCAGTTGAACAACTCATTCATTGCTACAATCAGTCATAAAGCTTAACTTGGCTGCTAAAAGTGGTTTCTATTTTGCGCCTGATTTAATGCTATTGCTTAAATTTGATGTAAACTTTGCTTATATTACCGTATGCCCTATATATGGCAGAGGTCCCAGAAACTGTCTTATCGGGAGGATCTCAGACTCATGATCAGTTTTTGTGTTACCAATACTTTACCATCCAATTAGATCACAAAGAGATTATAGCAATAATGATAATAATGGTATCATGAAGGAAGCCATCCAAACTTAAGGTCATGATATGTTTACATGAAATAATAATGATAATAAAGATAATCACTATTAATAGCAATAATATATGTTTACCTGTGAGCTGAGATAACATTTTGTGTAATGTCTCTACATAGCCAGTCAAAATATTCACACATATGAGCAATGATGATCCATGACCTGCATCGTCCATCACAATCAGAGGATTGAATAGTGCTTGGGACCACTACAAAGGGTCAACTTTCACGATCCAATAGCATACGGAACCAGATCCTACAACCGACCTAGAATGTTATTGGTAATGTGCAGTATTATTAATAGATTAATTAATTTCACATATATCCTTAATTCACACACATGTGTGTGTGTGTTTGATATTATCTTTTCAAATTTCATAATATCATATATATCCATCCTCTTTCAGAACCCTTAAAATATCACATTTCCCATTTTATAGTAGAAAATAAATATAGTTATTTATAACACTGTCATTGAATAAACATATGTGAAAACATTATTACTGTGACTCATCTCAGTGCATAATGTTCTATGTGTTTATTCAATCAACTAAGCAGACAGTTATAAGTAACTAATTTTGGTATATACACCAGAAAATGGATGATATTATAAAATTTGGAAGGATATATATGAAATTAATCAGTTGGTAAGTTTGATTATTTTAATCTGTGCTGTATATTTACTAGGGATAAGCAAATGGTACCGGGTATCGAAACCGAACCGGTACCGTATCAGTACCGAATGTATTGTACCGACTTTCTGCGTTTTTTCGGGATCGGTACTGGTATTTCTGGGTTGATTTACCTTCAAATACCGTACCGTACATAGCCCTTTCGGTACCGGGACCCTTTTTGGTGATTTCGTATCCGTACATTCGGTGCCGGTACCAGTACCGAGCTCATCTCTAATATTTACCCTCTAATTAAATCAGCTGACTTTTAGGACAGAATAATTTAAAGATAGCACCTAAGCAAAATGAATAAAGATACTACCAAAACCAGAGTCCGATATTTTATCACAAATCCATGTTGTAGTCATTGCACCAGAGACCAATAACATTGTTGTCAACATGACGTGTTTCACCCTGCAAATAACAGAAAGGGACCAAATATAAATATCCTTCTTTGATGTATTAAGTATTAACCAGAGAGCTTATAGGAATACCTTTGACTGGCACTTGCTGCATAAATTGAATATGAAAGTGAAAAATAGGAAATAATCAGTGCCTCTACTATTGCAAAGCCAAATGACAGCCACCATCTGGAATAGAATAAAGAATTCAATGGATTATTTTATAACCATATATCTTAACCTATGTAATAATTATATACTCAGCTTATTAAGGATGATCAAACATACATATAACTCTTTATTTTCTCATTAGCATCCAGGCCTTCTTTTCGCAGTTTGATCAACGAAGGAACAACGTAGCAAAGTACCTGATCCCATAACCATTTAAATTAGCTTAAGAGTTAAAATTAAGTTTGATGTCAACAGAAACAAGAGCCAAATCGACCATAAAAATAAATAAGAAAAATAATTTTGCATCAGTTCATGCAAATAGCATTAGAAATATAGTTATCAAAGGTCATCAACCCGTTAACCTTATCAGAGTTCCGTCCCATATCCCTCATTCAATCCATAAACAAAGTCATTTCCAAAATCCTCGCCAATCGGCTCAAGGTGGTTTTGTGCAGTATCATAGCCCCCAAACAAACCGTTTTTTATCGAAGGGAGAAACATTCTTGACGGCCTTTTTGTTACTAGCGAAGTGGTTTCTTGGGCAAAGAAAGGCACGAGAAAGATAATGTTCATTAAAGCGGATTAAAGACCAATACCCAGCAATGTTTTCATGTGTGAGGAACAAATCAGCTATCGTTTCACAGAATTATAGAAAGATCGGTGAAGGGGTATGTGCTTTGCGGCATTTATTCTGAGACGACGACCATCTTTTAGTGGCGTGCACATTAGCAAGGACGATTTAGTGGCAGGTGTCTGTTTGGGTCAAGATGCCGGTCCCGGGTACGTGACAGTGTCTCAAATGCTGCAACATTTTCTCAGTTTACAAATGGCTGCAAAGAAGAAAAAAAGCCATATATGTGGTGTGCTTATTAACTATGTGGCAGATTTGGCTTCGAAGCAATAACAAGCTTTTTAATGGTAAATACGAGTCGGCTAGCATGGGGTTGGAAGAAATAAAGGATCAATCGTACTGGTGGATGAAGAAAAGACTAAAAATGGCGAGTCTGCAAAGCGGATAGCTGGAACAGTTTGGAAGGGCTGGAATTTTTGTAATCTGTTGTTTTTTGAGGTCTTTATATTGTTCTGTTCTGTTTCAACCGTGATAATGAACGTTCACTCTTAAAAACATGTCCTAAGTGTATTTCAGTGATAGTTGGTGAAATGAAGCTAGCTTTTGCCTTTGACATCATCATATGCCTTGACATCAAAACCAGGGGTTGGGGTTTAGGGATGCTAATAATGGGAGTCATGTAGTGGCATAGAAGCATGAACAATAATAATAGTTCTCAACCAAGAAAATAAGATACGATAAATAACTCAAATGAAGTTGGCATATATACAAGAAATTAGAAGTTTTACCTGCATAACAATTGATGCTGCAATTTGGGGACTAATTCCAAGTTGGAAGAGAGAAAGCTTAAGTTCTGGCGCCAGCTCACCAAGCTCCTCTGTAATTAAAACAATGATTTATAGAAATAGAGAAAAAGGGAAAGATGATTGGGAACAAAACATTTGTTAACATTGAGCATCCTAGAAACAATTATTTACTACTCATGGACCATCTTTATATTAACCAGTTCTTAAGCCATCAGAAGCAATATAGGCAGTAAATATCTTGATTTAAACATGAAAAGATAATAATCAAGAAGAATGATTCTGCTACTACTACTACTGGGATATGTTAATCATCCTTACACCTGAAGACTAATAAATAACAGAGGGTTTCTTTTAGTAGAACTAGAGGTGTCAAAATGGGTACACCAAGCACGTTCTGTACGAACGAGTAGCTTTTGGTACGGCATGATTGATCCAAAAACATTCGTTTAAAAATAACTTTTCTGATAAATAATTAGTTTGTCAAATACGGTTCCAAAAACTATACTATTTCGACAACAAATTTAACTTTTTATATAGGGAACGGTTAACGTACAATAGCCCCTTAACGTGCGACGGTGCGCAAGTGAATTGCGCATGTTCATTTTTAAAATACACACGTTATAATACATAATTACACATGTTATTTGCATAATAGCGCATGGGTTGGGTTAAACCCTAATTACGCACGTTATTTGCATAATTACGCATGGGTTGGGTTAACCCAATTACGCACGTTATTTGCATAATTGCGCATGTTATTTCTTCACTCGCGCACCGTCGCACGTTAAGACCCTTTTATATTTAATACTTTCACTATATATATATAAGCATTAAAAACACGCTTTGTGCGACTTTTGACATGTTCCCTTTGAAGCTATTTTTTATTTTATCTGCTTACAAGCAACATAACTTGAAATGGCCCATTCATATATGGGTCGAAAATGTCACCTTTACTTCGAACCAAACATGAACGCATAAACCTGTGAATGATTAATTCTTCTTTTTGTGAAACAAATTTTGGGTCTGAAAGGAGGAAAAAACATACCAACTGAGCCCGAAACAAAGCTAAGGTAGTTTTCTGGCACTAATCTTCTATCAAACCCCGGAAGAGGAATAAAATATCCAACACGACTAATCACAAGTAATGCAGCGGTAACAAATAACCTCCTCCTTATCTCACTTTTGAAAAAAGATTCAGCTGCATTATTTATAAAAGAGCCTAAGCGTGCAATTATAAGAAATCTGTTTTTGTATTTAGGGTTAGGCTGCACAGCCTCATCGTTATATGAATTAGCTTCAAACTCATTTTCGAACGTTTGAAAAATAAGTTTGTTACTTAGAGACCCGGAAGTTGCTGCCCGAACTCTCGTATGGTTTCTTTTGGGCTTATTGTATACAAGTTTCGGTGAACTGTGACCGGCACTCGAGCAAAGGGGTCTTTCTAACACAAAACCGGTTCTGGGAAGTTCTAAATTATTAATTTTGAAGGAACATCTTTTTGTAACACATGGTGGGCACCATAGATGACTATTAGCGTTTCCACCTGTCCATCAAGAAAATTACAAATCACACCCACATTCAAAACAAAAGGTTAAATTCAATAATAATTTACTGAGGTTTACAAAATATAGCTATACGTATATGCAACCATCGGAACACATACAAAGGTTGAATTACATTTTTGTATTGAGGTTAATAGGTTCCAATATGAGACATGAACATACAGATAGATAGTTCCCGGCAGGATCATATACGAAAACATGCATGCGTGTTGTTGGGCTAATTGGTGTGGAGGCCCGATCAAGGGAGGGCGGCCGACCCTAGCTTTGAGTCGGCCCACACGTCTTTATTTGGCAGTTAAATTAGGGTTTTAATTTAGCCGGCCCTAGTTATCTCTATGTGGGTTTGGGCCTAACTTGGGGAACAAGTTTCCTAACCCTATATTAGTCTCTATATATTGATATCATTGTACTTGTAATTTCTTGAGCACCTAAATAATACAGAACCCCTAGTTGCAGCACAGTGGACGTAGGTCAGCTGACCGAACCACTTTAAATCTTCGTGTCGCTTATTGCTTTCGTGTGTGTGTTCAGTTTCGTGTGTTCAATCCTAGCGATCCTCACAACTGGTATCAGAGCTTTGGCTCTTGATCGGGATCACACGAGAACACCAGAACCGCCACCTTCAGTTCTTTCGTCGTCAGCCACCCAGTCAACCGCCGCCGCCGCCGCCGCCACCCAGCTTTGCTAGGGTTCCGCCGCCGCCGTTAGGGTTTTCGCCGCCGTCACAGAAGAAGGTTTAGGTTCCGTTTTTTTTTTCGAAAGCTTTAACAACCAGTCCCGAATCAGCCGAAATCAGAGATCTATTTTGCAGAAGAACAGTTTTGCTGAATCAAAGAGACCGACTACAGAAACCTAGAACCTGAGTCAACCGCGTTTGTCAGGTATTATCGTTTCAGTTAAAGTTTCAGTTTTGATTATCAAGTTCGTTATTCCGCTGCATGTTAAATAGATTGATTTGCTGTGTTTGCCTCTGTTTATCCATAACTAGTGTTTCGTTTAGTCATTGCCATGGTTGTAGACGGAAAAGTTATAATAGAGAAGTTTGATGGGAATAAGTTTGGTTGGTGGAAGATGCAGATTGAGGCACTACTTTGTCAGAAAGACTTAGATGTAGTGCTTGAGGGTGAGAAGCCAAAAATATGCCACAAGCAGATTGGGTGAATTTGGATAAGAAGGCCAGAGCAGTGATAACGCTTTCTCTGTCAGAGAATGTTGCATATAACATCTAGAAGGAGACCTCAGCTAAAGGTATGATGGAAGCATTATCTAACATGTATGAGAAGCCTTCTGCATCAAATAAGGTTTATCTTATTCGAGAGCTTGTGAATACCAGGATGTAGGAGGGTGACTCGGTAACAAATCACATCAATAACCTAAACTCAATCTTGTCTCGCTTAGTGTCTGTCGATATTAAGTTTGATGATGAGGTTCAAGCTCTACTGTTATTATCCTCATTGCCTGATAGTTGGTCCGGAACCGTAACTGTTGTTACTAGCACTTCGAAATCGAGTAAGTTCACGTTTGCGAAGATGTGGGATCTTATTTTGGGAGAGGATGCTCGACGTCGTGGTTCAGGTGAGCCTTCGAGTTCTTTGTTGAGTACAGAGGCCAAGGGAAGAAAGAATCAGCGGGAAAGTCGTCAGAGCAAGAGGAGTGTGTCTAAGGTTCGGAAGGATGTGGTATGTTGGAATTGCAATGAAGTGGGACACTTTAGGAATCAGTGTTCGAAATAGAAGAAAGAAATAAACTCTGCAGGAGACTACAATGATGATGATGATGATGCGTTAGTCTGTAGTGTGGAGAGCAGTGTGGATTCCTGGGTCATGGATTCTGGTGCTTCATTTCACGCTACCCACAGCAGTGAAGCACTGCAGAATCTTAAAGAAGATGACTTTGGAAAGGTAAAACTGGCGAATGATGAGGTACTTGATGTTACGGGCATGGGTGACATTGTTTTGAAGACTTCATTTGGTTTGTGGACTTTAAGAGATGTTAGGGTTATTCCAGGTCTGAAGAGGTTGTTGATTTCGGTTGGCCAGTTGGATGATCAAGGACATGAAGTTAAGTTCGGGAATGGACAATGGAAGGTTGTCAAAGGGAATATAGTCATGGCTCGTGGAAAGAAAAGAGGCTCATTATACATGGTTAGTATACCATCAGAAGGAAGTGACGTTCCAGTTCTGAAGAAAAACAAAGTCGAGTTCACAGAATCTCGGGGACAGAAGAGGGTTCCCTTTGCAAGAGAGAAACCTAGAGTCACAGGGAAGGTTCGGGATGAACAAGTTTGGAAGGTCAAACCAGTCGAGGGACATCGTGACAGTGGGAGCGCAAGGCGTGTTTCAGTTACAGTTTCAGGGCGACAGTGGGTTAAAAAGACCAGAATTCCAAATGGAAAAGTCTCTCCAGTGAATCTCTTGCTAGTATTGGAGAGTGTGTGTTCTCAGGATTTCTCAGGATTCGGCAGTTCGTTTAAGTGGGAGCTGACAGGGATAGAGAATGAGTCACAGGTTGTGACTGATGAGTTGAGGCTCAGTGGGAGCTTCAACGTGCCTTCAGGTTAAATTGTTGAGAAGGCTGCTGCAACTAGGTGGTAAAGGAAGATTACAAGATGTACAGATGTTGAAGACTATTGGGCGTTGTTCGAGCCTCCAAGTGGGAGATTGTTGGGCTAATTGGTGTGGAGGCCCGATCAAGGGAGGGCGGCCGACCCTAGCTTTGAGTCGGCCCACACGTCTTTATTTGGCAGTTAAATTAGGGTTTTAATTTAGCCGGCCCTAGTTATCTCTATGTGGGTTTGGGCCTAACTTGGGGAACAAGTTTCCTAACCCTAGATTAGTCTCTATATATTGATATCATTGTACTTGTAATTCCTTGAGCACCTGAATAATAAAGAAACCCTAGTTGCAGCACAGTGGACGTAGGTCAGCTGACCGAACCACTTTAAATCTTCGTGTCGCTTATTGCTTTCGTGTGTGTATGTGTTCAGTTTCGTGTGTGTTCAATCCTAGCGATCCTAACACGTGTGCGCAACCTCATGGGATAATCGGATAGATAAACTAAACAATATATAATTTGTGCCGATTAATGAAACAAAAATAAATTGGCCAATAGTTTAATCTGGTTTGTAATAACTCAAATCACAACCTAATATTCCCTTACTCTAAAACCAAAAAGTGGCAAAATGGTAAACTGTCTACTACGCCTATTTCCATCGATCTCAGATCAACAAAAACGAAACAAAATGAAGAATCATTCCATATAAGCCTAATCAAGAATATCATATTTGAGCTAGCATCATAGTAATCAGTAAACTCATGGAGCTATAATTCTCCAATTCCGTTCCGGTTGCATCTCTTAAAATAAGTTCAGTATCAATTTTTACTTCACCTATCTCATAGATTCGAGTCAAAGCATAGTGGTTAATGGCGAATAGCGACAAAGAGCGATAAGGTACCTATATGCTACATAGCGATCAATAGTGAGCGGCTATTTTATAAATAGCGATACACTAGAAAAATATTTAAAAAATCTTATATGTATATTATATCAAAATATTCTGGTATATATATGCTACATGTGTATTTAACAAAAACTTAAAATCCAGCTATTTTATAGCTATATTTAACTGTTATTTATATTTAAAAAATAAATAAATTGTCGTTAGTATCGGTATCTATCGCTACAATCCTAATAGCGAGCCTAGACCTATACACTAAGTAGCGCGCTATAGCGATCACTATTGACAACTATTAGTCAAAGAATGTTTAAATAACTAAATTTCAGCACCTTTGAATCACAAAGTTTAATGGCTACAAAGAGGCTAGTGATTATTATTCTCATTCAAATTAGAACAACAGGCTCTACGATCGTAAAAACAACACAATTATTACAAAATTCGGTGTTCAACATATGCTTTGAATTGACCTATAATCCAATAAATTAAGTAGCAGTTTCAACAAAATTAAGTTAAATACAGGAATTATACATAAATCAAAGGTACCTGATACGCATAAACGACGACGTAGAGGAACGTAATCTGCAGATGGTGAATTGATTTTGCTGAACCACGGATTAATGCTCTGCATTTGCAAAATTATTTTGAAAAAAAAATACTAAACCCTAGGGTTCTGTGCTTGCTAATAATATTGGGGGTTTAAACAATTGTTAGACGGTTCTAACCCGTGAGAACCGTAGACCCGACCCACGTCTTCACCACAACCGAACCGTGTATAAGTGGGTCTTGATTGTTTACCATACTAGTGGGTCTTGATTGTTTACCAAACTAGAATAGTAAATTCGGTAGTGGATTTGTGGCGCCACACCGGTCCGCGTCTGGCGTAGAGGGTGGCGTGGTGTGTGGGACGGAGAAATCTTCACCGATGTGAGGTTTATGGGTGGTGAGGTGACGGCTTTTCATTGGTTGGTTCTTGTTTATTTATTTTTTTATTTTTTATAACCACGCGGCTCTCACTCCTCCCTTTTTGCACTCTGTCACTTTTCTGACGTGGCAGCCACATATCGAATAACGTCACCATTTCATACTCCCATTCTCCGTTTAGTCTAAACAGGAAATAGTTTATCTTGGGCTCAACTTAATTGTTGGCCCACTAGCATATCTCGCTTTGTGTTGAAGGCCCAAAGTCGGGTTACAATTTTTCTTTTTGCTTATTACTCCGTGGATCACATTGAAGGCCTATGGTTGGGTTATTTATTTTTAAGTTACTTTATTTATTGTAATTTTGTTTTTTTTAAGTTGTAACCGGTTGTCAATTTTGATTTTAATGGGCAGATTGAAGGCCCTATGGTTGCATTTTTATTTTTAAGTTTTTTTTTTTAAGGTAAACTTCGCTAAAACGACAACAACCTGAAAACCGGGTTGCCAAAGGTAACACTTACATAATTACAAACTTACACCAACTCTCCCATATATGCTCTTACACTTAGATCTATTTTTAAACCAAAGATACCCCAACGTTCTAACTTTGCTAAACAGATCATCGATTTTTACTTCCTTGCCCTAAAAAATGTAAGTGTTCCTAGCCTTCCAAACACACCAACACGTGATTGTGAGGATACCTTGATACACTTCCTTCCCCTTGCCTTTCAGCCCACAAAACTCATGTGCCTCGATAACATCTCTAAATGAAAAAGGCAAAGTTGAAAGGAACACTTTCATTTGCCAAAGAATCGTGATAAATCCACATGACATCAAGAGGTTTCCATTGTTTCTGCACCTGAGTTACACAGCAGACACATGTCATCAAGTACATTTGTATTTCTTCTAATAAGAGCGGCCTTTGTTGGTACCCTATCGAGCTCGGCTCTCCAAGCGAAGAGATTGCATTTCAAAGGAACCCACCTACACCATTCCCACACATACCAAGAACTATAATCCATGTTGCTATCAATGAGGTGTTTCACGAGCCGACACTGATCACTCTTCCACCGCCAACCATCATTACAATTTACTTTTAAGTTACGTTATCGTAATCTTGTTTTTTTAAGACGTAGCCGGTTTTCTAGTTTGATGTGTATAGATATTATGCGAGGAAAGAACACCATGCCTACGAAGTTCACTATTGTGTTGTATGATTTTTGTGTCCCGGTTTTTCGAAGTCTATTTTGGGTTACTCTAGTTGTCACACCCCAACCGATGGCGGAAACATCGGGGTAGTGGCACTAGGCGAATCAGATTGATCAAGAGATTCCATAACGATTAATTCAAAGACAATAATCAATATTTAATATCCCATACTATTAAACTCATACAATCTTAAAACAACCATTACGTATCAAACAAATCCCCTAAACATATAATCTGATCCGATCTTCCCTAGATTTATTACATGATTTCTAAAGATAAAAGAAACCTAAACTAGGCATCCGTAGCTAATCTCAACTTGCCACATATATTAAAATAAAACGTCAATACAATTAAGTAAATGTGAGCATACAAGTTTTGCATACAATATAGATCTAAAAAGCGTTTAGCATACACCGCATGACATACGTAATAGTTGTGAATGATGTAACTACTTAGATTCATGCAAACCAACAAACCGCGATTGATCGAGTCATGCGAACAAGCTTTCACATCCTAAAAGAGAAAATAAAAGCGAAATAAAAATGTGAGTCTTAACAACCCCGGGCCTCCGGGTGGCGGGTCAACCTCTAGTATACTATCATGTTAAGGGTGGCGTACAAGCAATCAAGCAATACATACAATTCAGCATATTTCACGTATAGTCATGTATAAGCGGGATGTCGAATAAGCATTTGATTTGTGTAATGTGATTTGATATAGGAACATATGTGACACCCAAAAGTGCGTTTAAGCGAAAAAGGGTTCAAGTATACTCACTGTTGGTGCGTTTCGGGAGAGATGAGAGATCTGCGAGGAGTTGCGGTGAGTGCCGGATCAGCCTGTAAGCGAACAGAAGTGCATCAGTCTTCCGAATTGCTGAAACGGTTAACGGTTGAGAGAGCAGGGGACAAGTTCGGGCGAACTTGTATGTTTCCGTACAAGTTCGGGCGAACTTGTGAAACCTGCTGAGTTATGAGGCAAGTTCGGGTGAACTTGTATGTTTCCATACAAGTTCGGGCGAACTTGTAAGGTTTGTAACTGAGGGAGACAAGTTCGGGTGAACTTGTCTAATTCTCTTGAGAATTGGACAGAGTTCGGGCACTTGTGCCATTTTTGCAGATTTGACGTGGGAGACCAAGTTCGGGCGAACTTAGTCACCATCCTGATGACAAGTTCGAGCGAACTTGGTGTATTCCGAGCAAACTTGATGGTTTTGGCATCCAAATCGTGCGTTTTTGCGTCGTTTGCTGAGGAAATCGAGTGTCCATCCCTCCAACCTTAAGCCACTGAGTAAAACTTAGGCTGGAGATGTCTTTTGGAGCGAGTTTAGCCATTTTACAGAAACTCGGGCTAATCCGGGCCAACTTGAAGGTTCATACGGGTTAGTCCAGCTTGTGTAAGTGACGATTTCGTCCTTGTACTTCCGGATCTGAGATCTTGCTTGACAACGCCTCGTTCCACTTCAAAGTGAACGAAACATACGTCATTAGTCCAAATATTGTGTGAAAAATCGATGTTTTAAAAAGGTTTTACTCAGATCTAAGAGTAGATCTGAGTGAAAAAGAGAAGTTTTGTATAAAAAGATGAAGATTTCGTAAAACATAAGAGATTTGATGAAAACGAAGGCAGAGCCTTGTGCAAAATCGTTGTAGAACGTTGTTGTAGCTGAAAAGGAGTTGAATCTTACTTAGAAAACAAAGGGTTTTGGATTTGGGGAGCTCCGGGCGAACTTGCAGCAAGTTCAAATGAGAGAATGGAGCTGAGTATTTATAGGTGGAGTGAGAATGAGTGAGCAGACATCAAGTTCCGGAAATCGAGCGAACTTGTTACAAGTTCGAGCGAACTTGTTGATTTCTTTTGGTTTCTAATACAAGTCCGGGCGGACTTGTGTCTTGATGGTGAGTTATAAGGCTCAGACAAGTTCGAGCAAACTTGTGGTATACAAGTTCGGCCGAACTTGACCTATGGGCCAAGTTTTGTTTGATTATATCGCGTTACGAGTTCGTTCGGTCCGACTGTTCGTATTAGATAGATATACTAAGCGTTACAATTGAGGTAATAGTGCGATTTAGCGATTCGAGCGTGAGAGCGTTGTGATAGCGATTATAACCATAACATAAACAAATATAACACACATAAAACATAATTCCACATAAATAACTGCGATTTGCGATGCGAGATAAGCGATGCGATGGCACAATTGTTTATTAAACACTAACCCACTCGGCTCGTATAGTAGCATAACTATTTGTGATTGCGATTAGATTAACGATGCGTTTAGTAGCATTTAGATGTGATATAACTGTAAATCAACATAGTTTAATTAACATAACTTTCTTATAAATCGAATCTCAATATTACAATGGATGGATATAATGAAAATAAAAGAAAAAGATAACAACAAAATTCAGAGTTGTTACACTAGTTGTGGTGCTAGGGGTGCGCCTCCTTAAAAACGATAACAATCTTTTACCTTTATGATTTTTTTCAGGCGGGTCTTATTTACCCAAAATGAGTCATTTTAAAAAATATATACCAAAATGAATATGCCCTTTATATTTCATTTCTTTTTAGAATACAATACAAATATGAATTTTAATATATCAGTTTGTTATACAGGGTCGTTTTCGAAAATTTACAACAAAAATTTTGGCCCTGTGCGAAATAAAAATTTTGGGCC
The DNA here is from genome assembly GCA_947069175.1 of Scalesia atractyloides. Lineage (NCBI taxonomy): Eukaryota > Viridiplantae > Streptophyta > Magnoliopsida > Asterales > Asteraceae > Scalesia > Scalesia atractyloides. Next base: position 90,258,996 of record CAMTDV010000017.1, read on the forward strand.
CTATACGTAAATTTTCCATGTATTACAAACTCATCAATTATGTAATCACTAAAATTTATGTGAATGTAATTTAAATAGTTATTTTTAGCTAAGTTTAGTTAGTAATTTATTAATTAAAGGGAAAGATTTAGTTGACAAAATTAGGCATTAAATATCATATGCAGCTAAAATAGAGAATTTGGAGACGTCGGGATTAGAACCCGCGCCTCCTTATTGTTTAAGCAAGGCAATAACCACCCCGACAAGAGCTTGTTTGTGTTATCTTTCGATTCAGTATAGATATATTTTAGCTTATACAACGTAAATTCTATACAAATTTAAAACATTTAGGCCCCGGGAAGGGTTTGAGCCCTGTTTCGTCGCCCACCCCACACCTCCTCAAAGACAGCCTTGTTGTTATATATTTAAAGTAGAGGAATGTGTAAGTTTTATTTTAACTTTATTACACCTTTATCGGAAAAGAAACAACCATTTAAATGGCTACTGGGTATGTAAGTTTTTATTTTAGCTTTATAACACCTTTATTGGAAAAGAAACAACCATTTTAATGGCTATTTTAATATCACATTAATTCTCATGAACGTTTTTCTTTTACTAAACTTAAAATTTAAGAAATCAATTTCCTTAAAATTTGACTATGTGCACTTACGTAAGCTAATATGCAATTTAGTTTTAATTTGCTAACTCATTCATTAGATTTTAAATACCATTAACACTCAAATTTATGTGTTAATAATGCATATTTAACCATATTTATTGTGATTTTATTATTAAAATTTGGGTTTTTAAAATTCAGAATGTTACACAAATATTTAATGTGAGCGTGTATATATTGACTATAAATATATGTTATACAAGAGAAACACACTCAACACTCCTCAATACTTTGAGCGTGAAAAAATGAGTATACTTGTTACAAAGAAACTTTTTTTCGTTTTCATTATATTAACTTGTTTTCTTATAACACCTTCTCACAGCAGATCTTGTCATTTCTTTGAGTGGACAATTAACATGTATGATGGAATCCAAGGTTCAACAATTGATGTTCATGTGAAATCAAAAGACGATGATCTTGGGCATCACATCATCACTTATGATCATGGGTGGAATTTCGGTTTTTGTGAACAATTCTTTGAAAGAACTCTTTTCTGGGGAGATTTTTCCCTTGGGTCCCAATTTGTACATTTCAATGTTTTTGACAAAGGAATAGCAGAAATTGTTGGTCGGAATCTTTCAGCTAACAACAATGTTCACTGGCTACTAAAACAAGACGGGTATTACTTGTCATCAGAATTTAAACCATATGATGATCCAGCATGGATGTTTAGAGGACATTGGCAGTAAAAAATATTTTAAAGAGTTCTTTCTCTAATAAAATTATAGTGATTCTAATTTTCGATTCGTTGTGTTTTGAAGTCAATATAAAAAAAATTATGCAAACAAGTGAATAACGCGGAACCACCACCAACTCCAAACTTTTTTTCTATACACCTGAATCAAACAAAACGATAAAAGCAATAGTTGACAAATGCCTTCAAGTTCTTTCCATTGTTATTGTTGTTACTTGTTAGTTAGGCGTGCATCATTTTATCTAGCCCGTTAACTAAACTAAGAAGAAAACAAAAACAATTTCTAGCCCAAGATCATAAGGTAAGATATTATCGACAACATAAAATGTTGAAATTTACAAATTGTGGTGAATAGTGGTTAAAGGGAATTGTTGGCCACCAATCCAATTAAATCTATTATATTCGTTTGACTTAGTGGTAAAAGGCATTAAGAGGGCTATAGACTATGAAGACACGACGTTTAACTCTTTAAAAGAGCAACAACTAGACATGTGCCCCACCATTTTCAGTCAGAATCATGAAAACCTGCGACCTGAGGTGCCGTTGAGTTTCATCAGCAAAACCTACGGATATGAAGTAGTCATAAAGTGGAATACATGAGTTAGATTCATATACAAATTGAAATTCATGGGCAAACATGCATTTTGTTAATAGTAGGTGACTAACAGGTGATACACGAAAATAGCTTCATGTACGCCAAGCATTTAAATAAGCGTTTGATGGTAAAATGGAAACACAAGCTACAATCGATATGCGATAACTCTATGGGTGAGATAACTATATGGGTATGTCCTTTAAAAATGACTAGTTTCTTTTCATGATCTCAGTCTCAACGACTTAGTTCATGTGATCAATGGTCCATAGTATTTTTTACGCGTTATAGGCTAGATACAAGGGTGAGTTTTTTTAATGAACCATAAACATGTTAAAAAATCAGATAATTAACACTTGTGGCATCATCTATTTTGTTAAATTCCGAATTATTTACCAATATACACATGTAACAACTCAGAATTTCGTTGTTATCTTTCTTTCATTATCAAATGTATCTATCCTTTGTATATCTCGAGAGTCGTTTATGAGAAAGTTATGTTAATTAAATTACGTTAAATTACAGTTATATCGCATCTAATCGCTTATTGAATCGCAACGCTAATCTGATCACATCACAACTCGCAGTTAATTATATGGTTTTATGTTATTTATGTGTTATGTATGTTTGTGGTTTGATTACGCTCGCTATCGCATCGCTCTCACATATTCGAATCGCTAAATCGCACTATTACATCAATTATAACACTTAATATAACTAATTAATACGAACCGAATCGCCAAACGAGCACTTAACGCGAAAGAAACGAAGAAAACCCAACCTTTGGACAAGTTCGTTCGAACTTGGGTGACCCCAAGTTCGGCTGAACTTGGCTGGCCAAACTCAAATTCCTTCATTAACCACAAGTTCGCTCGAACTTGTACAATTATGTACAAGTTCGGCCGAACTTGACTCATCTCCCTCAAATTCCTAGCAAGTTCGTCCGAACTTGCATGAAATTCATGCAAGTTCGACCGAACTTGACTCCCAGCTCTCCATTTTTGTCTTCTCCTATAAATACTCAGCCCCATTCTCTCATTTGAACTTGCTGCAACTTCGCTCTGAGCTCCTAAAACCCGAAACCCTCTGTTTTCTAAGTAAGAATCGACCCGATTTCAACTACAATGATGTATCAGTTTTACAACGATTTTGCACAAGGTTTTACCTTCGATTTCATCAAAATCCATTCTTTTACGACAACCTTCATCTTTTTCTATAAAACTTCTGTTTTTTATCCTAGATCTGCACTTAACGAGTTCGTTTGGACTTGGCTGTGGCCTCCCGAACACGAAATCTTAATGATTTCGGCTCACCAAGTATTAAATCTATGGAAACCCCTTTTTAGACTTGATTTTACACAAGATATGGACTTTTGGTGATGTTTTGTTCATTTTGATATAGAACGAAGCATTTATCATTCAAGATCCCAGATCTGGAAGCACAAGGACGTTTATGTTGATTTACACAAGCCGGACTAACCCGAACGAACCACGAGTTCGCCCGGATTAGCCCACGCTTTTTAAAACGACTAAAACCGCTCTAAAAGACCTCTCTGACCTAAGTTTGCTCCGTAGCACAGGGTTGGAGGGATGAACACTCGATTTACTCAGCAAACGACGCGAAAACACAAGATTTTGGACCCGAAAACATCAAGTTCGCTCGAGATTGCACTGATTTTGTACAGCTTGCTAGTCAAGTTCGCTCGAACTTGCCCTCTAAGGGTCAAGTTCGGCCGAACTTGAGTACTGATGACCAACTTCCCAACAGAAAACCCCTAAGTTCGCTCGAACTTGCAAAGTTTCCAAGGAAACTTCACAAGTTCGGCCGAACTTGTCTCTCCTCTTATCAAGCCATCACAAGTTCGACCGAACTTGTCAAGTTTCCTTGAGAAACTTACAAGTTCGCCCGAACTTGACTCTAACCTCAGCAATACTACACAAGTTCGCTCGAACTTGTATGTTTACATACAAGTTCGGCCGAACTTGCCTACTGTTCAATTCAAACTTAACCGTTTCAGCTTTTAGGAGACTGATGCACTTCTGTTCGCGTATGCGGCTGATCCGGCGCTCCTCTTCACCTCTCAACAGTCGTTTACTCTATCATAAACGCACCGACTGTGAGTATACTTGACCCGTTTTCGTTTTAATGCACTATTTGGGTGTTACATACGTTCCTCTATCAGAATCACTTCACAACTAAAACTATTTATCACACGCGAATAATCTGATTATGTATGCTCAATACGTGATACTAGAAACATGTGACTAGGACTTATTTTCGTTAACTTGCCTCCTTAGCTAGTATGCTACTATAGTGTGGCTAACACCCGACGGGGTCTAGTTAGGATGGACGCGCAAACCTTCTCACGGTAGTTAGCATGAGAAATAAGCCTATGTTTATCTGTGTGATGTGTTTTGGTGTATCATGATATGTAAATGGACTATTTCGCGAAACGCTTTCTCTATTATGCTAGTAATACTAAAACCTGTATGCTCACCTTTACTTAATTGTATTGACTTGTATTTTAACGTATGTAACAGGTTAAGGATTTAGCTTGGATGCTTTGGATGTAGCGTGCCTAGTTTAGTTTGCTTTTGTTTAGTTTCCAAACGTAATAAATCTAGGGAAAATCAAACCCGATTAGTTTTGTGGGAAAAACAAGTTTCTGTAATAATTATTTTGAGATATTGTGTTTAATGGTATGAGACGTTAAATGTTAAATGATGTTGATAGATAATTGTTATGGAATCCTCATGAGACAAACTGGTCGCCTAGTGCCACTAACCCCAATGTTTCCGCCATCGGTTGGGGTGTGACAACACATGTACGCAAAAAAATGTGAGTGAGACGGAGAAGAGAAGAGAAAAAGTAGTTATATAGTTGATAGAGTGAGCCAACAAAAAAATATATATTTTACCAAAAAAGAAAGTCACCGTTAAAAAAAACAAAAAAATATAGATATTGTACCCTTTGTTTCGTTATTTCTGCTAGTAATATAAATTAAACCATATGTATATGTGGTAATACAGCTTTGAACATGTTTTTATGTCTTTACTAAATGCTCATTTGTTCTACATTTGGTCCTTAACATAACTCAGTAAATTGCGCATCTTAGTTTTACTTTAAAAACATCAAAAGAGCTATTTTTACCAGTTATAAATATTTTTTTTACCGTTCCAAGTTTTGAATTGTATTCTATTTTTCTTACACTTACATTTATCGTAATTGTGACAATAAAAAAAAGCAATTAGCTAACAGTATAAGTAAGTATAACTTGAAAAAGATAAAATTGAAGAAATTGATAGTTTGCATTGAAAGAGTTTATGTAGGAAAAAACGTGAAGTACCTCATATAATATTAGGCCCAATTTGAGATCTCGTTTTAAGAGGTATACAATTCATAGTATTATTACACTCTTAAGGAAATTAAGAAATCACCAAGTTATACAACTTCTTGGTGGGTGATGGGATAAGTCTATGGGACCAATAGGTCCTGGGTTTGAATCCTACAAGGGAAGTTTTCCTATATTTATTGGGTTTTCTCCTGAATTGGTGTATAGGCATTATGCCTTGTGGAGATGGATATGATCGGGTGATTACGCTGGTGGCACGATGATACTCTAGTGGTTCGTCAGTGATCCAAATTTGCCGTTCAGAAAAAAAAAAGTAGTATAACTCATACAAATTTCAAAACTCATATGATATTACTCTTGATTTGCTCATAAAGTCGATAAACAAGAAGATTCTACAAGTTTCCTGAGTTTGTCACCATTCTCAGCCTGAAAGTAAACTCCCTCCCCATCATTCTATGCTCCAGAACTCTGAAGCCCGAGTCCCTATTAAAATTTCTCTCGGATTTTGAATTAAATCGGTCGCTCTCATACGTGACATCGTTAAAATCACCAGCAACAACCCACATCCCAAAGAAAAGAGGTTTTCAACGCCCTAATATCCTTCCAAAGAGACCACCTTAACACCATATCCATTGGAGAGGTCTTGGGTTCAAATCTCACAGACGACAGAAGTAAAGAAATTTGCCGTTAAAAAACACCATACCCTTTGGCGCATAGACGTTTAGAACATTCAATATCTCTGGGTTCTCAATTAAATAACCCAAAACCAAGACGAAATATTGACCTCTAACCACATTCTTAGAGGCTGTTTGGTAACCTCTGAATGGTTAAGTGCTGAACCAATAAGAGGTCTGAACCATTAAGTGATGAACCAGTAAGAGGTCTGAACCATTAAGTGCTGAACCAGTAAGAGGTTTCAACCATTAAGTGTCACTACCCCGACCCACCACCCTGGGAGCGGGAGCCGTGAACCAGTCAAGTGGTGTAACATCCGCCAAAAACCGGATTTACCAAACCCGCTCCGTTTATTAACCGAACAATCAGTTAAAAATTTCGTTGCGTATTTAATGCCTAAATTATTTTTAAACGATACATAATTAATAAGTATATTGGAATATATAATTTTATTTGAAAAAGTATTAAAAATAGTGGTTTAAAAATAAAATAAGGCTGCCGGGTTTCGAACCCGGGTCAGCCGGGTCAACATGGTCAGCAACGACTTAACTCACATCCCTACAACCGCTCCGCCACTTGATCTTTTTGTGAAGTTCTGGGGAGCAATTATATCATATCTTCAACTGAGAGTCAACCTGTTTCGCCAACTGAAACCGATATCGGCTTTCAAACCGACCAAGACGTTTGAGCTCTCGCGGAATCTTGATCATAACCGATAAAACCGATATCTTAAATCAATTCGACGTTAATGAATTTGAATTCAGGTGTTGTTTGGTTTTTATAACCGAAAACTTTCATTCTGAAATTACTTCCACAAAACACTCATCTCGCGATTCAATTTCATTCCCAAAGCTTCTAATTTTGTGTTTATTCCATTTTCTGGTAGTCGGAATTGCTTTCTGATCATCGCCGGAATTTTCTGCTAGTCGCCGGAAAACCGAGACTCAACTCAAACCGGTAAAATACCTCGACTTTACTGTTTCAATCAATTGTTAGAACCTTACTAACATTAACCCATCGCTCATAATCAACCACAGACGACATTGCTGGACTTTCTGTTTTCACCGGAAAACTCCTGGATTTGTCGGAAACTCGCTGTTAACCGGTATGCTCATTCATACTTCCGTTATTCAAGATTTTGTCGCATTTTTCATTTTTCAAATCTCATCAAAGTGAGTTATGCGACGGGCATGTAGTAACTGTAAGGGTACAAGTACCGGTAGTCGGAACGTCCTGTCTAGGTTGGCATTCGTATAAATCCAATATAACGGACCAGTTTGCCTACCTGGGGACTAACGATGAGAGTACGAAGGACCTATTAGGCCAAAGCATGCCACACCAAACGTCGTTCGAACTAACCCCACTTTGAGGTGTCACCGTGTCCATACCTGGGCACATTCCGAATATCATACGTTACATATTTCTCGATTTTCTCCGGGTTTTAGTGTACATAACCAGGCTAACACATGCGAACCATATGAAAAACCCGGTATTCATGGGGGCACATATGATTACGAAGGTGAAGTATGGCGGCATGCAAGGCCCAATTACGAGCAAAGCCCAAGACATCCTATGGATGTAGTAGATTTATTTTTCTATATTTATTTTATGAATGTTCATTCCTAAATACGACCCATGATCCCAAAAACATCCAACTCATACTCTTGACATGTATTCCTTGTAGATGTCTTCTAGCCTCGCCCGTAGGAAGATGAGAGCAGAAAAAGCCCGCGAGCGCATGGCTGCCCTAATCGCTCAACAAATGGCTGCCGTAATACCCAACATTGTAATCCAAGTCCAACAAGCACTTACCGCTAATCCTGTCAACCAAGAAGATCAAAATGTTATCAACCCTCCCCCAAATACCACTAAATGCACCTACAAGCATTTCAAATCATGCGACCCTCCAAAATACGAAGGGACTGAAGGTGTCACCGCTCTCCTCCATTGGTTTGAAGAAATGGAGAACACTTTTCTAAATTGCGATTGCCCGATGATCGCAAATTGCGATATGCTACCGGTCGTTTATATGGAATAGCACTTACTTGGTGGAATACAGAGAAGGCTAAACGAGGTATTGAAGATGCTATGACTTTGACTTGGGAAGAGTTGAAGGAAATCATGACAAGACGGTTTTGCCCAAGGAGCGAAATCAAGAAATTAGAAGATGAGTTCTATTCGTTGAAGCAAAAGGAAGGCGACCACACCACATACAACAAAAGATTCCTCGAGTTAAATCAAATGGTTCCCAACTTGTTCACTCCTCTTTACCGTTTGATCGAGCACTACATTCGAGGTCTTCCGTCAAAAATCCAAGACTCTGTAATAAGTACCATGCCTGCAACTTTGGAAGCAGCAATGGAGTTAGCTACAGAACTCACCGAAAACCGAATCCGGAACAAAGACTTCAAGGAGGAGAAGAAGAAGGATAAAGCATCGACTGAAACTTCAAACTTCACCCAAACCGAATCCCCTTCTCAACCCACTTTTAAGAGAAAACGAGATGGGCAACTTTTCGCTGTCACACAACGTAATCAACCAATTTCACAAGCCATACCCATCCAAGCTATTCCAATCACTCAAGTAGCACCCAACTCAATTTACCCAAATAAGAAACCATACCTTGGACCTCACCCTCGATGTAACACCTGTTTTTATCACCATCCCCTTACCTTACCTTGTCGACTATGTGCGAATTGTGGACGCTATGGTCATTTGAGCAAGGTTTGCCGCACCCCTCAAAACCAAACCTCACCCCCTACTCAAAACATGATTCAAACCTATCAACAAACCCAATACCCCACGTTACCTTATGTTCGAGCTTGTTTCAATTGTGGCGACCCTACCCACTTTAGAAACACGTGCCCTCGATTGGTTAACATCATAAACGGTCAAGCTCAATCAAACCCAGTTAACCAAGTAAATCAAGGAAACCCAATCACTAGGCCACCAGCAAGAGGAAGAGTTTTCAACATCAACGCCAATCCGGTTGAAGATAATGACGGCCCGAACGAAAACACTCAACTAGTCCCCTTTACCAACAATCAAGATTCAACTCCCACTGCTTAGTTTTATGCTTTCTTTATGTTATCTCAATTCTCACGTGTCTCAATTTTAAATTGGAAGTTTATCCAAGGATCTTAATGCGAATTATTATTCCAGTTTTGTTTTATACTCATTGATTCAAGATTCATACCATCATACATCTCAACGTATTTCAATCTCATTATTTAAAGAAGTTGGGCTGTGTCTCACTTCTACATAGACTAACCTCTCCATCACAACAAACGAGAGAGGGACGGTCATCATTCAAACATGTATACTATCAGGATTATGACTCAGGCATTGTTTGTTGTGTTTATTTATGTTTTAGAGTCACATAGGACTAATCATAGCTTACTGATAAAACCAATGAGAATTTGACGAGGATATGGTGGATACGCCGCTGGTACTTCCTATATATAAGTATTCTTGTCAAAGGATCTGAGGCATTATCAGGCGGTTATGAGAAGTTCCATGTAGGAATTAGTAATGTTTTGGTTGAAATTTGTTTTACACTCACTGATTTAACATTCATATCAACTCGTCATTTAAAGAAATTGGATTGTGTTCCATTTTCTACATAGACTAACATCTCCATCATAACAAACGAGAGAGGTATTGTCATCATTCAAGGACTCAAGCTTTGGTTGTTGTATTTGTTTATGTTTTAGAGTCACATAGGACCAATCATAACTTACCGATAAAACCAATGAAAATTTGACAAGAATATGGTGGATACGCCGCTGGTACTTCCTATATATAAGTATTCTTGTCAAAGGATCAGAGGCATTATCAGGCGGTTATGAGAAGTTCCATGTAGGATTTGGTATTGTCTTGATTGAAGTTTGTGTTATACTCACTGATTTAGCATTTATATCATCGCATCCTTTAAAGGAATTGGATTGTGTCATCAATCCAACATATATGCTATCAGAATTAGGACTCAGATATTGGTTGTTATGTTTATTTATGTTCTAGAGTCTCATCATAGAACCAATCATAACTAACCGATAAAACCAATGAAAATTTGACAATAATATGGTGGATACGCCGCTGGTACTTCCTATATATAAGTATTATTGTCAAAGGATCAGAGGCATTGTCAGGCGGTTATGAGAAGTTCCATGTAGTTTTTAGTAGTAAAAGTTATGTTTTAGGATATAACCTAATCTTTCAAACGTACCCAAACTCATATGCATAACATCATACTTAGTCAATCAACTCTGTGTATCCATGTTCCGTATTCCTACACTTTAGGCAACAAAAAGCGATTCCTCTAGCAGGGTATTCAACCCTTACAAGGAACGTTACCGCCTCAAACAAAATTTAAACTCTTACTCTCTTCTAAGTATGTAAATGTCAAATTAAAACACCATCCTTTTTAAACAAATATGCCACTACTTATATTTCGGGATGAAATTTCTAAAAGTAGGGGATACTGTAACATCCGCCAAAGACCGGATTTACCAAACCCGCTCCTTTTATTAACCGAACAATCAGTTAAAAATTTCGTTGCGTATTTAATGCCTAAATTATTTTTAAACGATACATAATTAATAAGTATATTGGAATATATAATTTATATTTGAAAAGGTATTAAAAATAGTGGTTTAAAAATAAAATAAGGCTGCCGGGTTTCGAACCCGGGTCAGCCGGGCCAACATGGTCAGCAACGACTTAACTCACATCCCTACAACCGCTCCGCCACTTGATCTTTTTGTGAAGTTCTGGGGAGCAATTAAATCATATCTTCAACTGAGAGTCAACCTGTTTCGCCAACTGAAACCGATATCGGCTTTCAAACCGACCAAGACGTTTGAGCTCCCGCGGAATCTTGATCATAACCGATAAAACCGATATCTTAAATCAATTCGACGTTAATGAACTTGAATTCAGGTGTTGTTTGGTTTTTATAACCGAAAACTTTCATTCTGAAATTACTTCCACAAAACACTCATATCGCGATTCAATTTCATTCTCAAAGCTTCTAATTTTGTGTTTATTCCATTTTCTGGTAGTCGGAATTGCTTTCTGATCATCGCCGGAATTTTCTGCTAGTCGCCGAAAAACCGAGACTCAACTCAAACCGGTAAAATACCTCGACTTTACTGTTTCAATCAATTGTTAGAACCTTACTAACATTAACCCATCGCTCATAATCAACCACAGACGACATTGCTGGACTTTCTGTTTTCACCGGAAAACTCCTGGATTTGTCAGAAACTCGCTGTTAACCGGTATGCTCATTCAAACATACTGATAATCATTACTCATTAGTTCAATTTCACATCTAATCCCTCCATACTGTTAATTGATTCTAACAGCCGAAGGTTCCAAAACAGAGCCGACGAGCTTCGCCGGATTTTCTGAAGAAGACGATCTGTTCGGTATTTTCTTTCCCCAAACTCTTCGATTCAATACTTTCCAATTGTTCATCTTGTTCATTAACCGAATTAATCAAGTATCAGTTGCTTTGACTGATGTCTGTGTTTTGAACGAAGAAGACGAGTTCAGATATGATATAAGATTAATTAAAATCGGAATTATAAACGGGTTAGACACACAGTCCAGCGGTGGACTGTGTGCAAATAAAAACATACATGTCACGAGTTCGAGTCCAGACTACCGCACCGGTCCGGACAATTATCAAACTTTTTATAAGGCAGAAATGAACTAATGTAGTTTGTATATAAGTATAATAAAAATCAGATTATTTAACAAGTTAGACACACAGTCCAGCGGTGGACTGTGTGTTAACCTAAACCACAGGTCCCGGGTTCGAGACCTGTGGAGAGCACCGAGCGAGTCTTTAAAATCGTTTTTGAAAAACAAATAATTTTCGGATTAATTCAATTAGTATATAAGTATAATTAAAAACATAAATATTTCAGGTTAGACACGTAGCTCAGTTGGTAGAGCTGCGTGCACGCGAACGGGAGGTCTCGGGTTCGAGCCTCACCCGGCGCAAACACTTACACAATTAAACCAGTCAACAAGTCAACGGTCCAAGGTCAACGAGTCAACAGTCAAAAAGTCAACATTTTTTTATAATTTTATTTATTTATTTTATTTAAAAATCAATTAAAAATACTTAAAAATAACATTTTAAAGTTAGAAAATAGCCTAAAACTCACAAAAATATATCCAAAAATTCTATTAAAGTTGCTAATAAAATCCATTTATTTACCTTACTTTTCATTATTAATTAGGTTAGTTATTCCTCGTCGAGCAATCCTCTAAACTCGTGCGCATTCATCATCATTCACCGAACGCACCCACTGTGAGTGAATCTCTACAAATTCCCCGTTTAAATCACGTTTTTGGGGTGTATCATGTGTCTTACTATTTACTATATTTAAATCATTGTGAATACATCATATCATAAATAAATGTGTATTCAGTTTGTATAAACTGTTTGTGTGGTTATTGTTTAGATTTAATTTATTAATTTCAAGTACATGCAATTTCATAGGCCGCCGCTCCCCATTACATTATGAGCGTTGAGCATGTTCCCCATTACATTATGAGCGTGAACCTGGCGTGCCAACATACGATCGGCTCCGTTTGATTGAGCCTTGATCGCACAGACATTTTTCATTTTCAGTACATGCAATATGATCGGCTCCGTTTGATTGAGCCTTGATCGCACAGACATTTTTCATTTTCGGTACATGCAATACGATCGGCTCCGTTTGATTGAGCCTTGATCTCACAGTTTTATTTATGTTATATATTTATGCATGTTGATATGTTATTGTATGCTGTTGGTTTGTTAATGTATGTTATTGTTTGTTGTGGCTTGTTATTGTATGCTAATTGTTGTTAATGTATGTTATTGTTTGTTGTGGTTTGTTATTGTATGCTAATTGATGTTATTATATGTTTATTTACATTTGTTCATATATGAATATTGCACGATTTTTCCATATTAAATACAACCAGAAATAAATAATAAATGTTTTCTAACAAGGTTCACTCGCCAACTTTTTGTTGATCCAAAAACCATTTTTACACATGATACAGGTGAACAGGATGAAGTAAGGAAAACATAGGAAATGCCTTAGAAGAAAACAATGAAGTCTAGAATGTTGTTTAGGACATGATGTAATTATGATTGTATATTTCCCACTAAATTGTAATAATGAATATGAAACGTTATAATAAATGTCATGAGCTTTGATGATAACCCAATCATGCCCCAATCACCTTTTCCGCTGCGGGTCGGGGTGTGACAAGTGGTACCGGTGTTTATTAATTTGGCAACGGAATTAAAACATCAGGATCGTAGTTAGGAAATAAATATCAGAGTTTCAAAACACCAACTTTTATAAATAACAAATGAGATAAAACATACACTCCTTTTTATTTAGGTAACTTTTATAGCCACTTTTCTAAGCCTTCAGTGCTCTCCAACTGGCTTCTATTAGCTTCACATTAAGTTACCTGAAACGCGTTTTAAAAACATTTTATCAGCAAGAAATACTGGCGAGTGCATCCCAGTTTAATCAAACAAGTGTTTACACTTTACAGTATTGAGAGCATCCGCATTATAATGTTTATATCTACACATTTACTCATTTAGTATTGTCACTCCTGACTTGTGGGTCATATTACTTTGGACCCTGTCCACCCAACAGTAACGGTTCCTGTCACAATCCTGTGACTGTGGACTAGTAATGTATACAAAACCCCAACATAGCAGCAGTAATTGTAGAATAAAAAAACTCAATTACTGTTAAGCATAATTAAAACATTTGAGGTTTTTGGTAACACATTTTGACTCACAAAATGATTTACAAAAAGAGAATGTACTCGCCTTGGAAACTTAGGTATTCCTATAGGCTTCCTTGTAACAATTCCTGGTTACTTCCTGGATTTTCTATTTAAAACATACAATACGCATGTGTTAGTAAATTAATCCAAGTCACTTTAGCCATACAACACGAGACAGAACCCCAACGAACTTAGTCAGGCAGAGCCTCGACATGCGTCGGTGAGTCCTAAATCAATCGGGTAGGATGCCCATACAACACGAGACAGAACCCCAACGAACTTAATTAGGCAGAGCCTCGACATGCGTCGGTGGGTCCTAAATCAATCGGGTAGGGTAACGAATTAGTGATCGGGGGTTAAGATACTTATAACGGGCAGCGCTTCGCAGGTTTAGGGGTTTAGGGGGGTGTTGTTCAGAGAAACGGGGATACGAGAGTATACGATCAGAGAAATTCGATCGCAAATGAGCAACGAACTCAGTCCCACACTGCTCTATTTATACCCGAAATTGGCTTCTCCCGCGCGTCGCGCGGGATTCCTGGACCTCCCTCGTGTGGCGCCTAAGACACCTAGCTAGGCTAGGTCAGCCTGGTCACAAGTGTAGGGTTGCCACATGGCGCGAAACGGTGACACGTCACCTGGACGTCTCCCGCGCGTCGCGGGAGATGCCAGGGTTTTTGGCGCATGTCGCCTGAGACGCCCTGGTGGAACTTCTTCGTTTTTCGCGTCGGGTCTCGTGGTGCGTGTCCGGTTCGTCGTTTACGGTCCGTTTTAGTAGGTTTATGGAGAGTTGTTACATCCTCCCCACCTTGTTTTAAATCTCGTCCTCGAGATTTACTAGATTAGGTGTTGATACTTTCTTTGCATTTCTGACTGTTTCTATGATTAACATAAAAGAATAAAATAAAAAACTAGGTGCCACATGGCACCCAATGCCGGCCTGGCCACGCCCCTTCTACACCCCACTTTTTGAGTGTGGACTGATAGAGCCCACATCTGTCATGTGTCGAGCAATACCTCCAACCAAGCCCTTTCACACCCTATAGTTTTACGCCAAATACCAAAGGTTCTACAACGAGTAGACACCTCCAGACCTACCATTGGCTCCCACCGAAGCAACCGTCGCTAACCGTGGAGCCCGTATCATAACTGACAAAGAACAATAATAGGTTCTTTTATAAAAATAAACATTTTGGTTTATGACACGGTATCTTAAATCTTTTATTTAAATAAACATTTTTTTTTCTTTTGAAGATCTTCTAAATGTTCTAATTTGACATTTAGTACAAGTTAGAAAATATTCCTTTCTCAATTTTCTAATCACTTGGAATTGTCAATGCATGTGCATTTAACTATAAGAAAAAAGCCATATTGACACAAAAATGTCATGTAAGGGGCTGTTTGACTAAGCTTATTTTAGTGACTTATTTACTTATTGACTTTTTAAAAAGTTAAAAGGTGTTTAGGTTAGCTTATTATGTGAGAGAAATAAGTCAATAAGTCACTATATTCTGACTTATTTACTTTTCAAAAAAGTCAATAAATCATAAGTTACTCCAAAATAAACTTAGCCAAACAACCCCTAACACTAAAGAAAAAATGAAATGATACAATTACCAATTTTAACCTGTTTTTTTCATGAACATTATTTAGGAGACTCGACATGTTGTAGTAAATAAAAGAAAGCGAAACAAACTACATTGAGCATGTGTAATGAGCATTATAGAGGTGTGAAGGAGCTTGATAACGCCCTCAACACTGTCTTCCTAGGCGTTATAGGGACATCAAGAGGGAGGAGCATTTCTAGTATAACACCAAAAGAGAGAAAAAATTGGAAAGTAACGATTGAACGGCCATTAATGGGACTTAATCATTACACATTTTTAAAAGGGCGTTATGATGAATTGTAGCAGAAAATGCTTCATAGAGAGCATTAACCATTACGGATGGCTTAATTTGTGATATTGCACATACATTATATCGATTCGGGGTTAAGAAATTAGATATAGTTTTTTTATGAACTTTGAATGCAAAACATACTTAGTGGGACCATGGGCATTAAGGCTCTCTTTTGTCCCTAAAAGATCATGGAAGAAACAAAGCTGTTAGGTATTTTTGTGGATTGTAAATAGGGAGAAATTCTATAAGTTGGATTGGAACATATTGTGTAACTTCAGTTTCTTGACATTTTCCTTTGTTTTTTTTTTATAACGGTGACTTACATACTCCTTAATTACACACCACCTAAATACTCATATTATTAAGTCAAAATTAAATTAATTATTTATCTATATATTATTAAGTCAAAATTAAATTAAATATTTATCTATATAAGATCTTGATTAGATACAAATAAATTTTTAAACAAGAATTTAAATTCG
This sequence comes from Scalesia atractyloides, assembly GCA_947069175.1. NCBI lineage: Eukaryota > Viridiplantae > Streptophyta > Magnoliopsida > Asterales > Asteraceae > Scalesia > Scalesia atractyloides. The sequence goes on from CAMTDV010000017.1 coordinate 90,275,160, forward strand.
TATCACTTTTGTAGCGGTTAAACAACCAAATATCATATCAATATATCAGTAAAGTATAAATCAAATTGAACAAAACTAACTATTATCTATTATATATAATAAACTAGATTACGCGCCCGTGTTACACACAGGTGTAACAAATTATTTTAGATAACGTTTTAAGCTAAAAGTAATTGACATTATACGTTAATATAAATTATTAAGAAACTAAACATATTTATAATTTCACGAAATATATACAACGAATTCGTAAATCTCTAAATATTTCCGTGTATACAAACTGTTTTTTTTTGAAATATTGTTATCCCTATGTTTTTGCACTTTATAGCGCGATACTTGTTTTATGTCACTTTATAAGTCCTCTCGTGATATTTTGTATGGTATTTATGTTAGTTTTTTTATTCGTACTATCAAGGTGGTCTAACCTACTTTTAAAACACTTGGTTATAATTATACGATACTTTTACACCATTTAAACGCATATGACATGGTAAATGTACCCTCGTTAAATCGGCATATGACAGTCGTAAATTGCCCTCGTAAATGATCTGAGATGTAACTAGTTCTGTTATTAACTACTTTTGTTATATATTATAAAAATACTTAAATGTTTTTTAAATGAAAGTTTTCTTTTTGTGGGTATAGTAAGCATAATGTCAAAATATGGGGTCTTTTAAATCAGTGAAAACTTCAATAGCACAACTTCAGTAGCAAGTAGCAACCCATGTTATAGAAGTAAATTAGTAATTAGTAATTGTAAAGAACAAAGCAATATAAAATTAACAATGTTTAGGGTTGAACCTGAGTAGAACATATTCTTTGACTTCAAATGTTTTGACTTTAGTTCTTCTAGTATCTATAATTTAGAAAATGTTGTTCCTATAACATAACAACATTCTGTAACAACTAAAGTAAACATGTATAGTGAACAAAAAAGTGTTTACCTACTTGCAGCAAAGTTGAAATTTGTCAAAAAAAAAAAAAAATGAACAAAGCATAAACATATCAACCCAATCCAACCCTTTATGTGTTTAAAAACCTTTTGTCAAAAAAAAAATGAACAAAGCATAAGCATGTCAACCCTTTATGTAGTTTAAAAACCTAAACATCTTTTAGTTTTCCTATCACCTTTTGGCTTTTACAGAGAAAAACAAATTTACTCAAAACATGTCATCACTCACCCATTTACATAAAAGATTAACCATTATTATCAATGATTTGAAAGAATGAGTACATAGAGAACAATTTGCATAGCAATTAAAATTTCTAATTTAACATTCAAACTATGCTCATAAGAAGCACAAACAACACAGAGAGGATCAAAATCAGCAGTAAACATATTCTCGAATGAAATCATAAAAAAAAACACATAGAAGAATAGAACAATTTATAAAAATACATCAAAAACTATAAAAATAACTAAAAAATAAGGTAACATTGACATAAAAAGTCATAAATGTATCCCAAAATCAAATACAGTACCTAAAATATCAATAGGCTTAAGAGTCAAATGTGCATAATACCATCATATATGGATTTCTTTTGCCTCTTCTTCCTTTATTCATCACAGGCATAGATGCCTCTTCTATTTCCTATGACTTCAATCACTACACAAGTACAAAAAAATGCAAGATAAAAAGGTTAATAGGGTTACAAGAGAAATAGTTTAAAATTTTTGCACCACCATATTAATGGGAACCATATATACAACATCAACAACCGAACCCAATATAATCCCACCTATAGTCAAGCTATTGGTAGGGTCTGAGGATGGTTAGATGTAGGCAAGCCTTACCTCTATCCCAGGGGATAGAGAGACTGCTTCCAGTGAGACCCCCAACTCCTAAACCATATCCAAACATAAGAGTCAAATAAACCTACAAAAGCACAAAACACAAAAGCAACGATAAAACACATAGGATATCACGGTAAAATGGAAAGCTAAGCCCCTAAGTCGAGTATCTAATACAAAAAACGAACTATCCTCCTAAGTGTCCCTAACCTTTATCCTACGTCTATCCTCGACCATGTCCTCAGAAAGGTGCAAGTCTAGCAAATCCCGCCTACTCCTCCCATCCCAACTACTCCTCCTTCCCTCCACAGTGATGGGAACCAAATATAGTTGACACCTTTTGTGGTCATATTGACATTTTACATTTTTACTACATAGGTTACTAATTGCATAATGAGGAAGAATTTACACATAGCGCAATAAGAAAGCATGTTAATTCAATATTTTAGATTGATTTAACTAATTATAACTATGTCGTCATGTCCCTAGGACTTCCAAATTCCTCAATTACACACCATTCCTTACAGAATCAAAGAGAGTATATTTCTAGGTTTTGGACCAACGTAAAAGAATCTTCCATGCTAAATAGTCTTCAGTTTGGTAAGTAATATACTGAAAAACATTACTTACATTGTGTTTGGATACAAAAAGGGTAGAACGAACCCTATATACAATCAACTAAAAATTTTAAAGAAAGCGAACAAATATTATAACTAAACATCAATTAATTAACATAAAAATCTTACCAATAAATTAAGTTGGGATAACAGCGATTAACGACGACAAAATCAATAGAAAAGTCTTACCAATAGATTAAGTTGGAATGATTAGCGATTGCAGTCAACCAGAGGGATTAGGAACAGGTAGTAGAAGAGGTAAATTATGGTTTGAAGTGGGTAATTACCAAATCATTAGCAACACCCAGAGAGGATGAGAAGAGAAGATTAGGGTTTTTTTTATTTGGGATAGAAGGAGAAGGCAGCGAGAATGAGGGGAGTTAGGCTAGATTAGAAATCGGGTTAAGACCTGGGTGAATGAAACAATCGGGTCATGGGTCCTTTTATTTTATCTGCCTGTATATTCCCACTTGGGCGGGAAAAAATCAAGGAGGTTTACTTTATCGATATATATAACCCGTGTATTACACAGGCTGAATAAATATAATTTTATATACTAAGTAATAAAAAAGTTACACCTTTAAAAACTCATACATTGCACGGATTGTATAAACACGTATATTACACGGCTTGAATACATATAATATAATCGGTTAATACAAACACTCTTTAATATATGTTTTTGAAAAAAAAAATAAACTTTGATATATTATATACCTTTTATAACATTTAACTTTGTTTATTTATTTATTATTAATTTATTATTAGGTTAGAAACTTGTGTATTACACAAGTTATGACATTTACTTTGTTCTTTTTATTTATTAATAGGTTAGAAATTTGTTTGTTACACTTGATTGAATCAATAAAATATAAATAGTTATAGATAAGCAGAAAAACAAAAGAAATAGTTTAAATAAAGAAAATTAAATTAATAAGAGATAAGCGAAAAAATAATATGAAATATTTTTATTTATTTAAAAAAAGTTATAATGTTCCGATGTTGGATTTATACTATGTTGCTTCGTATAAAGATATTTGTGATCTCAAAACTTACTTATGTAAAAAATATTTTAATATATATTTTATTCTTATTTGTTAAAAGAAATTTATAGTGTTCCGATGTTGGATATATATTATGTTGAATACCCATAAGTATTAAATTTAAATAAAAATTGCTATCTTTAATTAAAAATATTAGTTATCCACAGTTAAGTAGAAGATAAGTATTGTAAAGAACCAATAAGTAAAATAAAAAAAAAGATATTTTATGGATCTTTATTCGTAATTTCTTAAATGTATGAAACATATATTAAATTTAATAATTTAAATTAAATAATAGTTATAAGGATAGATGTTCTAGAATAATGACAAGTGTCCTTTTATTGGTTTCTTTTAGATATCTACTAGGTTAGTTCCCGTGTGTTACACGAGTTGAACAATTTAAACTATTTAATAAATATTTCTTGTAAATGCAAATCAAAGATGGAGACATTTATATACCAAATTGACATAAATAAGTAAATATAAGATGATGTATGTTAGTATTATAAAGTTCATCAAAGAAGTATGTAATCAAATTGTCCTTGAAAATCAATACAAAAATAAATATATTATTAATACGTATTATTGTATTTACGTATTATATTAAATTTACATTTAATGATAAGTAAAAAGTTAGAATGGATGTAAATTACAAAGACACTCAATGTTTCTAAGAAAAAGATGTAACATGACTAATGACAATTTACAAATATTTTCATTAAATATATTATTTGAAGATTTGAAAGTTGTTACTTTTTTTTTTGAATTTGGATTAATTATTACTGACATTTCGGATTTTTTTTTTTTAATTTAAGATTTTGGAACCATCTAATTTTCTATTTTTCTAAAGAAAAATTAAAAACGTCTTATCTTAAATTAACAATTTAAAATTTGAAGATAATATTTTGTTAGAAAATTAGAATGATCTATAACTTAAATAAACATTTATAAATGTATTTTTCTTAATTACAACCTAATAGGTGGTAGCTATTGTCTGCAATAACAATTTTCTTTTTGGCTTTGCGCAGCAGATGGTTTCTCCGAACGAAACATTACCAAGACTTTAATGGAAGTAGGATTGAGCAAATGGTACTGGATACCGGTTTTGGTACCAAATTTTCTGAATCGACTTGATTTACGGTATTGATTCGGTACCAACATTTTGCGTTTTCGGTACCGGTAAATTCCGACTTTTACCTTCAAATACCGGCCCGTACGATACCAAACCGTATCGCACCAGGTATTTTCGATAACGGTTAGTATGGAGCTCATCCCTAAATGGAAGTTGTTGGTTGGTATCTCCACCTCAAATGGTAGAAAGTGTAAAAGAAGAGGAACAATGAGGTGAGTTTTACATATACAACAATTAAAAGCCATTAGTATACTTTGATAGTGTAATTGTTGAATCTTATGACCATTTGTTTAGACCCGCTGAAACTTTGAGAGTGTAATTGTTGAATCTTATGACCATTTATTTAGACCCACCAAACTGAAACCACCTTCACCCAACACACTATTGGGATGGAAATTCCCGGTGGTTGTTTTAAGTACATGGAAGCTAAATGATTTTACTACCCTATTGCATATTAATAATATTTATATTGATCTTTTGTTTGTTGCTACTTGCTAAGACATCATCCATGGTTGTCTTTTATAGTCGAACCCAATTGTTATACGATTTTAATAGTTTTAGTTCTATGTAGATTTGAAAAATGATGAGACTTTGTTAAATCATCTAATAATGCTTATATCTCTTCGTTTCTTTATCTTCGTGATATATGATCTTGCATTTTCAAAGTGGCTGTTTTGACTGTAAAATTGTCAAAAAGTCATAACACAATAAGACTTGTCATGTTTGGATGTATATTCCGAAGATGCCTAATGCATATTATAGATGTAGAAACTAGAGATAATAAGAGGCGGAGATACTAATCTGGTTACATGATATTTTATGGACGATCATTCCATTAATTAGTTGAAAGGTTGTTCTTTGTTAAATTTATGGAATAGTTCTTACTCTCATGATTGACAGGTTGTGGTTCCGGATTTAGTGGTGAATCAATAGTTGAGAACGAACATCAATGGATCGGTCTAGATACACAAATAAGACTACCAACGTGGTGTATTGAGGAAATTCTTAGTGAAATTTGAATTATTTATCGTATGTTTTTTACCTATCATATGTATTTTTAAGTTATTTTATTAATATTGAATTTATTTTATTTATTTTTTATTAAATTCAAAAGCTCAAAGTATTTTCATTTGTTAAACCGCGTGGTTATATATAGAGATGAAGGTTTTTTGGGCCAAGTGTCTGTATATTAGGGCATCTTATGTTGATTTTTGATGGGAAAATGATGATAGGTATTTTTCCTAATAGTGAAGCGGGATACGAACTCATTTTATTGACCCAACCCTCTCTATGAAAAAACGGATCCTTTATATACATTTTTCTAATAGATTCATCATCCTCTCTGTCCTATAGCAAACCCTAGAAGCCACATCTTCTCTCATAATCCATCTTCACGTCTACATCTTTCCTAATCAATCTTAGCCTTACGAGATGATTATGTGGTGGAAGAAACCCTAATTGGAATCAACTTCCTGCCGCCGCAAATCCTTTTGCCTCTCAAGTCGCCACTGTTGAAATTTCTACTCGGAATCGCATGTCCCTAATTTGATTTCAGATAGTTGGTGTTGTGTTTCAGGTTAGGTATCATTTTCGTGATTAGACGATATTTTTATAGGGTTTATCTTTCCATAGTCATTCGTTCTATATTTTGCAATCCTTACCGTTCATATGTTTGATATCGATTTGTTGCGTTCAATTTGGGTAGAATTAATCAGCGATTTGCGGCATCTCTTAGGGCTTCGATAAAAACGATTGTCAGGTAAGGTTATTTGGCTTACCTCGTTGGATGTTTTCAGAATCAACTTTAATTACAGTTTTCAAATTTGGTTAAGCGCGATGAGTGTGTTTGACCATCGGAAGAAGAAGCTCATCGCTTTGAATGTTTTTTCTAATTGTCGTTTAGGTGTGTTTGTTGCCGTCGGTGAGTTGCAATTCTCACCAGTGCTGCAAACATGGTAAACCTTTTGTTCTCATTATGTTTGTGTTTCAGTTCATTTCTATTTGTTAGTCCATCTCACTGTGACTAAATTCAATCACGATAACACTTAGGATTGAAATCAAGTGTAAATATGTGATGGCTACGTGAGTGAGATTTGGCTTATCTACGAAAACTCGACTTGACAAAATTCAATTACGATAACAGCTTTTTCACTTTGTCGTGTTTTTTTACAGTTAAATATTAAATTATGTTTTAGGACTACTATAATATTGTTTAATTTTTGTTCGTTTTTACCTGTAAGTAATCTCTTTGAACGTTTGGTCTATTTGGTGTGCAGTGTGTGGGTTGCAAGACGACTTCAAGGCTACGCTTTTGTTGATTTTAATGACAAGCGATATGCTCAGGATGCCATCCATGAACTTGATGAACTGTTATAGTTACCGTTAGTATTCATATTTTACTTTTTTATAAGTTCCCGTCTATTAACCTGGGTTGGGTTTATTAGTTTAGGAGTTCTCATATATTAATGACTAAACCAAATAAGAATGGGGGAGAGTAGAAATGTCCAATACCTTTAGAGGATCAGGTGGTGGTGGCGGCGACAGCGGTGGAGGGCATGGTGGAGGTCGTGGCCTCTTTAGAGTTAATGAAAGTTTAAACCGAGGTCATCAGGTGATTGTTTCTGCATATACATTTGTTGACACACCATATAGATGTATATATATTGTTACTAACACATAATATTGGCAGATGTATGGAAAAATGATTTCGGTGATGTACCTGGGAGAAATTCTTCGTAGATTATGTAGGATGCCTGAAGAGGCTGGCCTTTTTGTTGACATGCTGCCCCCGAAACTAAAAAGTCTGCTTGCCTTTATATTACCATACTATTCATTTACGTATCTATTGAAGAATGCACATTGTCTTTATAAATAGTCAAGAAAAAAAATGAAATAAAAAAATGTCAAGGAAGTATAAGGGACAAAATTGGCAGGTTGTTCAGCTAGCTAACGAATCATAACATGTAGAGTTATGGTTCGGGTTGAGACACTTTATGCCAACTGCCTAACGATCTATAGGTAGGTTTATGCATATTTAACCCAACTTTTATATTTATGTCTATGCAGGTCATCATATATTCGAGTCTCGCTTACTACATCAAGGTAATCATACCCGTTGAGTATGATAGTTATATAATGGGCTTTGTTATTCGAGCCAGCAAACATATTTAGAAAAGTAAAAATATTTTTTTTAAGTATATGTGAAATTGTTTGTATGGTATGATGCATGAGATGCTTAGGCCAATCTCTGTGGCGTTGACATCATGCACAAGGTTCTTTGAAGCAATGACTAATATGAGAGAATCCTTTATGACCCCTTAGAAACTACGGGAGGGAGCCGCTAACTCCCAACTGAAGGTCCGGTAGCTCTAATTTGTAACTCCACCTCCTAAATCATTTTATACTATTGAAGTAATACAAGTTTTGTAATCACATGTCATACTATAAGTATTTACATAAAAATGCTTTTACACAAAATGTTTCAGCATACGGGTGTGAATTTCTAACACGACTCGAGACACAACACGAACCTAACACGAAATTTGCGGGTTTGGGTTTAGTCTAAACGTGTTCGGGTCAGTTTTAGGTTGAACCGCTAATCCTTTTAGCTAAACGGGTTAGGTTCGAATTAATCCGGTCAGATTGGCGGGTTGACCCGTATATATTGTGTTATATATTTTACAACATGTTTAATTTGATAAATTAAATTTGGTGTGTATTTAAGGCCATCATTATAACTTAAAAAGAGATTGACATAAAATTTTATAATTTAAATGTAATTTATTGTATATATTTGTGTTTTGTAGTAAACTTTAACTTTAACATACTAATTTGTGAAAAAAAAATTCGGGTTGAACGGGTCGTGTTCAGGTCAACCCGCGAATATTCAGGTCATGTTCGGGTTCATATGTATGGCAAGATTTTCGGGGTCAGGTCAGCTTCGGATTCGTCTGAAATTTTCAGGTTCGGGTCAGGTTGAACCCGCCAGCCCACGAACACGACATGTTTTCATATGTACAAAAATGCCCTTTCGGACCTGTTACCCGGTCTACCTGACCCTCCAAATTTGCCCTTTGTGTTTATACCTTAGTTATTTCGAAACGACTCACCCGTTTTAATAATTGGCCATACATGGTTGGTCATAAAGCGTCCTGGTGTGTTTAAACTTTAAATTATGTTAGGAGTTTGAAAAAAATCTTTACTAATTATGTTTTGCTCCACTATTTTGATTTCAAGTCATTAACCAAGTGCTTGATTAGTGGTATGCATTTCAGGATTATAACTATTGTGTATAAATTTTCAATACTGTAAATGTATGTTACCTTTTGAATACTGCTCCATTGATAGCATAGCGTGTTCTTAAATCCTCTGCTAGGATGACTAAGAAGTTTGTTTATTTACTCTTTCACAGGTAATAACCTGTATTTACATATTGGTTTACTCTTTCACAGTTAATAACCTGCCATTTTTTTGTTTTTTTTGTTTTTGTTTTTATATTTTATAGGATCCACCAATTGCGGATCAGTAACTTTATTGTTAATGGGTGATCTCTGTGTTTCAGTTTGGGTTAAGTTCGTTTGGAGTAACAGTCTTACAAAATGGATTTAGGTGTGAGATCAATTTGAACAAGAAGAGTCAAACGCAGGAGATCAATTTGACCAGGCTGAGTCAAACCCAACAACCTGGCTCTATACCTGCTCGTGAGTTTTTGAATGTACTGATTGAAGCTGGTCAATCGAACAAATGCGTAAGCTGATACAACCATAAGCCGTGTGGTACGAGTTATCAAAGCAAGCTATTCTTTTTCTTTCTAATTTTTTTATCGTTAACTTATTTACATGATTTATGCAATACATAAATGTGCAAAACCAAAAGGCCAACGTCTACTTATTAATGTGAAAACATAGGTTGAAGTTTGCTGAAACCTTGAAATGGTTTTGCTTACAAGTTACAAGCTAGGATGCACTGGGACGGGGACGGGGTACGGGTACGGGGACGGGCACGGGAAACGGCAAAACTAAAAAATTTAAGAAGCGGGGACGGGACGGGTACGGGAAAAAAAACATATAAAAAAATAAATATATATCAAAGATAATGTAACACAAAAACTCAAATTAGTTATATATTGATGTAAAGCTAAAAAATTCCATATCTTACTAATCTAATCAAACGTTAACAAGCAAATCGCTTTCAAGTTCCGGTTCATCTAATGAAAGATCAGCAAACTCCAAATATCCTACATCTTCCATCGAGTCAAAAGCATCTCCACCCATATCCCACATATTTACAACATCGTTAGGCGCCCTAGACAAAAGCCGAAGATTGTTGTGGACGTAAACCAAGTCTTGAGCACGACTTGTAGTCAATTTGTTCCTCCTAAGCGAGTGGATAAATGCATAGGTGCTCCAATTTCGCTCAGCACTTGAAGACGAACTAGGTTGTCCAAGTAATTTAAAAGCTAAACTTTGGAGAAGAGGGGTTTGAGCATAAATTTAGTGAAATTAGCAGGAAAAGTTTGATCAGCAACCCGACCCAAACCTGATAAACCTGTCAGTTTCCTACGGTTGATTTATATTTTTTTGTAGGTTTTATGTATTCCTTTATGAAAGATTGGCACAAGTTTAAATAATATCCATTAGTGGGCATATGAAGAAACCAACAAAAGTTCTAAATGACATGGCTCAGTTAGCCTGCATTGCGAATATCAACCCAGCCAAAAGGCCATACCACAAATTCAAAGGTAAAATACCCACTTTCAATAGCATACTATTATATAGGCCTACATTTTGCAAACCATGTTAAGTATGTTATCAGAAAGCAATAAACCACAAAAGGACGGTCAAGAACAACATCAACAAGACCAGCAACTTATAACTTATCCTTTCTGAACTTAGAAGCTAAGATAGTATCTACCCTTTAATGTTATGTATATAACTAACTACTATGCAAACCAAATGCCCTTTTTGTAATAACTACATTATATATAAAATGTTTTCCTGCTATATGGACAAGAGCAGCAACCTCGTACTATAGGCATAAAATACAAAAAAAAGTAAACTAAAACACTTGCATTACCTTTTATACCGAGCAAGTGTGATCTAACTCTTGAATACGATCCTTGTCGATTTTCGCCACATACTTTGCACTTGAATTTCCAAGTTCCTCCCGAACCTTGCTTTTCTTGTTTTTCCACGTAATCCCACAATGGAGGTTCATCTATAGATGATGATGATCCTTGTGTTTCTTCATTAGATGCCATGATTTTGCCTTTTGGAGTTCGAATGGGAGAAGAGAAGAAGAAGATCGCCGTATGAAACTGAAAGGCCGTAGGGTTAAGAGTTTACGTATAAAAGATTTGTATGGGCTTTGTTTTATAAAAGGAATGAATAAATAATCTTTTTTAAAAAAAAAACCGAAAAATATATCCGGAAACACGCAGGAAACGTTTCGGTTGGACGTTTCTTGGCCGTCCACTTCGCCTGGCCGTTTCCTCCACGTTTCCTAATCGCCGGGGACGTTTCCCGGCCGTACTCGTCGCGTTTCCGTCCCCTTGCAGTCCCCGGGACGGGAGACGGCTGCTCCATGCCGTTTCTGTGCTTCAGAGGTTACAAGTACCAACATAAGAAGGAAGTCATACTCCCAAAATTATTAAATTACCAAACTAACCTTAGTCAAATCTTATATACATAATAAAAAATGTATTGGTCGATCTGGTCGTTTTGGACGAAAGGTAAATATGAATTGTTTTTTTAGACCAACTTTCTTTGAATATGGTATTTTTATTTCCAAAATGAATTGCTTTCTATTAATGCTGGATAAAAAAGTTTTTTTTTTTTTTTTTTTTTTATGATTCAAGGTCCTAGATAATGTATAGAGAATAAGAGGCGACTAACAACATATTGTTCATAAAGATGAGTTAAAGGTATAACTCAATCTATTTCGACATCTCCTATTAGTTTACTTTTGACCCGTTACTCAACTTGCTTACTATCTTAACACTACATTAAATAAACAAGCAGGCTGCCTAAGAGATTTTTACACCTCTTCTACACAAAATTTATAGAGGTGAGATGAAACCACTACCATACAAGCCCAGAAGCAGAGGCAGCTGAAGAAGCAGACAAGTTGGTCGAAATGGTTGAGGTCGAGTTGGGTTCACGAGATATTTTTTTTTCAGATTTTCCAATAATCATCCTATTTACATCATTTATTTATTTTATCTATTTCTTATATTTTGGATCATTAAACTCGTGTCGGGCTAATTGTTTAACCACATTTATTCCAGGAAACTAGCCTTTGTGTCAGGCTAATTGTTTAACCTGAATCGTTGATCCACAAGATCGATCCATTTATCATCACAAAATTTGGATTTGTCCCCATGAGGCATCATAAAATTTGAAATTGTCAAGTCTTGGCAATGTGGGCAACAGGTCAATGGACTTGCAACAAGTTTGTTTTGTTTAATGTTTATATTTGGTGGTCTTGAGTGCAGGTGTCGAAGGCAGATCCTGATGAGTCTGGTCCACCCTTTGCTGGGCACTTGCCATATAAGCTTCGAGCTCACCGCAAAGATAGAAGCACATATTTGTTAATTATTTTTTTAATAATGTTAATTTCATTAGTAAGGTGTGGTTCTTGTAAGTTGAACATCATGAATATTACAAGTGTAACTGTCCAGAGTTGACTAATTGAAGTTGTCTAATATTTTCATATTGAGCATGGTCAACGTTGCGTTTTATAGTGCTACTTATAAACATCTATTCATGTGACTTTGATTATTCTGACTACTCTGTCATACCAACTACTTTTTAAATTCGCTTTTGTGTTAATTATTTCAAATTTCATGCAAAAACTTTGATGTGTGCATTAGTTTTTATAAAAGCCTGCAACATCAAACAAATGATTAGCTTTTAGATTGATCCTTCTATTTTGAACAACAAACCATAATAATTGAATGGATGTTTTTCTTATGCAAAATCCACGACATGAATCCACGGCACTTCTTTGCTCATAGAATGGTCCAAAGCAAGGTATCCACTTTGTCATTAACTTATCTAATACGTCACATTATTTAAGTTTATTTTAATTATACACTTACGATTATTTAAAATTAAATTCTCGAGCCCTGAAAGCAATCCCGAGTGATAACCTAGTTGTGTATATACACTCATCAACTAGTTAACTATTTATAGCTTTCATATAAAAACAAAACTAATTTGTCACTTTAAATGACTAATGTGGCCCGAAAACAAAGTACACGCTTTTGATAAGAAACTTAGTCTTAGATTGAAAATATTTATATCATATTATGTGAATATATTGAAAATATTTATATCATATTATGTGAATAACGACAAATTAATTGAACTCATCATTAGTAATATACAACTATATATTACACATATATACGTCCGCTTGCACTATGCGCATATAATGTATATATGTGTAGGTGCTCGGCGGGCAAAAGTGAAAGTGCACTAATTTTAACGTTATTTTACTAATTTCGTGAAAATAACGTTAAAAGAGGGGATGATTAATCATGCATCATGTAGTGGCGTTGATAGCTGAAAGACAAGGGAGTACATGCACTAATCGGCCTTTGTCTTAATTGCCGAGTGTTATGTGCCTTATGTCCAAGGCTTGATGCAAAACTACTATCGAGCCGGGGGTCTCACCGGAAGCAACCTCTCTATTCCTACGTGGTAGAGGTAAGGTTGTCTACATTTTACCCTCCTCAGACTCTACCTTAGCTTTTCTATTGGTGGATTTACTGAGTATGCTGATGATGATATTACACATATACATATGAGTTGATCCGATATAAATGAAATTAATCTATGAAATATGAGAAGTGGGTAAAATACAACAAAGTATGTGGTGGTATAATTGTTGAGGGTTCTAGTCACATGTTAAAGTTAATGTATTAAAAGTAGATTTAAAATGTATGTGAGTTAGTAATTCAATCTTTTCTTTTAGAAGTTCTTACTTATTTACATCTATGTAAGTAATATTTATTTGATCATTTGAGTTTTAACATACCTACACAAGTCTATATGGGTAGTGCTCGTGGGTTGACGGGTCAAACTCTACGCAAACATGAAATTTGACACGAATCCAAACACATTAAGAATATTAATGAGTTGATATGCTTACGAATACCACTAACATTCACATTTATGTGTTAATAACGTATATATTTAACCTTATTTTTATTGTAATTTTATTTTTAAAATTTGGATTTTTTTTAAAATTCAGGATGTTATATAAATATTTAATGCTAGTTCGTACATGTTGTCTATAAATGTATGCCATTTGAGAGAAACACACTCAAACACTCCTCATTTTTCAAAGCGTTGAAAATGAGTATATTTGTTACAAATAAACTTCTTTCTAGTTTTATAATATTAACATGTCTTCTTATAACACCTTCTCAAAGCAGATATTGCTATTCCTATGAGTTTACGGTTAACTTCTATGATGGAGTCCAGGATTCACCAATTGATGTTCATGTGAAATCAAAAGACGATGATCTTGGACATCACACCATCACTTACGATCATGGGTGGCCTTTTGGTTTTTGTGAACAATTCTTTGAAAGAACTCTTTTCTGGGGAGATTTTACGCTTGGATCCCAGTTTGCACATTTCAATGTTTTCGACAAAGAAATAGCAAATATTATTGGTTGGAATATTTCAACCAATAACATGGTTCACTGGCTATTGAAACAAGATGGGTATTACTTGTCCAAAGAACTTTTACCATATGATGATCCAGGGTGGATGTTTAGAGGACATTGGCAGTAAGAAATATTTTAAAGTTGTTATTCTAATAATTATAGTATAATGAAGTTATATTAATGATATGTTTGTTAATAGCAATTTATTCTAATAATTATAGGCTTATCTTATTTCCACATCTTAAAATCTTATTCTTACATCCTTTTCACTCTCTCTCTATATATATCTATGTATATGTATAGAGAGATAAAAAGGAGAGATGTGTGAATATTAAGACCCTTATAGGCTTATCTTATCTAATTATATTATAATAAAATTATATTAATGATATGTTTGTTATTAGCAATAACTTTTTATTGTGTTTTGAATCTATACTTATAATAAAAGAAACTCTAATGTGGACACATGTCAATCTCTTAGTCACTCTCTAATTATGTTTCCCTCCGAAATCATAATTTAGTTTTGTTATTTTATTCCTCAAAATATGCAAATATATCCAATTCCTTAAAATTCTCATTATTCACCTCTCTTTCAAAAACCCAGCCTTTATCTTTAGTATTTTTTTCACCAAACTTGTTATGTTTTTTTTTAATATGAAATATTAAATGGTTTTTTTCGAATATAAAATATTAAATTTAATATTAAAGTCACCTATATACTTTTTTTTTAAAACAACCTCTTACGTTTCTTTTTACAAATATAAAATATTAAATTTAATAAATATTAAAGGATTACATTGACACTATAATTGAGGGCATAATTAGTATCAGATATTTTTTGTTAGTTTAATTTAAGAATTTGTATACAATGTTAGGTTCTTAATTTTTTTTCATTTTATTAAATAACTGGTTATAGTCTTGTGTGTTATACAGGTGGATAATAAAAAATTGTTTATTTACGTTTAAATAAAACATATAATCATGTTTTAATTGGTAAAGTAATTTAAAGATATAATCCTCATTATAATTATAAAACTAATAATAATGTTAGAACACTTTCCTAAAATCTATTTTTGATAGGTTTAAATGAAAGTATCATTATAAGTTATGAGGTAAACGTTGATTTTGCAGAAAGGATTGGCAGACTTGGTTAGTTTAACATGTATATGTATATTTGAAGATCGAAAATTAAGGTAAATATTTTAAAATAAGAAATGTTGATAGTAAGCAAATGAAATTTCTTACCTTATCCTATTTTATTTCGGGTAGTTAAGACTTGAAGTTCAGTTATGAGAAGAAGTTATGCCTGTATCAATAGAAGGATATGGTTGTTCCAGAAGCAGTCTTTAGGAAAGTTAGCATGTTTATGCTAAGCATGGGAAGAACTGGTTGGCAATGAGTAAGTGAATGAATTCTACGTTTAGTCAGTTGACGAGACAGTTTCTTAACTATTTATTATTTTACTATATGAATATTTCTTTTATTTAGTAATTCTTTTTCCAATGTTTCTATTATGTTTTTCTTATTTAATAATTTAATATTTTATTTACTTAACCTGTGTAATAATGTTTTAGACTTTTAATGTATTTTGTTAATAAGATTCAAATAAAAATATATTTTTTTAATCTATGAACTTTATCTTTTCCCATTTTGTTTTCCATTTATATTTATCATATTTTTGCTTTATAGTAGAGATTAATAAAATTGAATTATAATAAAATAAACATAAATAACTAATAGTTTTGCTAACGTTTTAGACTTTTAATGTAAAAATATAAATAAAATACAAGTAATAATAAAATAAATAAATAAGAACTAAAGTTGGTAGGCTGAATCCACATGGGATTATTTTGTTTAGAACTTTTTAATTTTTTTTATTGTTAGCTATTTATATAAATTAATAATATTTTAATTGGTTGCTTTTATGGGCGAGACCGTATACTTCCATATGGTAAGGGGATGCGGCAACTGAGCGACAAACGAGCTAAGATAGTTTCACTTTGTCATTAGACTTATGTAGTATGTATATTCAACTTTCTTTTATGTACGTTTAATTTTAGTTTCAATCAAGACCATTAAACATTCAAATTAGATAACAATGAGAATATTACAAATAAGACAACCTATGTTGTGTACAAGGATTTTTTAGTGAAATCTGAATTATTCGTTGAATTTTTTTACCTATCATATAAGTTTTTAAGATTATTTTATTTATATCAAAATTATTTTATTATTTTAATTAAAACCAAACAAATTCAAATTATATTCATTTATTGAACCACGTGTACACGTAGGCTCTAACCTAATTCATTATAAAAAAATTGCAAACAACCACGGAACCATCATCAACCCCAAACTTTTTGCATATTTTTTTCTACCCACCCGAGTGGAACAAAACGATAAAAGCAACAATTGACTAATGCCTTCAAATTCATTCCATCGTTCTTGTTAGGCTTGCAACACTTGGGGTGCATTTGGTAGGCATGGACGGTGAAATGGAATGGACAAGGTAATGGAATTGATCATTACCATTCCATGTCTTGTTTGGTTACTGTTGTTACAACAGATATGAGACCAAGGGTAGTAGACTGTCTGGTTAGGCTAAAAGGCTTTAAGGGTTCAAGTTAGCCTAACGCAGGTCGTGGGGTCCCCCTACGTTTGCAAGACGTAGAGAGAGGTTCACTACTTTTGTTGTTGTTCACTTAGAATCCAAGACCGAAGAGAATTCAGTCTAGGATGTTGATGCTTAGTGAAGCAGTGTTATTTGAAGTGAAAAGAAGGAACATGCATAGAGCAAGTTCTCAAGGAAGAACAGAAGATCAGAGAGTGTGTGTTAGCTCAGCTAATCTGGTTCACTTTGCATGGATGTATGTCGCCATCTTATATAGGAAAAGGTTCTGCCCAAAAGGGAAACCTGTGAACAATGAACCTTAGCTGCAGTAGAGGACTTGCCCATTTTGAGGGTTGAAGGCTTTTGACCTGCGGATAAAAGGATGCTCTCTGTGCACATGTTCTCTTTTCGGCTGTGAGAGGCTCTGACAAGCAATCGGTGAGTTGATACTTTACTGTTCGCATGCTTTTTGCTATTCACATGCTGTTCACCCGAGTTGGCGGGTTACAAACCCTTTAGCCCTTTAACCTTTCAAGCGTTAATGTGCAAAATCCATTTTATTGAGACTTGAGCTACCCCCGCCATCAGCCCCCCAAGTCAGAGGTTTTTGGGAAGAAGCTCAAAACATTTCTGACTTTTACACATTATTTCTATTGCTTAAAGGCTTGAAGGCTTGAAGGGTTTGAGATTTTGAAATTTGAAAACTGAAAAGACAGTTGATGTGACTTAGCGGCGGTTTTTGCAGAGGGCAGTTCCCATCGGGGCATGATTGGGTTTTCATCAAAGCTCATGACATTTACTATAAAGTTTCATATTTATTATTTCCAATTTAAAGGAGAAATTACAATAAACATACAAGCACAACATGTTCTAAACACAACATTCATGAACTCTTTATTTTTCTTCTAAGGCAAATTCCTAGGTGTTCCTTGCTTCAACCTGTTCACCTATATCATGTGTAAAAATGGTTTTTGGGTCAACAAAAGTTGGCGAGTGAATCTTATTTAAACATTGGAAATATTTAATTATATTGGTTATTTAAATAAAAATGTGCATGAACCAAATATGAGTAACCGCATATGTAAATCTAACCACAAGCCACATATTATCAATCAATGCACACACAAACATGACAAATGATGAACAATGAGATCAAGGCTCAATCAAACGGAGCCGATCTAATGAGGCACCTGATGCTCAACTCGTCTCCAACGAGGAACTGATGGGCTTAATGAATGAATTGCACGCAACTGACAAAAATGTAAACACGCAATACAACAAACAACATTTACATCACACGTTAGATCATATAATGGTAATAGCACAATTGTTTGAATAAACGAAATATGTAAACGACACATGACACACCCCAAAACATGAATAAAAAGGGGAAGTTGTAAGAATTCACTCATAGTGTTTGCGTTTTTAATCCTTAGTGAAAAACCGCACGAGAATAAGGAGAAAATTCCAATTGATAAGCGTGATTTAAGCTAGACAAACGAATGCAACAAAAAAAAGTAAACGTTATGCTAGGCATAGCTAAATGAACGAACATGATATGTTAGCCTCGTTGAGCCTAACGAACCTCTACAAGGCTACGACAAGCCTAAAGGCGAGCCTAAACTAGGCTACCTTAACGAGCCTAATGCTCCTTAACTAAGAACCTAAACTAAACTAATTAAACTAAGAAAGCAATAAATAAATGAATATTAAAACAAAAAAAATAAAAAAAAATAAAAGAACAAAGAAAGGAAAATTACCTCGAAGAAAAACTTTACAAAATGAGAAGAGCTTGAAGGGCGGCACCTCCTCGTCGAAAGTGGAAATAAAAACTACTACACACCACACCTAAAGGGGTATTGTGCTTGTGGAGCCACCAAATTTGGTTATTCCACTTGTTTATACTCAAACTATGAGTTGCAAGCTATAAAGAACCAAGCAAGGGTATTTATAGGTGTGAAATAGAGCACAAATTAGTGATTGGGGCGATGTGGGATGACCTTAAAACAAGATTTTCGCGTCTTTCAAATTAGCAACAAACACCAAACTTGTTTTCGCGATTCCCGCTTCGTTATAACTCCGTTTCGCGCACGGTTTCGCCTACGTCCATTATTTTCAGAGTACTATCATATGGAAGAGAGTAATCCAACATCCATGATGTCGAGAATTAGGCTTAAACCTTGGGTCTTGATGCGGGTCGATGGTTATGTTCTAAAACTTGTGTTTGTGATTCCCGTTACGCTGGAGCTCAGTTTTATGCACAATTTGAACCTACTTGATCCTTAGTATATCAAGTATATCTTGGAGCTTTGAATGGACCAGAATGATAGCTCAAGTATGGAGAAAGAAAGTCACCCGAAAGTCATCTTATGACAAAACTAAGAATACGACATGTAGAGCTTCTTTGCTATCATTTACATCTAAACCCTCCAAAACACAATGTCTTATCTTAAGGCATATATATAATGAAGTTTGGATGATAAGAAGGTTAGGAATGATGTGCTAGGTATGTTCACGAAGTCTCCAAAGTTTTTGATTAACTTAAGGAAAACCTTAGTTTTAGACCTTAGAGATATGGAGGGTTGCTTCAAAATACATGGAAATTAATTTACAAGGTTGTATAAAACATGTATAAGACTATAAATCACCAGATTGGTAACACGTATGATCAAAACATAGAATCCAAGACATTTTATTGCTTAAATATTAAACAAAATTACGTGGAATATGAAAACGGATCGAGTTACAAAAACGGGTCGGGTTTTAGGATTCATTTTTTTACGAATGTTACAGTCTCCCCTACTTTTGAAAATTTCTTCCCGAAATTAAGAGGTAACCGTTTAGCCATTTAACATTTGGGTGGTAGAGGTAATTCAAAAGGGATTGCAGTGTTTAAGGATTTTGGAAATGAAAATTTTGACAAAGTTTGATGTGGTGGATTGGCTCAAGTGTTTCGTTTGTTGGCGAGACCCGGGTTCGAATCCTTGGTCCGCTATTATATATATATTTTTTAAATTCAAAGTTTTGAAATGTTACAAATCAGACCCCTTAACTCTACTATCCGAACTAACTTAGCTACCAACTCATATTACCTTAAAACCCACTTTAAAACCTAACAAAACTAACTAGATTTTATTAATGATTTTAATTGTGATATTAATTAAATTAAATTAATAAATTAATAAATCGATAAATGAATTTAAATTTAAGAGTAAAATATTTCAACGGTTATTTATTTGGCGAAAATTTCCGAGGTTTAAAGGTTAGGATCCGGATTTCAAAGTGGGTCGGACTTCTGGATACCTGTTTTTTGCGGATGTTACAGTCTCCCATACTTTTAGGAATTTCGTCCAAAATTAGGAGGGAACCGTTCTTGAGGGTTAGTTAATAGGGTTTCTTATATATTGGATCTCGAGTACACTAGGTAATAAAAAATCTCAATGATGCTAAAGATATACATAACTAGGTGAGTGTGAAGTTTGGATTTTGATTGAGGCGGTAACGTTCCTAGTAAGGGTTGAATACGCTGCTACATGAATCGTTTTTTGATGCCTGAGGTGTAGAAGTGAAAAGCATTGTAACACGGAGATGGCTAACCGGATATTGCCTCATGATAAGGGGTTTTGAGAAAAATCAGAGCGTCATAATGATAAAGTTACCTCACAAAACAAAATCATCAACCACATCGTTATCAAAACTGAGATTGACACTACTTACACAGAACTTCCCATAACCGTCTAACAATGCTTTTGATCACCTAACAAGAACACTTATATATAGGAAGTACCTGCGGCGTATCCACCATGTCCTTGTCAAATTTTCATTGGCCTTGTTATTAAGTCACGATTAGTTCTATGTGACTCGTCCTAAAATCTACCAAACATAAACAAACACAACAACCCATGCTTGAGTCTCGAATCCGAAGAAAGCAAGACTAAATGACGGCGGTACCTCTCTCGTGTGTTATGAGGAAGTGGTTAGTCTATGAAAAAGTGAGACACGGCCCAACTTCCCTAAATGATGAGACGGGGTTCGTCGTGATGTATGATGACATGAATGACATGAAATTTAATCGTTGTATAAAGATATGTAATGAAACAAATTGACATAGCGTGATACAAATTGCATTAATGGCATTAATATGAAATAATGAAATCTAGAAACATTATTACCCAAATTGAAAACAATGGTAACTTGAATAGTTAGGACAAGAAATGGAATTTATTAAAGCTTGGATTGGGAATAAAAATAAAATAAACAACTAGAGCAGAGTCTTGAGTCTTCATGATGGGATAAAGGCTAGTTAGGTTTTTTCGTTCGCACCGTTGTTGACCTCAACTGGGTTTGCGTTGATGTTGTAAGCTCTCCCTCTTGCTGGTGGGGGTGCTGGGTTTACCTGGTTCGCTTGGTTAACTAGGTTTGCTTGAGCTTGGGCGTTTATGATGTTAACCAATCTAGGGCACGTGTTTCTAAAGTGGGTAGGGTCACCACAATTAAAGCAAGCTCGAACATATGGAACTATGGGGTATTGAGGTTGTTGATAGGGTTGGATCATGTTTTGGGTAGAGGGTGAAGTTTGGTTTTTGGGCCATGCGACAAGTCTCACTTAGATGACCATAACGCCCACAATTAGCACACAATCGACAGGGTATGGTAGGTTGATGGTGATAAAAGCAGGTGTTGCATTGAGGGTGAGGTCTAATGTAGGGTTTCTTATTTGGGTAAGCAGAGTTGGGTGCTACTTGAGTGATTGGGATAGCTTGAAGTGGTACGGCTTGTGGGGCTGGTTGATTGCCTTGAGTGATAGCGAAATTTTGCCCGTCTCGCTTTCTCTTAGTAGTGGGTTGGGAAGAGGATTCAGTTTGGGTTGAGTTTGAGGTTTCGGTTGGTGTTTTATCTTTCTTCTTCTCATCTTTGAAGTCTCTATTCCTAATGTGGTTTTCGGTGAGCTCTGTAGCTAGCTCCATTGCTGCTTCCAAAGTTGCAGGTGTAGTACTCATCACAGGGTCTTGAATCTTTGGAGGAAGACCCCGAATGTTGTGCTCGATCAGGCGGTAGAGAGGGGTGAAACAATTTGGAACCATTTGATTCAGCTCGAGGAACCTCTTGTTATAGGTTATGTGATCTCCCTCTTTTTGCTTTAATGAATAGAACTCGTCCTCTAATTTCTTTATTTCACTTCTTGGACAGAAACGTCTAGTCATAAGCTCTCTCAATTCTTCCCATGTTAGGGCTACAGCGGCTTCGATGCCTCGTCTGCCCTTCTCAGCATTCCACCACATGAGGGCTACTCCATACAAGCGTCCGGTAGCATAGCTTACTTTGCGGTCGTTGGGACAATCACAGTTGAGGAAGGTACTCTCCATCTCTTCGAACCATCGAAGGAGAGCAGTGACTCCCTCAGTACCTTCGTACTTCAGAGTGTCACATGAATTGAAGTGCTTGTAGGTGCACTTGGTGGTATTTGGGGGAGGGTTGACAACATTGATCTTCTTGGTTGATTGGGTTGATGGGATTAGCGGCAAGGGTTTGTTGGACTTGAACTACGATGTTGGGAATTACGGCAGCCATTTTTTGAGCGATTTGGGCAGCCATGCGCTCGCGAGATTTTCCTGATCTCCTATCTCTACGAGAGTGACTAGAAGACATCTACAAGGAATACCTATCGAGAGTATGAGTTTGACATATAGGTGTCATGTGTCGTATAAAATGAACATCCACAAAAATAATGTAAAAAATTAATTTGCTACATCCATAGGATGTCTTGGGCTTTGCTCATGTTTGTGCCCCCATATGTCCCCATACTTGGCCTTGGTAGTCATGTGGGCCCCATGACTACTGGGCTCTGGTAGGGTTCACATTGGTGTTGGCCTGTTAACACTTGCGCCACCCGAATGAAAATCGTAAAACATGATTGCAAAGTATAAGGTCGGAGAGTGTCCTGGTATAGACATAGTGACAACTCAAAGTGGGGTTAGTTCGAACGACGTTTGGTGTGGCATGCTTTGGCCTAATAGGTCCTTCGTACTCTCATCGTTAGTCCCCAGGTAGGCAAACTAGTCCTTTATATTTGATTTATACGAATGCCAACCTAGACAGGAAGTTTCGACTACCGATACTTGTACCCTTCCAATTACTACATGCCCATCGTAAAACTCACTTTGATGAGATCGAAAAACGAAAACATCACAAAATCTTGAATAAAGAAAATATGAGAATGATATGAATATGTGAGGATTGAAACGTGCGTGATGAATGTATATGTAAGCATGTTATGTTTGACAATATGTTTAACTCATTAAGTATTACACAAAATGATAGTGGAAGTGCTTGCATGCATTTGTGTGTGTCGCAAATATGAAACAAATAAACATCATAAGTTTGCATGTAACAACATAAGCAATTAAAAATCTAATCGACTATAGTATAGACTCGAAGGGTCTAATAACCTATCCTATATCCCTATAGTCAAAAGCTCTGATACCAATCTGTCACACCTTGACCCGCAGCGGAAATGGTAGTCGGGGCATGATTGGGTTTTCATCAAAGCTCATGACATTTACTATAAAGTTTCATATTTATTATTTCCAATTTAAAGGAGAAATTACAATAAACATACAAGCACAACATGTTCTAAACACAACATTCATGAACTCTTTATTTTTCTTCTAAGGCAAATTCCTAGGTGTTCCTTGCTTCAACCTGTTCACATGTATCATGTGTAAAAATGGTTTTTGGGTCAACAAAAGTTAGCGAGTGAATCTTATTTAAACATTGGAAAGAGTTAATTATATTGGTTATTTAAATAAAAATGTGCATGAACCAAATATGAGTAACCGCATATGTAAATCTAACCACAAGCCACATATTATCAATCAATGCACACACAAACATGACAAATGATGAACAATGAGATCAAGGCTCAATCAAACGGAGCCGATCTAATGAGGCACCTGATGCTCAACTCGTCTCCAACGAGGAACTGATGGGCCTAATGAATGAATTGCACGCAACTGACAAAAATGTAAACACGCAATACAACAAACAACATTTACATCACACGTTAGATCATATAATGGCAATAGCACAATTGTTTGAATAAACGAAATATGTAAACGACACATGACACACCCCAAAACATGAATAAGAAGGGGAAGTTGTAAGAATTCACTCATAGTGTTTGCGTTTTTAATCCTTAGTGAAAAACCGCACGAGAATAAGGAGAAAATTCCAATTGATAAGCGTGATTTAAGCTAGACAAACGAATGCAACAAAAAAAAGTAAACGTTATGCTAGGCATAGCTAAATGAACGAACATGATATGTTAGACTCGTTGAGCCTAACGAACCTCTACAAGGCTACGACAAGCCTAAAGGCGAGCCTAAACTAGGCTACCTTAACGAGCCTAATGCTCCTTAACTAAGAACCTAAACTAAACTAATTAAACTAAGAAAGCAATAAATAAATGAATATTAAAACAAAAAAAATAAAAAAAAATAAAAGAACAAAGAAAGGAAAATTACCTCGAAGAAAAACTTTACAAAATGAGAAGAGCTTGAAGGGCGGCACCTCCTCGTCGAAAGTGGAAATAAAAACTACTACACACCACACCTAAAGGGGTATTGTGCTTGTGGAGCCACCAAATTTGGTTATTCCACTTGTTTATACTCAAACTATGAGTTGCAAGCTATAAAGAACCAAGCAAGGGTATTTATAGGTGTGAAATAGAGCACAAATTAGTGATTGGGGCGATGTGGGATGACCTTAAAACAAGATTTTCGCGTCTTTCAAATTAGCAACAAACACCAAACTTGTTTTCGCGATTCCCGCTTCGTTATAACTCCGTTTCGCGCACGGGTTCGCCTACGTCCATTATTTTCAGAGTACTGTCATATGGAAGAGAGTAATCCAACATCCATGATGTCGAGAATTGGGCTTAAACCTTGGGTCTTGATGCGGGTCGAGGGTTATGTTCTAAAACTTGTGTTTGTGATTCCCGTTACACTGGAGCTCAGTTTTATGCACAATTTGAACCTACTTGATCCTTAGTATATCAAGTATATCTTGGAGCTTTGAATGGACCAGCGCAAGGATGGAGAAAGAAAGTCACCCGAAAGTCATCTTATGACAAAACTAAGAATACGACATGTAGAGCTTCTTTGCTATCATTTACATCTAAACCCTCCAAAACACAATGTCTTATCTTAAGGCATATATATAATGAAGTTTGGATGATAAGAAGGTTAGGATATGATGTGCTAGGTATGTTCACGAAGTCTCCAAAGTTTTTGATTAACTTAAGGAAAACCTTAGTTTTAGACCTTAGAGATATGGAGGGTTGCTTTAAAATATATGGAAATTAATTTACAAGGTTGTATAAAACATGTATAAGACTATAAATCACCAGATTGATAACATGTATGATCAAAACATAGAATCCAAGACATTTTATTGCTTAAACATTAAACAAAATTACGTAGAATATGAAAACGGATCGAGTTACAAAAACGGGTCGGGTTTTAGGATTCATTTTTTTACGAATGTTACAATAAACACAATCTTCAACAATTTTCTCCAAGTTTCCTTCCATATCCTTATTTCCTTCCAGGTTAGTGTTATTTTCCGTTTTTTGCTTTCTGTCGATTATTTCCAATGGGTGCTCGTAAGGATATGTTGGTTGCGTATTCGTGTTTAACCCAAGAGGAAGTCAAGTCATTTTGCCTTAAATGGGGTATAGGGTTAGAGTTTAAACCAACTGCTCCGGCGATGGATGTTTCAATTGATCGTTGTCCGGCCGGTTCGATTGCTCTATATTGTCGCCATTTCGAGTTTTTCAATCTTCGTCATCCTTTTTCGACGTTTGTGTTGAATGTTTTAGAGTATTGGCGTGTTTCTTTTGGTCAAATGCACCCACAAGGTTTGGCTAGGGTTTTACATTTCGAGGTTTTGTGTCGAGCATGTGGTTGTGATCCAACTTTGTTATCATTTCATCGTTTCTTTCGTCTGGCAAAAAACGGTGATTGGTTTACGTTTGAGGCGTCTAAGGCCAATACTTTCTTGGTCTCTTCTATGGTCACCATCTTTGTTCATGGAAAGATCGGTTTTTCTGGGTCTCGGATGAGATTGTTCCCTTCAAAATGGTTTGGAGGCAACCTGATGCCGTGCTTAACGAGTCGGAACCCCTTGAATCTGATTTGAATAGTTTTTTTCTTGAAGCCATTAGGGCCTGTCCTTCGAGGATTCATCTGTTTCCTGAACACTTGTTAGTTTTGTTGGCTGTTAGCAAACTGTGGGATAAAAGGATCGAGATCCTGTTTTAATGAGGGATCGACAGGGTATGCACTTTGTTTTGTTACGTTATTTTATTGTTATTGCATGTTAGCTTATGCCCTGTATTTTGTTTTTGTAGTTATGTCTGCACTAGACTTTATGAAGAGTGATGACACTTCAGATGTTGTGTTTGGGGATGCCGAAGCTACGCCTGGCGAAGATGCTGTTGCTAGGGGGTCAGAACATCGGTTCGAGGGTTCCGGCTATGTGAATGTGACAAATGTCAAGGGTTTTACCAAGGCTGTTGCTCCTAAGGTGTCCACTCGTCGTTCAAATCGGCGTTTGTTGAAACCTTCCGGTCCATCATCTTCTCCAGAGCATGTGGACCTTAGCGATGATGTTGAGACTGCCGTGGACCATAGTCTTAGTGAATATGTGGAGAAGGAGCAGGAGTTGGTGGTTGCTAAGAAGAAGAAGTCTGCGGGTAAGAAGGTTGTGGTGCCCTCGATTCAGGGGTCGTCAAGGAGAGTTACCGAAGGTTCAAGTGGTGATGAGGTTTATGTCCCCAATTGGAGTGTCAAGGTTGGAGATAGTTTCAAGGATCCTGATGTTTGTAGTGATGCCCTAGCCAATTTCGCCCCTCCTGGAGTTTGTGTCTCCATTTCTGATATGGAGGGTGATGCCATGCTTTCCAGGTTGATCCTTAGTTCCTGCAATCTTTCTGCCCTTTTAGCTGAGGGTGTTACTCGTTTTAGGAAAGGGATGCAGGAATATGCTAAATTTTCGAAGAAGAAGGATCAAATGAAATCTTCGATGGCTGCTATGAGGAAGGATATGGATGGATTTACAAAGAAAGAAGAGGCTTGGGTAAAGAAGGTTGGTGAGATCACTCGCAGACATTTGGTTGAGATTGGAGATCTAAAGAAGAAGATGGAGGCAGATAAGCTTCAATTGAAGGTCGATAGAGAAACCTTAGAGGTTCAGAAGAAAGCCTTTGCTGAGGAGAAAGAAAGGTTGAAGGCTTCTGTGGGTCAGGCTACTAGTGACAACCAATGGCTTATTGAACATGGTTTCCAACAGGTTGTCACTTACCTTCTTCATTCAATTGAGTTTAATTCAGCCCTTGGTGGTGTTTATACAAAGTTGTTGAATTATGGGAAGCACTTGGGCTTGGTTGCTGGCTTTAAACTTCATGAATCGGGTCAAGCCTTGGAACAATCTCCTCTATTTCATCCTGAAGCTTCAAAAATATTTGAGGAGTCTGTTCACGTCATGGAGCGGTTGACTTATCCTTATGTGGGTGAAGTTTCTTCCTGTTTTGGTAAACCTATTTCCGTTCTGCAGGGATTGAAACCAGCTGGGCTCAATGAGAAGGTTTGTTCTGAAGTGCTCGAGTCCTTGTCCAAGAAGCGTTCCCGTTCAGGAGATAGTGAAGAGACTTTATCTGGTGGTGCTGATGGGTCTAATACGGCAAGCCTTGAAGGTTCAGCCATTGCTGGTGGTGGTGACCCAAAAGTCAAGAAG
Organism: Scalesia atractyloides; assembly: GCA_947069175.1. Taxonomy (NCBI): domain Eukaryota; kingdom Viridiplantae; phylum Streptophyta; class Magnoliopsida; order Asterales; family Asteraceae; genus Scalesia; species Scalesia atractyloides. Next base: position 90,302,825 of record CAMTDV010000017.1, read on the forward strand.
GTGAAGAAGGCGAAGAAAGGTAAAAGCGATGGAATCGGGGTGTCCGAACCTTCTTCTGATGTTTGAACAATTTATTCGTAGCTATCTTAGCACTTTAAATGATGTTATGTTATCATGTTTTTGAACAATGTAGGTTCTGCAGAAACCCTTAAGGTTTCTGTTTTATGGTTGTGGTTGGCCTTGATGGCCGTTTAAACAATTTGATGGGAACCCTTGTGGTTTCCTTATTAGCCTTGGTGGCTGTATGAACAATATTTAGGTTATAGCCCTTAAGGTCTTTTGTGTTTAAGCATCGTTTCCCTTGATGTTTTGTATCTTTGTTGTTCATGTTTTTTATTTATGTGTCTGTTTATCTAATTTTCCTTAAGAAGTTTTCGTGTCACTTTAGCTTCTAGGCTTCAATAGGTAAATGGCACATGTTGTCTACCCTTTATACCATTACTTGGTATGTTTGTGTTTCGTAAACTTTTAAAAGTTTAAGGAACGATTGATGTAGGCTGTTCAAACCCGTCTATGAGACAAGTTTGTTTTTTTTTAAAAAAAATTCTAAGTCTCATGGAGTTGTGTTGATTTAGGAACTCACCCCTTCTATAGGTTCATTTAATCCTTGAACCTATTGAGCGATGTGGCCTGGGAGCTCATCCCCTTACATGGCCCTTGCCATGGAGTTTTTTGCTAGGTTCTCAACCTGATTATAGGATAGATAAGACAAGTTATGATGAAAGCTTCATCATTCATCCAAGAGGTTTTTCGTTTACAAAAGGGGAGATTATACAACTCTTGAAATACAATCTAAATTTCTTGTCTAGACATGGAACCTTTTAAGGGTTTGGCCGTTCCAGTGCCTGGGAAGCTTCTTACCTTCTGCGTCGGCCAAATTGTAGGATCCACCTTTATGAGCCTCAAGGATTGTGTATGGCCCTTACCATTTTTGGCCAAGTTTTCCTTGGTTTTCTTTTTTGATGGCCTCGTTGTTTCGAAGCACGAGATCCCCTGGCTTGAAACGTTCGTGTTTTACCCTTGCATTGTAATAGGCTTCCATTTTTTGCTTATATTTGGCTTCCTGAATGGCGGCTTGATCACAAATTTCTTCGAGGAGTTGTAAGTTCAACATGGTCTCTTTGTTGTTTGTTTGGAGGTCCATGTTGAGCGTTCTTTGTGACATAACTCCGATCTCCGCTGGAATAACAGCTTCTGAGCCAAATACTAAGCTGTATGGTGTTCTTTTATGGCTTGTTTTTTCCGTTGTTCTTATCGCCCACAGAACGTTTGGGAGTTCGTCAAGCCAATTGTTTTCATGTCTTCCCAGTCAGGTTTTGATACCCTCTACTGTGCGTCGATTTGTTCTTTCGACTTGGCCATTGGATTGGGGATATGCAACTGAGCTGAAAACTTGAGTTATTCTGAATTCTTTGCACCAAGTGCTAAAAGGCTTTTCAACAAATTGTTTTCCGTTATCCGTGACCAAAACTCCTGGCAACCCAAAGCGACAAATGATGCTTTCCCAAACAAAGTTGATGACTTGTTTGCCCGAGATCTTTGCAAGTGGCTTAACTTCAGGCCACTTGGTGAAGTAGTCCACAGCCACCAATAGGAATTTCACTCCTTCCTTGGCCGGTGGGAATGGACCGACAATATCTATTCCCCGCTTGCGGAAGGGCCAGGCTGAGGAAATAGGAACGAGATCGTGCTTGGGGCTTTTGGGGACCGGGGCATGTATTTGACAAGCTTCACACTTTCTTAGTTGCTCGGTGGCATCTCGATGCATAGAAGGCCAAAAATACCCGAGATTCATCAATTTTGCAACCACTGATCTTGGTCCAAAATGAGCTCCACATATTCCCTCGTGAACCTCTTTGACTAGATATTGGCTTTGTTCAGGACCCACACATCTCAGAATCGGTGCAAGGTATCCTTTCTTGAAAAGGGTTTCCCCTTACAACACGTATTGTCTAGATTTTATTCGAACCCTTTCAGCCTCTATCGGATCAATGGGTAATTCACCATTTTTGAGAAAATTATCAATAGGAGTCATCCAATTAGGGCCTTCTTCAGTGATTACGTCTTGAACTCCAATTCTTGGATGGAGGGGGTTTTCAACACTTCAACCAACACTTTCTTGGTAAGGTGAGCAAACATAAGAGATGCAAGTTTGCTCAAAGCATCGGCTCTCTTGTTTCGGGATCTAGGGACTTGTTTGATGGTACATGCTTGAAATGTGTTCATCAATTCTTTTGACTTCTCCCGATACTTCTTCATGTTGGGTTCTTTTGCTACATAGTTATCATTGACTTGACTTGAAACAAGCAACGAGTCTGTGAAGACTTGAAGCCTTTGAACCTTCATTTCTTTGGCTATCTTTAAACCAGCGATCAGTGCCTCGTATTCAGCTTCGTTGTTAGTGGTCTGAAATTCAAGTCGAAGAGCGTATGTAAACTCTAACCCTTCAGGATTGATTAAAATGAGCCCAGCCCCTGACCCTTCAACGCTGGAAGCCCCATCGGTAAAAAGCTTCCAGGCTTCGGGGTCAGAAGGTTCAGTGACGGTTACATTAACTTCAGTGGTGTCTTGCTTTGGTATTTCAACGATGAAATTTTCCAGGACTTGGGCTTTGATAGCTTTTCTGAGAACATAGGTGATGTTATGTTCACCCAGTTCCACAGCCCATTCGGCTAACCGTCCCGAATTTTCTGGTTTTTCAAGCACACTTTTGATAGTTTGGTCAGTGACCACTTGCATAGGGTGTGCTTGAAAGTACCTTCGAAGCCTTCTAGCCGTTTGGACTAGGGCTAGGGCAAGTTTTTCCAGAGGAGGATATTTTATCTTAGCCAATTTTAACGTTTTACTGAAGAAATAAACGGGTACCTAAACTTTGTCTCGTTCGATGGTTAAGACGCGCTTATGACGTTTTCAGCATCTGAGAAGTAAACAGAGATCGTTTCTCCCGTTTCTGGGCTGCTATGGCCGGGAGTGAAGCTAAGTGTTTCTTCATCTGGTAAAAGGCTTCTTCTGCCTCTTCCGTCCACTTGAAATCTTTTTTGTTTGCACACCCTTTGAGTGTCTTGAAAAAGGGGAGGGACTTCTCAGCGAGCTTGGAGGTAAAACGCTTCAGGCTGCAAGCCTTCCGTTAGACTCTCAACTTCTTTTTTGCTTTGTGGGGATTTGGTTTCCAGAACAGCTCTGACCTTGTTTGGATTGGCTTTTATACTTTGTTTCCCCACAATATGCCCCAGAAATTTGCCTTCTTCAAATCCGAATGAACATTTTACCGTGTTGAGCTTCATGTTGATTTTTCTCAGGTTTTGGAAGGTTTCTTGTACGTCGTCGAGCATTTGATACTCATTTTTGCTTTTGATCACTAAATCATCGACGTAGGCTTCCATGTTTTTTCCAATTTGACTAGCAAACGCTTTGTCAACTAGGCGTTGGTAGGTTGCACCGGCATTTCTTAGGCCAAAAGGCATTTTTGGTAGCAAAAGATACCTTTATCCGTGTGAAATGCGGTTTTTTCTTCATCTTCTTCCTTTATAGAATTTGGTGATAACCTTTGTAAGCATCAAGGAAGCACTTAAAAGGATAACCGGTAAGAGAGTCAACCTTGAGGTCAATCTCTGGCAAGGGGTAGCAATCCTTCGGGCAGGCTTTGTTCAAGTCTTTGAAGTCGATACACATCCTCCAAGACTTGTCGGGTTTTCGAACCATGACCGGGTTAGCAACCCAAGATTGGTATTTCACTTCCCAAAGGATTCCAGCGAGAACAAGTGTCCCACCCCAACCGATGGCGGAAACATCGGGGTAGTGGCACTAGGCGACCAGATTGTCTCATGAGAATTCCATAACAATTATCTATCAACATCATTTAACATTTAACGTCCCATACCATTAAACATAATATTTCAAAATAATCATTACGGAAACTCATTTTTCCCACAAAACAAAAAGGTTCGATGTCCCCTAGATTTTTATTACAAGAGTTCCAAAACATAAACAACTAAACGACTAAACTAAGCATAATCCAAAGCATCCAAGCTAAAATCCTCAACCTGTTACATACGTTAAAATACAAGTCAATACAATTAAGTAAAGATGAGCATACAGGTTTAGTAATACTAGCATAATAGAGAAAGCGTTCGCGAAATAGTCTAATTAACTAACATGATACACCGAAACACATCACACAGAATAACTAGGCATATTTCTCATGCTAACTTCGTGAGAAGGCTAGCGCGTCCATCCTAACTAGACCCCGTCGGGTGTTAGCCACACTATAGTACCATACTAGCTAAGGATGCAAGTTAATGAAAATAAGTCATAGTCACATGTTTTTAGTATCACGTATTAAGCATATATAATCAGATTATTTGCGTGTGATAAACAGTTTGATTTGTGAGGTGATTTTGATATAGGAACATATGTAACACCCAAAAAGTGCGTTTAAAGCGAAAACGGGTCAGGTATACTCACTGTGGGTGCGTTTAGGTAAGATTAGGGATCTGAGAAGAGTTGCGGAGAGCGTCGGATCAACCTGTAAACGAACAGAAGTGCATCAGTCTTCCGAATTGTTGAAACGGTTAAGTTTGAGTTGGGCAGTAGACTAGTTCGGGCGAACTCGTATGTAGACATACAAGTTCGAGCGAACTTGCAAAGTTTTGGTGATTTAGAGTCAAGTTCGGTCGAACTTGGCGAGTTTCTTAGGAAACTCGACAAGGTCGGGCGAACTTGTGAGAAAACCTTACTGGATAGACAAGTTCGGGCGAACTTGTATGGAAATTTGATGAAAAAGACTCAAGTTTGTCGAACTTGACCCAGTTGGGTGCAAGTTCGGTCGAACTTGACCTGAGTGCTGGTGATTCTTGAGCGAACTTGATGTTTTCGGGTCCAAAATCTTACCTTTTCACGTCATTTGCTGAGGAAATCGAGTGCCCATCCCTCCAACCTTAAGCCACTGAGTAACAGGCTGGAGAGGTCTTTTTGGAGTGAACTTAGCCATTTTACAGAAACTCGGGTAATCCGGGCGAACCTGAGGGTTCGTACAGGTTAGTCCAGCTTGTGTAAAGTGACGATTTCGTCCTTGTGATTCCCGGGAACTGAGATCTAGCTTGACAACTGCTCGTTCCACTCAAAAGTGAACGAAACATACGTCATTAGTCCGAAAATGGTGTAAAAATCAATACTTTAAAAGGTTTTGCACAGATGTAGTATAGATCTGAGTGAAAACAGAAGTTTTTATGGAAAAAGATGAAGATTTCGTAAAATAGAAGAGATTTGATGAAAACGAAGGCAATGCCTTGTGCAAAAATCATTGTAAACCGTTGTTGAACATCGTGTAATTGAAATCGGGTTGATTTTTACTTAGAAAACAGAGGGTTTCTGGAGCTCTGGGCGAAGTTGCAGCAAGTTCAAATGAGAGAATGGAGCTGGGTATTTATAGGTGAGGGCTGGTGGAGTCAAGTTCGGTCGAACTTGCATGAATTTCATGCAAGTTCGCGCGAGCTTGTGAAATTCTGGAAGGAAATGAGTCAAGTTCGACCGAACTTAACACTTGAAGGGAAAGTTCGAGCGAACTTGAGATATCTGAAGGATTCTGAGTTAATCAGCCAAGTCCGGCCGAACTTGGTAACACCAAGTTCGAGCGAACTTGACCCAAATTGTTGGGTTTTCTTTGTTTTTTGCTCGTTTGTCGATTGTTTAGCGATGTATTCGAGTTGTAAGGTAACGTTAAGCGATTAAGCGATATATTAGCATTATATTTTATATAATAGTGCGATTTAGCCATCCGAGTTGTGCGAGAGCGATGCGATAGCGATTGTAATCATAACCATAAACACACATAACACATAAATAGTATATATCACATTATTAACTGCGATTTGCGATGCAATGAGATTAGCGATGCGATTTAATAAGCGATTAGATGCGTTATAACATACATAAGCGTAATTTAGTTAACATAAACTTTTCTTATAAACCGAATCTCGAGATTACAAGCAATACATACAATGGAAACTAAAAGAAAAGATAACAACGAAATTCTGAGTTGTTACAGTCACCCTACTTTAGGAAATTTCGTCCCGAAATTTAAGTAGTGGCCGTAACAAAGAGGTGCGGGTACTTAGCCTTCATGTCACTTTCCAATTCCCAAGTGAACTCTGCACCGCGTTTGCTTTTCCATCGGACCTTCACGATAAGGATGCGTGAGCGCCGTAGTTTCTTGGTCTCTCAGTCCATGATTTCCACAGGCTTTTCCATGAAATGGAGAGTCTCGTTGATTTGCAGATCTTCGAGAGGTACATGGAGATTTTCTTCGGCTAGGCATTTCTTGAGGTTAGACACGTGGAAAGTCGGGTGGACGTTGTTGAGTTCCTCCGGTAATTCGAGGCGATAGGCCACTTTGCCGATTCTTTCCAGAATCTTAAAGGGTCCTACGTATCGAGGCGCTAGCTTTCCCTTCTTCCCGAAGCGGACCACTCCCTTCCAAGATGTAACCTTAGGAGAACGTGATCTCCCCCTTCGAACTGTAGGGGCTTGCGGCGTTTATCGGCGTAACTCTTTTGTCGACTCCGAGCTTTCAAGAGATTGTCTCTGATCTGGAGGATCTTGTCCGTCGTTTCTTGGATTAACTCGGGACCGGTGATTTGTGCTTCTCCAATCTCGTGCCATGCAATAGGTGATCGACACTTTCTTCCATACAGTGCCTCAAAAGGAGCCATTTGAATGCTGGTATGATAACTATTATTGTACGAGAATACGATTAAAGGTAAATGCGTATCTCAGTTACCACCAAAATCTATGATGCACGCACGAAGCATGTCTTCGAGGGTGCAGATCGTGCGCTCAGACTGACCGTCGGTTTGAGGGTGAAAAGCGGTATTGAGATTGAGAGTAGTACCAAGAGCGGTTTGAAAAGTCTCCCAGAGACGCGAAGTAAAGCGACCGTCTCGGTCAGAGATGAAGTCACGAGGCGTCCCGTGTCGACATATAACTTCGTCGGCATAGATCCGGGCTAACCATTCGACCTTAAAGTCTTCTCGTATAGCAATGAAGTGCGCGGATTTAGTAAGACGATCCACGATAACCCAAATGCTATCGTGACCAGAGGAAGTGCGGGGAAGTTTTGTAATAAAGTGCATAGCTATACTCTCCCACTTCCACATCGGGATTTCGGGTTGTTCGAGTAAACCAGAGGGCCTTTGATGTTCGGCTTTAACTTTCGAACAAGTTAAGCACTTTGAGACGTACAAGGTGATATCCTTTTTCATGCCCGACCACCAATACTTAGGACGAAGGTCCTGGTACATCTTGTCGGCACCGGGGTGAATGGAATATCGAGATTTATGAGCTTCGTTCATTAGCAACTTTTAAACATTATCACGACTGGGAATCCAAATGCGATTGAGGTAGTAATAAATACCATTAGGCTTAGCTACGAGCTGGTCTTCGGCACCACATTTCATTTCGTCTTGAAGGGTATTCTCGTTAAAACAATCAAACTGAGCGGAGCGAATAAGAATTTCAAGATCATTCAAAGCTTGAGAGTCACGAACACTATATACATAGCTTCGTCGACTTAGAGCATCGGCGACGGCGTTTGCTTTGCCGGGATGGTAGCGTATCTCACAATCGTAAACGTTGAGAAGTTCAACCCATCGGCATTGGCGCATATTCAGTTCTTTTTGATTAAAGATATGTTGTAAGCTCTTATGGTCGATGAAGACCGTACACTTAGTACCGTAATGGTGGTGTCGCCATATCTTCAATGCAAAAACGACTGCACCAAGTTCGAGATCGTGGGTTGTGTAGTTCTTCTCGTGGATCTTGAGTTGTCGAGATGCATACGCGATAACCTTGTCTCGTTGCATAAGGACACAACCAATTCCAAGATTAGAGGCATCACAATAAACAACGAAATCGTCATTTCTGTCAGGTAAAGCGAGTACGGGATCGTTGCATAGCATACGCTTGAGAGTTTGAAAGACTTCATCTTGCTTGGTTTCCCAAACGAAAGGTTGGTCTTTATGAGTTAAAGCAGTAAGCAGAACGGCGATTTTTGAAAAGTCGGCGATGAATCGACAGTAATAACCCGCCAATCCAAGGAATGAACGGATTTCGGAAGCATTCTTCGGTGTAATCCAAAACGGCTTCGATCTTTGCAGGGTCGACGTGAATTCCTTGACTATTAACGATGTGGCCGAGAAATTGGACTTCTTCGAGCCAGAATTCACATTTTGAGAATTTAGCATAAAGGCGGTTTCCTTGGAGAAGTTCAAGAACTAAACGAAGATGGCGCGCATGTTCGTCTCTCGACTTCGAATAGATAAGGATGTCATCGATGAAAACAATAACGAAACGATCTAAGAAAGCTCTACACACACGGTATCCATGAAGACCGCGGGTGCATTGGTAAGACCAAAAGGCATGACCACGAATTCGAAATGGCCATAACGAGTACGAAAGGCGGTTTTCGGAATGTCTTCTTCCAACACTCGTAACTGATGATAGCCGGAACGTAGATCGATCTTAGAAAACAAGTAGCACCTTGAAGCTGATCAAATAAGTCGTCGATACGAGGAAGAGGGTAGCGGTTCTTTATCGTGAGTTTATTAAGTTCACGATAATCGATGCACATTCGGAACGATCCATCCTTCTTTTTCACGAAAAGGACTGGTGCGCCCCATCGCGAAGTGCTCGGGCGTATGAAACCTTTATCAAGAAGCTCTTGAAGTTGGCTTGATAGCTCGCGGATTCGGATGGTGCAAGGTGATAAGGAGCTTTAGCAACGGGAGTAGCTCTGGGAACTAAATCGATACGGAATTCAAAATCTCGAGTAGGGGTAAACCAGGTAAGTCGTCGGGAAAGACTTTAGGAAACTCACGAACAACAACGTCTTTAAAAGTCTTCTTTTCTTTCTCTGGGTTTACGATATGGGATAGAAAAGCAACACATTGCTTTCGCAAACATTTGTGTGCTCGAGTATATGAAAAAAAGATCAACTTCTTTGAGGAGTTTCACCATACATGAAGTTGATCACCGTTGGGGAGAGGGAAACGAATCATTTTATCGAAGCAAACAACTTCAACATGATTTTCACGAAGAAAATCCATACCTACTATGATATCGAAGCTACCTAACTGCATAGGTATGAGATTGATCGAGAAGACATAGTTGTTGAGATCGAGAGAACAACCACATAGGACGGAGGTGACGGTGATGGATTTTCCGGTGGCGACTTCCACATCAAAAGTCTTTGGGAGTTTAGCGCGCTTACATTTTAAAACCTTTTCAAATTCTAATGATACAAAACAATTATCGGCACCAGTATCAAATAAACATGAAGCATAAATACCATTAACGAGAAACGTACCATTGACAACATTGTTTTCATTCTGAGCTTGGCGGTGGTTGAGATTGAAGGCTCTGCCACGCGCAGCTTGTGGTTGCTGTTGCTGCTGCTGCGGCGGCTGAGGCTGCTGCTGAGGTTGAGGTGCTGGCTGCTCTTGCTTGACAGGACGATTCGGACAGACATTGGCGAAATGATTCGGATCACCACACACATAGCACACACGTGCTTTTGGAGCTTGCTGCTGATTGGCTTGAGGAGGAGCGGGTAAAGCTGGAGCTACTGGAGCCTGAGGAGCTGGCTGACGAGGATCTGATCGGCAACTCATAGTAAAATGGCCGTAGATATTGCAGTTTGTGCAAAAAGGCAGTTGCCACCAATGGCATGATTGTAAGCGCACTTAGGGCACAGAGGGTGAGGTCTGGTATACGCACGCTTAGCTGGAGGTGCGTTTGGAGCGGCTGACTGAAGCGGCTGAGGGTTTGCTGGAGCTGCGAGGGCATAGTTCTTGCTCGGGTTTCCTCTCTTGCGTCCCTGACGCTTTCCCTTCGGATCACTGGGTGGTTCGGTAGCAGCGGTTGGTTCTACGACGGCTTGATTGGCGACTTTAGCAGAGTTTTTAAATAACCATCCTGAACTCGCTGATCGTTGATCTCAGTGGCGAGCATGTAGGTTTCCTCGATGGTAGTGGTACGAGCAACTTTCATGAAACTTGCAACACACTCGGGTAGACCACGGATGTACTTGTTGATAGCTTTCTCAGTCGTATCAACCTGGCTGGGACAGATGATGCTCAAAATCTTAAACCGAGCAGTAAAACCAGCATTGTCGGGACCATCTTGTTTGATACCCCAAAACTCATTCTCGAGCTTTTGCATTTCATGCGGAGGACAAACTCCTTCATCATTATTTCCTTGAGTTCCTCCCAAGATAGATTGTAGGCTTCATCATTTGCACACTTGTTTCTTTCAGTTGTCCACCAGTCGAGAGCACGGGACTGGAAGAATCCGGTAGCGTTCACGGTGCGGAGGTCATCGGGGCATCCACTTTGCCTAAAAGTGACCTCAATAGCATCGAACCAGTGAAACATGGAAGTCGGTCCGTCATTGCCCGTGAAGGCGAGAGGTGCACAAGCCTTGAAGTTCTTGAAGCTGAATCGCGGCTTGGGATTTTCAGTTTTCGAGTCGACCGAGGAGTTGCTGCTCACAGCATGAATTTCTGAGATGATTTGTGGGATGAATTTTGCCACTTCCTCGGCGACTAGTGAAGCGATGCGCTTGTTGTCGCTGTGGCGTTGAGCTGAACGGCGAGTATGAGATCTGAGTGACGACATCTACACAAAGATTTGGATTAGACGAGATTCAATTATAATAGAGTTATTTCTAAAATATTTATTATAATTATTCATACAAGGCACAAAAACACATAAGCACGTATCCACATAAGCACATAATCACGTAAGCACGTAGGCACATAGGCAAGTAAGCACGTAAACACATAAGCACGTAAGCATATATCTTGCACGTATTCACCTCTATTTAACATTCTGCACAGCGCCACATGAGATGCAAGATATAAGCGAGACATAAGCGATGCATAAGGAATTAACTCTGATACCAATCTGTCACACCCCAACCGATGGCGGAAACATCGGGGTAGTGGCAGTAGGCGACCAGATTGTCTCATGAGAATTCCATAACAATTATCTATCAACATCATTTAACATTTAACGTCCCATACCATTAAACAAAATATTTCAAAATAATCATTACAGAAACTCATTTTTCCACAAAACAAAAAGGTTCGATATCCCCTAGATTTTTATTACAAGAGTTCCAAAACATAAACAACTAAACGACTAACTAAGCATAATCCAATGCATCCAAGCTAAAATCCTCAACCTATTACATACGTTAAAATACAAGTCAATACAATTAAGTAAAGGTGAGCATACAGGTTTAGTAATACTAGCATAATAGAGAAAGCGTTCGCGAAATAGTCTAATTGCATAACATGATACATCGAAACACATCACACAGAATAACTAGGCATATTTCTCAGGCTAACTTCCGTGAGAAGGCTAGCGTGTCCATCCTAACTGGACCCGTCGGGTGCTAGCCACACTATAGTACCATACTAGCTAAGGAGGCAAGTTAACAAAAATAAGTCATAGTCACATGTTTTTAGTATCACGCATTAAGCATATATAATCAGATTAACCCGCGTGTGATAAACAGTTTGATTTGTGAGGTGATTTTGATATAGAAACATATGTAACACCCAAAAAGTGCGTTTAAAGCGAAAACGGTCAGGTATACTCACTATGGTGCGTTTAGGTAAGATTAGGGATCTGAGAAGAGTTGCGAGAGCGCCGGATAACCTGTAAACGAACAGAAGTGCATCAGTCTTCGAATTGCTGAAACGGTTAAGTTTGAGTTGGGCAGTAGACTAGTTCGGGCGAACTTGTATTAACATACAAGTTCGAGCGAACTTGCAAAGTTTTGGTGATTTAGAGTCAAGTTCGGGCGAACTTGTATGGAAACTTTGATGAAAAAGAACTCAAGTTTGGTCGAACTTGACCCAGTTGGGTGCAAGTTCGGTCGAACTTGACCTGAGTGCTGGTGATTCTTGAGCGAACTTGATGTTTTCGGGTCCAAAATCTTGCCTTCGCGTCGTTTGCTGAGGAAATCGAGTGCCCATCCCTCCAACCTTAAGCCACTGAGTACAACTTAGGCTTGAGAGGTCTTTTTGGAGTGAACTTAGCCATTTTCAGAAACTCGGGCTAATCCGGGCGAACCTGAGGGTTCATACGGGTTAGTCCAGCTTGTGTAAAGTGACGATTTCGTCCTTGTGCTTTCGGAACTGAGATCTAGCTTGACAACGCCTCGTTCCACTCAAAAGTGAACGAAACATTACGTCATTAGTCCGAAAATGGTGTAAAAATCAATACTTTAAAAGGTTTTGCTCAGATGTAGTATAGATCTGAGTGAAAACAGAAGTTTTTATGGAAAAAGATGAAGATTTCGTAAAATAGAAGAGATTTGATGAAAACGAAGGCAATGCCTTGTGCAAAAATCATTGTAAACCGTTGTTGAACATGTGTAATTGAAATCGGGTTGATTCTTACTTAGAAAACAGAGGGTTTCTGGATCTCTGGGCGAAGTTCCAGCAAGTTCAAATGAGAGAATGGAGCTGGGTATTTATAGGTGAGGGCTGGTTGAGTCAAGTTCGGCCGAACTTGCATGAATTTCATGCAAGTTCGCGCGAGCTTGTGAAATTCTGGAAGGAAATGAGTCAAGTTCGGCCGAGCTTGACCCTTGAAGGGCAAGTTCGAGCGAACTTGAGTATCTGAAGGATTCTGAGTTAATCAGCCAAGTCCGGCCGAACTTGGTAACACCAAGTTCGAGCGAACTTGACCCAAATTGTTGGGTTTTCTTTGTTTCTTCGCTCGTTTGTCGATTGTTTAGCGATGTATTCGAGTTATAAGGTAACGTTAAGCGATTAAGCGATATATTAAGCGTTATATTTTATATAATAGTGCGATTTAGCGATTCGAGTTGTGTGAGAGCGATGCGATAGCGATTGTAATCATAACCATAAACACACATAACACATAAATAGTATATATCACATTATTAACTGCGATTTGCGATGCAATGAGATTAGCGATGCGATTTAATAAGCGATTAGATGTGTTATAACATACATAAGCGTAATTTAATTAACATAAACTTTTCTTATAAACCGAATCTCGAGATTACAAGCGATAGATACAATGGAAACTAAAAGAAAAGATAACAACGAAATTCTGAGTTGTTACAACAAGCTTTTCAACTTCTTGGCATGCTGCAGGCTTCGTTCAGGAGCTAGACTCGCTTCTTTTGGACCACAGGCTTGACATATGGCGTATTCTTAACTCATGTTCAGCAATGCTTCGAGGGATACACGTCATGTCTTCCGGGCACCAAGAAAAGACATCGCTATAGTGTATGAGCAGCTTCTCAAGGTATGAGAGAGTTTCTTTAGATAGGTTTGTGTTAACCCTTATCCTTTGTTCAGGGTACTTGGGGTTTATGATCAATCCTTCATTGTCTTCATTTTTTGAACTTTCCGCTTCGACCATGTAAGCTTCCTGGGTTGGTTAAAGGGTTGCAATTACTCTTTCCATGGGAAACTTGACAGTGCCCTGGCCAACCGAGACGATCATTCCTCTTCCTATGATAACATCATAGTTTGAAGGGATGTTGATAACCACAAAGGTGAGTGGTTGGGTTCTTTCCATCTGGCTTTCACTAAAACAGACATAAAGGGTTAATTGGCCTAAAGGCTTGAGGGGTATGTCAGCGATACCTTTTATAGAGGACCCTGAGGGTTGAAGCCTTGAACGTTCCTCATTAGTGAGACAGTTGAAGAACTTTTCAAACATGATCTCGGTGGCTGCCCCTGTGTCGATGTAGGCTTTGCTTGTCTTACTTGTTCCCACAATTGCTTTGACCACCAGGGGATTTAAGAGTAGATTTCCTTGAGGTGGCGGGAAGCAGACACATTGAAGCTCCCAAGCCTCCAAGCGTTGTTTTTTGCGAGAAACCTCTGATCGATATTCACCATGCTTACTTCTTTTCTTTTTCCTTCAGCCATCTTGTCCCTGACCCCTTTTACTAAATGAGCCAATTCTCCGGACTTAACGGCTTCTTCAATTCTTTTCTTGAGTTGAAAACAATCGTTCTTGTGATGACCTTTTTCTTCTTGGAACTCGCAGTATTGAGTGGAGTTTTCATTTTTCTTACTTTTGGGTAAAGGTCTTGGGGGTCGGAAGCTGTGCTTGATTTCCTCAGTTGCTAGGATTTCTTGAGGGGTTTTGGTCAAGGTTGTGAAATTGACGGTTCTCTCTCTGATTGGAGGGTCCCGAGGTTCAGGTTTTCGAGAGTCTGAACCCTTGAACCGTTTATCATGATGACAAAATTTCCCCCCTTTCTGCTTGGGCTGCTGCTTCGCCAGCTAGCTGCCCGTTTTCTTTGTTCTTTGATATCTAATGCTTCCTCTCCTCTTATATGTGCTTCAGCCCTTTCAAGGGCTTCTTCAAGAGTCTTGGGTAGGCTCTTGTTGAAATCTCTTGTGAGGTATTTGGAGGTGATGGCGTTCATAAAACCAGCCACCCTCTTCTTTTCGTCTGCACCCACGTAGGTGAGACTTTCTTTTTTGTATCTCTCAATGAATTCTCGGAGACTTTCGTCGTCCCTTTGCTTGATTTGGAAAATCACAGTGGCATCCTTGACGTACCTCCTTCGCTGTGAGAAATTGGCCAGAAACCCTTTGCTCAGATCATTGAAGCTTTGAACGCTTTTGGCGGGTAGGTCATTGAACCATATTCTTGCGGATCCAACGAGAGTTTGCATGAACATGAGGCACACTCAGCGTTGGACCATTTTTCGATTCTAGCAGCACCGGTAAAGATCTGGAGGTGATCTTCTGGATCCTCGGTTCCATCGTATGTTTTTATGTGAGACGGCATCTTGATTTTTGTTTGGAAGTCATAGTCGGCGATTTGCTGGGAAAAGCAGGATAGGTTGCTGGGCTTGTAAGGTTTTGCAAGGTCTTCCTCTACCCTTGTAGCAAGATTATGACTTGTCGTTCCTTGGTGTGTACTCAACACTTGATTGATGAGCTGAGACCAAGGAAAATGTGCCATCATTTGAGCCATCATTTGGGGCATCAGGTTAAAGCCTTGAAGGCTTTCTGGTTGTGCAACACAAGGCATTCCCATGGAGGCATTCATAACAGTGCCTCGTGCTAAAGGCAAAGTGGCCAATGCTTGCTCCCATGTGCAGGCAACTGGAGGGGGGACACTTGTACTAGGGACTGCCATAGCTGTTCAAAAGTGGTTTCATGCCCAACGGGTGCACTTGTCACGGCCGGTTGGGAGGTGAATGTGGGGAAGGCCGTTGGGTTAGGCCTTCCATAAGAATAAGGGGTAGGGTTGAAAGGTTGATATGCCATGCTAGGACCAGCTTCATGGCCAGAGGCCAAGGGTTGTGAGTTGTTGAAAGGTGGAGGCGGTGGTCCCGGCGATAAAGACGGTTCAGGCTCATCATAATCCAACCTTATTCTGACCCCTTTTTCCCGTTCTTGACTTACGTGTTGGTTGAGACCTCAACCTCAAGAAATTTCTGTCAACTCCTTCTGGTTAAATCAACGCGTTCTGGGGCACTTGAAGTGCCAATATGTGGGGAAGGAGCTCCAGAGCGGGAAGGAGTGGGGTTTGGAAAAACTCGGGGATGAGATCCGACAGAAGTGTCTCCAGGGGTGGAGAGTGAGGTCGTCATAACCGGTGAGGCTGGACTAACGGTGGACGTTAAAGTACGTGGTACTTGGTTAACTTCCCCGGAGATCCGTATTCTGACATGCTAATCTTGAAGAAAAATGGAGCGACACTACTGGTCTTTTGAGAAGAATAAGCGGCGTAGCCCCATTCTGGGCGCCAACTTGTTGTTACAACAGATATGAGACCAAGGGTAATGGACTGTCTGGTTAGGCTAAAAGGCTTCAAGGGTTCAAGTTAGCCTAACACAGGTCGTGGAGTCCCCTACGTTTGCAAGATGTAGAGAGAGGTTCACTAGTTTTGTTGTTGTTCACTTAGAATCCAAGACCGAAGAGAATTCAGTCTAGGATGTTGATGCTTAGTGAAGCTGTGTTATTTGGAGTGAAAAGAAGGAACCTGCATAGAGCAAGTTCTCAAGGAAGAAGAGAAGATCATAGAGTGTGTGTTAGCTCAGCTGATCTGGTTCACTTTGCATGGATGTATGTTGCCATCTTATATAAAAAAGGTTCTGCCCAAAAGGGAAACCTGTGACCAATGAACCTTAGCTGCAGTAGGGGACTTGCCTATTTTGAGGGTTGAAGGCTTTTGACCTGTAGATAAAAGGATGCTCTCTGTGCACATGTTCTCTTTTCGGCTGTGAGAGGCTTTGACAAGCAATCAGTGAGTTGATGCTTTACTGTTTGCATGCTTTTTGCTGTTCACCCTAGTTGGCAGGTTACGAACCCTTTAGCCCTTTAACCTTTCAAGTGATAATGTGCAAAATCCATTTTATTGAGGCTTGAGCTACCCCCGTCATCAGTTACCATGTGCGAACGGAATAGATCATTACTTTGTTGTTTGGTTGGCAAAAAAAGACGAAAGAATAAAATTGAATGGCGGTGGTCAGTGGTGGGCGATCATGGTGGGTGGTGATAGGTGGTAGTTGTACCAGTGAGGGTGGGTGCTGATGGCGGCGGGTCGTAATAACGGTGGAGGTGGGTGACGACGGAGCTGGGTGGTGGCAGTGACGATATTGGTGGTGGCGGTGGTGGGTGGTGGTGGTGGCGGCAGCAGTGGATAAAAGTGGTGGGCGGCGACGGTGGAGGTTGACGACGATGACGAAGGTGGGTAGCGGCGGTGATCAGAGGTGGCATCGACAATGGTGGGTGGCGGTGGTGGACGTGGGTAGCGACGATGATCGGTAGTGGCAGCGACGGCGATGGCGGATGTGGGTGGTGGTAATGATTGGAGGTGCCAGCGTGACGGTGGGTGGCGCCTGGCGGTGGTGGGGATGGAGGTGCGTGGTGCGTGGTGGCAACAGTAGTGGCGGTGGTGGTGGCGGAGGTGGTGGTGGCGATGGTTGCGATGGCAGTGGTGGTGTTGTCTGTGGGTGGCGATGGTGGTGGTCGGAGCTGGAAGCAGCGGTGACGGTGGTGGGTGACGACAACAGACAACGGTGGTTGATGCCGGTGGTGATGGTAGGTGGTGGCAACGGTGGTGGGTTGTGGTGTTTTTAACGAAAAGTGAAGGGGGAATGGAATGGAAAAAAACAAGGGGGATGGATGGAATAATTTTGAGGGAATGGAATGCATTTTGGAATGGGCGATTCCATTCCATCGACCAACCAAACACACTTTTTTTCATTTACTCGTAATGGTTTATTCCATTCCTCCCCTCATTCCTGCATACCAAATGCTACCTTGGAGTAACACAAATACCTCGCTTTAAAGTCAACAATATTTTTTTTGATGACTACCTGGTTAGGTCTCAAGTAGGAATCCCATGACTCGCGTATCACTGTTAGGTTAAACCGGTGCCACAACTCAATCCGGCAAGGATTCAACCCTGAGACCTTCCGGGCAGGAACCCTACATAAGTGGGTAAACATTCTCACCCCCCCACCCCCAAACCCTTTTTTTTTACAACAAATTTCTTTTTATTTTTTGTCGTCTGCGGGACTAGAGCACAAAACACCCCCTTATGTTTAAAGTCTTTGCCTTAGCCAATTTACCAAAGGGATCATTGGCAAACTCACCAGTAAGTCAAAACGGATTTCTTTGGAAACCTAATCCTTTGCGATATTTAAATTAGTTATTAGTTGTTTGGTTTGATTGTGAAAAAAAAGTTCCCACTATTCTCACACTCCTACATCTTATTTTCACACTCTTTTCACTCTATTTCTCTTTCTATATATCTATGTATGTGTAGAGAGAAATAGAGAGGAGACACTACAAATAAAAAGCCATCTAGTGGCACACGTTTTTAATGGCATTTACATTTTGTGCCACTATGTAGGTTTTTAGTGGCATTTGTTTATGCCATATAGACTAGCATACACGTTTAGTGACATTTAGCTTTTATGCCACTAATTTAGATTTATAATGGCAATTTCTGTATGCCACTAAAAAGTTTTGCATTAGATCCACATCAAATCAAATCACATACTTTATAATATTTATGCCACAAAAACTTTCTGTAAATTTTAAAACTTAGAAAGTACCATATTTTTCTAATAATAAAATAATATTAAATATGATCACCAGATTAACAAAACATTATCTTGTTTTTGAGAGTTTCTTGTGAAATTCTGTTATTAAAGTGCTCATAAAGATGCTCCTTTTATCTTTATAATGTGCATAAATGATAAATGTATTGAATTTTACAACTAGGTGTAAATGACTCGAGATGAACTCGAATTTGTTTAGGTTTGACTTAAGCTTGTTTACACCTCTAGTTACGAGTATATGCAAAATGAGAGGATTAATAGTTGTTTATAGATAACTAAATAAAATCATTTTAATAAACATCGGTATATTATCTCAATTTAAAATTCAGAAAAAATATTTCTTAATTTAATAATTTAGATAGGTTTGGTACCAATTAGTCAAGTACGTTGAAATTTACTTTTTAACATAGCCCAATACTTGACATCAAATATGTTATCCCTAAACAACAAAAAGAAAAACAGGAAAAAAAACTAATATGTAATGTGCAAAAAAAACCAAATTAACTGAACCATAACTGAATTAATTGAACAAATCAAAAACCGGTGGGTCGGTTAATGGTTTTTTTGAAAACCGAAAATAACGGGTCGGTTATGGTTATCAATGTTTCCATATCCACAATAACTGAACCGAACCGACATGTAATAAATCTTTGTATGATTTAGGACTTTTCACCATTTTTTTAATATTTGATGTTTTTGATTAAAAAGTTAGTATTTATAGGTTATTTCATATCGTTTTATGGTTCACATCACTTTATTTGAATATTCAGCAATAATCCGTACTAATATTATAGATTATATGTATTTTTTGATACTATGTAATATATTAATACATACAAATATGCAATAACATTTTATTCCATATTAAAAAAATTAAGCTTAAGCTATTTTTAGCTAGACTAAATACACGGTTAAGCACCCATAACCGACCCGCTATAACCATCAAAACCGATTAACCATAACCGTCATAACCGATCGGTTATGGTTATCCATTAACTGACATCACGGTTATAATTATGGTTTTAGGCCAAAACCGACCCATGCACACCCGTAGGTTCGTATTCATGTTTGATAAACTGACCGAACTGTTCCAACCAAAGCAAGTTGGCTGGTTTGGCGGCTACTGTGCGATTTACGTTTGATAAATTAATTGTTTAGCAAGTTCACGTTTGATAAACTGACCCAACGGTTGAAAATATGTGTGTATTTTCGGTGGTTAATATAAATTAACTGATTGCTACTGAACTGAACCAGTGGTTAACTGGTTGTCTAATAAGCTAGGGTTAAAAGCAATATACTGAAAATAAAGCTAAAACAATTAATTTGAAGAACACAGACAGGGTTCAAACATAACTTAGTTTAGCTTATCCTTAAATGTGTGTTCAGCTACATATAGCAAGTGAAATTCTCTCAACAGCTCTTATTTAACTTAGGGTAGTACTTGGGCTACTGGGTTATACTTTTTTATATCAAATTTGAAATTTAGCATGGTTATTCATTTGTATTATACTTTTTTGATGTAGTTATCTCTTTGTAGCACTTGAACTATAGCTAGAGCTGTACAAATCGTTTTTTTTTTTCAATAACCGGTCTGGTTTTTAACTGAACCGGTTTTTTTTTCATCAAAAACAAAAACCGGTTTTTTTTAACTCAAAACCATAACCGATCCAACCAGTTTAGGGTCGGTTTTAACCGGTTTTATATAAACGGTTTTGGTTTTAAAACTGTTTTCAAAGATAAAGATCTCTAACCGGTCTACAATCGCCGGTTCGGTTCGGTTCGGTTCGGTTCAGTTCAGTTCTAAAACCGGTTAAAAATACCGGTTTCCGTTCTAAAACCAGTTTTTTTTACACCTCTAACTATAGCCATGCCAAAACATGTTTGTTTTACTCTCTCACTAGTCATGACTATGATCATATATAATTCTTTGTTTTTATCTTTGTACTTATTGTATATGCAAATTCTTTATTTCATGACATAGTATATAAATTTTTTTGACAGTTCTCAGAAAATAGAATATTTTTATTACTATTTAGAAGGTTGATAGTTTGATCTTTTTAAAATCTCTAGCAATAATGTAGATTTATATTATCATATATAATGTTTATTCTCAATTTTCTGTAGTGTTAGGGGACTCTATAAATCAGCAGTACTAGCTTACACGTATATTTTAGAAAAAAGTAAACTTTCGTTTTGCTCTCCGTGGTTTGGACGTTTTAATGGTTTTGTCCTAATTCTTTAAAAATAGCCATTTTGCTCCAATAGTTTATTATGTTTTTTCGTTTTGCTCCCCGCCTCTAACTCCATTAGAAATGTCTGTTAAATAGAAAGGTATTTTGGTAACTTGCCACAAGAAAGTAAGGATATATTGGTAATTTAGCTATAAAGATATTTTAATTTGTAATATATGCATACAAATCAGTAACTTGCCAGCTATCTCTACATCTTTTTCCTTTGTTGATCTTTTGCAACTGCTAACAAAACAGCAAACACTTGAAATTATCTGTCAAATTAAGGCCCTAATGGTTCATCTCATGCTGTTATAATTTTATTGGATTTACGCATATCTATACATATTGGAACTTTGAAAGACTTAAAAGTAGAAGCTGGAAATACAACTTGCATAACGGATTTATGCATATCTATACAGGAATTAGTCTTGGAGTCAATACAACTTGCATAAAATCTGATAATACACATAACGCATCATTGAAACCGGAGATGAACAGACTTTCAATGGAACCTACATCCATCTTCAATGCAGAACTGAGCCCCAACTCCTCCATCATCCATCTTCATCGTAGATCTGAGCCCAGAAAAGCAGCCTTCACTGCTGTCTACGTTGAGTTTCGTTTTGAAACCCTAGCCATCGTCGTCTACATCACCGTCAGCCACCGTCGTCTACATCACCGTTTTGCTCACCGTCGTCTACAACACCGACTGGGTCTTGTTTCCGTTGATTGTGTGGGATTGCTGGTGGTGTTCAGGTGGCAGCGGCGTTTTGATGACGGTGGGTGGAGATCGGCAGTCGGCAGGTGATGGTGGTCATGGGTGGAGGTCGACAGGTTGTGGCTGGTGGAAGAAGGTAGAGAGAAGGGGTAGAGATAGTGGTGCACAAAAAACCCAGACCCGAAAAACCTGGAACCAGGTATTATAAAACCGGGGTTTTTTATACCCGAACCCGAACCCGACCCTACCCGTAGGGTAGGGATCGGGTATGCATTTCTATTATAAGACCCGAACCCGGAACCGGGTTTTTTTATACCCGTTTTCAACCCGGGTTTTACGAGTACCCGGTTTCAACCCGGAACCGGGTTTTTTCAATACCCGGCCCGGGTTTTCCAATACCCTGTTCGTGTTTTTTGTTTTTTTGTGTTTTTTCGAGTTTTGCACTTTGGTAACGACTATATAGCCGTTAGAAAGTATATTTTGACCATTTTTGGGTTTACAATTAATCTTTATACTCTATACCCGATCCATACCCGAGGCATACCCGAACCCAACCTGATCCATACCCGGACCCGGGTATATAGGGTATACATTTTTTGTATAAAACCCGGACCCGACCCGGGTATTCTTAATACCCGATTTTATAGAACCCGGTCATACCCGTACCTGGTTCCATACCCGGAACCGGGTATTCAAAAAACCCGATTTGTGCACCACTAGGTAGAGAGAAGGAACAGAGAGAGATAAGTAATTGTTTATATATATATGTGTAAATACAAAAATGAATTTAATAAATTAATACTTACATTTACAAAATTACTGAAATGCCCTTTTAGTTAAAAAACGATTTGGATGGAGTTAGAGGCGGGGAGCAAAATAAAAAAAAATATAGTAAACTATTGGAGCAAAATGGCTATTTTTAAAGGATTTGGGCAAAACCGTTAAAACGACCAAAACACGAGGAGCAAAACGAAAGTTTACTCTTTAGAAAATAAATGTTTTTGTTTTCATATTTGTGATCTTGACTTTATTTTCATGCTAATTTTTCAAGTTGATATCTCCATGCCACATAACATATCTCAATTCTAATTAGGCTGGAAATAACATTATGCATTTTTTTCTTGGTGACTTTTTGTTACTGAACAGGATATAAAGGGCTACCTTAATTACAGGTATGTGAATGTTCTTTTACTCCATCCAGGGGCTTAACTTCTAGTTAGTGGGTTATAATGAATTATAAAACTACATTAGCGCAAAAAAAAAAAAAACAAGAGATTGCATGCTTAATAATATACTTTGGCATCTTTTGACCCTATTGACCCATTCACCACATTTTTAGCAATATTCCAGTTCACCAATTGACCTGTCTAAGATAGAAGATAACTCAGTTTGACCCGTTATAAACTAATGGGTAAACATTCTCATCCTGAACACTCTTGTCGTTTGGTGATGGCAATTTTGACAACTAGAGGTATTGAAAAAACTAAGAGCTTAAAGTGATGTCAAAAGAAGTGAATTTGTGTTTTATTAATTGCTCATACATCTTTTATAGTTATAGTTATGAGATCTAATCAATTTAACATGAATTGTGAAATTTCAGGTTGAATATAGTGAGTTGGTTTATGCGACGACAAGAAGCAGTAAGTGTAGAGAACTATAAAGTGGGAACTATGATTGCCTAGAAAGGGTTAACATGACGATTATTTTACTCACAAACAAGATTGTGTAAGAGATTCACGAACGCAATGAAGTTTTGATTTTCTGTTCAAACATTGATTAATTATTTGTTTTGTATGTTTGATATTTAGACTTAGGTTGATACTTATTAGAATTTTGTTTGCAAACATTGGAATCTTTGGAAGATGATTGATTAAACTTTTTAATTGAATTGATTATATTATGATTTCTACATTTTACATTTTTATTTTTAATGTAAATATGTAATATTTGTAATCAATAAAAATTAATATAATAAATGTCAATGGCATTTAATTTATGTGATTTTGTGGCAAAAAATATGTTCCATTAAAAGCCCAAAAGTTTGTAGTGGCCGATAAAAAAGTGCCACTAAAAGCCTAAAGTCTTTGTGCGACAGATTGAAAAAGTGTCACTAAAAGGCTTAAGGGTCAGAGCTTCTAGTGGCATGTTTTTTGTGTCCCGCACTTTCCTACATGTGTCTTTAGTGGCACTTTTGTGTTCTTTTGTGGCACTTTTTGTATGTCACTATGACATTTTTTTTTTAGTGAGAGATTTGTGAATATTAACTCCAGAAAAAAGTTATTATGTTAGTTTGTATATAGAAGATTTCAGGTTTCTACTTTAAAGAAAGTATACAATTGTTAATACATATTTTTATAGTTTTAGTTAATAATTTAGAACTATAACCTTGTTAATATTATTTGTATTAGTTATACAAATCTATTTTTATTAATTAATATATAAACGAAAATAATTTGGGCCACGTGTGGCGTTGTAATGTAACCTCAGCTAAGTTTGGGCGGGAAAATAGATGGGTCAAAGATATTGTTAAATGGGTGAAGCGCGTGCTCCATATTCATTTTATGACCCGCGTATATGAATGTTCTAATAACCTAAATCCTACATTAGTTTCTCATATCTTTCTTCCATTTTCTGTCGTCGTCTATCAAAACCCTAATGGATCCTTCTTCGCTGCTTCAAACACGTAGGATCCACACCATACAATCTGCAGGTAATAATCTTCTATCAGTACTTCTTAATCGAGATTTGTTTTTTAATCATCATCGGTTATTACCCAATATATTTTCCTTATTCAGTTATTAGGGTTTTTGTTCATCAACATGTAGTGAATCTACATCAAGATAATCAACAAAAAATGAAAAGTTATTCATGTTTTTTTCTTATTATATGTTCTGAAATCGAGTTTTGTGTTTCGACCTGTTTTTATATCTCATAACTAACTTCAATCCCTTAAACAAGGTAAAATCATGTTCTGAAATCAAGATTATACAAGGTAAAAGCATGTTCTTAATTTCAGGATTTTAAGAGTAAATTGCACAAAACGTCCTTTATGTTTTCTCAAACTTGCAGGTTTCAGCCTTAATGTTTAAAAGTTGCCAAAACCAGCCTTTACGTTTATTTTTGTTGCCGGTTCAGTCCTTTATTACTAACCAAGTTAATTATCTCAGTTTATTTCCCTCACATGCCTAACATGTGAGGGTATATTCGTCATTTTGTTTCCTCTTCTTATAAAACCCTCAAAAAAACACATCACCTCTTCACCGACACCACCTCCTCTGCGCCACCACCTCCTCCACCGCCACCACCTCCTCTGCCACCACCTCCACCTCCGACACCACCTCCTCTGCCACCACCTCCACCTCCGCCACCAGATAAACATAAAAAAAATACTGTCTCAAAATAAACATTGTTGATAGTCTCGTACCTGCGATGAAGGTGCTTGTCGTCGGATCCGCCCAGTAATGCTTCTTTTCGCTCCGGGTGGGATGTGGGTGATTTGGCTCCGATGCTTGAGTTTTTGAAGGAGACTAAGTCTGGGTTTATGGTTAATCCGGATACGTATTTTGGGTATTCTCCGGCGAATGCTAATTTTTGTTTGTTTAAACCTAACCCTGGCTTGTTTGATAAAGGCACTGGAATAACGTAAGTTATCTACACTTTAGTTTTTTTTTTATGTTTATTAGGTACTGTTTTTAACGGCAATTTGTAGATTTTTAGATAAATACACCCACACATTACACCATGTAGGATTTATGCTCTTGTGTATTTACAAAGATAACATATACTACAATAGATGGATTATAATGTGGTTCGGTTTAATTTTACCTAAAGTTACTGTCTATAGGTAGGTGATGAATAATTACAATGTTCTAGGAGCTGGATGGAGCTGGATGTTGGTGGATGTTGGTGGTAAGGATTCGGGGATCGGTTCGGTTGTTGAAAATGGGTCTGTAAAGAAGGATGATTTGGTGAAGATTGGGGAAAATGGTCAAGAACAGGGTCCGGAAAAGGTTCAGGTTGTGGTGGAGAACCAGTCAAAATCGTCATTACACGGATCAATCTAACAACCAATGGAACATGGAAGTGGAGAAAGACTTACCGGACCATCGTCTTCGCCGGAACCCTTGGAATCTATTGACAATGTTTACGTGGTTCTTAAGAACCACCATCGTTCCCACCGTATGGAAAGTTCTAGCCGAATCATTACCACTGTTTCTTGCCTGCGCAATCCGTCTTCACCATCGAATTCGGATTCCCTGCCTTCCGATTAATAAGTTGTGGTGGTCCACGCGCCGGAGTATGACTGGCGCCGCCGTAGCATGGTTGCACCACCGTTAGATTTCTCAAGTTGATAATTAATTTGTGTGAGTAAATTGCACAAAACGTCCTTTAAGTTTCACCAATTGGGGAAAAGACGGTTTTACCCTCACATGCTATGCATGTGAGGCCATTTAACATGGATTAGTAACTGGGTTAGTGATAAAGGATGAAACCTGCAACAAAATTAATCTTAAAGGCTGGTTTTGGCAACTTTTAAACATTAAGGCTGGAACCTGCAAGTTTGAGAAAACATAAAGGACGTTTTGTGCAATTTACTCGGATTTTAAACTAGGTAAAATCATGAACTCTAGATACATTAATATTTTTGAAATCAAGATTATGCAATTTCAGGATTAAACAAGGTAAAATAATGAATTTGTACCTTGACTATCAATTTTATCATAGTTATTAAAAACTAGCGCTTTATGCGCCTAGGCGACTTTTTGGGCGAGGCGCATTTAATGCGCTTCTGGTACCCAGGTAATTAATGCGCTGGGCAGTTAATGTTAATTAGGGTTTTTTTTTATTTAATGATAAATATTCGTATTCTTCTCTTTACAGGTGTTTTATTTAATGATACCTTTTAATGGGCAGTTAATACTAATTAAGATCTTTTCTATTTAACATGATACTTTTAATGCGCAGTTAATACTAATTAAGGTCCTTTCTATTTAATGATAAATTCTTTATAATCTCCTCTTCAGAAGGCCTCAAAATAATGATTGTAGCAACTTAGAGCAAGAACTATTAAAAAAATCAAATCCTTTAGCTTATGTCTTATATAATTACATGAACACGAATATATTATATGCCATTAAATATATATTAATACGTAGTATGTAATTTTATAAAGCAAAAAATGTCATATGCTACTTTTCTATACTAATATGCTAATATTTTGGAACTTTTGGTACTAGTTAGATATTACTAAAAAAAAATAATAGCTTTTGTTTATTTTATTTAAAGAATTGGGTATTATTTTTCTCATATATATAATATTTTTAATTTTTTCATTGTGCTCTTTTTTTTCTCGGGCCCGCGCTTTTTTTTGCGCTTTGCGCCTAGGCCCCAGGCGAAGCCTGTGCGCCTTGAGTGCACCTAGCGCCTTTGATGACTATGAATTTTATGCATCAGGTATGGCTATAAAAGTAAAATCATGAATTTTGGTCCCCTTTCAAAGCATCGGGTATGGTTATAAAAGTTCATGTAATTATGGTCATCCTTGATGTTCAAGAAATGTTAGCGCATTTCTCAATTTTTATGTTCAGTTCTTTTCTTCTCTTTCAGAAGTTATGGTAGAAGAAAATGGAGTATTCAAGCTTGAATACGTCATAAAACCTCAAAGGGATTCATGTTTGTCTTTAGTTATCATTATTATCAACTATTTACTACTTTATGTACTTGATTTTATAAACTTTAATAGGTCAAGACTCAACTTCATAAATATGGCAGCAGATGCTAACGAGGAGGTAAATACGCATTGAAATTTGTCCACAGCCTTGCTTTTTTTTTTTTTATAATGAATGTTAAGTACCAAGACACTTTTTTTGCATTTTACTTCATTTCAGGCTAGGTGTCATGTATAATCTGATGAAAGACGACCAATTTTTTCTACCTTAGCCGAAAGTGGTACGTTTCTTGCTCTTTTAAATTTCTACAATGGGACAAATTTATATACGTACCTGAAAAGGGAAACGGGTTAAAAGCTGCCTAAAGCTATAGTTAAATGTTTTTGGTGATTTAACCTTGTAAACTGATTTACTGAGACATAGGCGGACTCATATATCTCCCTATTGTAAAAAAAAACATTATGGGACTTTATATTGTGTTCGTGCAAATTTCCTTGCAGAACTGGAGGTGATGCAAACGAAAATAATCCGTCATTGCTCACTGTTCGGGACCCGCCCTTAACACACAAAAACCCCCCAATACTGAGGCTAGGGTTACTGATTATGCAATTTATAACTATATTTCTAATTTATACACGATGTTTTGCTTTAATGTTTCTGAGTTTTTGATCGGTCATATTACTTAATTCACATAGAACCTAACATGATGGGGAGGGGCTTTGCTCGGATGGTCGACCTTCCATAGTGTTCAGGAGGTAAAATATTTGAATAAAGGTAACTTAATTTCTAAAATATGAAACTTTGTAGGAAGTTTGATGGTTCATTAGTTTGGTTAAGGTTTTATTTGATTTGATGATGTAGATGCTATTTCGAAATTGGATGAAGCATTGTCAGTTGATCCAAAGAAACATGATGCCTTGTGGTGTATGGGCAATGGACAAACTTCTTGTGCTTTTTAACTCCTGATAAAGATGAAGCTAAGGGTTATTTAGATCTGATTTATACTTTTTTTCGCTGAGGAGGTATTCATGTTTGAAAACTTAGTTTGATACAATAATTGTCATAGCCATCATCATTCTCGCGAGGGAGATCGAAATTGGAGTTGATTGTAACTGCTTATTTGAGTTCATTATTCCTTTATCATCAGCATTTTGTCGCCATTAATGGCGGTCGATGCAGCTTCAAAGTGAAGGGACTAAAACGGTTCATGGAAGTTACTCGAGGGGTAGTATTGACTTAAAAATTAAAAAAAGGTTGATTACAGGTTTAAAGATACGAGATATGTACCCTATCGCCCATATATATTTAGTTATGTTCAATTTTATTCATCATCTTTGTTATTCAATTTCATTAGGTTGTTGTTGGTTAAACGAAATCAATTCACCATGGTTTTCGTTAGGATGTTCTTCATCTATATCTATTTCGGAGTAGTCATTTTCTAGGTTAGATGGTCGCTTGGTTAGCTCGCAAGTAACATTTCCTTTAACTGAAATGGTCAATGATGCTTTGTCCTTGTATGGCAGGAAAGAAACTTATCTGGGTCAAGAAGGTACGCTATAATTTACTACAAGCATATTCATTTTTTATTGCAAGTGCAATAAACATGGTCAGATATGCATATAAGCATTAAAATTTCAGTTTTTTTTGGTATTCCAAAGCTGACCTTTTATGAAAAATAATGGAATAGTAGTAGTTCATGCATGTTTAGATAAGTTTATGTTATTACGGTTATTTTTCTTCTACTTTTATTTTAGGAACTATCTATACACATCACCGGTGTTGGAAATGGTAGAAGGAAAATTATAATTTTGTTATAGGAGAACTTGACTTCTGTAATGGCTATATGATAATCCCGCTCATCTGGTTTTTAAATTTCTAGAAACGCTACACAGGTAATTTTCATAATCTTACTTTTACGCTAACATCTGATATCTTATTCTTTCTTTTCGGCTAAAACTTTTAGTTGGATAATTTAAGAAAACCACAACATGACTTGTATAGTAATATCTTGATGGACTAGCTATGTATGATCTTTTGAAAAACTTTTCTTCAAAACTTTGTGGAATGAAAAAGTTAAAGGCTCTATGCCTCTGTATGATGATTTTTTTATTTAAAATAGACAACATGTCAACGCTTTCAACTCTAAAACTCTAAATGATGATGTTAAAAGGTTAATATAACATTTCATTCATATGTAATTCTTTACAATTTATATGACACGTTACATGTTACTTTGGACTAGTGTTGTTTCTGTAACAGGTGTGGAAGATGAGGGACTTGTATGAAAAGATTTATGTGGAGTCAGTGTACTTTGGGAAAGTTGGAGGTGCAAAGTGTAACATCTCTTGTTACTCATATATAAACCCTTTTAGGGTTCCAGATGCTTCTTACACACTCACTTCACCAGTTATTCTCTCTGTATTGTTCTTGTCTGATCTGTTAGGGTTTGTTCATCTTGTTTGTTGATAATCTCGCTTGTGAGATTGTGATACTGGTAGATCAGGTTGTATTCCTTCTTGTATCCTTTTTTTTCTTTGTATTTGTTGATCAACTGATTGATTAATCAATTGATCTGTGTAACATCCGTCAAAAAACCGGGTTATCCAAACCCGCTTCGTTTATTAAACCGAATAATCAGTTATAAAATTTCGTTGCGTATTTATGATTTATTTTAATTTTAAACAATACATAATTACTAAACAATTTAGAATTTAAAAACTATAATTGATAAAAAGTGAAAATAAAATAAATAAAAAAAGAAAACCGACTGCCGGGTTTCAAACCCGGGTCAGCCGAAAGACACTAACATCAAACACTTAACCACTCCGCCACTTGATTCGTTTGTGTAATCAAGGAAACAAATAATACTTAACTCTACCTGTGAAATCATCTGTTTGCGCCAAAACTGAAACCGTTCATCGGCTTTCAACGGTCCAGACTGTTGAGTGCTTCGCCATTACTGATTATAACCGATAAACCCACGTTCTTAATCAATTCAGTCTTTGTTGAACTTGATTCATATGATTTTCGGGGTTAATAACCGAAATCATTTACTTCCTGATTTTCACCGGTAATATCAGTATCTCACAACTCAGAAACACTCACAGAATCTCCAATTTCACTTTCGCTCTAATTTCTGTTCGTCGGAAACGCTTTCTGAAATCGCCGGACTTTCGCCGGAAAACCGAGACTTACATCAAAACGGTAATACCTCGACTCTTTCGGTTTCAATCCATTGTTAGACTATTACTAACTTCAATCTATCAACCAGAATCAATCCCAGACGACGTAGCCGGAATATTCTGCACTCGCCGGAAAACCTCTGGAATTTCCAAAATCACGCTGTGAATCGGTATAATCATTTAAACCTTCTGTTAATCCTTGTTTAGTAACCCAATTTCACAACTAATCGATCAAAACTGTTAATTGATTCAATCAGACGGAATATACAAATCAGAGCCGACGACCATTGCCGGAATTCTGAGAAATACAGTCTGATCGGTACATTCGATTCCTTAACTCTTCTTATCCTTTACATTTCAACCAGTAATATGTTCGATGAACGATTTAATCAAGAACAGAAGAATATCGGTCGTCTGAGTCTTTGAACGAAGAAGACGAAGTCGACGATGTTTATAAGATTAATTAAAACAAGTTATTAAACCGGGTTAGACACACAGTCCAGCGGTGGACTGTGTGCAAACAATTAGCACACGTCTCGAGTTCGATCCCTGACACAACCTCACTCTCTGAAATAAAAATGTTCTTTTTAAACCGAACCGGATCAACTCGCTGTAAGATGTTAAGTTTAATAAAAATCAGTATATTAACCAGGTTAGACACACAGTCCAGCGGTGGACTGTGTGCAACGCTAAACAACGGGTCCCGGGTTCGAGACCTGTTGTGTGCACCGGTCCGACATAATTAAAACCCTTTTTAAAATAAATGATTTCTGAATAAAATTAAATAGTGTATAAATATAATTAAAAACATAAATATTTCGGGTTAGACACGTAGCTCAGTTGGTAGAGCTGCGTTCACGCGTACGAGAGGTCACGAGTTCGAGCCTCACTCAGCGCATACATACACAAGACCGAACCGGTCAACAGTCACAGTCAATGGTCAACGGTCAACGGTCAACCCAAAAAGTCAACATTTTTTTTATATTTTTATTTATTTATTTAATTTAAAAATCAATTAAAAATACTTAAAAATAATGTTTTTAAAGTTAGAAAATAACCTTAAACTCACAAAAATAAACCTAAAAACCCTATTAAAATTGTTAATAAAATCCACTTATTTACCGTACCTTTTCGTTATTATTTAGGTTAGTTATTCCTCGTCGATCAACCCTCTAAACTCGTGCGCATTCAACATCATCAAACGAACGCACCCAATGTGAGTGAATCTCTACAAATTCCCCGTTTTAATCACGTTTTTGGGGTGTATCATGTGTCATATTATATATTACATTTAAACACTTGTGCATCCATCATATCAATGATCAAATGTGTATTCAATATGTATCAACTGTTTGTGTGGTTAATGTTTAGATTAAATTTATCATTTCAGTACACACATCATCATAGGCCGTCTGTTCCCCATTACCTATGAGCGGAACCGTTCCCCATTACCTATGAGCGTGAACATGGCGTTGCCAACATACGATCGGCTCCGTTTGATTGAGCCTTGATCGCACATACATCATCATAGGCCGTCCGTTCCCCATTACCTATGAGCGTGAACGAGGCGTTGCCAACATACGATCGGCTCCGTTTGATTGAGCCTTGATCGCATATACATCATCATAGGCCGTCCGTTCCCCATTACCTATGAGCGGAACGTGACGTTGCCAACATTTACATTATCATTCATGTCATATATTCATGCAAGGTGGTTTGTTATTGTTTGTTATTGTTTTGTTATGGTTTGTTATTGTTTGTTATTGTTTGTTATTGTATGTTTATTTACGTTTGCTTACATATGATTATTGCACAATTTTTCCATATTAAATACAACAAGAAATCTATAATAAATGTTTTCTAACAAGGTTCACTCGCCAACTTTTGTTGACCCAAAAACCCCCATTTTTACACATGATACAGGTGGACAGGATGAAGCAAGGAACACATAGGAAAGTGCCTTAGAAGAAAAATAATGAAGTCTAGAAAGATGTATAGAACATGTTGTACTTGTATGATTTGATCGTATGATTTGATTGTATGATTCCCTTTAAATTGTAATAATAAATATGAAACATTATAATAAATGTCATGAGCTTTGATGAAAACCCAATCATACCCCGATCACCATTTTCCGCTGCGGGTCGGGGTGTGACAATCTGAACATTTGTTCATCAGATCTTACTACGAGTAAGATCAAGGGTATTGGTTGGGTGATTTCTTGGTTTGGGTTAATAATAAGATTTTGTCACCGTTTTGTCGCTAGATCTGTGTATTTGTCTTGTGTATTGTTGATACCATTAGTTTTTACATGGTATCAGAGTTTGTATAGCTCTTGATTGTTGTATTACATTGGTATTGTCTCTGTTCGTTGTGTTGTGTAGGTTGTTTTATGGTTTCTGATCTCAAGAAACCCCAGTGGAGATGATCTTGGGAGTGGTGTCAGGTTAGGGTTTGAAAACCCTATTCTGTGGACTGTTGGTGTTCTGTCTTCTGGTTGAAGATCTGTGTTGGTCTTGTAATTCTCTGTAATCATAAAGCAAACTGACCAGATTTTATTTTCTTTGATCTTGATCTTGTAACCCTAGAAGGTTACGGATCAGATCAGCTGCAGGATGGAGTTAAATGCAGTTTGTAAGAGTGGTTCTAACCTTATCTTGATTATTCTGTCATCACGTATTGTGTGTCTAGGCATAATTTGTAACCGGGGTAGTCGGACCGGCCTTGATCGAGTCTTAATTGTTAGTTACATTGCATGTGTCTTGAGTTGAATTGCTCCTATGATACGCTTGTCCAGGCACCTTTAGAGTGATGAACCTGGAATCTGGCCTCTGTCACAATTAGCCTATTTGTGCTTGTGATATTTGTCTGTGTTGTTTGTATCACTATTTCTTGTGTTATAATGGGTGATACTAGTACTTCTGCTACACTTATTAGCAAGCTTGATATAGGTGATCCCTTATACCTTCATCCTAGTGACTCTAGTACCCTAACCATTGTTAGTATAAAACTAAAAGGTACTGAGAATTATCCTGTCTAGTCAAATGCTATGAAACTTGCTTTAGAGGCCAAAAATAAATATGGATTTACTGATGGTAAATGTGAGAAATCAAAAGATGATGATGTGTTAGCAAACCAGTGGGATAGGTATAACTCAGTAGTTATTGGTTGTTAAATTCTATTTCTGAGGAATTATTTCTGGGACAAGTTTTCTCTAAACTTGCATCAGAAGTCTAACTGATTTAAAAGAGTCATTTGATAAAGTGGATGGTTCAATTGTGTATGATTTGTATAAGAAGATAAATTATATTACACAGAATGGAAGTATTGTTGTTGAATATTATAACAAACCAACAACAATGTGGAAGCAGTTTGATGCTATGGTGCATTTGCCTTCATGTTATTGTTAGGCAACTAAAGATTACAATGATTTTTCAACTTTAATTAAACTTATACAGTTCCTTATGGGCCTTGATGATGTCTATCAGCCTGTAAGGACAAATCTATTAACAAGAAAACCATTCCCTTTAGTCAAAGTTGCTTTTTCTATAGTTTCAAGAGAAGAGTCACATAGGTTAGCTTCAAGTGGGTCAAAGGTTTAGAGTGTTTCATTTGTGTCTAAGTCAAACCAGAATTTTAACCGTAGAAAAAGAAACCTTAGAGGACCTAATCCTAGTTTGAAGTGCTCTCATTGTAATATGTTAGGACACACAGTTGACATATATTTTGAAATAATTGGTTATCCTCCTGGAGTTAGAAGAAGACCAGGAAGACAGTTTGCTAAGTCTAATGTGTCTAATAATAATAATAATAATAATAATAACAACAACAACAATAACAATAACGACGACGGCGCGGCGACGGCGACGACGATGATGACGATTTCTAAACATATTTCTAAACTCTTAAGTCTTGTTGGTGAGAAATCTGGAAGTGAGCAGTCAAAGTCAAATACGGGAGGTGAGTCTTCTGTTGTGTGTAGTTATTCAACTGGTTTTGTTAGTTGTTCTAGTTCAACCAATTTTGGTTTTGAGTATAATTGGATAGTTGATTCTGGTGCCAATCTGCACATGGTTTAAAGTGATAGAGGAATGTTTGACTGTGTTGATGTGTCTGAGTTTGATCTAAAAGTCAGTCACCCAAATGGGACTAATGTTAAGGTTTTTAAACTTGGTAAATTAAAACTGTTTGATAATATTGTTCTAGAAGATGTCTTTTATGTTCCTGAATACAATGTGAATTTGTTATCTGTCTATAAACTGGCATGGGATAATAAAATTAATGTTATGTTTAATGAAATCAATTGTCTATGACAGGATTGAGGTCAAGGAAAGTCCTGGTGACTGGTAGTCAGGACAATGGGTTGTATTTTGTTGGAAAGAGTGGTAATTATGTGAATATGTGTTATAATAGTTGTTTAAAGTCTAGTATGTGGCACAGTAGGTTAGGCCATCCTTTTGATCAGGTTTTGGCTATTTTAAAAGGCAGTTTAGCTATTAAAAACATTGAACATGGTCCTTGTGAAATTTGTCATAAAGCAAAACAAGTAAGAGTCCATTTTCCTTTAAGTGAACATAAAACAAAAGAAGTAGGTGATCTTGTTCATCTTGACTTGTGGGGTTTATATAGAGTTGCTAGCTATGAAGGGTATAAGTATTTCTTAAAAACAAAATGGAGGCGTTTGAAAATTTAGTAAGCTTCTATGAACTAGTTTTAACACACTTTAAAAGAAAGATTAAAATTTTTAGAAGTGATAATGGGACTGAATTTGTAAATAGTCAAATGAACTTGTTTTTTTTTAATAAGGAATTCTACACCAAACTACTTGTGCTTATACACCACAGCCGAATGGTGTGGTGGACCGCAAACATAGGCACCTTTTGAACATAGCCAGAGCCCTGTTGTTTCAGGGTGGTCTTCCACTGAAATATTGGTCTGATTGTGTAATAACTGCAGTTTACCTGATTAACAGGTTACCTTCCTCTGTCTTATTAGGTAAAAGTCCTTATGAGCTTGGTTTTAGTTTCAAACCCTCTTTGTCACATTTAAGAAACTTTGGATGTTTGTGTTTTAGCACAATTTTAAATGAAACATATAAGTTTACTTATCATGCTGATAAGTGTGTCTTGCTTGGGTAGTCTAATGTTAAAAAGAGGTATAAACTGTGGAGTTTAGAAAATAAAAGGGTTTTATTTTCTAGAGATGTGAAGTTTTATGAGGATGTTTATCCCTTTAAAACTAAATTGTTTGTTAATCAAGAAGTTTTTGATAAAACCTTAAATCATAGAACCTTTTTTTGACTGTTCTGAAACTGAAACATCTGAAGTTCCTTTAATACCCAATGATGAAGAGGGTAATAATGGCTCACATGGATCCTCTAGTGATGATCAGCAACCATTAGCCCTCAACATCTGCCACTACCAGTGATGTTGACCATGGTTAACGGTTTGATTCTGGGTCAGTAGGTAGTAGTGTTCAAGGGACAAATGGCTTGGCAGAGGACACTAGGGTTCCAAATGATGAGACCAACCTATCTAAGGGTACGGGTTTAAATATTAGAAGGTCAACTAGAAATACTGTAGTTCCTAAAAGGTTTGAGGAGTTTGTATTGGATGGAAAGGTTAAGTATGGCATAGATAGGACTGTTAATTATGCCTTTTATCTGCTGATAACTTATGTTTTGTTAGTACTTTAAATAAAACTATTAAACCTTCTTGTTACAGTGAGGCTGTTAAAGACCCTAGGTGGGTAGAAGCTATGAATAAGGAAATTGAGGCCTTATTCAAAAATCATACCTGGATATTAGTTGATCTTCCTTCTGGAAGAAAACCCATAGGGTGTAAGTGGGTCTAGAAAGTGAAATATAAGTCTAGTGGAGAAGTAGAAAGGTTTAAAGCTAGGTTGGTTGCTAAAGGGTTCAACCAGAGGGAAGGGTTGAATTTTGATGAAACTTTTTCACCAGTGGTAAAAATGGTGACTGTCAGATGTATTATTAGTCTTGTTGTTCAGTATGGTTGGTCTTTGTTTCAACTGGATATTAACAATGCTTTTCTATATGGTTCTATAACTGAAGATGTGTACATGTCTTTACCACAAGGTTATTATTCTAAGGATGAAACTAAGGTTTGCAAACTAGTTAAATCTTTGTATGGCCTAAAATAGGCACCTAGGAAATGGAATGAGAAATTAACAAGTGTGTTAATTGATTTTGGATTTATACAAAGTAAATGTGATCATTTAATGTTCATTTTGTCTAATAATGATGTCTTTGTTGTTTTGCTGGTTTATGTAGGTGATATATTGGTTAGAGGAAATAACTTGTCTTAAATTAATAAAGTTTAGTCTATTTTGAGTTCATATTTTCAAATAAAAGACTTAGGCAAGTTAAAGTATTTCTTAGGAATATAGGTGTTGTATAAGAAGCTGGTATTTGCATGAATCAAAGGAAATATTGCTTAGAACTGCTAAGTGAGTTTGGTTACCTTGGGTGTAAACCAATTAGTACACCTATTGAGCAAAGTTATCTTATTACAGCTAAGGTGACCAAACATCAGCAGTCTTTACAAAATGTTGCCGGTTTTCAAAAACTAGTTGGTAAACTAATTTACTTGTCCTTAACCAGACCAGGCATCAGTTATATTGTGCAGTTTTTAACTCAGTTCATGCACAGTTCAACTGATGTGCATTTGCAAATTGCTTTGAGGTTATTGAGGTACCTTAAGTCTAGTCCTGGAAGTGGGTTGTTATTTAAGAAAAGTCATAAATTTGACTTAGTTGGTTATGTGGACTCAGACTGGGCAAAATGTATGTCCACTAGAAAGTCTGTGACAGATTTTGTGTTTATCTTGGTGATTCCCTAGTTTCTTGGAAAAGCAAGAAACAAAGTATTGTTTCTAGATCTACTCGTGAGGCTGAGTACAGGGCAATGTGCTCAGCAACCTGTGAGATCATGTGGTTGTTAAATTTGTTAAGAGGAGTTCAGGTAAATTGTAGTTTACCTGTTTAGTTGCATTGTGATAGTAAGGCTGCTATATCTATAGCAGCTAATCATGTCTTTCATGAACGGATCAACATTTTGAAGTTGATCTTCATTTCTTGAGAGAAAAGGTGTCTGTTGGTATTATTGAAACTGTCAAAGTTGACTCTGAAAGTCAACCAGCAGATGGTTTTACAAAAGGTCTAAGTATAACACAACATAAAGTGTTTTGTGATAAGTTGGGTTTGGTAAACTGGTTTACTCATATGAACGAAGGAGGGATGTTAAAAGGTTAATATAACATTTCATTTATATGTAATTCTTTACAATTTATATAACACATTACATGTTACTTTGGACTAGTGTTGTTTCTGTAACAGGTGTGGAAGATGAGGGACTTAGATGAAAATATTTTTGTGGAGTCGGTGTACTTTGGGAAAGTTGGAGGTGCAAAGTGTAACATATCTTGTTACTCATATATAAACCCTTTTTAGGGTTCAGAGTCTTACACACTCACTTCACCAGTTATTCTCTCTGTATTGTTCTAGTCTGATCTGTTAGGGCTTGTTCATCTTGTTTGTTGATAATCTTGCTTGTGAGATTGTGATACTGGTAGATCAGGTTGTATTCATTCTTGTATCCCCTTTTTGTCTTTGTATTTGTTGATCAACTGGTTGATTAATCAGTTGAACTGAACATTTGTTCATCAGATCTTACTACGAGTAAGATCAAGGGTATTGGTTGGGTGATTTCTTGGTTTGGGTTAATAATAAGATTTTGTCACCGTTTTGTCGCTAGATCTGTGTATTTTGTCGTGTGTATTGTTGATACCATTAGTTTTTACAGATGAACCTTGCTTTAGTGACCAGAATCTTGAAAGGAGGCATGTATAGTATTGGTATAGGTAAATAATCAAATAACAAGTATCTGAACTCACTTCTGAGCACCAGTAACCACATTAGCCACTTGATAACTACTCATTCTATTTTCTTATTTATTTGCAGACATTGGCGAACCCCCCCCCCCCCCCCCCCCCCGGGGGCGGAAACGTTATATAAAAAATTTATACGAAAGTACTATTCATAACATTACGCATCGAAAAGTTCGGGGGTTGTAAAAATCAATCAAAATTATAATTGAAATATATATGTGATCATACAACATACAAGATAGATGTTGATCTACAAATACATTTTCGACACGCACTTCACCATTCAAGAAACATAAATGTTCTTCATAAAAGTTCTATACTTTCAACCTGTTAAGATGACAAATGGAGATTCTGAACATCAATCTGTAATGCTTTTAATCTTTCCTCCATTTTTGTCAGTTCATCTTTGATCATCACAAGTTCATCTAATCTGCTTTGGGCCACTTCTTGATAAGGCTTACCGACAAACTTAACGTAATTTTCTAGACTTTCGGTTGTCTCTAATAGATCTTTTTGCATTGCTTCTTCGAGTTTACGCGCTAAATTATCAGCAGTCCTTTTTACTTTATCGACCACCTTTTGTCTACGACCCGGGAAATTTGCAATCGCTATGTATCTGTCACATAAAGAAAGAATTTTATTAGATACCTATAGAATATTTTGTTTGGAATTACAATATTTTTCAATCTGTGGTTGTTTGTTCTGTAACATTAATATAGAGATAGCAGTTCGGTTGGTTTTGTTTTCTTTCGAACATGTAATGGATAAATAAAAAAAGTAACTTTATTTATAATGCATAAAACCTTTTACAGCATTTTATTTTCAAAAAAAATCATAGTTTTGTAGAACTGACAGTTTTCGAATCATATTTGACACGCAAAATATATATAGAATATATCAGACTTTTGAACAAAAATCTTCAAAACATGGAATTTAGAAGGACTGGTGATTTGACCTATTTACTGTCAAACTGAATTAAAATAATACCCTTTTCATAATCATATGTAAAGATCTAAAAACATGGACAAATTTTGTTAGAGGGACCACCCAACTCTACCCGTACAAAAATTACCCGTTTTGACCCGTTACCCAACCGGCCCGGCCCGTCATTTGACCCTTGAAGGTAAGATGGATTACCCGCCAGCAGAGCAAAGCCCAAGTGCAAGAAGATCGTCTAAGGTTGTTGGTAGCACCGATGTCAGAAGTGAAGCTAATAAACTGGCGGTTCCTATTCCACCAAAGGTCCCCAAGAACTGTAACACAAAGACAGCTAATAAGCACTAATTAACTTGCAAAATATTACAAGATATGAGTATAATAACATGTGATACGATCATAATGAAAAACAATAGATACATGCGCAGTGACTACAACAGGCAGTTTTTATGTGCATATGGTGGCAGGCCAAATATCCATAACCGAAGCCCATTTTTTCAAAAGATAAAACACGTATATGGTACAATAAAGCTCACCACTTCACGAATTTCTTGGTCAAAGAGCTTGGAAGCAGCAGCGGCACTGAAGTCCTCTACTACTTTGATACTGAATTCATTTTCTTTCTCAACCAACTTACGTGTTTCTGATGACATAAACCGGTTGCCAGGGTCCATAATTGAAGCCCATTTTTTCTCAAAGGTTTCCTCGTAAAGTTTTACTTCGCGGGCATTATTTGATCGAAGCCACGCCACATATTCCTTGAGTAATCTTTGTGATTCCAATACTGCTGGACCAAGGACATCATTTCTAACACTTGCAACCGCAGGCATCGGGGATTTATTCCCTCTAAAGACATACGACACCACAATATCAAGATTTGATAACCGCAGAGTTGAAACAATAAGATCCACAATCTGTGCTTTTGTTTTATCTACCTGCATTTTAAAACAAAATTTGTTATAATTCCATGAGTAAAATGCCATTTTCGTCCTTGAGGTTTGACCACTTTTGCGACTTTCGTCGAACGGTTTGTTTTTCCGCATCTGGATCCAAAAGGTTTGAAATCTTGCCATTTTCATCCGGCTCGTTAACTCAATCCATTTTTCTTTGTTAAGTCAGGGGTATTTCCGTCTTTTTTGCTAACTTAAAGGGCAATTTGGTCTTTTTCAAGGGTATTCAGTCTTTTTACATAAAGTGAAAAAGACCAATAGCCAAGTTAGCAAAAAAGACGGAAATACCGCTGACTTAACAGAGAAAAATGGATGGAGTTAACGAGCCGGATGGAAATGGCAAGATTTCAAACCTTTTGGATCCAGATGCAGAAAAACAAACCTTTGGACGAAAGTAGCAAAATTGGCCAGTCCTCAAGGACGAAAATGGCATTTTACTCTAATTCCATATACATTTTCCTTAAAAACATTAACAGGGATAATGTATATGGAGACCACCCAAGATCATACCAGTGACAAAGATCGTTTCTTCCAAGATATGCTTTCAGTTTCCATCTTGGATTTATAATCTTTAACGCTACTTATTAGCTCTTTTATCAAAATCAAATCCTTTTTGGCCCGTTGGAAATCTTGTTCCACGAGATTTTGAGAAGCAGAAAGCAATTGTTCAGCAATTGCGATGGTGTTTCGAGTTTAAGTTTCATTCTTTCGGTTCCTGTACTTGTGGACCTATCTAAAAAGCTATATAAATACTTCTCAAGGTCTAAAAGCTCGTCGTTTCCCAAAAAGAATCGTTCTCCGCCGATTCGTCATGCGTTTCTCCAACATCGGATTCGGTCAGTTTTCTTTTGAGGGCAGATCGGGCAGATACCGGAAACAATATTACTTCGTTCTGTAAGAACTTCTGTGTGTTCTCTTTGATAAATCCAATTGCTTCCTCAAGCTGCATTTATACAAATAGATTTTAAGAACACGCGAAGACAACACGTAACTAGTGATGGAAATGGAGTGTCAGGTCACACGTTGAAATGGGTTGGGTTGAACTGACCCACAACCAAGTTTTGGCCCATTATAGATAATTAATTAATGTGGTACTTATAATTAGGAATACAACCCAATGAACCTCACACTATATATATAGGGGTAGGTTATTGTACAAATAGGCTTAACGTAGAGCGTACGCGAATGTTTTGTCAACGTGCGATTTCGTGGTTTGTTATGCGATTTCATCAACAACAGATCCCATGCGAATTTGGTATAGCCATGCGAATTCGTTGATTTTTTTACAACATGCGAAATTGGCAAAAATCAAACACACGCTTTACCATAACATGTGAATTCAACTTCGCGTACGAGCGTATGATAAGCCATTTTGTATATTACACTTTTCCTATATATATCACGAAAAATGTCTTTTTTACAGGATCCTAAACCTATATATATATATATATGCGTGTATGTATATGTATTGTAATTTATAATTAACGTTATTGTTTTTTTATTTAAAGATAAAAAAGAAAATTAAAAAAAGTAAGTGTGTATGTATATAAATGTGTGTGTATATGTATATATATTATAATTCTAATTATTTTAATTGTTTTTTATTTAAAGGTAAAAAATAAAATTAAAAAACAAAAAAAATATGGGTAAAATGCTAAGATTGTCCCTGAGTTAACGACACATTTTAACTGGGTTTGTGATTTGGATGGAAATGACAACAAAATCAAAACGTCATACAAAAAAAAGTTATTTTGGATGTCACAGGCAAATGGGTCCAAACCTTAGGGACGATTTTGGCATTTTTATTCTTTTTGGTATGACCACACAAATAATTTTGGCAGTGTTCCAAATGTAGTTATGTTGTCCCCCAAAATATTCAGAATTAGAATTAGTTGTCAAATATTATAAAAATAAATAATCACTCAAGCAACACATCCAAACACCCCCTAAACGAGAGTGAAGGGAAATATGTACAAACCTCAGTGGGAGTTTGGTATATATCCGACTTATTCAGTACAAACACGACTTTTTTCTTCCATTGTTGTGTGTAACGCAAAAAGGCAACCTGAAAAGCACCAAATAGAGATCAATAATCAGCATTAGAATAAAGAAATGCATCAGTAAATAGTTCATCGTTGTAATATTGTAGAACTTTAATAATAATCAATCACGTTTTTTTAAAAAAGATAACTCAAGAAAAGAAAAAAAACAAGTGTTTACAGGCTGGCCCGACATGACCAATTTTGTAATGCTAGGAAAAGAAATGCCCGTTCTGACCCCCGACACGCCTAATCTACCCATTTTTATACCTCACTTTCTGTCAACGGGCGGTCCGCAGAAATAACAAAAAGAAGCAAATCTGCCCGGGGCACAAATTCTTCAGTCAAACGTTGTTGTCGTTGAAGAATCACATTGGTTCCCGGTGTATCAACAATGATCATCTGTTTTACCAAAAAATAAATAAATAAATAAATAATTGCAGAACTTACTAGTAGCTTATATTACGTGTTATACAATAAAAAATGGACTATAAATAAACATAAGTATCAACTACTCACGTGCTCAAGTATTGGTGCAGAGATATAACATATATACTGGCCATCTGGATGCCGTTCACAACGTTGTTGCTCATTAGAATCAAGCTCGGAATACCGTAAGAAAGTTATCTCGTTTGTTGTAGGAATAACTCCATCTTTAAGGTATTTTCTCCCAAGAAGAGCGTTTATGAAAGTGGATTTTCCAGAATTAAATTCACCCTGCAAGCTTACTGTCATTAGAAAATCATAATTTATCGGGAAAACAAAAACAGAAAATCCCCGGGAAACTTAGCATTAGATCTTTACATAACGAACCACCGTCATAATTCATCACAATAAAAATTCCCATATCAAAAATATACTTAGTGAACTTACATCACACTCTTATAAGATAATCACTCAGTTTTATATAGGCAATTTTTTTATATATTTCAAAAACAGTTTTTTTTTATAGCAAAACTTCTCACCTACTTCAAATTGTTTGCTTTTATATATAGGTAATTTCTTTTATATATTTCAAATTTTTTTATACTTAGTGAACTACTTATTTAGTGAGTTTTCTTTTACTACCTGGTAGAACGTAGAAGTGGCGATTTTTAACCCACTTATGTGAAAACGGGTCAAGTCGTGTTATATTTTATAGAATACAAGTCAAATTAAAATAAATCTATAAATTCAACTAAAAAGGAAATCGAACAACAGTGTAAAACCCGCCAAAACTATACTAAGCAGTTATGACCAAAGTTGCTTTATTAAAAAAGATCACTACTTAAATTCAACTAGTTGTAATCATATACAATCAATTAACTATTTGTAATTAAAAAAGTCAACAGAAAAAAGTCAAAACACAAAACCTTAACAAATTGCTAATACTAATGTTACTATTACTCATATAAGTTTACGCTACTAATTGACCGTGTGAAAGTACACACGTTTAAACTAGTATTTACCTAATACCCAATTGTGAGTTGAATGTCGTTTTGTAACAAATATAAAAGAAAAATCATTTGAAATTAAGAGCTAATACCAATTTACACCCGCAGAACCAGAATTGTTGAAGTTCAGCGCACAATTACCACTATAACCAATAAGAACGGTTCACTGAGGTGTGAAACTGCATCATTGAGAAGTGATATTTCCTCCATCTAAAATAAAAAACCATCCAAATAACTAATTAGCGTAACTGAATAAAAACTGAAACCGAAAATTTAACCATTTGAGTATTAGAGGTGGCAATTTCAATTTTGTTATTTGTCTACATTTTAAACGGGTATCATTTATTAACGAGTAAAATGCCATTTTTGTCCCTGAGGTTTGGCCAGTCTTGTCCAAAGGTTCGTTTTTTCGCATTTGGATCCAAAAGGTTTGAAATCTTGCCATTTTCATCCAGCTCGTTAACTCCGTCCATTTTTCTCCGTTAAGTGGGGGGCATTTTCGTCTTTTTTGTTAATTTAAAGGGCAATTCGGTCTTTTTCACTTTATGTACAAGTATTGCCCTTTAAGTGAAAAGACCGAATTGCCCTTTAAGTTAACAAAAAAGACAAAAATTGGCCTGACTTAACGGAGAAAAATGGATGGAGTTAACGAGCCGGATGAAAATGGCATGATTTCGAACCTTTTGGATACAGATGTGAAAAAACAAACCTTTGGACGAAAGTCGCAAAACTGGCCAAACCTCAGGGACAAAATGGCATTTTACTCTTTAGAAATTATCTAAAATGAAAAAAAAAAAAGTAAACAAGATTGAAAGATCACCAGAGGCGAAGCTCTCTGAATAACATCAACTGTTTCAAGCAGCAACGACCTCTCGGTTTGTATCAACTCCCTTTCTCGATCCACCAAATTGACAAAACCCGCGAACCCCTTTTCAGTTGGAACCCCGTTTGACCGGTCAAACTCCAACCCACTACCAAAAGCTTCCGTTTTCTTATCAGATGCATGCATGCTATATATCTTGTTCAAACCATCATTGCCCAACAACTTCAACCCTTCCAACGTGACAACAAAACCACTTGCTCCAGATTGTAATGCGTATGACATCTCATTGAATAATTTATCTTCGTTTATTGAATCAAGGATACAAATACTGGAATTTTAATTTGATTGATTGCGGAATCTGTGATTTCTTCTTTATTGTTCTCGTAGATTAGAAAATCAGCACCTTCAAAACTAGAGCCGTTCATGGTAATGTCTGAAGTTTGCACTTTTCTTCCGATTAACGGAAGAAATACAGAGTCGGATTTTGAATCCATAATGGTATTTCTTGCAACAATGGCAGGTAAACCTGTTTTCAAAGTATAGAATATATAAGCATGTTATTTAA
Organism: Scalesia atractyloides; assembly: GCA_947069175.1. NCBI lineage: Eukaryota > Viridiplantae > Streptophyta > Magnoliopsida > Asterales > Asteraceae > Scalesia > Scalesia atractyloides. Next base: position 90,347,419 of record CAMTDV010000017.1, read on the forward strand.
AAAAATTTCAGCTATAGCATTATATGGGAACGGGTTAAACGGGTCATAATTTTTCCCAGAGTGTGATTTTTAACATATAACAACCTAAACGTGTTATTTAAAAAAATCACTATTTTTGCAATACTATATTTCGTAATTATTTCCAACGTACCGATTACTTTTTTAAAATTAAAAAACAAACAAAAAAGTGCTTTGGGTCAACCCAGCCCGACCCGATTCTACCTGAATTATAAAATTACTCATTTTGACCCGTTACCCAACCTGCCCAACCCACCCTTTTGCCACCTCTACAATTCAAGATTTACATAGCTACATGCCAAAAGACCATGATTAGTAAAAAATTCTGGTTTTAAATATTTATCTCCAAAGGGCTTAACAATCAATGACATTTTACTCCGATGAAACCTAACATACAACAATACCATAAGGTTGTTAACCACGTTAAAGTTACTATCGCAAAAAAAAACATAATATAATCTGATTATTATCCAATATCTATATATCTGTCACTTAAGTTCAACCTATAAAAGCAACCTAATTTATTTTGGGGCCAACAATAATGCACAACATAATACCTCAATCCACAAAAAAATGTGCAAAATCAAAGATTCAAAAAAAAAAAAAATCTAACCTTGATCAGAAACAACAACACCACTAGCATTAACAGCAGTAGCAACATCAACCCTTTCAGAAACCAACAAATAAGCCCTATCTCTAACAACAGATTTCAACAAACAAGCAGCATCATAAAGCACCCTCCCATTCCCATCACCACAATTGAGAACCACAACCCCAACAACCCCAGAAACAGCCTGATCAACAACATCAAGAACCATCTTCCCACCATCAAGAACCTGTTGAGGGTTCAGTTGCAGGACAACATTGGGGATCTTGATCTCTGGCCTCTTGTACCCACCTGGGAATAAGGTTCTTTGAGTGTTTTTATTGGTGTTTGAGGTGAAAGAACCGTTCTTTTCTATGCAGGTTATGATTGAACCGGTGGTTTTGTGGTGTGGTGGTGGAGTTTGAAGAGTGGTGGTGGACGGTGGTGGTGGTGGTGGGGGTGGGGTGGGTGGGTGAAGAGGTTGGGGTGGGGTGGGTGATTGAGTGGTGGAGTAAGGAGACCATTGGGGGTTATGGTGGATTAAGGGGTGGGTTCAAGAAGGTGTTGCATAGAGAAAAATTCAAGATTTTGTGTGTGTGTTTGTGGGTGTGTGTTATCTTGAGATTTCTGTGGAGGTGATGATGATTTGAGATTTAATATTATTCTTATCTTTCTTGAATTTTTTTTATTTTTTTTTGTTGTTAAGAAAAAAAATTGTGTGTCTTTGTTAGGTGAAAATGTCAACCCATTTCATTCCCGCCTCCCCCACATGTTTCATTTTATTTTATATTTTTTTATAATCTCACATAATAAGTATCTTAAAAATATATATTTTTAGATCCAAGAGGAAGGTATTATTGGTAAAGATGGTGCTTTTTGATGATGGGTAGCATGGGGTAGGTTGTGTTTGGTGTTTGTTTTGTATGGTTGTGTTTTAGTGTTTGGTGTTTATATTTCGGTGTTTTAGCTTCTTGTTAGCTTTTTTGTTGTTTTAATATGTTGTCCGTTGTTTAAAAACATTAAGAGTTTGTCAGGTGTCAACAGTCAAGTGACGCTAAAGCGATGTTATTTATAAATCTATGCGCTATTATGTATGTCACATCATACGGGTTGTATGTTGTCATATGATAAGACGAAGAAAATGTCATACTTGTCATATGAGTTTATCGATTGTCACACATGTTCTTTTATCTTGAATACAACTTGTTAAATCAATGCGATTTGTTATATATGGTAGTTTAACTCATGGAGCCCGTTCTTTATGGTTGTTTAACCTTAAACATAGCTTACCAGTACAATTAGTGAGCGGTGTTAATTAGTGGAGTAGATGGTGTGCATGAAGCTAACCGCTTTTTTTGTTTATATTTGAAATTTTTATAGGGCTAATGGGCTGTCTACTTTTTTAAGTATCCATTTTTTGTGTTCTAGTGTCTATACTTATTTAAGATGGATCTTGTATATCTATTTTATCATTTTATGCAATTAACTCTTGTATATTGATAAGTTGTAGCTATTTGAATTCTTTATTTAGTCATTATGCCTGGCAAACAGTATTAACTATTAACTTTAGATAAGCCCAAAACTTAACCATAGATACATTCATATTCATCATCATACTCAGTAAATCTCACCAACAGCAAAGCTAAGGTAGGGTCTGAAGAGGGTAAGACGTAGACAGCCTTACCACTACCCCTACGAATAGAGCAGTGAGACCATCGGCTCGAATAGATACATCCATATTATAAGCCCATATCTTATAAACCCCCACTTGAATTTTGATGTGGTCATAATTCAACTTAAACAGCGACAACGTTCAACTTGAGCTCGTATTGAGTTTCGAGATCAAAATAATCAATAGAAACTCGCACATTTAAACTCTCCTTATGCTCAAACTCCGATGTTGCTTTTCTTTATAACTTCATATAGCGTTTTCCTTACATGTGACTTTACGTTTGTTCATCTAAAAAAGATTGGTGATTTTTGTTAAATTATCAAACCACATACATTTATTGTACAGTATTCTATCATTAACGAACCATAACTTGTATTAAAGTTGTGGACGAGTCTAAAATATTATCTAATCTTTATATCATATCATAATCTGAGCAACAAAAGCTCTTTTTTCTTAATTATAACAAGAAGTCCCAAAAAAAAGACGCTTTGGTCATTGTGCGTGCAACAATGAACTTATAAAGTCTTTTTAACACCCCTCCTCATCATAGTGGTCACTTAATCGCGTTGCCCGATGTTCTGACAAACGATCACTGCCATCACCTTCCTCTCCGGCAAGATCCTCCAGTATCGCTGGTGGTGGAGACGAGAAGTCCAAACACACACCCCTAATCACCTTTTCATAATCATCCTCCATGGCCTCCTCCTCATCATCCTCGTGTCGGAAAGTAAGCTGATGATACTCTACAAGTTGTCGGAGACACTGGTTTTCTCGTGTTAAGTTCGCGTTGTCGTTTGCTAATCTTGATTTTTCAGCCAATAGTGCCTCCAATTGCAGCCTCACCTGCATAGAATCAAATATAAAAACTTTGGGTCACTGATCCAAGATTTTAAATAATGTTGGGTAAACTTTTCTAGGATTTTAAATGGGTTGAATTTTAAACGGGCCGACCAAAAAAATATATTAACTGTGTTATTAAACCTAGGCAAAAATAACTTGTTATGGGCTGACCCGACCCATGACATTTTTATCCTTATAGCATACCAGATCAACTTCCTTTGGTAAACGGGTTGAGTTTCAAACATGTCAAATAAAATATATTACAAGTCCACTGAAAATGCACAGAAACATGTTGTTGGGGCTGACCCGACCCACAACACTTTATATCTTTAACCGATCAACTTCCTCCATGGAACTCCTTTTACGGATCAAATATAGTATATTAATGTTGGTGTGGGCTGACCCGGCTCACTGTATTTTATTTCTTTAAATGATCGACTTCCTCAGGAGGAACTTTTTTTTAACGGGTTGAGTTTCAAACGGGTCAAATATAATATATGACATGCTAATTGAAAACAAACCAAAAATGTTGAGAGCTGACCCGACCCACAACATTTTATTTCTTTATCTGATCGACATCCTCTGAGGAACTTCTTTTAAATGGGTTAAGTTTCAAACGGGCCAAATATAATATATTACATGATTTTTGAAAACGGACTAAAAACTTGTTGCGGAACCCGACTCACTATATTTTTTTTCGTTAACCAGCCGACTTTCTCCAGAGGAACTTCTTTTAAATGGGTTGAGTTTCAAACGGGTCAAATATAATATATTACATGTTTATTAAAACGAACCAAAAATGTTGTGGGCTGACCCGACCCACAACATGTTATTTCTGTAACCAAAGAAACAACCTAACTTAGAGCATACCAGATCATCTTCCTCCGGTGGAACTCCTTTCACAAATCCATCACGAAGCCGCCGTTTTTCCTCCTCAAGAATGCTGCATCTTTCTTGCATAAAACAAAGATCCAACTTCATCGATTTCATTTCCCGAGCTAAAAATCCTGCTCTTTTCGCCATCGATACAGCAATCTTAATTCAAAAAATCACAAAAAAAACTATCAGAATTTTGAAAATATTGTGCTAATCAGCTTTACTGAAGAAAATTTACTCACATTCTTGGCCCGGTTGAGCTTCCCAAACTCTTTCGGGTTATTGCGTGTTTCTTCAGAAGATTCTTCAGGGTCCAGCTTTCTTTTTGTTCCTCTTTTGTTGGTATCTAAATTCTGATCTTCTTCTTCTTCATTTGGTAAGTTTTGATCTGTTTTTGCTTGTTGTAAAGAACTATGAAGAACATCAGATAATGTTGGTGGTCTAGCTAGATCTTTTGCTCCCTATAAGTAAATAAACACACCACTTTAGAGTTTAGAAAACAATATCAAACAGCAAAAGGAAAATTTTAAAACTTGTTGTAACTAGATGGTCGGGTCGGGTCGGTTTGGCATTTCAAACCAAATTATTTTCTCTTCTCAAAATCATTAGTTTATATAAAGAAGAGTTAAATGCCATTTTAGTCCCTGTGGTTTGAGCCATTTTGCCAGTTTAGGCAAAAAAGGTTTCACCGTTGCTATTTTAGTCCACTTGGTTAACTTCATCCATTTTTTCTGTTACGAAAAAGGCAATTCGGTCAATTTATATGTAATTCCGTTAACTAGAAGGGCAATTCAGCCGTATAAAATGACTGAATTGCCCTTTTCGTTAACAGAAAATATGTATGAAGTTAACCCAGTCCAGTGACTAAAATAGCAACAGTGAAACCTTTTTGGACCCACAGACGAAAAATGAAACCTTTGAACTAAACCGGAAAAATGACCCAAACCACAGGGACTAAAATTGCATTTAACTCTATCAAGAACTTTAAATGTGATACATGTACTACATAACTTATTAAAAAACAGAAAATTAGTATAAACACAACACAATCACCTGAAGAGCATTATCAAGATTATTAGAAAGCTGCGAAAGCAGCTAGCAACCGAGTCAAATCCCCTCAACAACAGCAACGAATCTTCCTTCAATCGTTTCGCACAATTTTTCCCTTCATAATTCTAATAAAAAAAAAAAAAACCAAGACAAACATAAAAATCAAAACTTTTCAACAAAAACACCAAATCAATGAAATTAAACACAAACCCTCTTACCAAACCCTGATCCTTCTGCTTTTCAAGAAGCCTATCGATTCGATTACGCAGAACGCTCCAAAACTGCTTATCGGAAACCGGGCTGATCGCTGGAGACGAAGCTGTAACTCTACTCGATTCCTGCGGTTAAAAAAAGCAATTGATGTTAGTGGGTTGGTTTTGTGAAAGAAAATGTGGAGATTTGAGTGAAATTGACCTTTAATTTGGGATCTGGAGATGGGGATTGGATGGATGCAGCTGCTGCCATTGAAGGTTTTTTGTTTGTGAAGATCAGAGAGAAAGAGGGGATGGTGAGTAACGGCTAGTTTTTGTTCGAATGAGGTAAAGGGAAAGTGAGATGAGGTAACGTTATTAATTGAAGATATGGGTTCTAATTTCTAAAGAATCTAACGGCTCTAATTTTGTTTTTTGTGTTTTTTTGGATTTTTTTTTAACCACGAATTTCTAAATAAGTGTTTTTGGATTTTAGTGTTGTGTTTTGAGTATAGTTTTTTTTTTATTTTAGATTTAAATAAACTTAATTTTTATCAGCTTGACTGATAAAGCTATCTACAACTTTTGATTTGTATCTGAACATTCTTAACTTTCAACTTATCTTCCTTTAGCATTCTCTAACTAACTGAACCCCAATGCAGTTAGTTTTTGCTGTTGTGAAACGTGGCAGCTGATGTGACATTTTTTATGACGTGTCAGCTGACATGTTTAATGATGTAGCAACTCACATGGAATTTTTTTGATGACATGGCATCTGACACCAACTAACTAAATTAGGGTTCAGTTAGTTAGAGAGTGTCAGATGAAAATAAGTTAAAAGTTAGGAATGTTGAGAAGGCATCGGTCAATTGATGAAAGTTAGGGTTATTTAAATCTAATAATTTTTTTAAGTGTTTTGACTTGTTTTTTTTTTGTTTATATTTGAGATGGGTTTTTGAGTGCCGTTATGACTTATTTGATTTCAACGTGAAATTTGTTAACTAATAAAATGTATAAAATCTAAGAAGACTCGTTGTTTATGATAAAATAAACTACAAATTTATTAATTTATGACCATTAAATAATAAAGGGTTTTGATAATACTTTTATGTTAAATGGTAATATTTCACTTATGAAAAATAAGTTTGTCTAATGTTTTAATAAAATAATTAATCTTTTTTTCCTAATTATAACAATCAAAAAATTATAAAATTCACTTAAAATTGAATATTGCCTTGTTGTTGTAAATAGTTGTTTTATATAGGGATGGACATTTTGTGCCAGTACCTATTTTACTCGTTTTTCAAGATCAATCTCAGTATCGGTTCGATATAGTACCGGTATTTTTGTTGATTTACCTTCAAATTTCGCTATTGTACCATATCGATTATTTTCACCAAATGTACTCATTATTGTCCTTTTATGAACCAGTAATTTCGATAACGGTACTGATCTGATACCGAGCTCAACCCTAGTTTTATCACACAAATTTGATAATATCATGACAAAGGAAATCATTTTTATTTTTAATAGCTTGAAACACAAAAGTTAACGAATTCTTTATTTTAAGACATTAAGAAATATATTTTAGTACTATTGGGGTTGGTGGCTCAATGGAAGAAGCAAACCTAAGCACCTAAGTTTGGAAGGTTACGGATCAAGTCCCACAAAAAGTAAAAAATGAAATATGCCATTAAGAAAAAAGGAAATATATTTTAGTATCCTTTTTAAATCCCTTCCATAAAATAAACTTATGATTATCTACAACCCAAAATCTTAAAACACTCGGTTAACTATACAAACAATAATACAAATCATTGTAATTCCACATCATCATCCCCTTTTACATTTAGGATATGTCTTATGGTTTCAATTTTTTCACTCATCTTTTCGGACATCCTTTAACTATACAAACATTATTACCATTTTTCCAAGGATGTTGTTCAATTACTTAGGTAGTTCTTTATAGGATTTGGTGTTTGTCCTTATTTGTTAACTTTCTGACCGATATATTGTTTAGGTACTGTAACAAGATGCTTTAGGCCATCTTACCATTTGACCCGTGGAGTTGCATGCTTCTTTGCTTCCTAACCTAACTCATCTGCTCTCGGTGAGCAGACTAAGCTATCCACATCATAAAAATACAATATCGTTATGTAATTAGTTGGCGTATTATATTTTTTGTTATTTCATTTGTAAATATTTTGAAAAGCTACAATCAATTCAAAGAGGTTTCAAGTATCTAGAATTTATAATGACAAGATTTCCACCTTTTATTTTGAAATATAAGGTTCTTCCGTATGTATCAAAATTGAAACATATGGATTATGGAGGGACCTAGGAATTAATGAAACTCAAAGTAAAATCTGAATCAGGCAACCAGTGGTGGCCAACCAGAACTAGCCCATGAATTGAACAGGCCCAAGTAGTGCCCAACAACAATTTGAATCAACCCAACATAGTTGGGTCAAGGCCCAACAGGATAAACGATCAACCCAAACCCAAGGGACAGAGAAACCTAATAGGCAAACCGGTCCGGCTAACGGGCTGATTTTATTTATTCTCAGTATCTGTCCGGTTCTGACTTCTCAGATTGCCACCCGTTGACAACCCTTGAACAACCATACATAGAAAAAATAAAAAGTAGTTAATTTATTTAATTTTTCACCATTATATTAATCTCACTCTTGATGACGTATGGATACGTGTTATAAATAGTTGGCAGTGTATTTAAAAAACATTTATTTCAACCCACGCAATTGCAATGAAACATATGAATAATATGATGAATAGTTGGCATTGCTTTTGAAAAACATTTATTTATTCAATATAGGGTTTTAGAATTATTTAATTGAGAATTAAATTGTTAGCGAATTTAACCTATATAAAAAATCGATGTGTTACACACGTCATCTATCGAAGGCATCTATTTTTTATTTTTCATTTTTCCGTTTTCTTACATATTTTGTATTAATTAAATAAATTAATTAATATTAAATTTTACTCTACTTTAAATGTCTAATAGAATCCTTCTATTTTTTTAATAAAAAATACCATCCTCAAATTTAAACTTTTAACTAACATATATTTAAATAAAACAATATATTAATTAAATAAATACATAAATAATAAATTAATATTATCCTATTTGAATTACGATTAGAATTTTTCTGATAAATCTTATCTTCAAATTTTAATTGTTAATTTAAGAGTTAACTTCCACTTGCTCCCTGTGGTTTGTCTATTTTAACAGTTTTGCCTTAATCGTTTAAAGTGTCATTTTCCACTCTGATCTTTCTAACTTATCACCATTTTGCTCCTCGTCTCTAACGACGTCCATTTCTATTGTTAAAACTTAGTCACGTGTCCCTCACATGAAGGCATTTAAGTCTTTTTCAATCTAAACCTTTTATCGTTTTCATTTTATTATTAATTCAGTAAATCCGTTTTTGTCTTCTTATGTATATACACGCATTATATATTATAAATTAATATACATATATTTCTCTCTTTATCTCTCCCATCTCTTTCTACCTATAAGAAATCCCTGGCCACCAGATTCATCACCACCATCAACCACCATTGAACCATCAACCATCACCCGCCATCAACAATCACCACCGTACCCCAATATCAAAGCCAACAACAACATTTTCTCAAGCCACCACATGTCTTGTCTAGGGTTTCAAAATCGAGAGAGGACCTAAGCCGATCTCAACAGATCTGAGCGGATCTAAGAAAACTCTTATCAACTCCGGCGATGACAAGCATTTCAAACTCGAAAATGGGTGGCGTTTATAGATCTGGTGGTCGGATATATTAGTGGGCAACGACAATGGTTTTTTATGTTTTGGTCTACGAATCTTGTGGTCAGATATAGTAGCAGGTAGTAGAGGGTGGGGTGTGTTTCCAGGGAGATCGAAGCTAGTGGTAGAGGGGTGGCGTCGACTGAGACGATGGTGGGGAGTTTCTGACAGTAAGGGTGGGGTTAGAGAGTGAGTAGAGGCCTACTATAAAGGGTAGAAAAGAGAGAGAGAGGGAGAATGAGCTCTGATCTAGTGTTGGTCAGATTTGGCGGCGGAGGTGGCGGGTGGTGGTGGTGTTGGGTGGTGACTAAGTTTTAAAATAAAGTTAGTTGTGTAAAGTTAGGGTTTTAAAATAAAAAGTATAAACGGTTTTGATTGGAAAAGACTGAAATACACCTCATGTGGAGGGCACATGATCAAAATTTAACAGTGGAAATGGACGTCGTTAGAGGCGTGGAGCAAAACAATGATAAGTTAGAAAGATTAGGGAGGAAAATGAGGATTTTTTAAACGATTGGGTCAAAGCCGTTAAAACGATCAAACCATAAGGAGCAAAACGGAAATTAACTTTTTTTTAAATAAAACAAATTATTTATCACAAAAACCAAACTTTGTATTAAAATATTATCTATTTATTTTTCATTATTACAAAAATTACTATATCAATTTATTATATAATTTATAAATCAAATTGTCGGAATTGGTACCAATATTTTATCACTCAAATGGTTGCTGGTTTGCTTCTTCAATAACTTGTCTTCGTTTCAAGAACCATCTTCTCAACCACCCTATCCATTAGTATGTTTGTTAGTATTTTTAAAGATATAATTAAATATATATTTTTTTATTATTTGGTATATAAAATTAGATTTATTAAACACCATAACACACATAGTTTTTTAAAGATATAATTTTTTTTATTATTTATTATACAAAATTACATTTGTTCAACCTTTGTGATCCACGGGTTTTTAAAGATATCATATTTTTTATTTGGTATATAAAATTACATTTATTTAACTCATACAATACATAAGGTTCTTACAGATATTTTTCTATTATTTAATATATAAAATTATTTTATTTGACCTATGTAATAAGATAGATTTTTAAAATATATTATTTTATTATTTAATATATAAAATTACATTTATTCAGCTTGTGTAATACATAAGGTTGTTACCTAGTATAATAAATATAAGGAACAAATTAGGCTTAAATTATAAGTTAATGAGGTTTAATTTTTTTTTATCATTACAGGATCATGTAGAATATTAACCTACTTTTTTTATTTATACCTTACTTTTTATTTTCTTGTTTTCTTTATAATAAAAGAAGTTAGGTATAATTGTAGATTTCTAACGTTGGAGACATGACGATAGACAAAAATAATAATAATAATAAATTTCCAATTTGTTTCCTGTGGTTTGGTCGTTTTAATGGTTTTCCCCAGTTCTTTAAAAGTAGTCATTTTACTCTCTTGGTCTATGAAGCTTATTTCTATTTCACTCCACGCCCCTAACGTTAAATTCACTGCTAACTGAAAGGGTATTTTGGCAACTTTATAAATAAGATTTTAATTATTTAACATTAAATTCTTAGCTCCAATTTTTATTTATACATATATTTAATTAATCACTTTCTCTCCCCTCATCATTTTCTCTCCCTAATCTCTACAATCCAACCACACCACCTGCCAACGACCGCCCACATCATCTGCGGACCACTACAACCTACCCTTCGCCGGTTCAGAAACAATAAGTGAAAATCAGTTTCTCCCAAAAAAAACTAGATCTGAAAAGGGGATTCAAGCCCAGAACCGTGGTCACCTGTTTTCCAATCGAGCCCAAAACCCTAGATCTGAAAAGGAGATTCAAGCCCTCGCGGGAAACATTTCTTTTGCCAAGGTTTCAAATATGTTGATTTGGTGAAGGTGTTATCGCCGATTCACATTCCCCGCCACCGCAAGTTAGGTTTGCAGGTTGTGGTGGCAGCAACCGTCGGATCTGTGGTGGTTGTTGGTTTTGTCTTCATACAAAATGTCGAGTGGCGGTGGTGATGCAGGGTAATGTGGGGTAGTGGTTGGTGGTGATGCTGAGTGGTGTTTGGTGGTCAATTCTGATCTTGATTTTTGCCATGTTACTGATGTAAAGAGAATTGGTATAGAAACGTAGGAGTGGGGGATAGAAGTTAGGGAAAATTTTGTTTGTAGATATAGTGGAAGCTTCAACGGTAGGTAGTGGTCGTCAGTGGAAATGCTGGAGGGTGGTGGTGGTAATCGTCAGGTGGAGATGGTGGAAGGGGGCGGTGGTTTTTGTTCGGTGGGTTGGGGGTGGTGTCTGATGGTGTGGGTGGTGGTTGTTACAGTACAGAGAGATATGTGAATGATTTTTTTGTTATATTTATGTAAATGTAAATATATACATATAATTAATAATAAGAGTAAATTACACGGTTTGTTCTTTCACTTTACACTAACTTGCATCGTGTGTCCTTTATCTTTAGAAATTACACTGAACGTCCTTTATTTTAAACTTTTGCACATCGCATGTCCTTTATGCTAACCTCCATCAATTTTCATAATTAAAACCAATCATGTGCCCTCACATGAGGGGCAAAACTGTTATTTTATTATTTTCTATATGAGATTTTATAATTCCACATATGTAAACTAATTTTGTTTTACATATATGTAATTGCTTATAACGCGTATATATAATTTGATTATTACACATATATAAATTACTTTTAACATGTATCTAATCATAAAAATACATATAACAAATGATAAAAACATCATATATATATATATAATGATTGTTTATTAAGAGTTTTGAAAGTTCTACAATTACATAATTCTGAAATAAACCTACCATATATATACAGGGGATAGATCATGAAAAAATTAGTTTAAATGAGAAAACTAAAAAACTACAAAAAATATCCTAAAAAATACCAATTTTTTTTATTAAATGTTGCTATTTTTGTTATATAAAAAGTTTTAAAAAATAAATGCTACACACGTGCATTACTACGAAAAAACCTAAACCCCTTAATCTCACCCTCACAAAAAAAACCTTTAATTGCATGTGCAACATATACATATAACGGGCATGTGCAATGCTAATTTTTTAATTTATTTTTTATAAAAAGCTTTTTTATAATTAAAAATAGAGATTTTTAATAAAAAAATTGTAAAAAACAAAATTTGGTGTGTTTTTAGGATTTTTTTTTAGTTTTTTAGTTTTCTCGTTATCCTCATCCCTATATATATATATATATATATATAAACATGAGATTTTTTTAAGGACAATACACATAAATTAATAAAAATGACAAAATAACAGTTTTCCCCCGCACGTGAGGGCACACGATTGGTTTTAATCATGAAAATGGACGGAGGTTAGTATAAAGGACATGCGGTGTGCAAAAGTTTCAAATAAAGGACACTCGGTGTAATTTCTAAAGATAAAGGACACATGATGCAAGTTGGTGTAAAGTTAAAGGACAAACCGTGTAATTTACCCTAATAATAACATAAGAGGGGTGGGAAAAGACTAAAATGCCCCTCATGTGAGGGGTATGTGACCTAGATTTAACAGTTGAATTGGATGACGTTAGGGGCGGGGAGTGAAATAGAGATAAGCTTCATAGATTAGGGAGTAAAATGACTATTTTTAAATGATTAGGCCAAAACTATTAAAGCGACCAAACCACATGTAACAAAACAAAAATTTACGAAAAAACGATAGTGTGCCCGAAACTTGAGCCTAGGCTCCCCTGTTACACGGATGTTGTGTATGTAGATTGGAATCATACATGTGCAAAGTATGATATAATTATGTAAAAGAGATAATTAAGTTAAGTAATATGTGAAACTTAGAATATGCTTTTAAAATATAAATTGAATCAGTTAATGCTTTTATAAAATAATCAACTTAAATAAGTTGTTACTAATAATAGATTACAACTTTTCTATAGAAAGTCTTTAAGAACAGAAGTCAATGAGTCATAAATAAAAGAGAACATGAACGGGTTATGCTTGTTTGTTTAACTTTAACTAAACAAATAATCAAACATGAACAATTAAATAATTGGGGTTTTCTTGTTCATGTTTATTTTTTAGATAGTAAAAAGGAACGGTTCGCAACCGTACATAACTGAACGATCATAACTAAGCTAACACCGATAAAAAACAAATATAAATAACAATGCCTTGTGTGTTAAAATACTATATAACTGATACTTTAAGTTTCATAAAACTGTAATGAATTGCAATGGCCTAACAAATTTAAGCAAGCATATTAATAAACTTAAACAAATATGAAAGAACAAGTATAAACTAATTTACATGAATGAACGTTTACAAATATAAATGAACGAACAGAACATCTTATGAGCAAAAAGTTTTTTTGTTAAATAAACGAACTTTTCATCCAATGTTACATTTTAAAGGTGAGGTCCTAGATTTAAAACATGGATAATCACTATTAGTTTAGGATTAAGTGTTGTGGTTTAATAAAAAAAAGTTAAATGCCATTTTAGTCCCTGTGGTTTTAGTCATTTTCCAGTTTAGTCCAACGGTTTCATTTTTTGTCTGTGAGTCCAAAAAGGTTTCACGTTGCTATTTAGTCCACTGGGTTAATTTCATCCATTATTTCTGTTAGCGAGAAGGGCAATTTGGTCGTTTTATATGAACGAATTGCCATTCTCGTTAACAGAAAAATAGATGAAGTTAACTCAGTGGACTAAAATGGCAACGATAAAACCTTTTTAGATCCACAGAAAAAAATAAAACGTTCAGACTAAACTGGAAAATAACTCAAATCACAATGACTAAAATGACATTTAACTAAAAAAAAGGATGGAAACAAAGTCCTAACCCCGGTCCCCACACAAGAATGTGCAGTTATGAGATGTTAAATAATTATAAGTTGTGAGAAAAATAAAAAAAAAATAGAATGAGAAGACCACCGACGGTCCGACACGGCGACACACAGCGGCTTCCATGTTCATCAATCCGACCATGACCCACCGCTCTCTCCCACATATCATGTTATTCCATTATTGCAACCCAACAAAACAAATCTTCTGATCATAAACACACCCTATTTTTCAATGAGTCTAAAAGACAACCAATTTGGAGAGAGAAAGAAGATGATCAAACATGTGACAACATAAAAAGGTTTTATTTTAGAGTAAATTGCACAAAACATTCTTTATGTTTCCTCAAACTTGCAGGTTCTAGCCTTAATGTTTAAAAGTTGCTAAAAACAACCTTTAAGTTTATTTTTGTTGCGGGTTCAATCCTTTACAGCTAACCACGTTATTTTCTTCAGTTAAGTTCCCTCACATGATCAACCAAAATGACGAATATACCCTCACATGTTTGCATGTGAGGGAACTTAACTGAAGAAAATAACGTGGTTAGCTGTAAAGGATTGAACCAGCAACAAAAATAAACTTAAAGGCTGTTTTTAACAACTTTTAAACATTAAGGCTGGAACCTGTAAGTTTGAGAAAACATAAAGGATGTTTTGTGCAATTTACCCTTTATTTTATGCTTGCTTCAACTACAGGGTATCTCATGCATCATCATAACGCATACATACATAGAACATGAAGTTGTTGATGATTTGAGAAGTGGGTGTGACAGCCATGAATGCTACAAGAACCTCCTATGTATGTTATGTTATCTCTTGTTTCCTTTTCTATATGTTTCTTGCAACATTTGCTTTTTAATCCTTAATATATTGTTTTATAATGTGGCTTTTGTGAGTATTCTCAAATGGGATCTTGTGAAATCTTTTCAAGGGTGTTATTTGTAGCACATTCTTGAATCTTGATGTGTTTATGTATGTTAGTTTTGCATCTTTTTTTCTATCATCACATTATGGTTTTTATAATGTGGATTGATCTTGAACATTGTTTCTTGATGGAGTTAACTGTCATTTTAGTCGTTGTGGTTTGTCCAATTATGTTAGTCCAAGCCAAATTTCAAATTTGTACCATTTTCTTCCCTGACATTCTTGAAACATGCTAGTTTCGTCCAATAAACTAAGGTTGAATCGAATAAATAGACAAACCACAGGGACGAAAATGGCAGTTAACTCATGTTTTTTCAGACGGAACTGACATGTTTCAAGAATATCAGGGACATAAATGGTACAAATTTGAAATTTGGTCTGAACTAGCATAATTGAACAAACTACGTGGACGAAAATGAGAGTTAACTCTTTTTTATGGCTGCTTTGATTTCCTCTATCTGTTCTTTAGTTTGTTAGAAATCTTTTCAGGGGTGTTATTTGTAGCACATTCTTGAATCTTTATGTTTATATATGTGGGTTTGCATTTTTAGTCATCAATATATGTTTTCTTGCAATCTGGGTTTGGTTATTATTGGTTTCATTGTATGAGATCTTATAAATCTTTAACTTGATGGTTGATTTATTGTCAAAAAGTTTGGATCTTGAATGTGGGCTTGTGTGGTATTGGTTAATAAAGTAAAGAATCAAAGGGATATTTTTTACTTTTAACTTTTTAAGGGTTATACAATACATATATTTAAAACTCATATGTTTCCAACTATTTTGGTATTTTGTTTGGTGACCCAAAAAATTCTTTTTTTTCCTTGCAGCCTTGCTTGGATACCAAATCTTTAACACTTGAAAATGACATGTCTAACTCGAAGATTTACATTAAACTCGGCCTCAATGGACGAACCGGCCAAAATCAGGGATATTCTAAAGTTCTTTCCCTTCTTTCTTCACGTCTTCAAAAACATGTCGAAAAGAACGAGAAATTGTTGCAAACAACTCAAACTAAGGATGTTCCAACGATTTTTCATGGCTCGAGAGCACCTTCCCTTACCATACAACAATATGTTGATCGGATCTTTAAATACTCACGATGCAGCCCATCTTGTTTCGTGGTTGCAAATATATACATGGACAGATTAATCCAATCTGAGAGTATTGTTTTGACTTCCTTAAATGTTCATCGTCTTTTAATCACGAGCATAATGTTAGCTGCAAAGTTTATTGATGAAGCGTAAGTCTTCTTACCATACCAAAACATTTAGTGATTATCTGATTATTACAACTTGAAAAGCGTTGTTTGGAATATACACATTTACTCGTATTTATAATCTTAATCTAAGATTTTTTACTTCTGTATTAATTTTTTATTACTTTAAAAAGATTGTCATCTTTGAAAGTGATGATAACGCTTCCGACTTTGATATGCTTTGTCACAGACTCTTCAACAACGCCTATTATGCAAAAGTAGGAGGAATATCAAGAGCGGAAATGAATAGATTGGAGATGAAATTCCTGTTTGGGATCGATTTTCAATTGTATGTAAACCTTTCTACATTTAAAGAGTATTGTTTGGAATTGATGGGTGAAGGTTCAGAAGACGAGGTTCAAAAGGCAATTCATGATTCATGTAGAATCATAGAGAAAAGGTCCAAGAATGACGATGATTCCACTTATCCCACCATTGAAATTGAAATCAAGTGAGTCGTTGAGTAGGATCATGAGTGTGATAGATGGTTCTTAAAATTTTTAGAAAATTGTTTGTAATTAGTTGTGTTTAATATAAACCGTTAGTTTTGAAAGTAAGATTTCTGATCAATATAGCAAAAGTTTAAACCATCTAATGCCTTCAAGTTCTAATTCGGCATAACTACTGACAGTAAGATCTTTTTACCATTTCTTCAACAAAAACTAATCACTTTCTATACATCTTCCTCTTGTATGCCCAGAAATCAGTTTCACTGCGTAGTGAGTCTCTTCAAAAAGCAATTTCTTATCTCGGGCAAAATGCGGTGCACCAGACTCCCATACCTGGTAAATTCCATAAATTCATTTCCATTTAGTCACACATCAACTGTGTTAAGAAGTAATGGTCAAGGTTGACCCAAAACACTGTTTCTCTGAATAATTATTGTGTCCAATATGAAAATAGGATTTGAAGACTTTTAGCTATTCTTTTAACATACTAGTTTGACCCGAAATGGTCCATGTTGTAAACGGATCAAAACTGCCAGTTTTAGAATCAGATTTTGACGTAAAAAAGAGAACGTACCATGGTTTTGGATCTAATTTGTGGAAGTGTTCCAACACAAACAATATGCAGGCATTCCTTAGTGACACGGCATTGAAGGCCTCTGACAAGTCATACATAAGCTCTACATTGTCCGCTGTTATATCCTATAACATAAATAAGCAAAAAAAAATCACAAGTTAACAAACACACAAAAAAAGTAGAGGTAAATGGGTAAACGGGTCGATTTGGGTTATAATTATTCTGACAGGTGAAACTTTAGAAGTAATTTAAAATGGAAACAGGACAAACAAACAAATGTGTCAAGTGTGTAGAAATTTCATAAAATTCTCTTAAATCTTTCTGCACACACCTATTCTGATCCATTACCGGCCCGTCTATTGGGCACCTTATATATATATAGAGAGAGAGAGAGAAACACGTATATAAAAGGTGTATTAAAAAATTGCAACTCACCTGTGCAATGGTGTACTCACAAAGACGCTTCAACCCATCTAGAAGATACTGATCAGCAGCTTTAAGAAGATCATGGGCTACTCTTGAACTTATCTCTACTGATCCAATGTATATGTACCTGATCCATTGTCCAACAACTAGTTTGTATTAATAACTAATGCATCAAATGCAATTAAAAAGGCGCTACTATTACAGTGAATCAGTATAATCTCACTTTTTTAACAAAGAGGGTAAAGGATACACGATTGCACGTACCTCATCATCAACTCAAATGTTTCCCAGCTAATATTCGGGATATTAATGTCTTTAGCATCCTTCTCCTAACGGAACATTCAGTCAAAAAGTTAAAACACAAAATATAAATGAAAAGAAAAAAAGAGATCCACTGTTATGATTACGAAAAGAAATGCACGATATGTTCATAATCTGATGCAAGTTAATTGTGACTAACCCTGTAACCACCATCAAACATGGCCCTAAATGCATCAGAAGAAGCAAGAAGACAGATTCTATGAGCATAGAAGCGTTTGCCTGATACAAAAATACATAATGTTAATTTTAAATAAAATGCCATATGAAACCGTTTTCTGTTAAAGAAAGAAAGGTTCACACCTTCGATTAAGAAAGTTACATCAGAAAGTGTAGGGTTGTTCACATACTGCTCACCCAAATATACCTGCAACAAGAATAAAAAAAGTGTTGAGCTCCACACTGAAATCTAAAATAAAGAAAATAATAATAATAAAAGAACGAAAACAAACCTGGGATATTGGAGATGAGGGTCCTGCATCAACAGAAGAAAGTGAAGAGGTTTTTTCAGCCAATTTACATAAACCCGCACAAGCATATCCTCGAAGCTTTGAATGAACTGATTCCAAAAGCTCCAAAAGTAATTCTATACCTGAAAATCATGCAAAGAAATATAATAAACGAAAAAGATAATGTATCGTATTGTCGTATAAACAAAATGTGCAATTCGCTGGTCAGTTTTAACTTTAACAAAGAACAAATTGTTTGGCATAGGATACACAACTTACCATTGTTATCAACAAATATTGTTTTCTGGTCGTTGGGAGAACAGAGATGAGCAAGAGCTAAAGAAATCCGTCTTTGAATGAGTTTATCCGCATTAAGCATTAGGTATAACAAGCGCCTCAATACCTGACAAGAAAATGATCAAATGATTTATCATCAAGGAATATATCACAAGAATAATATTAAAGTGGCATAAGATATGAAAGTAATAATTACCCTTCCTTGAATCTTTTCCTCTAATCTTTTCAACATCTTTACTACACAATCCCGAGTTGGCTGCGGAAATACAATGAAATTATATATCGGTGATATCTCACTAGGGGACCGATAACCAATATATTGTGTTGATATATAGAAATACAGCAATATAAGTCATAAGAAAAGTAATTACTTGAAGAATAAAATCACCATCCAGCAGTTTTTGAACACCACCAACTCTTATAAAATCAGCCACGTTATCCTACAAGTATATTTCATATACTTTGAAAGATGTTGCATACAGATATAGTATAAAACTGTTTATTTTATAAACTCAAGGTTACCTCGTTATCTACGAGACCATATAAAGCAAAGGCACCATTGTGCTGCAAAGTGCCGTTTCTCGAATCAAGAAGTTTTAATAGTGGAGCAATGCCACCACCATGCGCAATGCCAGCTTGGTTGTGAGTGTCCTGGTAGATGTGAAACATTTAGCAAACCATAAACTAAAGAACACAAGTACTTACTACTATATTGTAAGAAGATTGTGAAATGAACGGGTCGGATGAGTTGGGTAACTGGTTCGGGTCAAAAGTGGGAGCTTTCGTATGGGTAGGGTTGACCCAAAACCCTTCTTTAATAACAAACTTTAAATTTCTTTTAAACTATTAGATTGTCAAATGTGATTATGAAAACTATACTACTTCAAAAGTATTATTTTTTAATGTTTGTATTCAAGATCAAAATTATCATTGGTTGACCCAGTTTTGGGTCAAAAAACATTATCTGTTATGATATTCATTTTACGGTTTTACAAATAACATGGTTACTAATTCTTTCTACATAGCCGAACGAAAGAAAGAAATACAATTTATGAAGTAAGAAACAATTAGTTCAGGAATATGCTACTAGACCTGTAAACGAACTGCATGTTTATGAACTGCTCGTGAACTTGTTCGGTGGGAAGTTCATTTATGTTCATTTATTTAATAAATGAACAAACATGAACACAATTTTTTGTTCGTTTAATTAAACGACCGAACATGAACACACGTTTTGTTCGTTTGTTTCAATTTAAATACATAACTAGCTATATTAAAAATTACTTTATGTCCGTTTATGGTTCTTCAGTTATGTTCATTTGTGTTGTTTAATAATGTTAATTGTTTGTTAGGTTATGTTCGTTTAAGTTTGACAGTTTATGTTCGTGAACTGTTCGTTTTGGTTTCAAACGAACAAACATAAATGCACACGAACATTCACATTTTCTTAATAACCGAACATGAACAAAAAAATGTGTTTGATTATATGTTCATGTTCATGTTCGGTTAAAGTTAAATGAACGAGCACGAACATACCTTTGTCCGTGTTCATTCGGTTCATTTACAGGCCTATATGCAACTAAACACTTGATTACCTGTGCCAACCTCCCGAGCGCAAAGGCTGACATTTCCTTTAGCTGAGCCTCTGAAGACTGCAACATTTCAATTAGCGGACCAAGAGCGCCTCTTTGAACTATGTGTACCTGCAAAAGTATTGTATTTGGTTTTTTTATGGCTTATGGTAGACAACTAAAGGTAAAGAGGTAAACCAATTGCACGTTACTAGTTAGAATGAAATAACTTGGGTGGACAAATGAATAACAATTTAAGCAACCTTGCAGTCTGTATCAGCAGCAGCAAATTGTCCAAGAAGTAAGGCAGCTTCTCGTTGGCTCTCAGAACAAGTCGAACTGGATGACAAAAGATAGAACCATGTAATTTACTTATAAAAGTTTGCTCAGAACAACTCATTGCGGGTATTTTACTCAATATAATAGTTAGCTTGAATGAATTTTTGCAAGACTCTCTACCATCTGGACACACCTTTTTTGTTCATAATTAAAGGTACATAACAATTAGCAAACATACATATAGACACATATATGCACATACCTATACACATACACATACACATACACAAATGCTTAAAAAAATATTGTATCCGCATACTTGACAAGTCACTCAGGCATAATCAAACAATCATAATCGCACTTTTTAGGAGTAGCAAAAACAAGCAAAGTAAAATTATAACTCCTTAAAGTTTAACATTAATGACAATTCTATTCTGTATGTTGGATCATTTTTCCCTATTTCAACCTTGTAGATTACACGGCTATAATATCAAATTGAAATAATATCCAACAATAGTCAATAGATGAATTTACGGTACCTAAGCAGTTCAATTACAGGTTGCAATGCTCCGGCAAGTAGAACTTCCTTCTTTATATTTGGGGATGAGTGAACAAGATTGCCAATCACACCAACCTAATATAAACGATTTAAAAGTTATTGCAAGCTGCAAACAAGGTTAAACATACTGATATTTAATGAGATAGATGCATTCACAATATTTCGTATATAACTATATAAGAAATGGTATAGTGACTCACTGCTTCAAAGTGTAAGCCAACATCTTCTGACTGGAGCATTAGAACAAGGATGGGCAGAGCATTAAGACCCACTATCTGCAAATAATGTAAGAATTTGTTATTAAAATTACAGTATTAGCCCACGAAACAAGTTAACAAAACCTTGGATCAAACCTGAGTTTTGTTTTCATCATTTTTGAAAGCAAGTGTGCGTAAGGCTCCTGCTGCAGCTCTTTGCACTTTTATATCAGCGGATTCTAATAATTCAACAAGAGGAGGAATGCCACCTTCAACCCTATTCATGAAGATGTGGTGAGAACGAAAAACAGTGTAAAACATACCTTAACAGCAAGTGCAAAGCATGAACTAAAACTAACCTCACAAGGGTCTTGATGTTGCCATTCTCGTGAGCAAGGTTGGTGATTGCATCAGCTGCTTTCCTTATGGCACCATTGACTACTCTAGAATTTTGACCGCTTTTGTGTCTTTTAAGCATAGCAACAAGATGAGGTAGGGCTCCAGCATCAACTATACGTTGTTGATGCTCAGGCTGTCAGATAGTGGAAAACAAAAAAAAATTGGTTTATTGGGATATTTCGTTGAATGTATAGAGATTACAGTTTATAACAATTTAGGCACGCCTTTTTACATGATTACAGATTGCAGATCTCTTTAGCATCTAAATGGTGGTTTATGTGTTCTATATATGCCTCATTGCTACAAATGAGCCTCAGTCATAATTGTTAATGGTTACCAAGTTATATGACAATTGACAAATATAACACAACTGAATAACCCAATTAAAATGCAACTATGCATCAAAGGCATGTTAGATGTATATTAAGTCGCATTACTACCTTTATCGCAAGGAGTCCAAGAGTAAACGCACATCCTTTCTCCACCTCATGCTCATATGGCCTAAAGCCAGTAACATCCTCGTTCGGCATCAACACTGGCTCTTGGAGATACTGCACCAGCACAGGAACCGCACCCGATTCAACGATCAAGTTCACATTGTCCTCTAGAAACACATACAATAATCAAATGAAAGGTTTAGCCAGTAATAACCAAAATCAAACTAAGAAATATCCAACTTATCCCCAATAACACAGAGCATCATCAAAATGACTGAAAACCACAATACATAAAGGTAACATGAAATTGTCTATGAGCATATCAAATAAAGGTAACATGAAATTGTCTACGAGCATATCAAAGGTGAAAAGGTAACATGCATCGAATCTACTTAAATTTCACAAACAAAATAATCAACTTTTGATAGAAACAAAGTAACAAACCACCACCACCAGCCACTCACCGAAATGAGATACGAATAAACGAACATGAAATAAAAATTTACCGAAATAAATAAACAAAATTACAAACCTAGATACATCACACAAACAAAAATAAAATCTAAAAGCAATATCTATAGCAACATACAACAAATACATTACAAATTCACCAGCACAATAACAGAAAAACACAAAACTACATCCTACAACAACTACACAAATCACAGAAAAACGAAACGAAATCCGATCACGTAACATGACATCAAGTAACAGAAAAACAGAAACTCATACCGTGGTTAGCGAGCTCAGGCAAACAAAAATATTACAAGCAACAAATATATTACAAATTCGCCAGCACAATAACAAAAACACATAAAAATTAAGTGCTAGAACAACAAAACTACATAACTCACACACAAAAACGAAACAAAATCAGATTCACGCAACGTGAAATCAAATAACAGAATACAGTATAAATTCACCAACAGAAACACATAAAACTCCATGCTAGAACAACAAAACTACACAAATCGCACAGAAAAACGAAACGAAATCGAATCACACAACGTGAAATCAAATAACAGAATACAGTAGAAATTCACCAGCACAACAACAGAAACTACATAAATCAGTAAATCACATACAAATACAAAACGATATCGCATTACACAACGTGAAATCAAACAACAGACCAGCACAACAACAAAAACTACATAAATCAGTAAATCACAAACATATACAAAACGATGTCGTATTACACAACGTGAAATCAAACAACAGAACAACAGAAACTCATACCGTCCTTAGCGAGCTCACACAATCCATCAACAGAGCGTTTAACTATCGCTCGATCTGCATCAACTGAATCAAAACAGCGCTGCAGTACTTCAACATGAGCACGAATTACATCTTCTGGAGAAACAAACCGCCGATCCACAACAAAATCGTCGTTCAGCTTCCTCTTCACGCTTCTTCTGGCGGAGTTCGACGGTTGTTCTTGTGGTCTCCGATCATCGTCCGCCATGAGAGAGTGTGGACGGAGGGGTAATTTGGGGATATGGAAATTAAGGTTTGTGACAGAGAGAGTGTGGGGGAGTGAAAATGAAGTGGGGAAGTAGCAATTTTTTTGGGGTGGAAATAAGTGTGTTAAAATATTCGTTACCCGCGTTAAAGGTGAGTGAGTGTTTTTGCCCCCTTTTTTTTGAGATTTTGGGGCTAACGTGCGCTCCCGCGCTGGTTTGATTAAAAAAGATGAATAATGTGCGCCGCGCTGTATTATCGGTGTTTGTCTTATATGTTTAATCTCTACTCTTTTAACATAGTGAATGAAAAGGGTAAGTTAATTACACTTATACTTTTTATGATTTACGCATATTACATGTTTAATCTCTATTCTTTGAAAATTATACCGGTAGTTCTAAACTTTACTAAAACATAATACAAATGGTTCCTGGAGTGAATGTTGCTTTAATATTTAGAGATTGTTTTTTTAGTGACCAAAAATGCCTTTGACCGTGAAAAAAACAAATTGATTTGTGAGACACATTTAAATGTTAAGAACTCGTTTTTGAATAAAACTTATATCGGATATACCCGTTGTTTGTAGTTGTGTGGTGGGGATGTTGTAAATGGCTGGAAAGACGGTACATGACCACGGTTGTCGAGTGTACCTTGAACAACCAAAAAACAAGAGTTTCAAAGCATAAGGAACCACCTCAGAGTCGTGTTCGGTCCGTCAACAATTTTTTGTCAATCGTCAAAGGTGGTTTGCAAACCAAGGAGATGATCGAAAAACAAATAATATGAAGTTCGTGGTGGTCGGTGAGGAAAGAAATGGGTGCTGGGACCCATGAGTTAATATTTTTGTTTTATTTTTGTAGTGGGTGGAACCATATATTTTTTTACTTTAAAGTTAATTAAGTCTTTTTCTCTTTTAGCATTGGGTAAAATACAAATTCTACATGCACATAGGCTGGTTGTTGTGTGTGTGAGCCCACTAGCGCCAACAAACAAGTCATCGCCGTCATGGCTACCCTTTTTGCAGTGCTTAGGGCGTTAATTGAGGGTTAATCTACGTTGGTGGGGCGTTACAGGCCATAGGGTTGCGTATTAGCCCAGTAACATCTGAAGGGGCAGAGGAATTGGCGAGAAGGTGAGGTGGCATTGTACTCGGACGTGGTGATGGTTAACGCCTGGCGGCGTTGCACCACAACAAACAGTCTTAATAACAAAAGTTAGCAGCATTATCCACTTTAGGGGCCACCGGTGTTACGTTTAAGTGAACGGTATGCATGGACTAAACATTTCATCTGCGCAAACCTCTTGATAATATTTGTGTAATCAACCCTTACTTTAACAAGTTTGGCAATGATGCCATACTAGAAAGATGGTTATTAATGGAAACTTAACTTACTCCGAGAAAACTATGAGTGTAGTGCAAACCTTTTTCCCGCCTACCACATTGTTTGAGCTCGTTTGTGATATATAAAACAAACTTATGAAATGTTAATGTGCTAAGGGTCGTGGTAAACAAAATGTCATACTAACATTTAAATTAAATTTGTTATTAACATTGTGGTTTGTGAATACATGCATGCTTTGATATCGATCAAAGGGATTATATCTATAGTTTGAATCTAATCATATTTTGCTAACGTAGTTAAAGAAAATGACAATGTTAACACTTTAATACGTACTTTACGATCCAAAATAGTTGTGTTGTCCTAATATTTTTAATGATATGTAACCTTTCAACGATTTGAGTGTTCACCAAATGTGATTTATCCATTTGTATTTTTCCCTCACGCATTGTTGGTTTTACAATGGGAGTGAGTTTCATCCCTAAGAGTTTAAATCGCAACTCATAATAAAATTTGGTCTTTTAAACGTTATTCATCCAAAGTAACATTTTTTTTATTCAGTTTGTTAAAAGTGTAATATTTTCAATTCATGAAATAACTTATTTTATTTTACTGTCTTTTATGTTTTTACATTGAGGGGGGTTATCTGTCAAATGAAACAATGTTGAAGGTGAAGTTGGATGTAGCATAAGATAAAGTTGGAGGGCTAGATGTTCTTCTCTCACAGGGGCCGACCTACCCACACCCGTGGATGGGCGGTCGCAACCCTTGAAAAAAAAATTAGTGTTAATTTTTTGGTAAAATCTCGACCGCACCCTTTAGAATTTCTCACCCGCACCCCTTGGAAAATTTCAACCACTCTCCTTAAAAAGTCATATTTTTAATGTATAAAAAATTGTAATAAACACTGATTTTTTATAAAAATATAACATAAACACTGATTTTTATAAAGATATAACATTGTTATTAGTTTGTAACCCACTCATTAACCCAAGCTCACTTAACCCAACCCAACTCAACAAAATTTGAACTATATAAAATAACCCAACCCATGGCATTATAAGTTTATAACTTTATGGCATCTTGGGGTGATATAAGACTTAGAGATCATTAGATCCTGAATTTAATTCCCACAAGGGTTTTTTCCCAAATTTATTGGGTTTCCCCTTAATTTGTGTATATGCATTATAGTGGGGATAGATATCAGGTGGTTCCGCTGGTGGCACGATGATAATCCAGTGGTCCCTCAGTGATCCAAATTTACCGTTCAAAAAATAAAATAACCTAACCCAAACCGCCCCTTCCTATTATGTATTTTGATGTTTTATTGGTTGTTCTAGACTTTAGTTTGATGATTTTGTTGTTTACATGAGTTTTGGTTGTTACAACTTACAAAGTAATCAACAATTAGTAGGGCCTGACAAGTAAAAATGAAAATAATGGAGCGATTCGTATGTTTAGTACTTTACTGTTGTTTTATGAACTTATTGATCGATTTATATGTTTCGATGGATTTATAAATTGAAAAGTAGCACTAAATGATATTTTGGATAAATTTCAAAAATTGAAAACCCCTAGGGCGACGGTTTAAATATGTTTGTAACGACGTTTGACGTGTTTTTGATGGTTATATAAATTTTAGCTTGATAGTCTTTTGTTGTACATGTCCCGACTCGAACCGAACCGACCGGATCCGACCTGATATTAACCAAAAAAAAATTATATACCTACGGGTCTAAAATCTTTATAAATATTCCGTACCCCCATGAAAAAATTCTTAGGTCCGCCACTAGTCTCAAATTATCAAGTGCAATATAATAACACTGCTTCTCTTCACACATTGGTGGATTGTTCTTCCTATAAAAACATTTAAACAAATTAGGGTTTTAATTTGTTAGATGATTAGAGAGTTTTCATCGTGTTCATCCTTTTGAGTGTTTGTTTGCCTTCAACTTTCAACAACTTCTTAGGATTGTTGTGATATTTGTTCATGTTGATCAGAGACTAGTAGTCAGGGGCGGACCTACACCCATTCGATGATGGGCGGACGCACCCCTTTTGAAAAAATAATTTTGGTGTCATATGTAAGTGAAAATCCCGAGCGCCCCTCATAAAATTTTGCAATCGCTTTTTGAGATAGTAGTGAAAACCCGAGATTTGTTTCTGGTCAAACTCATTACCGGCCAGATTTTGCGAGCTCCGGTAACTGGATTTTAGGTTGCGTGAAAGAAAGAAGAAGATGAAGAGAGAAGAGTTTTTGTTATGGGATAGGTGGTTAGAGATAAAAGATAAGGTCACGTAAAAGAATTAGATATGTCTTTGAAGCAGTCGTACTTTTATTCAAACGGTTGAGATTGATTATATTTTTTTTCAATGGCAATGAACGACGTGTCAAAACGGCAAACTTGAAAGATGGAGTGTGTTACAGACCTGACATATAAAGCTGAACAAAAACAGTAAAATACAAGCTGTAACTGAAATGACGGATACTTTATTAATTGCACTTATTAATATCCCGCCCAAAGCTACGCGCCAAAATATATCGTATAAAGTGAAACGTCACAGCACCTTCAGTTGATCACACCAAGAACGCCATGTTTCCTAAATACCACCCACTCTAAAATGCCAAAAAAGGTTAAAAAAGTCAAATATGGCAACCAACTTGTGTTGGATATTCAGTTTTATTTTCGATGAAGCTTTCGTGAAAGGATGCTTAAGTAATGGGGATAACTCAATAAGCTTTTACTGAATGAGATGGACAGATCTTCAAGAAAAAGAGACTGGTGACAGTGATATGTCATTTTCTGTGATTTGTTCTTGATGAATATTTGAATGGGAAGAAATAGACCGACACCAGTGCAGATAGCCTCCACCCACACGGCGTCGATCTATGTCTCCATACAACCACAAAAAAGCCACTTCAAGAACGAACAAAAGGCAATCACGAAAAAATGCCAAAACGCCATATATTTGTGACAGTTCTTGTAGTTTCAGAAGAAGAAAGAGACTGATGACAGTGAGGATTTGGAAGATATTAGATTCGGATTTTTAAATTATTTTTTCCTGTAGTTTGTTATCTAATTTTTTTCTGTAGATTGTAAAACACCAAGTTTCCACGAACGCCAAGCTACGAAAACTATAAGTTCTAGCTAATGAAAACCCCTAACGGTGATTCACAGTTGAACTGAGTTAAAACGTCATCTACTTAAGCGGGGGTGGAAGTGACAATCGTGCCCCCCGTATATCATTTAGCGCCTCGTGCCACGTGTTGTGTCAGGATCCGTTCTCACCGTTTTCATACTTTCTATCGTTTTCTCCGGATCCGGTTTCATTATATTATTGATTCTATAATGTGTTGTGTTTGAAATATAAAAATCTGAATGCGTTAAGAGGAACATATATAAACACTAAAATTATATAATACTGATTAGGTAAAGGATCATGTACAAGATAACATATTCGTACGAAGCATACGAGACCAAGAGAATAGGATAAATGGCATGAACTTGAAGGGTAATTTAGTCCTTTCTCTCTTGAACAACTTCTCTTTGATTTTCAAACAGCTATAACTTTTTCATACATTAATATTTAAAAAAAAAATTACACCGTATTAACGAGCATTTCATTCCCTTTGATTTGGACAACATATTGCTATAGTTTTCTTAAAAAAAATACAGGATTGTGAATACACATTAGTCCATTACGTGATTACATGATTTTGAAAACCCAGCACACGAGTACGCGATTTTGAATACATGTGACTACACATTCAACATAAACCATTACGTGATTACACATTCAATATAAATCCATTACTTGATAACATTCAAAAAGATTTGTTATAACTGATGTTATTACAATTATACTTATGACGTAATCACTCAGTGTGTTTTACATAAAATATTATAATGAAATCACGTAGTCTCGAAACGAGTATTCAAAATCACGTAGTTACGTAATAGTAATAGTCAACTATTGTTACGTAATTACATAATCACTTAGTGGGGTTTCACATACTATAATAAAATCACGTAATAGGTATTCAAAATCACGTAGTCATGCTAGGTTTTCAAAATCATGTAATCACCTAATGGGTAGTTAAAATCATGTAAATTTATTTTAAGAAAACTATAACAATAGACTGCTCGAATTAAAGAGGATGAAACCCTTATTAATACAGTGTAATGTTTTTAAAAAAATATTAACGTACGAAAAAGTTATGATCGTTTGAAAATCAAGGGAGAAGAAGTTCAAGTGGGAAAAGGACTAGAATACTCTTTCTCTATTTATTTTTTCAATTGTTTGAATATAAGATTTACGAAAATGCCATTGGATTATTTTGAGTCATTGATCTTTGGAAGATCAATAGCTCAAATAGTCACGCATGCTTCGTACAAGACTATGCCAGCCCCATACTAATTAAACTTATTATGGTACTACCACTTTAACATAAAACCTAATAATATATTTTAACTTATTATAACAACAATTTAAACTTAAAATTGAAGTATCATCTATGATTTATTTGTTTGTATGTATGAATTGGTTAGATGCTTTTTGGTAATGAAGTCTGTGATGTTAGACTTGCGTAATCGGATTGGTGAAGCTTGTTCTCGTATTACCCTTTGCTAGACGATGTTATGGATAAATTTCAAAATTTTAAAACGGTAGAGAATAACTTTAAATTTGTTTATAACGATGTTTGATATGTTTTTTTATTGATTATATGAAGAGTAAATTACACGGTTTGTCCTTTAATTTTACACCAACTTGCACAGTGTCTTTGTCGTTAGAAATTACATCAAGTGCCTTTTATTTAAAACTTTTGTACACCACATGTCCTTTACACTAAACTCCATCCATTTTCTTAGTTAAAACCAATCATTTGCCCCTCGTGGGGGCAAAACTATCATTTTATATTTTTTTGTAAATTACATGTATTGACCTTTAAAAATCATCATAAATGGGCAACTGGGAACAATGTATTTAACATGGTAAATATATCTTAAAATTTATATTTAAAATGCTAAAAATAATTTTTTTCGAGATGTTTTTCGAAGCTATTGCATATAAAGATGTGTCGAATCTATTCCAATAAAAATTCATTTTTTTATTTTACCTTTTGTTGTTTTTTAATAGCTCTTTTAAAATTTTGTAGTTTTTGAATTTTTTATTAAAAAGGATTTTTACATGTATTTATATGCAAAAGCTTTGAAAAAAAAATTAAAAAATGATTTTTAACATGTAAATTTTTTTTTTGAAGCTGAATTGTTATTCATAATCAAACAGAGACGATTACAAACTATTGGCAGGTAGACGAACAACAAGCTGCGGCGCTACCCCCCTTCTGAATAACAAACCCTACCCTGCTAAACACAAAATTATGCCCCTTTACATGCGCGGTGTTACTACTTACCACCTGTTGAAACCACTTTGAGGAACCGCACCGCGTCAGGGGCGAGAGCGCCAAAGATATCGAAAGCGAACAGGACGAACACATGCTGATCCTCAATGAAAGTTTTTTCGTGCTTAGCTACTTTGCCCTCTTACGCCTTTGTTATCGCATGGCCCACCACAAACCTGTGGTCCCTTAGCCCAACGAAAGGAGACACACAGTCAAATCGACGCACGCGTGTTTCCCTCCTTCCCATTCAAAAACAAGAATGTCAGTGGGCCGTAGGGTAATCTCCACTCTAATGGATCGGTCAAGAAGTTCATCGGGGCTTCCTTTTTTGCCAAGATCCATACCCGCTTAAGGACATCATGAAGCACATCTCAAACTAAATCATGTCGATATTTAAAGCCCGGTAATTCTTTGCAATGGACTGCATGCTCCCAAAAGAATCCAAGCAAGCCTTCCGACATACGGGACACGGGTCATCAACCGAGAAAAAGGATAGCATCAGCCGGTACTTGAGGATAGCCCGGTATTCCACAGCCGACATACATTGCCCTAAACCTTCAATGGAAACAACAAGCATGAAATCCTAAGCATGGTTCATCACTTTTAGTGTTCTCATTGAACCCTTTATATAATGGAGGGTTCAAATGAGAAGAAATTATTTGTAATTAAAAATAAATAAATTCAACTAATAAGAGTGTTTCATTTTGGTTCATTTAATGTTATTGTAATGGTATATTGATAAACTTAACTGATTCATTAATTCGTAGTCTTCTTTTTTTAATAGCTAATTATATTTAATTTGTAACTTATTTTCATAAAATAACTTTTTCAAAAAAAATATATATAATAATTTAGAGTGTAGGATAAATTACAAGGTGTGTATGATAAATTACGAGATGGTAAGATAAATTACTGGTGTGTAGTGTAGTGTGTACGATAAATTTTGACATGTGTAGTATAAAATTCGATAATATGTAGGATATATGTAGGATAAAATTTGATGTGTGTGGGATAAGATATAATTGATCAATTAATTAGAGAAAGAACAATTAATGTAAAAAGTTATAGACTATTTAATGTTTTACCATTATACTGTTTTCTTTTTAAATTGATTTCTTTTTCCTATTTGTTCCTCTTCTTATATATATATATATAGAGAGAGAGAGAGAGAGGGATGGGTTAAAATGAGAACCACCACGAGCACTTTTTGATCCGGGGCGAGTTGGGCCAAAATTTATTAGCACAAACGTAGATGAAAATATTATAAACACATATGTAAAAGAATTATCGAGATGGTAGTTTTGACAGAAGCAGTTTTTTTTTACGCCCGGGCGTAAAATTAAATTTTAAAATTTATGCCCAGGTGTAAAAAAACTTGCATCAGACAAAACAATCGCATAGACAATATTTTTTTTTACTTTTTTTACAGATGTGTTTATAATGTTTTCATCTACGTTTATGCAAAAAAAAAATGGCCCAACCCCCCGATCGAAAAGTTATTATGGTTCATCTTATTTGGAGCGAATCATTATATATATATATATATATATATATATATAAGGGTTTGGGTAAAAAATAAAACCGAATTGTGAGAACTTAAAGAACTCGACCTTACGAAATGTTTTACCAAAAATCCTAAAAAAATCAACTTTCCCAAAAAATAATAAAAATAAAAAAAACTTGTTTTTTTTTTCCATTTACGGCAGTCGAAATGCTGTAAAAAGTGATGTCATGCGTATGTCATCACCATTTTACAGAGCTACTGTAAGGGGCTAAAAACACCACTTCGAATTTTTGTTTCTTATTTTTTTTTACGGCAGTGTATTTTAACATTTTAAGTAACAATCCAACGTTAAAGTCTAAGTATTGTTAGCTCTAGTGAACAACTAATGCCCACAAGCCAATCATTTAGTTATCATTCACCATATATTTGATAGTTTCCATTCATTACCTGACTCACTCGGTTATGAAATTTATTTCTTTAGGGTGGTGCAGGCCTGCTAGGAATGTTTGATATCGCAAAGGATGTGATAGGTGCGTACGATGCTACGACAAGGCGACTAAGAGGGTCAAAACCAGCAACAACTTTGAGATATCATCGAAGTTCCCATTGCATACAACACTAATAATAGAAGAAAAATAAGAAAGTCCGACAGTACCACCAATCAAATCAAACAACTGATTATAATAACGTAGAAGTCAATTTAATTCTTAGTGGTCCTTTGAAAACATGAGCAAAGATTGTTTATACGCTTTATTAAGTCAATTACATATGTTTAAGTCCTTGTTTTACATATGTGTAAGTGTCTGTTTTACATATGTGTAAAGTACCCACTGTCACTTATTTGTTTTTCGTTTACATATTTACAGCTGATTTACACATGTGTAAACCTTCATATCTATGGTTGTTTTTAAAATTATGATTTACACATGTGTAAACCTTCGTGTATATACATACTTATTTTGTTTAACAATTGTAATTTACACATGTGCAAACCTTGTAATTTACACATGTTTAACTGTCTTTTATTTCTATGTTACCTGTGTTTAGGGGTGTAAACAAGCCTAGAGGTTCCGAGAGCTACTCGTTATTGGCTCGGTTAAAAGCTCGAACGAGCCGAGCTTTAACGAGCTCGAGCCCGAGCTCGAACTTGTAATACAAAGCTCGTTTAGGCTCGCGTGCCTAAACGAGCCCAAACAATAATTTATTTATTTTATATTTAATATAATAATAATGATGATAACATTGGCGAGCCGAGCTTATCCATATATCATAGGTATTCAATTTCCCAACAGGTCATATATTCCTTTTTCTTTTTGTGCTAAAAGGGGATGGCACCCCGATCTTATAGATAACAAAGAAAATTACAACATATGGGCATTGGGCTTTCATGGATATACCCCAAGGAAGATACCAACCCCAAACAATTAGATATGGTCTAACAATTAGAACCTAACAAGGACCCGATCATTAGCTAAAATAGAAATAAAAAACAACCTATGCTAGCCACACCCGACCCAAGTCCAACATAATAAATAAATCTATACAATCAAGTTTCAAACAACCTAAACCATCCAAAAAACAAAAACAATCAATTGCGACCAAAACATTAAAACTAAATCTAAAGCATAACATCCAAGAGTCCATCTTGAGCTTCCCAAAAACCTTGAACTCGACCAAATAGCAGCAGTAACATCCTCATTCCTCAACCTGCTCATCCAAACTCAAAACATCGATACACCAAAGAATATCACCAACAAAAACCAAATCCAACCTGATTTTCAAATCCAACCAGCCATACATCCAATCCCACCTACTAACAACAAAAAACAGCAGCCCTTTATTGCCCAACATTATAGCACTTGTGTAATATGCTTAATCACTTGAATTCAATATTAACTAAGATGATTTACACATGTGTAAATATCTTAATCACTCGAAATTCAATATTGAATAAGATGATTTACACATGTGTAAATTGCTTAATCACTCAAGTTCAGTATGGACTAAGATGATTTACATATGTGTAAACCTTCATATGTATAAGTATTTAGTTAATATATTTTTTTGTATTATGTGCCTTCACGTGTGGCCACCAATTTGAGTTTCTTTCTCCATAACCATGCTCACTGTCTTTTTTTTTTTATTTCACCACTCCTACATGCTTATGTTAAAACAATAGACTATAAGTGAACAACATGTATAAACAACTTACTTATACATGTGTAAATTGCTTAATTCCGCAAATGTAACGGTAACTAAGATAATTTACACATGTGTAAACATCTAACTTTAACGTGTATAAACATCTGATTAACACATGTGTAAATTGGTTAATTACATGAATGCAATATTACCTAAGATGATTTCCATATGTGTAAAGATTTTTTAAGATTAAGCATGATTATGTACACATGTGTATATATAATTATAAACCACAATTGAATATACAGAGAAAACCAATAAAACAATCAATGAACCTTCAAGTAGTATATACACAAATGTAAACATACACAAAACTGATAACTAACCAAGAAATTTCCAAGTCATTTACAAGCACAAAGATAAAATAACTCCATGAACTTTACTACATGTATTTTTTTCGGGTAAGAAACGACATGAACCTCCAACCGTTTAATTTTACCATTGAAATTATTATATAAGCTCAATGTAATAACATCCATAATATTATTATAAGATGCCTTTTCTATGTGCAGACCAAACCAAATGGGTAAGACTACAAATTATATACCAACCACAATTTACATACTAAAGTTTAAAAAATAGGATAAATTAACACACATATATCAAGAATTTGCAATTTAGTCAAATCTCTTATGTTGCATCTACCTACCTGTATCCATAAGATTATGAGGTTGTATACTTGTATAACAACATATGCATATGGAACCATCAAACTAACTAAAATGTCGAATCGTGCACATCAGGCTCAACCAGAAAATTCATAGAAACTTAAGATGTATTATTATTACTTTCAGTTCTTAAACCCTAACCTAGTTTATGCACACACAAATTAAACAAAATCCATTCACTTTGATTCATTTATAATCTCCTTAAACAAGTCTTATCATGTCTATACATACATACAGACCAAACAAATGATTAATTCTACCATCAACAATCAACCAATTCTTAATTACAAGCCTCAATTAAATGCATCTGACCCCAAACTTACTAACATCATACAGAAACAAAAACCAACAGTCAAAAAAGAGATGAGAGTAAACCTTCTTCTCGATGGCAGAGAGAGCATCAGTAGACAATGGTTGTGCAAACGGCTGCAATGTTGAAGAACAATAAGAGAAATAAAAATCGTATGGTACTCGCGTCGAATTTAGGTCTTGTTATCTGCAGCGACATCTAATTTAGGTTTAGTTATCTCCGGCACCGACCTTGTCTCCGGTGCCGCCCTTGTCTCCGACGCCGATTTTGTGATTACGGAAGGAAGAAACTGGTGTAAGGAAGAAACTGGTTATCAGAGCTTATGAGATGGAAGATTGAAAGTGTTTTTGAATTGTATGTTTACGATAATGCCCCTTCTAGTGTTTTCTTTTATATCCCCTTCTCTTTTGAACCTTATTTAATCTTAGCCCTTAATTTAGAATGATCTACGGATTAAAATTGTTCCTAGTGTTCTCACAAAAATCTTTGTTCTCAAGATAACCCTCCCCTATATATATATATATATATATAATACATATATATATACATATATATATATACATATATATATATATATATATATATAAAGAGAGAGATAGAAAGTGTATCGTACAATTTGCCTTAACGTACGAGCGTAGATGAACCAAATGCGCACGTTATGTTACAAAAAAATGGAAATCGCATGTTTTCAAAAAACTGAAAAATCCAACAGGCTTGTGAAATTCGCATGTTAAGTGGCATGTTAAGTCGCATGTTAAGGCTTGTGAAAGTCACATGTATAAGTCGCATGTTAACATGAAAATAGCATGTAATAAAATGTAATAAAAGAAAATAAATCACATGTTAAAAAATAAAGTCGCACGTTGAAATCGCATGGGGATGAAGATCTGACGACTGGGGTTATCGCGTACGCAATGTACGATAAGCCATTTTGTACGTTAACTGCCCCCGCTCTCTCTCTCTCTCTATATATATAATATAACCTGAGATTTTTTTGGGACAGTAAATGTAATTTGAATAAAAATGATAAAATGATAGTTTTGCCCCTCATGTGAGGGTACATAATTGGTCTTAATCAAGAAAATAAATGAAGGTTAGTGTAAAGGACTTTGTAGTGTGCAAAAGTTTCAAATAAAGGACATTCGATGTAATTTCTAAAGACAAATGACACACGATACAAGTTGGTATAAAGTTAAAGGACAAACCATGTAATTTACTCTTATATGAATTTTAGTTTCGTTATCCTTTTTTTTAACATGACCCCGACCTAATCCGACCGCTACGAACCAAAAAAATATATAGTTAGGGGCCTAAAATTTCAAATGATTTTTCACACCTCTTTAAAAAAATCATGGGTTTGTCACTAGTAGTAGTCTATGTAATTATATATGTTTTTTATTTTTATTTTTGTAATGCTTATCTTCATTGTGATGAAAAGTTGTCTTGTATCCTTCGCTACTTGAACAGTTTCTGGGCTAATGATACTTGGTTTGGGTAATCTCTTGTTATTGACAAAATTGCCCTGGAAGCTCGCATGTGTTATATATATTTTTTCAGTTAGTAACATACAAGACAACTGTAACATGATTAAATATTATAAATAGGACTTATCTAAATGGATTTTACGTTCTTAGTTGACAACAAGATCTTGTTGCCCGAAATACAAGTCGGGAATGGTTACATACAATGTTTTAAAATCCGGTTTTTATACCGTACCGGATTTAGCTCAGAAAGGGTTTAACCGGGTGTATCGGACGGTTCAACCGGGTGTACCAGGAGGTTTAACCGGTTCTACCGGAAGGTTCAACTGGTACAACCGGCCGGTTTGAAATGTACCATTTTTTTTGGGTTTATGTTTTGGTTATGGTTTTAGTTGTTTTTTTTTTAATTATTCCCTCGTGTTATCTTTTCCTTTTGTTTCTTTTTTAATTTTTAATTCTTTAATTTTGTTTTCCCTAGTTGTTATTTTTAGTTTTTTAATTGAAAGGGTAGATAAGTAATTATAAAATCCACATAACATTAAAAATTAAAGTAAAAAACACGGTCTGCTAATTGCGTAAGATTAGAATAACAAATCAAGCTTTAGTGACTTTAGGGAGACAAAAAAATTTGAGTGTCTTTAAAGAAACAGATGTGAAAGTTGAAACTTTGTTACTATTTTACAAAGTTACCAACAAAATTGAAATATAAAATAAAAAATTGCATAACGACAAATATAGTCTTCGCTCAACGTCGTAACTGAGATTATCAAAATTAAACACCAAAAACATTCATGAACGAGACCGGGCTTAAAAATATACAAGTCAGTTCAGTATGTATTGGTTTAAAATTATTTAACGAGTTGAAATTCCGAGCTTGAACATGGTGTTCACTCATAGCTTAACGAACATACTCGAAACCACAGAAGATGTCGTATATGGAGACCGAGAAAGCAGACCAACTCGAAATCAGAAGTCATATACGTGACCAGGAAAGAAGGCGTTTGAAAGGTGATATATGAGTGTGAGGTTTAGAAGAAAATTACAAGTCTACACACATATAATTAATAATGAATTAACTACAATTATTCCAGTGAATCAACTAGAAAGCTCACTTTGGCATGAGTTGATCTAAACTTCATACCAGCTGATTCGAATGGTTTTAAAGCTACATATTTTGTTAGATAAAGAAACACGCAGTTGTAACATAAAAGTTTTAATAGACCAAAGTATATCCTAACACAATTTTATCGCTACCAATTACCAATCTTTATAGGCTTGGTAGTTGGTATGAGCTAAGCCTCGTATCAATATTAGGCCAACCTAATCTTTTCAGGTCTAAAGCGAATTTTAAAATAAAACCATTTTCGAAAGAAAAAAAATTTCTCAAATGAATTTGGTGTTTATGTAGGGTCGTGCAATTTTCTTTTTCATCGTTAAAATCAACAAAGCGATGACCAAATCAGCCCCTATTCATTAGAAGTCTGGCTATCGGTCCATGATACGAAAAAAATGTGGTTCTGGTTGGTAGTCATCTGGTTTTGATATCGTCCGGTCAATAACCAAATCCTTTATTTGATTTTAATCGAGCAACATCGTTTAGAATGTAATCAGGCTTGATTCACTTGCTCAAAAATTTCGGTCTAGTTCGCGATGATACCAAACAAACACTTGGTTACTAGTAATATTAGAGCATAACCAATACTAACAAAATGTCACACATGCGTTAAATACTAAATCCCATAAAAAACAAATTAATATTCTCATAATAATTATTACAAACTCAAAATACTTGCATTTTATTATTTCTAAGCATAACCATGAACCAAAACTACAAGACTAGTTATGGTCACACCAAGGGTGTTCACAAGCAACCACTTTGGATCATATGTTGCCCCCTTGCTTTGAGTTGTGCTAGGTGCTACCGCTTTTGACTCTACGGGTCCCGCTGCTGCATGGGATGTGCTCGCTGGTCGGGCTAGTGGTTGGACTTGGCGGTGGGGTGGTGGGCGGAGGAGATGGTTTGAGGACCCTGACATCGAGCTTTTGACCCCTTGGCAATGGCCCGAAAAATTGCTAGTGAAGAAGTAATGACCGCCTGACTTGATAGTGAACGAGTCATTGCCCGAGTTGTACATTTTTAAAGGAGCCGAGGTGTTGCATGACCGGAAATCAGAGAGGGTTACGAGTATCACATTATCCTTGGTTGCGTTGTATTCGAACACTGTTTCATCATAAACGTTCATTATATTTTATAAAATTAATTTTGATAATTTAATGACTAATGAACAAAAAGTAAAAGATATATAATTACAATATATCGTAAGGTTATCGAACCAGTCATCTTACAGATTTGCTAGTTGGACCGGTTTCAAAACATGAAGGACTAGGGTGTGCAAAATTAGTTGTAACCAGAAAATCCAAAAACGAATGTCTTTATAACCGATAAAACAAACCAAAATCTTTTATGGTTTTTTGGTTTAATAAGATAACCAAACCGAATATATTTCTAATTCAAATAGGTTCGGTTACCGGTTAGACCAAAACCAATCCAAAACCGAATAAACAGACAAAACATCATAGATACAGCGTCATTATAATTAATAATTGACATACACAACCACCCACACATGTTATTTATCACTAAATGAGCTTTTGAAAGAATATATTTTTTTTAACCCGATCCAACCACCGGTTTGGTTTGCTGGTTTGTAAACTAGACCGGTCCAACTCATAACCAGCCGGTTAAAGGATACTTTACTCGACCTTTATGTGATTGTTCTGAAAACAATGCTAATAATCATGTATACAACAAGATTAATGACGGAAGTACTCACAAAGAACATCGTCAACATGAAAGGTCTTGGAAGACGCCCAATCTGCATAATTCGAGTTGGAATCCGCAGTCCAACCAGCCGAATCACCAACCTTGTACACTTCTCCGGTAACCATCATGACCGATGAACCTATGTCGATGATCAGTAGCATAAACAACAACATTTTTTTCGCCGTTAAATTTGCTAAGAAGAAACCCATCTTTACTTTGTGTCTAGAGATTTAGATGAAAATTTTGAAGAAACTAATGAGTTTTGATGGGAAGACCGAATACCACAATTTATGTGATTATGTCATCACATTATTTACCTTTCTTGACACATTGTTTGTACTTATATGTTTTAAAATTCAAAAGTTAATGCCATTTCTGAGCTGTTTTTACAATATCCTTGCATTTTCATATGAAATTTCACAAATTAAATTTGTAACGGTTGTGTACCTTTTCTTTTTCTTTTCTTTTTGTGCAAATTATTCAAATATGCATTTAATGTTGGATATCATGTCCCATTAAGATATGATTGCGTACCTAAACATGTTTTAATGTAATGAATGCTATAGAAATTATTAGAAAGGGTCACATGTAGATTCTAGAACCTTTTTTAAAGTCACTAAAAGTTAAAAATGTAAGATGATAAATTGGCCGATGAAAAAATTGGCCGAGAAAAGGTAATCTTTAGAATCAAATACAAAAGCTTTAAAAATAAGAAGTGGTATAAAGGTTTTAAACGAACTTTGATTGACCTTATTTAAGCAGCATTGTAACGTCTCATCAAATTAGAACCGTCTCATCAACTCTAGGATGTGAGATTTTATGTTTTCACTTTTGGATTTATGGGCTGTAGAATTTAGAGTTTTTGTTTATGGAATTTTACATATTTCTCCTCCTAAGCTGACTTATTACATATTTCCCCAATTAAAAAAAAAAACAATTATGTATTTCCCCTTTATTTGAGAAATTACTCCAACTACCCTTGTAAAAACCCATAATCCATTAGCTCCTTTCATCTTCCTCTGGTATACGCACGACACAACAAACCCTGCACCAGACCATCGTATCTTCTTCCTCTGGTACGATCGACGCAGATAAAAACCCCGCCATCATTTCTTCTGCCTTCGGTATTATCAACGCAACCAAATTTGGCCATCGTTTCTTATGCCATGGCGGGTCCCATAATCCTCTTATAGATAAATAGTAAGATTATGCTAAATTTTTTATTAATCTTTGGATAAGAACTCTTTAATATGGTACAATTGTTAAGGAAAGTAAACTTATGGATTAATATTATAAGATTAAACTACATTGATTAGTTTTAATCATAATCATGAATAATACTAGACTTCCAAATAGTATTTGACGTGCTTCTGCTGTGTGTGTAAGACCCTTAACAATTTTATAACAAAAACATCACTGAAACATTTTAATAGGATAAGGTGTCCATACAGATACTTACAAAAGTTATACAATGTTTCAAAACACTTAAAAGAAAATATAAAGAGTTTAACTTAAAATAAAACTAGTTGCAAAATGCGGAAAATCCGAATTCGATCATGTTCGGTTCTTATCATAGCTTGATCTTCATCCGTTACGAGTTAATAAGCACCTACAATACAATATTTATTGTAAACATTAGTTTTCTAACCTTAGGGACTCGTTGGAACGAACCCGGAAACTTGAAATAAACAAAACAACAAAGAAACAAAATTTTGGCTCAACCGACCGTAGGCTACGGCATGCCCACCGTAGCCTACGGTTGGGTGTTTCTGCCCAAACAGGTTATGTGGACCATAGCCTACGGTCGGCCTATCTGCAGCTTTGTTAATTCTTCCGTTTTCTCACCAAAACTTGCATAATTTTTTGACTATAAGTCCGATTTACCTCAAATTCAATTCCAAACGATCGTAATTTGATTTCCCACAACATAACTTCAAAATCTTGGTCCCACTTTCTATTTTTTTCTCGTTTACGCTTCCAATACTCGGTTTGCGTATTATTTATTTTGACCCGTTTGGGATGTTAGGGTATTTACTCCTAAACCATCCGCTCTACGGTCATCATGGGTAGCTCCCATCATTATGTCCCATCTACCGGGCTCATTAAGCTACGACATACGTTCCCGCAACCCGGTTTACGTACATCTTCATTGACACATTTGACTATGCTTATGTATACTTATCACTTTCGAACAACCATTTGTATTTATAACTAGTTGTAAGTTATATATATTTCTTTTAGATTCCATCTTTTTACTTGCCTGATTCAATCATATGAAAGTCCATTACTTGTGAATGAATCTAACTTCGCGTGTTCATTAATTATCTATTCATCAATTTAACTTAGTACAAATAGAAAAGTAACTACGACTCGTATAGTTACGTACCTTAGAGCTTTCCTTTTTGGCGCGTGTCCGCCCCGATTTGTCCTTCCGAAGATCCGCTCGGGTTGCCTAGAAAACGCAACTCATATTATTAACACATTTCGGTTCATGTCTAAAGCAATCAAATTCGCTTATCACATCTCCAAGTGTTCATATAAACTATTTTTATTCATTTAGACATTTTGTCAAACATCTTATGTGCGAATTCCTCATCTAGTTATACTAATCGAATTTAGAGATCCGTCATCTTAACTTTCTCTAATATAACAAACAAGTTAATGATTATGGGTGCACTATTATATAATTTAGTTCATTAGGAGTTCACAACTCCATTTTAACCATAGATTCATTCCTATTTCTCAACACCCACTTATAAACTCAAGGTTACTAGTTCCAAGCACCAATTATAGCACTTGTTTCATCATCAAACGCCAAGGGTTTATCCCCAAATCATGTAAGGACTTCAATTTCAATATCAATTTCACAATATTTTCATCAATCAAGATCTTCATGTTCATCAAGATGTTCAATCTTACAAATTATAAAGTCTATAACATACCTGTAGATAAGATGCTGCTACAGATTCTTATTCACGAAACATGCAATCACAAATTCTCTCTGATTTGGTTGATTTTGTGAGGAATATTGAAACTAGGGTTTTGCCCCTCTTTTCTCCTGCTAGTTCACGTTCACACACACACAGAGACATATGTTTGTGTTTTGTTTTTAAAATTCGTTTTATATAATCAGGTTTTTTCCTTTGCTCAACATTAGTCCTCATCTTTTATCTGGGTATGAAACGAATAATCATAACCTATTGTATTATTTAGATATATTACATTAATTAGGTTGATATTCCTAGTTATTATTCTAATAAATTGTAATCACATACTCACATATTTTTATATATTTTTGGGGTGTTACAGTGTGAAACTGTAATAATAATATTATCAAAGTCGAGTACATTGCACGTTCTGACTGTAAAAGGAATTAAAAAAATAGATGACCAAAAGAACATTTATTTTTATGAGGGAGAAGGGACTAGTTCAAAAATATACACAACCATCAAACTCGAATAATCAAATCCGCTTTGTGAGAGGTTTGTGAGGGAAAATGGACTAACATACATCATATTTTTATGAGGAAGTGATGATAAAGAAAGAGAAATATGTAAATATTCACTTACTAGTTTATTAAGGGTAAAATAGTCCTTTAATAAGAGCAATTTTAATGAAAGAGAAAATATGTAGTATATATGAGTTAGGAAGGGAAATATGTAATTATTTTTTTTGTTTGGGGAAATATGTAATAAGCTAGCTTAGGAGGGGGAAATGTGTAAAAAAACCTGTAATTGCAGTTTGTGTAATATGTGCAGAGTCTTATTTTGTTCAGGGTCATTTTTGTAAGATTGGTTAATCAAATCAATGTTTCTGTTCTTGGTTATGTCCGGACATGGAGTTTGTTCCGGATTAGTTTATATGCTTGCGTCTCCGGACTTCCCAGGATGTTGGGAGTCCGGTTTTTGCTTTAGTGTTTTGTGTCGGGCTTCCCATGATGTTGGGAGTCCGGATTTTATAGTTAATGGGCCTTGGGCCTCTCTATGTGATCTCCGGACATGTTTGTTGTCCGGAGATGGTCTTGTATATATATATCTTAAATGGAATAGACAAGACAACC
Source organism: Scalesia atractyloides (assembly GCA_947069175.1). Lineage (NCBI taxonomy): Eukaryota > Viridiplantae > Streptophyta > Magnoliopsida > Asterales > Asteraceae > Scalesia > Scalesia atractyloides. Next base: position 90,390,732 of record CAMTDV010000017.1, read on the forward strand.
TTTTCTTTGTGGAATTCTGTGCCCTAATCATTGTGTGTGTGTCTTGTCTGGCGGCTGCTTTGTGTGTGACGTCATTCATCTCCTACATCAAGAATACTCTGTGTATTCTTGATATCTCTCTTAAATCTTTCATTCTAGTTCTTCATCTACAGTGGTTGATCATCAGGTGGATTCCGTACACCTGTTGGTAGTCTATGTTGAGTGAGATCTTGGGTTAGGTGACCTTATAAGTGGTATTAGAGCAGTGTGCTCATACTACTGTATGTCACACCCCGACCCGCAGCGGAAAAGGTGATCGGGGCATGATTGTGTTATCATCAAAGCTCATGACATTTATTTTAACGTTTCATATTCATTAATACACTTTAATGGGAAATTACAATCAATATTACATCATGTCCTAAACATCAATCTAGGCTTCATTGTTTTCTTCTAAGGCATTTCCTATGTTTTCCTTGCTTCATCATGTTCACCTGTATCATGTGTAAAAATGGTTTTTGGATCAACAAAAAGTTGGCGAGTGAATCCTATGAAAAACATTTGAACAAGTTTATTTAATTGATTATAAAATAAAGTGCACAACCACACATGAGTAAAAATAGATGTAAACTTATTCAACAATCATTTAATATTAAATAATGCACACATGAACAATAATGGATCGTTTTGAGGCACGCGTTGCTCAACTCGTCTCTCACGAGGAACTGATGGGCCTAATGAATGATTTGCATATACTTGACAATATGAAATACATAACTACAAACAATATAAACTAAATAATACACACACGAACAATAATGGATTTGTTTTGAGGCACGCGTTGCTCAACTCGTCTCCCACGAGGAACTGATGGCCTAATAATGAATTGTATATAACTTGACAATATGAAATACATAACTACAAACAATATATACAATCTAAGTTTAGGTCACAATATGGTATGGCACAAGTTTAAATAAACGAGTTAAATTTTGGTGACACATGACACACCCCAAAACGTGTAATTAAAAATGGGAGTTGTAAGATTCACTCACATTGGGTGCGTTCGGTTGATGATGTTGAATGCGCACGAAGATTGATTTAACCACGAGTGAAACTAACCTAGATAATGGCATAACGGGTCGGTAAGTAAACGGATTTTATTAATCCATTTTAGTAGGATTGTTGGGTGTATTTTTGTGAGTTTAAGGCTATTTTCTAACCTTAAAAATGTTTATTTTAAGTATTTTTAATTGATTTTTTTAAATAAAATAAATAAATAAAAATAATAAAAAAGTTGACTTTTTGCGACCGTTGACCGTTGACTTGTTGACTGTTGACCGGTCAGACTGTGTAATTGTGTGCGCCGGGTGAGGCTCGAACCCGAGACCTCCCGTTCGCGTGCACGCAGCTCTACCAACTGAGCTACGTGTCTAACCTGAAATATTTCTGTTTTTAATTATATTTATATACTAATTGAATTAAACAGAAAATCATTTATTTTTAAAAACGATTTTAATGCATCGAACCGGTGTTCTCCACAGGTCTCGAACCCGGGACCTGTGGTTTGGGTTAACACACAGTCCACCGCTGGACTGTGTGTCTAACTTGTTAAATAATCTGATTTTTATTATACTTATATACAAACTAAATAATTTCCTTTCTGTCTTATATAAAAAGTTTGATAATTGTCCGGACCGGTGCGGTAGTCCGGACTCGAACTCGTGACGTGCGATTAAACGTTCACACAGTCTACCACTGGACTGTGTGTCTATCTTGGTTATTATTCCGATTTTTATTAAACTTAACATCTATGTGAAATGAATCCGGTTCAGTAAAAAAAAGGACATTTTTATTAAGGCAAGCATGCGTGGGACAAGTATCGAACTCGGGACGTAAGCGTGTTTTATGTGCACACAGTCCACCGCTGGACTGTGTGTCTAACCCGAGTTATATCTTGATTTTAATTATACATATAGACAACTGAAACTTCGTCTTCTTCGTTGGACTTAACCAGAACTAAAGTCCGACTGGTTCGTCCATTAAATCATGTTCTTTTAGTGTGTTGCGGTTAATTACAGGTGAGATAAATAAAAAGAATGAAAGATTAAGCGTAAGGTATACCGAACAGTGGCTCCTCTGTTTCGCCGGCGAAACTCCGGTGACAGCAGATTATTCCGGCGACGTGTGTCTTGCGGCAGAGAGTCTTCAACGAGCTTGAGATGAATGTGGGTGGCTTCGGTATGAGCTCTGGGGGTTCAGTAAGGCACAAAGGTGAAAGGTTCGGTTTTCCGGCGAGTTGCAGAACTTTTCCGGCGAGTGGAATTACGTCGGGTAAAGGTGTGATTGTGAGCGAAAAAGCTAGCAGAGGTTTGAGGGGGTATTTATAGGGCAGAACATCGACGTATTTAGTCCGATTTCCGTCTTGATTCGTCGGTTAAAGATTTTCCGGCGGTTATGACTTGCGTAGCGGGTTCAGACGTCGGTTATAACCGATGTCGTAGTTAAAGTTTACGTTAAAACTGAAGAAACCGTCCAATCTTGGCGAGATAGTCGGGATTTCCGACGACTGCAAATAGGCGCGTCGGTTTTGAAATTGAGATTCATGTTATGAATTAATTGTTTCCATTAATTAACAAGAAACATAAGTGGCGCAGTGGTTGGATGGAAGGGTGTTAGGGCTTTGTTTGAATCCGCTGCTGACCCGGGTTCGAAACCCGGCAGCAGCCTTTTATTTTTATTTTCTTATTTTCAATACTTTTTCAAATATAAATTATATATCCCAATATACTTATTAATTATGTATCGTTTAAAATTATTTTGGGCATTAAATACGACACGAAATTTTTAACTGATTGTTCGGTTATTAAACGGAGCGGGTTTGGTAAATCCGGTTTTTTGACGGATGTTACACTGTAGGTGTTTCTTAGTTTGAAGGTTTTGTGAGAAGAAGTTCAAACTTTGATAGGGTTTAGTGTTAGTTTAGTGAGTGTTTGTGATTTATTCATGATTCTTCATTCATTTCTAGTGATTTGGTGATGGATTTTGAGTGGTTTAGTGATTTTTAGTGTTCATCTTCATCTGGGTTTTCACATAGTGTTCATGGTGCTCATTCTGTGTCTTGGAGTTTTGTGAAAGATTCCTTGTTTGATCTTTGGAAGGATTGTCCGTGTTTTAAATTTGGTGTTTGTGTTTCCGGGGTATTGGTGAACCACTGTGAAGTCACAGTGGGGAGATAATCCGGAAGCTGGTCTCTTGAGCTTGTGCGAGTTTTACACTTCCTTACTTGGTACGAGTTTTCCTTGAAAAGTATAAAAGGTCCGAGTTTCTTATAGGTCCAAGGTCTGAGTTTTCTAATATTGTCAATTGATCCGAGTTATTAGAACTCTTAAGGTCCGAGTTTTGTCCCTGTTACCAAGGTCCAATTTTTTTAAGCTCTAAGGTCCGAGTTTAGTCTTTGTCACCTTGGTCCGAGTTTTAGTTTCTTAAAACTCTGTAGTTTGAATGAGTTAGGAGTCTTCGAGTTGTGTCCGAGTTTTGAGTTTTTGTTTCAGGTTGACGGGTTCTACACTCTGATAATCTCTCAAACATTGCACTCCGTATTTTTCTCTCCGGGTTTTGGGCTTAGAAATTCTTTTAGTGATGTTTTGCTTGGAAACCTACTGTTAACCTCTGTGAACTTACTGTTGCATTCAAACATTGTTCAAATGGCAAACAATCTCACTGCAATGGTTCAGAATCTCAAACACAATGCCGAAAGTAGGAAGCAGCGACAAACCTCTCTTCTAATTAACGAATTAGACTTTCCTGAATGGAGGGAATGTTTTGAATGATATGTGAGAGCTAAGGATATCAAGATATGGTGTGTATCGTCAAAGGTTGTGGAGCAACACCAATTCAAACTTTAACGATTGATACCTATCTAGCTCTGACAGATGAGCAAAAAGTTTTACGAATGTGAAGAGAGAGCTATGTCATGATAACTATGGCTCTTACTCAATCAATATTCATACTTTTCGCAAAAGAAGCACTTCGAAAGAATTTGGGATAGTATGATTGAGCGTTATGAAGGTAATATTATGTACAAGAAGAGACGCTTAGAACATAAAAATGCAGTTTGTGGTGTTTAAGGCATTAAAGGGCGAATCTTTTGATGACACTGTGAATCGATTCTACAATTGCTAAGTGAGCTTGACCGAAGTGAAGAGAATATTTATACAGAATTTGAGAAAGTTGAGAAATTTCTAAACTGTCTTTCTCGGGAGTGGAATATGTACAACTGCGTTAATCAGGGAAAATGTCTTGTTTGATGAGCTGACATTAGAAAATACAATCCAGAAACTAAAGGGTTATGCTTGGAACATGGAGGATCAAGCGTCTGACTTTGAGAAGATTCAGGATCCTCAATTGTATAAAGCCTCAAAGCCTACAGATAAGGGTAACGCAAGTGGTGCTGGAGTTGCACTACTTTCTGAAAATGGAGATCAAGCTCCCTCATCAGGCCTTCATAAGCAACAATGCAAATGTCAGTGGTTCGAGTGGAATGCAAGTTCGAATCAAGGAATGTACTCTTCGGGAGGATGTCAAAAGTCACAAGCAACAAACTTCAACATTCCTAAGATTGATCCAAATTGTTTAAAATTGATAGAAGACAACATGAATCTTCTAGCGTCATTTATGACGGCCTAGGAGAACTTTTGTCTTGGGAAGCTTGTCGAACAATCTAGTCTTGATGAAGACTTTGACCAAATTGATCAAGATGAAATGGAAGAACTTGGTCTTCAACTCAATCTGGTGTTATTGGTTAGAAAGCAAAGAAGTTTCTTTTGAAAACGGGAAAGAAGTTTATCGGTGGTCAACACGAATGGGTATTGATATGTCAAAGGTAAAATGCTACAATTGTAGTATCTATGGACACTATGCTCGAGATTGTCGAAAGCCGAAGATGGAGAGATCGAACAGAGAAGGAAGTTCACAAAATGGAAGCAACTCAAGAAATCAGTCAAATGGCAATAATGGATCCAACTCAGCTTCTCGTTCAAACACTTCAAACACTTCAGACAATCTTGCTCCTTCTTCAAACAATGCCTTAGTTGCTCAACCATTACAAGGTCTAACTAAACCACATGATTGGGGTTGTGCATTAGAAGATTTAGCAGTGGCCATTGTTTCACAAGCATTCATGGCAGAGATTATAGAAGATGAATTTGGAGGAAGATGTCATAGAAGAAGTATGTGTGGAAGCTATCGAAGAAGCTAGTATGGCAGAACTTGCGGTTGTAGCAGAAGTTATAAGTGATGAATTGGTTGTTAACGAGGTTGTTGAAAAGGAAGAAACAAAAGGAACAGAGAGCAAAGGTGAAAGCTTTGAGTTCAGAATCTCTACAGCCGAATTACAGAAATTTGCTGATGATGAAGCTCAAAATTGAATGAAAGCTCCACGACAGATGAGGATTGCGCTTTCATGGTTGGTGTTGAGGTAAAATCGAATCCCGTAGATAAGCGTTGTGCTAGATGCGTTGAATTTGTTACAAAAATTGATAGATATGCTCTACACAACACAAACCTAAGTGCTGATCTTGAAAAATCCAGAGAACTCATTGCTGTTCTATCTTGTTCGGATAAGGAACACCGAATTAAGATAAAATATCTAAAGAATGACATCTCTGAATTTGAAAGACGTGTGGCTCAAGCAACTCTGAAAAATCAAGAATTAAAATCTGAACTTGAATTGAATCAAAATTGTGTTTTGGAAAAGAACAAAATCATTTTAGAAAAGGACAATCTGATTCTTGATTTTGAGAGAAAAATTGAAAAGTTTGGAAGCTCATCTGAAGTGATGAATTTCTGTATTAATAGCCAACGTATTAAGAACACTGAAGAGGAAATGTTTGGCGTCAGGTATTGTACGGTTCCTCCACCAGTTAATCACAACTATACTTCGATGGCGAGCATTGAACCAGAGATTGCTAACTTTGTTCCAACGACTCCTCTGACTGTTGATCCGCCATTTGGGTTGGATACTGAGCTTGGGATTTCCTTAGACTTAGAACACTCGAAGTTTGATGAAGCGTCAAACAAAAGTGAATTTAATTTTGAAAACATTGAAAACTTAATCAGTAACAAAATTTTGGAAATTTTAATCAAGTTCAGAATGTTAGTGAGAAACCCAAACCTCATGGGAAGTCTCAAAAGAAATCGAAAAATGTTTCCAAAACTGATTTTATCAAGGGAGGAGACTTTCATACGGGAGTCGAGAAAATTGAGACAATATCTAATTCACAATTTGTTTCACAAATTTAAAAAATCCAACAAATGTCTCATCATCTTTGAACAGTCATGAGGAACGTCCAAAGAAAACGGAGAAAGTTAGAAAGTGTTACAAGTGTCGTGAGAAAGGACACCTAGCTGCTGAATGTCCGAACAACAATGTTAAACCCCTTGTTGATCCTGATCTAAGAAAACCATTTGTTGAAAAATCTGAAATTGAGGTAAAAGTTGAAAAGAAAAATAACAAACCTCAAAAGGTTGAGAAAGCAGTAGTGATTAAACAAGAAACAAAACCTGTTGTTAAATCAAATGTTAAATCACAACAACATCAGGATCAACATGAGGAACCACTGGGTATGCGTCCAAAACATGAATTGGAAAGTTCATCACAAACACACGATGCTCGTGAGAAAACGCCTCACCGACGCCAAAATCGTGTTACTTTCCAATCACAAGAGAATGAAAAACGTCCTGGAGGAACTAATGACGACTATGTTAGACGTCATGTCAGAACCGGTTTGTGAATGACCGAAGTGCCTCTCCCCCCGATATCACAATCAAAGAGCACATTCGGTTAACCAATCTAGACAATTCTCAAGGAATTACGAAGCGCCAAGGTTTAATCGAAATTTCGAAACTCCGAGAAGTCAAAGTTTCGGTTATCAACATCATGGTGGGCGAAACTTTGAAAATTCTAGTTACACGAATCGATCGTCAACTACATACAATTTCCGTTTCGATGGGAACCACTCCAACAATTTCCGAAATGGAAATGGAGGACGTGGTGGTGGTGACAGTTATTTCAAAGAATTTTCGTATGTTGATGAAATGGGACGACCCAAGACCGTTATGGCTTGGGTCCCACATTCTAACTGATTTTCTTTGGTGAGTGTAGGAGCAGCTGAAGAGGGCTATCTATATTTGGTATATCGATAGTGGCTGTTCCAGACACATGATAGGAAATAAAGAGTTGTTGCAAAATCTCAAATCGATTCGTGGTGGTTATGTGAACTTTGTTGGTGAAAAGGGAGGTTATATCACTGGTGAAGGCTCTGTTTCAAATGGAAAGATTACGCTGCACAAAGTGAATTTTGTCGAAGAGCTAAAGCATAATTTGATGTCGGTTTCTCAAATCTGTGACAACAAATATACGATGCTGTTCACTGATAAATCTTGCTTCATTTTGCGTCCTGGATTTGCTGTTCCTGAAGATTGGATCGTTATGAGGGCTCCACAGGTGAATAATACATATGTCATGGACATGCGCCCGTTGGTCAACTCATCTGCTCCAGTGACATGTTTACTATCGAAAGCGACTGAAGATCAATCTTATTTATGGCATAGACGAATGGGCCATGTGCATCTGCGAAAAATGAACCACTTAGTGAAAAACGACTTGGTGTTGGGGGTTCCTTTACGTAGTTTTAATATGCACAACAAGTGTGAATCTTGCAAAAAAGGAAAAATCAAAAGAAAGCCTCATAAACTGAAAACTTTTAACTCGATCCAAAAACCACTTGAATTGCTACACATGGATCTTTTCGGCCCTATCCATGTTGCTAGCATTGGTGGTATGTCCTACTGTCTAGTTGTCACTAATGATTTCTCACGATACTCGTGGGTATTTTTCTTAAAATCTAAGGATCAAACACACGGTATTTTAAGAGATCTTTTTAAACAACTTGAGAAAAATTATTCACTACCTATTAAGAAAATCCGACGTGACAACAGGTCGGAATTTAAAAATCAACATATGGATGAGTTATGTCGGGAAATGGGAATAGTTCATCAGTTCAGCGCTCCTTATGTTCCTCAAAGAATGGAGTCGCAGAACGGAAGAACCGAACCCTTATTGAGGCGGCCCATACTATGCTTTCTGAATCAAAATTACCTATTTTCTTCTGGGCTGAGGCAATAAACACAGCATGCTATGTGCTTAACCATGTGCTTACGGTCAAAAGGGAAGATAAGACTTGCTATGAACTTCTCAATAATAAGAAACCTAATTTGTCTGGGTTTAACCCTTTGGGATCAAATGTGTTATTAGACGCACTAAGGATACTCCTAAGATGGGAGAACTTGGAGAGATTAGTTTCTTTCTGGGTTATGTTAACGGAGCTCCAAATAAACGTGTGTATAACATTAAAAAAACGGGCAGTGGAGGTTGTGTTTGATATTACTCCTTTAAGTTACGATCCTCCACCGTCCGAATTTGGTCCTAAAAATGGGTATGACTATGAGAAATTATTTGATTCTTTTGGTCTTCCTGATGTTATAGAAGCAGTTTTGGAGGTTGTCTACACGCATTTGGTGGATAAGGACTAAGTGGATGCTAGCTGGATGGCAAGTATTCCAACAATCGTAACTCCGAATGTCGCATGAGAAGATCGAGTCGCTGAACCATTGATAGTAAACAATGTTGTTGTTGGTCAGATCCCCAATGAAGCAGGTCCCAGTCACTCTGAAGCGAGTAGCAGTGCAAGTGCTGAGGGGGAGATTCAATCTAATTTGGGAAGCAATCTCCAAGCTCCGGCTGTCCCTGTTTCGAGAAAAATATCTATCATCCTGTTGATAATATTATTGGGAATCCAAATGCCGGAGTGCAAACTCGAAGAAGTCTTTCAGAGATGCAGGTCTGTTTACAGAAATCAAACAGGAACCGATTTTCAATCTAAGCCTTCACGAATTCTTTATCTCTCAAGTTGAGCCGAAAAGTTATCAAATGGCTTTGAAAGATAGCTCATGGTGTGAGGAAATGCAAGAAGAGTTAGCTCAGTTCGACAAATTAAAAGTATGGAATTTGGTCGATCTTCCGAAGGGTCAACATGCAATCAACACTAAGTGGGTCTTTAAGTGCAAAAAGGATGACAAAGGTGTGGTCGTCAGAAATAAAGCACAGTTGGTTGTTCAAGGCTTCAATCAGGAAGAAGGGATTGATTACACAGAGGTTTACGCACCCATAGCTCGATTGGAAGCAATTCGTCTGTTTCTAGCGTTCGCAGCTCACATGCGTTTCAAGGTCCATCAGTTGGATGTCAAGAGTGCATTCCTTTATGGGAAGCTTTCAGAAACTGTGTATGTATCTCAACCGCCTGGACTCGCTGCTCCTAAGTCCGACAATAAGGTTTGAAAGTTGGATAAAGCTTTGTAAGGTCTTCATCAAGCTCCTCGTGCCTGGTATGCGACCTTATCAAATCATCTTTTGGAGCATGGATTCAAGCGTGGTGCGATCGATTCCACATTGTTCATTTTGAAGAAAGGGGGAGATTTTCTGATTGTGCAAATTTACATGACGACATAATTTTCGGTTCTTCAAATGAAGAATTGTGTCGCGAGTTTGAGAAAGTAATGAAGTCAAAGTTTGAAATGAGTGCGATGGGAGAGTAATCATTCTTTCTTGGTGTTCAAGTCTCTCAGGAGAAGGAAGGACATACGTACATCAAACAAAGTATGTCCACGAGGTTCTAAGGAGATTCAGATTGGAAGATAGTTCACCTTTCGACACACCTTTGCCAACAAATCACAAGCTGACAACTGATAAAGAAAAGGATCCTGAAGTGGACCCGACTCTATATCGGGCTATGATTGGATCTCTTATGTATCTAACTGCGTCACGACCCGATATTATGTTCTCTGTTTGTTTGTGTGCTAGGTACCAATCTACTCCAAAGAAATCTCATATGGCTGCTGTCAAACGCATCTTTAGATACCTGAAAGGTAAACCTAAGCTTGGATTGTGGTATCCAGCTGAAGGTGGACTGGATTTGATTGCTTATGCAGATGCAGACTTTGGAGGGTGCCCGTTAATAGAAAATCAACCTCTGGCGGCGCACAACTGCTTGGAAACCGTCTTGTGTCTTGGCAATGCAAGAAACAAGTTGCTGTGTCGCTATCCACATGCGAGGCCGAGTATATAGCAGCGTCGAGCTGTTGTGCTTAGGTTTTGTGGATCCAGCAACAACTAAGGGACTACGGTATGAATTTTACTCGAACTCCAATTTTGGTCGATAATAACTCTGCCATTTCCATAACAAATAAGCCTGTTAATCATTACGCACTAAACACATAGATGTTAGGCATCATTTTATTCGTGATTGTGCTGAAAAGGGTTTATTGAGGTGGTTAGGGTAGACACGTCGGATAATCTCGCCGACCTTTTTACTAAGACTTTCGATCGAGCTAGGTTTGAGGATCTGGTTCGAATGATCGGCATGATCAACCCAGAGTGAAATGCTTTTAGAAACTTGCATAGAAACTTTATTTTTAAATTTCATGTACAGTTCTTACTGCTTTTCAAAATGCAAAAATCCAAAAATATTTTACTTAGTTGTAGATTTTTATTTAAAGAAAATTCAAAAACATCAAAAAAATGAAAAATGAAGTTGTTTTGAGGAATAGGAGAAAGGATAGTACATCGGTTTTTGTATCTGTTGCAGGTCTATGGCAAAAATATATAATAAACGTTGACTGTAACAGCTTCATCATATGTTGCTTCGGTAGGCTTTACGCGTAAATAAGAACCTGCTTTTGGTATATAAATATAATGAACTGCGTAATTTGTGTGAAGCATCCCTCGGATATATGGTCTTGGTACCGTAATTTCGTTTGACAAATTGCCAAACTTCTGAGATACTAGGTCTTTATGTTTGTAAAATCTCTGGGGTATTATACTTGGTCTTCTGATATTGTGTGAGCAATGGCCTAGACCTCGTATAATGCTTTGCTAAGCGCTTCGTTTGTGCGCAAACCCTCTTGGTGGATTTCTTTCTGCCTCAACAATCATCACCGGATGATCTGTTCTAAAGTTGTCATCACCGGATGTACAAGTTGCAAATCTATGCTACCACCGGGTGCATAAAATAAACTGCTAAAAATTATGCAGAAAAAGATACCAAACAATGGTACACCACCTTAAGTCGAGCCTTCATTTCTTTGTCTGTGCGGTGTCACTAACCTGAGCTCTCAAGGTATCGCATTTAGCCGAATACAGAGATTTTTCCGATATACTCACCTGTAAGATGCAATGTTTGGCAATTTCGATACGGGAGTATATTATGGGGTGGGATTACATAGTTACAGTTAGAAATTAATACACTTAACGCATATCTCGAAAGCAGTGTTTGAAAGCGTACTAAAGTTTGAGTGGACCACAATACCGTTGAACGTCTTGAACTGTTAATATCATTCTAAGTGCTTATCCAGAAATCTATAGTTTTGTAATTGGATATTGACAGTATAGCCGGTATGATCTCCTAGCTCCAACTTCGCAAAAACATAGTTAGTGTAAATATCAGTCGTATTGTTTCAATTTACTTCCTTCTTGTCAAAAATGAAAAATATCAAAAAGATTTTCGTTTCATGTTTCTATGTGCGAGTTATAATCTAGACACTTTGTCGGGTTGTGAGAATTTATTAAATAAGGTGAAAATTTCACCAGGTCAGGTAATTCGACGCTAAGTCTTTTTATAATTAAAATTTTTGGTCGTGCTGGTTTCATCCAAGTGTGGTCTTTGTGCCTTTCGTCAAAAGGATGTCTGAGTTAAAACGAAATCAGTTGTGATATCTCTTGTAATTCAAGGGATAAATTGAAAATGGTTTAAATCTCTGGGGTTAAAATGAAATTGTGATGTCTATAACTGGTTCCGGGATTCCACCCTCAAGTACTTGTTCCGGGTTACTTTACGTTTCGATTAATCAAGCCGGGTTTCAGTTCTACCGGATTTGTAAAATGTGGGTTCCTGGTTTTTTCAAAACCCTATGAGTTTCCGGGTGTTTGTTGCTCTTAAATGTTCTCCGGGTTTCTTTTTGGTTAAAGAGTCGATCCAGGTTTTTGGTAGGGATAGTTAAGATCCGGGTTATTAGTTGTCGTTTTCCGGATCTTGGCTCCTATAAAAACCCTTCAAACAGTCAGTAGTTCATTTATACATCTTCTCCTCTGTTTCTCTCTAACAAAACCCACTTGAAGAATTTCTTTAAAGATCAAGAAAGTAGTATATGCTGGTTCATCTTGTAAGATCTTGCTTGTAAACTTGAAAGGTATGCTTCTCTACTTAAGTTCTTGTACAAAATCATCAATTTTGGGGTGACAAGAGATTTCTTAGGTTTGATGTGAGTTCTAACTTTGTGTTTGAATGTGTGACAATGGATGATTCGTTTATGATTTGTGTTGTTTGAAAGGTTTCAATGTTGGTTCAAATAGCTAATTTTGTTGATTTAGAATGGTTTGTTCTTTATGTTTGGGGGTTTTTGGTGTTGGGTTCTTTGTTGGGTGTTCTTGCCTCTTAAAAGGAAATATGAAGGGAAGTGGTCCTTTTTTGTTATGTAGATTGTAATTGTGGTATGAGTTTCTCTTCACATTCATGTTTCTCACCAAAATTTGCTGGTATAAGCACTTGAAAATTTGTCTGGTTTCGTCGTGTTCTTGGCGGGAGTTTTTGAGGTGATGTCTTCTTGAGGAAGACTCATGGTTTTTGAAATCTGCACTTTTTGATCTTTTAACTTATTTCCTTAAAGTGTTGTATGTTGGAGGGTTTTGTCCGTATGATTCCGTAAGTTCAGCGACATAACAAACAAAACTCATGAAAATATGCAACCTGCCTTTTTCCGGGTTTTCTCTATGGTATATCTCCGGGTTTTTGTACCTCCGGGTTATAACTTATCGGGTTACATCTGTAGGTCAGATGATCTCTCCGGGTTTTTTTCTAAATAAATTCTGATTCCGGGTTTTAGCTGTCTCCGGATTGAGTTCAAAGCTGTTAGTATAAACTTTCCGGGTTTCTCATATGATATTCTTTTATGATTTCTCCGGACCACAGTCTCTTTCGGGTTTTCCTAACATTTTGTATCTCCAGTCATATTCATCTCCGGAGATTGTTTTCTCTGACTTTTTAAATTAGAGTTCTCTCCGGAGTTAAATGTTCTCCGGGATTGAAGCTATTCCCTTATGTTCTCCGGTCTATGGCATTCCAAGACCTGATGACATTGTCTTCTGTTCTCCGATTCATAGTTTATTGTCATTTAGTATTGGCCTAAGCTATTTTCCGAGTGTGCAATATGTTGTGCCTGCTATGTGTTGTTTCACAGTTAGTGTCTTGTGAATAGGTTACTGATACATATCTGCATGTTTGTCTGATAACTTTATCTAATGGATGTGTCTTGTACATGGATATACATTTTGCAGTTATGGCAGATCAGGTAGAAGATAATCCAGAAGTCCAACAAGAACAACCTCAAGTGGCATAAGCAGTTGCAGCGCTAATGTGCTGTTCGAAATTTCTTCAGATTTCATAAACAAATTGCAATTCTAGACGAAAATGCCCATGGAGCTGCATAATATGCTGATATTATTCGTTTTCTTCGAACTTCCCGAATAAGGATTCGCTATTTTAGAAAACATTCAACAAGTTCGTGCTTACATCCAAGATTTCGGCGAACGGCGCGTGTGTTAAATGACTCTATTGAAGCAACAATTCAGGTAACCAAATTGTTATCACTGAAGAAGTTATTCGAGCCGCATTACAGTTTGGTAATCTAGATCATGGACATACGTGCTATGTGAAGGGTATTCGTGAAAGAGGTGCTAGAGCCTTTGGATATGTGGGCTCCTTTCAGAAGAGGCAAATCTATAAGGGAATGATCATAGGACAATGGAGGCATTTCTATCATGTTATCATGTAGTGTTTGGCACCACGCAAGTCTGGAATGGATGGAATGGGGCACGATCTTCTGTCTGCTATGATCGGTTTAACTTTCAAGCAGCCATACAACTTTTCTCGTATGATTCTTGATGCACTTAAAACTCACATCGGTTTTCGCCATAACGATAAGCGTTTGATGATTTTGTATCCTCGATTTTTATCAATTATCTTTCTTCACCTGCTGCCAAACTTAGTGTTTGACCCATTATTACCGCCTATGCTCAAACTCCAATGCATACTCGTATTTTCAAGGATTGTGCTGAAGCAAGAGAAACTAAGCATGCTGATGTTCTCCATATTCCGCATCCACTTCTCGGTGCGATTGTTCAAGAAAATTACAATGCTGATGATGATCACGTTTGGATAAATATTTGAAATGGGATTTCTGGTGTTTTTGAGGATGCTCCTGTAGTTCAAGACCTTGTGGTTGTTCAATCTCCGGTTGATCTTCAACAACCACCGGTTGATGAACCACAAGTTGATGAGTCTGCTCATGATGAGGAGCCTGTTACGGCCGAGCCTTTGAGAGAAATGCCTGTTACAATTTCCACCTCCAGTACTTTGGAGGAAACTGATCCCCTTTTATTAGAAATTGATGCAGTTTTTCAAGCTGGTCTGTCTTCCAGAGCAGCAGCTAAAGGAAAACAAATTGTCGATGAATCTGGAGAGGATATGTTATCTGAACAGAGTTACTTGAAGTTAGTCTTTAAAGGATTACAAAATCGTATTTCTCCGTCAGAATAGGAGAAACTTGATTTGTTTCGCACAAAGTTACCTCTTTCGGTCCCTCTTCCGACTGGGCTACTAAGTTAGATGCGTGGAACTCGAAAGTACATGATCTGGACTATATTGCAGGTCTCCCCTCATCTTCGTCGTCATCCTCTGATGATGAAGATCATCGACCACCAGATGCTGAGCGTGTTAATATTGGTCCTCCTCTGAAAACTTACCAACGTCGAAGAGTTCGTGTAACTTCTGAATCGCCAGTCTCAGGAGTTGAACTGGGTGCTGGAGCTGCTGTTTCTTCTATACTAGGTAGCTCGGTCTATCTACCATCCCTTACTGCAGCGATTCCCTCGTTGACTAGTGTTGAGTCAGTAAGGGTTGCTACCTCTATGGCATCATCTGGGTTACTTTCGTCTTCTGGAGTACCGACAATACCTTTGTTTGGATCTGCATCGTCTTCTCGTAGTGAAAGCAATGTGTTTGCTGGATCTGATTTGTCTTCCATGCCTTCGTTACCTCCAGTTTTCCTGGGTATGCCACCTGTTCATCTCAAACCTTTGTTCGTCCAGATCCTCAGGTGGCTCCAATTTCCTCAAGCAAAAAGAGGTCAAAGCCTTCTTCTTCTAAGTCTGCTGGTACGACATCTCGTCAAGTTCGTCCGAAAATAGCTTACAGTCCTCGTCCATCTGTTCCTTGCTCCACAGGTCCAAGACCTTCGGCACCTCGTCCTTCTGCTCCAGGTTCGTCTGCTTCCCGTCCCTCCGCTCCAGGCACTGGTAGTACTGGTTCAAAAGTGTCTTTCCCTACCTTTGTGCAAAATCAGTTCAAAGATGTAGCCTCTGTACTGCGAGAGCATAGAGAACAAATACAAAGTCAGGAAAGAGAGCTAAACTATCTCAAGCAGAAGGATGCTGGGAGGGAGAAACAGATGTTATTCTTGTTTTCTCTGTGTAAGGAGCAAGGTGTTCAGCTGGGAAAGGCTACTAAAAGGCAGGTAACGTTGTCTACAACAGCCGATCAACTTATCCAGATAGTTTCAGATCTTGTGTCTCTCCTTGCTGCTCAGGGGGAGAACTCGAATTCTGAATTCCAGGTTCAAGCTCAATGTAAGCTTGACGAGTTAAAGAAACTCAGAGATGATATCGACAAGGATCCGGATGCAGCAACTCAGGGGGAGCAGTCAAGGAGTACACTTGCTCCTGAAACTGCAACTCAAGTTCAGACTGAAGGGGAATCCTCGGGGCCGCATCCAGAGACAAAGGTCCGGGGAACACAGAATCTGTTGCTGCATCGTATTCTGAATTGGATCCAGTTGTGGATCTAGAGCTCGACGAAGGTGATGTAGTTGAAGAGTTGGTAGAGGATTGGAAGACGGATGATGATCTATCAAAATTTCAAGTTATTAAAACAGGCAAAGGTGGAAAATTGAGTATGAATCCCTGAATACAAAGTTTGATGCCTTGAGAAGTTTTGTCTTCGGAGATGCACCTCCAGATGAGATTGAAAATCCTATACGTATTCCGGAAAATGTTCGAGGCCTGGCTCATAAATGGTTTAGACCTATTCCTGATGAATCTCAATGAAAGAGGTACTTGAACACACGAGGTGAATACTCCGGGCAGATACGGAGTTGGGATTTTGATGAAAGCATAGTTTGGTCATGATCAAACGCGCCGATGGAGTTCAGTACTTCCGTCCATGGCCAAAATTCCTTCGAACTCTTCCTGCCAGAGATCTTCATCATCTAGATTCCTTGGATTTAAACAATCACACCAATGTCGGAGTATTAGAGGATTAATCCCTCATCTGATTGCTGAAAGCAGGGATAGCAAGTGGAAGATCTTCAAACCTGCAGTCGGGCGAGGTGTCAAGTCGTTGAACAAATTTACTGGAAAAGAAGAATGGAAGATTGTGTATCCTTCCGGCAAGATGTGTTCGCAAGATTCCTCTGAGGAAGTTTGACCTTGATAAGATCAAAGACATTGGTTACTGGTACTTAGATGGAAAAACAGATGAAGCAGTGATCACTCAAACTGACTCGTCTAAAGAAATTCTAAGGATACTTGACCCAGTTTGGTTGGTAAATCTGAAGGAGGAGCATCTGAAGAAGCTTAGACGTCTAGCTTTTCAGTACTGCAGGGAGGATCGAGAGCTTGCTGTTCAGTTCATAAAAGTGGTTCAGTTCTGTGTTAAAAACCAAGTTTGGGCTGGAAGCGAGTACTCAAGGCAAGGGTAGAAGATCAAGTCTGAAGATCTGCACAAATTAAGGGGAGTTTGTTATTGCAGTTTTTGTAATATGTGCAGAGTCTTATTTTGTTCAGGGTCATTTTTGTAAGATTGGTTAATCAAATCAATGTTTTTGTTCTTGGTTATGTCCTGACATGGAGTTTGTTTCGGATTAGTTTATATGTTTGCGTCTCTGGACTTCCCAGGATGTTGGGAGTCCGGGTTTTGCTTTAGTGTTTTGGGTCCGGGCTTCCCACGATGTTGGGAGTCCGGATTTTATAGTTAATGGGCCTTGGGCCTCTCTATGTGATCTCCGGACATGTTTGTTGTCCGGAGATGGTCTTGTATATATATATCTTAAATGGAATAGACAAGACAATCTTTTCTTTGTGGAATTCTGTGCCCTAATCATTGTTTGTGTGTTTTGTCTGGCGGCTGCTTTGTGTGTGACGTCATTCATCTCCTACATCAAGAATACTCTGTGTATTCTTGATATCTCTCTTAAATCTTTCATTCTAGTTCTTCATCTACAGTGGTTGATCATCAGGTGGATTCCGCACACCTGTTGGTAGTCTTTGTGGAGTGAGATCTTGGGTTGGGTGACCTTATAAAACCCTTTTTGTTTATTATCATTGTGTCTTTTCTATATTTGCATCAATGTATTTTTGTGCGACTCATTGTATCTTTTTTCCTCGACATTGTTGTATAATATTTTTCGGTATTGTGTTATATTTTGCTCAACATTGTGTCATCTTGTGCGATTCATTGTGTCTTTGTACACTTCTAATTATTAGGAGTCTTTGTAGAATAATTTAACCCAATAAAGTAAAAATAATGTTGTGTGAGATTTTTTTACAAGGAGCCTTATCTTAAGCCTAAACTGAAGTTCTTTTAAAAGGGGAACCCGCACTTTATATATTGAGATTGACGAACTTAAACTAGTATGCTGTTTATATAAGGGAAATTGGCATGTAATAATCTCACCTAGACCTTATTGGCTATTAATAATCTCACCACAGAATATTCCCCTACCAGTCCCACCTTTCACCTATTTTTCCTACAATGGTCCCCCGTTAAAAAAACTTAACGGAGTTAAGCTTTTTTCCAAATTACAAACAGATTTTTTAGGGGTTTTGATTAGGACGACCATACGAGTCCATTGATATAAAACTTGCCTCGAAACGGTGCTCCAAACGATGAAAACAACGCTTCAAATCAGGTGTTTAAATTTCCAATTAACCAAAATCAAGTCACTTGGAGCACCATTTCGAAGTAAGTTTTACATCAATGGACTCGTATCATCGTTCTGATCAAAGCCCCAAAAAAATTGTTTGTAATTTGAAAAAAAGCTTAACTCCGTTAAGTTTTTTTTAACGGGGGACCATTGTAAGAAAAATAGGTGAAAGGTGGGACTGGTGGGGGGAATATTCTGAGGTGATTATTAATGGCCAATAAGGTCTAGGTGAGATTATTACATGCCAATTCCCCTTTATATAAACACAAAAATAAAATTTATTATTATATATAGTTATGAAATGAGATATATATAACTAAATAACTTGAAACATGTTGTGTTTATATAATTAATATTCTATTCTTTTATTTCTGTAAATAAAACAAATATATGGCTAATAAGTAACGAATTAGCCGAGACCATGACAAACTCGAGTTTGCAATACTATTTACTAGCGGAATTCGGTCTACGCTCGGTTATACCCCTAATTGTTTGCCTCCTCTCTTTCGTGATATTTTTTGTATAAACTTCATGTAAATTCACTCGCTTATACATTTTTTAAAATTGAAGTAATAATATATTTTTTATTATGGCTTTTATTAAAGCTGAATCAAAATAGATAATTTAAAAGAATAACAAAAATGAGAAGATATCTTACAGTATAAAAAGTATAAACCATTTCTTATCGTAAAATCTGCTAGATATTTTAGTGTAATTTGAGATTGCGTATGACGTTCAAATAAGAGTGCACGCTTATTTGAATGTCATCGGGACTAACGGGGGATCCAAGGGGGCAGCGCCCCTGGGAGCAGGGTCCAAGGGGCAGAGCCCCAGGCTGGGGTCGAGCTGAGGGACTAAAGGTGTTTTTTTTCGAAACGAAAACTGCAAGCAGTTGTGCAAACAACTGAAAATACGCTCCTGCAGATTATTATTTTTCTGGACGAATTTTCATTCGTAACTACTCCCCAAAAATCTCACAATCAAAATCTCATACAGAAGAAATCTAGAATCAAATCTGATTTTATCCGATCAAAGATTGGTAGCTACTCCAATTGTTTGATCTGAAAGTGAATACACGACTTCAGATTTATCCAAGCAAATTTCGAATTTTCCCAACAAAAATCAAACAATTTCAGTGAAGATGACAAGCGGTGGTGAATCTTCAAAGGCTATGACGAACAAATTTGCAAAATTGGACAAGTTTGAAGGGCAAGACTTTCGTCGCTGGCAAAAGAAGATGCATTTTCTGTTGCCGACTTTGAAAGTGGTGTACGTTGAGTACCCCGATGCCCGAGGAAGTGGTGGATGAACCGCTGGAACAAACTAGGAAGCGTGGAAAGTGGTTGAATGCTGATTACATCTGTCGTGGGCATATTCTGAATGGTACGTGTGACTCTCTTTTCGATATTTATCAAAATGTTGAATCTACAAAAGAACTGTGGGAATTACTAGAGGCTAAATACATGGCTAAAGACACATCTAGTAAGAAATTCTTAGTTAGTGGTTTTATGAATTATAAAATGGTTGATGATAGACCCATCATGGAACAATATAATGAATGCCTAAGAATTCTGGGTCAATTCGAACAACATGGTTTAAAGATGGATGAAGCAATTTCTGTTCATCTATCATTGATAAACTTGCTCCTTCAGGAAAGATTTTAAACATACTTTAAAACATAAGGAGGAAACAAATCTGGTTGAACTTGGAAGTTGTTTTCGAATTGAGGAGTCTTGTCGGGCCATGAAAAATGTTAACAAAGATAAACACGTTGGTGGTTCTTCCGTTAACATGGTGGAAGAAAGTGGTCCTAGTTTCAAAAATTCTAACAAGGGAAACAACAAAAGGAAGTTTCAAAGTGGGCCTAACAAGAAGAACAAGGTTGTGAAGTATGCAAAACAGACCAATGATCAAGGCTGTTGGAAGTGTGGTAAACCAGGACATTTCAAGAGGGATTGTCGTGTTGGTAAAGGCAAGAATGAAACTGGTACTAGTGGATCCTCTAAGGATCCAAAGCAACAAGGTCAGAAATTAAACTTTAATTATAATTCGGATGTGAATTATGTTTCAGTAATTTCTGAAGCATTTTATGTGCCGGATGATTCTGTTGCTTGGTGGCACGACCCGGGAGCAACAAGTCACGTATGTAAGGATCAGAGATGGTTCAAGGACCTTACATTAATTGAAGATGGATCTGTTTTAAAGATGGGAAATGTTGCAACCGAGCCAATCCACGGAATTGGAAGTGTAGTACTAGTATTTACTTCGGGAAAAACTATAAGTTTAAGTAATGTATTGTATGTACCCGGCATTCGGAAAAACTTGTTATCCGGTATCGTCTTAAATAATTGCGGGTACAAACAAGTGTTAGAATGTGACAAGTATATCTTGTCAAGACATGGTTCTTTTATCGGATTATTTATGTAATGGTATGATTATGTTAAATCTAGAAGTGCCGTTTAGTGATAATTCTGTTTGTATGATTGATTCGACATCTAGTGTAAATTTATCTAAATCTGAATTATGGCATGCTAGACTATGACATGTACATTATAAATGACTTAAGGAATGTCTAAAATGAGCTTAATTCAGGCAATTAATTTAACAAATGAAAAATCCCATATCTGCAAGTTGAATAAAATAATTAGAAAACCATTCATGCAACATGTTACTAGAGAAAGTAAACTATTAGATTTGATATATGTTACTAGAGAAAGTAAACTATTAGATTTGATACATAGTGATCTATGTGATTTTCATGGTACACCATCATTAGGTAACAAGAAGTATGTTGTAACCTTTATAGATGATGCTAGTAGGTTCTGTTACTTTACTTGTTACATGCAAAAGATGAAGCTTTGGAAAAGTTTAAAATCTATAAACAAGAAGTAGAGCTTCATCAAAGTGAATTGATCAAAACCCTACATACGGATAGAGGTGGTGAGTATTTTGATCCGAAATATTTCCAATCAACTGGAATAGTACACCTTACCACAGCTCCTTACACACCGGAACAAAATGGTGTGGCGGAAAGGAAGAATAGGACACTAAAAGAGATGGTTAAACCATGTTGTCCCATTCGGGTCTAAATAACGGGTTTTGGGGAGAGGCTATGTTGACAGTCTGCTATTTGTTAAACAGGGTTCCTAATAAAAGGAACAAAACAACCCCTTTTGAGCTTTGGTATAAAAAGCCACCCGAGTTGCAAAAACTAAGAGTTTGGGTTGTAGAGCCATGGTAAGGCTCAATGATCCTAAGATAAGAAACTTAGGGAAAGAGGTATAGAATGCATTTTCATTGGATATGCTGAGCACTCATTTACTCACAGGTTCTATGTAATAGAACCAAATGATCATGTTTCAGTACATACGGTTATTGAGGCAAGAAGTGGAAATGTAGAATATGATGAAGAAAGATTCACATCTATACCTAGGCCAAAGGATATGAATCCTTCTCTTAAGATTTCTAGTGAAAAAGAAATCATGCCTTCAACTAGCACTGAACCAAGAAGGAGTTCAAGAGAAAGAAAGGCCAAGTCTTATGGTGACGACTTTCAACTCTACTTAGTTGAGGGATCTATGATTGATATTGATTTTCAATATCAATATTGCTTCCATGTTGATGAGGATCCAAAGACATATAGTGAAGCAATGGCTTCACAGGATGTTTCATTTGGAAAGAAGCCATCCAAGATGAAATGGATTCTATTTTGCAAAATAACACTTGGAAATTGGTGGATTTACCCCCTGGTTGTAAACCATTGGGAAGTAAATGGATCTTCAAGAGGAAGATGAAGGTGGATGGTACTATTGATAAGTTCAAAGCCAGATTAGGTAATCCAAGGGTTTAGACAAAAGGAGGGTATTGATTTTTTTGATACATATGCTCCTGTAGCAAGGATATCCACTATTAGATTATTATTAGCACTTGCTGCTATACATAATCTTGTAATTCACCAAATGGATGTGAAAACTGCATTTCTAAATGGTGAATTAGATGAGGAGATTTACATGAAACAGCCAGAAGGGTTTGTTATGCCTGGAAGTGAAAACAAGGTGTGTAAACTAATTAAATCTCTTTATGGTTTGAAGCAAGCACCCAAACAGTGGCATCAAAAGTTTGATGAGATTGTATTGTCTAATGGTTTTGCTTTAAACCAAGCAGATAAATGTGTTTATAGCAAGTTTGATGCTTCTGGAAACGGAGTCTTGATCTGTTTGTATGTAGATAATATGTTGATTTTTGGCACTAACCAAGATCAAGTTGATAGAAAAAAAGAATTTTTATCATCTATGTTTGCTATGAAAGATATGGGGGAGGCTGAGGTGATTTTAGGTATTAAAATCAAATGTGAGAACATGGGCATTTCAATCTCTCAATCACACTGTATTGAGAAGATCTTGAACAAGCTCAATTTCAAGGATTGTTCTCCCCAAGTACTCCTATTGATCCTAGTCTGAAGCTATTACCTGATAAAGGTATTGCAGTATCTCCACTTGAGAAGAGCGATTGGATCACTTATGTACCTCTGATCAGCACCAGACCAGATATAGCGTATGCTGTTGGAAAACTTAGTAGGTTTACTAGCAATCTTAGTACTCATCACTGGCAAGCATTAGATCGAGTATTCAAATACTTGAAAGGAACCATGGATTACGGTCTAACTTACATTGGATTTCCTTCAGTGATTGAAGGATATTCAGATGCAAGGTGGTTAAACAATAAGGAAGATCAATTCTTCCATAAGTGGTTGGGTATTCCTACTTGGGGGAGTGCCATTTCTTGGGCTTCAAAGAAACATACTTGCATAACTGATTCAACAATGGAGTCTGAGTTTGTAGCGTTAGCCGCAGCTGGCAAAAAACTGAGTGGCTAAGAAACTTGATTTATGAGATTCCATTATGGCCAAAACCAATGGTTCCCATTTCTATAAGGCGTGATAGTGAAGCTACACTGGCTAAGGCATATAGTCAAGTGTATAATGTCAAGTCAAGACACTTAGGTGTGAGACATAGCATGGTTCGTGAGCTCATCATGCATGGTGCGATTTCGGTTGAGTATGTGAGAACTCAACATAACTTAGCTGATCACTTAACCAAAGGGTTAACTAGAGATCTCGTGAAAGATCAGCTGTGGGATTAGGGTTAAAGTCCATCTGAAAACCTCATGTTAAGATACCCAATTCCCACCTAATATGACGTTGGTGCAGAATTCAATGTGGAAAGCTTAACATCTAGAATTTGGAACACAACATTAAAATTATCCCAAAGGTATGTGTTTAGATCTGCAAGTTAAGTAAGGTTGAGGTATATCTTCTTAATAGCCCTTTTGAAAAATTGCATTTGCAGGTGCAAGAGTAAAAGAGCTACCTATATGAGCATGAAGTTTAGCTGCTTCAAGAAGCTTGGACTTGGCTTTGATATGCTTATGAAGGATAGGGACATAGGCTAGTAAAAGATAGTGTCAAGTTAGATCTATGTATGTAAACTAATGTGTATATTATCTTCATGTATTCAGTATGGATATTAAGGGTTCAATCCTTAGAGACACCCTTAAATTCGAATATTTAGAATGTGTAATATACTAATATGAAATTCAATCATCACGACATTTCATTTATGCATTAGTTTGTTTGATTGTTATGAACAAGTTAGGTAATCCATGATTACACTAAAATGGGGGAGGTATGTTGGATATTTTAGTGTAATTTGAGATTGCGTATGACGTTCAAATAAGAGTGCACGCTTATTTGAATGTCATCGGGACTAACGGGGGATCCAAGGGGGCAGCGCCCTGGGAGCAGGGTCCAAGGGGCAGAGCCCCTGGCTGGGTCGAGCTGAGGGACTAAAGGTGTTTTTGTTCAAAACGAACACTGCAAGCAGTTGTGCAAACAACTGAAAATACGCTTCTGCAGATTATTTTTCTTTCTGGACGAATTTTCATTCGTAACTACTCCCCAAAAATCTCACAATCAAAATCTCATACAGAAATCTAGAATCAAATCTGATTTTATCCGATAAAAGATTGGTAGCCACTCCAATTGTTTGATCTAAAAGTGATTACACGACTTCAGATTTATCCAAACAAATTTCGAATTTTCCCAACAATATCATTTTCATAAAGTACGAAAAAAAAGATACGACTTAAGAAAAAAATTAAAACATACGAAAAGCACTGATTTATTACCGGTAAGTTTGTCGTAAAAGTGTCTATGAGAGTACGAAAAAAAAAAGATACAACTTAAGAAAATAAAATAAAACATATGAAAAGTACTGATATTTATTACCGGTAAGTTTAAAAAATAAAAATATACAATTTTTATTTTAAAAAGCATTCTTTTATTAAAGATAAAGTCAAAATAAGTTTTTGCTTATTTTAGCTTTTAACCTTCAACATTTAATATTTACACTTATAACCCTTGAGCTTTGTAAAATCTATATAATCATTTTTTACGTGCTTATATTAATGTATGTGTCGGTATAAATTCAGGTTGACTGCGGATTTTTTTGTGTTTTAGTATTTTTTTTTGTTTTAGCCTTTACCTATTAGTAGTTACAACCCTTAAACTTTCTAAAAACTTTATAGTTATTTTTTACGTTTTTATATTTACGTATGTGTCGGTATAAATTCAAGTTGATTATATTTATTTGAAAATGGGTATGCTCAGATAGAATATGTTTTCTTCACTTTTTTTGTATGTTTTTAGTTAATATACGTTTTGGCTTAAATTTAGTTTTAAAACATGCCAGGTCAAATATAATATGTTTTCATTAGAGTTTATAAATTCCGCTTACTTTACGTTTCGGTCCCACCGCAACGCGCGGTATTATTTTTAGCTTAATAAAAACATACTTTTTTACTTAATTTTATGTACGTATCGGTATAAGATCAGGTTAGTGTTCAACGTAAATTTCTTTCGCAAAATTGTCGAGCCATGTATAATACGTTTCCGTGCTTATTTTTATGTACATATTCAGTTTATCTACGTTTGACGTAACTTTTGTTTAGAAATGGTTCAAGTCTTACTGTACAAATCTAAGTTACTTTACATTTGTACCCGCCGCATCACGCAGGGACATTTACTAGTTAACTACATTATATTATATGTTGTTTAACTAATTAACTATTTAACAAAAATATAAAATAATAATGAACAAAGAAAAAAATTATGAAAAGACAACTTGAAATTATATAGAGTGAATGCATTTAATATCATTTAATATCTAGTCTATAGTGGATATTAAATGATATTAAATGAAATCAAAATTTTAATTTATTATAAATATATTTAAGGTAATCATTAAACTTTTAATAACTACATGAGTAATTTATAAAAATCTTCTTTATGTTAATATTAGATTGTAAAGTGTTGTGAACCTAACCCAACTCCGAAGCCTAAGTTAATCAATTATGTAGAATAAAATGGCTCATTTAGTTGAACGCTTTATCAGTATAAAGAACACTAGAAATAGAGAATATGATATGAATATTATTGTCACACCCCAACCGATGGCGGAAACATCGAGGCGGGACGAAATAGATTGCTCATTGATCATAAAACTAATAGTGACAATAACTAATTTTAACCAGATTTAATTTCATAGCAAAATGTCGTTACATTACAAGGGAAAATTCAAATACAATGATAACAAAGACAAAATTTGATACAACAATAATAAACCTACTGTCTATGTGTGTATCTAGCGTCGGAGCTACTTCGTTTTCATAGCATCAACCTTTCAACCTGTAACATGTTTAAAATACGAGTTCAATGCAAAAGCAAAGGCGAATAAACAAGTTTGAGCATAGCATACGTATAAGCATAAGTTTAAACAAATCCACATGGCAACTAAGTTTACATACGAGCAAATACAAGGCATGCGTATTTCTAGTCAACCCTCTGTTTACGCAACTAGTATAAATAATTCAACATGACCACATGTTCACGGACGTGGTGCGTTACTCCTATAGTGCTATACATGTGAAATGGAGGCTCAAAATAAGCTAATGACTATGGTATCACATATGTTCAGTCCTAGTATAAGCATAACATACGTATCAAAGTGTTCATGTATAATGGATTGTTCGTCAAGTAATAAAGCATAAGTTTAGTGTTGTTTTTGATATGTAAACATGTTAAACCCAAAAGTGGTAAACGTAAAAAGGGGTTCGAGTATACTCACGGTTTTGCAAGTGTTCCGACTTGGTAATCCGTGAAGAGTTGTTTAAGTTGCAGGATGAACACCGAGTTATCCTACAAGAGGAAAACGTGGGTGTGAGTATTTGGATGATTATGGAAGATTCGGGATTTGGAATAATGCATACAAAGTAAAGTATACGAAAATAGTCACAAAGGTCTAGCACTCGTTTTGACGCTATGGGAACCCATTAGGGTTTATGTGATTTCATAGGTTGTAACGCCTATTAGAATCTAAACGAGGAACCATACTCTTTAGTGATTAAACTTATTAACTCGACACATGATTATGTAGTCATCATCAAGGTTTCGGTTTTATGTATATATTATGTAGATTATAATAGTTACATGTATATATAAGTCTACAAGAATGTCATAGAAGTCATTTAGGAGGTAGGTGGTATAACCATCCATTTAGGAACCTCATGAGAGTTCACCACTACACAAGTTGTCATAGACAACAAGGAGGGTCAAGAACAATGGTTAATATAAAATGGAAATTACAAGTTATCACTACACCAAGTAGCCAAGTAAGCTACAACCGGTGAGCCGCCGTCGACACAAGTCGAAGGCTAGACGGGGTTGTGTGACTTTCAACTAGCAAACTACTTAGGATGGAATAAGAAAACATCAAGTGTTAGTGGACTTGAAAGTAGGGTAGCCCAAGCTAACCTTGTAGTCACACTAGCTTCAAGTTCAAGACTTGGCAACACTTGTGAGCTTAAAGCTCATGTAAAACATAAAGTTTAGAGGGGTTAAACACCTCCGATTTGTATGTAACAACCTTTTTTAAGCACACTATCATAGACTTGATTAGTGGCATAAGGACATAGGTTTGTATAAGTAAAATCTGAGTTTTTTTTCAAAATATGAAGAATAAAAAGATAAAAAAAAATGAGCAGAATTATAGGTGCACTTTGGACCTCAAAAATGGTGAGGTTTCACCTTAGTTTGCCCAAGCAACTTGTAAGAACCTTCCTAGAGGTTATCCAAGTGTTGTAGAAGAAGAAACAAGAAGAAAATTGAAGTGGAAGTGAGTTAAAACTCACTTTTTATGGCCGGAACTCTAAAAAACGTGGCTGAAACTCAGTTGAGTTTGGAGGGTTTTGAAGTGTTTGGAGGCTTGCAAAAGTGGAATAAGGAGTGAGGAAGTGTTTATTATATAGGGAAGGGATTAGGGTTTCAATGGGTTGGGCTTTGGACAATGTTAGTGGGCATTAAGGCTTGAAATAAGCCCAAACACACCTTAAAAGTGGGCTGCCTTTTTTTATTTTATTTTTTTTGCTAATTAAAGGTTATTAATTGGTTAATTTGTTACCTTTTAATGGGTTATGAACTTGTATAAGGTGTGGCATGATATTCCTAATGTTTGGTTATTATAACCTAAGGTTTTATAAGCAAAAAAACTGTACTAAAGGTACAAGTATATAACGAATATGAATAAGTATAAGAATCATGTTTAAAACTCGTATGAAGTAGGAATTCATGTATTTGCAAGTTTGTCACACGTTTACAAGTATCACGATTTAGGTATCATATGTATAAATGTATGAATATGTATAACATGAATAGGGATAAAACACGAGTTTTTATTATGATTCAAGTCTCGGATTACAATGATTACAACGAAGAATGAATATAAGGTTACAAAGTTTCCAAAACTAGAACTACAACACGAGCTTTCTAAATATGGAAAGTTTGAAAAAGCCGTGCGTTAAAATTATGATGAACATTGAGAACTTCTCTTTACATCTCTTATTTTGTAATGTCTAATCTTCCCATCCCAAATTTTTAATCTCTCTTAATCAATATAACCCTTGCTTCTTACTTTCTAATTGATTATCTTTTCATTGTGTCAATTTGAGTTCACTTCATTGGTACTTTCATTGATTCGTTTGCACCGATGGTGGATAACACACTAATCCTTGAAATCATTACTAACATTAGAACCATGCTCGAGAAAAACCGTGCAACGTGTGGTTGCAACCTTGGATGAGCAACAATCTATGATTAGCCAATTGAAGGATGGGGATGATTATGGGACTTGTTTCACTGAAGGTGATATCGATATAGGGCTTGGGACTACGACTCTTCTGCTTTCTGGTTATATGGAATCTAGTATTGTCGAGTCAGACCGAACCAACAATCAATTGAGGCTTCTACAATTACGAGATCTATCTCCCTCGCCAGATTCAAATTATTCAGATTCAATTCACACCACCATATATTGCGATGCTAGTTTCCCAATTCTGAGCGTTACATCCACTTCACTATTGGAGCGTATTCGATACCAACACACCAGTGGCCTGATTTTCCGGTTGAAATCCTAAACTATGGCTTGTTCAGGCCACTAGGTATTTTGCTTTATGTAATCTATGACACGTATCATTTTTCATGTCTATATAATTGTTTCAATGTCATTGTATCTCTGGTGAAACGATTTGGTTCCCAAGCATTTTCGGCTACTAAGAGTATCATTGAACCGATGTTCCAACCATCCACAGTAGCTAATTCTCGCACTCCCGTTGACGTTTTCTCCACAGTACCTTTGTTGATAACCCGAAATTTTTCTTCCCTGCTACTA
This sequence comes from Scalesia atractyloides, assembly GCA_947069175.1. Classification (NCBI taxonomy): domain Eukaryota; kingdom Viridiplantae; phylum Streptophyta; class Magnoliopsida; order Asterales; family Asteraceae; genus Scalesia; species Scalesia atractyloides. Next base: position 90,419,645 of record CAMTDV010000017.1, read on the forward strand.
CATGTTATTTATCCTTCTTTAAATTCTAAATTAGTCGATGGATTAGACATACCAAATTCTATTGTTCACATTTCAATAGTCACTAAGGCAATCGTGGATGTGCATTTTGCTTCGGATTTTAATCTAGCTTCATTTGGTTTTATTCCTAGTTCAATTCATGTTGTGGAGTCCTCTTTCCATATGAAGGATATGGAGCTGCCGCCTGTTGGTCCGATTAGGGATGGTCATAATGAAAATCTTGCTACAGGGGTGATTAACTTTCAAGTACATGATAAACGCCTTGGTTGGAAAGGCGGTACAATACCTACCCTTATCGTACACATCACCCCATTGGAGTCCTTAATCTTCTCCTAAAACCATTAATTTAGATTCACCAGTGGCCTAAATCCCACTTGATGGATGCGGATGCACAACAACAGTTACAGTTTTTGATTCAATATGCCATAGTGTTGTCAGAATTGCAAGAGCCAAATCATAGTACAAACAAAGAATCACCATCCACCTCGTCACGCTACCATCCATCATCCCCGCAAACCAATATCCAACGCTGAACATCCGCCCTCGCCACACCAGCATACAACACCTCCGACCATCCACCGTCGAAAACCCTAAACTCCGTCACCCCACCACCTGGTAAGTCCCGACAATTAGAAATCATATATGGATGGATTGGAGCATAATCAAACAACTTTTTCAGAACGTAAATTATCTAACACCTTCACCATTTCTTCAATTTCAATTTTCTTCTTACTCGGGATCCCAAAAATCCCTCCATTCAATCCTATGTTTTTAAATTTTAGGGGAAATTGATGAATGTAAGTGCATACCTTGAAGGGTTTGATTCAGTTTTGTTTTGATGTGAGTGATTGTTGAGTAATTTGTTGGAGAGTTGCCGATTTGGTTGTTTATTAGGTTAGAGGTTTGGTCTGAAGTTTGATGGCGAAATTGGATCTGGATTAATGAAGTGTTTGTTAGTGGGTGGTCTGGTTAGTTTTGGGATTGTTGGTGTGTAAGGAAGCACGTGGGATGGTGAGATGTCGGGGTGAATAAGCTTTGTCGCCATGTTTAGATTTGGAGTGGTGGTAAGTGGGTGGTAGTGGGGATGTTGTGTAACATCCGTCAAAAACGGATTTACCAAACCCGCTCCGTTTATCAACCGAACAGTCAGTCAAAATTTTCGTTGCGAATTTAATGCCCAAAATAATTTTAAACGATACGTAATCAATTATTATACAAGAATATATAATTAGTTTTTGAAAAACTGTCAAAAATCGCAAAATAAAAATATAATACCTCTGCCGGGTTTCGAACCCGGGTCAATGAGCGGTCCGGATACAAGACTTAACACACACACACAAACCACTGCGCCACTTGTTCTGTTTGGTAAATATTGAAACCATTTAATTCATAAAGTGACATAACGAATTCAAAAACCGGCGCCCAACAGTTCAGTCGTCGGAATCCCGGAAATCTCGCGAGTTTTTAACACCATTTTCAGTTATAACATAAATCATTATTAGAACATCGGTTATAACCGATGTTTGAAGTCCGCGACCAAACCATAACTGCCGGAAAATTTAAATCGATAAATACAGTCGGAAATCAGACCAGGTTCATTGACGATTTGTTCTATAAATTCACCCACAACCCACTGCAAACCTTTTCGCTCAAAAAACACACCTTTTCTCGGCGTAATTCCACTCGCCGGAATTTCCCTGCTCATCGCCGGAAAACCGGTTTCTCCATCCCTGAGCCTCACTGAGCCTCTGAGCTTATACCTGAGATACCCACACCCTTTGTAAGTTTCCTGGAGACTCGCTGCTACAAGGAACACGTCGCCGGAGGTGATTGCTGTCGCCGGAGTTTCTGTCGGAAAACAGAGAGTCCAGTCGGTATACCTCTCCGCCCAATTTCTTTTTCTTTTCACATTTATCTCACCGTAATGAACTGAAACACACTAATAAACTGATAAAAACCTTGAACCAGTCGATTTCTGATTTCTGGTTCTAACTTGACGAGGAAGACGATGACCGCTATAACGTATAAGTATAATTAAAATCAGGATATTACTCGGGTTAGACACACAGTCCAGCGGTGGACTGTGTGCACATAAAACGCAAAGGTCTCGAGTTCGAATCCCGTCTCACACACGCTGCCTTAATAAAAATCATTTTTTTGTTAAACTGAACCGGAGTCGCCACAGTTATATGTTAAGTATATTAATAACCGGAATAATAACCAAGCTAGACACACAGTCCAGCGGTGGACTGTGTGTTTGTTTATATCACAGGTCACGAGTTCGAGTCCGGTGTTCTGCACCGACTCGGACAATTATCTAGTCTTTTTAAATAAGGCAGAAAAGGAAACAAATAATTTGTATTTAAGTATAATAAAAATCGAATTATATAACATGTTAAACACACAGTCCAGCGGTGGACTGTGTGTTAGATTAAACCACAGGTCCCGGGTTCGAGACCTGTGGAGTGTATGTCCGATTCGCTTAAAACTGTTTTTTTAAAATAAAATGATTTTCGGTTTAAACTAATTAATATATATATATAATTAAAATCAGATTTATAATGGGTTAGACACGTAGCTCAGTTGGTAGAGCTGCGTGCACGCGTACGGGAGGTCTCGGGTTCGAGCCTCACTCAGCGAACTTGTATTCCGAATTGAACCGGTCAACGGTCAGGTCAACGGTCAGTCAAACGGTCAACGGTCAGAAAAAAATCAAATTTTTTATTATTTTTATTTAATTATTTTAATTAAAAATCAAAATACTTAAAAATAACATTTTTAAGGTTAGAAAATAGCCTCAAACTCACAAAAATACAACCAACAATCCTACTAAAATAGATTAATAAAATCCGTTACTTACCAAACCATAATGCGATTTATCTAGGTTAATTTCACTCGTGGTTAAAACCACTTCGCGTGCATTCAACGTCATCAACTGGACGCACCCACTGTGAGTGAATCTTACAACTCCCCCTTTTAAATTACACGTTTTGGGGTGTGTCATGTGTTATGAAAATAATTAATTTATTTATTTAAACTTGTGCCATACCACATCATGACCTAAACTTAGATTGTTTTTATTGTTGTGACTTATTTATTTCCTTTTGTCAAATTATATGAAACTCATACATTAAGCCCATCAGTTCCTCGTGGGAGACGAGTAGAACATCGCGTGCTTCAAATCAAATTCATTATTGTTCATGTGTGTATCCTTGAGTTTATATTGTTTGTAGTTGTGTCATTCATATTATTATGTTTATGCAATTCAATCATCAGGCCCCTCAGTTCCTCGTGAGAGACGAGTTGAGCATCGCGTGCCTCTAATTGTTCCATTATTATTCATGAGTGTTTCATTCAATATCTTATGATTGTTGATTAAGTTACATCTATTTTTACTCATGTTTGGTTGTGCACATATTTCATAATCAATTTAAATAAATTTGTTCAAATGTTTTCCATAGGATTCACTCGCCAACATTATGTTGATCCAAAAACCTTTTACACATGATACAGGTGAACAGGTTGAAGCAAGGAAAACATAGGATATGCCTTAGAAGAGAACAAAGAAGTTTAGATTGTTAGTTAGATCATGTTGTAACATTTATTGTAAAATTCCATTTAATTTGTATTAATGAATATGAAACGCTTAATAAATGTCATGAGCTTTGATGATAACCCAATCATGCCCCGATCACCTTTTCCGCTGCGAGTCGGGGTGTGACAGATTGGTATCAGAGCCATGACTATAGGGATATAGGATAGGTTATTAGACCCTTAGAGCCTATACTATAGTCTGCCTAAATTTTAATTGATTAGGTGGTTACATACAAACTTGTGATATTTATTTGTTTCATATTTGTTTACATTTCAGTCAAACATACATGCTCATATACATATTCATTATACATATATACATATTCATTATACATATATCGATGTTCATGTATTCAATTTATTTTCATACTCTCATTATCCAAAGATTTTGTGCAATTTTCAAATCTCATCAAAGTAAGTTCTGCGACGGGCATGTAGTAACTGGAAGGGTACAAGTACCGGTAGTCGGAACGTCCTGTCTAGGCTGGCATTCGTATAAATCCAATATAACGGACCAGTTTGCCTACCTGGGGACCAACGATGAGAGTACGAAGGACCTATTAGGCCAAAGCATGCCACACCAAACGTCGTTCGAACTAACCTACTTTGAGGTGTCACCGTGTCTACACCTGGACACATTCCGAATATCACACGTTGTATACATATTTCTCGATTTTCTCCGGGTTTTTGTGTACGCAACCTGGCAGAAACCGTGCGAACCATATGAAAAACCGGTATTCATGGGGCCCACATGATTACACAGGTAAAGTATGGCGGCATGTAGGGCCTAACAGCGAGCAAAACCCAAGACATCCAATGGATGTAGTAATTTATTTATCTATAATTATTTTATGAATGTTCGTTCTTGAATGCGACCCATGATCTCAAAAGCATCCAACTCATACTCTTGTCATGTATTCCTTGTAGATGTCTTCTAACCTCACCCGTAGGAAGACGAGAGCAAGAAAAGCCCGCGAACGCATGGCTGCCTTAATCGCTCAACAAATGGCAGCCGTAATACCCAATATTGTAATCCAAGTTCAGCAAGCACTCACCGCAAATCCTGTCCATCAAGCAAACCAAAACATTTTCAACTCTTCCCCAAATACCACTAAATGCACCTACAAGTATTTCAAATCATGCGACCCTCCGAAATACAAAGGGACTGAAGGCGTCACCGCTCTCCTCCATTGGTTTGAAGAAATGGAGAACACATTTCTAAATTGCGATTGCCCTGATGATCGCAAAGTGCGTTATGCTACCGGTCGACTATATGGGATAGCACTTACTTGGTGGAACACAGAGAAGGCAAAACGAGGTGTGGAAGATGCTATGTCCTTAACTTGGAACGAATTGAAGGAAATCATGACCAGACGATTTTGCCCAAGGAGCGAAATCAAGAAGTTAGAGGATGAATTTTACTCATTGAAGCAAGTGGAAGGAGACCACATCACCTACAACAAAAGATTCCTCGAGTTACATCAAATGGTTCCCAACATGTTCACTCCCCTCTACCGTTTGATCGAGCACTACATTCGTGGTCTTCCGTCAAAGATTCAAGACCCTATTATAAATATCAAGCCTGCAACTTTAGAAGCAACGATGGAGCTAGCAACAGAGCTCACAGAGAACCGAATCCGAAACGAAGACTTCAAGGAGGAGAAGAAGAAGGATAAAGAACCGACTGAAACTTCCGACCCCACTCAAACTGAATCCCCTTCTCAACCCAATCCTAAGAGAAGAAGAGTCGGGCGACTTTTCGCTGCTACCCAACGAAATCCACCAGTTTTACACGCCATACCCATCCGAGCTATCCCAATCACCCAAGTGGCACCCAACTCAGCTTACCCAGATAAGAAACCATATCTTGGACCTCACCCTCGATGCAACAACTGTTTTTATCACCATCCCCATACCCTACCTTGTCGTCTATGTGCAACTTGTGGACGCTATGGTCATTTGAGCAATGTTTGTCGCACCTTTCAAAACCAAACCTTTTCCCCTACTCAAAACATGGCCCAAGCCTATCAACAACCCCAATACCCCATGTTCCCATATGCTCGAGCTTGTTTCAATTGTGGCGACCCTACCCACTTTAGAAACACATGCCCCCAATTGGTTAATGTTATCAACACTCAAGCCCAATCAAACCCAATTAACCAAGTAAACCAAGAAAACCCAACCACTATGCCACCAGCAAGAGGAAGAGTCTTCAATATCAACGCCAATGCTGTCAAAGATAATGACGGCCCAAACGAAGATACTCAACTAGTCCTCTTCGCCGAAGATCCAGATTCAACTCCTATCGTTTAGTTTTATGTTTTTTCTTTATCACATGTGTAGACTGTTAGAATAATTATGGTATATTATATATTATATATTGTTTTCAGTATATGCTTTTGCCGAGGCCGCAGCTCCCCATCCATCGGGTTGAGTTTGATCCCCATTTTATTATGCGGTTGATCAGGGCGTGCCCGCACGATCGGCTCCGTTTGTTTGAGCCTTGATCGGTTATTTCATTTTACATTTCAATACATGCAATACGTTCGGCTCCGTTTGATTGAGCCTTGAGCGCACATTTCAATTTACATTTCCAGTTCATGCAATACGTTCGGCTCCGTTTGATTGAGCCTTGAGCGCACATACAATTTCATTATCAGTATCTTGTGGTTGTGGTGTTTGTAGTAGAGTCGCATCGAACTAACCATAACTTGCCGATAAAGTCAATGAAAATTTGACAAGGATATGGTGGATACGCCGATGGTACTTCCTATATATAAGTATTCTTGTCAAATGATCGGAGGCATTATCAGGCGGTTATGAGATGTTCCATGCATAGGCTGTTTGTGTGATGGTTGTTTAGATTAAGTTGTTCAATTTCAGTACATTCATTACGTTCGGCTCCGTTTGATTGAGCCTTGAGCGCACATACAATTTCATTCAATACGTTCGGCTCCGTTTGATTGAGCCTTGAGCGCACAGACAATTTCATTATCAGTATCTTGTGGTTGTGGTGTTTGTAGTAGAGTCGCATCGAACTAACCATAACTTGCGGATAAAGTCAATGAAAATTTGACAAGGATATGGTGGATACGCCGATGGTACTTCCTATATATAAGTATTCTTGTCAAATGATCGGAGGCATTATCAGGCGGTTATGAGAGGTTCCATGCATAGGCTGTTGTGTGGTTAAGTTATTCATTTTCAGTACATGCAATACGCTCGGCTCCGTTTGATTGAGCCTTGAGCACACAATTTCAATTTCAGTACTTTCAATACGTTCGGCTCCGTTTGATTGAGCCTTGAGCGCACATCCATTTCATTTTCAGTACATGCAATACGATCGGCTCCGTTCGATTGAGCCTTGATCGCACAGATATGTTTCATTTCAGTATTTTTATGTTTGTTGTATTGGTTGTAGAGTTATAGGACTAATCATAATTCACTGATAAAACCAATGAAAATTTGACAAGAATATGGAGGATACGCCGCTGGTACTTCCTATATATAAGTATTCTTGTCAAAGGATCAGAGGCATTATCGGACGGTTATGAGAAGTTCTATGTAGGATTTATTAGTTTCTTGGTAACCAATCATAACTTGTGGATAAAACTAATGAAAATTTGGCAAGAATATGGTGGATACGCCGCTGGTACTTCCTATATATAAGTATTCTTGCCAAAGGATCAGAGGCATTATCAGGCGGTTATGAGAAGTTCCATGTAGGATTTAGTATTGCCTTGGTTGGAATTTATGTTACATTTATATCATCATGTTATTTAAAGAGATTGGATTGTGATCCATTTCTACATAAACTAACCTCTCCATCATAACAAACGAGAGAGGAACTTCCATCATTCAAACATATATGCTATCAGAATGTGGATTCAAATATTTGCTGTTGTGTTTATTCATGTTCAAATATTTGCTGATGTGTTTATTCATGTTCAAATATTTGCTGATGTGTTTATTCATGTTCGAATATTAGCTGTTGTGTTTACTTATGTTCAAATATCAGTTGTTGTGTTTTTATTTATGTTCCATATAGGTTGTAGTGTTAGAAGTTTTGCCTTAGGATATAACCATACTTTCCCAAACGTATCTAAATTCTTATGCATGATATCATTTTTAGCAAATCATTTCTGCTTATCAATACTTATACAGTAGGCAACAAAAAGCGATTCCTGAATAGGGTACTTAACCCTTACAAGGAACGTTACCGCCTCGAACAAAAACTTAAACCCTCATTTTTTCTGAGCTTACAACTGTCAAACAAAACATCACCATCCTTTTTAGTCAAAATATATCATTATTTAAATTTCGGGACGAAATTTCTAAAAAGCAGGGGATACTGTAACATCCGTCAAAAACGGATTTACCAAACCCGCTCCGTTTATCAACCGAACAGTCAGTCAAAATTTTCGTTGCGAATTTAATGCCCAAAATAATTTTAAACGATACGTAATCAATTATTATACAAGAATATATAATTAGCTTTTGAAAAACTGTCAAAAATCGCAAAATAAAAATATAATACCTCTGCCGGGTTTCGAACCCGGGTCAATGAGCGGTCCGGATACAAGACTTAACACACACACACAAACCACTGCGCCACTTGTTCTGTTTGGTAAATATTGAAACCATTTAATTCATAAAGTGACATAACGAATTCAAAAACCGGCGCCCAACAGTTCAGTCGTCGGAATCCCGGAAATCTCGCGAGTTTTTAACACCATTTTCAGTTATAACGTAAATCATTATTAGAACATCGGTTATAACCGATGTTTGAAGTCCGCGACCAAACCATAACTGCCGGAAAATTTAAATCGATAAATACAGTCGGAAATCAGACCAGGTTCATTGACGATTTGTTCTATAAATTCACCCACAACCCACTGCAAACCTTTTCGCTCAAAAACACACCTTTTCTCGGCGTAATTCCACTCGCCGGAATTTCCCTGCTCATCGCCGGAAAACCGGTTTCTCCATCCCTGAGCCTCACTGAGCCTCTGAGCTTATACCGGAGATACCCACACCCTTTGTAAGTTTCCTGGAGACTCGCTGCTACAAGGAACACGTCGCCGGAGGTGATTGCTGTCGCCGGAGTTTCTGCCGGAAAACAGAGAGTCCAGTCGGTATACCTCTCCGCCCAATTTCTTTTTCTTTTCACATTTATCTCACCGTAATGAACTGAAACACACTAATAAACTGATAAAAACCTTGAACCAGTCGATTTCTGATTTCTGGTTCTAACTTGACGAGGAAGACGATGACCGCTATAACGTATAAGTATAATTAAAATCAGGATATTACTCGGGTTAGACACACAGTCCAGCGGTGGACTGTGTGCACATAAAACGCAAAGGTCTCGAGTTCGAATCCCGTCTCACACACGCTGCCTTAATAAAAATCATTTTTTTGTTAAACTGAACCGGAGTCGCCACAGTTATATGTTAAGTATATTAATAACCGGAATAATAACCAAGCTAGACACACAGTCCAGCGGTGGACTGTGTGTTTGTTTATATCACAGGTCACGAGTTCGAGTCCGGTCTTCTGCACCGACTCGGACAATTATCTAGTCTTTTTAAATAAGGCAGAAAAGGAAACAAATAATTTGTATTTAAGTATAATAAAAATCGAATTATATAACATGTTAAACACACAGTCCAGCGGTGGACTGTGTGTTAGATTAAACCACAGGTCCCGGGTTCGAGACCTGTGGAGTGTATGTCCGATTCGCTTAAAACTGTTTTTTTAAAATAAAATGATTTTCGGTTTAAACTAATTAATATATATATATAATTAAAATCAGATTTATAATGGGTTAGACACGTAGCTCAGTTGGTAGAGCTGCGTGCACGCGTACGGGAGGTCTCGGGTTCGAGCCTCACTCAGCGCACTTGTATTCCGAATTGAACCGGTCAACGGTCAGGTCAACGGTCAGTCAAACGGTCAACGGTCAGAAAAAAATCAAATTTTTTATTATTTTTTATTTAATTATTTTAATTAAAAATCAAAATACTTAAAAATAACATTTTTAAGGTTAGAAAATAGCCTCAAACTCACAAAAATACAACCAACAATCCTACTAAAATAGATTAATAAAATCCGTTACTTACCAAACCATAATGCGATTTATCTAGGTTAATTTCACTCGTGGTTAAAACCACTTCGCGTGCATTCAACGTCATCAACTGGACGCACCCACTGTGAGTGAATCTTACAACTCCCCCTTTTAAATTACACGTTTTGGGGTGTGTCATGTGTTATGAAAATAATTAATTTATTTATTTAAACTTGTGCCATACCACATCATGACCTAAACTTAGATTGTTTTTATTGTTGTGACTTATTTATTTCCTTTTGTCAAATTATATGAAACTCATACATTAAGCCCATCAGTTCCTCGTGGGAGACGAGTAGAACATCGCGTGCTTCAAATCAAATTCATTATTGTTCATGTGTGTATCCTTGAGTTTATATTGTTTGTAGTTGTGTCATTCATATTATTATGTTTATGCAATTCAATCATCAGGCCCCTCAGTTCCTCGTGAGAGACGAGTTGAGCATCGCGTGCCTCTAATTGTTCCATTATTATTCATGAGTATTTCATTCAATATCTTATGATTGTTGATTAAGTTACATCTATTTTTACTCATGTTTGGTTGTGCACATATTTCATAATCAATTTAAATAAATTTGTTCAAATGTTTTCCATAGGATTCACTCGCCAACATTATGTTGATCCAAAAACCTTTTACACATGATACAGGTGAACAGGTTGAAGCAAGGAAAACATAGGATATGCCTTAGAAGAGAACAAAGAAGTTTAGATTGTTAGTTAGATCATGTTGTAACATTTATTGTAAAATTCCATTTAATTTGTATTAATGAATATGAAACGCTTAATAAATGTCATGAGCTTTGATGATAACCCAATCATGCCCCGATCACCTTTTCCGCTGCGGGTCGGGGTGTGACATGTTGGTAGCAGATTTAAGTGGTGGTGAAAAGCGTTGTGGGGGTATGTGGAGGTGGTGGTGGTCCAGTGGAGTGTATGGAGGTGGTGGTAGGTGGGTGGTGGTGGTGTATGGAGGTGGTGGCATAACCCTTCTATCTATTTAGATTGTAAAGAGAAAGAGAGTGAGACAGAAAGTTAGTTAAAGGAGGAATAGTGAATGTTGAGATGGAGGTAAAGGGGGGGGTATCTTTATTATTTTAGTATTTAGGGTAAAATGACTAAAATACCCTCATGTGAGGTCCATTTCGTCATATTTAACCATGAAAATTATCTGAGCTTGGACTAAGGGATATAACGTGCAAGAGTTTGCAAACACCAAGTACGTTTTTTGTACTTTTTGAAGACAAAGACATGCTTTGCAATCTGGTGTCAACATAAAGGACGATTTTTGTAACCTACTCTAACTACTGTGCGTAGTTAAATATTTTTATGCTATAAGCTAACATGTAATAATAACTAACTTATTTTCAAATTATCTTATTATTTTTATAGTTGAATTTGTGATCACATTTGATAAACGCTTCAAGTTTAATCGTTAGCAACTCCAAGGCACGATAACTAATAAGTTGTATAACAAAATGTAGAAAATGTGAACAAGATGGGTGAGGGGTGAGGACATAATTAAACAATGACATGTGTTTAGCTTGTGTGCATAACATATTGATTTTTTCCAATAGGAGTTAATTATACACATGTGTCAATGCTATATCGCGATTTTGTTCATTTATTTTTTCAAAATTAGGGACTTGATTTTCACTAATTACTAACCCGTAATAGACATTAAGAAAAACTAACCTGTAACATGTTTGATGAACGGAGTTGATGTTAGTTCGATTTTTTTTTGCTAAGTCTAATAAATGATCATTTTACCATTTACCTAAAAAAAATTTACCTCAACAATTTCCAATATTGCATGCAAGAAAATAAAAATATAAACTACCACGACAAATCCTCAACATTGCATGCGATTATTAGGGTTTTTGGTGCGCTTAGTGGTTTCACACCACATCACATTGTAGAAAAAAAATGCATTTCACGTGTCATATGATCTCACACCCTTACCCACCTCCACATGGTCTCACATGGTTTCACAACTATCATTTCAACCTTTCTCCACCATGTGGAGAATCCCACGTCGTGGACTACACAACACCACACTTTCGTGGTGTTCCACTTATGGTAAATGATTTAAGCTTGGATCCACAAGTGAGAAATACAAGGCGGACCAGATGGTCGTACCATAAAGGTGAACTTCAAACCTAAACTCCTAACGTTTGAATGTAAGGACACATATCCATTGCATCATCCATAGAAAACAAGTTAATAACTGAAGTCCGTTGTACGGATCGTTCTGGTCCTAATTTGGAAAACCTAAGGTAAACGTGCGGAATCCGTTTGCATAGGCGACATTGGATACAAGTTTTTACTGATTAATCATTATTTCATTAATGTGTAGACCTTACAGATCCTAGAAACACTTGGACAGAGCTTCGCCATCCAGTACACAAAATCTCTGAATCTTACAAATGAGAAATCAAGACTCCTATTTATAGGAGAACAAGTTCGCTCCAAATGTGGTTAGGTCAAGTTCGGGCGAACTTGACTCACAACATACATAATCTTAACATTTCGCTCCTAAACCAGACTCGACGTTATACAATGACGTAGGCAACAGTCATATACATCAACAGACTCCCCCTTGGATGTTGCCGTAGTCATCATTCTTCAATTAAATTCCAGAGTCTTTAATATTCTCTTGACCTTTATTTCTTGAATAACTTTAACTTCCTTGATCTTCATATCTTCTACAATCCTATTCTCTTTTCTGGAGCTTGTCTTGATAAAACTTTAATCACCATGCTCCCCTTACTTTAAGCTTTCTGGTATCTTCAATCAATGTTTTTATCTAGCTTCCCCTTAAAATCTACTTCCTGTTTCAAAGTTCTTTCAAACACTCAAAGAAACATTTCAAATTCAAACTTTGAAACTTTTAAACACAAACTTTTCAAATTTTAATCTTCTTATCAGTGTCACACCCCGACCCGCAGCGGAAAAGGTGATCGGGGCATGATTGGGTTATCATCAAAGCTCATGACATTTATTTTAACGTTTCATATTCATTAATACACTTTAATGGAAAATTACAATCAATATTACATCATGTCCTAAATATCAATCTAGGCTTCATTGTTTTCTTCTAAGGCATTTCCTATGTTTTCCTTGCTTCATCCTGTTCACCTGTATCATGTGTAAAAAGGGTTTTTGGATCAACAAAAAGTTGGCGAGTGAATCCTATGGAAAACATTTGAACAAGTTTATTTAATTGATTATAAAATAAAGTGCACAACCACACATGAGTAAAAATAGATGTAAACTTATTCATCAATCAATTTAATATTAAACAATACACACATGAACAATAATGGATCGTTTAGAGGCACGCGTTGCTCAACTCGTCTCTCACGAGGAACTGATGGGCCTAATGAATGAATTGCATAAACTTGACAATATGAAATACATAACTACAAACAATATAAACTAAATAATACACACACGAACAATAATGGATTTGTTTTGAGGCACGTGTTGCTCAACTCGTCTCACACGAGGAACTGATGGGCCTAATGAATGAATTGCATATAAATAGACAAAATGAAATACATAACTGCAAGTAATGTATACAATCTAAGTTTAGATCACAATATGGTATGGCACAAGTTTAAATAAACGAGTTAATTTTATGACACATGACACACCCCAAAACGTGTAATTAAAAAGGGGAGTTGTAAGATTCACTCACATTGGGTGCGTTCGTTGATGATGTTGAATGCGCACGAAGTGGTTTTAACCACGAGTGAAATTAACCTAGATAATGGCATAATGTTTCGGTAAGTAAACGGGTTTTATTAATCCATTTTAGTAGGATTGTTGGGTGTATTTTTGTGAGTTTAAGGCTATTTTCTAACCTTAAAATGTTATTTTTAAGTATTTTTAATTGATTTTTAATTAAAATAAATAAATAAAAATAATAAAAAAATGTTGACTTTTTGACCGTTGACCATTGACCATTGACTGTTGACCGGTTCGCATGTGTAATTGTGTGCGCTGGGTGAGGCTCGAACCCGAGACCTCTCGTACGCGTGCACGCAGCTCTACCAACTGAGCTACGTGTCTAACCCGAAATATTTCTGTTTTTAATTATATTTATATACTAATTAGATTAAACTGAAAATTATTTATTTTTAAAAACGATTTAATGCGTCGGACCGGTTCGCTCCACAGGTCTCGAACCCGGGACCTGTGGGTTGAGTTAACACACAGTCCACCGCTGGACTGTGTGTCTAACTTGTTAAATAAACTGATTTTTATTATACTTATATACTAACTACCTTATTTCGTTTCTGCCTTAAATAAAAAGTTTGATAATTGTCCGGACCGGTGTAGTAGTCCGGACTCGAACTCGTGACCTGTGATTAAACATTCACACAGTCCACCACTGGACTGTGTGTCTATCTTGGTTATTATTCCGGTTTTTATTAAATTTAACATCTTACGCAGTGACTCCGGTTCGGTTAAAAAAAAGAACATTTTTATTAGGGCGAAGGTGCGTGGGACAAGATTCGAACTCGAGACGTAAGCATGTTTTATGTGCACACAGTCCACCACTGGACTGTGTGTCTAACCCGAGTTATATCTTGATTTAAATTAAACTTATATGCTACCGAAACTTCGTCTTCTTCGTCAGTCTTAACAAGAAACGATGACTGACTGGTTCAACGATTTTAATCATGTTCTTTAGTGTGTTTCAGTTAATTACAGGTGAGATATATAAAAAGAATGAAAGATTAAGTGTTAGATATACCGAAACTGGACTCCTCTGTTTCTCCGGCGAAACTCCGGTGACAGCAGAAACTTCCGGCGACGTGTGTCCTGCGGCAGAGAGTCTTCAGCAAGCTTGAGATGGATGTGAGTGGCTTCGGTATAAGTTCTGGGTGTTCAGTAAGGCTCAGAAGTGAAGGGCTCGGTTTTCCGGCGAGGTGCAGAACTTTTCCGGCGAGTGGAATTACGTCGGGTAAAGGTGCGGTTTTGAGCGAAAAAGCTTGCAGAGGTTCGAGGAGATATTTATAGGGCAGGTCATCGATGAATTTGGTCCGATTTCCGACTTGATTCGTCGGTTAGAAACTTTCCGGCGGTTATAACTTGTGTCGCGGACTCAGGCATCGGTTATAACCGATGTAGTGATTAAGGTTTACTTTATAACTGAAGTAACCGTCCAATCTTAGCGAGATAGTCGGAATTTCCGACGACTGCAATTGGGCGCGTCGGTTTTGAATTCGATTCTCATGTTATGAATTAATTGTTTCCATTAATTAACAAAAAACACTAGTGGCGCAGTGGTTGGATGGTTAAGTGTTAAGTTATTGTTGACCCGGCTGACTGACCCGGGTTCGAAACCCGGCAGTACCATTTTATTTTTATTTTATTATTTTTAACAGTTTTTCAAAAACAAATTATATATCCCCATATACTTATTAATTATGTATCGTTTAAAATTATTTTGGGCATTAAATAAGCAACGAAATTTTTAACTGATTGTTCGGTTAATAAACGGAGCGGGTTTGGTAAATCCGTTTTTTGACAGATGTTACAATCAGTTATAATCTCTATCAGTTAATCAAGTCCAAATTAATGACCTTGAATATCTGATATATGTCTCAAGTTCAACTTAATGATATTGATTAAATATTTTGACATTAAACTGACACATTCATTCAAATGTAAAATTCAAATTAATGAACTTTTTAAACGTTTCAGAATAATCTCAACCAATTTTTATATTTTGTTTAGCAACTCTAGACTTTGAAAATTAGTTTTTCATGAACAGTGGTCGAAAAAAAGATAATATAATCTTTTTGTTTTATGAAATGAATATCAAACTCAATCTATGTATAAACATATTTACAAACATATTTTTGTTTAGTTTGTGTTTAAAAGATCATATCAGTTTTTGAGACATATCACTAGTATCATTGACCTTTTGAGACTTTAAGTTTTAAACAAATTTACCTAGATTGTCGATATGTTTGTCCTCTTAAACTTCAACACATGTCTCAATTGTTCCAATATACGTTATGTAGAATTAAGAAACTTGACTTAACTATGGTTCCCATCTCAGAATATACTCCCATATCAAGATTCCCTAGATTTCATCTTACAGGTGAGTATAGCGTAATTGATATCTATATCTGGGTTAAGCGAGACCTTGAGAACTCAGGTTAGTACCATCGTACCGACAGAGAGATGAAGGCTCGACTTATAAGGTAGTGTTCTAAAATGGAATCTTTTTGTACTGCAATTGTAGCATTTTTCGATATTTTCAATTGAATGCAGTTTTAGAGTATTTTTGTAAAAGCATTATAGAAGTTCTAGGCTATTGCTTCTGCAAAATCAGAAATACCCCAGATATCAATCATCTATAAAGACCTCGTATCTCAGGATCAGGCAATCTCTCAAACAAAATTTCGGAGTACTAAGTCCATATATCCGAGAGATGTTAATCCACAAGTTTAAGCAGTTGTAAAATTTAGTTTATATCCCGGAAACAATTTACTGAACATGTAAAGCCTATCAACACATCCACAGTAAGACTTGTTTAAACTTTTAAACTTTACAAATCCTTAGCATACTGTGATCCACTGATGTACTATCATTTCCTTTTATCCACAAAACTCTTTTTGCCTTTTTCAATGTTTTTGTACTATTCGTATTTAAAATGTTTTTGGATTTTCTGAAAATTTTTTCTCCCCCTAAAATTCAAAAACATATTTTTGGAATTTTTATTTATAGAAAAACATTGACCAACCGATGAGAATCACTTCAATTCGCCATCCGTTACTGCTTTACAAATATCTTTTAAGCACACTCCCCCTCATGATGACAAAAACCTTGACACTTTTGTGTTTATAACAATTTACTGAACATGAGTTTTGTCTTGTTCAACAGTGAGGGTTCTGTGAAAATTTTTAAATTTTTATTCAAAAAATTTGTAAAATTTTTCAAGTAAACGTTATTAGAATATGTTTTCGAAAATATTTTCTCCAAAAATTTTCAAAATTTTAAAGTAAACATTGTTGGAATATGTAATAAGGCCTTTATATAGAACTTGATAGCCCAACCCATTTCATTGTGTGCCACGGAAATCCATTCTCGCTAATTTACTTTCTTCTCAGAAGTTTCTGCACAAAAATTCAAATAGTTAGTTGAATAGTGACACACAAGCCTTTGAAGTCTTAGGTGTTATTTCTTCAACCTTAATTTTAACTTTTTTCACAATCAGGTTTATTTTGGACTTTCTAAAGTTTCGGAAAGTCCTCTAGACTTTCAATTTTCACTGATTGTGTAAATTCTTTTTCTTTCGCCAACCATGATTGATTTTTCGTTAAAGCTTTCTTGAAATACAATGTAGAAACTTTTTGTTCATTACTATTCGAGGTTTCACCAGTTTCAAAATTTGAAAACTTAGTAATAACTGGTTTCACCTTGTTTGTAATTTCTGTACATTGTTTCCAAACATGGTTGGTACTTTCAAATCTTCAAGATTTTTCTTATCAATATGAACATGTTTAGGATTAATTTGAGAACATTTTCTAGCAATGTGTTCAGTTACTCCACATTTATGACACTTCCTGTTCTCATACTCATCCTTTTTAGCAAACCATACACTCAAATCATAACATTGATTTGATGTGTGGTAACCATCTTTCTTGTTTCTTCTAAAAGCATGATTTGACGTTGCAGCACTGTGGTCCGACCTGCACCACTTATTTTCAGATTTTTTTGAGTTTTTATAATGATTGGATGATCGTACCGATGAGCTTTTATGTTTCTTTTGAAAATTTTTAAAACTTTGTTTTTCCTTTTGTTTTCGTTCTCCATTCTGCTTAGAAGGTTTTTGCGTTGGGCATTCACCTTTTTCAGTAGATTGTAGAACAGTTTCTTGAAAATTTTCTTTTATTTTTAAAATATTTCATTTTTATCTTTTTAGCACTTTCATCATCAGTATCATCATCACAATTCTCAATCATGACCTTGTCATAATTTGTGACTTTATCACTTATTGGAATTTTTTTTTTTATTTTCGTTGATCGGTTTTGGACATATATGATCCAACATTAATGATGAGGTCACAAAATCTTTCAACTTCTTTTCTAAATCAACAACTTTATTTTTAGCATTCTAAACATCTTGTTCAAGTTTCCTGATTTTTTTCAAGATGCGAGTTTATTATAATTTGTTTTTCAAAATCATTTTTATTTAAAACAGATTTTTCATTTGCTAAAATTTTTATTCTATTTTCAAAAATCTTTTCATTTTCTTTTAACTTTTTATTTTCTAATGCCAATATTTCCATATCTTTCAAAAGTTTGACATTATCAGATCTGGATTCTTCACAATTTGAGCACACAGATTCAGAACTTGAAGCTTCATTTGTTGATACACTTGATTCTTCATTCTTTAGAGTTGAATCTATCTTGAATGTACCTGCAGAAAATTGAACAACTTCAGAATTATTATCCTTCTTTAGTTTTAAAAATTTCATACTCTCAATTACAGGAATAAATCCATAAAGATGACTAATGGTAAATCGACATTTCTTTCTTGACTCTTTCAGGAAATTATCCCATTCTGATGGTAATGCATTCTCTAATTTTGAAAACTTATCTTCAAGTCTGTTATAACATCCATCAGAACGGTCTAAATACCTATGCATGACATTAAAACGTTTTATTAGCTCAAGCCGATTCATCTTTTTTAATTTAAACATTTCAAATCTTTTTTTCCAAATGATCAAACATTCATGATGATTCAAATCAGAAGATAATTCTTCCCAATCATTCATTTTTTCAAAATTAATATATCTCATTTCCAAAGAAAATTTTAGTTTTCAAAAGTTTTATGCAAAATTTCACTTTTTAATCGACAATTTTAACGTATCGGGTCGCTAAAAACGTTTAAAATTTTTCCGAAAACTGTTTTTACCAGATTAGAGCTTTAAACTCGTCTCGTCAATACGAACTCAACGATGTATAATGTCCGAGACTTTTTTGGAATTTTCATGCCTTTTTTTAGAAACCTTGGATAAGTTCGGGCGAACTTGTCACAGCTTGTGAAAATCAGCTACTTAACAAGTTCGGGCGAACTTGTATTGAGATTTATGAACACCCTGAGAACAAGTTCGAACGAACTTATGTGAAAACTCAAGAGAAACAGCAAGTTCGGGCGAACTTGTAAAGAATTTCAACAAATTTTGATCAAGTTCAGGCGAACTTGATTAAATTTGATGAAAAACAGCTAAGTTCGAGCGGACTTGAGTGAAAATATTTGAAAAATCACTCAAGTTCGTGCGAACTTGATGAAAAATCACTCAAAAAGTGAATTTTTCAGTCAAGTTCGAGCGAACTTGATGATAAGTTCGAGCGAACATGTGTTTTCAAACATGGTTTTTTTCAAATTATCGACATGAATTCGTTAATTTTAAGTTATGATCTTTCAAGGGTTTTATTATTATGGATTTTACGTATTATACTTGAAAATTAGTCCATTTTGTCCGTGTAATGTCCAAGAAAAGTTTAAAAAGAATGAAATGTGTAGAAGATGAGATGTTCTATGTCCAATGTCTTCAAATTAGGCCACTCCTGCTCTGATACCAATTGAAGGTACGTTGTAAGGATCGTTATGGTCCTAATTTGGCAAACCTAAGGTAAACATGCGGAATCCGTTTGCATAGGCGACATTGGATACAAGTTTTTACTAATTAATCAATGTTTCATTAATGTGTGGACGTTACAGATCCTAGAAACACTTGGACAGAGCTTCGCCGTCTAGTACACAGAATCTCTGAATCTTACAAATGAGAAATCAAGACTCCTATTTATAGGAGAACAAGTTCGCTCCAAATATGGTTAGGTCAAGTTCGGGCGAACTTGTCATAGCCATGACAAGTTTGGGCGAACTTGTCCTTCCCACTACAAGTTTGGGCGAACTTGACTCACAACATACATAATCTTAATGTTTCGTCCTAACACAGACTCGACGTTATATGATGACGTAGGCAACAGACATATGCATCAACAATAACGCCTTGATAATCAATATTGAATACACCCTTTAATTCACAACAAAAAATAGTGACCCTTGTTCTCAAATAACATAGAGCAACGTATACAAAAATAGTGACCCTTATATACAAACAAAAACAACCAAATGTAATCTCACTCATAGCCAACGCTAGGTCTAGGGGAGGGTAGGGTAGGATGTAGGCAAACATTACATTATCTCAAGGGATAAAAAGGCTTCTTCCATTGAGACCCTCAACTTCAAAGCCACATATAGACATAAGAGACAGACGAAACATAGAATGCACATAACTACTTTAAAAACAACAAGAAAACATAGGGTACTAAAAATATTATTTCTAAAGCTACCAAACAAGGAATATGTGAGAACATAACATATACCACATCATATAGTCACGCAAGCAAGTGATAATATGCAAAACATGCTAATATAACTGAAAAGTAAGGATGCAAACGAGTTGAGTGGCTCACGAGCTACTCGAGCTCGGCTTGAGAAAAATCTTAAAACGAGTCAAACCTTATCGAGCCAAGCATGAGCCTAAAATAAAGCTCATTTATTTATCGATCCCGAGCTCAAGCCTGACATGTGAAGTTCGTCAGGCTCGTCGAGCCTTGGTGTAAACGAGCCGAATCGAGCTTATTTAAACTTGTTTACGAGTTGAGCCCGAACCTAAAATAAGCTTGTTTTAGTGAACGCACCAAAGCCTGAGCTTCATTTATTGAGCTCGCGAGCCTAAAAGATTTTATTACATATTTATATTATTTTTATTAAATATATTAACTAATAGATAATAAACGCCGAGCTCGAGCTTAAGAAACTACCAACGAGGCAAGCTCGAGCTCTCATAAGTTAATTGAGGTCAAGCTCGGGTCTAGTCGAGCTCGAGCTCGGCTCGTTTGCACCCCCACTTAAAAGGAAGGCTCCTAAGACAATACTTTAATGCCCGAACCGCCTAAAGTCCTTAACCCTAATCCTACGTCTCCACAAACACCTATTTTCGACCATGATCCTCTCCTCTGAGAGGTGCAAGTCTATCAAATCCTGTCTAATTCGCTCCTCCTAAGTCTGTTTTGGTCTAACTCTACTCCTTTTTCCCTCTACGGTAAGAGTTTCCATGGTTCTATTTGTGGCTGATATTTGTCTCTTCCTGACATACCTAAACCATTTCAATATCCCATTCCCTATCTTATATGCTATACTAGCTACCCTAATCTATCCTTAAAAACCTCATTTCTTATCATGTCCTGTTTCTTTCTTTCTTCAAACACCTTTTTGTTTTTCTATATTGTAGCGATGGAAACAAAAGAATACGACTTTATTAAATATCACTGCTTGAATAATGGAAATAAATGCTTTTCGCCGTAGAGAAACAAGTAACCTGCCGCCACGAGTAGCTTGTTCCGACTGACCTACTGCTTATTCATAAACTCGCCACACACGAATTGTTAATTTGCCGCCAATTAGTTCGCTCACAAGACCTGAACTCGCCTCTGAACATCTTTTTTTAACCGAAAAAACACTTCTCTCCGAGTTGCTATGTCGCTGCACGAACAACCTACTCGTTGTCCGCCACCGTAATAGCACCACGCCGCTACTCTGACGAACCAGTACCACCGATCTCGAGTGCTCGTTTGGTTCGACGATTGAACTTGGCTCTGATACGAATTCAAGTCCCAGTCGATACTTAAACCGAACTGAATATTATGGCTAACTCCCACAATATTTTTAAAGATCAAGTCCTGATATATTTCTTGTCTTGCACTCCAAGCAATACTCCTAGCCATCCTTCACGCATGTAAGCCACGGATATACTAGGAATTCCCAACATTCACCCACTGAATTTCTGAGCCGTATACGGGATGTCTTCAACACCAAGTAGATCCCGCATCTTCTTGTACTTGTTTTTCGCAAGTGCCTTCTTTGTCAACGGTTTTCGTATTTGTGTTCCAACCATGCACGCTTTGCACACCTTATTCTCGTGACGAATCTTTGGAACTAAAACCATCCCATTCATTTGCTCCAATGTCTTGAAACTAGCATGCCCGAGTCTCGCATGCCATAACCACGAATCTTCATTGATTTTCGTCATAAGACAAAAGGGAGTGCCCACTTTCAATTTCATCTTGTACAAACGATCTTTTGAACAAGCTACTCGCATCAATAGTTTTCCACCACTATCGAACATCATTAGAAAATTATCTTTCATTCGAATTTCGCATTCAAATTCGGTTGCTTGGCCCAAACTCATCACGTTACTCTGCATATTTGGGATATAATAAATATCGGTTAAAAGCCTTGTTCACCGGTTTTACCTTCAAACAAAATTGATCCTTTTCCTTTAATCGTCACACGCCAACTGTCAGCAAACTTCACGCTTCCAGTTATTCGCTCGTTTAGCTCTGCAAAATAACCCGGTTAACCGTCATGTGGTTGCTAGCTCCGTTATCAAGGTACTAAACACCTTTTTCACTAGAATCGACTTCAAATTTCTTTGGCAAAACCTTTTCTTCGTTTAAAAAGATAGTTTCTTGATCGGTCTTCATCATAAAAAATGTTTTGTCAACCTTAGTACTCGTTCCTCGGCTTGTGCCATGTTCGCCTCGTTATTTTTGAATCAATCTTGACATCTTGAAACAAAGTGTCCATATTTGTCACATTGTAACATTTAATTCCCGATAAGTCACGTTTTTATCCTTTTTCTTTCCGTTGTCTCGGGTCTTATATTCTTCTTTTTGACCGTGATTATGGGTGTTATCCCGACCACGACCACGCCCTCGCGACGAGTGAGATCCTTAACCTCGACCCCTACTAGAATCACGTCCACGGCTAGAAGAAGATTAAGATTTAGAAAACAATAACTTACCCGAATTTTCATGTGCGATATCTTCTTCTTTGATCCTCTCTTCATAAGCTTTTAGTCTACTTACCACATCTTCATACCCGACCGTTTTCAAGTCCAAAACTTGTTCAAGCGAGGCCACAATGTGAATAAAACACCTTGGCAGACTAGTAAGAAATTTCTTAACCATTTTTCGTTCTTCAATCTTTTCTCCTAGTGTGGCCGCCTTAAAACAATAGACGACAACTTTGAGGCATACTCATCAATCATTCCGTTATCCCTCATCTTTAAACCATCGAATTCACTTTTTAAGGTTTGAAGTCTTGCTTCTTTCACACGTTCCGCATCGAGATTTCTTGACTGAATTGCTTCTCACATCTCCTTTGCTGACTTCAAATTCCGATCTGTAAAATTTGTTCCTCCGGTATCGATTGAAACAAAAGAGCCTTTGCCAGGTTATTTTTCTTCGCATCATTGGAACCCGGATCAATTGTCACACCCCGATTTCCACGTAGATCCCGGTGGGGAGTACCGTGATGTAAGATTGATACCATTATAACCAAACAACACAGAGTAACACATCGGAAGTCTTGGAATAAAATAACTATTACAAACCGAGTGTTCAAAGTTCAAAAATAAATCTACAGACGGTTCGTAATAAAGATCCACAGGCGGATCATAAAATTGTACAAAAGTGATCAACAGACTTTGGGCACAACTAAGGACTTGCAAGATCCTCCTATGTCGATACCGAGCAGCTCCCAGCCTATGTACGTGTTGTACTTGTAGCTTAGTCTTTTGAAAATACGTCAGTTTACACTGGTAAATACAAATAACCGACAAATTTTGAAAATCTTTTCAAAATTGTTTTAAGTGCACATGGCACATTTTTATAAATAACTTGGGATAATTCAAAATGATCTTGTATACAGTTTTACAGGTCTGTCAATACATATGGGGTCCGGTGCAAAAACCGAATAACATGATTAACCGACACGCCACTTAATCAACTCACAAGGAGTATATAAAATAAGTTAGCATTTGCATCTGACGGGTGTATGCCTACACCCCGTGCTTAGGTCGTGGCATTAGTAACTTAAATGAGCCGAGGATATCTAGGACACGGTCGAGTTAACCCCTAATGTTTAAGTTATCAGACAATACAGATTAAAACGGGTTATGAGGTTTAGTTAAATCAAAATCCGACAACATGATCCCATACCCTGCCAAGCGGTAATAATTTACCGTATCCCAAGCCCGTATAGGGAAAATAGGTTAAAGTATTTATCCTGAGCTAGTTCTTCAAAAGATTTAATAACTCAGCCATTAATCAAATAGATAAGTAAAGGTAGCAATCTACTGGAAGGCTCTAGTCTGGAATGATGGTATTAATAACAAATTAGAATGCTAACGGGTCCTATTTAAGTCATAGACTCAGACCGGCTAGCCTTAATAATGAAAACAGTACGATACGCTAGATTAAACGATGACCATAATAGAATGTAGTTTAAACCTGACAAGTACTAAGACTTGTATAATGTGGGTAAACTATTTACATTCTGAAATTTGAGATAAAAATGATAAGGTTAAACCCGTTTCGGTTAAATTACGTAAACTAGTCACGTAGGCTTAACCGTAGATATATAGGCGATATCGGTAACCGGATGAGTCATATAAAGTTTCATATGCCATTACACTTTAAACATGTTATAGTATCAGTAGGATATCAACATGTATGCCCGTTAAGGTTTTAAAATTAAGTTATGTCTCATAAGGGCGTTTTGGTCATTTTACAACTTATAAAAGGAGCTTGCAAGTAAATGATGTCATGGTCATAAACATTCTTGGAAAAATAGTTAATTTGTGATTTTATATCAGTAGGATATCAAATATATGTGTGATTTATAGTTTAGAACCAAACTATGCGTCGTAGGGACATTTTGGTCATTTCACACATAGTTTTGATAGCTTGTCTAGGATTCTGAGTTTAGAACATATACCTACTGTAAAATATTAAAAACAAGTTTTATAACCAGTAGGTAACAAGTCTTGATGGTTGGATATGGTTTTAAACCATACTTCGCGCCGAAAAGGCGACAAAGTCGTTAAATGACGAATTAAGCGATGTTTAATGAAAACTGATGCTATGATCAGGTTTGTAGATAAAGATATGTTATTTAATATAACATATCAGTAGGTAAATAGGTTTAATATAAAATCCATGATAAAACCCATTTGGGTTCCGTAAGGGCATTATCGTCATTTAAGGACTTAATACAAGAACTTGCATGTAAACTCAGTTTACAATATGATTTGATATCCCAGTTAATCTCACTTATTATATTACATTAGTAGGTAAAGAGTTTTGTGAAGAAATTATGTTTTAAACCATTCTTTGTGCCGAAAGGGCATTTTAGGCATTTTAAAACAAAATTTACGATATTTAGACAAAACTCAGGCTATGACCAGATTTATAACACCAAATATGTTAATCATGTTAACATGTTAGTACTTAATTCACTTGCATGCTCATTTATATTTAAAACCTCATTTTTAAATAAAAAGGGCAATTTAGTCAACACAAGGCATAATAATGGAACTTGCAATATAAACTCGGATTACCATATGACCATGTAATATAAGTCCAGAGGGTTATACTACAACATAATATGGTCATAATGCAACTTAGATTTAGTAGCTAAAGTTGCTAATTCGGGATAGAACTGAAAGTCAAAGCAGAAGTCAAACTTTACGACTTTCGGTTGCGAACCGACCTTAAACCTGGAATTGACGAGCCAAACATGTTTATACATGTTCTAATAACTATTACCAAGTTTTTAAGTGTTAAAACATATTTTATAACACCTACATTATCAAATTATGATTATTTTCAAAACTGACCTGTTTGACTTTTTTATTAACATAACTTTGACTCGTCAATTGACCAAGCAAACGTGATTCTCAGGAGGTGCCCTATTGCGGGATTAACACCTACCTTATTACGATCACGTAGCCATGTTTGTATCGAACAATGGCTGGACCGTAATGGTCTTAATCGAAGGTCAAAGCGTTAACGCTTTGACTTTGGCTTAAAGCCTATAAAATGAAAAGAAGAAGGTTGGAACACTTACTAGTGATCCAAAGAAAAGCTTAGAACTCAGAGGAAGCTCCCAATAACTCAGGAACTTGCCAAGATAGTATTAGAGAGGAAATGAGCAAAGGAAATGGTTCATGAGGGTTGTTATTTATAGCCAAGGGGAGTACTTGGGATCACGACAAGTGTCCAGGATATTGTGAGAGGTCTCCAGGTGGTCTTAGACGTGGCAAGGGCAGCATAATGGCGGCAGGTCGCGAGAGAGGTGGCATTTAGCAAGCAACCAAGAATCTGCCACTGGCAGTCCCTTACGGACCGTAAGGGTTATGGCTTATGGTCCGTAAGCCAAATTGGCGCCCACAGTTTTGAACCTGTTACGGACCGTAAGGACTAAGCCTTGCGGTCCATAACCTCTTCTTAGCCTCAAGCATATTCCCCTCTTACGGTTCGTTAGTACAATGGCTTACGTTCCGTAAGGGTCATTCAGAGGGCCCTAAAAATGGCATGTTGACATGTTTGATCCCTTAACTTTTGTAGTCGTCGTTCAGAGATTATAATAATAACATAACGACATTTTGGTCCCTCTCGGCCAACTCGTGGCATACGAGGATCAGCGGGACACTGTCGGGATTTAATTGGACGGGATTTTACAGGTGTTACATCAATCACATCCCAAACTCCATGAATCCCAAAAATAACCTCCATACGCATGCCCCAGATCGTGTAATCGTTGAAATTAACATCGGACACTGAAATGAAACCGGTTTCGTTTCCTTTATCGAGCATTCGAACCTTCACCCACAACCATCGTTCCTTTCTTTCATCGGTTATAGATTTTAGTAGTCCCCGGTGAATCAATTTACTGATACAACCCTTTTAACGCTGTTGTAATCGGTTTGTTTTTCGATTCCTGTCGATAACGTCGTAAGACAATCAATGGTTTCTCGTTTCCAACCTACTATAATCGATGATTAACCAGGATAAGCAACAGTTAAAAACTGTTGCCAACCTGGTCAAATCTTCTGATCTCAGATTCGCCGATCTGGTCACTGATTATTGTCTACCTCCGATCACTTGCTCGTTGTTCAGTTGCAACAAATTTGATAGCCTCTATTTGAAGGTCTGTCTTCCGCTCAGGTCACCAATAAACGCAGGTTTCCTTCTCCTATTATAGCGAGCTGCAGCTTCTCCGAGATTCCCTCTTATTTGCAGGTAAATCTCACTGTTGCAGGTTTCAATCATCAAGAACCCCTTGTTTTGCAGGTTTGTTGATCTTCGCAGGTCCCTGATTCTTTACGTTGCTCGACAGTAATCAAATCTAAAACACAGGTAATCACCTCGGTTCAAAAGTACCAATCAACCACTTGTTCGCAGGTTGATTGAATACAGGTCCAAATTTCGATCTCCGGTATCAACTTCCTCTTGCTCGCAGGTTAGTTGATTTACACAGGTAATCAACACTACACAAGTCACCATAGGTAACCAGGAGGGTACTAGAACAAGAACATAAACAAGAATGTAAATGACAAGAATGTAAAGTGTGTCACCATGATACCAAGTAGCCAAGTGAAATACAACCCGGAGAGCACACATTAACACATGTCATGTCACACCCCGACCCGCAGCGGAAAAGGTGATCGGGGCATGGTTGGGTTATCATCAAAGCTCATGACATTTATTATAATGTTTCATATTTATTATTTCAATTTAAAAGAGATCATACAATCATATCAAACAAATACAACATGTTCTATTCATCCTTCTAAACTTCATTATTTTTCTTCTAAGGCAAATTCCTATGTTTTCCTGGCTTCATCCTGTTCACCTGTATCATATGTAAAAATGGTTTTTGGATCAACAAAAAGTTGGCGAGTGAACCTTGTTAGAAAACATTTATTATTTATTTCTGGTTGTATTTAATATGGAAAAAATTGTGCAAAATTCATATATGAACAAACATAAATAAACATATCATAACAACAATTAGCATACGATATCAAACAACAACATACATTAACAAACCAACAGCATACAATAACATGTCAACTTGCATAAATATATAACATAAATGAAACTGTGCGATCAAGGCTCAATCAAACGGAGCCGATCGTATTGCATGTACTGAAAATGAAAAATGTCTGTGCGATCAAGGCTCAATCAAACGGAGCCGATCGTATGTTGGCACGCCAGGTTCACGCTCATAATGTAATGGGGAACATGCTCAACGCTCATAATGTAATGGGGAGCGGCGGCCTATGAAATTGCATGTATTGAAAATAATAAATTAAATCTATACAATAATCACACAAACAGTTTACACAGGCTGGATACACATTTATTCATGATATGATGTATGCACAATGATTTAAATATAATAAATAGTAAGACACATGATACACCCCAAAAACGTGATTTAAACGGGGAATTTGTAGAGATTCACTCACAGTGGGTGCGTTCGGTGAATGATGATGATTGCGCACGAGTTTAGAGGATTGATCGACGAGGAATAACTAACCTAATTAATAATGAAAAAGTAAGGTGAATACATGGATTTTATTAACAACTTTAATAGAATTTTTGGATATATTTTTGTGAGTTTTAGGCTATTTTCTATCCTTAAAAATGTTATTTTTAAGTATTTTTAATTGATTTTTAAATAAAATAATTAAATAAAAATAATAAAAAAAATGTTGACTTTTGACCGTTGACTTGTTGACCGTTGACCGGTTAGGTCAGTTATATGTGTGCGCTGGGTGAGACTCGAACCGGTGACCTCCCGTACGCGTGCACGCAGCTCTACCAACTGAGCTACGTGTCTAACCCGAAATATTTCTGTTTTTAATTATATTTATACACTAAATCAATTAATCCGAAATTATTTATTTTTAAAAAGGGTTTTAAATGTATCGGACCGGTGTCGTCAACAGGTCTCGAACCCGGGACCTGTGACTTAATGTTACACACAGTCCACCGCTGGAGTGTGTGTCTAACTTGGTTAAAATACAGATTTTTATTATACTTAACATCTAACGGAGTTAACCCGGTTCAGTTTAAAAAAAAAACATTTTATTACAGCGAATGAGGTTGGGACAGGAATCGAACTCGCGACGTGTGTGTGTTTATTTGCACACAGTCCACCGCTGGACTGTGTGTCTAACCCGTTTATAATTCCGATTTTAAATAATCTTATAGCATAACTACTTCGTCTTCTTCGTTCAAAACTCAGGCAACGGTTATCTAACTGTTACTTGATTAATTCGATTAATGAACAAGATGAAGAATTGAAAAGTATTGAACCGAAGATTTTGGGAAAAGAAAATACCGAACAGATCGTCTTCTTCAGAAAAATCCGGCGAAGCTCTTCGGCTCTGTTCTGGTGACCTTCGGCTGTCAATAATTAGTTTGGATGAAATAAAGGTGAAATTGAATCACTGGGTAACGACTATCAGTAGATTACATGATCATACCGGTTATCAGCGTGATTCTGAAACTTTCAGAAATTTTCCGGCGAAAACAGAAAAATCCGGCAATGTCGTCTGAGGTTGATTCCGAGCGATGAAATGGTGTTAGAATTCGTCTTATAATGGAATGAAACAGAAACATCGAGGTAATTACCGTGTATATGAGAGTCCCGGTTTTCCGGCGACTTGCAGAGAATTCCGGCGAGTGAAATTTCTTGCGACTGAGATTCTTCAGTGGTTTAAGGTGAGTGGGAGTGATGTCAGTACGAGTTCTATGATCTTATTTTTGGGTAACAAGAAAGGTGGATTGAATTCGGTTTTCCGGCGAAACTTTCCAGTAATTTTTCGGAGAATTCCGGCGACTTCCGGCGAAGTTTTCTGTGCGAAATGATGAGTGTGAGTTGAATAGATACGTGAGCCTAACTGATGAACAAGGTACAATCCCGAATTTGGATTGTATTTTCGGTTTCAATAGAAATTCAAAGCAATGAATGAAATTGATGGTTTTCTTCGGTTATAACCGACCTTACTTGTTAATGTATACGTTATGACCAAAAAGAAACGGCAAACTTTGATGGAATTGCCGGGATTTCCGGCGTGAGCGGATTTGGGCGCGTTGTGCACTGGGTTTTGATTTCCAGATTGATTTATGTATTAATTGGTTCAATATATTAACAAACATCACAAGTGGCGGAGCGGTTGTAGGGATGTGAGTTAAGTCGTTGCTGTATCTGGTTGACCCGGGTTCGAAACCCGGCTTCAGCCATTTATTTTTATTTCATTATTTTCAATACTTTTTCAAATGTAACTTTTATATTCTAATATATCTTATTAATTATGTATCGTTTAAAATTAATTTGGGCATTAAATACGCAACGAAATTTTTAACTGATTGTTCGGTTAATAAACGAAGCGGGTTTGGTAAATCCGGTTTTTGGCGGATGTTACATGTCAACGGCTAGGCGAGGTTGTGACACTTTAGAACTAGCAAACTACTTGAGATAATGATGAAAATCATCAAGTGATGTGTGGTCTCGAAGTTAGGATAGCCCAAGCTAACCAAGGTGGACCACATGAACAAGCTCATGAACTTGCATCACTTGTGAGCTTAAAGCTCTATGAAAACACAAAGTTTGTAAGGATAAATCCTCTATTTTGAATGTTTCAACCTTGTTTTTAAGCCTAACCAACCTCAAGAAGTGTTGTAAGCATTAGGACATAGGTTTGAGATGAGTTAGACTCAAGTTTGATAAGTTTAAACAAGATTTGAAAGAGTTAAAATCATAACAGAAAGTTTAGGACACTTTGGGTGCATTTCCAGGTCTGGATTCTCCATGGAGAACCCTAGGATTCAAACCCAAAGTTTGTCCAAGTAATTAGAAGAAAGAATCAAGCAAAAAGAACAAGATTTGAGCAAGTTATGCTCACTTTTGTGAAGGTGGTACAATCTGCCCGAAAATTCTGATTATGAGTGTTCTTGAGATGATTTGAGAGCGATTTAGGAAGGATTAGAGGGTTGTGAAAGTGTCAAATGGCTTGGGAGGAGTGTTGTATTTATAGGAGGATGATTAGGGTTGGTTTAGAGGTGTTTAATATGGGTTTAGAGGTGATTGGAGGAGAGGTGCGTGTGTGGATCCGTGCAAAAACGCGAGCCAAACAATTCTGTCCCGCCCAGATGGTCTTACGGACCGTAAGGGTATACCCTTGCGGTCCGTAAGGACTTTAGCTGGGTTAAAAATCTGATTTTTGTTATTTAACTCATGGGGTGACGGGTTTTAATGCTTATTTAAGGTATTTTATGGACATGTTAAGTATTATAAGGTATCACAAGCTCATGTAACATGTCATGATGTATGCATATGTATGTATTGATCGAGATCGAGTATTCACATTGTGTATAAAGTATGCATTATGTATGAATATCGCGTATTATCAAATATAGTACATATTCGAGTATGTGTATCATGTGTATGTAGTGTATGAACAAGTATGATTTGTGTATAACAAGTATGAGGATAAACATGTTTATTCCATTACGATTCAAGTCTCGATTACAACGAAATGGAGAATATGAATACAATAGTTTCCAAAAATAGAATTTCAACACGAGCTTACTATAAATAGAAAGTTTGGAAAACGCGCGGCGTTACACATGTAACCACAAACGTAGGTCCCTCTAGGTTTTTAATCACATGTCCTTGAATTCAGTCCGCTCTGATACCAATTAAAGGGATTAACTGGTACAGGATATTGTAATCGGATACGATTCTTCACAGTTAAACACCCACGAATCTTTATTATGGAGAAATCTAACTCAAAAACTCCAAGTTACAATTTTCCCTACCAAATTGATTGGTATATATAGCTAACCTAAACACATTAGACTATAACTAGGAAACCTATTAATTGATTACATGATATTTATCTAAACACACTTCCTAACCTAACACGTATAGGAACCTTAGATAATACCACTAATTAATTAATAATATATTTCTTGTCTTCCACTCCAAGCAATACTCCTAGCCATCCTTCACGCATGTAAGCCACAGATAGACTAGGAATTCCCAACATTTGATTCAAGTCCCAGTCGAACAATCAAACGAAGAATAATTTGGGTAACTCCCAATATTATTTATTATCACCAAGAAAACTAACTCAAAAACTTGGATTACAAATCCCTACCCAATACGCGGTATATATAGCTAATCTATCACGTTAGACTAAAACTAGGATTCTTATTAATTAATTACATAATAATTATCTAACACACATCCTAACATAACACATATAAGATATTAGATAATTATCCACTAGTTAATTAATATTGTTAATCTATCAACTTCTAAACTTGAGCTGATTATTATCTCTAACCGCCTCCACGCATTGAAGCCATGAGTATGATTAGGAATTCAGGGGGTGAACGTTGGGAATTCCTAGTCTATCCGTGGCTTACATGCGTGAAGGATGGCTAGGAGTATTGCTTGGAGTACAAGACAAGAAATATATTATTAATTAATTAGTGGGTATTATCTAAGGCTCCTATAAGTGTTATGTTAGGATGTGCGTTAGATCATTATTATGTAATTAATTAATAAGAATCCTAGTTATAGTCTAACGTGATAGGTTCGCTATATATACCGCGTATTAGGTAGGGATTTGTAATCCAAGTTTTTTAGTTAGTTATCTTGGTGATAATCAATAATATTGGGAGTTATCCTGGATAAATTCTTGATTGTTTGACTGGGACTTGAATTGGTATCAGAGCCAAGTTCAATCGTCGATATCAAACGGGTACTCGGGTTCTTAATCGGTGACTACGGAGTCTATCGGGTCGACAATCAAGAAGGTCGAGGTTGGTGGTACTAGTTCGTCGGAAGAGCGACGTTGTACCGTAACGGCGGTGGCAGGCAACGGGTAGGCTGTTCGTGCGGAAGGAACTTAGAAACAACAGATTTCCGAATGGAGCTGTTCCTAAGGTTGTTCGAAATCAAACGCGAGTTCAGGCCTGTGATCCAAGTTCAATACAGCTGAACAACGAAGTTGTAACCGGAGGAGACAAGATCGCACACACCGCCGGTCAATACGATCAGCGGCGGCAAAACTTGTAGAGCGGCGGCAGCAAGAGGTGCTCGAAACCACCGGGGCTAATCAACAATTCGCGTGTGACGAATTTACAAACCGGAAGCAGGTTGGTCAGACCAAGCTACGGGTGCTGAAAGGTTACTCAAGTTGGTACGACGACAATCGAAAAGCGGAACCAGACAAGTCCCGCTTGGATCGGTTTTGGCATAGCAGATCTCGGAGTAATCATTTGCTGAAAAAAAGCAGCGCACCTGAATCTTCTTATCGGAATACGACAACTAAAGAGTTTTAATTTATTTGAGTCGTTTTACTGCGCCGGATTCAGATTGAAGATTGTTATAAATAACAGATCTAATCTAACTAAGAACACACAAACATAGCGACAAAACGTGACAAAATCTTATTAAAGCCAACCCAAAATATTTACCCCCCAAGAACCCTAGATCTCACAAAATAAGAGATCTAAACAATACAAAGGTTGTGGCTGATGTGATACAACAATCAGCCACAATACATAACCAAATACAAAAGATCTCACAACACTTGTGAGACTGAGATAACTCCAGCAACAATCCGGTAACAACTCTGATAACAACTAACAGAACTGATCGGAAATATACAACTGAACATATGAGAGAACTATGTGTAAGTGTGTGTGAAATAATGAGAGTGATCAGAGAAAATATCTTCACTTAGCTATTTATATCACCAAGTTCCACTTCGCAACCTTGACTTCAAATAATGACCATTCCAACCCTTTGACTATTTAACACTGCACACACTAAACCACAACACTTATAACACAATAATAAGTCATATGTACCAAATATACCAAATGTAGCAATTGAATGATAAGTCATGTTATTATTTTAACATCCCCCCTTCATTCAATTGCATTGAACATGTCAAATAACCCTAGTTTTGAGCTCAAAAACTCATGTTGAGACACTCCAAGTCCCTTAGTGAAAATATCAGCTAGTTGATTATTAGAATCGACTTTTACAGTTCTTATTATACATGCTGATACTTTCTCCCTCAAGAAATGCAGATCTATCTCAAAATGTTTCGTCCGTTCGTGAAATACAGGATTAGCTGCTATAGAAATAACAGCTTCACTATCACAAACAGGCTTATAGGTAAACAACATTCCAATTTTAACTCCCTTAATACATTAACAATCCACATTAACTCACATGTAGCTGAACACATTGCCCTGTATTCAGCTTCACCTGTTGACCTGGATACAGTTGACTGTTTTTACTTTTCTTGGACACTAAGTTATCACCTAGAAATATACAGTATCCAGTAACAGACTTCCGAGTGGACAAACACTTTGCCCAGTCAGAGTCAACATAACCTGTAAGTGTATACTTATCACTTTTCTTGAAATATATACCTTTACCTGGAGACGACTTCAAGTATCTCAGAAGTCTTAATGAAATTTGCAAATGTGACATCAAAGGACAATGCATATATTGACTAAGAAACTGCACTGAATAAGATATATTAGGCCTGGTCAAAGATCAATAAATTAACTTCCCAATCAACTTTTGATAACCTGTGACATCAGCTAACTTTTCACTATCTTTACTAACTTTAGCGTTCACTACATGACTAAGTTCAATTGGAGTTTGAACAGGTTTACATGTTAAATAGCCAAACTCATTTAGAAGTTCCATACAATTCCGTTGACATAAACAAACACTAGACTGATCATACAAAACTTCTATTCCTAGGAAATATTTCAAAATTCCTAAGTCTTTGATATTAAAATTGTCACTTAAAAACACTTTACTCTTTTTATTTCAGTCTCACAGTTTCCATTTACTATTATATCATCAACATACACGAGTAAGCACACAAACATACTATCTTTACACATAACATATAAAGAATGATCACAAACACTTTGAACAAACCCAATACTTTCAAGAACATCGGTCAGTTTTTCATTCCACTTTTGGGGGGCTTGTTTAAGCCCATATAGAGACTTTACTAATTTACAAACTTTAGACTCATTTTCTGAGTAATACCTTGTGGTAATGACATGTATACGTCTTTTGTAATAGACCCATATAAAAAGCATTGTTTATATCCAATTGATACATAGGCCAATTATTCTGAACTGACAAACTAACAACACATTGTACAGTGACCATTTTAACAACTGGTGAGAAGGTCTCACCAAAATCTAGACCCTCTCTTTGGTTATAATCCTTAGCCACAAGTCTGGCTTTATACCATTCTATTTCACCATTAGACCGGTATTTAATTTTGAAATCCAGTTACATCATATAGGTTTCCTCCCTACAGGAAGATCTACTAGTTCCCATGTTTGATTTTTATTTAAGGCCTCCATTTCTAGATTCATAGCCTCAACCCACAAAGGATTCTTAACAGCCTCTTCATAAGATGTTGGTTCAACAGACTTATTTAGACTAGCAACAAAACATTTATTATCAACTGACAAGCATGAATAATTCATAGTTTTTTATATTCCATACTTAACTTTGCCATTTAATACAAAACTATCTAAGTGTTTTGGCAAAGATGAAGTTCTAGTTGATCTTCTAAGAGCAATCCTAACATTACCCTCAAATAGGTTAAGGTCTTCAATTAGTATTCAGTGTTCTCTGCCTCGCCAATATTACCCATAGAACTACTACCTACATGTCCAAGGTCAGCTGTTTAACTTTGGTCAATACCACTAGTTGTGGTAGATGTTGAGGGTTCTAATGGTTGCTGATCATCACTGGAAACACTATAAGCACCATTATTACTCTTTTCATTATTGGGTGTTGAAGAAATTTGAGGTGAATAAGTTTCATAAGAATCCAAAAAGTTTAACAATGTTAAACCATTTGTATTAGGAAAAGATTGATTATCATACTGTTTTATTTTAAAAGGGTACACATTCTCATAGAACTTTACATCTCTAGAATAATAAACCTTTTTTTTCATCTAAACTCCAAAATTTGTAACCCTTTTTAACATTTGAATATCCTAAAAGAACACACTTATCAGCATGATAAGCAAATTTGTCTGATTCACTTAAAACAGTGCTAAAACATAAACACCCAAAATTTCTTAGATGCAACAAAGAGGGTTTAAAACCATGCACAATTTCATACGAACTTTTACCACCTAACACAGATGAGGGCAACCTGTTAATCAAATATATTGCAGTTAGTACACAGTCAGACCATAATTTTAAAGGCAGGCCACCCTGGAACATCAAAGCTCTGGCTACATTAAGAGGGTGCCTATGTTTTCTCTCCACAATACCATTCTGTTGTGGAGTATAGACACAAGTAGGGGTGCTAAACGGGTCGTGTTCGCGGGTTGGCGGGTTCAACCCGAACCGAACCCGAAAATTTTACACGAACCCGAACCCGACCCGAACCCGAAATGGTATCATATATATGAACCCGAACACGACCCGAAGTTTTGTGGGTTGACCCGAACACGACCCGTTTAACCCGAATTTTTTAATTTTTTTTCTACAACTAATATATTAAAATTAAAAATTACTTAAAAAACACAAATGTATATAATAATATCATATTTAAATTATAAAAGCTATGTTAATTTCTCCTTTTAAGTTATAATCATGGCATAAAATACACGTCCCATTTAATTTAGGAGATAAAATAATATTGTAAAAAAAATAATATAGTATAAATGTGTTAAACGGGTCAACCCGCCAACCCGACCAGGTTGACCCGAACCTGACCCGTAAACCTAAACGGGTTCGCGTGTTCAACCCGAAACTGACCCGAACCCGTTTAGACAAAACCTAAACCCGCAAATTTTGTGTTAGGTTCGTGTCGGTTTTCCAGGTCGTGTCAGAAGTTCACACCCCTAGACACAAGAGGTTTGATGAATGATACCATTTGACTTACAAAACATATATTAACAAATTCCGTCCCATTATCACTTCTAAATATTTTAATCTTACACTTGAATTGAGTTAAGATTAATTCATAGAAAGCTTTTAGATTTTCAAAGACTTCCATTTTATTAGACAACAAATAACACCACACGGTTCTTGAAAAATCATCCACAAGAGTTAAGAAATATCTAAAACCTTCATAACTAGACACCCTCTAAGGTCCCCATAAGTCTAAGTGTATCAGCTCACCAACACTTTTAGATTTATGATCACTTAAAGGGAATGGGACTCTAACTTGCTTAGCTCTATGACAAATCTCACATGGACCATGACTATATATTTTTACCCCAAGACTCCCTTTTAATACAGCCATAGCCTGATCTGAAGGGTGACCTAATCTACTATGCTAAAGGTTAGATTTGAACACACTATTAAAACACACACTCTCATTATACCCTTTTCACCAACAAAGTACAACCCATTATCCTGACTACCAGTCACCAGGATTCTCTTTGATTTCAAATCTTGTAACATACAATTGTTTTCATTAAATCAAACAGTTACTGAATTATCCTTTGCAAGTTTATGAACATACAACATATTTACACTATAGTCAGGGACATAAAAAATATCTTTTAAAACAACATTATCAACCAATTTTAAATTTCCAACTTTTAACAACTTAACACTTGTCCCATTTGGATGACTAACCTTTAGGTTAAATTCTGACATATCAACACAATTAAACATATCCTTATTAGTTTTAACCATATGCTGATTTGCACCAGAGTCAACAATCCAATTATAACTACTATCAAAACTTGCAACACTAGAACAACTAACAAAATTGTTAACCAAACAACTCATTCCAACAGACTCACCTCCATATTAGACCTTAACTGCTCTCCCCCAGATTTATCACCAACAAGACTTAGCAGTTTTGAATTCTGCTCAGAAGTAAAAGGTAAAGCAGGACCAGTAGAACTAGAAGACCAACAGACACATTTGACTTATTATTATTACCAACATTATTGCTCTTAAACCTTGTCCTCCTGGTCTTCTTTTTACACCAGGAGGATATCCTATTAGCTCATAACACCCATCAATAGTGTGACCAATCATATTACAGTGAGAGCATTTAAGATTTGGATTTGGTCCTCTATTAAACCTTTTCTTATTATCAAAAGTATGATTTGACTTTGACACAAAAACCACATTTTGATTTTTAGAAGTATTACCAACATTTTTATGTGACTCTTCCCTAAAGATAATGGAAAAGGCAACTTTGACAGTAGGTAATGGTTCTCTGGTCAACGGTTAGTTCTTACATGTTGATAAATGTCATCCAACCCATAAGGAACTGCATCAATTTTATTAGTGTACTAAAATCATTATACTCTTTAGCAGCCTGGCAAGAACATGTGGGAAGCTGCAATATTGCATCAAACTGCTTCCACATGGTATTAACTTTATGATAATACTCAGAAACTGAGCTGCCATTTTGAGTCATACGATTTATTTTTTCATAAAGATCATAAACCACAAAACCATCCACTTTATCATAAGTTTCCTTCAAGTCGTTCCAAACCTTAGATGTTAGTTTAGAAAACACTTGTCCAAGGTATAGCTCCTCAGAAACAGAATTTAGCAACCAGGTTAGAACGAATGAATTACACCTTTCCCACTGACTTGCTAACACTAAATCATCTTTAGACTTTTCACAAGACCCATCTATAAATCCAAACTTATATTTTGCTTCTAAGGCCAACTTCATTGCACTAGACCAGACTTTATAGTTATCGGTACCTTAGAGTTTAATACTAACAATAGTCAAAGCACTTGAGTCACTAGGGTGCAAATACAAAGGATTACCAACATCTATTCCATTTATTATAACAGATCTAGTCTAATACTGTAGAATCAACTCAACAACCACAAGATCTAAACTAAGAACACACAAACATAGCGACAAAACGTGACAAAATCTTATTAAAGCTAACCCAAAATATTTACCCCCCAAGAACCCTAGATCTCACAAAATATGAGATCTGAACAATACAAAGGTTGTGGTTGATCTAATACAACAATCATCCACAATACAGAACCAAATACAAAAGATCTCACAACACTTGTGAGACTGAGACAACTCCGGCAACAGTCCGGTAACAACTCCGATAACAACTAACAAGACTGATCGGAAATATACAACTGAACAGATGAGAGAACTATGTGTAAGTGTGTGTGAAATAATGAGAGTGATCAAAGAAAATATCTTCACTCAGCTATTTATATCATCAAGTTCCACTTCGCACCCTTGACTTCAAATAATGACCATTCCAGCCCTTTGACTATTGAACACTGCACACGCTAAACCACAACACTTATAACACAATAATAAGTCACATGTACCAAATATACCAAATGTAGCAATTGAATGATAAGTCATGTTATTATTTTAACAAAGATAGAAAAGGAGGCATGCCGTGTATAGGGTTCTGTTGTTTCTGTTGTCAAACGAATCAAAGGCAGGTTAGCCGGAAGTGAATTTGAATGGAGCAAAAGTGTGGCAGTCGTGAAGGGTACGCTGGAAGTTTTTTTGAGGTTTTGTTTTAAACGTGGTTTAGGTTTAAAATTGGGGTATTTGGTTTGTTTTGGATTAACTACCTTGGGCCCAAAAGTTCGAATAGTGGTTGCTTGGAGGAACTGGGTTTTAAACTTCAACAAGTGATTTGTTTTATTAAAAAATAGATTTCAACTTAAGTTGACTTTTACATAACTCGAGTTTCAACCAAAAAAATTGGTTTTCAACGTAAACTGAGGAATAAAAAATGTTTGCTTTATTTTACAATTTTGGATCATACAAATTTGGATTGAACAACTTGGTTTAATCAAGTGATATTGTTCGAGTTAAACGCGTATGGGTTTGACCAATGCTTAAGTCAAAGATGTGCCGAAATT
Source organism: Scalesia atractyloides (assembly GCA_947069175.1). Classification (NCBI taxonomy): domain Eukaryota; kingdom Viridiplantae; phylum Streptophyta; class Magnoliopsida; order Asterales; family Asteraceae; genus Scalesia; species Scalesia atractyloides. The sequence goes on from CAMTDV010000017.1 coordinate 90,459,248, forward strand.
CTATGGAAACATGTAGTGATCCAATAAAGCTAGTGTTTGCTCAAGATTGCAACCAAGTCAATGGTGTAGCGAGATCTTATGACCAAAGGACGAGTCGTGGACAAATGACTAGTCGAGTACAAGGTAATAAGGATGTTGGAGTAAGGATGAAACCAAAAAACATAGCTAGAGATCAAGAAGAGCTCCATAGGAGTTGAGGCAAAGATGGCATCTTGAAGTTGAAGACTTGTCAAATTCGAGTTCGAAATTCCGGGGGTGATTGTTGGGAATTTCGAGTTAATGAAACCGACTTGGCGTGCAAGGCTCAAGGAGGGTTTTAAGGAGTGGATAACTATATCCACTACTTAAAACCCTCCTTGAGCCTTGCACGCCAAGTCGGTTTCATTAACTCAAAATGTCACACCCCAACTGATGGCGGAAACATCGGGGTAGTGGCACTAGGCGAATGAGATTGATCAAGAGATTCCATAACGATCGTTTTAAAGACAATAATCAACATTCAACATCCATACTATCAAACTCATAAAATCTTTAAACAACCATTACATATCAAACAAATCCCTTAAACATAACATCTGATTCGATCTCCCCTAGATTTTATTACATGATTTTCTAAAACAAAACCTAAACTAAGCATCCAAAGCAATAATCCTCAACCTGCCACATATGTTAAAATAAAACGTCAATACAATTAAGTAAATGTGAGCATACAGGTTTTGCGTACAATATAGATATAAAAGCGTGTAGCATACACCGCATGACATACGTAATAGATGTGAATGATGTAACTACTTAGATTCATGCAAACCAACAAACCGCGATTGATCGAGGCATGAGAACAAGTGTCCACAGCCTAAAAAGAGAAAATAAATGCGAAATAAAAATGCGAGACTTAACAACTCCGGGCCTCCGGGTGGCGGGTCAACCTCTAGTATACTATCATGTTAAGGGAGGCGTACAAGCAATCAAGCAATACATACAATTCAGCAGATTTCACGTATAATCATGTAACAGCGGGTTGTGAATAAGCATTTGAGATTCGTGTGATGTGATTTAATATAGGAACATATGTGACACCCAAAGGTGCGTTTAAGCGTAAAAGGGGTTCAAGTATACTCACAGTAGGTGTGTTTTAGAAGAGATTTGGGATCTGGGAAGAGTTGCGGAGAGTGCCGGATCAGCCTGTAAGCGAACAGCAGTGCATCAGTCTTCCGAATTGCTGAAACGGTTAAGTATGGATTGGGCAGAGGACAAGTTCGGGCGAACTTGTATGTTTCCATACAAGTTAGGACGAACTTGTGAAAACCTGTTGAGTTATGAGGCAAGTTCGAGCGAACTTGTCTAATTTCCAAAGAAATTATACAAGTTCGGGCGAACTTGTAAGGTTTGCTAACTGGGGAAGACAAGTTCGGGCGAACTTGTCTAATTCTCTTGAGAATTGGACAGAGTTCGGGCGAACTTGTGCCATTTTTGAAGATTTGATGTGGGAGACCAAGTTCGGGCGAACTTAGTCACCAATCTGGTGACAAGTTCGAGCGAACTTGGTGTATTCCGAGCGAACTTGATGGTTTTGGCATCCAAATCGTGCGTTTTTGCGTTGTTTGCTGAGGAAATCGAGTGTTCATTCCCTCCAACCTTAAGCCACTGAGTAAAACTTAGGTTGGAGAGGTCTTTTGGAGCGAGTTTAGCCATTTTACAATAACTCGGGCTAATCTGGCGAACTTGATGGTTCGTACGGGTTAGTCCAGCTTGTGTAAAGTGACGATTTCATCCTTGTGCTTCCGGATATGAGATCTTGCTTAACAACGCCTCGTTCCACTCCAAAGTGAACGGAACATACGGCATTAGTCTGAAAATGGTGTAAAAATCAATGTTATAAAAGGTTTTGCTCAGTAGTTTTTATGGAAAAAGATGAAGATTTTCATAAACAAAAGAGATTTGATGAAAACGAAGGCAAAGCCTTGTGCAAAATCGTTGTAAAACATTGTTGTAGTTGAAAACTGGTTGAATCTTACTTAGAAAACAAAGGGTTTCGGTTTTGGGGAGCTCCGGGCGAACTTGCAGCAAGTTCAAATGAGGAGAGGAGCTGGGTATTTATAGGTGGAGGTGAGAATGGGAGGGCAGACATCAAGTTCAGGCGAACTTGTAGCAAGTTCTCAAATGAGGAGAGGAGCTGGGTATTTATAGGTGGAGGTGAGAATGGGAGGGCAGACATCAAGTTCAGGCGAACTTGTAGCAAGTTCGGGCGAACTTGTGTGTTTCTTTGAGTTTTGAGGACAAGTCCGGGTGGACTTGTGCCTGATGAAGAGTTTATGTGGCTTAGGCAAGTTCGGGCGAACTTGTGATGCACAAGTTCGGCCGAACTTGACCTAGTGGCCAAGTTTTGTTTGATTATTTCGCGTTAAGAGTTCGTTTGGCGATTCGGTTCGTATTAAACAGTTATATTAAGCGTTATAAGTGCTGTAATAGTGCGATTTAGCGATTCGAATAAGCGAGAGCGATGCGTTAGCGAGTGTAATCATAAGAATAAATACACATAACACATAAATAGCATAAAACCACTTAATTAACTGCGATTTGCGATGCGATGAGATAAGCGATGCGATGGCACAAGTGTTTATTGAACAATAACACACTCGGCTCGTGTAGTAGCATAATTACTTGTGATTGCGACGGGTTTGCGATTAATAAGCGATTAGATGCGATATAACCGTATATTAACGTAATTAATTAACATAACTTTCTTATAAACGAATCTCGGTCGGAGTACAATAAGTTGACATAAACGGAAAATTAATAACAACGAAATTTGGAGTTGTTACACGAAATTCCCAACATGTCCAACCTAGTATTCCCATGCATCCACTTCAACATTCTCATTTGTGGTACCTCAAGTCTGCGCGCTTGTGTCTTTTTCATGGCGCCACAATCTTCCATATAGCATGGTAAATGTCACACCCCGACCCGCAGCGGAAAAGGTGATCGGGGCATAATTGGGTTATCATCAAAGCTCATGACATTTATTATATGTTTCATATTCATTAATACAATTTAATGGAAATTTACAATATATGATACAACATGTTCTAACTATCAGTCTAAGCTTCTTGGTTCTCTTCTAAGGCATATCCTATGTTTTCCTTGCTTCAACCTGTCCACCTGTATCATGTGTAAAAAGGTTTTTGGATCAACATAATGTTGGCGAGTGAATCCTATGGAAAAACATTTGAACAAGTTTATCCAATTGATTATAAATAATGTGCATACCACATATGAGTAAATGTAGATGTAAATTTATTCACACAACACATAATATTGAATATTGAACACACAAACACCAAATGATTGTTTTGAGGCACGCGTTGTTCGACTCGTCTCCCACGAGGAACTGATGGGCCTAATGAATGAGTTTTGAGGCACGCGTTGTTCTTACGAACTGATGGGCCTAATGTATGAGTTTTGAGGCACGCGTTGTTCTCGTCTCCCACGAGGAACTGATGGGCCTAATGAATGAGTTTTGAGGCACGCGATGTTCTTACGAACTGATGGGCCTAATGTATGAGTTTTGAGGCACGCGTTGTTCTCGTCTCCCACGAGGAACTGATGGGCCTAATGAATGAGTTTTGAGGCACGCGTTATTCTTACGAACTGATGGGCCTAATGTATGAGTTTTGAGGCACGCGTTGTTCGCGTCTCCCACGAGGAACTGATGGGCCTAATGAATGAGTTTTGAGGCACGCGATGTTCTTACGAACTGATGGGCCTAATGTATGGGTTTTGAGCCACGCGTTGTTCTCGTCTCCCACGAGGAACTGATGGGCCTAATGAATGAGTTTTAAGGCACGCGTTGTTCTCGTCTCCCACGAGGAACTGATGGGCCTAAATAATTTGCATACAACTTTGACAATATGTAATACATCACAACCAATAATAGTTACATTCTAGTTTAGTTCATATAATGGTATAGCACAAATTTGCATAAGAGAATTAGTTTAAACGACACATGATACACCCCAAAACATGAATAAAAAGGGGAGTTTGTAAGAATTCACTCACATTGGGTGCGTTCGGTTGATGAGGTTGAATGCACGCGAAATGGTGTTAACCACGAGTGAATTTAACCTAGATAAATCGCATTATTGTTTGGTAAGTAAACGGATTTTATTAATCTATTTTAGTAGGATTGTTGGGTGTATTTTTGTGAGTTTGAGGCTATTTTCTAACCTTAAAAATGTTATTTTTAAGTATTTATAATTGATTTTTAATTAAAATAATTAAATAAAAATAATAAAAAAAATATTTTATTTTTGCTACAGTTGACTTTGACCGTTGACTTTGACTGGCGTTGACCGGTTCGAAGGCATATTATTGTGCGCTGGGTGAGGCTCGAACCCGAGACCTCCCGTACGCGTGCACGCAGCTCTACCAACTGAGCTACGTGTCTAACCCGTCATATATCCGATTTTAATTATATATATACATTAATTAGAATTTAAACAGAATTCCTTTATTTTAAAAACGAATTAATCTAGCGAACCGGTGCGCTCCACAGGTCTCGAACCCGGGACCTGTGGGTTAGCGTACACACAGTCCACCGCTGGACTGTGTGTCTCACTTGGTTATAAACTCGGTTATCATTATACTTAACATATACCCAAAACACTCCGGTTCAGTTTTGCGAAAAAAGGGATTTTATATTAAGGCAGCGTGTGAGGAACAATACTCGAACTCGTGACCTTAGCGTTAAAGTGCACACAGTCCACCGCTGGACTGTGTGTCTAACCCGGTAATTATCTTGATTTTAATTATACTTAACCATTACCGTAACGTCGTCTTCTTCACTGGTTTTCACCGGAAGTGACGACTGACGGATTCGATTGTTGATTCAAGTTTCTTTAGTGTTTTATGATCAATTACAGTCGAGATAAAAGTAAAAAGGGAAGGAATTAGGCATGAGAAATACCGGCTGTTTCTCCTCTGTTTTCCGGCAGAACTCCGGTGGCAGCAAGTTCTCCGGCGACGAGTCTCTTGCAGCAGAGAGTCTTCCGAAAGGTTACAAAGGTTGTGGGTGACTTCTGTAAAAGTTTAGGGGGTTCAGTAAGCTCAGAGATTACTGATACGGTTTTCCGGCGAAGTAATAAAAATTTCCGGCGAGTGAGTTTTCGCCGAGAAAAGGTGCGATTTGAGTGTGAAAGGTTTCTGGCGAGTTGAGGGTGTATTTATAGGGTAGTAACGAGATGAATGGGGTCTGAATTCGGTCTTAATTCGAAGTCAGCCGTTCTCCGGCGGTTATGGCTGATGTCGCGGGTTCAGACGTCGGTTATAACCGTTGTGAGAGTTAATTCTACGGTTAATTTGAGCGAGAACGTAATTAAACGGCGAAGTCGTCGGGATTTCCGACGACTGCTAATTTGGGCGCAAATTACTGAATTTGATTACCGAACTTTAATATATGAATTAATTGATTCCTTTATTCATCAGTAAATCAAAGCGGCGGAGCGGTTGTTTGGCTGAGTGATAAATCATTGGTTTGAACCGGTACAGACCCGGGTTCGAAACCCGGCATGGGTAAAACATTTTTATTTTGTTATTTTTATCAGTTTTTCAAAAACTAAATATATATCCCCGCATAATAATTGATTACGGATCGTTTAAAATTATTTTGGGCATTTAATTCGCAACGAAAAATTTGACTGACTGTTCGGTTGATAAACGGAGCGGGTTTGGTAAATCCGTTTTTGACGGATGTTACAGTATCCCCTGCTTTTTAGAAATTTCGTCCCGAAATTTAAATAGTGATATATTGACTAAAAAAAATGAGGATGTTTAGTTTTGACAGTTACATACTTAGAAGAAATAAGGGTTTGGGTTTTTGTTTGAGGCGGTAATGTTCCTTGTAAAGGTTAAGTATCCTAATACAGGAATCGCTTTTTGTTGCCTACTGTATAAGTATTGTTAAGCAGGAATGATTCGCTAAAATGATATCATGCATAAAAGTTTGAATATGCTTAGGGTTATATCCTAAGGCAGAAATTCTAAAATCTACACAAATAAACACAACAACTAACAATTGTATCCACATTCTGATAGCATATATGTTTGAATGGTGATGGTTCCTCTCTCGTTTGTTATGATGGAGAGGTTAGTTTATGTAGAAATGGAACACAATCCAATTTCTTTAAATAGTGAGATGATGTAATTGTAACACAAATTTCAACCAAGGCAATAGTAAATCCTACATGGAACTTCTCATAACCGCCTGATAACGCCTCTGATCCTTTGGCAAGAATACTTATATATAGGAAGTACCAGCGGCGTATCCACCATATTCTTGTCAAATTTTCATTGGTTTTATCAGTGAATTATGATTAGTCCTATAACTCTACAACTAATACAACAAACATAAAAATACTGAAATGATATATATCTGTGCGATCAAGGCTCAATCAAACGGAGCCGATTGTATTGTATGTACTGAAATTGAAATGTCTGTGCGCTCAAGGCTCAATCAAACGGAGCCGAACGTATTGAATGTACTGAAAATGAATTTGTCTGTGTGCTCAAGGCTCAATCAAACGGAGCCGAGCTTATTGCATGTACTGAAAATGACTAACTTAATCACACCAACAACCTATGCACGGAACCTCTCATAACCGCCTGATAATGCCTCCGATCATTTGACAAGAATACTTATATATAGGAAGTACCAGCGGCGTATCCACCATATTCTTGTCAAATTCTCATTGACTTTATCCGCAAGCTATGATTAGTTCTATGCAACTCTACAACATAAATAACACAACAACCAGCGCTTGAGTCTTATTTCTGATAGTATCCGTGTTTGACAAAACCTCTCTCGTTTAATATGATGGAGAGGTTAGTCTATGTAGAAGTGAGGCACAACTCAACTTCTTTAAATGATGAAACTGAGATATGTCGTGAAGTATGATGATATGAATATTAAATCAATGAGTATAAAACAAACTGAACTAGTAATTTGCATTAAAATTCTTGGATAAAATTCCAATTGAGGTACGTGAAAATTGAGATAACATAAAGAAAAACATAAAAAACTAAGTGATTGGAGTTGAATCTGGATTCTTGATGAGAGAAGGCTAGTTAAGTGGTTGGTTTGGACCGTTAACATCTTCAACAGGATTGGCGTTGATGTTATAAACTCTTCCTCTTGCTGGCGGTGGAGCTGGGTTTGCTTGGTTTGCTTGGTTAACTGGGTTTGCTTGAGCTTGGGCGTTTATGATGTTAACCAAACGAGGGCATGTGTTTCTAAAATGGGTAGGGTCGCCACAATTGAAACAAGCTCGAACATATGGGTACATGGGGTATTGAGGTTGTTGATATGTTTGGATCATGGGTTGAGTAGGGGTTGAGGTTTGGTTTTGAGAGGTGCGGCAAACGTTGCTCAAATGACCGTAGCATCCATAATTTGCACATAGTCGACAGGGTAAGGTAGATGGATGGTGATAGAAACAGGTGTTGTATTGAGGGTGAGGTCCAATGTAAGGTTTCTTGTTTGGGTAAGTTGAGTTGGGTGCTACTTGAGCGTTTGGGATAGTTTGAGGAGGTACAACTTGTGAAGCTGGTTGGTTACGTTGGGTGACGACGAAGATTTGCCCATCACGTTTTCTCTTAGAAGTAGGTGGTGTAAAGGATTCGGTTCGGGTGGGGTTTGAGGTTTCGGTTGATGCTTTATCCTTCTTCTTCTCCTCTTTGAAATCTTTGTTCCGGATTCGGTTCTCGGTGAGCGCGGTTGCTAGCTCCATTGCTGCTTCCAAAGTTGCAGGCGAGGTGCTTATTACAGGGTCTTGAATCTTTGATGGAAGACCACGAATGTAGTGCTCGATCAAACGGTAGAGGGGAGTAAACAAATTGGGAACCATTTGATATAATTCAAGGAATCTCTTGTTGTATGTGGTGTGGTCGCCTTCCTTTTGTTTCAAAGCATGGAACTCATCTTCCAATTTCTTGATTTCACTTCTTGGGCAAAACCGTCTTGTCATGATTCCCTTCAACTCTTCCCAAGTCAAGGTCATAGTTTCTTCAACACCTCGTTTGGTCTTCTCTGTATTCCACCATGTGAGTGCTGTTCCAAGTAAACGACCGGTAGCATAACGCACTTTGCGATCATCGGGGCAATCGCAATTTAGAAAAGTGTTCTCCATTTCTTCAAACCAATGGAGGAGAGCGGTGACACCTTCAGTACCTTCGTATTTTGGAGGATCGCAGGATTTGAAATGTTTGTAGGTGCATTTAGTGACTGAAGGATTGATAGTGTTTTGATCTTCTTGTTTGGTTGGGTTAACGGAATTAGCGGTAAGGGCTTGTTGAACTTGAACTACGATGTTTGGTATTACGGTTGCCATTTGCTGAGCGATTTGGGTAGCCATGCGTTCACGGGCTTTTCCTGCTCTCATTTTCCTACGAGCGAGGCTAGAAGACATCTACAAGGAATACATGTCAAGAGTATGAGTTGGATGCCTTTGGGATCGTGGGTCGTGTTTGGGGAATGAACGTTCATAAAATAAATATAGAAAAATAAATCTACTACATCCATAGGATGTCTTGGGTTTTGCTCGTAATTGGGCCTTGCATGCCGCCATACTTCACCTTCGTAATCACGTGGGCCCCCATGATTACCGGGTTTTTCATATGGTTCGCATGTGTTAGCCTGGTTACGTACACTAAAACCCGAAGAAAATCGAGAAATATGTAACGTATGATATTCGGAATGTGCCCCGGCATGGACACGGTGACATCTCAAAGTGAGGTTAGTTCGAACGACGTTTGGGGTGGCATGCTTTGGCCTAATAGGTCTGTCGTACTCTCATCGTTAGTCCCCAGGTAGGCAAACTGGTCCGTTATTTTGGATTTATACGAATGCCAACCTAGACAGGACGTCCCGACTACCGGTACTTGTACCCTTCCGGTTACTACATGCCCATCGCAGAACTTACTTTGATGGGATTTGAAAATTGCAACAAAATCCTTGAATAATGAGAGTATGAAAATGAATTGAATATATGAACATTGATATATGTATAACGAATATGTATATAAGCATGTATGTTTGACTGTAATATGAAACAAATAAATATCACAAGTTTGTATGTAACCACCTAATCAATAAAAATTTAGGCAGACTATAGTATAGGCTCTAAGGGTCTAATAACCTATCCTATATCCCTATAGTCATGGCTCTGATACCAATCTGTCACACCCCGACCCGCAGCGGAAAAGGTGATCGGGGCATAATTGGGTTATCATCAAAGCTCATGACATTTATTATATGTTTCATATTCATTAATACAATTTAATGGAAATTTACAATATATGATACAACATGTTCTAACTATCAGTCTAAGCTTCTTGGTTCTCTTCTAAGGCATATCCTATGTTTTCCTTGCTTCAACCTGTCCACCTGTATCATGTGTAAAAAGGTTTTTGGATCAACATAATGTTGGCGAGTGAATCCTATGGAAAAACATTTGAACAAGTTTATCCAATTGATTATAAATAATGTGCATACCACATATGAGTAAATGTAGATGTAAATTTATTCACACAACACATAATATTGAATATTGAACACACAAACACCAAATGATTGTTTTGAGGCACGCGTTGTTCGACTCGTCTCCCACGAGGAACTGATGGGCCTAATGAATGAGTTTTGAGGCACGCGTTGTTCTTACGAACTGATGGGCCTAATGTATGAGTTTTGAGGCACGCGTTGTTCTCGTCTCCCACGAGGAACTGATGGGCCTAATGAATGAGTTTTGAGGCACGCGATGTTCTTACGAACTGATGGGCCTAATGTATGAGTTTTGAGGCACGCGTTGTTCTCGTCTCCCACGAGGAACTGATGGCCTAATGAATGAGTTTTGAGGCACGCGTTATTCTTACGAACTGATGGGCCTAATGTATGAGTTTTGAGGCACGCGTTGTTCGCGTCTCCCACGAGGAACTGATGGGCCTAATGAATGAGTTTTGAGGCACGCGATGTTCTTACGAACTGATGGGCCTAATGTATGGGTTTTGAGCCACGCGTTGTTCTCGTCTCCCACGAGGAACTGATGGGCCTAATGAATGAGTTTTAAGGCACGCGTTGTTCTCGTCTCCCACGAGGAACTGATGGGCCTAAATAATTTGCATACAACTTTGACAATATGTAATACATCACAACCAATAATAGTTACATTCTAGTTTAGTTCATATAATGGTATAGCACAAATTTGCATAAGAGAATTAGTTTAAACGACACATGATACACCCCAAAACATGAATAAAAAGGGGAGTTTGTAAGAATTCACTCACATTGGGTGCGTTCGGTTGATGAGGTTGAATGCACGCGAAATGGTGTTAACCACGAGTGAATTTAACCTAGATAAATCGCATTATGGTTTGGTAAGTAAACGGATTTTATTAATCTATTTTAGTAGGATTGTTGGGTGTATTTTTGTGAGTTTGAGGCTATTTTCTAACCTTAAAAATGTTATTTTTAAGTATTTATAATTGATTTTTAATTAAAATAATTAAATAAAAATAATAAAAAAAATATTTTATTTTTGCTACAGTTGACTTTGACCGTTGACCGGTTAGAAGGCATATTATTGTGCGCTGGGTGAGGCTCGAACCCGAGACCTCCCGTACGCGTGCACGCAGCTCTACCAACTGAGCTACGTGTCTAACCCGTGATATATTCGATTTTAATTATATATATACATTAATTAGAATTTAAACAGAATTCCTTTATTTTAAAAACGAATTAATCTAGCGAACCGGTGCGCTCCACAGGTCTCGAACCCGGGACCTGTGGGTTAGCGTATACTTAACATATACCTAAAACACTCCGGTTCAGTTTTGCGAAAAAAGGGATTTTTATTAAGGCAGCGTGTGAGGAACAATACTCGAACTCGTGACCTTAGCGTTAAAAGTGCACACAGTCCACCGCTGGACTGTGTGTCTAACCCGGTAATTATCTTGATTTTAATTATACTTAACCATTACCGTAACGTCGTCTTCTTCACTGGTTTTCACCGGAAGTGACGACTGACGGATTCGATTGTTGATTCAAGTTTCTTTAGTGTTTTATGATCAATTACAGTCGAGATAAAAGTAAAAAGGGAAGGAATTAGGCATGAGAAATACCGGCTGTTTCTCCTCTGTTTTCCGGCAGAACTCCGGTGGCAGCAAGTTCTCCGGCGACGAGTCTCTTGCAGCAGAGAGTCTTCCGAAAGGTTACAAAGGTTGTGGGTGACTTCTGTAAAAGTTTAGGGGTTCAGTAAGCTCAGAGATTACTGATACGGTTTTCCGGCGAAGTAATAAAAATTTCCGGCGAGTGAGTTTTCGCCGAGAAAAGGTGCGATTTGAGTGTGAAAGGTTTCTGGCGAGTTGAGGGTGTATTTATAGGGTAGTAACGAGATGAATGGGGTCTGAATTCGGTCTTAATTCGAAGTCAGCCGTTCTCCGGCGGTTATGGCTGATGTCGCGGGTTCAGACGTCGGTTATAACCGTTGTGAGAGTTAATTCTACGGTTAATTTGAGCGAGAACGTAATTAAACGGCGAAGTCGTCGGGATTTCCGACGACTGCTAATTTGGGCGCAAATTACTGAATTTGATTACCGAACTTTAATATATGAATTAATTGATTCCTTTATTCATCAGTAAATCAAAGCGGCGGAGCGGTTGTTTGGCTGAGTGATAAATCATTGGTTTGAACCGGTACAGACCCGGGTTCGAAACCCGGCATGGGTAAAACATTTTTATTTTGTTATTTTTATCAGTTTTTCAAAAACTAAATATATATCCCCGCATAATAATTGATTACGGATCGTTTAAAATTATTTTGGGCATTTAATTCGCAACGAAAAATTTGACTGACTGTTCGGTTGATAAACGGAGCGGGTTTGGTAAATCCGTTTTTGATGGATGTTACAGTAAATCTAACGAACAAACACCAACAAGGCTATGTTCGTGTTCATTCGGTTCATTAGCAACCCTACTAACCAGTTCAGGTATGGAACCAAATTTTGAATAGGAAGTGATTAGGTTTTTCCTGCACCGAGTATTCTTCGTATTTTAATCGGTTCAGATCAGATATAGCTAGGTATGAAACCAGTTACCCATCAAAGCGAGTACGGAACCAATTACATAAAAAACCGTTTTGTTTTTTAATCGAGTACAGGTCCATACCCATTTTTTGTGCACCAGTTCACTACTACTAGAGATGCACAAAAAAACCGTACCTGGAACCGGACCCGGTAAGAAAACCCGGAACTGGTTTTTTAATACATGGGTATTCTATACCCGAGACAGGTACCGACCTTACCCGTAAGGTATAGATAGGGTATGCATTTTGATCTCAATACCTGGAACCGGAACCGGAACTGATCATACCCGATTAATACCCGAAACCGGACAAGAACCGAAATCAGAACCGATTATACCCGGCTATACCCGATACATGATTCTAATATCTTTCTTTTAAATGTATGATAGTGCATTTGTTTTTAGTTTTCTTACATAATACAATGTATATTTAATAATAATAAAAATGCGAGAAAATAGAGTAATAAAGACGCAATAGAGTATTAAAATAATAGAAAAATACAGAACTAAAAAACTAGGAAATAAGGTATACAAAACCCGAAAATAGGGTATTTTAATACCCGGTTTCTTAAGAACCGGAACGGAACCCTACCCGGAACCGCCCAATAGGGTATGGTTTTTTGGTCATATAATTGGAACCGGAACTGAAACCGAACCGGTTACCCTTGAAACTAGAAACCGAAACGGATTATTAAAAATACCGGTTTATGCACCTCTAACTACTACCTTTACTATTTAAATCATCTCAAAGCCCAAAACAACAACCCAATGACCCAAAGCCCAACTCCAACCAGCCCATACCGAACACCACCAGTGGATACAAAACAAGATGAAAACAAATAAATGACCTCTGTAAATTTTGACTGGCTAAATTTACTTGAAAACCCTCTTATCTACAACAAAAATATGATCTCCAACCCATAATTCCAACCTTTTCACTTCATTTTCAGACAAAAAAAATGGCGATGAACTCGTTATCATTATCACCCGCTACATCATCCGTTCGTTCCGTTCACCAACGCCTAAATTCACCCCAAACCTGCGCAACCGCCCTACAACACTCGCATCTCTTCAAGGTTATTTCAGTTGTTCAGTAATAATATTATATTATATTTGTTTTGTAAAGTTATTGTTGAATGGTTTGTGGTTTGGCTCAGGAAGCTTGTTGTCGTTGGAGCTCTTCTGTGAATTATGTGAAACTGAATGCTGTTGCTGGTAAAACGGTGTCGCACAAGAGGCAAGTTTGTTTGCAATTGAACATTATCAGTATCATTATCAATTAATTGTTATATGTAGGGTTAAAATAGTAAAACTCACTACATTTGAGCCATAGAGAAAGTGTTATAATGTTAAACTAAAGTTATTTACTATTCATCAATCTACATATTATTCTATATATTACTGTGAGTGTGTAAAACCGAGAAAAAAAAAAGCAATAAAGTCCTCTTATTAAACGTTATTATGAATTGATTGTTTTCCTGGGTTCATATGTCAATAAGCGTAGCGATCGCTATAGCGCGCACGTAGCGTATAGGCAGTGGCGAAGCTTGAGATTTCTAACCGGGGGTCGGAAACGTATATACCATAAAACTTCTATAAATCGGGGGGCCGGAAACGTATATACCCAAAAAAATTTATACGAAAACTACATACTCTCCACTACTGAGCGAAAAGTTCGGGGGTCGGCCACCCCCTCCCGCCCTTTGTAACCTGCGTCCCTGCATATAGGTCTAGGCTCGCTATTAGGGTTGTAGCGACATATAGCGATATAGCGGCAATTTTTTTGTTTTTTAATATAATTAGCAATTAAATATAGCTATAAAATAACTGGATTTTAGGTTTTTGTTAAATATACATGTAAAATCAGCATATATACCAGGGTATTTTGATATAATATAGTTATAAAGTTTTTGTTATTTTTTTTCTAGTGTATTGCTATTTATAAAATAGCCGTCCGCTATTTATCGCTATTCGCTATGTAGCGTATAGGTACCTTATCGCTATTTGTCGCTATTCGCCATTAGCGGCTGGGTTGAAGTCTCATTGGTCTTGTAACCTAACGTTCAGCAACCTGTTCAGCGGGAAGTTTGTTTATGTTTGTTCGTTTAATAATTGAACGGACATGAACGGGAATTTTCTCGTTCGATTATTTAAAAAATGAACATGAAAAAAGGTCGTGTTCGTTTAATTGGGTTTGTGAACGTTTTGTAATATGTTCATTTACGTTTGTTCATGGTCGTTTGTTTTGTTTAATTTATGTTCAGTCATTGGAAAGTTAGATATTTGAACTAACAAGAACAAGAATTTCGTTCGATATGTGTTCGTGAACCGCTGGTGAACAAGTTCAATGATAAACGAACGAACATGAATAAGGCTTCGCTCGGTTCGGTTCTTTTACAATCCTAGGGTTAAGTGATTATACTTATGATTTTGTGGTTTTATAGGGTTAAAACAGTAAGATGCAGATAAGGAGTCGCTGTAGAAAGACTAAGAATTAAGGATAAATGTAGAATTATCTATATTTCTAGAAACTAATAATAGGGTTATGAATTTTCAAGTCACAATAATCACCTTGAAAATGTACTTCGAAAATCCTCTATGATTATTACTTTATGATTATTTATGCCCTTGGTTTCAATGCTCACTTTGAAAACTCACGTCTAAACAAACACCCCCACAGAACCGACCTGCCCATTGATATGTAGTCGGTTAGACTCGTCATTCATGCATGATTAAATATAAGTTTATGTGTAATTGATAAAGAACAGTGAAACCCTTTTATACCATGGTTCGAATGGAGGTTATTTAGGTCATTTTGCCGCTTAGAGTTTGAAATGTCAGATTATAAAAATCCGGTTTTGACCCCGTTAATTTATGTTTGTGGATTTGGATATAATAATGTGAATTCATAGTTTTCTACTTTCTTTTCAGAAATTCAACCATTAGGTGTGCCACCCTTGAAGAAATCGAGGCTGAGAAAACTCTGATCGAAAAGAATGCTGTAAGTTAATCAATGAAACTTATGCATTCCTTAAAATGCACGTATACGTTATAATATATATTGTTTTCATTTCTTGATGTGCTTTAGAAAGAAAGGATGGAGAAGGCTATTGACAGCATGCTATCAAGTTTTAATTCTATAAGAACGGGGCGATCAAATCCAGCAATGCTTGATAAAATTGAGGTAAGATGTTTTTGTTGGTGTCAGTTTTGACCCGTTTACTTATAAATGGCCGGTTTTTATTGTCGGTTCTGTTACGGGTCAATGGTTCTAACAGGTTAAACTGACTGTAGAAATCTTTTCTTTTTAATCACATTATTGAAAAATGTGAGGTGTTCTGGAGGTACTAAAGCTTTTGTGATCATATATAGCGCATTATTTTTAAGCAGAATAGAAAGACGTGCTTGTAGGCCGGGCCAACCCAACCCAACTAGTTTCGACTAGTGCTTACAATATTGGCGTTTGGCCACTTTTGCGACTTTCGTCCAAAGGTTTGTTTTTCCGCATCTGGATCCAAAAGGTTTAAAATCTTACCAGTTTCATCCAACTCGTTACCTCCATCCATTTTTCTCTGTTAGATGAGGGGCATTTCCGTCTTTTTAGACATTTTTGTTAAAATAAAGAACACTATAAGAAATGAAGATTCACCTTTGTTAACTTTCTCTCCACCCAAACCCTTTAACCATCACAAAAAAAAAGTCTAAAAAGACGAAGAGAAAAATGGACAGAGTTAACAAGTTGGATGAAAATGGCAAGATTTCAAACCTTTTGGATCCAGATGCGGAAAAACAAACCTTTGGATGAAAGTCACAAAAGCGACCAAACCTCAGGGACGAAAATGACATTTTAATTATTTTAGTTTTTAATGATATTGTTGTCAACACATTATAGACTAGTTTATTGACTTAGGAAGCAGAATATAAATTCGATTGAGATAAGTTACTACCCAAATTGACACATTTATAAGTAAATGGGTCTAAATCGCCACCTCTAACAATAAACGGGCTTTGTTTGTTGTTAATCTCTCTTGTTATTACATTTTTTATTTTATGATTTGCGTTTCTCTGTAGGTGGAGTACTATGGTTCACCCGTCAATTTGAAGACCATTGCACAAATCAGCACTCCTGATTCGAGCTCTCTCTTAGTGCAACCTTATGACAAGTCTAGGTACATGAGCCGTTTGATTTGCTCAACCCATTTGACCCATTTCCTTTCTAGCTAAGATATCAAATCAACCCGTTTACTTGTTTGAGATAAAACAAAACCCGTATCGATCCTTTCATAAGTAAATCAATAGTTGTAAGACGGTTCGCCTTTTTTAAGCTTATCACATTTTCTTCAATACTATACAGCTTAAAAAATGTATACTTTGACCGCATCAGTGTTATCTTACATTGCATGGTGTTTGACTTTTTTCAGTTTGAAGGCTATTGAGAAAGCCATAGTCAACTCCGATCTTGGTATGACTCCAAGTAATGATGGTGAAGTGATACGGTTGTCCCTTCCACAACTCACATCCGAAAGGAGAAAGGTGCTCCATTCATGATACTCGCTAGAGATGTCAAGGTTGACGTGTCGGGAAGGTTGGGTAACGGGTCAAAACCAGGTCACACTAAAAGAGGTTATCTTGATTTTTGAGTACATGCTAAAGAGGAATATTTGAAAAATAATAATTGTATTAATCTTTCTTATAATAAGAGGCCGGTTAACGTAAAAGACCTCCTTTTCGTGCGTCGCGTACGCAACCACCAATATAACATGCGTAATTATGCAAATAACGTGCGTAATTAGGGTTAACCCAAGCCATGCGTAATTATGCAAATAACGTGCGTAAGTAGGGTTTAACCCAACCCATGCGTAATTATGCAAAATAACGTGCATAATTATGCAAAATTAATTACTATTGTGCCACCACGTTCAGTTGAAAGCCTTGATTAGATTAGATGTGCGGTTGAGATGCTCGCGTACGCATCACACGATATGGTGGTCTTGTATTGTAAACATTCTCCTTATAATAATACCATAAATCTTCGAATATAAAATTTAAGAGACTGTATGCATTAAATAGACTTCGGACGGCTGTCATGTTGATTGGCCCATTTGGCCTGTTCCTCTTCTAGGTAAGTTTTTTATTTGACCCGTTTGAGGTTAAACACAACCCAACTCGGCCCACACAAAGTAAACGAATAAATTTTGCCACCTCTCATGCCTGTAAAGAATTCCTATACTTATGGTAACATGTTTCTGATTCTTTATATAGTTTAACTGTGCGTTTAATTGCAGGAGCTATCGAAAGTTGTCGCAAAGCAGGCTGAGGAAGGGAGGGTAGGCTTTCTTAGGCGGTTTGCACATCTCGTTAATTTTTTTTTTTTTAAATTGCATTTTCTTCATCCATTATGCAGGTAGCAATCAGAAACATAAGAAGAGATGCCATTAAAGCCTACGATAAACTTGAAAAGGTTTGACCTTTAAACTTACATTCCTCATTTGTGACAAAATTTCCTTTTTATTGTATTTTCAACTGTCGTCGGTTATGCTGTACAGGAGAAAAAACTCTCGGAAGACAATATAAAGGATTTATCGGCTGATTTGCAGGTATTTTATTCTGGCACAACAAAATTTGAATTCAACAATACCAAAATGGCCAAATAACCTTAAAATCAGCTAAAAGTATAGTATAGTTATATACAATGGCGAAGCTTAAGATTTCCGACCGGGGGGGTCGAAAACGTATATACCTAAAAAGGTTATAAAACCGGGGATCGAAAACGTATATACCTAAAAAATTCTATACGAAAACTACATACATAACACTACTTAGCGAAAAAAAGTTCGCCCCCCCCCTCACACAACCTGCGTCATTGGTTATATATAATTATAAAAATGTCTTGCAGAAAGTGACGGATGAATACATGAAGAAAATCGACTCCATCTTTAAACAGAAGGAGAAGGTATTAGCTATTACACATCATTTTTCTTTTGCTTTTATGTGCAATAAGTATTTATTCTTACACATTGGTTTTCAGGAATTGCTTACGGTATGACAAAGAATACACATTAGGTTAAACGTGACGGATTATCTGGATGATCACATCTAACCCGAGGTGAAGTTTATCGGCCCGTATATCTTGTAATCCTTTTTTGCAATGATCAAATGCTGTGTACATGTTGGGTAATGGGTTGAAAATCAAAGAACAACCCAAATGCATTCTTCTTTCTTTGAGAACTTGTTTGGCTTGATTTTGGTGGAAGGTAATGAAAACTGGTTGCAGATTGGTTTAGTAATTTATAAAATAAGGAAAAATAAATTTACAACCCTTTAATTGCTTAAGTTAAAAAAATATATTATTATATTTTGTTATATTTTTCTATATATTAATCATTTTTATAATAAATATAAATAAGGTGTAAAATGAGTTTATATGTTCTTGTGTTTTTTATTTATGATTTTTAAATTGGTTCATTTGATTTTTAATTATACTAGATTTTTACCCTCACGCCGCAAAAACGTCACGTTACCTGTATTTTACTTTGTTACACACGCTACGTTAGTGATATTAACGTCACTATACATAGATAAAAACATATAATGTCTCGGACGTTGCGTTATAAAGTTATAAAAGTAATTTAGACAGCGATGTGATGTCGTAAAAGTAATTTAGACATTAACGTGGTTATGCATAGATAATAGAAAAGTATAATAGTGTGCCACACGTTATGATGTGAAGTTGTAAAAATAATTCAAATAAAATGAGATGTCAAGTTATTATTAAGTAGAAAAGTTGACGGGTCAAAATTGTCAATTAACAAAAATTAGAAGCGAATATGTAACTTACTTAAAACAAACACAAAAAATATAGTCAACATGTATTCGATCTCTTAGTTTTTTTTATTAAGTTTGTTTTGTTTGTTCGATTTTTTTATTAAATTGTAGTTAGATACATAATTAAAAAGGGAAAATGCAACTTTATAGCGTTGTTGTTGTATAATTATTATTAATATTATTATCAAGTAGGTTATATGAGAATAAAAATAAGATTATATTTTCCTATTATTAGACACATAAATGCATAAATTTTGACTTTATATTTTTTCTAGAGATCCATTATAGTTTTTATCTTAGCTTTTGTATATTAATATATATAAATATAAGTATTATAAAAGCGGGGAGAGTTAGATAAAAAACCTAAAAATTTGAGAAAACCCTAGAAAACCCAACCTCCCGATTTTTTTTTCTGAAAAAAATAACACATGTAATATACATGTTTTTAAGAGTTTTAGCAAAAAAAAAAAAAAAAAACAAAAAAGTGCCAATGGATAAAAAAAACAAAATTCAGCAACTTTTGTCTAACACATTTAGTGATGAAAGTTGCTGAAACTTGTTTATTTTTTTTTAAATATCCACTCGGCGCTTTTTTGATTTTTTTGGCTCAAAACTCTTAAAAACATGTATATTACATGTGTTATTTTTTCAAAAAAAAAAAAATTGTCGAGGTTTTCTAGGGTTTTCTCAAATTTTTAGGGTTTTCTATCTAACCTTATACTTATAAGAGCTATTCAACAAAGATATGTGTGAACTTTACTCATCTTCATCTCAATATTTTCTTATTTTTTTTTCTACTAATTAAATGAATAAAAAAATAATAATTAGATCGAGAGATAGAAGGTAAACTTAATATCAAATTCATATATGAGATGAATATGTTAAAACTATTAGTTCCTTTCTTTAACAGTGATGAAAAAGAAGTTACCATTCATAAAACTAGAGTACCCACTTTGCATTTCTTTTATCATGCTTTTAATTTTATCATGATCCTCCTTCATAATCCCTCCGTAGTGGGGCGGTATATATCATTTTTTTGATAAAACTTACACACTCTACCACCATCTTCTTTTAATTTTCTATATATATTTACCTCTTCAACTCATTTTTTTTATAAAACTTACACACTCTACCACCATCTTCTCTCTATCTTTATTCTATAAAAATCTAGTTTTTTATACAATGCATCCTTACAACCGCGGGTTTTTTCCTCCGCGTTTAGTGCGGACGCGAACCAAACGACACTCGCTCAAATCTATACGGTTGGAACTCGAATCACAACATGGGAGGAATCGGATTGTCTCAAGCCTTCGGCTTGCCATTACTTTTGTAATGATTTTTAATTTAATGAAATGTTTTTTTTTTAATTTTTTAATGGTTTTTAATTTATAAATTTAGAAATTAATTATAAAAAATAGAAAATTAATAATTGAGTAATGATGGGGTATGGGTTATGACTACAAATTCTTGTGATAAACATAAGCCCCCCTCTTGCATTTTTCGTCACTTGTCACATAACGCCAACTAGAAGTCTTTATGACTACATATGGCCTAAACCTTTATCATTTTCTCTCTCTATTAAATCACTCTTTCTACACATTCTCTCTCTCACCCAACCATAACACCACCACCAAAAGACCACCATCTTACCACCACTCTCATAATTCCAGCCATCTTTACCACCACTCTCATAATTCCAGCCAAGAACTGCCAGTTGAAGAGTTTGGCCAAGACCTACCACCGACCTACCACCACACCTCAACCGTCACCGCAGCTAACTGTCCTTTTTTTTTTTTTGAAATGAAGACTTTTGATTGTATTTTTTTGTTTATGTTTTATTTACAATGTCTTGAAAATTGGCTCTAAAACTTTTATCCGATCCATGAATGTGCATGAACTCGAATAGGACGAAATTATGTTCAACTTGAGAAGAATCGTTAAGAGGTTCTAAGTCCACTTCAAGCATTTATTGAAGGGTTCCATCCAACACCTCTTGTTTGTGAGGACTGCATGTGTGACACCCCACGGAAACGCTCAGACGTACTAGCTTCTTCAACGACCACATGCTAAATTTCGGGACGAAATTTCTTCCAACTTGGGGATGATGTGACAACCCGAAATCTCGAGGTAAAAATCATTCGTTTACGCATTAATAAATCACTTTATATACTTATTTTATTCGACGGATTAGTATATATTTATTTAACTTATAGTGTGCAAACGAATGTTCGAAACCAAATCCATTTCGTGTTGAACCGACCCGAAATGTTTGAACCTAAGCATATGCCTCGCTTGTCGATTCAACCCACTCTTTTCTAAAAGCATGCGTCCCTGGTTTGGGACAACGCTTTTTACGGTAGCCCTGGTCTGGGCTACGCGCACGTTCCTTGTGAGAACCACTGAAACATATGATCTACTGGAGGTGGATAGTACACTTGGACTAAACGACAACTCTATCATGAAAGTCCCTACACATTATACCGGTTAGCTTGCCGGGTTGGCAGACGGGGTATTGGTTGATAGGCGCTATTAGGTTTGACAAACCTCACACCGTGCTGGGAGCCGGGCGTGAACAATTGACCTTTCCTATTGTATCAATTTGGATAGACATTAATGGAGGGCACAAAAACTTACTACCTCAGTTTTCGGTATATACACAGTTTAGTCATTGATGAGGGTTAGCTACCCGAGTTATACTTATAATGCTTTTACATGTGAACTCACGCTTACGCTTAACTAAAACTGTGAACTCCCCCACTTTATTGCTGACACGTAATTGCATGCTTTGCAGGTCATTAGGTACAGTTGGGACGGACGGTTGCAATTGTGGTGTGGTGTGGTTTGATAACTTTATGTTTTAAACCATTTATTAAACTTGTGGTTTTTAAATAATTGTTGGGATTTTTATCTTTATTTCCGCTGCAACTGAAACTGTGTTTTGACATTTAAAACTTGATCGCTAATCATGTTGTTAGTGATGTTTTTATGATTTTAAATATTTTGTTCAACATGATTAGTGGCTAGATCCTGGTCGGTCACACGCCTCTCGGTAAAACTCCGCATGTGGAATTTGAGGATGTGACAGCATGAAAAAGAAAATAATTTAGCAGGGAGAGTATTGTAATTTGCAAGCATGACATTTTTATAATTATGTCGGTGCACTGTTGCATCGACCATGCTCTTTAAGATTATATAAATTTACACTACACAATAATTTGCTTTAGTGCTTGTGTTTTTGAGTTGTTGAAGAAACCTGGACATCTTGAATTTGAAATGGGTCTCAAAAGTCATATGAGATTCCATTGTTTTAACTAGGCCAAGTTGTTTGATAACAACCATACCACATTAAATCTAACGAATAGAAAAGTTATTGATACGTTATGGAGAGTGGCATGCAGTCAAATTATAAATTTATCAAATAGGATAGTGAAGAGGTATGATCCCAAATCACATGTGGACACATGGCATAGGGACCACACCACTCCAAGCTGGCATCTCCGTCACTCAATAACATCCAGAAGATTCTAGAAGCTTCTGGAAAGAGACACCTGGCGACAAGAAGATGCTCTCTACAGACATAAAGGAGAACGTGTGGAACCAATAGGAGGACGCCAACAGCGATTGCAAGATCCTGGGAGGACAAGGAGATAGCCAGCACAACAGCACACTGACCAGGAGTGAGTAACCGTGCGCCACATCACCTCAGGACCTGATACCGTCAGAGAGGACAAAACGGATATTCCTCCTGGTCGGATAGCTGGTAGGCGTCAGCTAGATGGCATGTCTCCTCTCTCAGTATTCTCCCGCTATAAATAGAAAGCTCAATCCACAGGTTTAAGGGTTCGATTTCTGAATCTCTCACTCTACACAAGCACTTTATTCTCAGAACGATCACTTATTCTCACGTAGGAGGGTGGTTACAAGGAGAACCCCCATCTTCTCCTCCTTGTGACGATTCACCGGTGTTCGTTTTGCAGGATACTTCGAAGAATTAGCCACCTGTCGAGTGAAGGATAAAGATTGAACTTTCATACACGAGACGACCCACCTATTTAGTCTAAGTACTATTTAGTGTTTCTTCATTGGCGCCCACCGCACTTAAAACAACCACTTTCATCTCTTTTCCTTTGAAAAAACACTTTTCTTATGGCTAATCCAAATTCTTCTTTTCAAGTCGAAGACGAATGTTCTCCGTTCGGCCCGGTCGCGGATAATACGCACGTCCAAAACCACCAAAGGGACGAACACATAGAGAGAGTTCACAAAGGCAGGGGTTACCAATGTTTTTGGTAGTGCTACTCGAGCAAACCAGGAAGCGCAGCGAAGCGCAGGAAATAAATTCTCGCAGCGAAGCGCAGGAAATCCCACTAGTTAGTAACATTTACAAGTACCACAACAAACTTTTTCAAACAATCCGTTCTTACATTCTTTTTATATTATCATCAACACGTTAGTGATATTTATAAGTATCACAACAAAATTTTTTCAAACAATCCGTTCTTACTTTTATAGTACATCAATATTTACAAGCATCACAACAAACTTTTTTCAAACAATCCGTTCTTACTTTTATAGTACATCAACGTGTTTCATTTATTATTCATGATCACCTTATATATTTTAAAAATAAAATATCAAATACAAATACCTTTAACGTACAAAACGTATGAATTGAAGGTTTTGCTGAAAAACACGGTGACATTTTTGCAATTATCAAAATTACTCTAGAAATGATCTTGTAGGGTAACTTTGATATTTGTAGGGTAATTTGTAAAACTACCTTGTAGGGTAATTTTGATCATGTAGAATAATTTTGATCTTTTTAGGGTAATTTTGTAGAGTATCATAATTACTCTACAAATGATCTTGTAAGGTAATTTTGATCTTGTAGGGTAATTTTATAGAGTATCATAATTACTCTACAAATGATCTTGTAGAGTAATTTCGAATTGTATATTGTTTGATAAACTTGCAGAGTAATTTTGATACACTTGTAGAATAGTTTGCTAAATACCCTACAAGATCATTTTACAATATTACCCCACAAGATCAAAATTACCCTACAAGATCATTTGTAGAGTAATTTTGATAATTACCCTACAAGCAAATTGTCACCGCGTTTTTTTGATTTTTTCATGCCTTTGTACGATAAGGCACTTTGTACGTGAACTTAACTCATATTTTAATAACCAACTTTTTGAACATCGTATAAATAAATATATAATTTAATATCTAGAACACATATAATTGTGTTTTAAATTGTTATATTTTGTGTTTTTCTATATTATAGTATGCTAAAAGTATCTAAAATATTATGCCTAAAATTTAAATCACAATGTTTACATACACTTCTCACACTTTGTAGAAAAAAATGTCATTTGTTGACTAACCCTACCATATGTGTGTGCGTGTGTATATATATATATATATATATATATATGTAACATTTGTCAAAAACGGGTTTTTCAAACCCGCTCCGTTTGTAATCGAATATCAAGTTATAAATGTCTCGTTGCGTATTTATGTCCATTTTAATTTTTTTAATGATGCATAATTAATAAACAAACTAAACTATAAAAGTTATAATTGATAAAAAGTAAA
This sequence comes from Scalesia atractyloides, assembly GCA_947069175.1. Taxonomy (NCBI): domain Eukaryota; kingdom Viridiplantae; phylum Streptophyta; class Magnoliopsida; order Asterales; family Asteraceae; genus Scalesia; species Scalesia atractyloides. The sequence continues at coordinate 90,483,801 of CAMTDV010000017.1, forward strand.
AATAAAATAATTAAAAAGAAAATGAGGCTGCCGGGACTCGAACCCGGGTCGGCCGGAAAGAACTCCAAAGACTTAACACACACACACATAACCGCTCCGCCACTTGTTTTCTGTCAACTCTAGGAAACAAATAAATCTTATAGACAATCATGAAGCGACCTGATTACATTAACTGTAACCGAAATCGGTCACCAAACGTCCAAAAACGTTTGATTGATCGTGGTTTACTGAGTTTAACCGATGCACCGACACCTTCAATCAAGTTTGCTTTGAATGAACTTAAATTCGAGAATGGATCGGTTTTAATAACCGAAAACTTTCAATTCTTGAATTACTTCAATCAAAGACCCCTCTCGCGACTCAAACACACTCTGCAAACTTCCAATTACATTTTCGCACAACTTTCAGTCCGCCGGAGAAGCTTTTTGGACTCGCCGGACTTTCGCCGGAAAACCGTATTTTCCATCAAATCAGTAAGTCTCGCAATTCTTTCGTTGTCTATCAGTTGTTAAGCTGTTACTAACTCCAACCCTTCAATCGGAATCAATTTCAGACGACGATATCGGATAACTCACTCTCGCCGGAAAACTTCTGAAAATCCTTATCTTCAGCTGTAAAACGGTATAGACATTCAAACCTTCTGTTAACTCTTGTTTAGTACGTCAATTCCACAATTAGCTAATCAAAACGGTTAATTTGTTCGCTCAGTTGAAGTTCATAAAAACAGAGCCGACGCCTTGCCGGAATTCTGAGATAAATCATTCATCCGGTATGTTTACTTCCAACACCGTCTCTGCCATTTCATTTTAGTCTTATGAATGTTTGTTAATCGTTTTAAAGCAAGAAACAGTTGAGTAAATAGTTGCCTGTAAATTTAGTGAAGAAGATGAAGTGTGATAACATTATAAGATTAATTAAAATCGGTATTATAAACGGGTTAGACACACAGTCCAGCGGTGGACTGTGTGCACACACATATCACACGCCGCGAGTTCGATCCTTGATACACACACACCCTCTGTAATTAAAATATTATTTTTTTAACTGAACCGGATGAACTTACATTAGATGTTAAGTATAATAAAAATCTATATATTAACCAAGTTAGACACACAGTCCAGCGGTGGACTGTGTGTAACGTTAAAGCACAGGTCCCGGGTTCGAGACCTGTTAACGGCACCGGTTCGATGATTTAAAACATTTTTAAAAATAAAAGAATTTTGAATAAACTGAGTTAGTATATAAATATAATTAAAAACAGAATTATTTCAGATTAGACACGTAGCTCAGTTGGTAGAGCTGCGTGCACGCGAACGGGAGGTCTCGGGTTCGAGCCTCACTCGGCGCATACAGTTACACAATAAAACCGGTCAACAAGTCAAAGTCAATAGTCAACGGTCAATGCAAAAGTCAATATATTTTTATATTTTTATTTATTTAATTTAATTTAAAAATCAATTAAAAATACTTAAAAATAATGTTTTTAAAGATAGGAAATAGCCTTAAACTCACAAAAATATATCTAAAAAATCCTATTAAAATTATTAATAAAATCCACTCATTTACTATATCCTCCGTTATTATTTAGGTTAGTTAATACTCGTTGTTCAATCCTTCAAACTCGTGCGCACCTCATCATCTTCAACCAAACGCACCCAATGTGAGTGAATCTTTACAAATTCCCCGTTTTAATCACGTTTTTTTGGGTGTAACATGTGTCTTACCATTTATTATATTTAAATCATTGTGCATACATCATATCATGAACAAATGTGTATTCAGTTTGTTTCAACTGTTGTGTGGTTATTGTTTGGATTTAATTTATTATTTTCAGTACATGCAATTTCATAGACCGCCGCTCCCCATTACATTATGAGCGTTGAGCATGTTCCCCATTACATTATGATCGTGAACCTGGCGTGCCAACATACGATCGGCTCCGTTTGATTGAGCCTTGATCGCACAGACATTTATCATTTTCAGTACATGCAATACAATCGGCTCCGTTTGATTGAGCCTTGATCGCACAGACATTTATCATTTTCAGTACATACATTTATCATATGCCGTTCGTTCCCCATGTATGTTATTGTATGTTATAGTTTGTGGTTGTCATTGCTACTGTTTGATTATTTACATTTGCTCACTTATGATTATTGCACAATTTTTCCTTGATAAAATAACAAGAAAATCAATAATAAATGTTTATCTAACAAGGTTCACTCACCAACTTATGTTGACCCAAAAACCCCCATTTTTACACATGATACAGGTGAACCAGCTGCAGCAAGAAACACATAGGATTGGCCTAGAAGAATAAACTGGTTTAGAGCTTGGATTGTTTAGTTAGTTATTTTTCTTTGTATTTGTATGGACATGTTTGGATTATTGAGAATGTAATTTTGACTTTAATAAATATAAAACATATTAGTAAATATCATGAGCTTTGGTGATAACCCAATTATGCCCCGACTCTTATTCCGCTGCGGGTCGGGGTGTGACAGATTGGTATCAGAGCCATGACTATAGGGATATAGGATAGGTTATTAGACCCTTAGAGCCTATACTATAGTTGATTAGAAATTTTTAAGATTTTTGTGTGTTACATGCCAAATTTCATGATGTTTATATGTTTTTATGTTAAATGTTACATTCAATGTTATGCAAGCATGTTCATAAGTATATATTATCATATAATGCCTAACATAAATCATATTCTCATAACATATCATATCCATAAAAGCACACATCACATCATTTTCATGATTGTTTTTACAATGATTTTTTGTATTTTCAAATTTCATCAAAGTGAGTTATCATGACGGGCATGTAGTAACTGGAAGGGTACAAGTACCGGTAGTCGGAACGTCCTGTCTAGGCTTGGCATTCGTATAAATCCAAATAAAGGACCAGTTTGCCTACCTGGGGACTAACGATGAGAGTACGAAGTACCTATTAGGCCAAAGCATGCTATACCAAACGTCGTGTGAACTAACCCCACTTTGAGTTGTCATTGTGTCTACACCTGGACACATTCCGACCATACATCTCGTAAACATATTTTGTGGTTTTCATTCGGGTCATGCGAGTGTTAAATCGCCAATACTAATGTGAATCCTACCAAGCCAATAGTCATTGGGGCCCACATGACTATACAGGTGAAGGTATGGGGGACATTTGAGGCCCAACATGAGCAAACCCAAGACATCCTATGGATGTAGTTGCATTATTGATATTTATGTTATTTTCATTTTCTTTAAGATACATGACACCTAAAAAGACTCCATAAACTCACAATCTTCTTATGTATGTTCCTGTAGATGTCGGTTAGACAACAACGAAAGGGTAAAAGATCAGGAAGGTCTCACGAACGCTTGGCCACACAAATCGCGAAACAAATGGCCGCGGTGCTTCCTGACATTGTGGTTCAAGTACAACAAGCTCTCGCCACAAATCCCACTAATCCTCCCCAACAAAATGACCAGAACATCGGCAACCCTCCTACCAGCAAGTGCTCATATAAACATTTCAAGTCTTGCTATCCTCCTAAATTTGAAGGGACCGAAGGTGTCACTGCTCTCCTCCACTGGTTTGAGGAAATGGAAAACACCTTCCTCAACTGCGATTGTCCTGAGGATCGCAAGGTACGATACGCAACCGGGAGACTATTTGGGGTAGCTCTCACGTGGTGGAATACTGAAAAGGGGAAGAGGGGAATTGATGATGCAATGGCCTTAACGTGGGAGGAGTTAAGGGAAATCATGACGAGGCGGTTATGTCCTAGGAGTGAGATTAAAAAGTTGGAAGACGAATTTCATTCTTTGAAGCAAAAGGAGGGAGATCATACTTCCTACAACAAGAGGTTCTTAGAGTTGAACCAAATGGTCCCTAACTTGTTTACCCCAGTTTATCGGTTAATCGAGCATTATATTCGAGGTCTTCCCTCGAAAATTCAAGATTCAGTTCTCAGCACTTCGCCAGCAACACTTGAAGCTGCTATGGAACTAGCTACTGAACTGACCGAGAATCGAATTCGCAACGGTAAGTTTAAAGAGGAGAAAAAGAAAGCCCCCGTTGAGGGCCAAACTTCAAACCATTCCACCTCCTCCTCTAAGTTTGCTAACAAGAGGAAACGTAACACCAGAAACTTCGCTGTCACACAAACCAATTTCCCTATCCCTGCTGCACCCATTACCCAAGTTGCCCCTTCACCTGCACCATACAAAAGGCCATACTCTGGCCCATTACCAAAATGCAACCATTGCCAATACCACCGTTTTCCTGATCATCCCTGCCAACATTGCACCGGCTGTGGTCGCGCAGGTCATACTGTTCAAACCTGTCGCATACCTCAGCGAATGAACCGCCACCAGCCTTCAACCCAAACCCACCAACAAATAATGGGTCAAGCCCAACAACCCCTACTATTACCACCTACTCAACATTTAGCCCAATCATACTACCAACCCAACTATCCCATGGTACAAACCTATGCGGGCTTGCTACAATTGTGGAGACCCAAGCCACTTTAGAAACACTTGTCCAAGGTTGGTGAACATTATTCATGCTCAAGCCCAAGCCAATCCGGTAAATCAAGCTAACCAAGCTCCTCCACCTGCAAGAGGAAGAGCTTTCAACATCAACGCTAATCAGGCTAGAGCTGACGGCAATGTGGTTAACGGTATGTTCCTTATCAATGGTAGTTATGCATCCATGTTGTTTGATACTGGCGCGGATAAAAGTTTTGTGTCCTTAGAGTTTGAACCCATCCTAAACCAAAATCGTGATAAGCTCATGGAATCCATAACAGTAGAAGTTGCTGACGGGAAACCAGTCTCATTAAACTCTATCATACGCAATTGTACTCTCACTTTAAACGATCACAATTTTCTAGTTGACCTCATTCCAATGAAGTTGGGAAGCTTTGACATTATAATTGGTATGGACTGGCTCAGCCAACATCAGGCTGAAGTTGTATGTCGCGAAAAGTTTATACGCATTCCTCTTTCAAACGGTCAGACTCTACGAATCTTTGGAGAAACCTCGTCGAAAGGGCTCAGATTAATGTCCTGTCTTCAAGCTCAAAAATATCTTCGCAAGAATAATGTCGCGTTTTTAGCTCATATCGTCAAAAAGGGAATCATGGAGAAGAAACTTGAAGACATTCCTGTAGTAAAAGATTTCCCGCAAGTTTTTCCTGACGACATCTCAGGACTTCCTCCCGTGAGAGAAGTCGAATTTCGTATCGATCTTATACCTGGTGCTACACCAGTTGCAAAGTCTCCTTATAGGTTAGCCCCATCCGAAATGCAAGAACTAGCCAGTCAATTGCAAGAGTTGACTGACAAAGGATTCATACGTCCTAGCTCCTCGCCTTGGGGTGCACCTGTCCTTTTTGTGAAGAAGAAAGATGGATCGTTTCGCATGTGCATCGACTACAGAGAACTCAACAAGTTAACAATCAAGAATCGCTATCCATTACCTCGCATTGATGATCTTCTTGACCAACTTCAAGGCGCCAGCTGTTTTTCAAAAATCGACCTTCGATCTGGTTATCACCAACTTAGAGTACATGAAGAAGACGTCCCCAAAGACCACTTTCCAAACTCGTTATGGTCATTATGAATTCATGGTCATGCCATTTGGTTTAACCAACGCTCCAGCTGTCTTCATGGATCTAATGAACAGAGTCTGCAAACCCTATCTCGATCGTTTTGTTATAGTCTTCATCGACGACATCCTCATTTATTCAAAGTCTAAGCCTGATCATGAGCGACATCTTCGACTCATCCTTACACTTCTAGAGAATGAAAAGCTTTACGCTAAATTCTCCAAATGCGAATTCTGGTTAAAAGAGGTACAATTCCTTGGACATGTAGTCAATGACAAGGGAATACATGTCGACCCCTCAAAGATCAAAGCGGTACAAGAATGGCAAGCGCCACGTACACCAACTGATGTAAGATCATTCCTTGGTCTGGCTGGTTATTATCGCCGTTTTATTTCAAACTTCTCTCGCATTGCTGTACCACTCACGGCTTTAACTCATAAGGGAAAACCTTTCATATGGGGACCCAATCAAGAAGAAGCCTTCCAAACCCTTAAACAAAAACTCTGTGATGCACCAATCCTCACTCTTCCTGAAGGTTGTGATGACTTCGTGGTTTATTGCGACGCGTCCGGGCAAGGACTAGGCTGTGTTCTAATGCAAAGAGGAAAGGTTATAGCTTATGCTTCGAGACAACTCAAGACTCATGAGAAGAACTACACCACCCATGACCTAGAACTTGGAGCCGTTGTGTTCGCTCTTAAGATATGGAGACATTATCTCTACGGTACTAAGTGTGAAATATACACTGACCACAAGAGTCTTCAACATATCTTCAATTAAAAGGAGTTAAACATGAGGCAACGAAGATGGGTCGAACTTCTAAATGACTACGACTGTGAAATTCGGTACCACCCTGGCAAGGCAAATGTGGTGGCTGATGCACTCAGTCGAAAGGGTTATGCTATTACACAATAAAACCGGTCAACAAGTCAAAGTCAATAGTCAACGGTCAACGCAAAAGTCAATATATTTTTATATTTTTATTTATTTAATTTAATTTAAAAATCAATTAAAAATACTTAAAAATAATGTTTTTAAAGATAGGAAATAGCCTTAAACTCACAAAAATATATCTAAAAAATCCTATTAAAATTATTAATAAAATCCACTCATTTACTATATCTTCCGTTATTATTTAGGTTAGTTAATACTCGTTGTTCAATCCTTCAAACTCGTGCGCACCTCATCATCTTCAACCAAACGCATCCAATGTGAGTGAATCTTTACAAATTCCCCGTTTTAATCACGTTTTTTGGGTGTATCATGTGTCTTACCATTTATTATATTTAAATCATTGTGCATACATCATATCATGAACAAATGTGTATTCAGTTTGTTTCAACTGTTGTGTGGTTATTGTTTGGATTTAATTTATTATTTTCAGTACATGCAATTTCATAGACCGCCGCTCCCCATTACATTGTGAGCGTTGAGCATGTTCCCCATTACATTATGATCGTGAACCTGGCGTGCCAACATACGATCGGCTCCGTTTGATTGAGCCTTGATCGCACAGACATTTATCATTTTCAGTACATGCAATACAATCGGCTCCGTTTGATTGAGCCTTGATCGCACAGACATTTATCATTTTCAGTACATACATTTATCATATGCCGTTCGTTCCCCATGTATGTTATTGTATGTTATAGTTTGTGGTTGTCATTGCTACTGTTTGATTATTTACATTTGCTCACTTATGATTATTGCACAATTTTTCCTTGATAAAATAACAAGAAAATCAATAATAAATGTTTATCTAACAAGGTTCACTCGCCAACTTATGTTGACCCAAAAACCCCCATTTTTACACATGATACAGGTGAAACAGCTGCAACAAGAAACACATAGGATTGGCCTAGAAGAATAAACTGGTTTAGAGCTTGGATTGTTTAGTTAGTTATTTTTCTTTGTATTTGTATGGACATATTTGGATTATTGAGAATGTAATTTTGACTTTAATAAATATGAAACATATTAGTAAATATCATGAGCTTTGGTGATAACCCAATTATGCCCCGACTTTTATTCTGTTGCGGGTCGGGGTGTGACAATATATATATATATATATATATATATATAGGATTAGGTTCATGAGTGAACAACATCCTTGTTTGTGAACAAAGTGAACTAATCATGACCATGGATTTTGTAGATATAGAATTTGGCTTTAGTGGCAAGATTGTAATTATATTTTGTAACTTCCATGTATTTAATTGTATTTTTCTTTTCATTTAATTAATTGATTTTTTCTCCCTCTCTCTTGATTTCTCTTTCTAATTAAAAGAATATTTAATTATATTCTCTATACTTTTTTTCACTGATTACCTAACTTGATATTTGATAATTAAAAAAAATACCAACATTATCAAATATTGTTTCATCTTATGTTCTTTTAAAAAAAAATATTAAACCTAATTAAATTATGTTTTTTTTAACATATGTGTATACAGGTCGGTATATACAAGACTAATACACCTGTATATTATATCTTGTTTCCATAGGTTGGTATAAACCTGACTTATACACCTGTGTATTAATCAAGTACATATGTGTGTACAAGACTTATACACATGTGTAATATTACAACTTGTTTCAATAGGTCGGTATAAATCTGACTTATACACATGTGTATAATTCAAGTACATATGTGTATATCAGACATATACACCTTTGTATTAGTACATAGAGAATGCAATTAAATATTTTTAATTATGTTCTATATGAAACATATTTGATAATGTTTGTATTTTTTTAAATTATTCATATATTAAGTTTGGTAATGGTGAAAGAAAAGAGTATAGAGAATATAATTAAATATTCTTTTATTAGAAAGAGAAATCAGAAGAGAGAAAAAAGTTATTAACTAAATGGAAGTTACAAAAGATAATTACAATCTTGCCACTAAAGAAAAAATCTAGATCTACAAAATCAATGATTAGGATTAGTTCATTTTGTTCACTAATACAACATTGTTCACTCATGAACCCTACCCTATATATATATATATATAATATATATATATATATATATATATATATATATATATATATATATAGGGTAAGGTTCATGCGAGAACCATCTTTATTGTGAGAACCGCAAGAACCACCTTTATTGCAAAATAAAATCTAAAAAAATCAAAAAAGCACTCATATTTTTTTAATATTTTTTTAATAAAAATCGTTATATTTCGTTACCAAAAAAAAAACTTTTTTTTTTCGAGTAACAGTTATCCTTGCACATGTGCATATGTATCGTAACTTCGACAAATTCAGTAATACGTTATCACTAGTAGACAATTGTACTTTATTTTACAATACCATCCGTAATACACTCAATTTTACATTAAATGCACATATGCATCATTATGCATAACAACTATATACCGTGTTTTGGTACAAAAAGTTTGTGATTTTGAATGATGAAGTAGGCTCATATATATGCTTTTTGGTTAGTTATATCTAGTTTGATGGGTTCATTATAGTTGTCACTTTATGATTTAATATGTTGATTGGATGGTATAAGCGGTGTTAATATACATGTAATAAAGTGAAAATATTGGTATTGGTATTGTATTATAAATGGTAGGAGGTAATGGTATTGTATTATGGATGGTAGGAGTTAATGGAAATGTATTATGGATGGTATGATAGATGAAAGAGAAAGTGTATTCAAAGTAGTGTACCAAAACACCTTATTTCATGTTGATACATATAGATGCACATGTGCATTTCTTATATTGGTAACGTAAAAAGTAGTGTATTACACATGGTAGTGTAAATGAAAGTACAATTGTCTAATGTTTGTAATGTATTACGGAATTTGTCAAAGAAATGATGAAAATGCACATGTGCATGGTAGTGTACTATGGATGGTATGATAGATGAACGAGAAATGTATTCAAATTAATGTACCAAAACACCTTATTTCATGTTGATATATATAGATACACATGTGCATTGCTAATATTGGTAACGTAAAAAGTAGTGTGTTACACATGGTAGTGTAAATGAAAGTACAATTGTCTAATGTTTGTAATGTATTATAGAATTTGTCAAAGAAATGACGAAAATGCACATGTGCATGGATAGTTGGTACTCAAATTTTTTTTTAGTTTTTTTATTGTTGAGTAAATATAGCGACTTTTCAAAAAAAATATTTAAAAAACAAAAAAAAAATTGGTATTTTTTTGGATTTTTTTAGGTACTACTGTTTGTGTTCACGCTGGTTCTCGCAATAAAGGGTGGTTCCTAACGGATCCTTGTCCTATACATATATATATAAACTCATGAAAACCCTATGTAACATTTTTATTTTTTCCTAAAAAAATAGGGAATGTAAGTTACATGTTAATGAACGTTTTGTAACAAAAAAAATAAAAAGCGCCGAGTGGATTTTTTTATAAAAAAATACAAAAAATTAGTTTTTTAGCATTTTTTTGTAAACACTGAAATTTGTAAAAAAAATTTATAAAAAAAACCATTCGGCGCTTTTTATTTTTTTGTTACAAAATGTTCATTAACATGTAACTTACATTCCCTTTTTTTAGAAAACAAATAAAAATGTTACATAGGGTTTTCTTAAGTTTTCTCAACTCAAGTGGTTTTTTTCTCTATACTTCACCTATAATATATATATATATATATATATATATATATATATGTATATATATATATATATATATATATGTATATATATATATATATATATATATAATATGTATATAGGGTAAGGTTATTGTTAAAAAATATTTTTTGTGAGAAGGGAAAGAAAGAATCTAAACCATTAGATTTTTAATCTAATGGTTGAGATCTTAATGGAAATCTTGTAAATAGTTTTTACCATTAAAATAATTAATATTTTAAATTAAGGGTACAAAGGTAAATTTAACATTTTTAAATTTAGAAAGTCACATGCCATGCACATGCAAGTTCCCCCTTTATTTTTTAAACGCCAATAACTTTTTATACGTAACTCATTTTTTTTTTTAAATTACACCATAATAACGAGTGTTTTTATATCTTTAATATGAGTACCATATTGTTATACTTATGTAGAGAAAAATATTACTTTTCGATTGGGTGTTTTAGTTCATGGTGTTATTTCTATGTTCATACAATGGTGTTTTAATTGTATTGTGATTCAAGGTGTTGTGTTTTACAGTAAAACACCATGACGTAAATAAGACACCATAACATTGCAAAAAATGAATTATGAGTCAAGTCGTAGTGTTTAAACATCTAGAGTATGTGATTACAGTCATGGTGTTTTAACATCTGAAATAATAATAGAATCATTGTAAATGTTAAAACACCACGACTATATTATGATTCAATTCATGGTGTTTTTGGAATATGTATGATGTTTTATACCTGCAAAAATAACAAAAATCATTACAAATATTAGAACACAATGGTTGTATTACGATTCAAGTTATGGTGCTTATCTGGAATTCGTATGGTTTTTTATACGAACTGATGATGTATCCCTAAAATAACTGATGAATTCCTAAAATAACTCATGAATTCGGTTACAAGATTATATCTATAACTGATGAATTCCTAAAATAACTCATGAATTCGGTTACAAGATTATATCTTTAATTATATCATTAATTAGGATTATGGGTTAAATTACCATCTTACCCTTAAACTAATAAAATAGATAGGGACATGTGTCATCACCATAATCTTTCTTATCCTTCTCACACTTTTAGTCTTTTTTACTGGATCCTCTACCTATCTATATACATACATATATAGGGTGAAAGTTGGCTACAAAGTCCATTTTTCCTACAAAGTGTAAAGTTTTAAGACACCATAATGCCAACCACAAAACACACTCAAACCCCACAAATAAAAAAGTGAAGTTTACTAAAATGTCATATTTGTGAGTTTTGTGTTGTGTTTTGAATGATAAGACTTTGATTATCGAATGACTAACATTAGTGTGTTTTATGTTGATTATCATGTTGTGTTTTATATTCATAATTCTACGATAGTGTGTTTGAAGTTTTTATGGACCGTTAGGGTTTGTATATTGTGTTTTACTGATCTTCAATCTGTTATTTGTGGGTTTTGAGTGTGTCTTATGACTGAAATTGTAGTTTTTATGACTTTGTACACTTTGTAGGAAAAAGTGACTTTGTAGCCGAACCCCACCCTATATATATATATATGTATAATGTAAGTATATAGATAAAACCCCTCTAATTGAGAAAACGTAGGAAACTCTAAACTCCCGACATTTTTTTTTCTGAAAAAAATCACACATATAATATACATGTTTTTAAGGGTTTTGAAGGGAAAAAAACAAAAAAAGCGCCGAGCGAATATTTAAAAAAAATAAACAAGTTTTGTGCAACGGGAGTGTAACATAAATGTGTAACATATGTTACACAAAAACTTGTTTATTTTTTTAAAAAATCTGGTCGGCGTTTTTTTGATTTTTTTGCTGAAAACCCTTTAAAACATATATATTACATGTGTAATTTAAAAAAAAAACTGGCAGGAACTTAGAGTTTCCTCGGTTTTCTCACCACAAGTGGGTTTTCTATTTATCATTTCCATATATATATATATATATATATATATATATATATATAGTGTGAGGTTCATTGGGAAACACCAAAAAAGTGAGAAACCGAGGAACACTTTTAAAATTTTAACTTAACATGTTAAAAATCAATTTTTTGATTTTTTTCGACGCTTCTTCTTATAATTACTGTTAGAAGCATTTTTAATTAAAAATCAAAATCAAAAAATATAAAAAAGCAGTTAAAAAAAGGGTAAATTTTTTTACAAAAATTATTTTCTTATTTCGAATAGCTTCTACCCATTTTATAAGGAAAATCGCTGATTTTTTTAAAAAAAATTGATTTTTCACATGTTAAGTTAATTTTAGAAGATATATATTTTTAACTGTTTTTTAAACATTTTTTTATATTTTTAGTTTTTTGTATTAAAAACGTTTCTACATGTATTTATAAGAAAAAACGCCAAAAAAAATTTAGAAAAAAATTATTTTTAACATGTTAAGTATAATTTTTAAGGTGTTCCCCGGTTTCCCATTTTTTTAGTGTTCCCCAATGAACCTCCTATATATATATATATATATATATATATATATATATATATAGGGAGAGAGAGAGAGAGAGAGTAATTGTCATTTTAGTCCCTGAGGTTCGGTCTAAATTGCTATTTAGTCCAAATAGTTTTTTTTCTCCTCTTGGTCCCTGACCTTTCTCATTTTTTGCCATTTTGATCACATTGCTTAACTAAGTCTGGAAACCTGGTTATAACTAGGGGTATTTTTGGCATTAACAAAAAAAGGTTTCTAAATTACCATTTTTATATATTTTTTCTTATAATCATATATATGTATTTATATATGATAATTATAATAACAATTATTGTTATTATTATTATTATTATTATTATTATTATTATTATTATTATTATTAATACAAAGTTACCATGAACAATGTTTTTAGGTTTTTAGTATTAATTATTTTTAAGTTTTAATTGATTTATTATCATTCCTTTAATTGATTTGACATTTTTTTCTTCAAATATACACAAACAATTTATTATTCTTTTGACAGTAATTGAAAAATCTTAGATAATTGTTTTATTTAATCTTTTAAAAGTAATATTGTATTTGGCATTCAATATGAATTTTTTAGTGATAACGTACGTTCCTTAACTTTTCAGATAAACAAAAAATCTAAATCTGTATCTATTATTTTTTAGCATGCCAAGTTATTTGTCCGCTCATTATGATGATACGTTACCTTATGGTGCATTTTAAAAAAAAGAATAACATATTAAAAGGTTACAGACTTTTAAAAATAATGGGTGAAATGGTATATGTACCCTTTTTGTTAGGATCTTCCCATTCTACCCATCTTGATAGTTTTTAGAGTTCTGAATATTTATAACATTGTCATCGCATCAATCTTCAACCAATCTTAGCCACAAATCACAAAGATCTTGTGGCTGAGATTTCTTCTTATACTTCCTAAGATTGAGCCTTTGTAGAATAACCTTACACTATATATAGTGGAGAGTTCAAATGAGATTTTTTGGTAAGTATAGAAAGAATAAGTTTTAAACCATTAGATATACCTCATTTAATATTTTTAATTAATATTATTTTAAGGACATATAGGTAAATTTATAATTTTAATAAATGTATTGCATTCCTCTAAATTAGCTCCCTAGTTAAATTTGTAACTCATTTTAAAAAATATACTCTTACAACACAACATACTCCTCACATTAATTATTTTCTCTCTTATTAATTAGACAAAAATACTTTATCCTATACATTTCAAAATATATCTTACACATATCAAAATTTATTGTACATATATCTTATACATATCGAAAATTGTCCTTTACTATGTACTAGGTTGTCTTGAAAGAGTATATTTAAAATGAGTTACAAGGTTAATTAGTTAGCTAATTTAAGAGGAATACAATATATTAACTAAAATAGTAAATTTACGCATATGTTCTTACAAATATCATTAAATACACATGTTAAACGGAACATTTCTATTAGTTTAAAACTTATTTTTTCTTATTTTACAAAAAAAAATCTTCTCATTTAAACCTTCCACTATATATAGAGGCTGAGTTGGTTACAAAGTCATTTTTCCTAAAAAGTGTAGGAAGTGATCTTGTGGTGACATGTGACATCTACAACATTTTAACAAAATGACACAAAGGCAATTCAATAGTTTATTTTTTTAAGAGATAATTCTAAAAAATAAATTGAGATTTTTAAGAAACTCTTAATCGTTAATAATTCAAATATAATAGTTAAGTCATTTGTAACAACTCGAATTGTTATCTTTTCTTTTGTTTTCCGTTTATCTATCCTTTGTAATCCGAGATTCGGTTTAATAATAAAGTTTATGTTAATTAATTATGGTATTGTACGTTATTATCGCATCTAATCGCTTAATAAATCGCATCGCTAATCTCATCGCATCGCAAATCGCAGTTATTTATGTGGTTTTATGTTATTTATGTGTTATGTGTGTTTGTGGTTATGCTTACGCTCGCTATCGCATCGCTCTCGCACTCTTGAATCGCTAAATGGCACTATTATATCAACCATAACGCTTATCGCTTTAATTTAACGCTTAATATAACTATCTAATGCGAACCGAATAACCAAACGAACTCTTAACGAGAAAAACGAAGGAAATTCTGAGTTTTGGAACAAGTTCGGCCGAACTTAACCAGGCGAAAGAACTCCTTTCTTTCCTCAAGTCCGCTCGAACTTGTACAAGAATGTACAAGTTCGGCCGAACTTAGCTGTATTTCCCCTCAAAACCTTGTAAGTGCGAACTTGCATGGAAACATGCAAGTTCGGCCGAACTTGTCTCCCTCAGCTTCTTCTCCTATAAATACTCAGCTCATCCCTCTCATTTGCACTTGCTGACCAAGTTTGCTCAGAGCTCCCTCATTCCAAATCTCTTGTGTTCTAAGTAAGAAACGACCCGATTTCGACTACAACAACGTTTATCAACGATCTACAAAGGTTTACAACGATTTTGCACAAGGATCTACCTTTGTTTTCATCAAAAACCCATTCTTTTACAAAAATCTTCATCTTTTTCTTCAAAACTTCTGTTTTTAACTTAGATCTACACAATACGAGTTCGTTTGGTGTTAGCAGAGGCTTCCCAAACACGAGATCTGCAAGATCTCGGCTTGTAAGTTCTAGATCTGAGAAAACCTTTGATAAAATCGATTTTGACACAAAATACGGACTTTTGAGGATGTTTTGTTCATTTTCTGATATGAAACAAAGCATTTATCATTCAAGATCCCAGATCTGGAAGCACAAGGACGTTTATGTTGGTTTACACAAGCCGGACAAATCCGAACGAACCCCGAGTTCGCCGGGATTAGCCCACGCTTTTGTAAAACGGCTAAAACAGCTCTAAAAGACCTCTCCGACCTAAGTTTGCTCAGTAACACATGGTTGGAGGGATGAACACTCGATTTTCATCAACAAACGACGTGAAACGCAAGATTTGGACCCGAAAACATCAAGTTCGCTCGAGAATCACCAGCTCACCAGGTCAAGTTCGACCGAGCTTGTACCCATTTGGGTCAAGTTCGACCGAACTTGAGTGTTTCTTCACAAAAAAAAATTCTTGCAAGTTCGCTAGGACATGCCTGGTTTCTTAGGAAACCATACAAGTTCGACCGAACTTGCCTTGTCAGTAAGGTTTTCCTACAAGTTCGCCCGAACTTGATACGTTTCTTAGGAAACCTATCAAGTTCGACCGAACTTGGATATAAACTCACTAAGTTCATACAAGTTCACTCGAACTTGTGTGTTTACACACAAGTTCGCCCGAACTTGGCTACTACCCAACCAAGACTTAACCGTTTCAGCTTTTCGGAGACTGATGCACTTCCGTTCGCGTATGCAGGCTGATCCGGCGCTCTTCTCGACTCTCTTCAGAATCTCTAAGCTAACTAAAACGCACCCCAAGTGAGTTTACTTGACCCATTTTCGCTTAAAACGCACTTTTGGGTGTTACATACGTTCCTATATTAAAATCACATCACAAATCAAACTGTTTATCACACGCGAATGATCTGATTGTATATGCTCTATACGTGATACTAGAAACATGTGACTAGGACTTATTTTCATTAACTTGCCTCCTTAGCTAGTATGGTACTATAGTGTGGCTTACACCCGACGGGGTCTAGTTAGGATGGACGCGCAAGCCTTCTCACGGTAGTTAGCATGAGAAATGAGCCTATGTTAGTATGTTAATTAGATTGTTTCGCAAACGCTTTCTCGACTATGCTAGTATTATTCAAACTCGTATGCTCACCTTTACTTAATTGTATTGACTTGTATTTTAACGTATGTAACAGGTTGAGGATTTAGCATGGATGCTTGGATGTTGCTTAGTTTAATTGTTTTGTTTAGTTAGTTTGTTGATGTATTTCAGATTTGGAACTTATGTATGAAATCTAGGGGAAATCGAACCCGGTTGAATTTTATGAGAAATCTCTGTTTCGTAATAATTGTTTAAATGTTACGTTTAATAGTATGGGATATTAAGCAGGTTGTGATATGTTAAATGATTGTTATGGAACATCTCGTGAAATCAATCTGGTCGCCTAGTGCCACTAACCCCGATGTTTCCGCTATCGGTTGGGGTGTGACAGATTGGTATCAGAGCGCCATAACTTTAGGATAATAGGTAAAATTGCCATGATTCGACCTAGTAGCATGTTTAAGTACCCGAATGACCTATCTTTGACTTAAATGTTAAACTACTTGCCATAAATGCTTAAATATGCCTTTCCTAATGTTAATACAATAATACACGATTATGAAACGCTCATATCCCACAAACGAGGATCAAGTTGAGATTAGGTGTGATAACCAAGAACTCTCAATAAGATCGCTCATTCCGTGTATTACTCATCATGAGATATCTTCATTGAGTTAGGAGTTATATCCAAACCTCGACGAACATCTCCCTTTCTATCTAGTGGAACGCCCGATGTGATCGGTGAGCGTGGCCACAACTAGGAATGATGTTGTTAAGTTAGGGGTGAAACCCGCATCTTAATAACAAAATTCCGTGCTTCGTTTTCAATCTCACCAAAGTCTCGGTTACGCCGATGGTTTGGAACACGTATTAACTGGAAAGGTAAGCGTCGTTAGCCGCTTACGGTGAGAACGTTTATCTATTAGGCCAAAGCGTGGGTCCAAATGCAAAAGGTAGTCCAATCACTTTGGCGTGTCGAATGTCTCAAAACCCCAGACACTCCCAATTGATTTAAGACTATATCGTCGATTTACGCATCATCGAGTTTATTATTATTTATGTGTTTAAAATTTTGAGAATTTTCGCTTTATTCGATTTCTCGCTTAGATGATTTATCATATCATCGATTTCTCGATTTATCGCATTTACGCTCCATCGAATGTATGCACAACTCGCACAGCTCTCGCAATCTAAAACGCTAAATTAATACATCAACAAAACTAATCGCTTAACTCGCCTACGCCTATGAGGACGTGTGCTTCATACGCGGTATTATCTCGCTTATCTCGCTATTATATATCGCTTATATCTCGCTATATTTCGCATCTCGTATCGCGCTACACGTTGTTATTATTAGAAGGTGAATACGTGCAAATATGTGCTTATGTGCTTACGTGATTACGTGCCTATGTGCTTATGTGTTTTTGTGCCTTGTATGAATTATAATAATAATAAATATTTAAACATAACTCTATTATAATCATATCTCATCCAATCTAAATCCTTCGTGTAGATGTCTTCTATGGGATCGCACACCCGAAGGAATCTCCAGCGCAGCAACGCCGACAAGCGTATCGCTACAATGGTAGCCAAGGAGATAGCTAAAGTCATCCCGCAAATTGTCTCAGAAATCAATGCCGTAAGCAGCAACTCATCTGTGGACTCCAAGGGAGATGCCCCGAAACCCCACTTCAGCTTTAAGCAGTTCAAAGCATGTGGACCGCTTACTTTCTCAGGCACCGAAGGGCCAAGTGCCATGTTCCACTGGTTTGACTCTATGAAGTCACATTCCGCCAGAGTGGATGTCTCGAGGCTCTGCATCTGTCAACGCTACCGATGTGTTTCAATCAAGGGCTTTGGACTGGTGGACAGCCGAGCGTAACAGGCGTGGGAACGACGAAGCTTACAGACTCACTTGGGAGGAACTTAAGGAAATTATGATCAAGGAATTATGTCCTCCCTACGAGATCCAGAAGTTAGAAAACGAATTCTGGAATATCAAGCAAGATGGTCCCGATAACGCTGGTCTCACCGCTCGCTTCAAACAGTTGAGCATCATCTGTCCCAGTCAAGTGGATACGACCGAGAAGACAATCAAGAAATACCTCAATGCTCTCCCCGATTGCGTCGCTGACTTTGTTCAAGCAGCACGTCCCTGCTACTATAGAGGAGACCTACCAGCTAGCCGTCGAGATTAATGACAAGCGAGTTCAGTCTGGTTACTTTAAAAGCAGCAAGGTCGCAAATCAGGCAGTCACCGAATCAGCAGCTCCTACTACCGAACAACCCCGAGAGCCAAAGAACAGTCGCCGTGGTCGCAAAAGGGAAAACCCGAGCAAGAACTTTGCTCTTACTGCTCCAGCGAACCCTCAGCCACTCCAGTCAGCAGCACCAAACGCACCGCCAGTGTAACATCTCCATAATTTTTATTTATAAAAATTTAAAATAAAGTATATAGAAACTTATATTATTAAACGGGTAGATCACGGGTAAGTTGACCGTTAATAATACAGCCCTGCCTCGTTTTAAGTGTTTTAACCCCTGATCACTGATTCGATACCGTGTCGATTGATTTAACCTAGCAACTGATGCCAAAGTGCTGCCTGATAAAGGCTATGCTTTGTAAACTAAGTTGGGGTTCTGTCTCGGTGTGTATTGATAAAATTGAATTGGGTTATTATACTTAACACGAGTGCATTATATATTTTATTAAGAGCTCAGGAGCTATACCCAAGATTTTTCTAGAAGGCCGGTAGTTAGACCCTAAAGTTACCAGGCGAGTCATTCTCTTTTTCTCAAATGCTTTTACAAAACCCTAAATGTTTTCAAGTTATACTTACAGTGATTAAGTTTTTGCTAATCTGCAATTACTGCCGGTATGTGGGGTTTTGTATACGCTACTGAGTCTAGCGTCACTATTGGACAAAAAGTTAGCCAATAGTGGTATGACCACAGTCATTGTAACTGCCAACGTGACAAATACTAATTGAGTTTTTGTTAGATAAAAGCAATGTAATTGCCCTTGATACTGTAAAATATAACAATGTGTCTTTTTATAAAATGGAATGAACTCGCCAGTATTTCTTGCTGATAAAATGTTTTCAAAACGCGTTTCAGGTAACCTGTTGTGAAATGATACAAGCCAGCTATGGAGCACTGAAGGCTTAAATAAAGTGGCTAAAATTACCTGAATAAAAGAAGAAAATTTATATTTTATTAATTGGGGTTTATCCCTATAAAAACAATTAAGTGAAATACGGGGTTCAACCCATTTGTTTATTAATAAAAGTTCGGTGTTTTACAACTCTGAAATTATTTCCTAACTACGATCCTGATGAATAATTTTATTTTTCCGCTGCGTATTTAATAAACACCGGTACCACTTGACTGCTTTGCAGCACCCTCTCCCGAGGCGGGGTCGGGGGCGTGACAGAAGGTGGTATCAGAGCCACTGGTTTAAGCTATTTAGTGTTCTTTTAATACCTAAAACTTAAACATTATGTTAGGAAATCTATGTGTTATTCTGTGTATGTAAATGTTAATATTATGATTTTTATGTTTTGAGTTCATAGTATGAGTGACCAATATGATTAAGTGTACCATAGGCTACCTATATATTATTATATAATAATACAAAAGCAACTTGGGTTATACCACTTTGTTGTTGCGTCTGTTAGAAATACTATGCATTTAAAAAAATTGTTAATGAAATATTTCACAACTTTGAAAAGTAAACATAATAATTTTGTTATAATGTTTCTTTTACATAATTTCTACATGCATTTACATTCATGATTTTAGGTTGGAATTTTAACATAAACATACAATTACTAATCAATACAGGTTACTAATCAGTTTTTAACAAAGAAAGCTAGAGCTAGCAAAATACTAAAAACCATAATCAGTTTCATGAAAGGTTAAAAAAAATTGATTTGAATGATGGCATTTATGACTATCATGAAAAAAAAAATTAAAATGATACCGTGTTCAAGATAGATAAAAATTTATCTCTTTTACATTAAAATATAAAAGAATACATAACTTTGTATAGAAAGAAGTCAAATGACCGTTAACAGAAAAAAAAAATTGTTAAATAATAAAATACTAGTGTAATTTTAAATGTAAGTTAAATATTTCTACCAGAGCCTAATTAGTATATTCCTATATACTATAGAAAGTTGTGTGATTTTATTTACATTCCTATATTTATAAGTACTTTATTATATTAAAGTACTAGGGGTGAATCTTACTTACCACGGGTTACAGAAAAATGTTTTTATTGTAAAGCTAAAATTTGTAGTAAACTAAATATGTATATGGCAACATGTGAATACCTACAAAAGAAGATGAAGGTGAAGCTAATTCTAAATTACATAAACATAATAAATCAACTTTGTTGGAATTATGTTTTGTAATCATATACCCTACTAAAAGTTTTTATGGTCAACTTAAATATAAAATATGCAGACAAGACTGGTTAACCTTATTAGATATAGTTTTGAATTATAATATTTTTCTATATACTAGAAAGGAAACTGCTTAGTAAAAAGTTCATTTAAGATATTATTATTATTATTATTAGTATTATTATTATTAAATTTAAAATCTTAAGACACATGTAAAACGGAAAGTCATATGAAGGTTTAATGATTAAACTCTATAAATATTTTATTTTACTCGATAAAATAGTAATTGAAATTTTCTTAAGGTGCGTACATATTCTGAACTATTTACTACATACATTTCATAATTTAATATTAATAAGATTAGAAGATTTATATAAATAATAAATATAGATAAATATATTCTCTTTTAAAAACTGATAGAGAAAAAAAAACTTTGTATTTTGAGGGTTAATTGTGATGAAAAATTGGTTTTTAGCTATATTATTTTGATTAATTTTAATATAGGTTTTAAAATATAAGGTGTGCGTATTTGGGTGGACGCGTTTTGATATAAGTTTTATTTAAAATCATGTCGGGTTAGATATATATTTTTACTTTGAAATACATGTTTATAATAAACTATTTTTCGGTATTGTAAGTTGTAGCAAACAACCGTGTCGTATGGTATTGTGACGAACCTAAATGATTCCAACCAACATGGGTACCTGTATCGGAATTATTGAAAGTGATACTGATATTTTATGGGTTTTTCATCAATGATAAAGACGTACCGTTACATTTTTTTGACAATCGCTGTAAAACACGTGTCGATAAGTTTGTGGGTATATCATGACTTTATGTTTTAGGTTTTCTCTTTTGGTCTCTATAGCAAGTATTGATGACATAACAAACCAAATCAATACTGAACGAATTACCGCAGCGTAGCGCGAGTGAATCCCGCTAGTTATTACTAGTGTATTAAATATTTATAGTAGTATAATGTTCGAAGATACTATTAATTATTTTATATCCATTAAAAAATATTTGTATAGTTAATGTTATAACCTTTTTGTATAAAAGAAACCAATTAAAAAAGGTTTTCCATTATATTTGAGTATAACCAAGTTGAAACTTTCCTATACTCCTTCAAGTTGTTAAATTAACATTTTATATTTAGTAAATTGAAAATTTACTTTTATATTATTTATATATTAATTGTTAACATATGTTTACGCCAGAGAAGTTGATACTTTTTCTACTTTGGCCATATAATTTCTTATCTTCTCATGTTGAACAAATTATTTTATTAAGGGTAGTGGTGGTGAAAAATGATTACTTTTACTTAAGAAAAAAAATTATTCTAAATAAAGTATTTTCTTTTATAACTTATACAAGTGTTGAATCGGTACTCTGACGATCCAAACTGATAACGATTGAATACCCGCCGCATAGCACGGTAAATTCCACTAGTTAAATTTAAAATATTAAAGAACTATATATATTTTTATAATAACTATTCATTGGTTCTCATTATTAAGATAGGATAATAGGATAATTATTTTAAAAGTATTACAATTCTATTTTATGTGAAATAATATTTATATGTGTATATAATGTAAACTAAAATGTATTTTTTTTCTACGTAGGATGTATATAAAATTTTATACATTTACACCTATAATATAATTTAAAGAAAAAGTATGTTCAAAAGATTATTATACATATATTATATAAATAATCATGTTTTTATTCTCTATCATCTAGAATATTATTCTTAATGAAAGTAAAATTTTAATCTATAATGTATTATAAAAAAAGATGAGCCTAATAGTTTGTACAGTCGGTATATATACAAAAGAAATTAGATAATTAAAATTTTAAGAAGTAAAAGATGTTATAAAATGAAATATCTTTTCTTACCCGACGTAAATCAGTAATTTATTATCTATCTATTTATTTATTTTATCTAGCACGTTAAATTTTCCAAAACATTTTAGTTATCGTTTCATTTTCAAAGCTAGAATTAAAATGGATGAAAAAAACCCCCACATAAAAATAATTGACTCAAATGTGTGTTTAATACATTTGTCCTATCTTTAGTTAAAAAAAATCAAATTACAATTTTAATATTGTAATATCTTTAAACAAATTACTATTATTATTCTTTGAGATATATATCTATATATATTCTAAATAGATGTATATTACTTGATTACCTAATATATTTAGAATCAATTTTAGAAATGTCAAAATTTATATTACCTATTGTAATACTTCTTTAAATAAATAATAAAGTATACAATAAATTAAGAGTTAAGTTTTAATATTCTAATTTAATAGGGTTCAACCCACTAGTTAAAAATGAAATTGTTCATATGAATCTAGAAAATTTATATTTTGATAAATTTATTTCTTTAAATTTTTACTTCCAAAATATTATATTCAATAAATTTAACAGAAAGTTTATTCCAATATCCTATTACTATTTTCATTATTATAAAAAAAAAGGATAAAGTTATAGGAATAAGCTTGATAATTGGTACCATCAGTTATATAGTTGGATTTTTTTTTTAAATTAAGGATATTACAACTTAATTTTGTATCATATATATCTATATTACGTAAGTTATGATATTAACAAGAGATCTGAAAATTTATGTTTCTAAATGATAAATATACACATATATGAGTATACATAATAGAATTTTTGATGGTATACACAATATAATAATCAAATATCTTCTGTAGATAAACATAAGAAAAAAAAATAAAATATATATATCACTAGTGATTCACATGAAAACATTTAGTCATTGTAAAGATGAATCATGAAACGTGTTATGTTCTAGAAATGTCATATGTCTAAATAAAACATTCCTTACGAAGGAATCTAATGTGTATAAGCATAAATAGAGTTAGCTATAAGTCATACTCATCACAACGAACCTAGCCATAGTGTCAATGGAGACAATGATATTTTTATCAGAAGTCCATTTTTCCAAACAAAAGAAAGTCACAATATAACAATGTCTATAACAAAAGAGTTAGGATATTGATGATTACTAATAACACCCAGATAGTATTTAGACTTGAACTAAGAAATGCCTTAATATAAAGTTTCGTGATAAGCTAATTACTTTTATAGATAAAGTGTGATAGGTGTTGGTATGTTGTGATGATGATAACTAGAACAATGCAAGTATGATAAATAAGCAATAACACCTGGCCACTGTTATTTCTTGTTTATTAGTACTACTCGGTTCTAGAATATGATCGATCATGAGAATACTGACTTCCTTGTTTCTTGATACAAGCCCAATATATGTGATGCACTTTTAAAATTATGATTTGAGAAAATTCTATTTATGGGAAAAACCATGATAATTACCTCTCCGGTAAAACTGGGCATGGTGCGGTAGACTCTCCAGCTTGTCCGGGTAAGATGGGGTTACCTCTCCGGCAAGACTGAGTATGGTGCGGTAGACTCTCCAGCTTTTCCGGGTAAGATGGGGTTACCTCTCCGGCGAGACCGAGTAAGATGGGGTATATGTTATGTTAATGGAATTCCCTAAATAGTACCATGACCTGATGTCTGACCTATTTTTAAATATGAATCTGTTGAATACATTGACCTTGTGAATGGTGTGTATATTACAGTATGTGAAATATATGAGTACATAGATATGTATATCTATAAAGACCACAATGATTGACAATTAGGGATAAATCACGAATAGGTGTGTCAATAATAATTTTAGATTTATTTATCAGGAATCTCTCTAGACTTCTATAATTCGATATCAAACACTATTTCGTTTGATCATCCGTCTAGTAACTCGTGTGACAAAATGAACGACGGGAACCCTATAAGTTGGGACGCGTCAAAGTATAACAATTCCCCTTGCGTTACCTTAGAGCATTAATGCATTAGGAAACCTGTAACTAAAAGTTATGCTAAGACACAAAACATCTAAAAACTTTGTTAATAAGAGGAAAAAATAGAGAATAGTTCTAATCAAAGTAAAGTAGAATTCAAAGCAAAGAAACTGGAACTAGGATCAGCGATGAGCTAAAAGGTTCCTTTATATTTCAGTGAATCTCGAGGACGAGATTTAAAACAAGGTGGGGAGGATGTAACATCTCCAAAATTTTTATTTATAAAAAATTTAAATAAAGTATATAGAAACTTATATTATTAAACGGGTAGATCACAGGGTAAGTTAACTGTTAGAAATATGAGATATTTAGACGAATATAGGAACCGTTTAAAAACTATAATAATAAAAATACATTATAATTAACCTTACTCCGTTTTTAATGAAACTTAGGTCAAAATGTAGATAAAAAATATGCTCGTTCTAATGGCATCGTTTTATAAAACGTCATATTTTAAAAGTTATAAGCGATAAATAATTTGAGCAGCTTAATTAATTAGAATTAGAATATATAAATAATCAAAATATGAAAATCGTAATATTGGTGTGTACGTGGAATTGAAAGGCTTGGCCTCCAAGCTACTTTTCAATATAAATACAAGGACAACATCAACATATTTCTCTGCTCACTTCTTCTACTTCTTTCTCTCGCCATCTCTCTCACATATACTCGACTTTTCTTTTAGTATTTACACATATATAATAATAATAATATAGAGCCCTGCTCGTTTAAGTGTTTTAACTCTTGATCACTGATTTGATACCCTGCGCTTGATCTTGAACCTAGCAACTGATGCCAAAGTGCTGCCTGATAAAGGCTATGCTTTGTAAACTAAGTTGGGGTTCTGTCTCGGGGTGTATTGATAAAGTTGAATTGGGTTATTATACTTAACACGAGTGCATTATATATTTTATTAAGAGCTCAGGAGCTATACCCAAGATTTTTCCAGAAGGTCTGTAGTTAGACCCTAAAGTTACCAGGCGAGTCATTCTCTTTTTCTCAAATGCTTTTACAAAACCCTAAATGTTTTCAAGTTATACTTACAGTGATTAAGTTTTTCTAATCTGCAATTACTGTCGGAATGTGGGGTTTTGTATACACTACTGAGTCCAGCGTCACTATTGGACAAAAAGTTAGCCAATAGTGGTATGACCACAGTCATTGTAACTGCCAACGTGACAAATACTGATTGAGTTTTTGTTAGATAAAAGCAATGTAATTGCCCTTGATACTGTAAAATATAACAATGTGTCTTTTTATAAAATGGAATGAACTCGCCAGTATTTCTTGCTGATAAAATGTTTTCAAAATGCGTTTCAGGTAACCTGTTGGAAATGATACAAGCCAGCTATGGAGCACTGAAGGCTTAAATAAAGTGGTTAAAATTACCTGAATAAAAGAAAAAATTTATATTTTATTAATTGGGTTTATCCCTATAAAAACAATTAAGTGAAATACGGGTTTCAACTATTGTTTATTAATAAAAGTTCGGTGTTTTACAACTCTGAAATTATTTCCTAACTACGATCCTGATGAATAATTTTATTTTTCCGCTGCGTATTTAATAAACACCGGTACCACTTGACTGCCTTGCGGCACCCTCTCCCGGGGCGGGGTCGGGGGCAGTGACAGCCAGCAAAGCGTGCGTACACTGGCCCGTACCCTATGTGCCCTACGTGCACATATCATCATGCTATTGGCGGCAATTGCCGTTTTTGCACGAACTGCAACATCTACGGCCACTTTACAGTCAGCTGTCGTAGTGGTCCTCACCAGGCAGCTTCTCAAGCTCCCGCAGCTCCAGCTTTACCTGCTCCTCCTCAAGCCAACCAGCAGCAAGCTCCAAAGGCACGAGTGTGCTTCGTGTGTGGTGATCCAAACCAATTTGCTAATGTTTGCCCAAACCGCACCGTGAAACAAGAGCCACAGCAGCAGCAGCCTCAGCAGCAGCCACCACTGCAGCCTCAGCAACAACAACAAGCTGCGCGTGGAAGAGCCTTCAATCTCAATCACCGCCAGGCCCAAAATGACAACAATGTTGTCAACGGTACGTTTCTCGTTAATGGTATTTATGCTTCATGTTTATTTGATACTGGTGCCGATAATTGTTTTGTATCGTTAGAATTCGAAAAGGTTTTAAAATGTAAGCGCGCTAAACTCCCAAAGACTTTCGATGTGGAAGTCGCCACCTGAAGAACCGTTACCGTTAACTCCGTTTTACATGGTTGTAACCTCGATCTCAACAACCATGTCTTCTCAATCAATCTCATACCTATGCAGTTAGGTAGCTTCGATATCATAGTAGGTATGGATTTTCTTCGTCAAATCATGCTGAAGTTGTATGCTTCGATAAAATGATTCGTTTTCCTCTCCCTAACGGTGATCAATTCCATGTTTATGGTGAAACTCCCTCAAAGAAGTTGATGCTTTTGTCATTTACTCGAGCACACAAATGCTTGCAAAAGCGATGTGTTGCTTTCCTCGCCCATATCGTGAACCCGGAGAAAGAAAAGAAGACTTATAAAGATGTTCCTATTGTTTGTGAATTTCCTAAAGTCTTTCCCGACGATTTACCAGGTTTACCCCCTACTCGAGATGTTGAATTCCGTATCGATTTGATTCCAGGTACTACTCCAGTTGCTAAAGCTCCTTATCGCCTCGCACCATCCGACATGCGTGAGCTATCAAGCCAACTTCAAGAGCTTCTTGATAAAGGTTTTATACGCTCGAGCACTTCGCCATGGGGCGCACCCGTCCTCTTCGTGAAAAAGAAGGATGGATCGTTCCGAATGTGCATCGATTATCGTGAACTTAACAAACTCACGATAAAGAATCGTTACCCTCTTCCTCGTATCGACGATTTGTTTGATCAGCTTCAAGGTGCTACTAGTTTTTCTAAGATCGATCTTCGTTCCGGTTATCATCAGTTACGCGTGTTGGAAGAAGACATTCCTAAAACCGCCTTTCGTACTCGTTATGGCCATTTCGAATTCGTGGTCATGCCTTTTGGTCTAACCAATGCACCTGCAGTCTTCATGGATTTGATGAACCGTGTGTGTAAAGCTTTCTTAGATTGTTTCGTCATTGTCTTCATCGATAATATCCTTATCTATTCGAAGTCGAGAGACGAACACGCGCGTCATCTCCGTTTAGTCCTCGAACTTCTTCAAGGAAATCGCCTTTACGCTAAGTTCTCTAAGTGTGAATTCAGGCTCGAAGAAGTCCAATTTCTCGGCCACATCGTTAATAGTCAAGGAATTCACGTCGAGCCTGCAAAGATTGAAGCCGTCAAGAGTTGGATTACACCGAAGAATGCCTCCGAAATCCGTTCATTTCTTGGATTGGCGGGTTATTACCGACGATTCATCGTCGATTTTTCAAAAATCACCGTTCTGCTTACCGCCTTAACTCACAAAGACAAACCTTTTGTTTGGGATTCCAAGCAAGAGGAAGCCTTTAAAACTCTCAAGCGTATGCTATGCAATGCTCCCGTTCTCGCTTTACCCGACGGAAAAGACGATTTCGTTGTTTACTGCGATGCCTCTAATCTTGGTCTTGGTTGTGTTCTCATGCAACGAGACAAGGTTATCGCGTATGCGTCTCGACAACTCAAGATCCACGAGAAGAACTACACAACCCACGGTCTCGAACTCGGTGCAGTTGTTTTTGCATTAAAGATATGGCGACACTACCTTTACGGTACTAAGTGTACGGTCTTCACCGACCATAAGAGCTTACAACATATCTTTAATCAAAAAGAACTAAACATGCGAGAACGTCGATGGGTTGAACTTCTCAACGACTACGATTGTGAGATACGCTACCATCCCGGCAAGGCAAACGTCGTCGCCGATGCTCTCAGTCGACGAAGCTATGTGTACAGTATTCGTGACTCCCAAGCTTGTGCTAAACTTGCAACCCGCATCCGTGCTGCTCACGCATGTTTTAACGAGAATACCTTGGAAGAAGAAATGAGTGGTGCCGAAACTCAGCTTGTATCTAAATCCGATGGTATTTGTTACTATCTCAACCGCATTTGGATTCCCAGTCGTGATAATCTTCGTAAGTTGCTAATGGACGAAGCTCACAAATCTCGATATTCCATTCACCTCGGTGCCGACAAGATGTACCAGGATCTTCGTCCTAAGTACTGGTGGCCGGGCATGAAAAACGATATCGCCTTGTACGTCTCAAAGTGCTTAACTTGTTCGAAAGTTAAAACCCGAACATCAAAGGCCCTCTGGTTTACTTGAACAACCCGAAATCCCATGTGGAAGTGGGAGAGTATAGCTATGGACTTTATTACGAAACTCCCGCGTACTTCATCCGGTTACGATAGCATTTGGGTTATCGTTGATCGTCTTACCAAGTCTGTGCATTTTATTGCTATACGAGAAGACTTTAAGGTCGAACGGTTAGCCCGAATCTATACCGACGAAGTTATATGTCGACACGGGACGCCTCGTGACATCATTTTTTACCGAGACGGTCGTTTTACCTCGCGTCTCTGGGAGACTTTTCAATCCGCTCTGGTACTACTCTCAATCTCAGTACCGCTTTTCACCCTCAGACCGACGTCAGACTGAGAGAACGATCCGTACCCTCAAAGACATGCTTCGTGCGTGCATCATAGATTTTGGTGGTAACTAGGATACGCCTTTACCTTTAATCGAATTCTTGTACAATAATAGTTATCA
Organism: Scalesia atractyloides; assembly: GCA_947069175.1. Classification (NCBI taxonomy): domain Eukaryota; kingdom Viridiplantae; phylum Streptophyta; class Magnoliopsida; order Asterales; family Asteraceae; genus Scalesia; species Scalesia atractyloides. The sequence goes on from CAMTDV010000017.1 coordinate 90,513,249, forward strand.
TACCAGCATTCAAATGGATCCTTTTGAGGCACTGTATGGAAGAAAATGTCGATCGCCTATTGCATGGCACGAGATTCGAGAAGCACAAATCACCGGTCCCGAGTTAATTCAAGAAGCGACAGACAAAATCCTCCAAATCAGAGACAATCTCTTGAAAGCTCGGAGTCGTCAAAAGAGTTATGCCGATAAACGCCGCAAGCCCCTACAGTTCGAAGTGGGAGATCACGTTCTCCTAAAGGTTGCACCTTGGAAAGGAGTGGTCCGCTTCGGCAAGAAAGGAAAGCTAGCGCCTCGATACGTTGGACCCTTTAAGATTCTGGAAAGAATCGGTAAAGTAGCCTATCATCTCGAATTACCGGAGGAACTTAACAATGTACATCCGACTTTCCACGTGTCTAATCTTAAAAAGTGCTTAGCCGAAGAGAATCTGCATGTCCCTCTCGAAGATCTGCAAATCAACGAGACTCTCCATTTCATGGAAAAGCCTGTGGAAATCATGGACCGAGAGACCAAGAAACTCCGACGCTCTCGCATCCCTACGTGAAGGTCCATGGGAGGGCAAAACGCGCGCCGAGTTTACTTGGGAATTGAAAGTGATATGAAGGCCAAATATCCGCACCTCTTTGTTACGGCTACTGCCTAATTTCGGGACGAAATTCCCTAAAGTAGGGGAGACTGTAACAACTCGAAAATTCGATTGTTATCTTTTCTTTTGTTTTCCGTTTATCTATCCTTTGTAATCCGATATTCGGTTTAATAATAAACTTTATGTTAATTAATTATGGTATTGTACGTTATTATCGCATCAATCGTTAATAAATCGCATCGCTAATCTCATCGCATCGCGTCGATAATGGGGTTTATTTATTGTGTATGTGTGTTTGTGGTTATGATTACGCTCGTTATCGCATCGCTCTCGCACTCTCGAATCGCTTAAATCGCACTATTATATCAACCATAACGCTTAACGCTTTAATTTAACGCTTAATATAACTATCAATGCGAAACTGAATAACTAAAGAACTCTTAACGCGAAAAACGAAGGAAATTCTGAGTTTTGGAACAAGTTCGCTCGAACTTGGGTGACCCCAAGTTTGGCCCAACTTAACTAGGCCAAAGAACTCCTTTCTTTCCTCAAGTCCGCTCGAATTTGTACAAGAATGTACAAGTTCGGCCGAACTTAGCTTATTTCCCCTCAAAACCTTGTAAGTTCCGCGAACTTGCATGGAAACATGCAAGTTCGGCCGAACTTGTCTCCCTCAGCTTCTTCTCCTATAAATACTCAGCTCATCCCTCTCATTTGCCCTTGCTGACCAAGTTCGCTCAGAGCTCCCTCATTCCAAATCTCTCGTGTTCTAAGTAAGAAACGACCCGATTTCGACTACAACAACGTTTATCAACGATCTACAAAGGTTTACAACGATTTTGCACAAGGATCTACCTTCGTTTTCATCAAAAACCCATTCTTTTACGAAAATCTTCATCTTTTTCTTCAAAACTTCTTTTTTTAACTTAGATCTACCAATACGAGTTTGTTTGGTGTTAGCAGAGGCTTCCCACCATGAGATCTGCAAGATCTCGGTCTTGTAAGTTCTAGATCTGAGAAAACCTTTGATAAATATCGATTTTGAACAAAATACGGACTTTTGAGGATGTTTTGTTCATTTTCTGATATGAAACGAAGCATCTATCATTCAAGATCCCAGATCTGGAAGCACAAGGACGTTTATGTTGGTTTACAAAGCCGGACTAATCCGAACGAACCCCGAGTTCGCCCGGATTAGCCCGACCTTTTGTAAAACGGCTAAAACAGCTCTAAAAGACCTCTCTGACCTAAGTTTGCTCAGTAGCACAGGTTGAAGGGATGAACACTCGATTTTCCTCAGCAAACGACGCGAAAACGCATGATTTTGGACCTGAAAACATCAAGTTCGCTCGAGAATCACCAGCTCACCAGGTTAAGTTTGACCGAACTTGAGTGTTTCTTCACAAAAAAATTACTTGCAAGTTCGCTCGGACTTGCCTGGTTTCTTAGGAAACCATACAAGTTCGACCGAACTTGCCTTGTCAATAAGGTTTTCCTACAGGTTCGACCGAACTTGGCTATAAACTCACTAAGTTCATACAAGTTCGCTCGAACTACTGGCTACTGCCCAACCAAGACTTAACCGTTTCAGCTTTTCGGAGACTGATGCACTTCCGTTCACATATGCATGATGCGCTCTTCTCGACTCTCCTCAGAATCTCTAAGCTAACTAAAACGCACCCACAGTGAGTATACTTGACCCATTTTCGTTTAAAACGCACTTTTTGGTGTTACATACGTTCCTATATTAAAATCACATCACAAATCAAACTGTTTATCACACCGAATGATCTGATTGTATATGCTCTATACGTGATACTAGAAACATGTGACTAGGACTTATTTTCGTTAACTTGCCTCCTTAGCTAGTATGGTACTATAGTGTGGCTTACACCCAACGGGTCTAGTTAGGATGGACGCCAAGCCTTCTCACGGTAGTTAGCATGAGAAATGAGCCTATGTTGTGTTAAGTGTTTTGGTGTATCATGATATGTAACTTTGATTGTTTCGCAAACACTTTCTCGACTATGCTAGTATTATTCAAACTCGTATGCTCACCTTTACTTAATTGTATTGACTTGTATTTTAACGTATGTAACAGGTTGAGGATTTAGCGTGGATGCTTGGATGTTGCTTAGTTTAATTGTTTTGTTTAGTTAGTTTGTTGATATATTTCAGATTTGGAACTTATGTATGAAATCTAGGGGAAATCGAACCCGGTTGAATTTTATGAGAAATCTCCGTTTCGTAATAATTGTTTGAATGTTACGTTTAATAGTATGAGATATTAAGCAGGTTGTGATATGTTAAATGATTGTTATGGAACATCTCGTGAAATCAATCTGGTCGCCTAGTGCCACTAACCCTGATGTTTCCACCATCGGTTGGGGTGTGACATAATTAACCATTCACACATCATTCTATCATCATTCATACAATTTCGACATTTCTGTTCATCCTCACGTAACACGCCGGCTGATCCTTCTTTAACAATTTATTAACGATGTGTTTTACCCATGGCTGTAGTAATCGCTATTCGCTATTTGGCTAGTGGGGTCGGGACTAACGATTAATCGGAACTAACTGGAACTAATCAGGATTAATTGTGATTAATCGGCGATTAATCGAGATTAATCGACGCCCATCGGGATTTTTACAACCATGGTTTTACCAGTTACATGTTCACTCACAATGTGTTATAGCAACTATTGACGTTGTGTTTTTCCAGTTATTGGTTTCATTACGATTTGTTACACCAGTATGATTGACGAATGATATGTCTTTGTATTTTCTTGACGTTGTGTGTTTTACCAGTTACAGGTTCACTCACAATGTGTTATAACACTTTATGTATTAAGAATCACTCACAATGTGTTATAACACTTTATGTTTTAAGAAAGACATGTAGTTGTAATTATTGACATGATGTTTTATTAGTTATTGGTTTCATCATGATGTGTTATACCGGTTATGATTCACGAATGACATGTCTTTGTATTTCTTGACATTGTGTTTTATAATATTGGGGTTCTTCATGATTGTAATATTGTATATATTTTTTATAGTCTAACACAATCAACAAGTAAATATGTAACTTACGCTTGTATTGTAGGTCGAATTTCTTATCTTTTTCCATGTTTTTGCGGTTGATTTGGTATATTTAGGTGTTTCGAAGGAGAGAAGCTAGAGAGAGAGGGAAAATCACAAGGAAGATGGGATGTTCTAATGATATGGCGGTTATTTCTTTATTTAAAAATAGTTAAATAACACATTTACCTCTAATTAATGAAATCATCATATTTTTAAAACACATATTACCAAAATGCCACCAAGATGATCTCAACCCTTAAACCATTCATCCAATAGTCAAGATCACTTCCTACACTTTGTAGGAAAAACACATTTTATAGAGGAAACAATTAGATTGTATTTTGGATGGATGAGATTGATTAGTGGCATTTTTGTAAGTCATGTTTTAGTTTTAGTTATGTATTTGATAAAATAGGGTTATAATATAATTCTGTCGTGTTCTATATTCAGAAAATCCACATGTTTTGGTCAAAAATCTGATTAAGGATAATGTAACCAAACTTTGAATGTGAGGTTGAAGTGCTTGAATGACGAATGAATGCTTGAACAAACTAGAAATGTAAATGGTGATAAACACAAAGATTTTTGTACGAGGAAAAAGCCCTGATCAGCAATTGATCTCCGGCATACAAAACCTCAGATAGTGAAAACTATCACTATCAACTATATTGAACAAATAAGATTACAACTTTGGAGGTATTGAGCTTGTTACAATGATTCTTAGTGTGTGTGTGTTCGAGAGAGAGTAGCAGAAGTGTTTATATCGAAAAAAGGTGTGTTCTATCAAGCTCAAAATCCCATTAAATATCTAGCTCATCTCAATGAACTAACTATTCAAAATTTCAGCCATGCACCCACGTTTTCCACCAACGGTCATGAAGCTCTTTGCACGTACTGGAATTATAAGCATATTCCCGCGATTCCGGTTAGAACAAGTCTTTCCTCGTCCGAGGCCTGCATTCAGATGTTAAACAAACAAGGAAACAATTGTTAGTAAGCATACATATAGATAAGGATCCTTGATCCTCAGACTCCCTGTTTCATATGCTAAGGATAAATGATTCAGGTTAAGCCTCAGGATAAATGATCCAGACATGCTAAAAATCAGCCCCTAACAATTGCCCCCAAATATGACGGATATGACATCAATCAGATTCGTCATATTCCATTCAATGCGGACTAGCCGTTGTGATACAGAACTAGCCGTTACACCCTCTGACGTCACCGATGGGATATGCTATAACCATCATTGCGATATATAGGATAAAGATAAGGTCCAAGATTTATTTAAAGAGCATTCATCTCCTTTTAAAATCCTCATCCCGGAAGCATAAAAGTACTCTTTCTCTCTTTCAACTTCCATCTCTTTATTCTTCATGTTTGCTATTATGGCCAAGATGGCTACACGATCCTCTCCCGGTAAAAACCAAAGCGACGATGCAACCCCTAAGAGTCAAGACCTGCTAGCCAATCCATCCTTGGAGCTTTGCAAATTTACCAGCCAAGAAATGGACGGCCTGCGCCCCTGTTTCCCTCCGACGGCGGTTTTCAGGCCGTATGATGCCACCATGAAGAGCGATGCCATATCCCCTGTCTGGGCATGCTTTCTTGTTCTACCTTTCCTTCTTGGTTATACATACCCATTCCCTAGCTTTACCCAAGGGTTTTTCACCCTTACCGGCATGAGTTATTGTCAAGCCATGCCGATGTTGTGGAGGGTACTGTTCACCATAGAGCAGCTTATTAAACATGAAGGAATCCATTTCACCCTATCCGAGCTTTCCTATCTTTACAGCCTCGTTACCTACGGTTCTAACTGATACTTGTTGAAGGCCAAACCTCACCAACAGGTTCCCATCCTCAAGACCACTCAAAACGGTTCCACATGGAAGAATCGGTTCTTCTTTGTGCGAAGGGACTCTATTCCAGAAGGGAATAGTCTGCCCAAGAAGTGGGGTAGGATATAGGATCCTCGTATTAGATTTGTAGAAAGTTTCTTTTCCATCGCTAACTTGTTTTATTTTATTTGCATGCAGTGAGTAATTTTGCCTGCCTTGCCAATTCTCCTGGAACTGAAGAAAGGGTTGCTCTGTTCTGGAGTTTGGATCCATCAATCAAAACATTCAAGCCACAGATAAAGGATCCTGAAACCAATACTTCTAGCTCCTACACAATGTCAAGTAAGTTTTCTATTTGCAAACAATAAGTTTTCTTTAAAGCGAGAGTTATAGTGTTATATATATATATATATATATATAAGAAAATGAATAGAAAACTTATCTCTTTCTTGTAATTTAGGCGCTCAGAAATCCACGAGCAAGTCCATCAGCAAGTTTGCCTTGGAGGATGTGGACAACATCATCTCTCCCCGGTCCGTCAAAAAAGAATCAGGCAAAGGATCCAGCTTCCCAGAGCCTAAACCCGTCGCTGCTAAGGCTCGAGCCGAGTCCAAGAGGAAGAACCCTACTGAGCCTTCTGATGACATTCCTCACCTTGAGCAGTAGATCTATGATTTTGCCTTCTGAGGTAAGGATCACATATGCTCAGGTTAAAACGTTCATATCGAGGATCACTTATCCTTCCCACTGTTCTTGCAGAAAATAGCCCAAATCCAAGCTGTGCTGACCAAGCGCTTATCCAATGCCGAGGACACAATTGCAGACCTCCGTACCTTCCTACCGCCAAAGACAAGAAGATCTCCCAGCTGGAGAAGGAGGTCAATAGCTTGGAGAAGCGGATCATGATCAACGATATCCAGGCTAACAAAGTCAGGTGGAGGATGCTGATGAGGCTAAGGTTTGTGCAGCCCAAGCCATTCTCGGAGCCAGGATCAAGATCGTGCAGTAAGCCTTGGATCCTTCATTTGACAGGTCTGAATGGGATCTTCCCGGCTGGAAGGTGAGGCTAGTGGAGCTTGGAGGAGAGCTGGAGCCTGAGCTTGACGAGGTGCTAACGCCGGAGGCCGGTACTAGCGGTGCTAAGGAGGCTAAGGAGGGTGAAGGTGGCGAGGCTGGTGAAGGCAAGGATGGTGAAGCAGCGAAGGAGTAGGCTGCACCAATGGGCGATGATGGAAATTTCTAGACGTGGCCGGAGCCCATTTTTTATGTCTTTTGGTTGTTGGTGGTTTGATTTCAAACAATGATGGTCGGTAACTAAACAATAGTTTCTTAGGTTTAATGATCACTGATTCTTCGAACAATAGGGGTAACAAAGGTGGATGGGTCCTTTTGTGTGTGGAGGATGAAGCCCTTGATGCCCCCGCCTTTTACTTCCCTGCACTTAATGAACGTTAGTATGGACACCCTTTGCTAACCCAAGTGGACGGGCCACGTTTTGCTGGTAGAAGCTTGGGTTAGCAATTTTGACAACCTTTAAAAAAGGTTTTTATAAATAAATAAAACTTTAAGCTTTTGACTATCTTTGTTGTTGTCCCTTTTCTTTTTGAGTATGTTTATCGCTTTATATTTTGGAAAAATTTCTGGATACTTAACTGAAAAATCCATAAGGTGTTAAAAAGAATACAAAGTATTTATGAAAACATATTGCTCCAGAATTGAACGCCTTATGATCAAGGATCATACATCCTGTTGTCGAAGGATTAAGGTAACATAGATAAGCCAGAAATAAAGCAAATGCAAAAGAAAGGTCATACCAGTGAATCCAAGTTAGGATTCTTTATCCTTAAATTTTACAATCGAAACAATACGGAATAGAAATCAGTAGAACTGCAGGATCCAGGATCCTTACTTATTAAGCTTCAGGGACCTGTTATAACACACTTCGGACTAAGCCAAACATCAATTGAATGACTCATCAGTAACTGGGGACAAGCCCAAATAGCTGGGGACAAGCCCAAATAACTGGGGACAAGCCCAAATAACTGGTGTAAATTGGAGTATGGCCCAAACTGGCATCTATCCAATCGTGAGCGACATGAAAATGTCGAAACCTTAGCTAACGTGAAAACGTTAGAAACCTTAGGAACGAATGTATGGTACGTCTACCGTTATACTTAGGATCCTAAATATAGCCAACAACAATGAAATTGTCAGCCCCTAAAGCGGGTACTGGTCCCATTGCCTTGAACTATACTTGGATAGCGTGCGCTACTGGCGGGGTGTCAAAAACCAATTCGTGTGAAAGGTGAAAACCTTTAAACCGTAGAAGGTATTGGATACCTTAAGCTGGGGACATGCCCAAAGTCTTGAAGAGGTGGCCAACCTCTTGATCCTTTGTAATAACTTCTGCAAAACTTAAAGCTTGATAAGGTTGAATGTTGAAAATTCAACATCCTTACTTTATAAGAAGTACAATAAAAAGGAAAGCATTAGTTAAATGTTACCGAATCAAAAAATCTCATATCCTTTGAGGATCCTTTGACCTGAATTGATCACTAGGATACTTAAGGATCCCTGATCCTTTACATAAAATACTTTTTAGGTGGATAGCATTCCAAGCTCTTGGAAGAAGATCACCATCCATAGTCAGTAATCGATATACCCCCTTTCCTACCTCAGCTTCAATTAGATAGGGGCCTTCCCATTTTGGTGCTAATTTACCATCGGAAGGATTCGTGGTATTCTGGAACGCCTTCCTTAATACCATGTCACCAACTTGAAACCTTCTGACCCTTACATTTCTATTGTAAGCACCAGCCATTCTTTGTTGATAGCTAGCCATCCTTATTCTTGCCATATCTCTAATCTCTTCCACAGTGTCCAAGTCTTAAGTTAGAGTCTCGATATTTGCTTCAGGATCACGGATGCTTGTTCTGGCTGTGGGTACTACCATTTCTTACGGATCACTGCTTCAGCTCCAAAGACTAAGGAAAAAGGAGTTTGACCCGTAGCATTCTTGGGAGTTGTTCAATTGCCCATAGGACATATGGTAGTTCTTCAGCCCACTTTCCTTTCTTTGATCCAAGCTTTTTCTTCAAATTGTTGATGATGATCTTGTTGGATGAATCTGCCTGGCCATTAGCTTGTGGGTGGACTGGTGTTGATGTTATCATCCTAATCCCCCAGCTGTCACAAAAGTTAGTAGTACGATTCCTAATAAACTGGGATCCGTTATCACAAACAATCTTAGAAGGAATACCAAATCTAGTAATGATATTTCTTTTAATAAAAGATATAACTTCCTTTTCTCTGACTTGAAGCAAAGGCTTCAGCTTCTATCCACTTGGAGAAATAGTCAGTCATAGCTAACATGAACACTTTTCCTCCTGGTGCCTTGGGAAGCTTGCCTACTATATCCATTCCCCATCTCATAAATGGCCAAGAGGAGGATATAGGATGCAGAGGCTATGCGGGCTGATGAAGGATATTGCTGTGTCTTTGGCAAGCATCACATTTCCTTGCATATTCCACATTATCCTTCTTCATTGTAGGCCAATAATATCCTGTTCCGAGGATCCTTGAAAATAGTGCTCTGCCCCCAGTATGATTTCCACAATCTCCTTCATGAAAGTCCTTCTTGGATCTCAGGATCCTCAATACGTCGTAGATAGGGTCCTACAAGAGATCTCTTATATAACATGTTATTAATGATAGTAAATTGGGATACCTTTATCTTGAAGGCTCTAGGATTTTCCCCAATGGGAACTTCCCCATTCTGGATATAATTCAGGATTGGAAGAATCCATGATCCTGGAGTTGAATGTGCATCATCCCTAGGTACGATTGCAGCATCGCCCACTATTTCCATTGTCTCACTCTCCTCGATTGCAGGAGTTAGAACATGGATAATGGGTATCTTCACATCATCAGGCATCTTCAATGAGGATCCCAGATTAGCAAGGCATCTGCTTCTGCATTTTGTTCCCTGGGTACCTGTGTTAGACTGAAAAAAGCAAAAGAATCCGCCAATTTCTTGACTATCTCCAATATTTAATTAGCTTTTCACCTTTGACAGCATAGGATCCGTTATAATGATTAGTGATCATAAAGAATCTACAAAACTTGAAGATACCTGATCCTCATGTGCTTAGCTAATTGCAAACCAGCTATTAAGGCCTCATACTCTGCCTCGTTATTAGTGGTTTGGAATTCATATGCTATTGATTGGGGTATAATATCCCCCTGTGGCGATTTTAGTAGTAAGCCTAGTCCAGTTCCTTTGACATTCGAGGCTCCATCTGTGAAGAGTGTCCAAGGATCCTTGGTCTCCTCAAGTTGTTGTACCTCCAACTCAGCTTCTCTTTGTAGATCACTACTGAAATCAGCCACAAAGTCAGCCAAAGCTTGGGATTTAATAGCAGTTCTAGGCTCATATTAATGTCATATGCACTAAGTTTAACATCCCATTTTGCCATTCTCCCTGACATCTCTGGTTTCCTGAGAACATTCTTGATAGGAAAGTTAGTTTTAACAACAATAGTATGAGTTTCAAAATACTGTCTTAACTTAGTCGAAGCCATGCATTAGAGCAAGAATAAGTTTTTCTAAATGAGAATACTGGCCTCAGCATCAAGTAAACTTTTACTTACATAGTATAGCGATGTTGTTGGCCTTCATGATCCTTAACAAGGACTGCACTTACTGCTTTACCTGAAACAGCTAGGTATAAGGATAATGGTTCCCCATTTTCAGGTTTCATTAAAGCCGGTGCTGAGGATAGGTAATCCTTGAGAGCCTGTAGAGCAGCTTCATGCTTCTCGTCCACTCGAACTTCTTATTCTTCCTCAGAATATCATAGAAATCCTTGCATCTTTCTGAGGATTTTGAAATGAATCTGTTAAGGGCGGCGATTCTTCATGTCAATCTTTGCACATCCTTAGCGTTGGCAGGAGACTTGATGTTGATTATAGCCTTTATCTGCTCCGGACTTGCTTCGATCCCTCTCTTGGTCACCATAATATTTTTTTTTTGAAAAATTCGCTATATTTTCTCAACAATAAAAAAAATTTCAAAATTTTTTTTGAGTAACAGTTATCCATGCACATGTGCATTTTTATCATTTCTTTGACAAATTCCGTAATACATTATAAACATTGGACAATTGTACTCTCATTTACACTACCACGTGTAATACACTAATGTTTACGTTACCAAAATTAGAAATGCACATTTGCATCTATATGTATCAACATGAAATAAGGTGTTTTGGTACACTACTTTGAATACACTTTCTCTTTCATCTATCATTCATCCATAATACACTACCATACAAATGTGCATATGTGTCATTTCTTTGAGAAATCCCGTAATACGTTACAAATATTAGAAATGCACATGTGCATTATATGTATCAACATGAAATAAGGTGTTTTGGTACACTACTTTGAATACACTTTCTCTTTCATCTATCATTCATCCATAATACACTACCATACACATGTGCATATGTGTCATTTCTTCGAGAAATCCCGTAATACATTACAATTATTAGACAATTGTACTTTCATTTACACTACCATGTGTAATACACTACTTTTTACGTTACGAATATTAGAAATGCACATGTGCATCTATATGTATCAACATGAAATAAGGTGTTTTGGTACACTACTTTGAATACACTTTCTCTTTCATCTGTCATACCATCCATAATACACTTCTATTACCTCCTACTAGGGGCGGCAATTCTTGACACGACCCGCCAACCCGACCCGAACCCGATACGAAAAAAACAGGTTTGGGTCGACTAACTCAACCCGTTTAAAAAAACGGGTCGGGTTCCGGTTGACCCGTATTAAAAATGGGTCGGGTTCGGGTTGACCCGTATGAAAACGGGTTGACCCATTAACCCGTTTAACTATTTAGAAAAAAATTCTATATTTTTGTTTTTGTTTTTTTCGTTTCTATTTTACATGATTAGTTATAATAATGTTAATTTTGACAAATTATATTATTTATTTGTCACACTCATACTCATAGTTAAACATGTTATCGATAACTCACTTAAAACCCAACAACTCGCTAAAAATCGTCAACTTGTATGACTCATTTAAAAATATGGGTTAAACGGGTTGGGTTCGGGTTGACCCGAATTTATATGGGTCGGGTTAGGGTAGAAATCCTTGACCTGAATAATAATATGGGTCGGGTTTGGGTTGAACATTTCAACCCACATCCACAACCTGCATAACCCGCAACCCGTCAACCCGCCAACCCATCAACCCGACACGATTGCCACCCCTACCTCCTACCATCCATAATACAATACCATTAACTCCTTCATCTATAATACAATACCAATATTTTCACTTTATTACATGTATATCATCACCATTTATACCATCCAATCAACATATTACATCATAAAGTGACAACTATAACCAAACCATCAACCACTAGATATAACTAACCCAAAAAACATATATATGGGCCTATTTCATCATTCAAAAAACACAACTTTTTGTACCAAAACATGTTATATAATGGTTATACAAAATGATGCACATGTGCATTTTGAATATTGGTAATGTAAAAAGTAGTGTATTACGGATGGTATTGTAAATTAAAGTGCAATCGTCTACCATTGATAATGTATTACGGAATTTGTCGAAGTTATGATACATATGCACATGTGCATGGATAACTGTTACTCGAAAAAAAAATTTAGGGGTAACGAAATATAACGATTTTTTAAAAAAAAAATAAATTGAGTGTTTTTTTTATTTTTTTAGATTTTATTTTGAATAAAGGTGGTTCTGGATGAACTTACCATACATATATTAGTAAAAAGAATAAAGTATAAAGACTGACCTACTTGTTGACCATATATACTTTGCACTTGATCCCTACATGTTTGGCGGTAAAATGCGTTTGTTGTTGAGGGAATTTGGATTCAAGACTATTTAAGACTGTTATGGCGCTTGTTCAGAGAGGGAACCAAGAATCCAAGCATGAACAAGCGCATCCGATTTGTTCCATAGCTTGTGCTCATCACCTACCTCCATAGCAGGGGCAGGGCTGCATCCATTGATGAAACCAAGCATATCATGGCTCTCTAAGAGACGTAGCATCTGTGTTTTCCATAAACGGTGCATGCGCTTATCACCTAGCTTCACTGTAACAAAGCTTTGGACAGAAATATGTGATGGAAATGGATATTTGGTGGACATAGTAGCTTAGTGGTAGGGTGATTTGAATTATAAATATAAGTTGAATATAGGTTGATCATGTATACTTTTTGTCCATGCAGATTTGTATATATAGAAGCTTTATGGGTCGTGATTCACAACACCATCAAGGGCATGTTTTATCAGTACGCAATATAATATTCCAGACATGACAATGACTTTTCCTTGCTTCCAAGCGTTAAAATAATATTCCAAAACACTTTTGTGTAGAAACTAGAAAGCTTCATCTTTATCATCTCTCATTGTCTCCTATAGCATATGGCTTTATGGAGGTTAACACTTTTAACACTTTCTGCTTTACACTACAAGATAAACATAGCATCACCGACGAAGCTAATTTCTGATCAATCATATTAAATAGAAATTAAAAAAAAACAATTTAGTGACAGATTACCAACATAAAATCCGTCCGAAAACAAACAATAAAAAGTTTTAAAAAAATTACTTCTCAACCGTAACAAAGTAAAAATAAAATTAATTCCAACTTAAAACCAACGTAATATGATTTAAAATAATAAAGTAATAATATTTTCAAAATCAACATAAATACAATCATATATTACCACATCTATAATCCCATTTAAATCAAAATTCTCCACATATATATTCATTTTCCAAAATCATAAACTTAAACGCAAACCAACCTTAATTTACACAATTGTTAAATGACGGCAACCCGGAAGATAACCAATTACCATAACCTTAACCCAGAACCATTTCAATCGAATCCACTGTTTCCAAACTATTGGTATTTATTCTTTCAATAATTTCAACTGAGGTAACGGGGCAAACAAATGGTAGCTTGGGACTAAACATGTTACTCGAGTGTAGAACTTTGGACCATGGGTGTAGTTTTAAAAAGTTGGGGACTAACAATATAATTAATCAAATGGCATATATTTTTACAATCTTATTGAAGTTGATTAGATCAGATTAATATGGAAACATACGGAAGACAAAATATACATAAACACATGTTAGGATCTGAGTTTAATTAGTTGTGAAAAGTTTAAGATGAACAATGAATGAAGTTTAAAACAAAGTGAAATGTAGCGGAATTTAGAAAACTTTTGATTCACAACTAATGGAAGATTGCTTTCATTAACATGCTTTCAACTTATAAGTTTTGCATGTAATTCACAACTCCCCCTCAGTCTAATATCACAGATGTTTGTTTGTACATAATGCAAAGAAGATGATTGGATAAAAGTGGAGATGATCTTTTAATAGATGAATATAACAGTACACATGCATTGTCTATATATAATACAAGCAAACTGTTGAGCATCTAATAATGACATCAGTAATGAAAACGACAGCTAACAAATATAACTAATTCTAAACACTGCTAAGCCTAAACACTACTATACAAGTACTGTTATATTGATAAGCTCTGATAATACAAAACATAATGAGGCAATCCACTGCAGACCTTTACATGTCATTTAGTCTTCATCAAGGCTAAGCAGATCTTAGCTTGGGCAGTGGTTTATGAGAAAAGCTTGTAAACTCTGTTATTTCAGGATCAAAATCTGATAGATATTTTGGCTCTTTATCATTTGTTCCTTTGTAAAGGGTTCAATCCCGACAATCTCCCCCTGGAACATATGATGCCAAAACTAACTTTATTTTTGATCTTTATTTCTCAACATAAGCTCTCTTATCTGACCTTTGAATTGAAGTTCAAAGTTCATAGAGGACATATCTTCAGGATCCCTACACAGATCAAGGCTCATTAAATCTTGAAAGTCTTCTGCACACAGACTATATGCATCCTCCATCTTCATCTTCCGACCTTACCATCTGACCTGATCAGAGTCAATTCGTGGGTGTCTGGGCATGACTTCCACTTTAGAATTTTTGGGACAGATGGTTTTTCTGGGTCTGATTTATTGTTGAGCTTGGTGGTGTGAATTTGCTTGCAAGCTTGGAGAGTGTTTTCTTTAGCTTATCACTTCCAGCATCAGTGTGGAATAGCAGTTGACATTTTAAAGCCTTTTTTTATGTTTTCTTCATACCTTAGTTGATCTTCCTCTTCCATCTGCCTTTGCCTTTTTTATTGATTAAGGCAAGTATGGATAGGCCAGAGGTTGAGGATGGTCTTTTCAAGGTAAGAGTCTGTTTAGGAGCATCTACTGCTGGATAGACTGGCTTTGTGGAACACTTGGATCCTTCAATCTGAGTTTCTCTAAACCTCTATAAGTATCAGCCATTTTGGATTCTGATCATCTTGCCAATTTGCTTGATAGATCCATATTTTGCAGCAACAAGCTCCTCTTTCATTCTTTCAATTTCAAAGCTCTGCTTGGCTCTACCTTTTTGAATTTCTTCCAATCAGGCAGAGTTGACTTTTTAAGAGGATCTTTAAGCAAATCTTTAATTCTTATCAACAAATCCTGGTGGTTGACGAAGGTAAACTGTTTCCTTTAAATCACCATGAAGAAATGCATTTTGAACATCTATTTCTCACAGGCCATTGATGTGTAATTACAAGAGACAATATGACCCGAATGGTAGTAGCTTAATAACAGGACAAAATGTTTCGATAATCAATGCCCGGTTTTTTGTTGAACCTTTTTTGCTACCAATCTAGCTTTCTAGCGAGTGAGTAATATGGCCATTGTGATCACGTTTTAACCGGTAGACCCACTTAGAATCAATGACATTGTGTCTTTAACATATGGTACAAGAGACCATGTTCCGTTTTTCACAAGAGCATCAAACTCTTCACCCATGGCACAATGCCACTCCTGAGATTTGTTAGCGACAGTAAATAAGGTTGGTTCAATAGGTTCAGTGTAGGTATGATTCAAGTTAGGAGAGTAGCGAGTGTTCGATTTGAGATTAGGCCTTATACCAGGATAGCAAGCCCTAGGAGGATTTTGAATGGAGGTAGGGTGAGCTTGAGCATGTGTCGGATAAGTAGTGGTGTTTGTAGAGTGGTTTGGGGTGTGTGTAGGATGTGTAGAACAGGTCTTGTCTTGTGTAGGTTGGGTTTCAAATGGTGTAGGTTTGTGGTTTGGTTGTGTAGGAGGGGTTTGATGATGTGTATGAGGACTTTGATGTTGTGTAGGAGGAGTTTGATGATGTGTAGATTGGTGTTGGGGTGGCGTAGGAGGTGGGGTAGGAAAGAAAGAGACATATGGGGAAGAGTGAGGCTGAGTGTCGGATAAGGGAGAGGTGTCAAAGGGAAAAATATGTTCATTGAACTGGACGTGATAGATAAATAGATACGATCGGTATCGGTGTGGTAACGGGATCAAGACACCGATACCCGTAGTGAATGGGGCTATCCCCAAGAAAGACACAAGGCGTGGACTGAAAGTCCATATTGTGGGGATTATACGGTCGTAGGTAGGGAAACATTGACACCCAAAAACTTGAAGAAACGAGTAGTCCGGTTTTTGTTTGTAAATATGTTCAAAAGGCGATTTATTGGAATAATTTCTAGACGGCATCCGATTGATTAAGTAAGCAGTCGTGTTAAAGGCAAGATGCCAAAAACGGGATGGAATGTGACAATGAGCAAGGAGAGTAAGTCTCGTTTCAACAATGTGGCTATGACATCGTTCAACAGTGCCATTTTGTTCGCTTGTATATGGACATGAGCGTCTATGAATAACACCAAGAGAATTTAAAAATGGTGTTAATTTTCTGAATTCATCACCCGAATCTGATTAAACATTTTTAAGTTTGATATTAAATTGGTGTGCAGCCATACTAACAAAGGGCTTGAAAGTAGAGTAAACATCATATTTTTGCATTAAGGGATATAACCACATATAACGCGAATGATGATCTACACATAACAAGAAATACCGATGACCATTAGATGAAAGTGTGGGAGTGGGTCCCAAACATCACAATAAATCAACGCCAAAACATTATTACTACGAAAATTTGAATTGTTCAAAGGCAACTTAGATGATTTTCCCATTTAACAAGATGAACATAAAGAAAAGTCTAATTTTGTTGAAACTGGTAATGAACAACTTAAAAAATAAGCTGAAAAACATGAGCATGGGGATAACCCAGGCGATGATACCACACTGTTGAGGATGCTTTGGTTACAGCGAAAGAAACACGCGGAAAAAAATTCAATTTAGGAAGCCAAAGAGAGTATAATCCCTAATCACTTGGGCCCGTAAGGAGGATAGCTTGTGTAGATTCGTCCTTCACAACAAAGATAGAGAAGTTAAATTCAAAAAAAGAAGTTATTGTCAGTGCAAAATTGTTGGACAAATTTTATTTCGGGTACGTGTAGGATGTTGGTTAGATTAAACGTTTTGTGTAGTGCATATTTTGAGGAACCAATATGAAGTATGGGAAGAGGGATATCGTCACTAACATGGAAAGACTCGTTTCCATGGTAAACTTCAGAGTTGTACAGAGTGTGAAATCAGGTGTGGCATGGCCATTAGAGCCGGTATCAGGAAACCATGTAGTGCCAGTTTGAGATCCGTTTCTGAAAAATTGGCATAGTTTGTCTGAGAGGGTGCACGGGTGGATGAGCCTAACTGATTTGGACATTGAGAAGGGATATGGTTGATCTCACATCTATTGCAATGTCCATATACAGTGTTTTGTGTTGAGGCCCATGCAAATTGTCGGCTCTGGCCACCTCCTCCAGAAGCATGATGTTCTTCACGATTAGAAAAACCCATGTTGTAGTTGCCACGTCTAATGCCTCGGTTGCTGGTTGAGGGAGGCTAGGCATACAAAAAGTCTGAGGTTGGGGATTAAGATAAGGCAACAGGGTTGAGTTGGTAACCTAGTTACGAGGCGAGGCAAGTTGTTGTAAAGTGGCCAACTGAGTTTGTTGTAAGGCATTCGGACGTAACAGATAATCACCTGTAGAGGCGGTAAAAGCTTGTAATGTTGTACGAACGGTTCGGTTGAGCATGAAGTCATGATCACTTAGAAGTCCATGCAACTCGTTAATGGTGATTGGTGGTGAGCGGACCAGAAGGTTCGCCTTCATACCACCATATTCTTCACGAAGGTAAAAAACAGCAAGCATGGCAAGG
This sequence comes from Scalesia atractyloides, assembly GCA_947069175.1. Lineage (NCBI taxonomy): Eukaryota > Viridiplantae > Streptophyta > Magnoliopsida > Asterales > Asteraceae > Scalesia > Scalesia atractyloides. Next base: position 90,531,037 of record CAMTDV010000017.1, read on the forward strand.
TCCTTATCCTTGAACGGTTCACCAAAATTGGAGAGGGCATTGGCATACTCTTGAGCACGGCTAAGTTAGGCGATAGGAGTTTCATCATCTTTCATCTCAATTCTCGTAATTTGAGCTTTTAGGGTGTATTCTCGAGATGAGTTGTGGGGTGCATAGGCTCATTCTAGCGCTAACCATAAGTCTTTAGAGGTTGTGCCTTGAACGTGCTGAAAAGATGCTTTGGATATAGTAGATAGCATGGCCATTCTAATGTGAGCATCATTGGAAATCCAATGAAGATAACTAGGGTTATCAACAGAAGGAAAATCTGATAAGTTTTGGAGAATCTAGGGGAAATGCTGGAGAGATTGCCTCATGCTCTTTCTAGCTTGTAAAATGATGTATGCTCTTTCGGTATGAAATTGAATCTTCCGCTGCTACTTCTTCTTAATAAATTTCTACTAAACTAGCCTTATCCTATTCAAACTTCCGTCTAAACTCTCCGATCCGGACCTTCCAAGTGGTATCAGAGCTACGGTACCGATTCAATCGATCTAACAGTTGATTGAATCACCTACGCTCATGAATTATGGGGTTTTATGCGTTTTAGACGTAAATCATCAAATTGACGGTCAATTCACGGACAAAAAGTAAAATTGAAACCGTAAGATTGATGATTGTTGATCAATCTTCGAGTAAAATTGAAACAAGTAGGATTGATCAAAATTGAAACCGTAGGATTGATGATTTTTGATCAATTCACATTCTTCATCTTCGAAGACTAAAGATTTTAGATCGAAAAATGTGTACACGACGTTTCGGAACGGACGAGTGAGTTTCGCGCGCAGGAGTCACTCATCCGCACGAATGAGCCTAATCCGTTTGAATAATGGAGTTCATCCGCACGAACTAGTAATTCATTCGCACGAATCAACCTTCATCCGCACGAATCAGCCTAATTCGTTCCAAAATCAGTTAACTCATATGCACAAAGGAGACATTCGCATGAATGAAGATTTCTCATCCGCACAAATTGGTGATTGAAAAAAAAATTTCATCCGCGTGAAGGAGTCAAAATTCGCACGAACGAAGGAGACATTCGCACGAATGAAGATTTTTTGATCGTGATGACGAGACAAGTGTTGAAAAAAAGTTGGTGACCAATGTTTTTCAGGATTTTAACTTAAAGATAAAACTTATGTTACTTTTATTTTAATGTGTTAAAAAGACTTATTATCCTCAACTTTTTGGGATCATTGGATGTAGGGAACGAACTCTCTTTTTTACCACTTCGTTTGATGCCCACAACCTGCCTAACTTTTTATGTCCTTTAGCCCTTGGGGTTTTGTTATGCTTCAGACTCTTCCTTCGTTTAGAACTACATGGGAGATGTCTTTATTGTACTAGTTTGTTTTCTACCATCATTGAAATCAACCTAAATCTAAGCTATATTTGTGAAATCAATTATATGGTGTTGTTATGGGTTGTGGGTTGTTCCTTATGTCATATTATGTACCAACTACCAAAATATCAAATGTTTTCGGGTGTCAACCAACTTTATTATTTTTGGATTGTCTTTTTTATACGGGTATTGCGACTCTCAATCGTAATCATCATTGGTAGTGTTGAAAGCGTAGCTTGGCCTTGAGAAGATAGAAAAAGTTGTTAGCCTTGTAGCAGGATGTGTTTCTTCATGACCTGACTTTAGTGTGAGAGGGTAGGTGAATGTATAAGAGTATGAGTTAGTCGAATAGAGTTCAACATGCCCCTCATTGGGTGTGTTTACATCCCAGCTAAAGAGGAGTTGGTATGGCTCAATTAATACGCGTGTGGGCCTTCATTGTATCGATAAGAGAGCTAGGACCGCACCTCCTCCCTATGTAGATATGGTCTCACCTACCCAGTTATCTATATGTTAGCTATTTAATGCTGGTATGTAGGCGCCGAGTTTACTGTTAGCTATATGTTAGCTATTTAATGCTGGTATGTTCTACATTGTATGATTGTCGGTGCTTATGAGGTTCATCCTTTCACAAGGTCCGATGTGGCTCTGCCTTGGGTTTAGTTTATGAGGGACACCCTACTGACCCATCGGGCCACTTGGAGCTAATCCTTATGACGACTAAGTAACAAGTTCAAGCCAACTAACTGCTTTGTTACTTGTTCATGTAACAAACGATGGAAATCTATTTTACCGTGTCTTGGGGGTTTTGACAGAAGAATCATATTAAAAGATGCACACAAACCAGTGAACCACACATATCTGGTCCAAGCATTCATTTCGAATGTTCCAGTGGTCATATCACTAGATGATTAGGGTTTTTCCAGACCACTCTAGACCAAATACGAAGACAATAAAATGATAAAACAAATCCCAAACTCTCATCAATAATCCATTTCGACAAAAAGTACAACTATAACCATGACAAAACAACTTAAACAAAAGCATCCAAAATTGATGACGATAAAGATTCGCGAAAACGTCTAAACCAGAAAAGTAACATGTTTTCAAAAACAAGAAAAAACTTATCTCTTCTTGGACACACCAACAGTCTTTCCCCTACGACCAGTGGTTTTGGTGTGCTGTCCACGCACTCGGAGACCCCAGTAATGACGAAGACCACGATGGTTCCTGTAACAAACACATAATAAACAATAAAAACATGCATTTCACATAATAGGTTTAAAAAAATTGAGATGCGATAAAAATCCGGATCTTAAAAAATGGAAGGTCATCTGCATTGATGTCTAACAAACCGTATCATAAGTAAAACAAAATCAGCCGAAGTATAATGAAAATAAGACCAACCTATTCTTCTTCAAACGTTCAAGGTCATCTCTCAATTTCATGTCAAGAGCATTCGAAGTGACTTGTGAGTACTTTCCATCCTTGTAATCTTTCTTCCTGTTCAAAAACCAATCTGGGATTTTGAATTGGCGTGGATTAGCCACGATGGTCATCAGATTATCGATCTCAGCACTTGAAAGTTCTCCAGCCCTAAAAGTTCAGAAAAACACATTAAATATACACTTACCAATAAAAAAATGTGACGTTGTCAATATTGGAGACCCATTAAAAAACATAGCTAAATTCTAAAGTAGTAAATCAAATTATGTAAAAATAAACCAGAAACAAGCAGCAACACTATGAATGCACATACAACATTAAAACAAAAAAAATCAGAAGAGCGATTATAAAACATTTTCAACACAGCAAGTGTACATAGACTTGTTCTTAAAACTCTTTGTTTTCCAAAATAATTGGCATGAAAATAATGACACAACATAATGCAACTTGTTGACCTAAAACATCAAAATTAACCAACTATAATATAATTTAAATGTATGAATCATACAATTAAAACGGTTGAACTAAAACATCAAAATTCACCGACAGAAAACTAATCAAAACAAATTCAGTTTCCAGCTATGCAGTTAATATCGATGATATATCGGTCATATCGGTCCTCTAGTAAAATGTCGGTGTCAAATATCGGTACCAATATTATCGGCGATATTGACCGATATAAACCAATATATCACCAATATTTGACCAATATAACCGATATTTGACTGATATAGCCAATATATTAAATTTACCGATATCCCACCGATATCTCACCGAGATAACCCATATCTCAAATGTCGGTCCTTGATCGATATCCGATATTTTACCGCATTAGCTGCATAGGTTTTCAGTGAAATAAAGATCAACCAATCATAAACAAGAAATAATCTACAGCTATGTTAAAGTCCAAAGTGCAGCAAAATAAATGTTAAATCCCCTTACTATAAATTAAAAACTGGAATCATACAGCCAATATATTTAACCTAATCACAAAGTAATTCACTCACATACAGCCTAATCTATACAGAACAAACAATCAGATTCCAATAACAATCTACAACTGGATCTTATTATCATAACAACAAAATCAGTAAGCATGAAACTACCTCTTGTTCATATCCACGTCAGCCTTTTTGCAAACAATGTTAGCAAAACGACGACCAATACCCTTGATAGAAGTCATAGCGAACATAATCTTCTGTTTTCCGTCAACGTTAGTATTCTGAACACGAAGAATGTGCTGGAAGTCTTCATTGGCGACTAGCGACTGCACAGATCACCAAACACAAAACACAAATGAAATTAAAAAAAAAACGGTTACAGACAGTTGAAATAATCAAAGCGCATAGTGAAGAGTGACTCACCATGATTGTATTCGGAGTTGCAGGTCGAGGCGGCTGGTGCTCCGGGATGCTTTTTCGCCCAAATGTATAAACCCTAATTTTGGAGAGGGGATGAAAGAGCCATTATATACCTATAAGAGAACTGGACATCCCGGGCTCTTTTGAATAATTGTTGGGCCCTGTAAGCTTGGGCCTTGTTATGTTACTTTAAAATGGGTGTATGGATCAAGCTGACGAGACAGCGTTACCTCACATGCTAACTGAATATTAACCGAAACCGTAAATAGTTAATAATTGATTTAGGAATAATCGGTTAGTGGTTATTTTTAATCTAGGTTAGTAGCAGGTTATAAGTATTTAGTATAGAAACCGGTTAATTAACCGATAGACTGGTTAACCGAAAAATAAAAAAAATAACTTGTTAATAAATGAAAATAACCGCTTAATTAATATAACTAGTTAAGGTAATTAACCAGAGCAGTTAAAAAAATAACCGGTTAAAGCATTAACCGGTTTGTGCACCTCTACTACCAAGTAGGAATTGAGATGTTGTTTCTAGTAAGACTCCCGGCTCGATAGTAGTTTTGTATCAAGCCTTGGACCTAAGACACATAACAATTATTAATCAGGACAGAGACCAATTGATGCATGTATCCTCTTGTCTTTCGGCCTCATCGACCAACTTGAAATGTTAAGATAGCCACCTACAATTCCATTCTAAATATAAATTTTTAACAAGTGTCACATACTATTTATTATATTTTTATATACTATAATAAATAATATCTGAGTAAAGAGAATCAGGTAAAGTTATCTAATACACATTCATCCTAAACCGGCAAAAGGTTTCTAGAACTAATCATACTCAATCTCATACCATACCCGTCCCGAATGTTTCGAGTTTTCTTCCATCTGGTTTTTTTAGCCTCACTACATTAAGCATATACAAAGTGTACTTACTTAACCAGTGACATCAATTCACCTCTAATATTTACGTCGTATGTAATGCTTCAAAAGCGGTCTCTGAGAAATACGTACGTGTAACCACGCAACAAAATGGACTACGAAAGACATGTTCAGTTCTTGTCACTAACAGTGCGTTGTGAACGCACCAAGCCCGTGTAAAAAAAGGAATAATGGATTTTAATAATTCAAACTTTTAGTCGTTGGCCGGCAACGGTCCCAACTTAAAAAATAACTGGTGGTGGTCCCAACTTTTCGCATATTGTAAACAAATGGACTTTTACTAAAAAAACCTTAATTTCTTTTGTCTCTTTATCTTTTTCAGTTTAGTAAAGGTCCATTGGTTTACATTATACGAAAAAGTTGCCGAAAAGGATAAGGAGATAAAAAGAAATTAAGGATTTTTTAGTAAAAGTCCATTGGTTTACAATATACGAAAAGTTGGGACCACCACCGGTTATTTTTTAAGTTGGGACCATTTCCGGCCAATGACTAAAAGTTTTGATTATTAAAATCCATTATTCCTAAAAAAACGCGGTGGAAAACAAAAGATTTATGCACAATGTGAGCACATGTGAACAAAAGTCACAAGAACATCATCAAGAGAACTAACAACTAATTACAATAATATTGTAGAACAACCAAACAAATGTAGAAAAGGGTAACAACTTGTACAACTTTTTATGATGTTCATACAAACTAATCTAGAAAATACACAACTGTCAGCATCACGAACAAATCCGCAAGTTGCTCCCAGCTAAAATCTCCATCGTCATACTGCAAGTTTACCGAATACGCCACCAGTTAGTACACTCTAAAACCAACATATATTGCATTTAATCGAGCAAAAATACAGGACGACGTGCCCTTTACCTTACGATGAAGATCCTTATGGTCAGCCTCTATATTTCATACATATTAGCATCATCATGGATTCCAAAACTATCCCGGATTCTGGAAACCATTTTGTGCCACTCGTACGCTAATTTTACAAAAAAAAAAAAAAAAACTTGAAATAAAAATTAATTTACAAAATCAAAATCTACAAAAAGCTGCCAGTCTAAAGCATCTGAACTGAAAGGCAGTGGTTGATTATTATTGTTAACATGCAACCATTTATATCGTTTCATCCAGTACTGAAGTCAATCTAACTGCCGTAAACCTACCTGCAAGTTAACGGATCAAATAAGAAATTAACCGTAAACAAAACACATTTTTTTCAAATGGTAAATTACAAGAAAAGGTAACCATCGTATTTTAAAGGGTAATATTACCTTTGGTTGATGGAATGGGGTCAACGTATGACAAGAGGTTGACTTTCACAGGTTTTGGAATCAGTTTGACCTCCAGCACTCTGGTCAACTATCTCGAATGACTTTACGCAAGCTTGAGATTCACAGTGGACAGAATCGTCACTAACGATATGCACTTCGGTCTCCACTGCAGTAGGCTGCAGATTCAAGTCAAACGTGTTTTTTAGAACCAATTTAGAAGTCAACAGCGACGGTTCGACATTGACCACAGGAACACCATCTTCCTCGACATCTAACTTCAATTCTGACGATTCAGGATTCTCGCAAATCACGGACTCCAAAGAACTCGGAATCGTACCGTCTGGAAACGACTCAGAGTCAACAGAAGTTTGACCGTCTATATCACATGGAAGAACATCCTTTACCGGAAGATTTAAGTCACAAAGGCCGTTAACGCCATGGGAAATCACTAATTTATCATTTCCAAGATCCGGTTCCGGACTGCTGCAAGAATCCGTTACAACAGTTTCTTTTTCCGTTTGTTGACAATCGATAATATCTTTCCCAACGCCGGTTGTATCAGCAGATGTTTGCTTACAATCTGTTGCATTTGACGATGTGGTTTCAACTTGAGGGTTATTTTCGTCATTTGGCTTCGGGCTGCTGCAACCATCCGTTGACAAAATCGTTTCTTCCTTTTGTTCATGATCAATAACATCTTGATTCACATCAGCAGTTTGATTTTGACGAAGAGGTTTTTTAAGCATTTCGATACCGGGAAACACCATAATGCTCATGCATTTCATTGCTTGCTTCTTTGTATCTTCAAGGGCATGAAACCAAACACGTCTGTCCACGTTTGCAGAAGTGCGGGGATCGCAGGAATTATTAGCTCTTCCACACCAAGAGACGAAAGAGTCTGAAATATTTTTTAAAAGAATGTTAAAAATTGTTTAATTCGCATGAAAACTGTATGATATAGTTGACATACGGATTCAATTGCATCTAAAAGCCGGCGACACATTCCTTGACGTCTATAAATATGGCGAGTACCAATAAAAGGCATTTCTGCTAGCCGATAACCGTGAATCCTGTCACAAATAATATTAAAATAATAAATACTTTCTAAATGAAGTCTTTAGTTTAACGTATTTTAACAGGAAGTTAGAGATATTAACCGTATTGATGCTGCTGTGATAAATTCATCATCCTTTTCCAAAACTGCTGTTAAGAAGCCGGCATAATTCAGCCGCCTGAAGTTGGACCTGAAAAAAAGCTTCCAATAGGTGTGTCAAATATACTTGCAAAATCTATATTATTTCAACAGTAATTTATTTTTTTTAATAAGATAACTTAAAAGGTTTTACGTATACAAAGACGCTTTGGGTGACTCGACATGCACGACCTATTTTACATGTTCCCTTTTTAATATAACTAATAACTAGCAATTAGACCTGCGCGCATTGCGGCGCCGGTACATAGCAAACATTGAATGGATTAGTCCAAGCGTTGTGTAATGCATTAACCATATGAAATTTTCAAAGTTGAGGAGGTGTAAAAATGGAGTAGCAGTGCAAGGAGTAAAAACGCAAAGTTCAAAACATGAGGGGGTAATAGTGCAAGGAGTAGTAAAAAAGTTTAAAACTTGAGGGGGTGATGGCGTTAAAAAGGAGAGAGTGCAAGGGGGTAAAAACGTAAAGTTAAAAACTAGAGGGGGTAATAGTGCAAGGAGTAAAAACGTAAAGTTTAAAACTTGAGGGGGTGGTGGCGTTAAAATTGGAGTAAGAGTGCAAGGGGTAAAAACGCAAAGCTTAAAAGTTGAGGGGTATAAAATGAAGTAATAGTGCATGAGTTAAAAATGCAAATATTAAAAGTTGTTATAAAAGTTGTAAGATGGAGCAATAGTTTAGGGTTTAAGTTGTAATTTTCAAAAGTTGAAGGGTGTAAATCCAAAGTAATAGTACAGCAGTATAGGGGTTAAATTTGAAAGTTTTAAAATGAAGGGTGTCGATGCTAAATACCACCGACTTTGTGTTTTAAGATATTTAAGAATAATCTTTTGACTTTACTACTTTGACCCGTTTGAGATGAAATTTAACCCTGACCGGTCCGAAATAGGCATCTCAAATTTAAAAAAAGTCAACTGCCTCACATCAAACACTCGAAACAAAAATATAGTTATTCGACACTCACCCGCAGTTATATACAACATTACGGATGATGTTGGTCCCGCTTCTCTCATCAACAATTGGAATGAAACATTCATCCATTACAGAGAATGCAACAGCCAATTTGGAATCGCGTTCCACTCTTAATTGAGTGTCGAGAACGTTAAGATCTTGGTCAACACCGGAACGTTGTAGTAGAGTCCATGAAAATCCGTCTTCGAGTTCATGTTTCACCCCAAGATACGTCTGTAATCGCTCAAAGAGCTAGTAAAGAAAAAAAAATCAGATTTATGTATTATTACAAACTGAAGCAGCAAAAGCACATCCAAACACACATTATATATACTTATATACTATAAATATGATATTTTGTCATATCAACGAACTTCAGCCCCTCAACTTTGGCATTAACCAACTTTAGCCCCTAACTTTAATAATGACATGTCTAGCCCCTTAACTTTGGTAATGACATGTTTAGACCCTTAACTAAAACAACTTTAGCCCCTCAACTTTAATAATAACAACTTTAGCTCCTCAACTTTAATAATGACATGTTTAGCCCCTTAGCTTTAATAATGACATGTTTAGCCCCTTAACTACTTCAAACAACTTTAGCTCCTCAACTTTAATAATAAACAACCTTAACCCTCAACTTTAGTCATGACATGTTTAGTCCCGCAACTTTAATAATGACATGTTTAGCCCCTTAACTAAAACAACTTTAGCCCCTCAACTTTGATAATAAACAACTTTAGCGCCTCAACTTTAATAATGACATGTTTAGCCCTAAGGGGCTGTTTGTTTACCTCTTAACGAGGCTCTGAATGATTCAGACATCTTACTTGTTCAGCACTTAATGGTTCAGACTGTTTGTTTCGCGAGCAAATGTCTCTGAATGGTTAAGCATTATACCGAGTCTGAATGGTTAAGACCTCTAATCTGAATTGGTCAAACATTTGCCTCCGAACGGTTAAGCATTATACTGGCTCTTAATGATTAAGACCTCTTACTGGTTCAGCACTTAATGGTTCAGACCTCTTATTGGTTCAGCACTTAACCATTCAGAGGTTGCCAAACAGCCCCTAAGTCAACTTTAACAATGACATGTTTAGCCCCTTAACTAAAACAACAAACAACTGTAACTCTCGCGATTTGCTTATATTTATCTACGTGTTGAACCCGCTATGGAGCGCGGGTAGTACCCCACTAGTTATCACATAATTAAGCACTCCAATTTAAAATTAAATAATTTATGGCATCACAACAACATACCTCCTGACATTTCCTTCCACAAAAAGGTAGTCCATTTAAATCTTTATTTACATATTCGCCCTCTTGTACGCACAATTGGTGGACTGTCACATTCAAAAGCTTGTTAGCAACAGACTATGATTAAAAACGACACGTCTTAAAAATAATTAGATATGGATAACATACATTTTTCCTCACATAAATAGCATGAGAGCATTTGTGAGGTAACTTCATCATGAGAGTCTTCAGTTTGAGGGGCAGAAACGGAAACCACTCCACAAAATTTACACGTGCAGTATATGCAGTTCCAATCCCCCAAAGGAAAATTCTACAATACATGAACCAATTTAGTGCAATAATCATTTTATGTTTAACCATCGTGTTCTAAAGTAGAGGTGGCCATTTCAACCCATTTATAGGACAAACATGTCAAACATAGATAACTAGTTCAAGATGAAACGGGTCTAATATAAAGTATTAGCTCAAGATGGAACGGGTCAAACATAGGAAAAAAGTTAAGAATGAGTAAATATAGAAAGAGTAAAGTACACGGATGGTCCCTACTTCCTTGGTTTATCAATATTTTGGATTTGGTCCCTAGCTTTCAAAAAGTACATGGATGGTCCTTGTGGTTTGCACTTTGTAACGCATTTAGTCCCCAGCTTTTTTTCCAAAAGTACATAGATTGTCCCCGTGGTTTGCACTTTGTAACACATTTAGTCCATAACTTGGACATGCTAAAACCTTTAGATTTGTTGGCTGGGGACTAAATACGTTACAAAATGCAAACCACATGGACCATTTGTGTACTTTTAGAAAGCTAGGGACCTAATCCAAAATTTTGGTAAACCACACAGGGACCATCTGTGTACTTTACTCTTTTTTTATAAAAAAATATACATCATATAGTTTAATAATATATTTTGTAATTATATCTATTAGGAAATACAAAAAACTGGTAACGGGTCAACCCACTCCGACCCGATCCCGTTTTGACCATTTACCAACCCACCCGTTTTACCCCCTCTACTAACATATACGATCTTAAAATTTTAAAAAAGTAACCGAAATTACTTCGACGTCAAGGCAGCTCTGATGAAAAGTCGAAGGGCATCCATCACAACATATCAAGTTCCCCCATCTCCACAAATATTACACGTATCATCATTCGGGTCATCTCCTCGAATATCAATAACGTTTAATCTATTAATATCCGATTCCTCTTCTTTCCTCCATGAATCCACCAAACAATTTCTAAGACACGCGCCCGATTCCAAATATAAATTATCAAAAACCGAACCAAATCTCCCTCCACAATGACCTACAAATTTCGTTATTCCCATAGTTTCGTTACAACAACCGCAACAAATCCCGTCATCAGTAATAACACCCTCAGAAGACCTCTTTTGTCTTCTAGTTTTCCCATATTGAACCTTCGTTCCAGCCGAAATAACGCCTGAATCAATCATCCACGATAAAAGATTCCGCTTCTTAATTACCAATACGCCCTCATTATCTTGTTTCGACCCGTTTTCAAAACCGCGTGGCTTGAATATTATTTTCCTCTTTGACCCGTCTTTTGACTTCTTACCATCGCGTGGCTTGAATATTATTTTCCTCTTTGACCCGTCTTTTGACTTCTTCTTACCATGCTTTTTCTTTTTGTCGGTGACAATTTTACCCTTCTTTACATTCTTCAAGACTTTGTTCTTTTTTTTCTCATATTGTTTCCTTTCTTTACGAGGATATCTAAAAAGTACACTGATTTCTTCTTCAGGTATTGGCGTAAATGCAGACACTTCGTTATTATCAGCACGACCATTTTCAATTTTCGTTTTTAATCTAGCGTAAGCTCCCGTAATTGACCAGTATGATCTCTTCCCGTTAGGTTCGATATACACTGCATCCTTGTATACTTTTTCTTGCCTTTGTCTACGATCGATCGTCCACCCGCATTTCAAAAGTATTTCCGATATTTTATCTCGTACTAACTGCTGCATTTCCCTTCTTTTTCCGGCAATAATCCCTTTCCCCGCGTTAAGAATCTGTTCACTATTTTCTTCAGATTTCTCATTTTTACAATTTGTGGGCCGTTTTTTCACTGACATGAGTTTCACTGTTCTCATTTTAATCACGTTTGTAGCTAAAGTTCGTGCTTCCATTTTCGAAGGTCTTCCACGACCTTTAAATTTCTTAAAAGTAGTACCTTTACCATATAACTTACGTTCTATTCCACGTGAGTTCATGGGTCCAGCTGGAATCTCGAGTGGAACCTTACGCGGTCTTCCACGTCGTTCTACTTTCTTTCCTGGTATCTCATTCAAGGGTAAAGACGTAATTTCACGCCTCTTTAGTTTCTTTTTCGGTCTCATGTTTTCACCGTCTGTAAGCACCTTACGAGGCCTTCCACGCCACTTTAACATCTTGTTTGAAATATCATCTGATTGTTCTAAACTAAGAACCGTCGCAGCGTTACCGCTAGTCGTACCCTGAAGTTTACAACGTTTCCCACTCTTCTTTAATTTCTTTTTGGGTCTCGTGTTTTCACCTTCTGTAAGCACCTTAGAAGGAGGCATTCCAAGACGTTTTAGCGTCGTGTTTGGTAGATCATCCGATCCTTTTAGACCAAGAACCACCGCCCTGAATCCACCATCAGCAGTCACAAAAGCACCCAAAGCCTCCACATTTTCCCTTTTCTTCCCCCCCTTACGTTTCAGGGTCATAAGCGTACATTCATCGTCGTCGTCATAACCATTTACGCCAGTAACAACATCAACCTTTTCTCGGTTACTTTCAATGTTCTTTAACTTTCTAACGTTTTTCTTTTTCCTACCACGCCTACCTTTCTTCATTTCTTTACATTCACCTACACGATTAACATTTCCAGTATCACCATCACCATTAACAAACGTTATATCATCAACAAAGGTTTCCGATTCCAAACTTTTAGACCCATTTTCACAGTCTACTACGTGTGGCGATTTTATCTCTTCCTTAAAACCGAGACCCGTAGACACCGATTCGTTTCCTTCTCCCTCCTCGGTTTCTTCTTTCGGACAGGAAACAACCAAATCTTCCACAGGATCCAAAACCTCTGATCCCAAAAACAACCCTTTATCGTCACTATTTACCAATTCTTTCATACCCATTTCAAGATTTTCATCACAATCATCAACACATGACTCAATTTCACCCCCATTTGCTTCCCTTTTACCACAAATTGATTTACTCGAGCGCAACAATAACCGCCGTTCCGAAAAACTTTGATTCTTGTATTCTTGATACATGAATTAATTTTGGATTTTTCCCTTTTGAAAACCCTATTTGATCTCAATTTCATCCTCACAAACCCTACACAAAACCCAATAACATATCTCAATTGTTACAAAATTCATGAAAAATTCAAGAAACATCAAATCCTAGGGTTTATTTAACAAGTTGATAATCATATATCACAATGCACTTTCAAAACACACAATTAAAGATAAGTCAACCATCAAAAGTCAAAACCCACATATAATCAACCAAGATTGTGACAATTGGATATTATTCAATCAATTCAAAGAAAACCCACCAAGAATTACAACAAAATAACCTAAAAATCGAAACTTTATAACGAAATTCGATGAATACAACGAAAAAGATCAAATTTTTACCTGAAAAACGGATCAAGAAACTCGATTTCAGTGAGGATTCATGGTGGAAACACAAATTTGGGGGGAGTGATTTGGTGGGTGTGTGAGTCTAGAGAGAGAAGAAATTGAGGGGTTTAGTGAGAGAAAGATCGGTGTCTGTTTGCGTGTGGTTATTTATGAAACATTTTTAGATTTTGGGTTTTTTTAGTAGCTGTGATTATACGAGTATCTGTCACTGAAACATGTAGGAATACAAGAAGAATTTGTGAAATTCGAGGGGATTTTTTTTTTTTATGAATTTTAGGTGTTTGTAAATTCTGTTATGTATTGATAACTGTTTGAAAAAATCAACTTTTAGGTTATGGTTTGTATCTTTAATGGCTTTGATTATGGTATAGTCTTTACCTGCAAGATGCTCTTAACAATTTTTTTTATAGTTATTTGGAAAGCTAAAAGCTACATTGGAATGTTTTGAAAACCGGATCATTGGTTTAACTAGTTTTTTTCCGGTTTTAAAAAAGGTCATGAACGGATAAGGAAGGTATTAGATTATCTGTAATGGAGGTGTGTAGACTTGTATGTCGTCTAGTTGGCGCTTAAGTGGATGGGAGGTTGAAAAACGATGCATGTTCCCAAGGTGAAAGTCATTCTTCACGGATAGTTCTTGGAGATAGGAAGAAGATATTGTGAGGGGAAATGAGAGAGAGAGAAGGTAGGTCGAGTTAAGGGAGTTCTGGGTTTGTCGGGGTTTTTGCTAAAAATATATGAAATGGTGGTATATGAAGTACCGGTACAGTGTTGATACTCTTAGTGGTTTTCTATCCGTTTTGATTTGGCTTTTATTGTTTGATCTAAATTGATTGATTAGCTTATGTTGTTTTTATTAGATCGTAACTACCTGTTAACCAATTAGATGGTATGCAAGTTCATGAATTTTTTAATTGATTAGTAGTATCATGCTAAAAATAGAAGTTGTGTCATGTGTGATGATATGTTATATGTTGAGAAAAATGTAATAAATTATTACCTACATGTATAAAGTATAAGAAGGGAACAGTGCAAGCTACTTGACAGTTGGCTATTAGATATATTTTTGACAGTTGGCTATTAGATATATTTTTTTACTCTCTATTAGTTATGCTATAATACAAAGTTAGTGAATGGTGTGGCCTCCTAAAATCAGTCGTCCCCTCTAATTGGTTTAAGGGGTGGTGTTTATTTTTTTCACGTCTGCTTTGTAACACACCACACACACATTATATATATATATATACACACACACATTACTACATGTATAAAGTATAATGAAGGGAACAGTGCAAGCTACTTGACAGTTGGCTATTAGATATATTTTTGACAGTTGGCTATTAGATATATTTTTTTACTCTCTATTAAAATTGCTATAATACAAAGTTTAGTGAATGGTGTGGCCTCCTAAAATCAGTTGTCCCCTCTAATTGGTTCAAGGGGTGGTGTTTATTTTTTTCACGTCTGCTTTGTAACACACACACACACAATATATATATACACACACATTCTCAAACAGCAAAACAAGGGCGTTGTCGTGGGCTTTATTGTTATTTATTATATGAATATTGAAAATTAAGATTATAATTTGAGATAAACTAAAAATATATGAATATCTGTGCACATTTAGTTATCATTTTGGTTATGTTACAACTTTATTTTTTGGGTTTCCTTTTTCGTTTATCACGTGCCAGTACCGTGGCGAATCAAACGGCTACCAGCCAAACTCCGCTCGCGTCGGCGCTACAATGCACGGGCTAAACTAGAGAAATTAATGGTATCAACAACAACAAGATTGAGCACACAGAAATAGTGACAAAACGGCGGCAAAAATCTTATTATTAACCCAAACCAGAAAACTCCCAAACCAAACCCTAGATCTTACACGAAGTAAGATCTTATGAACAATAATGTCCAGATCAACTAATTAATCAATCAGTTGATCACAATACAACAATGAAAAAGGATACAGAGAAAGAGTACAACCAGATCTAAACAATCTCACAGGCGAGATGATGAACAACATACAAAATACACACTGATCGCTACACATCAGTATCAAGACCAGAGAATAAGTGCGAGAAAACAAATGAGCAGATAGATGGATCTGGAAACTAGGGTTTCCTCTTTTATGCCAGCATCTTACATAAGTACACTTTGCACCCCTCAACTCTTTATTATAACACCGACTTCACAAAACTTTACATCCAGATCCCTCCAAAGTTATGAACCTGATATTTCACACACTAAACAATTTATTAGAACAAATAACTTATAACAAAAGGTTACAACATATGAATGATGATCATTAAGTGTTACTTCCAACATGTTTTAACGTCCCCCCTTCATTCATATGTGAAAACCAGTTCACAAGATTTACTTTTTCACAAAACAGTTTATGTTTGTAACACTTAAACCTTTTGTGAACCCATCTGCTGGTTAACTCTTAGAGTCAACCTTAGCAGTTTCAATAATACTAGCTGTTACCTTTTCTCGCAAAAAATGTAGGTCTACCTCGAAGTGTTTAGTTTGTTCATGGAAGATAGGATTAGCTGCTATAGATATAGCAGCTTTACTGTCACAATATAACTTCATAGGTAAATCACAATTAATCTGAACTTCCCTAAGTAAATTCAGCAACCACATAATCTCACAGGTTGCCGAGCACATTGCTCGATACTCGGCTTCTCCAGTTGATCTTGACACTGTATTTTGTTTCTTGCTTTTCCAAGAAACAATTGATTGCCAAGGTAAATACAAAACCCAGTCATAGATTTCCTAGTGGACAAACACTTTGCCCAATCCGAATCAACAAAACCAACTAAAGAAAGACTTTCACCTTTCCTGAACAACAGACCACTCCCAGGACTAGATTTAAGATACATTAACAACCTTAAAGCAATCTACAAATGTATTTCAGTTGGGCTGTGCATAAATTGACTTAAAAATTGCACAGCATAACTGATATCAGGCCGGGTCAAGGACAAGTAAATTAATTTTCCAACTAATTTTTGAAACCCAGTAATATTTTTTTAAAAACTGTTAAGTTTAGTTATTTTAGCTGTAACAAGATAACTTTGTTCAATTGGGGTGGTAACTGGTTTACATCCCAGATATCAAAACTCACTAAGCAATTCCAAATAATATTTTCTTTGATTCATACAAATACCAGACTTATCATACAAGACTTCAATATCTAAGAAATACTTAAGTTTTCCTAAGTCTTTAATTTGAATATTATTGCTTAAAACTGTTTTTTACTTTATTAATTTCTTCTATACAGTTTCCAGTAACTACAATATCATCCACATACACCAATAAAACCATAAACACACCATTTCTTAATAAAACATACACTCTGAACAAAACCACAACCAATTAACACATCAGTTAATTTTTTCATTCGGCCATATAAAGACTTGATTAACTTACAAATTTTAGTTTCATCATGTGAATAGTATCCTTGAGGTAAACACTGTAACAACTCGTAAATTCGCTGTTATCTTTTTCCGTTTATTCCGTTTGTACCTTTCATTGTAAATTCGTGATTTGATTAATAGAATGGTTTATGTTTGCTAATTATATTTTATCACATCAATATCGCATCTAATCGCTTATTAAACTCAACGTTAACTCAAACGCAATCACAAGTAACTATGTTACTTTAATAAGCTGGGTGTGTTGTCGTACAATAACCACCTGTGTCATTGCATCGCTTATCTCATCGCATCGCAAAAGCAGTTAATTATACGGAATTATGTTTTATATGTGTTATGTTTGTTTATGTTATGGTTCACTATCGCTAAAACACTCGCACGCCCACGTAACTCGCTCTCTCTGTAACATTCGTCAAAAAACGGATTTTACCAAACCCGCTCCGTTTATTAACCGAACAATCAGTTAAAAATTTCGTTGATATTTAATGCCCAAATTAATTTTAAACGATACATAATTAATTGGTATATTGGAATATATAATTTTTTTTGAAAAATTGTTAAAAATAATGAAATAAAAATATAATGTTGCTGCCGGGTTTCGAACCCGGGTCAATCAACCGGTTCAGCAGAGACTTAACACACACACACTCAACCACTGCGCCACTTGTATTTCTTGTTCACTATTGAAGACAATTAAATCATAACATGATTGTCGAATTCAAAATCGACGCACCCAAATTTCAGTCGTGGAAATCCCGACTAACTCGCCAAGAATTTACGATTTCTTCAGTTATAACGTAAACCTTAATCACTACATCGGTTATAACCGACGCCTGAGTCCGCGACATAAGTTATAACCGCCGGAGAGTTTCTAACCGACGAATCAAGTCGGAAATTGGACCAAATTCATCGATAACCTGCCTTATAAATACCTCCTCGAACCTCTGCAAGCTTTTTTCGCTCAAAACCGCACCTTTACCCGACGTAATTCCACTCGCCGGAAAAGTTCTGCACATCGCCGGAAAACCGAACCCTTCACTTCTGAGCCTTACTGAACCCCCAGAGCTTATACCGAAGTCACCCACATCCATTTCAAGCTTGCTGAAGACTCTCTGCCGCAGGACACACGTCGCCGGAAGTTCTGCTGTCACCGGAGTTTCGCCGGAGAAACAAAGGAGTCCAGTTTCGGTATATCTAACAATTAATCTTTCTTTCTTTTATATATCTCACCTGTAATTAACTGAAAAACACTAACGATTTTGATTAAAACTTCAAACCAGTCGGACTTCCGATTCTGGTTAAGATTAACGAAGAAGACGAAGACCCAGTAGTATATAAGTTTAATTTAAATCAAGATATAACTCGGGTTAGACACACAGTCCAGTGGTGGACTGTGTGCACAATAAACACGCTTACGTCTCGAGTTCGAATCTTGTTCCGCGCACCTTCGCCCTAATAAAAATGTTCTTTTTTTAACCGAACCGGAGTCAAGGCGCAAGAGGTTAAGTTTAATAAAAACCGGAATATAACCAAGATAGACACACAGTCCAGTGGTGGACTGTGTGCCCGTTTAAAACACAGGTCACGAGTTCGAGTCCGGACTACTACACCGGTCCGTACCAACTTTTTATTTAAGACAGAAATGAAAATATTTAGTTTGTATATAAGTATAATAAAAATCGGTTTATATAACAAGTTAAACACACAGTCCAGCGGTGGACTGTGTGTTAACCTAAACCACAGGTCCCGGGTTCGAGACCTGTGGAGCGTACCGAGTCTTGGATTAAAATCGTTTTTGAAAAATAAAGGATTTTCTGTTTAATCTAATTAGTATATAAATATAATTAAAAACAGAAATATTTCGGGTTAGACACGTAGCTCAGTTGGTAGAGCTGCGTGCACGCGTACGGGAGGTCTCGGGTTCGAGCCTCACCCAGCGCACATTTACACGCATACGAACCGGTCAAACAGTCAAGGTCAAAGGTCAATGGTCAACGGTCAACGGTCAAAAAGTCAACATTTTTTTATTATTTTTATTTATTTATTTTATTTAAAAATCAATTAAAAATACTTAAAAATAACATTTTTAAGGTTAGAAAATAGCCTTAAACTCACAAAAATACACTCAACAATCCTACTAAAATGGATTAATAAAACCCGTTTACTTACCGAACCACTATGCCATTATCTAGGTTAATTTCACTCGTGGTTAAAACCACTTCGTGCGCATTCAACATCATCAACCGAACGCACCCACTGTGAGTGAATCTTACAACTCCCCTTTTTAATTACACGTTTTGGGGTGTGTCATGTGTCACCAAAAATTAACTCGTTTATTTAAACTTGTGCCATACCATATTGTGATCTAAACTTAGATTGTTTATATTGTTTGTGATCATGTATTTCATTTTGTCAACTTATATAAAATTCATTTATTAAGCCCATCAGTTCCTCGTGAGAGACGAGTTGAGCAACGCGTGCCTCAAAACAAATCCATTATTGTTCATGTGTGTATTATTTAGTTTATATTGTTTGTAGTTATGTATTTCATATTGTCAAGTATATGCAAATCATTCATTAGGCCCATCAGTTCCTCGTGAGAGACGAGTTGAGCAACGCGTGCCTCAAAACGATCCATTATTGTTCATGTGTAGCATTATTTAATATTAATTGATTGGTGAATAAGTTTACATCTATTGTTACTCATGCGTGGTTGTGCACTTATTTTATAATCAATTAAATAAACTTGTTCAAATGTTTTCCTTAGGATTCACTCGCCAACTTTTTGTTGATCCAAAAACCATTTTTACACATGATACAGGTGAACAGGATGAAGCAAGGAAAACATAGGAAATGCCTTAGAAGAAAACAATGAAGCCTAGATTGATGTTTAGGTCATGATGTATTTATGATTGTAAATTTCCCATTAAATTGTATTAATGAATATGGAACGTTATAATAAATGTCATGAGCTTTGATGATAACCCAATCATGCCCCGATCACCTTTTCGCTGCGGGTCGGGGTGTGACAGATTGGTATCATAGCCATGACTATAGGGATATAGGATAGGTTATTAGACCCTTAGAGCCTATACTATAGTTTGCCTAAATTTTAATTGTTTAGGTGGTTACATACAAACTTATGATATTTATTTGTTTATACTTACAGTCAAACATACATACATACTTATATACACATTCATCATACATATATCAATGTTCATATATTCAATTCATCTTCATATTTTTGTTATTCAAAGATTTTGTTACAATTTTCAAATCTCATCAAAGTAAGTTCTGCGACGGGCATGTAGTAACTGGAAGGGTACAAGTACCGGTAGTCGGAACGTCCTGTCTAGGTTGGCATTCGTATAAATCCAATATAACGGACCAGTTTGCCTACCTGGGGACTAACGATGAGAGTACGAAGGACCTATTAGGCCAAAGCATGCCACACCAAACGTCGTTCGAACTAACCCCACTTTGAGGTGTCACCGTGTCTACACCTGGACACATTCCAAATCTCATACGTTATATACATATTTCTCGATTTTCTCCGGGTTTTAGTGTATGTAACCAGGCTAACACATGCGAACCATATGAAAAACCCGGTATTCATGGGGGCCCACATGATTACGAAGGTGAAGTATGGCGGCATGTAGGGCCTAATGACGAGCAAAGCCCAAGACATCCTATGGATGTAGTAGATTTATTTTTCTAAAATTATTTTATGAATGTTCATTCCTAAATGCGACCCATGAACCCAAAAAAAAAACATCCAACTCATACTCATGATGCGTATTCCTTGTAGATGTCTTCTAACCTCGCCCGTAGGAAGATGAGAGCAGGAAAAGCCCGCGAGCGCATGGCTGCCCTAATCGCTCAACAAATGGCTGCCGTTATACCCAATATTGTAATCCAAGTCCAACAAGCACTTACCACAAATCCTGTCAATCAAGAAGATCAACACGTTATCAACCCTCCCCCAAATACCACTAAATGCACCTACAAGCATTTCAAATCATGCGACCCTCCAAAATACAAAGGGACTGAAGGTGTCACTGCTCTCCTCCATTGGTTTGAAGAAATGGAGAACACTTTTCTAAATTGCGACTGCCCCGATGATCGCAAAGTGCGATATGCTACCGGTCGTTTATATGGAATAGCACTTACTTGGTGGAATACAGAGAAGGCCAAACGAGGTGTTGAAGATGCTATGACTTTAACTTGGAATGAATTGAAGGAAATCATGACCAGACGATTTTGCCCAAGGAATGAAATCAAGAAATTAGAAGATGAATTTTATTCGTTGAAGCAAAAGGAAGGAGACCACACCACATACAACAAAAGATTCCTCGAGTTACATCAGATGGTTCCCAACTTGTTTACTCCCCCCTACCGTTTGATCGAGCACTACATTCGAGGTCTTCCGTCAAAGATTCAAGACTCTGTAATAAGTACCACGCCTGTAACTTTGGAAGCAGCAATGGAGCTAGCAACAGAGCTCACCGAGAACCGAATCTGGAACAAAGACTTCAAGGAGGAGAAGAAGAAGGATAAAGCATCGACTGAAACTTCAAACTCCACCCAAACCGAATCCTCTTCTCAACCCACTTTTAAGAGAAAAAGAAACAGGCAACTTTTCGCTACTATCCAACGTAATCAACCAATTTCACACGCCATACCCATCCAAGCTATCCCAATCACCCAAGTGGCACCCAACTCAATTTACCCAAATAAGAAACCATATCTTGGACCTCACCCTCGATGTAACACCTGTTTTTATCACCATCCCCTTACCATACCTTGTCGATTATGTGCAACTTGTGGATGCTATGGTCATTTGAGCAAGGTTTGCCGCACCTTTCAAAACCAAATCTCTCCCCCTACTCAAGATATGATCCAAACCTACCAACAACCCCAATACCCCATGTTCCCATATGTTCGAGCTTGTTTCAATTGTGGCGACCCTACCCACTTTAGAAACACGTGCCCACGATTGGTTAACATCATAAACGCTCAAGCCCAATCAAACCCAGTTAACCAAGTAAATCAAGAAAACCCAACCACTAGGCCACCAGCAAGAGGAAGAGCTTTCAACATCAACGCCAATCCTGTCGAAGATAATGACGGCCCAAACGAAGATACCCAACTAGTCCTCTTCACCGGAAATCAAGATTCAACTCCAATCGTTTAGTTTTATGTTTTTCTTTATCACATAGAATCAATCATAACTTAAGGATAAAGCCAATGAAACTTTGACAAGAATATGGTGGATACGCCGCTGGTACTTCCTGTATATAAGTATTCTTGCCAAAGGATCAGAGGCATTATCTGGCGGTTATGAGAGGTTCCATGTGTAAACTATTTGAGTAATTATTGTTTATTATTTTCAGTACATACAATTTCATAGGCCGCCGCTCCCCATTACATTATGAGCGTTGAGCATGTTCCCCATTTCATTATGAGCGTGAACCCGGCGTGCCCACATACGATCGGCTCCGTTTGATTGAGCCTTGATCGCACAGACATTTTCATTTTCAGTACATGCAATACGATCGGCTCCGTTTGATTGAGCCTTGATCGCACAGACATTTTCATTATCAGTATCTTGTGGTTGTTGTGTTTGTTGTAGAGTCACATAGAACTAATCATAACTTGCGGATAAAGTCAATGAGAATTTGACAAGAATATGGTGGATACGCCGCTGGTACTTCCTATATATAAGTATTCTTGTCAAAGGATCGGAGGCATTATCAGGCGGTTATGAGAGGTTCCATGTATAAATTGTTTGAGTGATTATTGTTATTATTTTAGATAATGGTGTTGATAGCTGTGACAGATTTCATTTTAAGGGGGATTTTTTTTACGTTCGGTTCGTTGTTGTTGAGTCACTTATGAACTATTTTCATATTTAGTAATCCAACTAAATTTGACAATCATTTGATAGCTTTATTCCAATTAATTTTCATTATCATATCTGTGGTTTTATGTGGTTTAGAGTCACATAGTATAATCATAATTGTGGATAATATTGAAATTTGAAAAATATTTGATATTCGTACATTCACATACATAGCTATTCTTGTAAATGATCGAGGCATTTCAGCTATGAGAGTTCATGTATACTGTTTGATGTGATTATTGTTTAGATTAAATTTATTATTTCAGTACATGCATACGATCGGCTCGTTGATTTAGCCTTGATCGCACAGACATTTTCATTTTCAGTACATGCTGATGTCGTTGATTGGTTGATCGACGATTTCACAATATGGGTATTTAATACATAAATATTCACTGATAAAACCAATGAAAATTTGATGAGAATATGGTGGATACGCCGCTGGTACTTCCTATATATAAGTATTCTTGTCAAAGGATCAGAGGCATTGTCAGACGGTTATGAGAAGTTCTATGTAGGATTTAGTAGTTTCTTGGTAACAAATCATAACTTGCGGATAAAACCAACGAAAATTTGACAAGAATATGGTAGATACGCCGCTAGTACTTCCTATATATAAGTATTCTTGCCAAAGGATCAGAGGCATTATCAGGCAGTTATGAGAAGTTCCATGTAGGATTTAGTATTGTCTTGGTTGAAATTTGTGTTACATTCATATCATCTCGCCATTTAAAGAAATTGGATTGTGTTCTATTTCTACATAAACTAACCTCTCCATTATAACAAACAAGAGAGGAACTGTCACCATTCAAACATATATGCTATCAGAATGTGGATTCAAATATTTGTTGTTGTGTTTATTTATGTTCTATAGTCATATCATAGAACCAATCATAACTTACTGATAAAACCAATGAAAATTTGACAAGAATATGGTGGATACGCCGCTGGTACTTCCTATATATAAGTATTCTTGTCAAATGATCAGAGGTATTGTTAGACAGTTATGAGAAGTTCCATGTAGGTTGTAGTATTAGAAGTTTTGCTTTAGGATATAACCATATCTTTCCAAACATATCAAAACTCTTACGCATGATATCATATTTAGCGAATCAACTCTGCTTATCAATATTTTACCGTAGGCAACAAAAAGCGATTCCTGTAAACAGGGTACTTAACCTTACAAGGAACGTTACCGCCTCAAACAAAAACTTAAACCCTTACTTTTTCTAAGCATGTAACTGTCAAATTAAACACCATCATTTTTAGTCAAATATATCACTACTTAAATTTCGGGACGAAATTTCTAAAAAGCAGGGGATACTGTAACATCCGTCAAAAAACGGATTTTACCAAACCTGCTCCGTTTATTAACCGAACAATCAGTTAAAAATTTCGTTGCATATTTAATGCCCAAATTAATTTTAAACGATACATAATTAATTAGTATATTGGAATATATAATTTGTTTTTGAAAAATTGTTAAAAATAATGAAATAAAAATATAATGTCGCTGCCGGGTTTCGAACCGGGTCAGTCAACCGGTTCAGCAAAGACTCAACACACACACACTCAACCACTGCGCCACTTGTATTTCTTGTTCACTATTGAAGACAATTAAATCATAACATGATTGTCGAATTCAAATTCGACGCACCCAAATTTCAGTCGTCGGAAATCCCGACTAACTCGCCAAGAATTTACGATTTCTTCAGTTATAACGTAAACCTTAATCACTACATCGGTTATAACCGACGCCTGAGTCCGCGACATAAGTTATAACCGCCGGAGAGTTTCTAACCGACGAATCAAGTCAGAAATTGGACCAAATTCATCGATAACCTGCCTTATAAATACCTCCTCGAACCTCTGCAAGCTTTTTCGCTCAAAACCGCACATTTACCCGACGTAATTCCACTCGCCGGAAAAGTTCTACACATCACCGGAAAACCGAACCCTTCACTTCTGAGCCTTACTGAACCCCAGAGCTTATACCGAAGTCACCCACATCCATTTCAAGCTTGCTGAAGACTCTCTGCCGCAGGACACACGTCGCCGGAAGTTCTGCTGTCACCGGAGTTTCGCCGGAGAAACAGAGGAGTCCAGTTTCGGTATATCTAACACTTAATCTTTCTTTCTTTTATATATCTCACCTGTAATTAACTGAAAAACACTAACGATTTTGATTAAAACTTCGAACCAGTCGGACTTCCGATTCTGGTTAAGATTAACGAAGAAGACGAAGACCCTGTAGTATATAAGTTTAATTTAAATCAAGATATAACTCGGGTTAGACACACAGTCCAGTGGTGGACTGTGTGCACAATAAACACGCTTACGTCTCGAGTTCGAACTTGTTCCGCGCACCTTCGCCCTAATAAAAATGTTCTTTTTTTTAACCGAACCGGAGTCAAGGCGCAAGAGGTTAAGTTTAATAAAAACCGGAATAATAACCAAGATAGACACACAGTCCAGTGGTGGACTGTGTGCGCGTTTAAAACACAGGTCACGAGTTCGAGTCCGGACTACTACACCGGTCCGTTACCAACTTTTTATTTAAGACAGAAATGAAAATATTTAGTTTGTATATAAGTATAATAAAAATCGGTTTATATAACAAGTTAAACACACAGTCCAGCGGTGGACTGTGTGTTAACCTAAACCACAGGTCCCGGGTTCGAGACCTGTGGAGCGCACCGAGTCTTGGATTAAAATCGTTTTTAAAAATAAAGGATTTTCTGTTTAATCTAATTAGAATATAAATATAATTAAAAACAGAAATATTTCGGGTTAGACACGTAGCTCAGTTGGTATAGCTGCGTGCACGCGTACGGGAGGTCTCGGGTTCGAGCCTCACCCAGCGCACATTTACACGCATACGAATCCGGTCAAACAGTCAAGGTCAAAGGTCAATGGTCAACGGTCAACGGTCAAAAAGTCAACATTTTTTTATTATTTTTATTTATTTATTTTATTTAAAAATCAATTAAAAATACTTAAAAATAACATTTTTAAGGTTAGAAAATAGCCTTAAACTCACAAAAATACACTCAACAATCCTACTAAAATGGATTAATAAAACCCGTTTACTTACCGAACCACTATGCCATTATCTAGGTTAATTTCACTCGTGGTTAAAACCACTTCGTGCGCATTCAACATCATCAACCGAACGCACCCACTGTGAGTGAATCTTACAACTCCCCTTTTTAATTACATGTTTTGGGGTGTGTCATGTGTCACCAAAAATTAACTCGTTTATTTAAACTTGTGCCATACCATATTGTGATCTAAACTTAGATTGTTTATATTGTTTGTGATTATGTATTTCATTTTGTCAACTTATATAAAATTCATTTATTAAGCCCATCAGTTCCTCGTGGGAGACGAGTTGAGCAACGCGTGCCTCAAAACAAATCCATTATTGTTCATGTGTGTATTATTTAGTTTATATTGTTTGTAGTTATGTATTTCATATTGTCAAGTATATGCAAATCATTCATTAGGCCCACCAGTTCCTCGTGAGAGACGAGTTGAGCAACGCGTGCCTCAAAACGATCCATTATTGTTCATGTGTGCATTATTTAATATTAATTGATTGGTGAATAAGTTTACATCTATTTTTACTCATGTGTGGTTGTGCACTTATTTTATAATCAATTAAATAAACTTGTTCAAATGTTTTCCATAGGATTCACTCGCCAACTTTTTGTTGATCCAAAAACCATTTTTACATATGATACAGGTGAATAGGATGAAGCAAGGAAAACATAGGAAATGCCTTAGAAGAAAACAATGAAGCCTAGATTGATGTTTAGGTCATGATGTATTTATGATTGTAAATTTCCCATTAAATTGTATTAATGAATATGAAACGTTATAATAAATGTCATGAGCTTTGATGATAACCCAATCATGCCCCGATCACCTTTTCCGCTGCGGGTCGGGGTGTGACACTCTCTCAGATTAGTAGTAATATAACGCTTAGCGTTTCGCTAAAACGCTTAACATAACTATCTAATACGAACCGAATTGCCAAACGAGCTTTTAACGCGAAAATATCAAACAAAACTTAGCAAATAGGCCAAGTTCGGCCAAACTTGTGCATCACAATTTCGCCCGAACTTGCTCAGGCTATCTATTCATCAAACATACCCTGAAGTTCGCTCGAACTTACATCATTCAAGCTGAACTGGCCAAGTTCGCTTGAAGTGATGTCAAGTTCGGCCGAACTTGACCTAATCCACTCATCCTCACCTCACCTATAAATACCCAGCTCCTCTCCTCATTTGAACTTGTTGCAAGTTCGCCTGAAACCTCTCGAAACCGAAAACCCTTGATTTCCAAGTAAGAATCAACCCGTTTTCAAGCTACAACAACGTTTTACAACAATTTTGCACAAGGTTTTACCTTCGATTTCATCAAAACTCTTATGTTTACGAAAATCTTCATCTTTTTATGCAAAACTTCTGTTTTTCACTTAGATCTATACTTAGATCTAAGTAAAACCCTTTTAAACATCGATTTTCACACAAAATACAGACTAATGACGTATGTTTCGTTCACTTTGAAGTGGAATAAGGCGTTGTCAAGCAAAATCTCAGATCCGGAAGCACAAGGACGAAATCGTCACTTTGCACAAAATGGACTAACCTGTTCGAACCTTCAAGTTCGTCCGGTTAGTCCGAGTTTCTGTAAAATGGCTAAACTCGCTCCAAAAAGACCTCTCCAGCCTAGGTTTTGCTCAGTAGCTTAAGGTTGGAGGGATGGACACTCGATTTCCTCAGCAAAGGACGCAAAAACGCACGAATTGGTGACCAAAACAGTCAACTTCGCTCGGAAAACCTCAAGTTCGCTCAAACTTGTCACCAGAATGGTTGTCAAGTTCCCCCGAACTTGCCTAAAAACCTCAACAATTCAGACAAGTTTGCCCGAACTTGTCCAGTTTACAGACAAGTTTGCATGAACTTGTGCCTCTAGTAAGTCCAAAAAGTCAAGTTCGCCCGAACTTGTACCAAATCCAAGAGATTTGGTACAACTTCGCCCGAACTTGTACTCTGCTCCTTCACGTTTCGACCGTTTCAGCAATTCGGAAGACTGATGCACTTCTGTTCGCTTACAGGCTGATCCGACACTCTCAACTTACATCAGATCTAATCTCCACTCTAATCGCACTAACTGTGAGTATACTTGAACCCTTTTACGCTTAAACACACTTTTGGGTGTCACATATGTTCGTATATCAAATCACATCATACAAACTCAAATGCTTATTCGCAATCCCACTAATACATGACTATACGTGAAATCTGCTGGATTGTATGTGTTACTTGATTGCTTGTACGCCACCCTTAACATGATAGCTTGCTAGAGGTTGACCCGCCACCCGGAGGCCCGAGGTTGTTAAGGCTCGCATTTTTATTTCTCATTTATTTTCTCTTTAGGACGTGGACACTTGTTCGCGTGCCTCGCACTCGCGGTTTGTTGGTTTACTTGAATCTAGTAGATACATAGTTCACAACTCTTACATATGTCATGCGGTGTATGTTAACGCTTTTATATCTATTATGTACGCAAAACCTGTATGCTCACCCTTGCTTAATTGTATTGACATTTTATTTTAACATATGTGGCAGGTTGAGGATATTTGCTATAGCTGCTTTGATTTAGGATTGCTTTTAGAAATGCTTTGTAATAAAATCTATGGGAGATTGAACTTGAATTTGTTTTCTGAGATTACTTGGTATTTTGTAACTTATTTAAGGGTTATATGTTGATAGTATGGGATATTAACGCTTAAAATATTGCCGCTTGAATAGTGTTATGGAATTTCTCATGAGACAATCTCGTTCGCCTAGTGCCACGCCCCAATGTTTCCGCCATCGGTTGGGGTGTGACAAACATGTATACACATCTTCATTAATAGTGCCATTTAAGAAAGTATTATTAATATCAAGTTGAAACAGGGGCCAGTCATGTTGAATAGCAAGAGCAACAACACATCTTACCGTTACCATTTTCACAACTGGTGAAAAAGTTTCACAAAAGTCAAGACCTTCCCTTTGATTAAACCCTTTGGCTACTAACCTAGCCTTAAACCTCTCTACTTCACCACTTGACTTGTATTTGACTTTATATACCCACTTATAGCCTATAGGCTTTCTACCAGGAGGTAGATCAACTAGTGTCCAAGTATTATTCATAAATAATGCCTCCGTCTCTTTATTCATTGCTTCGACCCACCTAGGGTCTTTAACAGCCTCATCATAACTAGCAGGTTCAATCATCTTATTTAAAGTACTCACAAAACACAAGTTATCACTAGACAAGCAAGCATAATTAACAGTCCTATCTATCCCATACTTTACTTTTCCATCTAACATAAACTCCTTAATTTTTTTAGGAACAACAAAAGTCCTAGTAGACCTTCTAAGATTTAAAAACATAGCCTCAGACAGGTTGGTCTCATCATTTGGTATCTCACTGTCCTCTGCCTCGCCATTAGGACCATGTTCACTACTACCTACAGGTCCAGTTGAAGTCTGTTGACCCTGGTCAACAGTACTGGCAGTGGCAGATGTTGAGGGTTCTAATGGCTGCAGATCATCACTGAAAATACCATGTGAGCCATTATTACCCTCTTCATTGTGGGGTGTTTGAGAAACTTTAGGTGTTTCTATCTCATAACAGTTAAACAATGTGACATGATTTAAATTTTTATCAAAAAAATCTTGATTAACAAACTGTTTGGTTTTAAAAAGGTAAACATCTTCATAGAATTTCACATCTCTTGAGAAAAAAACTTTCTTATTATCTAAACTCCACAGTTTGTATCCCCTCTTCACATTTGAATACCCAATTAACACACACTTATCAGCATGATAAGTAAATTTATCTGACTTATCTAAGACGGTGCTAAAACACAAACACCCAAAGTTTCTAAGATGGACTAAAGAGGGTGAAAAATGAAAAATAATTTGATAAGGACTTTTACCTAATAACACAGGGGAAGGTAACCTGTTAATCAGGTAAACATCAGTTAGAACTTGAAGGGATGTCCAAGCACTGGCTTGTGGTTGCAATCAGACCAAAATCTCAGTGGTAGACCACCTTGAAACATCAAGGCTCTGGCTATGTTAAAAAGATGTATGTGTTTTCGTTCCACTACACCATTCTGCTGTGGTGTATAAGAACAAGTGGTTTGATGTAAAATACCTTTAGTTTTAAAAAAAATGTTCATTTGGTTATTGACAAATTCAGTATCATTGTCACTTCTAAACACCTTAACCTTTTTCTTAAACTGGGTTAACACTAATTCATAAAAGCTAGTTAAGTTTTCAAAAACTTCCATCTTATTCTTTAAAAGATAACACCATACTGTCCTTGAAAAATCATCAACAAAAGTTAGAAAATACTTGTACCCTTCATAACTAGACACTTTATATGGACCTTATAGATCTAAATGAACTATATCACCTATATCTTTTGTTTTGTATTCACTTAAAGGAAAAGGGACCCTTACTTGTTTTGCCTTATGGCAAATCTCACAAGGGCCATGATCAACTGTTTTAATATCCAAAGTCCCTCTTAACACTGCCAGAACCTGATCAGATAGAGGGCCTAACCTACTGTGCCACACATTAGACTTCAAAAACTATTATAACACATATTCACAGAATTACCACTTTTTCCAACGAAATACAACCCATTGTCCTGCTACCAGTCACCAGGACTCACTTTGATCTCAAATACTGTAATAGACAATTAGTTTCATTAAATACAACAGCTATCTTATTATCTTTGGCTAACCTAAACACAGACAACAAATTTACACTGTATTCAGGAACATAGAAGACATATTCCAAAACTATACCATCAACTAACTTTAGTTTACCAATTTTAAAAACTTTGACATTAGTTCCATTAGGGTGACTAACTTTTAAATCAAAATCAAACACATCAACTAAATCAAACATATCTCTATCAGACTTCACCATATGTTGATTCGCACCAGAATCAACAATCCAACTATGCTTAAAACCAAACACACTAGAACTAGAACAACTAACAAATCCAGTAGTAAAACCACATGTAACAGAGGACTCACCTCCCACATTTGACTTAGACTACTCACCACAAGATTTCTCACCAACTAAACTCAACAAATATGGAAATCTGCTCAGAAGTAAATGGCATAGAAGAACCAGCAGAATTTGAGGAACCAACTGTAACAGTAGACTTATTATTATTACTGCTTGACACATTAGACTTAGCAAGCTGTCCTCCTAGTCTTCTCCTAACACCAGGAGGATAACCAATTATCTCAAAACACCTGTCAACCGTATGACCTATCATATTACAATGAGAGCATTTCAAATTAGGATTAGGACCTCTATTTTTTCTTTTCCTAGGATCAAAGGTTTGACCAGACTTAGACACAAACGAGACACCAGAACTCAATCTATGAGACTCCTCTCTTGATATGATAGAAAAAGGAACCTTAACATAAGGAAATGGTTCTCTTGTTAGTAAATTCGTTCTTACAGGCTGATATATATCATCTAGTCCCATAAGAAACTGCATCAATTTAGTAAGTGTTGAAAAATCATTATAATCTTTAGCAGCCTGACGAGAACAGGAAGAAAGATGCACCATTGCATCAAATTTGTCGCGGCCCCCGACCCCTACCCTGGGAGCGGGTGCCGCGAGGCAGTCAAGTGGTACCGGTGTTTATCAAATTGGCAGCGGAAAATATCATCAGGATCGATGTTAGGAAAATAAATTCAGAGTTTATAAAACACCAAAGTTTTAATATTACATGTTGATCCCAGATAACAATGCTTTGACTTAAAATGGCAAGTTGATTTCAACTTTATATGAAAATAATGTGTGGTATTAGAAATTAACTTGTAAGAAACAGAGATACAGAATTTTCAAGTTTATATCACTTTTGAAAGATTATAAAAGATGATTGAAAAGTTATTTTCTAATACAAAACAATGCTTAAGAATTCTGTGGGAGTGAAGGGCAATGGAGTATGTAAGTTGTAATACTTGCAATGCTCTGCTTCATCGATCTTCGGTTTGGTGATCTCTATTTATAGAGAACAATTGGCATGAATACACAATTGTTTATTCATGCAAGTGTTTATCGTGGCAGATCGTTTCATATGTCATGCTTACTACTTCCACTTGTATCATAAATGTCCTTCAACTGAATTACCTTATCTTCAACTGAAAGTGGACATTATGGTTGGTCACCAGATTTCTGATGACTTCTGATCAGAATCTGATGAGGTTTCATCATATTCTAATCCTTTCTTCGAACACTTAGACAAAGATATTCTCATCAGACCTGATTCAAATGCTTCTTCTTATTGCCTGTGATCATGTTTCTTCTGTTGACTTGATCCTTTGACTTCTTTTTCATCATCTGATCAGATTGATCAGATTCTCTTTCTTCATTTTTCTTCAATACTTTATACTTACACATAAAGTTTCCTAACAATTTCCCCCTAAGTATTGTAATAAAATGAAGAACATACAACCAAGAACTTGCAAGATAAAACAAAAACAACCACTTAAACAATTTCAAACTAACAAAAAAAATTGTTCGAGCATAGTAATCATTGTCTTGATAGATTCAATAATAAAAATCTTTCATGCTGGGCTTCCACTTCTGAGGGATTGATTGCCTGCATTCCTCATACATGGTTTTTATGTACTCCCTATCTTGAATCCAATCATCAATGATGTCTTCAATCTGTTTCACCAAGTGCTTTTCTTTTTATCCTTCTTCTGTTCCTGCTTTTTCCTCATGATCTCTTTAATGTAAGTTAAAGTTCTGTTTGAAAACTTACATATTTCATTAACTCTGAACACTTTTCTCCCTTCTTCGTCTTTATAGATCACTGCTAGCTCAGGTGTTTCAACAATGCTACCTGTTCTGGCATCCTTCATTGCTTCAGGGATTTTAGTGTTTGGTGCTGTGATCAGAGGTTTGCCATTGACCCAATGTTTGTAGCAAAGGAATAGGTCAAAATCTACTTGGCATATGTTGGTTGCTATCTCCCTTCCACGTTCTGAGAAGATATGAAGTGCTTTTCTGTTTTCTCTTTTTCCCAGTGATTCTTGTGCATACATTCTTCCTAGCTTAACTATATCCAGTGGATGCAGACGTTCCATAATTTGGCTGTCAAGGACCTGTTGTTCTTCACCATCTTCTCTCCTGATGTGATACATGTTTTGATGCCATACACCTTTGAGAGGAGTTTTGACTGATCTGTCTGTGATGTATACACTCTTGATGGGATTTCTTTATTCCCCCGGAGACATCCTTCTTGTCTATTGCCTCTCATTGTGAGGGCATTTTTGGTGATTAGGTCCATCTTGCTAGGAAGAGGTTCATCGTCTTTTCTGTAAGATTCCTTTAAAACAACCTCTGGAAAGAGTACTTCATGGTCATCTACGGTTTGTATGATTCTTGTAATGTTTGGATCTTCTGTTGGAATCACAGCAGGCTTCTTTGAGGAAGTATGACCACTTTCTTCCCATTTCCTTTTCTCTCTAGATACACACTGTTTGCTTAATTCAGTTTGACTTGAAAGAGTGGGTTCAGCAATTTCTTTTCCTTTCTTTTTGTCTCTGGATGAGGACTCTATGCGTTGAGCTCTTGTTCATCATGATGGTTCTGTTTGAGTTTGAGATTGTTGTAGTGGTGGTTGAATTGGTTTTGATTGAATTGGTGCTGATTGAGGCGATGATTGAGTTTGTGTTGAGGGGTGTAAGATTAAGGCTTTTTCTCTAGAGATAGAAGTAGGATGAGGTGGAAAAGGGAAAGGACTCATTGTTCTTTGTGGTGATTCAGTTGAATCTTTTGGTTTGACTGGTATAGGAGCTGGTATTCTAAAAAGAGGTTTTGTTGATCCAGTTGCAGTTTGTTTGAGTACATCCTTCTGGGTTGTGCCAGACATTTCTCTTCTTTCAGGAATCTGTTTCAACAAATCTGGCAAGCTCGCCTTGGTTGCTTGGGCAATATTAACACAGAGTCTCTTTAATAGATCTTTTACATCTTTAGTCAGCTTTGTGTTAGTGGCACTTTCTTCTCTAATGCTTGCCATCTGCCCCTGTAGTTCTGTTTTGCTTTTGCTCCAGTTCTGCATTTGTTCTTTTAATAATGCACCATCAGACCATTGTTCTTCTCAACTTCCTTCAGCTTTTCCTCCATTTTTGTGAAGTTTTATGCAATACTTGACAGATTTTGTGTTGCAGTTCTTGATTCAGCATTTCCTGTTGTCTTCACAAGTTCTTTCATCTCTTCTTTCATAGCTCTGAATTTCTCAGCTAGTTTCTGAACTTCATGAGAGATCTTCTTCACATCTTGAGAGGTGACTGGAGATTCTTGCAGTTTGTTCAATTTGTCTGTGTTTGCTTCTGATTTCTTTCTGATGGATTCAACAGATTATGACAGATTTCTGATGTCAGATTTCTGTTGCTTCATTTCATTCAACAGATTATCCAGTTTTCTTCAAGAGGATATTTTCTCTCCTGATTCATTACATCCTCTATCACCTTTTTCAATGTTGATTCAAGATTGGTTGTAAATGGGTCATTTGGAACAACAGATGTTCTTCTAACATACCAGCAGAAAACACATTTATTGTTGTTTTAGAAAATCCCATGTCTTGATCATAAGACCAATTCATAGGATTCCTACCAGAATCATGCACCACAGGCATTTCATGGATTTCCTCAAATCCTTGAACAATCCTTTTGGAATGTTCTCCTTGAGTTCTAGGATAACACAAAGTATCCAACAGTTGTCTCTGATCAAGTGGATGTTCTCCACTTGTTGCAGTTTCAACCTCCTCCTCATCAGATTCGGAGTTGATGCTCAGAGCCATACCCAATTGGGCTTCAACATTAGGTACTCTTGTTTTATTTCAAAATCAGCCTTTAACAGATTCTGATGAGGTTTCATCAGAAGTTGGTTTTCTAAAATTAAGTTTAGGGTTTGATTCGTTTCAAGAGTATCATGTTGTTGACCTTCTCCGGCTAGCATTGAATCTGAATCAGTTGCTTCATCTTTAGTGGATGAGACTTCATCAGATTCTTCATTTGTTCCATACTCCTCTGCAATATTTTTGTCACCAACAGCTGATGTAGACACCATTCTTGATCCACAATCATCTGGTCCTGTTGGCTTGATCTGTTCTTCATGCCTTTTGATAAAGGGTGAGTCTGCAGGAATCACCTTCATCATACTTTGAGGCAGGAGAGGAAGATCACTAGGAAGGGTGAATATGCTGGTTTTCAGTAGTGGTTTCCACACTATATCATGAGTAGGGACTTCCATGTTTCTTTCAGCAAAGACTTTTGTTATGATGATTGACCAAAATCTTGCATGTGGAAGATGTGTTGTTGTCCTTCCTTTATGGGTGAATATGCTGGTTTTCAGTAGTGAAAATATCTCTTTGGCATAATCTACATCTTCACCCTTTATCAGCCCATACATGATGTTCAGTATTGGAATAGTTGTTTGATCAGCACCTCCTATCTTCCCTGTGAGACAGCTGCTGATTATGTCCATAAAGACTTGCCAAAGTCCTGGCAGTTCCTTTCTTTTAAACTGGTTAATTAGAGAGATTGGAGCCTTGTACCCAAGATTTTTGAATACCGCCAAGAGTTCTTCTTTGACTGGAGGGATGTGATATTCTTCATTGACAGTGATCCTGATGTTGCCCCACACATGTGCAGTTAATTCTGTTCCTGACTTCTCTGTTGTATGCACTATTTGCTGCAGGATTTGTTGAGGAACTTCATGGCCTCCTGTTAAAGCATATTTTATAGGACAATTGATCAGAAATTCTACAAGAATTCTGACCCTTTCATCATGCTGCCCATGATCAGTATTGAGAGCTAGGTTGTTCCTTTTCTCTGTCTAGCCATTTTGATTTCTTGACAAGAGGAAATTCATGTTCTACAGCTGGAATGTTGAGGTTCATGGAGCCGGAAGAGGACAAGATGTTGTAATTCGAGGTTTTGGAATGCAGAAACAAAGTTGTTAGTTTTAGGGCTTGGAATTTTGAAAGCTTGAAACTTTTGGAGGTTAATGTGAGAGATTGTGTATTGGATCGGTTTATATAAGTTTTGTTGTCCCACGTGATTGGTGATTAACTGTGTTAATAACCCATTGAATTATATTTTTAATACTGACACCCTTTGGGTTATATAAAGAAAACTGTTTCAAAAAGATAAAAAATTTAATTTATCTTTTCTTCTATTGGTGCCTACAAACCGCCAATCTTCACTTTTGCACAAGTGGGTCCATGTTTTGAAGAGTGGTCCATTTGCACAAGTGGGTCCACGTTTTTGAAGAGTGGTCCACTTATTTTCTTTCTTCCTGCTAACCGCCAATCTTCACTTTTTCTTGACTATTTCTTCCCCCTTTTCTGCAAGTCAAAAACTCAAAACTCTGGATCTTCAGTTTTCTATTGACTTTTTCTTCAACAGATTGTTGAGTGGACTTCTGTTGATTTTCTGTTGACTTTCTATTCAAGTAGATGGACAACATGGATTTTTTTAGAGAGAGAGGGAGAGAAAGAAAAAGTGAGTAGAAATTCTTCCGAGATACTTACATTGATTTGGAGTGTCTTCAAATCAGATTTTTGATAAAGTTGATCAACTTTCTGATAAAAATGATCATACTATCTGATAAAAAATGATCAGATTTTCTGATGATCAATGATTAAGAGTGTTTTTTCTTATTAAAATGATTGATTTCTTGCAAGTGATCGATTTTCTTAAATGATCATTTTGATAGATGATCAAATTTGATAAAAATTATCAATTTCTGATGATAATGAAAAGTTGCATTAAATTAGAACTGTAATGCAAATTCATTTTCCTTTTCAAAAGTTGATTAGATCAGACTTATATTATCTGGAAACAAAAATGGATCAAAAAAATGTTCATTGATAAAAAAATTATCAGATTTTCTTGATGATAATAGAAAAATGTTGCATTTTAAATTAAACTTGTTAATCCGCAATTTCATCTCTATCCTCTGTTCAAAAGTTCATTAGATTGTTCTAACTTTATCAGAAAAATTTGATCTTTTCAGAAGAATCAGAACAAATGTTATTTAACAAGAAAAATATGTTGCATTTGAACAGAAAAGATGTTGTTTTGAGAAAAATTGTTTTATATTTCATCTATGAAATTCTGTTTGAATGTTTCATTCTTTGACAAAATTCCCTCAGTTCCTTGTATCTTAAAAATCAGCATTCCTAAAAATTTTGATCTCATTGAGAAATTTTATGATATATCAAAATTCTTTGAATTTAGGTAAAGAAATTCCCAATGGATTCAGATTATCAGAATTCCCCCTGATTCATCTCTCAGAAATTCCCCCTATCTTTGATTTCATCAGAAATTTCTCTGGATCTTTGATCTTATCAGAAATTCCCCCTGGATCCTTGATCTCATGAAAAATTCCCCCTCAACCAAAACAAAATAGATATAAACATATATATATACACACACATATGTAATTAAGTACAAGAAATATAAACTCCTAAAAAGAAAAACAAAGAAAAGTTAAACTATCTCTTCATCGCTTGGATCGTCATCTCCAAAATCTCCATCTCCATACATGATCTGCACCATTTCCCAGAGAGGTGTTTCATGCACTGTGTTGTCGTCTGATGGTATGAGGGAAGCAATGTGTTGTTCCTCCTAACAAGCATTCTTACTCTGATATATGATGTAGGAATTCCTCCAAAGTCCAGTTGAGAGGTTATTACTTTCATCAAGAACCTTGGGTAGATGAGGAAAGGACGACCTCCCAGTAAGTTGGACCTAAAGTCATTCATCAGATAAGAAGAGTAGTTGTAGGGGAAATAGTTTACTAAGGCATGGAGAGGATCCATTATCTCATACTAACTTGAGGCTTTCCTCGTAAAGCAAAAGGCAAACTGGGTTACCAGAAACTGCCAAGGTTCAATGAACCCGCTTTTGAAGATAGGGACTCTTCCTTGAGGATCATGGTATCCCATCATAGCCAAGGTAGCCTGCCTGTCTGCGAGGAGAAGATGATTGGAGGACAGTCATCTCTTAGCAAGAGAACATCCCTGATAGTGTGCTCATTTAAGCAAATGAGCCTGTTGCCCATCACCCTCCCCTGCAATGGTGGTCAGCCTTCCATCATCTACAACCGGTCGTGTAGACTTCAAAACTCTTGGAGAATTTCCGGAAACACTTGAACGTGCATGGAAAGAGCAAAAGCTATTGGACTGCTCAGTAGCATGTTCAGAAAGGTGGAGTAGTTTACATATCTTGGATCATCTATGTTCATCCTTACTCTTGCATTGTGCCTTTGGAAGTAAGGCAGAGGGAATCGGTTGCTATCAATTTGTTCCATGGTTGATGTGTGTGTGTTAAGTGAAGAAGATGAGTATTTCAAAAAGTTTTCAGGTGAAAGTGTATGAGTAAGTGTGTGTCTATTTAAAGACAATAAGTACATGCTTAAATGTTTTCACCGGTTAAGATCTTGATTGTACCGATTCTACTCCACTTCGAGATATGGTGTCAGATTCGTTTAGAACTAAAAGTTGCCATATTCTCTCTCCTCATTTATGAATAGGCGCGCACCCTCGTCTTTAATTTTCTGTTGAGAGGACAGGTGTAGCCTTCTTTCCTTTAACCATGCTGAGTAAGCGTGTGAAGTTGATGTGATGGGGGTAAAAAAAATAAAATAAATAAGAAAAATAAAAACTTTGGGGAGTTATCTTTGTGACGTATACTTTGATCATGCATTAGATATTCCCAAGAGAGTGAACAATGAAGTTTGAAAAGAAACTTATGAAAAAAAAAATTTGTACAAGTTATGTGTGCATTCATGGTACAAAGGAGACATGTGAGGGTGACACTTTTTCTGTTGAGAACAATGAAAAATTTCATTGCTTCTAATAATTGATCAGATTTCTGATGGGATTATCAGATTCAGTTTTGACAGAATTCTGATCAGAATTTCCATCCGATTTCTGATCAATTTGTTAGAGCCCGTTTAACTTATCAAACTATAGTTTCATCAGAAAATTCTATAGATTGAATAGTTTCATCGTATCTCTTGTTTATCATTCCCAGTTTGCTGATTAAATAATTATGTATTTTCTCATCCAAAGGTTTTGTAAAAATATCAGCAAACTGATTTTCTGTTGGAACAAAATGCATTTCTATATTTCCTTTTTCCACATGATCTTTTATGAAATGATACCTGACATCAATATGTTTCGTTCGTGAGTGGTGAACAGGATTTGAAGTTATTGCTATTGCACTTTTAGAATCACACAGGATTGGTATTTTTGTCAGATTCACTCCATAATCTTTGAGTTGTGTTTGCATGACAAAACTTGTGAACAACAACTTGCTGCTGCTACATATTCTGCTCCAGCTGTAGAGGTGGAAACACAGTTTTGTTTCTTACTTGCCCAACATACAAGCTTTTCTCCAAGCATCTGACAAGCACCTGATGTGCTTTTTCTGTCCAGTTTAAAACCTGCGTGATCTGCATCTGAATATGCAATTAGGTCTAAACTAGTTCCCTTAGGGTACCATAAGCCATGGTCAGATTTGCCTTTTAGATACTTAAAAACCCTTTTTACTGCTTTTAAATGAGATTCTTTGGGATTGCACTGATATCTAGGCAGAAAGCATGTTGAAAACATTATATCAGGTCTGCTAGCTGTTAGATATAAGAGTGTTCCAATCATTCCTCTGTAGGTTTTAAGATCTACATTTGCACCATCAGGATCAGAATCTAACTTGTTTCTTGTGGCCATAGTAGGTTTTGATGATGAGCAATTTTCTAATGAATATTTCTTTGAAATGGTTTTAACATATTTTGATTTATTCAAAAATATTCCATCAGATTCTTGTTTTACTTGGAGACCTAAAAAGAAGCTTAATTCTCCCATCATGCTCATCTCAAAATTGCTTGTCATTAATTTTTCAAACTTTTTACAATGATTGAGTTGGTTGATCCAAATATTATGTCATCAACATATATTTATACCAACAAAGTGTGCCCTTTGTGTGTTTTGAGAAACAGAGTTGTGTCTATAGTACCTTTGGTAAAACCTGATTTGATCAAAAAGTTTGAAAGAGTTTCATACCATGCTCTTGGAGCTTGTTTCAACCCATACAAGGCTTTGTTCAGTTTACATTTTTTGGAAATTTTGGATCAACAAAGCCTTCTGGTTGCTGCACATATACTTCTTGATCAATCTTACCATTCAGAAAAGCAAATTTTACATCCATCTGATAAACTTTGAAGCTTTTGAAGCTTAAGCAAGAAAGATTCTAACTGCCTCCAGTCTTGCTACTGGTGCAAAAGTTTCATCATAGTCAATTCCTTCTTGTTGACTATACCCTTTTACTACCAATCTTGCTTTGTTTCTGGTTATTATACCTTGTTCATCATATTTATTTCTAAATACCCATTTTGACCCTATGATAGATTTGCCATTTGGTCTAGGTACTAGGTTCCACACTTGACTTCTTTCAAACTGATCAAGTTCTTCTTGCCTAGCTTGAACCCAGTCTGGATCCTTGAGTGCTTCATTTGTTGTTTTTGGTTCAGTTAAACTTAAGAAACCAGCATGAAGACATTCATGAACAGTTGCTGATCTTGTTTTAACACCACTTGAGGGTTTTCTATGATACTTTCTGTTGAGTGACCCTTTATCCATCTTCCACTTGTAGCAGTATTTGTTGAATCAGGTGATGGATTTTGTGAAGAACATTCTGCTTCCTCCCGATTGATGATTTGTTCTGAGCTTGAGTCTTCAGACATTTGTTTTTCTTGATTTTCTAATGTAGTATCTGATGCCTGATTTGTTATTCCTTGTATTTCATCTGATGGCTCTAAATTTTTTGCAGAGTTAGAGTGTGACTGGTTTTCTGGTAAACTTCCATAATTTCCCTCCCAGTCATACCCAAGCAGTTCATTTGTCAATTCTGTCAATAGTTGTTCATTATTAGTTGAATTTTCTTTTGTGAGAAACTTATGATGTCATCAGAAATTTTTGTTTCTGATGAATCATCAAAAAAGACATACTCTGATTGTTCTGATATTTAAAACAAATACTCTGTAAGCTTTTGAAGAGAAAGAGTATCCAAGAAAAATTCCTTTTTCAGCTTTTCTGTCAAATTTCTCTAAACTATCAAAATCATTAAAAATAAAACATCTACATCCAAAGGTATGTAAAAATTTAACACTTGGTACCCTTTTGTTTATGATGTGAAAAGGTGTTTTCTGATGTCTTTTGTTGATGATAGTTTTGTTTTGTGTGAAACATGCATTTGCCACTACTTCAGCCCAAAAATAGGTTGGCAGTTTGGCATACGCCAACATTGTTCTTGCTGCTTCTACCAAAGTTTCTTTCAACAACCCCATTTTGTTGTGGGGTTCTGGGAGCCGAAAAATCATGAGATATTCCTTTTTCTGTTAGGAAGTTCTCAAGTTTTGTATTTTTAATTTTGTCCTATTGTCAGATCTGATTTTTCTTACAGTTAACAGATTTTCAATTTTCTTAACAAAATTTATGATCAGATCTGATGTTTCACTCTTTTGCCTCAAAAATTCCACCCATGTGTACCTTGAATAGTCATCAACAATGACTAAAATGTATTTCTTTCCAGAAAAACTTTCAGTGCTTATTGGTCCATAAAGGTCCATGTGTAAAAGTTCAAGATTTTCAGAGATAGAAGATTCTACCACAGTTTTGTGTGAGCCTCTTTTTGACTTTCCTAGCTCACATGCTTCACAAAGTTTCTCTTTTCTTAAAGTAATAGAAGGTAATCCTTTTACCAGACACTTGCTTGCTAATTTATTTAAAGTTTTAAAATTTATATGAGCTAGTCTTTTATGCCATAACCAACTGTTTCCTTTATTTTCTTTTGTAAATAAACAAAATTGAGGTTCTTCAGTTTTGTTATTGAAGTCAAAGAAATAAATTGATCTTCTTATCCTTTTTCCTCTAATATAAATTTTATCATTTTCAAGACCTATTAATAAGCAAGTATCAGGTAGAAAAGTTACCTTAAATCCTTTGTCACAAAACTTACCACAACTTAGAAGGTTGTATTTTAAACCTTCTACATGTGCCACTTTCTCAATTGTTATTGTACCATTGTTATGCTTCTATAACCTTTTACCCTACCCTTGACTCCATTACCAAAATTTACAAATTTACCTAGCTTTTCTACATAGTTGCTAAGTAAGCTCCTATCCCCAGTCATGTGCTTGGAGCTTCCTGAATCGCAGTACCAAATCTGATGCACATGAGGTCCTGTAATGAAGAGGTTAGTGATTTTTTGTACCCAAACTTTCTTGGGTACTTTTTCAGATAAGTACATAGCATATAATAGTTTCTTTCATCATCTGTTGATCTTGATCTGTCAGAGTCTGTTGATTCTGACTGATCAGCTTTCTTTACTAAATCTGTTGCCATCTGATCAGATCTGATAAGATTTATGTCCAATGCTGAACCACCGACAGATTGTTGGTTTTTGTTAGATGCTGTTGAATTACTTTCAGAATATCAACACACATACATCCCACCTTGTTAGAGATGTCTAATGGAATGATTTTTTATGAAAGCCCATTTTTCTAAGATTTTTTAAAAATGTTTGACCCTTTTCTTTTAAGATCCTTTTAGTTTTTTCTTTTGTATGATCTTGTTTTGTCTTTATTTTTTCTTTAGAGCAGACCTTCTTTGATTTTGGACTTGACTCAGAACAAGATGACATGAAGTCAAATTCTTATGATAAATTTGATTCATTGTCAAAGTCTGATTGTGGTTTATCTGAAGCTTTTACAAACACTGTAGGATTATCTTTTGTTTTTCTAGTATAACCCAATCCTTCACCCTGATTTTTGAAGTTGTTTCAATGTAGTCAATGAAATCCTTTGCTTGTTGAAAACCTTTTACATTTACCTTATTTTTATGAATTTTTGCATACAAAAATTCCTCTCTTTTTCATAAAAATTGATTTTTGTGTCTTTGATCAAACTTTCTTCATGTAAAAAATTTTCATTCTCTTGACAATGTTTCAACATGTCTTTAAGTTCATCAATTTCTTTGTTTCTGTCAAGTGTTTCTCCTGTAATTTTTGAAAATCTTCCAGTAATTTGTTTATTTGATTTTGAAGTTCTTGATCATTTTGACTTACATTGATTTCTGATGCCTCATTGTCAAGTTTTGCCATAAGACAGAAATTGGCCATTTCCTCCTGATCATCATCTGATGAGTCATCAGTCATCCAGGTATCCGTCCCTGCAATCAGGCTGACTTGTTGTTGTTGTTGTTTCTTGGCTTCTTCTAGCTTCTTTTCATAGTAAGCTGGATCTTTTAACTTTTTGTTCTTGCATTTTGATGCATAGTGACCCTTTTGTTTGCATCTATTGTATACCACTTCTGACTTGCTTTCTGCTCTTCTTTCCTTGGATCTAGCTTCCATCTTTCCTTTATCACTTCTCTGATTCTGGAACTTCCTCCCTTCAATCTTTGCTCAAAGGTTTTGGTGAGCAAAGCTATTGCCTCAGCAAATGCAGAAATATCTGACGGATTCAGAATTTTCTGATGCTAAAACTAGGTTTTGTGGGTTAGAGGGTTGTAGATCAGGTGTGATTGATCTTTGAGAATTTGATATCAAGGCTATAGGTCCACCATATTGTTTTGAGTTTTCAATGATTTGTTGCTCTCTTGGGAGTAAAATACTATATATATCATGTAGATTCAAATTACCTAGCTCTGGTGTAGAGGCTATGGTCATGGCAAGATTTTTCCATTCCCTGGGCAAAGCATCAAGGAATTTTACATTTCTTTCATCATTGGTTTTTTCAACTCCATGTTTTTATAGTTCATTTAAAAATTTTGTCAATCTATTGTAAGCATCTGTGAGTGTTTCTTTTGGTGAACATTTAAACCTTTCAAAAGCAGAGACATGATTTGTTCTCATGTTTATTTTCATTTTGTCTCCTCCTTCACAAAGATTTTCAAGTTGATCCCATATTTCTTTTGCAGATGAGCATGCATCAACATAAGAAAATATGTCATTTGGAAGTGCCATAATCAGAAGTGATTTGGCCCTTTCATCTGTTTCTACCAGTTTCCTGTCTTCTGGGCTACAATTTTTCTCTTGTTTGGGAGCCCAAGAAGCAGAGATTTCTAGTGAGTCATCAGATGCTAGAACACCAGGTATTTCAACACGTGGTATATGTAGGCCGCACACAATGGATTGAAACAGAGCTTGATCATGTCCATTAAGGAAATTGATCATCTTGATTTTCCATTGGGGGTTCTCCTCCCTAACTAACGTCGGACGCTTTGACATAGAACCCATGTTGAAAGCATTGTTCCAAGACTGAAAGTTTGCCATTTTTAGTCAAAGTTTTTGAATTTTTTTTAAAACAGAGTATTAACAAAGATACTCGAGCAATTGATCGATTTGAAATGTTTTATTCAATCTGCTCTGATACCAATTGTTGATCCCAGATAACAATGCTTTGACTTAAAATGGCAAGTTGATTTCAACTTTATATGAAAATAATGTGCGGAATTAGAAATCAACTTGTAAGAAACAGAGATACAGAATTTTCAAGTTTATGTCACTTTTGAAAGATTACAAAAGATGATTGAAAAGTTATTTTCTAATACAAAACAATGCTTAAGAATTCTGTGGGAGTG
This sequence comes from Scalesia atractyloides, assembly GCA_947069175.1. Lineage (NCBI taxonomy): Eukaryota > Viridiplantae > Streptophyta > Magnoliopsida > Asterales > Asteraceae > Scalesia > Scalesia atractyloides. The sequence continues at coordinate 90,575,597 of CAMTDV010000017.1, forward strand.
AAGGCAACGGAGTATGTAAGTTGTAATACTTGCAATGCTCTGCTCCATCAATCTTCGGTTTGGTGATCTTTATTTATAGAGAACAATTGGCATGAATACACAATTGTTTATTCATGCAAGTGTTTATCGTGGCAGATCGTTTCATGTGTCATGCTTACTACTTCCACTTGTATTATAAATGTCCTTCAACTGAATTACCTTATCTTCAACTGCAAGTGGACATTATGATTGGTCACCAGATTTCTGATGACTTCTGATCAGAATCTGATGAGGTTTCATAGATTTGATCAGATCTTTTCTGATCCTTTCTTCGAACACTTAGACAAAGATATTCTCATCAGATCTGATTCAAATGCTTCTTCTTATTGCCTATGATCATAGTTCTTCTGTTGACTTGATCCTTTGGCTTCTTCTTCATCAGATCTGATCAGATTGATCAGACTCTCTTTCTTCATTTTTCTTCAATACTTTATACTTACACATAAAGTTTCCTAACATTACACAAATGGGATAAACCCATATTCCATTAAAATGTTGTATAGGGATAAACCCTAATTACCAAAAACATAAGTTCTTCATTTATTTAGGTAACCATAGTCACTTTATTTAAGCCTTCAGTGCTCCATACCTGGCTTCTATGACTTTCATAGTAAGTTACCTGAAACGCGTTTTAAAAAAAATTTTGTCAGTAAAAAAAATACTGGTGAGTTCATTCAATTTTATAACATAACACATTGTTATATTTTACAGTATCAAGGGTGATTACATTGTTTTTATCTAACAACAACTCATTCAGTATTTGTCATGATGGCAGTTTCAATGACGGTGGTCATATTACTATTGGCTATCACGTTGTCCAATAGTAACCTGGACTCAGTAATGTATACAAAACCCCACATAACGGCAGTAATTGCATATTACAAAAACTTAATCACTGTAAATACAACTTGAAAACATTTAGGGTTTTGTAAAAAAAATTGGTAAAAAGAGAGAATGACTCACTTTGTGGATTTAGGATTTTAACTTTAGAGCTTCCTGGTGCTATTCCGGGTTTCCTAATAAAATTATAATGCAACACGTGTTAGTGCAATAAGCCATTTTAAACTTTAACGATACCTTGCGAGACAAAACCCCAACGTAGTTAACAAAGTATAGCCTTATAAACAGGTAGCACTTTGGCATCTGTTGCTGGGTTTTAGATCAATCGGACAGTGTATCGAATCAATGATTAGGGTTAAAACACTTACAACGAGGCAATGCTACGCAGGTTTAGGGGATATTGTTTAAGAGAATGGAGGTTACAAAGAGTATACGATCGAAACTTTTGTTCGAAAGTGAGCACAGACTTCAGTCCCACGCCTGCCTTCTTATCGGTCAATTTGGCTTCTCCCGCGTGTCGCGTGAGGATTTGGGGACTCCCACGTGACGCGTCTGGGCAGCCTATTTGGCCTAGACAGGCTACGTTGCATGTATAGGCCCGCCAGACTCGCGATCTAAATCCACGTGTCCTAGTACTCTCCCGCGCGTCGTGGGAGATGCCAGGGATTCTTGCGCATGGCGCCTGGGACGCCCATATCAGTTTTCTTTGTTTTTCATGTTGGTTCACGCCGTACGAGTCCGGGGATACGATCGGGTGTCCTTATAAGGTGTTTTTGGGTATTGTAACATCCTCCCTACCTTGTTTTAACTCTCGTCCTCGAGATTCACTGAAACAAATAAGGATGCTTTTGCTTCATCTCTGATTCCAGTTCCCATGTATATTCTGGTCCTCTTCTTGAATCCCATTTTACTTTGACCAGTATTAGCCTTTTATGCTTGAGGTTCTTAATCTTTCTATCTTCAATTTGTATAGGCTTTTCAACAAATTTTAGTTTCTCATTTACCTCTACATCTTGAAGTGGTACTATCAATGATTCATCGGCTAAACATTTCTTTAGGTTACATACATGAAATACATCATGTACTCCTGTCATTTCTTCAGGTAACTATAGCTGATAAGCTACTAGTCTAATGCGTTTGATGATTTTGAAAGGTCCAACATACCTTGGGCTTAACTTTCCTCGTTTACCAAATCTGACAACTCCTTTCCAAGGTGAAATTTTTAGCAATACTTTATCTCCCACTTGAAATTCCAATGACTTTTGATGATTATCTGCATAACTCTTTTGACGATCTCGAGCCGTTTTCAGTCTTTCCTTGACTTGAATTATCTTGTCAGTTGTTTCTTATACAATCTTCGCTCCTGACAATTGTTTTTCTCCTATTTCCGCCCAACATACAGGTGTTCGGCATTTTCGTCCATAGAGTGCTTCAAATGGTACAGCATTAATGCTTGTATGATAACTATTACTGTAAGAAAATTCAATTAATGGTAAATGATCGTCCCAACTTCCTCCAAAGTCTATCACACTGGCTCTAAGCATGTCTTCTAATGTCTGAATCGTCCTTTCACTTTGTCCATCTGTTTTCGGATGATAAGTTGTACTTAAATTTAATCGAGTTCCCATAGCTTTTTGAAAACTTGTCCAGAAATGAGAAGTAAATCGACTATCTCTGTCTGACACAATAGATAAAGGGATTTCATGTAGTGAAACTATTTCATCTACATACAACTTAGCTAATCGTTCCATACTGAAGGTTTCTTTCATTGATAAGGAATGTGAAGATTTCGTTAGTGTGTCCACAATCACCCAGATTATGTCATTACATTTTCGTGTCTTGGGTAGTTTGGTAACAAAATCCATTGTTATCAATTCTCATTTCCAAACTGGCATTTCTAATTGCTGAAGTAAGCCTGAAGGTTTCTGATGTTCAACTTTAACTTGTGAGCAAGTTAGACACTTAGAAACATAACTTGCTATGTCCTTTTTCATTCCTATCCACCAATAAGTTTTCTTTAAATCTTGATATATCTTGTTGCTTCTAGGATGCATCGTATATGTGGATTATGAGCTTCTTCTAAAATTTTTGTCTCTTAAATTTCCTTGGATAGGTACCCAAATTCTTTTCTTATGGAATCTCCATATTCCATCTGTTCCTTGTTCTAATTTTTTTTATCATTCCCTTCATTCCTTCATAATCATCCGTGATTGCTGTCTCCTGGGTCTTCTTTAATTGTTCCATTAAATCTATCTGCAGATTTAATCTGAGAGCACGTACTCTTTTTGACTTCTCATGATACTTTCGACTTAGTGCATCAGCTACTACATTAGCCTTTCCTTCGTGGTATTGAATATCACAATCGTAATCACTGAGGATTTCCATCCAACGTCTTTGCCTCATGTTTAATTCTTTTTGCCCAAAAATATATCTTAAACTTTTATGATTGGTAAAGATAGTAAACTTACTACCATAAAGATAATGTCTCCAAATCTTAAGGGAAAATATTATCGCTCCTAATTCCAGATCATGTGTTGTGTAGTTTTCTTCATGCTTCTTGAGTTGTCTTAAGGCATAAGCAATCACTTTCTGACGTTGCATCAGTACACATCCAAATCCTAATTTTGATGCGTCACAATATACTATAAAATCTTCAGTTCCTTCTGGCAAGGCAAGGATCGGTGCACTAGTTAATCTTTGCTTTAGGATCTTGAAAGCTTCCTCCTATCCCCATACAAACTTAACTGATTTGCAGGTTAACTTGGTTAATGGAATGGCTATCCTAGAAAAATCTTGAATAAAGCGTCTATAACATCATGCCAGTCCAAGAAAACTTCTTACTTCCGTTGGTGAATTAGGGACTTTCCATTTGGTAATATCCTCGATCTTTGTGGGATCTACATGAATTCCTTCATGATTAACTATGTGTCCAAGAAATTGTACCTCTTGCAACCAAAATTCACATTTTGAGAATTTAGCGTAAAGCTTTTCCTTTTTTAACAGTGTTAGAAGTGTCTCTAAATGTTCAGCATGCTCTTCCTTACTCTTGGAATAAATGAGTACATCGTCTATGAAGACAATTACAAATTTATCTAGGTATGGTTTACATATTCTATTCATCATGTCCATAAATGCAGCTGGAGCATTTGTTAGACCAAATGGCATGACTGTAAACTCATAATGACCATATCTAGTTCTAAAATCGGTCTTAGGAATATCTTCCTCTTGTACCTTCAATTGATGATATCCTGAACGTAAATCAATCTTGGAAAATAATTGAGCTCCTTGAAGTTGATCGAATAAATCATCGATTATCGTAGCGGATACCGATTTTTAATCGTAACTTTATTCAATTCTTTATAGTCAATACACATGTGCATCGATTCATCTTTCTTCTTGATGAATAACACAGGCGCTCCCCAAGGCGATGAATTAGGTTGTATGAAACCTTTTTCCAGTAGTTCGTCTAGTTGTTTCTTTAATTCCAGCATCTCCGTTGGTGCTAGACGATAGGGTGCTTTGGCAATTGGTGCAGTTCCTGGTATTAGGTGAATTCTAAATTCAACCTCGCGGTCGGGTGGTAATCCTGGTGTTCTTCTGGGAAAACATCTGAGAACCCGATACTACAGAAATATCTTTTAATTCTTTACCTTTAATACTAATGATCGCAGAGATCATATATACTATTCCTCCTTTTCGAGCATAGCTTGCAGCTTTCATCACAGAGATAAATTTTGCAGATGTCGTTGGCTTGTCACCCTGGATTGTGATTGTTTCTCCTGTTGGCATACGAATCTCAACAGAATTCTGATCACACAAGATTCGTGCATGATTGGCTACCAACCAATCCATTCCTAATACGACATCGAATCGGCTAGATTCACTGGTTAGGTTAACGATGAATTTATGACCTAAAAATTCTACCTTTCCTTTCTGAAGGATTTCGCTTATGTTAACAGAATCTCCGTTCGCTGTTTCCACCGTGTACACTTGGCGAAGTTTAATTAAAGGTTGATTGAGAAATTTACAGAAAGTAGTACTTATCAAACTTTGGTTGCGCCAGAGTCAAATAATACTTTAGCATAAACATCATGAACTAGGAACGTATCGGTAATCACATCGGGAATCAACTCGGCTTCTTTGTCTGTCAGTACGAAGGCTCTAGCGGTCTTCTTAGGTCCTTCAGTCGGTGTTTGCCTTATTGTTGGTTGTTGGGGCTAGTTTTGGGCAGTTTGGTCGGATATGACCTGCCTCTCTGCAATTAAAGCATACTTTAGTGTTCATTTTCCTTCTCCATTCTTCTTCCCTATGTCCCGGTATCTTGCAGAAATTGCAATATGCCGTACATTTTCCTGAATGTTTCTTTTTACAGATCTTACAGAAGGTGAAGAAGATGAACCTGCTCCTTTCTTTCGATAGGAATTACCAAAACGTAGTTCCTGGGTAATCTTCTGGGCTAAATCCCTTTTCTGATTTTCTTCCCTTGTGCGTATCAGTCCATCTGCCAGAGTGTTGGCAAGCTCTACTGCCTCTTTAATTGTTTGTTGTCTAGCTGCTTTGACTATGTCTCGGATTTTGCTAATCAATCCCCGTATGTAACGAGAAATTAATACCGGTTCTGGCGATGCTAGGGTAGGTACTATCCTTGCATATTCAAAGAATTTAGTAGTAAATTCACGACAATTTACCCCAATCATTTTATGATTTAGGAATTTGTTAGCTATTTGCTCCTTTTCGTGAGTAGGACAAATTTCCTTTCAACTATCTCCTTAAAATTATTCCATTCCATATTATAGAACTTGTTACTCCATTTTGACTGAAGAATGGTATTCCACCATTCCAATGTTTCGTTTTGAAAAGATTGGAATCTTACATTATTTTATCTTTTTCAGCACATTTACTAATAGTTAATACAGCTTCAGTCTTTTCTAGCCAGCACAAAGCTGCAATGGCTCCTTCGTTACCAGAGAATTCAATTGGTTTACTGGACAAGAATTCTTTATAAGAACAACCATAAGTAATGGTTTTCTTTCGTTTAGGAGATGGAGCTTTGACAAGAATGTCGTTATCTACATTGACGATGTGACTAGGGTCAGGGTGAGTGCGTTTACTGCCTATAGTATTACTGTTGTTTTCAAGGCAGGACTCTTAATAACATTAATAATAAATGGCATGGCATCAATTATTCCTTGAGCTACTATATGTTCTATAGCACTTTTATCCACGTGATTTCCGTTATCATTATTATTCTGGACTTCCTGATTTACTTCATTCGACATCTGAATTGCAAACATTATCAAATATTAATATCACAGAAAGAAAATAAAGATAAACAAATATTCAAACACATTTTATCAAAATCTTCGAACATTGCGACTTTATTCTATTTTATATATATATGCGTCAGTACAAACTATCACAATTATATAGGTCGATATTTTACATTATGTGTCGTTTTATATATATGTATATATGATATTTATATTATACATTATATATGTTATTATAAAATACTTATACATACACATATATATAGTATTATATTAGGGTTGTCGTTTTTTTTCAGAAGTGCCCATCCCTCTCGTGTACTTCTAGACGAGGTTCTCCCCTATGGTGCGTATTTGGGTTCCTTCGTTTATAAGTTCTTCGACATAGTGACGAAGTTCTGCTACGTGGTCAGGGTTCATTAGTGGGTACATCTCGGGTTATGTTATCTTCAATTTGTTCATCTCTTATTAGCGTAGCTTGATCATTTGTTAATTTAATGCTAACCATTTCATCAATTTTAGCGCTACTGTTTAACTCTTTTAAAAACTTAGCATGAGTGGATACCAAGCAATGGTTCTCGAAAGAAGGTGGTAAAATGTTAATTTCTTGAAAATTTGCTTTTCTTTCAAAAAATTTTATTGTTGACTTACTTGACTCATTGCTTGACTCATGCATAGGTTTTTCACTTACTTGTTCTTCCATTTTTACTTCTTCGATTATTACTTCCTTCGTATAAACAGCTTCTTCCCTTGCTCTAGATTCTTTTAGTAACCACTCAAGGGTTTTAAGATGTTCTATTATTCGTTCGGCTTCGGAAAGGATAGTTGGTGGTGTGTCAAACTGAGTGGGATAATTGTTCCAATCAACGCTTGATCTTGGAGGCTCAAAACAAGGTTCCTCATAAAAATACGAGGCGGATGGTTGAAATAAGTCACAATATTGTACCGAGTGGGGATTACCGCAAATTGTACAATATTATTCCTCATAATAATCATCCTCTAAGTAGTATGAGTGTAATCCCCTGAATATTGATCCATAAGGAAATACCCAGCAGATTACAGAGCATCGGGACCAGAAAATAAAAAGTTGAAAACAGAAGCTCACTACAGCCCCGTGTTCAGTGAGCACGGACCGCGGTCAGACTCTATATCTGGGCATTTGAAAATTTTGTTTCAGTAATCTGCAGCATAGGGGCGTGTCCAATGGGCACGGCCCGTGTTCAGCTTACTGTAAAAATTAAAATTTCCTAAAAATAAGAAAACAAGCGCGCAGTTTTGAAAACGGTTTTGAAAAAATAAGTAGGCCGTCGATTTTAGCTTTCTTAAAATCCTTGTGTTCCCCGGAACGGCGCCAAAAACTTGGTATGCGTCGAGCGTACTATATTTTTATTGTCATTTTTAGTTCATTTTACGCATAGTCAAGTTTTAAATTTATAAAACACGATAATCTACTAACACTAAACACACACTTGGGCAGTGCACCCATCGTGAGCGTAGTATAGCGTTGGTAAGATACCGAGATCGTCCAAGGACTCAAGAGCTTTTAATACCGGTTTATCGTCAACGTCTAATCAATCTAATTTTTGATAAAGGTTTTAAAACATAAAGTTAAATAAAATAAAATGAAATACAAATAGACGATAGAATCATTTGGATCCAACTTCTCTTTTATGTATCCTTTGATAGCTTTCACACTTTCGGACTTTTTAAGAGATTATCTTAGTTATGGTAGTAGGCCCATCTTTTGAAGATGACGTTACCCTCAACCCAGTGGTTTGAGTCAGCAGGGATACAATCCCAAAAGGTCGGAATATTGGAAGATAATTAAGTATGTTATTAATGCGAAAAGTGGTAGGCCCATCTTTTGGAGGTGACGTTACCCTAGGCTAAGTGGTTTGAGTCAGCAGGGATACAATTCCAAGTAGCCGGTTTAAAGTATTAACAGTAGTTTACAAATGAGGGGTTCAAGCCATTCGCGCCCCCGCCATCCAATACCCGTTGAGCATTGAAGGAGGCCCTAATAGGCTTGAACCAAGTTCTCGCAGGATCTATACACTGAACGAGACAAGAACTTTACCAAACCACCCTTCTAACCCCCTTCCAAGTAGTTAACGCGCTTTATATTGACTGTAAAGACACGAATGAGCAAATCAATGACATCAAAGAAGAAATAGTTAGGAAATTCAGTTTCAACATAAGAAACTAGTTATTAAAGTCATTAATACAAACCCAAATAAAAAGTGCCGAAAGATTAAAAACTAAAAGTAATATATAAAAGATTAGTCTTGGATCCCGAGACTACTACACACTCTAAAGATGGAAGATGGAAGATGGATGATGGTGGTGGGTGTTGGTGTTGTAGTGGTGGTGGAGTGGTGGCAAAGTGAGAGAGAAGTGGTTTGCCAATGGATGCTTTTGTGGGTAACCAAGCACCCCTATTTATAGCCTGAATAGAAGCCCGGCCACGGCCCCGTGTCCAACATCCTTCTCTTTCTTCATTAATTGCATTTGTCAGCAAAGGGCCCCACACGACCCGTGGCCTCTAGGCACGGCCCCGTGGTCAACTGTTCGCTGTACTATCCAGATTCTGCAAATCTTATAGTTGACCACGGCCCGTGTTACTCTGGACATGACCCGTGGTGGGGTGGAAGTTTCTGAATGTTTTGTCTTCTAGTGCAGGGCTTTGACCACGCCCCGTGCTTTGGTGGACACGACCCATGCTCATCTTCTGTGATCTGGTTTTTTTTGTCTTTTGGGGTGTTGCTGAGGGGTCGGGCATGGCTTGTTATTCCTTCTTTCTGTATTTATGTTGGTTTTAGCTGCTTATTTGCTTCTTTTGTTCGTTTGAGCTCTTTTTATCCTGGAAATACAAAAGGAACAAAGAAACATTCTTTTTCCAACTTTAATACTAAAAAAGGGTTAGTTTTTGCCTCATTTGATGTAATTTATATGCTCCATTTTGTGTACATCAAATATCCCCACACTTGAATCTTTGCGTGTCCTCAAGCAAAACTCTTTAAATGTGGCTTACACACCTAAATGGAATAGGTAGAGAAGAAGTTTTGTGACTTATCTTCGAGTGTCGGGAATCCAAGATTATTTTTCAAATTATGTTTTTATTTTTAATTGCAGTTCCTATTCGTCATGATTTATTGAGAACATTTCTAAGAGATATTATTTATTTAGGCATAACATGCCTCTTTAAAACTCTATTTATTTATATATAAGTTCACGTACCTCATAAGGGATCACTCAACACTCGGCAGAAGAGGTACTTTTGTGATATCACTCGATTCCGGTTTGGAACTTACTTCTACCATATGCTTGCCAAGTCATCAAACCTCCTCATTTTTAACTATAAACCTTTGCGAGTATCAAGAGGACTTTGAAGGGTTTAGGCTTGGGCTAGAGGTAGGTGATTCTTTTTAGTGGTTAGTAGTATGGCAAAAGACGTAAATAGCGTCGGATATCGTAAAACTTTTTGTATTTATTTTATCCAAGTGTTTTTCAAACAAGATTTTTGAAGGAACTTGTTTGGTTATTCGAAGAGCTATATATACATATTTTTTTTTCAAGATATCCGAGCTTTTTACTAAAAGAAATGGGTTTGAAAGGAAAATGCTTTTTGTGGGTAATAGGTGTTTGTCTTTGTGGGTTTTGAAACGAAAAAGGTTTTAGGCTCAAAAGGGTTGACTAGGGGATTTTTTTTGTGATGGGTGAAAAGAAATAAAAATAATGGTTTTGAGAAAAAAAAAGTTAAGTCCTAATGCCTCCATCATTTACTTACTTGGGTTTTAAGTCGGTAAGGATCGGGAATGCATCGTTTTAGCAAGTTCTAGAGTTGTAAAGACCAAGCGGCTATTCACACAATAAACGAAAATGAGCATTTAGTTTAAAAATGTATGAATGTGTGCTAGATAAAGGCTCAAAACTCACTTAATGTGGGAATGGGCTATAATGTGAACAAGTATATATAATCAAATTTTAAAAAAATTTGTTATGCCCCTTTTATAATTTTCTTATTTGGTTCTTTTTATCACGACGCTATCGGTTGTAAATTTGTAAAAAACATAACTATTAGAACTTTTTATTCCCAAATTAAACCAAGACAAGTAAAAAAATGAAAAATTTTGAAAAAGATTTGGGGTGATTAGCAGTTCCAATAGAGTTTTGTGTAAGGCTTGTTATTAGGACTTGCTAAATTCAAAGTGTTAGTTACCCTCCCCCCACTTAAATTACACATTGTCCTCAATGTGTCCAAAAATAATTTTTTCGGTTGATTCGAATGCGTAAAAGTGCATTTAAAAACAAATTTTTGTGTTACTGGGCACCTGGGCACGACCCGTGTAGACTGGGCACGGCCCCGTGGTCATATGCCCAGTATCAAAACTTACAGAAACGTCACCACGGTCTGTGCCTGGTGAACACGACCCGTGTCAGAAAGTAGTAGTCAATCTGCAGGTTTTAATTTATGGGCACGAGGCGTGTTGGCTGAACACGACCCCGTGCTGGCAGTCTGCATTTCAGGTTTTTGGTTTCTGCGTCTGGCTTCCGAGCTTGTTTAGTACTAATTCTTGGTGCATCTAGCCTCCTGTATCTTTTTATCAATTTCACACCACGCAAAGCACACTAAAGTACCAAATCCTAATCTTACGACCGTTTATCATCCATCACATCACAAAGATAAAAGTAAAAATGCAGGAAAAAATTGTTTGGAAAAGTAAATTGTTTAAACCACGGCACGCAGGCCGGAAAATAGTTCACAAGGGTAGAGAGATAAACCTGATGTTGCATTCGTCACCCACCACCTCACCGCCATCGTCACCATTCAGTCCATCTCCTCATCCTCGTCATCCCCCTCATCACGGTATACCATGTGGCCCCGCATGTATGCGATGTCTCCTTGCATACTAGTGATGGAACGTTCCATCACTCCAACTCGGGTGTTGACGTTGTTAACCAAGTTGTACGTGTTGCGAGAGCATAGAAGGTTTTCCTACAAAAGATCAGTTAAACTTTGAAGGTTAGGAAAACCGCCTCCTTGAGAGTAGGAACCTGTTTGGTAAGCATGGTATTGAGGAGGAGGACGGTTGGGATCATCAGCGAGGGCTAAAACTTTTTCTGGGCCCCATGTATTTCCTTGAGCATTCCGGAATCGGATAGTTCCATCTTCCATATCTTGGATGAGTCCCACTAACCGGCATAGGTCGATATCAACCTTCTTGGACTTTGCACCATGAGTCAATGACTTTAGAATACGATTGACATAGTTCTTGAATGGAATAGCTTATAGATCCATCCCCCAAAGAAGATTGGTGTGGGTGGATTAGCCAGTTGGTTCAGGTACATGTTTTTGAGGAGCAAGAAGGTGACATCGAGCGGCTTACGGTTGTGGATGCAGTGGAGGCAGGTGAGGTCACGAAGGTTTACAACTCTTGTGTTGTCACGCCGTTGATTCAATGAGTTGCTTAAGACCCGGTGGATGTATCGTAGAGTGGGTCTCGCAACTACGAGCTCTTGGTGATGCTTGGGTTGTAAGCTCCATCTCTAATCTCGGCCCATGCAGTCTGCCTCATGTTCACCGGGACTTCACGGAAGCCATCCGTGACATGCTCATCGGTTGATTCACTTTCATTGTATAGCCCGATGTTAACCCCAAACTGGGCCATGGAGATTTAGAAAAGCTGCACAGCACAACTGAATTCAACTGCGTCTAAATCGAACGGGTCTGCCTTAGCGTCAAACTTGAAAGTGCTATAAAATTCCATGTTAAACTCGTATATGGAGTGGAGTTTCTTCTCGAGAGCGACTCGGAGTGGACCCGTGACAAGCATGTCGTATCTACCTCTTTGTCCTACAACATCCAGGGTGTCATAACATGTTTGTTTCGGTGCTTCTTCTCGCCTTGTTTGGAGGATGTCGCATCGGTTTTTGTACTTCCATTCGGATGTTTTGAACTTGAGAAACTTGTTTGCCATTGCTGCATAAAATACCAATGTACAATTAGTGCATTACGGTTTTTATTTTTGGGAAAAAAACTTGAAAACAGACAGTTGAACACGGCCCCGTGGTCACAGACCACGGCCACGTGTTGACTGAATAAACTGACCACGCCCCGTGGTGGCTGACCACGGCGCCGTGGTCAGGCCACTGTCACAGCAAAAATTCAATTTCCGTCCCAGTTCTGAAAAGTTGAAAATTTTTGGTTGAGTAGCGGCGGTTTTTCCCGAAAATGAAACTCTAAGTCCCGTTTTTTTTCAAAAATACTTCGTTTACCTTATCAATTTTAACTTTTTCGGTTCAAAAATAAGGGTTTGTGACTTGTACTTGAAATCGGGTGTTTTTATGGTCGATTATGGTTGATTTACTCTTCATAACATAAATGTATGCTTCTAATACTAGATCTATACAGAAATTAGTGGATTAATAGTGTTCTAGTTCAAGAACCCTAGATTTTTCCCCAAATTTCTTGATGCTATAATACATGCAAATCGTTAATCTAACTAGAAAAAGTGTACAGATCATACCTTGCGGATGTTAACTGATAAGCAGACGTGAAATAGGGCAGAAAATCGCCGGAGAACCAGAGAGTTTTCGGGGAAACGGGTCGTGCGAAATGAAGAACAGTTTAAAGAAAAGGGGTTTATACCCGTCTGTACACCGAACACGGTCCCGTGGCCACTGGCCATGGCCCCGTTGTCAGGCCAAACAATATATTATTATTCTTATTTTTTCTTGTGCGAGCGACGTTTTTCCGAAAAGTGTTCTCCAAACTTTCTACCTATTTTTGAAGTCCTTCCGATGTTTTTACCACCTACAAGACATGATGTTATACACACAAATCATACCTCGCTTGCTTGAAGATAAATTTCTTCCTCCTCATTCTCAATGAAGCCTCGATAAAGTTTAAGCCTTTGCCCGTTAACTTTAAATGGAATACCATTTTGAGTTTTAATCTCAACTACACCATGTGGGAGGATATGGGTGACGGAAAAAGGTCCTGACCACCTAGATTTTAGTTTTCCGGGAAATAATCGAAGTCGTGAATTAAACAATAGCACTTGGTCCCCTTTTCGAAATTCACAAGGTTTATTGTGTTTGTCATGTAAGTTCTTTATTCGCTCTTTATAAATTTCATAGTTAGAGTATGCTTGAATTCTCAATTTGTCTAATTCGTTTAATTGATAAAATCAATTTTTACCGGCTGTTCTTTGGTCTAAGTTTACATTTTTAATGCCTAGTAGGCTTTATGTGCTATTTCTAGTGGCAAGTGGCAACTTTTTCCATAGACTAGCTTATATGGAGTGGTTCCTATTGTTGTTTTAAAAGCAGTTCGAAAGGCCCATAAAGCATCGTCTAATTTTTCAGCCCATTCTTTCCTATTTAACCCTACGGTTTTTTCAAGTAGTCTTTTTAAACCTCTATTGGTTACTTCGGCTTGTCCGTTTGTTTGAGGATGATAAGCGGTCGAAATTCGGTGATGGACCCCATATAGTGTTAAAAAAATTTCGAGTTGTTAATTACAAAAATGGGTATTAAAGCTTTTGGGGTGCCGAAACGGGCGAATAACCGCTTCAAGAATCTTACCACAACCCTTCCATCGTTTGTTGGAAGAGCTTCGGCTTCGGCCCATTTTGACAAGTAATCCACAACCACAAGTATATATTTGTTTCGTTTTGATGGTGGGAAAGGACCCATGAAGTCTAATCCCCATACCTGATCGTTGGCATGCATCACACGTCTTGATAAGATTTTGTGCATCTTTATAAATGGTCGGCCAATAGAATCCTGAATCAAATACCTTTAAGCAGTACTAGTGGCTCCGTGATGTCCCCCGTATGGTCCTTCGTGACAATGGCGGAGAATTTTTCTTACTTCATCACCACATACGCATCGCCGGATAAGTTGGTCAGCACAGATTTTGAAAAGATAAGGATCTTCCAAAAATAGTGTTTTATATCGGCAAAGAATTTCTTTCTTTGATGATGCGACCATCCTTTTATAACTATTCCGCTGGCCAGGTAGTTGGCGTAGTCAGCGAACCATGGTTCTTCTCGATATTCCACCATCTCCAAGGATTCTGTTGGGAATTTTTCATTGATGAGCTCGTCCCTAGTTGCCTCCAAAGGTGGATCTTCCAAGCGAGATAAGTGATCTGCTGCGGTGTTTTCAGCTCCTCTTTTGTCTTTTATTTCGATGTCGAATTGTTGGAGGAGTAAAATCCACCGGATTAAACGTGGTTTGGCATCATGTTTTTTAAACAAATAACGAATAGCTGCACAGTCTGTATAAATTGTCGTTTAAGAAAGAACTAGGTAAGAACGAAATTTATCAAAAGCAAATACTACAGCTAGTAACTCTTTTTCCGTTGTGGTGTAGTTTTCTTGTGCGTCATTAAGAGTTTTACTAGCATATTATATTGGATGAAAATGCCTTTCTTTTCGTTGTCCCAAAACTGCTCCAACTGCAAAGTCGCTAGCATCACACATGATTTCAAAAGGTAATTTCCAATCGGGTGCTATCATAATTGGTGCATTGACTAGCATTTCTTTTAGGTGTTAAAAATGCATGGTTGCAATCCTTGTCAAAGATGAATGGTGCATCTTTTTCAAGTAATTTAGTTAGAGGCCTTGAGATTTTTGAAAAGTCTTTGATAAATCGTCTATAAAATCCGGCATGTCCTAAGAAACTTCTTATGGCTCTAACGGAGGGTGGGGTGGTAATCAAGAGATAGTATCGATTTTTGCTCGATCCACCTCCATTCCTTCGCTTGAGATTTTGTGACCGAGTACTATTCCATCCGTAACCATGAAATGGCATTTTTCCCAATTAAGGGCGAGGTTAGTTTCCTCACATCGGGATAGCATTCGTTCAAGGTTATCGAGGTATTGGTCATATGAATCTCCAAAGATGGAAAAGTCATCCATGAAGACTTCCATGGTTTTTTCTATCATATCATGGAAAATGGCCACCATGCAACGTTGGAATGTTGCGGGGGCATTACATAGACCAAAAGGCATGCGTCGATAAGCAAAAGTTCCGTAGGGGCATGTGAAGGTTGTTTTTTCTTGGTCTTCCGGGGCTATTGGTATTTGAAAATATCCTGAAAAACCATCTAAAAGACAATAAAATTTGTGACCGGACAGTCTTTCCAACATTTGATCGATAAAAGGCAAAGGGAAGTGATCTCTCCTTGTTGCCTCATTTAATTTACATAGTCTATGCAAACTCTCCATCCAGTGACAGTTCTTGTGGGCATCAATTCGTTTTTTTCATTGGTTACTACCGTCATTCCTCCTTTTTTGGGAACTACTTGAACGGGACTTACCCATGGGCTATCAAAAATTGGGTAGATGAGCCCAACATCAAGTAGTTTGATGACTTCATTTTTAACCGCTTCTTGAACATTTCGATTAACTCTACGTTGTGGTTGTATTACCGATTTGTAGTCATCTTCCATTAAAATTTTGTGTGTGCACATGGAAGGATTTATCCCTTTTATATCTACAAGCTTCCATGCAATTGCGTTTTTATGTTTTTTTAAAGTGAGATTAATCTTTCTTTTTCTAAACTAGTTATTTTCGAAGAAATAATTACGGGTAATGTACCATGTTTGTCTAGAAAAGCGTATTCCAAACCTTCTGGGAGGTCTTTCAGCTCGAGCGGTGGGTCTTTAGGAGACTCCTTTTTGGTTGATCTTGGTCGAGGACTAGAAAAGTTTGTTAAATAGCGTCTTCTTCTTGGACAAGTTGGTTGAACTCTTCTTCATCGGGTGGCTCATCTTTATCTTCAATTAGGGGGTCGTCGTTACCAAACGAGTATTTTATGGTTTGGTCAAGATTGACTTACCTTTTGTCAGCCCCTAATTGAATTGGTAAATTATTTTGCTTCCGGTTGATCAACGCTTGATGGGTTTTTACGAAATGTTCCCTAATACAAGCGGAGCATCATCGAGGATGATGAAGTCGGTGGGGACTATCGCTTGGTTTGTTTGAACTAACACATCCTCAACTACTCCCGTTGTTTTTATTATCTTTCGATTAGGTAGAAAAATGGGGATTGAAGTGGAGAAAATCACTAGTATTTAATTTTTTTGAAAATGTAGTTAGGCATTATGTTAACACAAAGATCCTGGTCGATGGTGATATTGCTAATAAAGTTATTTTGAAAAAACATGAAACTGGTGTTATGTTATCTTCAATTTGTTCATCTCTTATTAGCGTAGCTTGATCATTTGTTAATTTAATGCTGACATTTCATCAATTTTGGCGCTACTGTTTAACTCTTTTAAAAACTTAGCATGAGTGGATACAAGCAATGGTTCTCGAAAGAAGGTGGTAACATGTTAATTTCTTGAAAATTTGCTTTTCTTTCGAAATTATTGATTGTTGACTTACTTGACTCATTGCTTGACTCATGCATAGGTTTTTCACATACTGTTCTTCCATTTTTACTTCTTCGATTATTACTTCCTTGGTATAAACAGCTTCTTCCCTTGCTCTAGATTCTTTTACTAACCGCTCAAGGGTTTTAAGTTGTTCTATTATTCGTTCGGATTCGGAAAGGATAGATGGTGGTGTGTCAAACTGAGTGGGATAATTGTTCCAATCAACGCTTGATCTTGGAGGCTCAAAACAAGGTTCCTCATAAAAATACGAGGCGGATGGTTGAAATAAGTCATAATATTGTACCGAGTGGGGATTACCGCAAATGGTACAATATTCTTCCTCATAATAATCATCCTCTAAGTAGTAGTGAGTGTAATCTCCTTAATATTGATCCATAAGAAAATACCCAGCAGATTACAGAGCCTCGGGACCAGAAAATAAAAAGTTGAAAACAGAAACAGAAGCTCACCACAGCCCCGTGTTCAGGGGAGCACGGCCCATTGTCAGACTCTATATCTGGGCGTTTGAAAATTTTGTTTCAGTAATCTGCAGCACGGGGGCGTGTCCAATGGGCACAGCCCGTGTTCAGCTTACTGTAAAAATTCAAATTTCCTAAAAATAAGAAAACAAGTGCGCAGTTTTGAAAACGGTTTTGAAAAAATGAGTAGGCCGTCGATTTTAAGCTTTCTTAAAATCCGTGTGTTCCCTGGCAACGGCGCCAAAAACTTGGTGTGCGTCGAGTGTACTATATTTTTATTGTCTATTTTAGTTCATTTTACGCATAGTCAAGTTTTAAATTTATAAAACACGATAATCTACAAACACTAAACACACACTTGGGTAAGTGCACCCATCGCGAGCGTAGTATAGCATTGGTAAGATACCGAGATCGTCCAAGGACACAAGAGCTTTTAATACCGGTTTATCGTCAACGTCTAATCAATCTAAATTTTTGATAAAGGTTTTAAAACATAAAGATAAATAAAATAAAATGAATACAAATAGACAAGATAGAATCACTTGGATCCAACTTCTCTTTTATGTATCCTTTGATAGTTTTCACACTTTCGGACTTTTTAAGAGATTATCTTAGTTATAGTAGTAGGCCCATCTTTTGAAGATGACGTTACCCTCAACCCAGTGGTTTGAGTCAGCAGGGATACAATCCCAAAAGGTCGGAATATTGGAAGATAATTAAGTATGTTATTAATGCGAAAAGTGGTAGGCCCATCTTTTGGAGGTGACGTTACCCTAGGCTAAGTGGTTTGAGTCAGCAGGGATACAATTCCAAGTAGCCGGTTTAAAGTATTAATAGTAGTTCATAAATGAGGGGTTCAAGCCATTCGCGCCCCCGCCATCCATTACCCGTTGAGCATTGAAGGAGGCCCTAATAGGCTTGAACCAAGTCCTCGCAGGATCTATACACTGAACAAGACAAGAACTTTACCAAACCACCCTTCTAACCCCCTTCCAGGTAGTTAACGCGCTTTATATAGACCGTAAACACACGAATGAGCAAATCAATGACATCATGAAGAAATGGTTAGGAAAATTCACTTTCAACATAAGAAACTAGTTATTAAAGTCATTAATACAAACCCAAATAAAAAGTGCCGAAAGATTAAAAACTAAAAGTAATACATAAAAGATTAGTCTTACCAAGTGATGTAAGGAATTTAGCTAAGCATGGCCTTTGTTTGACAAGAACCCTTACAATCTGTCTTGGATCCCGAGACTACTACACACTCTAAAGATGGAAATGGAAGATGGATGATGGTGGTGGGTGTTGGTGTTGTAGTGGTGGTGGAGTGGTGGCAAAGTGAGAGAGAAGTGGTTTGCCAAGGGATGCTTTTGTGGGTAACCAAGCACCCCTATTTATAGCCTGAACAGAAGCCCGGCCACGGCCCCGTGTCCAACATCCTTCCCTTTCTTCATTAATTGCATTTGTCAGTAGAGGGCCCCACACGACCCATGGCCTCTAGACACGACCCCGTGGTCAACTGTTCGTTGTACTATCCAGATTCTGCAAATCTTATAGTTGACCATGGCCCGTGTTACTCTAGACTCGCGCCAGGATCTGGGGACTCCCACGCGAGGCACCTGGGCAGCCTATTTGTCCTAGACAGGCTACGTTGCATGTATAGGCCCGCCAAACGTCACGATCTAAATCCACGTGTCCTGGTACTCTCGCGCGTCGCGGGAGATGCCAGGGATTCTGGCGCATGGGACGCCCAGATCAGTTTTCTTCGTTTTTCGTGCTGGTTCGCACCGTACGAGTCCGGGGATACGATCGGGGGTCCTTATAAGGTGTTTTTGGGTATTGTTACAAAATTGTTTCCACATTGTTGTCAGTCTGTTATAATATTTTGCAACACTTCTTCCATTTTGAGAAATTCCATTAATCTTTTTATATTAGTCATAAACAACAGAACCATCCACCTTATCAAATGACTCTTTTAGATCAGTCCAGACTTTTGGTGCAAGCTTAGAAAAAACTTGCCCCAGAAATAACTCTTAAGATATAGAATTTAAAAGCCAAGTGATAACTACTTAATTACACCTATCCCATTGATTTGCTAAAACCTCATCATCTTTTGACTTATCACACTTACCATCTATAAAGCTATATTTATTTTTAGCCTCTAAAGCTACTTCATTTCATTGGACCAAACAAGATAGTTTTCAATGCCTTTCAGTTTTATACTAACAATTGTTAAGGTACTAGAGTCACTAGGATGAAGGTATAAGGCATCACCTATATCTAGTTTACTAATAAGAGTCGTAGAAGTACCAGTGTCACCCATATTCACACAACAATAACAACAACAGTAAACTATGAACAAAAGAAAAAGAGTAGAAATCAACACCGATGTCTGTGACAGAGGCCAGATTCCAGGTTCGTCACTCTGTAGGTGCCTGGACAAGCGTATCACAGAAGCAACTCACACCAGTACAAAGACAATGCACAATAAACACAAACAAGACTCGATCAAGGCCAGTCCGACTACCCCGGTAACAGATTATGCCTAGACAAACGATAAGTGATGACAAAAAATAATAGAAGAAGGTTAGAACACCCTTACAAAAGTGTTTAACTCCCTCCTATAGCATATCAGACCTGTAACCTTCTAGGGTTACAAGATCTGAACTAGAAGACAAATAACAGACATCTGGTTAGTTTGCTTTGTGATTAACAATCACAAAGACCAACGCAGACCTTCGCACCATAAGAAAGCACCAACAGTCTCTAATTAGGGTTTCACGAACCCTAATTGATATCACACCCAAGATCTCTCTCCTAGGGTTTCTTGAGTCCAGAAACCCTAACAATCACCTACACAAACACAATAAACAGAGATAATACCAGCGGAAACAATAATCAAGAGCTATTATAGCTCTGATACCATGTAGAAATTAATGATATCAACAACAACAAGATTGAACACACAGAAATAGTGACAAAACGTGACAAAAATCTTATTATTAACCCAAACCAGAAAACTCCCAAACCAAACCCTAGATCTTACACGAAGTAAGATCATATTATAACACCCCAAAAATGGATTTGGGAATCAAACCACGTCAACATTTAAAGAGCGGTTAAAATACCGTTAGTGGTAAAGGTGAAACCATAAACAAACTAACTAAGAATAAATTAACCTGGTTAGTAACATGAAATAGTAATAAAATAATGAGTTGTAGCTCTTTAAAAATAAAACATCAAACATGAGGGACCAAAAGAGGAAAAGATGAAACTTTAATATATAAAATTTAAAAATAAAACACAACACACACAAAAGGTGTGTGTGTGTAACGACCACGAGCAAGACAAAGGGGGGAAAAACCCTAGTTCATCTCAAATCATCAAATTGGAGGTCAAATTCGGATCTTCAAAGCATGAACTAAATTATCGATCACCCAAGCTAGGGGATCATGAGGTATGTCGAATTTTGATGATTTGTGAAGTGGTGAAATTTGAGGAAACATCATAATCACGAATTATGTATGGATTATAGAAGCTATGGCTGAATTAGTGATGTATACTTGCTTAGGAACAAAACCCTGAGTGAAAATTATACATATGAATCTATGAATTGAATGTTTAGATGATTTACCACATTAGGATAAGTGGGTTTTGATCATATGATTAAATTGATGATATAATTGTGTTTTGAATCATCATACATTATAGTAGTAAGGAACTACTTGAACAAATTTTGTGTTTGAGTATATAATCATACTTACTATGAAATGGGTTTTGTATGATAAAATGACAATGATGATAGATTCATGTTAAAATGATGTTTGATATCATCATGTGTTAAGAATGATTGATGTAATGATAATATAATAATTTATGATTTCGATAACTTGATTTATAAGTAGCTAAAACGGTAGCATAAGAATAATGCTTACCGGATATTTGACAATGTACTTAAACGAGTAGTTGAGCAACATCGTGTAAATACTTATGTCAATAGGCAGTTTGACTTTAAAAGTCAAACTGACCAATGATATGATCGAATGATAATTTCGATATGAAATCATAGGATGGAATAGTCGTGAATGATTATGACTAATCTAACCATCTTACAAACTACAATGATAGTTTGACGCATAACAAGCTAGGTGGAAGCTTGGGAAGGAAGCGGGTCAAACAAATCGAGTGTGAAGGAAAGGCATAATTCGGATGTAAGGTAAGTAAAGCTTACACCCTTCTTATAGAATACTCATTATTGTATGGGTTATAAATATGAATAAGGCAAATTGATATTCCAATATGACGTTCCGACGAAAAAGGATATGGGTCGGAACAAGTGAAAAAGATGAAAAACCATAATTGATGGTAAAAATGGTAAACGGTAATTTAGTCATGAAATGACGAACATACAATGAGTTTTTGAAATGTTACCTTATGATGTAACTTATATTGAGAAAAAGGGTAAATTAGTAAATTAGTCATGTGTTGACGAATGTAAATTGAGACTATAAAGGTTCCGTATGGCGTAAGCCGAGATGGGTTAAAAACGTCAGAAAAAGGATTTAAGAGATACGACCTTATGGTGAAAATCCATAATGGTCAAATGTGTGTTTTGGTAAATAAATACCATGTGGTTTATGAATATAAAATGTTTGGTCATTTAGACCAAACGGGTCAAATGGTGATGTTGACACCATTTGACATAACAACTAATAAGTGCTTGTCGAGTCTTATGCTCACAGGGTAAAACAGCATATGGAAATTACGTTGTTATTAGTTAGAAAATTGTTAAGGCAATGTATTAAAAGGGGTCAATACTTAGACCCGAGCCAGGTATGTGTAAATCATATTATAACTAGATGGTGCGATTTTGGTCAACGTATCAATGAAAGTCCTTCGTCGTAAAAGGAAGGACTAAAGTGACCAAAACGCCCTTGATCAATAAATCAAGCAAACGACCCTTATGGGTTGTTTAGAAATAAGTCATTTGATCAAGTAAATACTTAGGATAAGTATAAAAGCGAAAGGTATGATTCTTGTGAGTCAAATGCCTTAACATGCGTCTTGTCGTAAAATAGTAATCCGAGGGATAAAACTCGAAACAAATAGTTACCAAATTAAAAATCCACCACAACTACTAGAAGCGAATGAAAGTGAATTATTCGGAAAAGTGCTCAAATACCCTTAACGGGTCAAAATAAGCATCTAAGTAAAAATGGGTTTAAGAATGTATATAAACTCGTGAATTGAACCCAATATGATAGATAACATTGAAATTATGAGGTTCATGAGAAATTGGGATCAAACAAACAAGTTTGTTTGATAAATACATGAACGGGTCAAAATTTAGTAAATATATATTAAGCCGAAGGCTTAAAAATCTCGAATTTTGTTAATCCGGATGTCGGGTTTTGACTCCACATGATGGGAAATCAAATTACGATCACGTCTAAAGAAACGGATCGTAAAATTGATATGTATTTTGAAAGTTATGCAAGTTTTTGTGCATAACAAGTTTGAAGTAGGAATGCTGGGAATATGCAGCACCATTTCAAAAGCTTTCTGCCGAAATAGGGCCTTAGCGTCGCGCGACGACCAAGGGTAATACCCGTCGCGTGTGGCGACGGGCCTAAAAATAAAAAAAGTTAATAAATATTGTTTTTCTTGTTCGTTTTAGCATCCGGACTTGATTAAACACTTGTAAACTCCGAATGACTAACCAATTTTATGGTTTATGAAATGTAGTATATTTTGAAGTGCCGAATGACGATCAAGCTCAAGGAAGAACCAAACACAATCAAGATACAAGCTTTCGCACTATGTTTCGTCATCTTTTTAAATGATGAACTTATAAATATAATGTTGAAATGTTTTAAATTCTTAAATGTTTTAATAAACCCGCATTTTTCAAATGTACGTGTAATCGTAAATACACATTTATACTCGAGACCAATATGAAAACTGTTAAATAGAAGTATGGGTCTTACACGTATGAACAATAATGTCCAGATAAACTGATTAATCAACCAGTTGATCACAATACAACAATGAAAAAGGACATAGAGAAAGAGTACAACCAGATCTAAACAATCTCACAGGCGAGAGGTGAACAACATACAAAATACACACTGATCGCCACATATCAGTATCAAGACCAGAACAAGTGCGAGTAACAAATGAGCAGATAGATGGATCTGGAAACTAGGGTTTCCTCTTTTATACCAGCATCTTACATTAGTACACTTTGCACCCCTCAACTCTTTATTATAACACCGACTTCACAAAACTTTACATCCAGTTCCCTCCAAAGTTATGAACCTGATATTTCACAGACTAAACAATTTATTAGAACAAATACTTATAACAAAAGGTTACAACATATGAATGATGATCATTAGGTGTTACTTCCAACATGTTTTAACATAAACTATCTGTAGTTAGGAAACAAAAGTCTCCTCACAAACAACTATTCATTCAGTTACATTTCTAATCTTTGTATATGTTGATGTATCTTAAAATGTTCGTGTGTGAATGTATATACTACATACATAAGCGAAGCAAAGACAAATATAATGATTCAAGTTAAAATTTTTAACGAGTTATCATCATTGTTCATGTCAATAGGAAACTACATGTAAAAAAGATAAAGTGGGAAAAACAGATATATCACATGTACACAATATTTTATAGAAAATAACTTTCATGATTATTATTACAATAATGATTTTATCCTCATATGAACAATACTTTTTTTTAAATGTGGGTGATCCGTGGGGGACCTCGTGGCCTATTAGGAACATATATACATTGGAAAAATGATAATAATGTTTTACAATGTAAAAAATCAGAAACAAAACAATAATAATGTTTTACAATGTAAAAAAAAATCAAAAACTAAAATATAACGAAAATGCCACACAAATATAGTGTTATAAACTATATATCTTAAAATGAATAAATATGGTACCAAATAATGCTTTACAATGTAAAAAATTACAAACTATTATAAACTATGTATCTTAATATGAATGAACCTGACTATTCAGGTCCAAGTCTGACCTAGAATGCAGGAGGATATTATAAATCTTGGGAGCGTTCGACGCTCATTAACTACATGGGTGAGCAGTTGCTTCACGCTCCTACAGTTACTCCATATAATGGCATATAATGGCGGAGGACTTAATGGGAATATAAGTAATTAAGTATTCGCAAATCATGAGAATAAGAAAAAGAAAAAGCTAGGTTGTTACTCTCTTTCCTTATAGTTAAATGTTTATTCTCACTATGAGAAGGCTTATGGTGTTTTATTTGTTGTATACAGTCTATCTGCGACGGTGTTCAAGTTCCATACGCGTGAACCATTTACCCGAAAACCCGAGTGATGGAAATTTGCTTCAGTTTATTTTTTGAAAATGATCTTTTAGAAGTTTTATGTGTTTAACGTTTTATTTTTATTTTATTTTTTTGAATTTTTTGAAAATGAGACCTGTTAATGTGAGAGATTTAAGCTTTTATGTATTTAAGAAATTAATAATAATAAGCTTGTAAATTCTTAAAAAAAACTACTTGAAGTATTTTTGTCAGTTAACATTTTGATTTTTGAGTCAGATTAACTATTTCCTTCAAAATTTACAATATATGTATGTTTGTTTTTAAGGGTTTTATATATGTTTTATATTATTGTTCATATCTATTAATTCTTTACTCCTGGCACCTATTGTTTTGTTTCTTCTTATCCTTTATGGTTCTTTTTTTTTTCATACCCAGGAAACCTTAATATTTTTTTAAATGAACCTTTTGATGTTATAGTTTTACTACAATACACAGTAAACATTAATATTTTTAATAAACCTTTTGATGATATAGTTTTACTACAAAAGTCAAAATTAAGGTTAGTTATTTAAATTAGCTTTTGTTTTACACTTTTTTTTAATTTGATCGTCGTTGATTATTACTTACCATGATGTTTGGTTATCACATTTAGTCCCTCAGGTTTTTCTTACCCCTCAAATTTTTAATACGTGTCGGTATGCATTCAAGTTTGTCTATGTTTTACGTCACGTGAATCACTCGATATTTAAAATTCGTGATTTTGTTTTACAATTTTTCCTAATTCTGATCGTTGTTCAGTTGCTACTTAGCACGGTTTTACGCCTCACGCTCCGCAACGTTGGTAACATGTTTTTACGCCCACCCACAATGCGGGGGTTAAGACTAGTTATCGTTTATGTCGACTCTCTACCATTATTAACTTCTAGCATCATACAAGGATGGTAGGGGTCTTGTTGCTGAAGGATGGTAGCAAGCCCTCATATTGTTCATTGAGGCCCGAACTTAATGAAGCACTAACCAGCCATTTTTCAATCGGACACCCGACATTGGTAATTGATCTGCGAGAACTTTTAACTGCTGACGTAAGCCGAGATGTTTGGAAAACCATCAAGGCGGGTATTAGAGAATGTGTTAAGGGAAGATGAATGGCTCTGGAGCTCTTATTGTCTTGAAAAATATTTTCAAGCGTGGTCCAGCTTTGTGAGCAATAGTATGGCTTTTAGTATGGTGTGGAGAGATTGTTAGAGATCGTGCCATAGATCCTTTGAATGACAATGGCATCTAGGCGATCCTACAAATCTTTAGTAGAAAAGGCAGTTTTGTCTTTGTCATCCTGGAGGAGGAAGGAGCATGTAACGCTTCGCATTTTTTTACTTTCCATATTTAGAAAGTTGTATTCGTATTTCTATTTTTGAAAACTTTTATTTATATTTCATTTCCAATCTACGTAATCTTGAGACTTGATCATAATGGAAATACATTTTTATTCACACTTGTTTATGCATAAATACATGATACTTAATCAATCTTGAATACGTGTTTTATACAAAACCGAATCATACTTGATGTTTAATTATATTCGGAATCATACTCATACACATTCATGTTATTCACACACTCGTATATCCCTTAAAATGCCCCCCCCCCCCCCAAAAAAAAAAAAGAAATTGGTCCTTACAGTCCGTATGCCCTTCTGGCGGGCAGAATGTTTAAAAACTCGCGGATTTCACTTCTTTTCCACCTCCAACCTTCACCAATCACCTCCTAACTCCATTTAAGACCCAACCCTAATTACCCTATTATAAATACCTCTCATCTCCACCTCTATAACACTATTTCCACCTCAAATCCACTCTCCAAAACACCCAAAAACTCTCAAGAAATTCTATTGTGAGCAGATTACCTCCTTGTGTTCAAAGTGAGTTCCAACTAACCTCTCCTACTTATTCTTCTTGTTTTCTTGTATCAAACCACTTGGATAACCTCAAGGATTGTTATCCAATGTTAACCATGGTATATCAAGGTGGTACAACTCCAGAAATGATGTCCAAAGTAGTTAAAACTTTTTGTTTTAATCAAACTTTTCATACAAGTTCATGTTCATCTTGTTCTTGTAAGAATTCTACACCCACCTTGCTTATAACCAAATCTATGGTTATGGGGCTGGAAAAGGGTTGATTCCACAAGTTTAGAGGTCCAAGAACCTCCTAAACTTTCTGTTTGAACAAGGTTCCAAGCAACCTACAAGCGTTGAGACCATCCAAGTGCATCATCTTCAATATGGTGGGACTTGTGTTTTGGTAAATGTGTGAACCATGTAAGCTTTGGCTCTCCAACCTTGTTCCTACCTCACTTGCTTGATTTATTACTTATCTTCATACCATAAGTCTCAAAACAATTTCCAAACAAAGGGACAAGGCTACATCAAGTCCCTAAACACTCTCCATATTTGGGATGCACGTATCTAGCTAGCTCTCTTGATTGTTTTTTAGACCTAGTAGTTTGTGTTCTTATATTCACATTCATGACCAAATGAAATCATTAACAAAGTTGATGATTTTGTGCTTTGGTGAATCAGATAATGAGGTTAAATGGATGTTCATCATCCTACCTCCTTCCATGACCTTCTTATGGCTCCTTAATAATATTAGACTAACTATAATACATGAACTCTAAACCGAATCATCATTTTAACCTAACACATGGTTAAAAGTGATGTATTATGGTATTATTATCTTTAGGTAAGGGTTCCTCTTACTTGGACTTCCAATGGGCGAATTAGTGCCCATGAAACACACATAATTCCGGTTTCCAAAATGAGTGCCTTGATAAAAATAACTTTTCGTATAAATTCGTATTAATCCACATTCCATATTCATAATTCTAAATCCATAATCCACCAGACTCAACGCCTTCATTCCCCTTGTAGGGTGAACCTCGGCATTCCTAACTTCTCACAACACTACTCGCGCTTTTTGAAGTTTTATAAACCTGAATATACATGACCCTCTTTCTATTTTTACACTTTTGGGTGCAATATATTTACCATATTAAAACTCACACAAACACACATATGCAAATACTTTATTCATACAAACGAATCCGATATACATGCTTCATACGTTTGTACTTTAGGAATTCATGTATGCTAGAAGCCAGTCCTCTTGCACTATACTTTGTCATTAACTTCGTACAAGCCTACCTTAACATGTATAGCGTTATATGTCACACCCCAACCGATGGCCGAAACATCGGGATGAGATGAAAACGAGATTGCTCATTGCTCACAACGCTAATAAATGACAATATTTAATTAAATCCAAATTTCATTTCACAACATTGTCAAATACAACATGAAGCAATACAATAAGTTCATAAAACATAACAAAATTGGTACAACATTTATAAATCTAACGTCTAAAATGTGTGTATCTAAGTCCTTGCTATTTTGATTTCATAGCATCATCTCCTTCAAACCTGTAACATGTTTTAAAATAAAGTCAATTCAAAAGCAAAGGCGAGTACACAAGTTTAAGCATAGCATACGTATACGCATAAAGTTTTAACAATCCTCACGGCAACCAAATCTATACAAGAGCAATATCAAGGCATGCAATACTAATAATCAAACCCTTAATGCAATCACGATGTTTTAACATGACCTCACGAATAACACGATGGAGGTGGATGACGTGAATTCCTATAGCGCTAAGCATGTCAAACGAAGGCTAAAAATAGTTAATGACTAAAGCATAGCATAACGAATATCCAAGACAAGCAATAAGTATACGATTCAAGTATTCATGGGTATAGGATTGTTTGTGCGTTTCATAAAGTTTAAGTGTTTGTGATTTTTGTATAGGTAAAACATGTTACACCCAAAAGTGTTATAAACAAAAGTGGGTCGATTGTACTCACAATATTGCATATGCTTTCTGATTGGTGATTCCGTGAAGAGTTGGAGGTTGGAGCTTCAAAGCTTCTTTTAAAACACTTAATGTTTTTTTTAGAACTCTTAGAGCTCTCTTCCTTGCTTGGAAGATTTGAGAGAATATAGAAGTTGAGAGAAGAATGGGTGGAACACTTAGTGTTCTTTTAGAATTCTTGATTTAAGAGATTGAGAGAATTAGAGAGATGGAGAGAAGAATGGTGTGAAGAAAATGGTAGAAGGGGATTGGTATTTATAGGTAGAGAATTGAAAGGGTGAAATATGATTGGTTAAAGAAGGTGGAAAAGGATTGAGAAGGTGATTGTGGAGAAAGGAGGTGGAAAAAGGTGAAATATGATTGGTTAAAGAAGGTGGAAGAGGATTGAGAAGGTGATTGGTGGAGAAGGAGGTGGAAAAGGGTGAAATATGACTGGTTAAAGAATGTGAAAGAGGATTGATGAGGTGGAAATATGATTGGTATATTTCTTGGTATTTCTTGAGTATATGTTATGTAATTGAGTATATAAAAAGTATAAAAGTATAATTCAAGTATTGAGGATGTGTATAAGTATTTATACGTGTAAAAGTGTCGGTTTGCGTATAAATACGTATTTTAAATGATCGGTTGTGTGACATAAAATAAAAATATAAAATATGAATTTTATTAGATTAACGCCTCGAATTGTGAGATTGAAATTAAAATACGAATGTAAGGTTTCTAAAATTAGAATACGAATACGAACATTTTTTTAAAATAAAAATACGAATATACGAGGCGTTACAGTCTCCCCTACTTTAGGAAATTTCGTCCCGAAATTTATTCAAGAGGAAGACCTTGGAGAAAAAGCATTTTGGCTAGAAGAGTGATTGTCTAAAATCAGATTTGGATGTTTGAAATGTGTTGAAAAGTATGAAGTTTTGAGGAACGAAAAGATAAGTTTGTAAAAAGGGTTCGTTTGTCTAAAATGATTCGAGGCATTGAGCATAAGTAAAACGTGCATGTGTGTGTATAGACAAGCAAGTTTAAACAGTTTGAATAACTCAATGACAAGTATTTTAAAATGTGAACCTAAGAAGGAAGCTTTCGTATAAAACGATATGTATTTTGATGAAAAGTGTGACCGCACTATTGGTTATAACAAAAATTTTCGTTGGATTTAAAGAGCATTGGCAATCTCAGTTTTGTAGAGAATTCTTTATCGGTGAAAAAAACGAGGAAGTTTGGTATTTGAAATAAAAAAAATGGTTTTGGAGGTAACTGCCAACTAAGTATGTTTGCGCATAAATAAAGAATGAAAAATAGTTTTTAAGTGTAAGAAGGTATTTTAGGGTCCGAATGTTTAAACTGATTGATTGCAAGAATAAGGATGTCGGGGAATAATGGAGGCATAAGTGTGAACGATTGATTTGATAAATCGGATATGAGTATAAGAATGGCATGCGTATTGAAAGCGATGAGTTAAGAATGGGGTCTCTCGTGGATAATCGGATATCGTGCGCTTAGCAATGCGTTTGTGAGTTGTTAAAGTTTGTATTGTGTCTAAATAGGTCTGCAAGACACCGAATTTCTCATGGCACGTTTTAGAAAGTTTGAAACATGGTGAAAACACTTATATATAGGAAGTACCAGCGGCGTATCCACCATGTTTTGACCATGTTACGTTCATTTCGTTATTCGGTGTCATGTTACGTTCCGTGTCCTACCATACACAGTAGTACACCCTATCATTCCCATGCGCCTATCACTATAATCCCGTGTGCACCCGTGATTATATTGATTGTCGCATGATTCGCATAGTTTGTACTAGTTGTGTATGAATAGGTATACATAAATTTGAAAATAAGAGTGTGCGTGCGTATAAGAATGTAGTATATAAGCATGTTTACTTTTAAATAAGTATGAGACCAACGTGAGCGAATCCCCTTGGGTTATGCTCACGTATAGGTACGAATGTATGAATTTGAATATGAGCATGAACATGAATCTGAGCATGATTATAAGTATGCATATGAGTATAAGTATAAAGTATGAATGATGACACGTATGAGCATGAATATGAATATGTGTATAAGTATGAATATCAATAGGTATAAATAACGACGATTGCGTGCATGACATGAATTGAATACAATGAATTTAATCATGTAAAATGATCGAGAAAATTGAGTGTGTAAAAATGAATGATATAAATGATATTGTCGTGCGAAATTTTGACTAAATCATGTGCGAGGATATGCATGTAAAGTGGTTTGAGCAAAACTTTGAGGTTATCGCTTCTAAAATAGGTTCAGTTTAACTTAGAATGTAGGATCTACTTTGTGAATATAAAAGAATATAAGGTACTTATTGATTATGCGTTACGTATTTTGTAATGGACGGAAGTGCTACCACTGTTTTAGGGAATTAAAGTAAGTCGAAAGTGGTTAGTCCTTGTAATGTTTTTTGCCCACGTGTTTTGAAATTTAGGTGACATTTTGGGTGGTGTATGACAAGGTCTTAAAAGAGTAGGTTCGCATCATTTTCAAAGGATGTTACATCAAGATAAGAAATTTGAAATTCAGTGGTTCTTGTGATACGTTGACCCTTGAGAGGAAATCTGGGATAATGGACTTAATTATCGTTGAAAAGTGTTTAGCAAAATGTTCTCTTAATCACGATAAGAGGTTTAGATGGGGGTTTCGGGTTGAGTTTTGAAAATAGTTTATGTGTTTTAAATAATCAGAATCAGATGATTAGCTGTAACAAAACGTGCTGCAGAAAGATAGTGTTTGAATTTGATTATGTTGTTTGATATCCCAATAACCAGATAATCAACTATTTAAGTGTTTGACAAATATATATATGTGAAAAAAGAATAAATAAATAAATAAGCTTTGATCTCTTCAAAACGAAAGAAATCAGTTTTTTTATTATATACTTACCAAACACAAAAAAACATAGTTTTTTTTTGCTTTAAAAACACAATAATCAAAGGAATCAGGAAAAAAATAATAACAACAATCCCAACATACCCTTAGTAAAGCGATCCCATAATGTCTATAAGATATTGGTTTAGCTTTTGTTTACAAATGAAAGCTCTTAATGTAAAGTTATCGCGTGATCGTGTTTTAGTGATTATGTTAAACATAAGATTTGTGGGCAAGGTATTCCTTGGACTGATTAAGTTGGTAGGTAGACATTCCGTCGAGCTTTGAAAATCGTGAAACAAAACGTTCATGTGGTGACCAAGTATATGCGTATATGATTTATATGAAATAGATTACAGGATGGGAAATACGTTTGATAAAATAGTACGTTTTGAAATTCGTCTAAGTAAGAATTTTGACAATATGACAAAAGATTTAGGTATACAATTTAAACATGTGGTTTGTGTAATAAAGTCTCCAAGAAGGAGGGTTGGTAACGATCACCCAGGTATGGGAATCACCCCCTAATCCGTTGGTCAAGTCGTTTTAAGGAAGGAAGGAAACGGAGTTTGATCGTCTAGGTAAGGAATTCACTCCTATCTCGACGACGGTCTCCATTTCGGACTTTTCGAGAAATATAAGTCTAGTTGATGACGTTTTGAAATCATGTATGCAAATAATGTATAAGTGGATGAAAAGGTTTAATATGAATTGCGTAAAAACCTTATAATAAATTGGAAATTTGAAAGGAATGGTAACAAGTATATAAAAAGTCATGTATAAATTGAAATGGTATAAAAGAGAGTCTCAGAAAACATTAGACTGTTTCGGGTAGAGAAACGTCGACTATTCCAAAGTGAATCGAAGATCCTTTCGAATTAGAGAAACGTCTTTGGCCTATAGGTAAAACGCTCTCGTCGAGAAGCGATTAACAGCATTTTACCCTTCCAGTTATTACACGTCTCTAATCGATTGGAAAATCGAAACTTTGGCGAGATTGAAAATCGAGGAATGGGACTTAATCGACAAGGTGCGGGTTTCACCCCTAACTCGACGATTTCGTACCCTAAGTGTGGTTGGTACTCGTCGGTTCAAATTAATTTCAACACTTGACGAGAGTCCACTAGAGTTTGAATAGGAGTTTCCCATCAAGGTGTGGATGTCACTCCTAACTTGATGGTGTAACTTCATGAAAAAAATAAATAAATAAATAAAGAATTGGCGGAATGAGAGTCGTTCACCAAATTGGGGATATCACGCCTATTTTGGAGAAGTCGTCTCACTTGTGTAATACAAGTGTTTTCGAGTTAGTAAATCGAGTAAAATGCATTAGGAAAGGCGTATGATCGAGATAATGTAACAAGTATGAACACGTAAAGAATTTCATGAATTTAGCACATAAAGGACGTTTTAAGAAATTAGCATGTGAATCACGTATGGTCAAGTATGGTACTTAACTATAGACTAGGTCAAAAGCATAGCAATTTGCCCAATTCCCTATAGTTATGGCTCTGATACCAATCTGTCACACCCCAATCGATGGCGGAAAACATCGGGATGAGACGAAAACGAGATTGCTCATTGCTCACAACGCTAATAAATGACAATATTTAATTAAATCCAAATTTCATTTCACAACATTGTCAAATACAACATGAAAGCAATACAATAAGTTCATAAAACATAACAAAATTTGGTATACAAATTGTATAAGCGCTATTTTGATTTCATAGCATCATCTCCTTCAACCTGTAACATGTTTTAAAATAAAGTCAATGCAAAAGCAAAGGCGAGTACACAAGTTTAAGCATAGCATACGTATACGCATAAAGTTTTAACAATCCTCATGGCAACCAAATCTATACAAGAGCAATATCAAGGCATGCAATACTAATAATCAAACCCTTAACGCAATCACGATGTTTTAACATGACCTCACGAATAACAGATGGAGGTGGATGCGTGAATTCCTATAGCGCTAAGCATGTCAAACGAAGGCTAAAAATAGTGAATGACTAAAGCATAGCATACGAATATCCAAGACAAGCAACAAGTATACGATTCAAGTATTCATGGGTATAGGATTGTTTGTGCGTTTCATAAAGTTTAAGTGTTTGTGATTTTTGTATAGGTAAAACATGTTACACCAAAAGTGTTATAAACAAAAGTGGGTCGAGTGTACTCACAATATTGCATATGCTTTCTGATTGGTGATTCCGTGAAGAGTTAGAGGTTGGAGCTTCAAAGCTTCTTTTAAAACACTTAATGTTTTCTTTTAGAACTCTTAGAGCTCTCTTCCTTGCTTGGAAATTTGAGAGAAGTATAGAAGTTGAGAGAAGAATGGGTGGAACACTTAGGGTCCTTTTAGAATTCTTGATTTAAGAGATTGATAGAATAGAGAGATGGAGAGAAGAATGGTGTGAAGAAAATGGTAGAAGGGAGTTGGTAGTTATAGGTAGAGAATGTGGAAAAGGGTGAAATATGATTGGTTAAAGAAGGTGGAAGAGGATTGAGAAGTAATTGTGGAGAAAGGAGGTGGAAAAGGGTGAAATATGATTGGTTAAAGAAGGTGGAAGGGGATTGAGAAGGTGATTGTGGAGAAATGAGGTGGAAAATGGGTGAAATATGACTAGGTTAAAGAAGGTGAAAGAGGATTGATGATGTGAAAATATGATTGGTATATTTCTTGGTATTTCTTGAGTATATATTATGTAATTGAGTATATAAAAAGTATAAAAGTATAATTCAAGTATTGAGGATGTGCGTATAAGTATTTATACGTATAAAAGTGTCGGTTTGCGTATAAATACGTATTTTAAATGATCGGTTGTGTGAATAAAATAAAAAAATATAAAATATGAATTTTATTATGATTAACGCCTCGAATTGTGAGATTGAAATTAAAATACGAATGTAAGGTTTCTAAAATTAGAATACGAACATTTTTTTAAAATAGAAATACGAAGATACGAGGCGTTACATTATAGGAGTAGCACACCGCCCGTTGATGGGTCTATGTTAAGAAATACAATCATACAAACGGTCTTCTCGTTGCGACGACAAGATTACGCTAGTGGAATCTTTCGGTTGACACGTATGTGATGCATGTTAGTTCATGTTATGTTTATGCCTTAGTATACGTTTTCCCATGTAGATCTTGTTAAACTCTTTTATACTCATGCTAGTACACCAAACTTGTATGCTCACCAATACATTTTTGTGTTGACATGTTACTTTAATATATATACAGGAGCAAGATGGTGATAATTTGAAAAGAAATCTAGTAGGATGGACTAGAAACGCACTTTAGTTTGAATTATGTTTTGTTCTTTCAATTATTACATTGTTGTTAGTTCCTTTCCAAATGTTGTATTCGGATCCTTAGTAATGAAATGAAATTTTATATTTAAATTATTGTCATATAGTCTTGTTATGATGTTTCTTGCAATCTTGTTTTTGTCTTACTCTGATGTTTTCGCCATTGATTGGGGTGTGACAGAGCAGCAGGTTTTGGAGATAGGTGGTCAAGAACAAGACCGGTGCGGTAGTGAATCTTGAAGAGTCCACTCTAAGAGGCATATTGCGTTGTCTTCATCTCCAAAGTGATGGGAACAAAGCTCTTGATGTTAGAGACTGTAGAAGCAGGGTGGATTTTAGATTCCATGGTTATTAGAGAGAGATAGGAAATGAGGGAGGAGAGTGTATGTGAGAGAGCAGGGCGGCCGACGGTTAAGAAAGAGAACACCGGCGCTGGATGTATGGTTACACCTGGTCTTCTAATACCATGAAGACAGGTAATTCAATGATAAATTTTGGGTCGATGCCCTCATTATTTTTGTGATAACATATACAAAATACCTCTCCTATATTTAGATCAAGAATATGAATAAAAGAACACACTTCTTATTAACTTAGATCATGGTCAAGTTCACCCAAAATTTATTTCACTTACTTCTGGTCAACACGGTGTTTTATATTAACTAATCTTTACTATTAGTATCAAGTATTTGATTTCTCATACCGAGAGTATTCAATGCATCAAATGATACCGGAGCTACGAATTATAGGTTTGTCGGTTGTGCACGAAGCAATGCTAACCGACGGAACCAGAGACCCATACCAGTCAGTCTAAATTAACTGGTATAGTTTAGCCATTTGTGTACCATCATATATAAATACTTGTAAAGAACCTAAAGTGGGTAAATATGTTAAATCTTATTTTTACTTGAGTTTTTGTAAAAAACCTAAAGTGGGTAAATATGTTAAATCTTATTTTTACTTTATATTTTGTTAAAAAAACCACAAGATTGTAACTAAATAAAAGTGCAGAGTTGGAAAGATAACACTTAATAATTAAAGGTTATGAATATTTGTGCAATCTTGTTTTGATCTAGTTAGATGACATGTGATATTTGAATATGTACATACAAGTAACCTTTAAGTGATATTTAACTAACATTTTAAATTTTTTTATCACTAATATATGAATTGTGTTAAACGTAATATAGGCACTTTACCATAATATTGTTATCACAAACATCCTTAAACCAAACAACACTTTTACAGTTTTACTAAAACATTATCAGAAAATATTAGTTCCAAACAACATTTACTTTAAGGTTGAAATGGATTCAAATGAGGTGACATCATCCTATTGGATGGTTCTGTTCAAGTGAGGTCCAAGATGGATGTCCAATATCCACCTGAAGAGTTATATATTGCACACTAACTTTTAAATATAGATCTCAAAGGTGTAAGACTCAAATTAAAATCACGTGTACTATTTATGTAACTAACTCGTATTAACATTATGCATGTATCAAAAGTTTGTAACCTAGCAGTATCAAAGAGTGTTGGAACGGTACTTCCTCCTATAAGTTTGAGAGTTCAAGTCTTATCGTAAACAAAAAGTTTAAATTTAAAAGTAGAATTTAAAAAGTGTCTTAGCCACCAGAAAAATTTATCCACGTATGCACGTTTATTACTACTAGTTGATCACTGAGGGTTGTTTTATGTTTGGTATTATGATTGGATACTTTATGACGCAATAAAGAACTTTACGTATGAGGTCCAATTTTCAACTTGTTAGTAAATTGACATTACTAACCGCCTATAAACATTTAACCCAATAATTTTAGTCCTTTTAATTTTCCTCCAAGTAGATGGCCTACTTAGACAATTGATGCTTGCCTACCAAACAGTTAGAAGTGTATAAACACCGAAATTACACCATAATTGAGCACATGTATATAGGAATGCAAGAGAGAAATGAAGAACCCAAATTCGACTCTAGGGCCATAAGATAAAACTGAACTTGATTCGAAAACTAACATTTTTTTTATTTTTTATGAAGAAGACTCGAGTTTGCATGGAATAGGTCAAGAAATATGTATACACACTATCCTTATATAACTAAACTCATTTCAAGTATACGTGGAGGCTTAAGTTCAACTCAAAACGATATATGCTCCAACTCAGCTTGTTACATGTATCGAGTTTATTAGAAGCTAGACTTGAACAACTCAAGTATGAGTCGTTGCACCCACATTCAAGTCAATCATGGAACCGGGGATAAGAGGAGACCACTATTGGGGTGTAGGGCTCAAGATTGACTAGACAATGCAAGCGAAATTTGAAGTCGATTCAACAACTTAACAAGTTTTCGTAATTTAAGTTCGCCCCCAACTTAGATGTCAAGTAGCTCAAAAGATATATAAAAACTATATTAGATTAAGGAAAGTTCGATTTGAAACCTCAAACTTTAGATTAAGGAAAGTTGATTTGAAACCTCACTTGAAAATGTGTTTCAAAATCATACATAACAAGCTAAGCTTGATTTGAGCTTAATAAATATAATATTAATACGTACAAAGAGTTTATAAGCAAAGCTTTATGTTCGTTCATGCTAGAACTAAGTTAGACTGTATCGAGTCTAGACCAAGTTAGATCATAAAAGTAACAATTTACTAAAAGTTGTTAGAAAGATTTCATATATCGGCCTATCGGGTATGGCCATCACCTCTACGGTTTTAATAATAATAATATTGTTTGAATTATTGTGTAAGAAATTTAGAGATGTGAGGGTGAATGTTCTTTTACTTGTTTTATAAAATTATTTTTTAAACAATAAGTCAAACTTACAAAATTGCAAGTAATGTAAAAAAGATGACACTGATATTATAGTGGTTGGAACAAACGTTGATAAATTAAACCTTAAACTCACCAATAATATGAATCTATACTATATAATATATATATATAATAAAATAAACCACTTATAGGACACTTGTCATCATATTAGGCCATATCTTATAGATAATTATTATTTTAGTTTAATTTTTTCTAATTAATAATAGATAACCCTCCTATTAAATATTATTTAGTTTAATTCTTATGGGTAATTATTATTTAGTTTAATCTCTTTTAATTAATTATAGATAACTCTCTTACTAAATATTATTTTGTTTAATCTCTTCTACTTAACTATAGATAATTATTATTTATTTTAAATGCAATGTTTATTTCTCATTGATAACTCTAATAAACTTTAAACTTTTACCATAGTATATATAATGCTAGACATAAAATCGAATTTAGACATAATATAATTATATGTATAATATGCACTTTATAATAAAAATAATACCAAACAAAATTATAAATATAAATTCATTGATTTTACTAATAATAACAAAGTCTTAGTTTTTTTAAATTAGATTTATTACGGGTTTTTTTAAATATAATTTATATTTTATCACATAAACACTGCTTATTTGTTTCTTGAATAACATGTTTGAACATTGTATCTTCTTTTCAATAATCATCTCCGCAATCACCATATCTATCATGTACCGAGTATATCCATTGTTTTTTAAATATAATTTTCTTATTGTTTGGTACATAAAATTAATTTTATTCAAGTCGTGTAATACACGAGGGTTTTTAAAAATATAATTTTTTATTATTTGGTAAACAATACTACATTTATTCACCCGTGTAATACACGTGTTTTAAATATATAACTTTTTTTATTATTTGGTATATAAAATTACATTTATTCAACCCCGTACAATATGGTTCCTAAATAATTTTTTAAATATATAAAATTACATTTATACAACGTGCAATAAAGGAGGTTTTTAAAGATATATTGTTTTATTATTTAGTATATAAAATTTTTATTAACCATTCAATTCAATTATTGCACAAAAAGAATAATCAATTTGGTGGACTTTGCACTCTTGTTGGATTTGGATTCTCTAGTTTTAATATTGTTTAAAATAGAATTAATATTGTTTAAAATAGAACAAGATACCAACATGTCATTATTGAACACTTTTTAACTGGCATCACTTCTACTCAGGGCGGAGCTTGAACGACAACTCAGTGGGGGCGGACTCTTAAAATCTAAATCGGTGGATGTCGGGCTCTTAAAAATCCAATATTTTACCCTACAAAATTATTTTTTTTGAAAACTTTCGATAAAATTTAACACTACAAACGAAAAACCGACGAGGCCGGGAGTGCTCCTGCCATTCGAACCAATTCCCCTACTAGCACAGCAAACCTCATTGCAGAAGCTCTTTTTAACATTATGAAAGTTACAACACTAGACACTTTCTAAGTGGTGGGCCAGTATTGATTATTTTTAGAAACGGCTCATACCTACATCTATTATTAACTTGTAGCCAGCCAACCAAAATTTCAAATTCTTGTTAGCCCACGGATCCCATAACAATAATGCAACTTTTACAGGCTGATACTAGGCATGGGGTTAAAATTTATCGAGTTATTCAAGCTCATCAAATTTGACTTGTTCCAATGAAGAATTAAGCGGATTAAGATGTCGAGGTAGAGGTGCACAAAACGGGTTTTTTCAAGAACCACAAACCGGGTCTAGGTTTGGTCAACAAAGTCAAGAACAGGGTCGGGTAGGAACCAGTTTCAGATGTGTTCTTCGGGTTTTTTAATCGGGTCTCGGGTTTACGGGTTTTTCGGGTTTACAAAGTTAAATATTTAACCCGATAACCGAACCATACTAGGTTCAGGTTCTTCGGTGTTCAGGTTAAATGGTCCGGTTTAGAACAGGTCGGGTTAGATCAGGTTCCGGGTTAGAAAATGAACTAGTTTAACATAAAAGTACAACCTTTTAAAATTTAAAATACCAATATTAGTTATTAGCAAACACTATAAAAATGATTTTGTAAAAAAACTTTTGTATGTCGCTGAGAATGGAGGATATCAAAGATATGGAATGTATTATGTATGTTGTGATTTAAAACTTTTAGAAATTAGATATATGGATGAACTTCGTGATTTAAAATTTTAGAAGAGAGTGATGTAAAAATTTTGGAAGATATGGTTGGCTAGTGGCTATATCCATAAAATATGTCAATTGTTTTAAAGCTATTTCGGGTTTTTCGGGTTAAATCGATTACCTATTATTCAACCTGTTAACCAATCCATGGAACTATAATCGGGTTCGGGTTTACAGTTATTCGATTACAGGTTCTTCAGGTTTCGTCTATTTCGGGCTCGAAACTTTGGTTTCGGCTTTTGGTTAAAAAGGACAGCCAAAGTTTCAGGTACGTTCGGGTTTTTGACCGGTTATTGACTAGTAAGGCCGGGTTTTTTTCGAGTTTGGCTGGTTTGGGTCCAGGTAGAGGTGGAACCGGTTCCAGTTCAGTTCTTTTTCCAACCTCGGGTCTAGTACTGGTATGTACCCACGAGTCAAGCTACCAGTTCAGGGTCAGGTAGTAACCGGTTCTTTTTGCACACCTCTATGTCTAAGGTCAAGCTATTTATGTCACACTCAGATCTAGAAGTGTAACAACCTAAACCGCTCATGACCAACTCAGAATCGCATCGATAAAAACTCAAATTAAGTCAAGTTTAAATCAAATTGGAGCTCATTCAATAAACGAACAAATCTGAGCTTGCCTTTACTCAACAAATATACATGTGTATAAAAATAACATATTAGAAAAACAAGTCAGGCCAAAGCATAAACTATAAAGCTCCTCACTACTCACCAGGCAAGGCGAGTTTTAAATATAGTACTCAAAAAACAGAGCATAAGCAAGCTCAGCTTCAGTTCGTTTAGCATAAGCTTACTGAAATCTATTATCGTATGTTATTTCATGTTTGTCAAGCAATAAACTTTGAGCTATAAACAACTGCCTTTGAGCTCTGCTCGGCTTGAGCATCACTCGGGTCAAAAGTTGAAGACAATTGTCGGTGTTAGCAAACAAGCAAAAGTAACAAACCATCCAAAATTAATAAAACGGTCGACAAATAATACAAAAAGGTTCTTTGACATATCAAGCTCTAAAAAACTCGGTTCACATCAACATAGTAATAACCGCTTAAAGTTTAAAAAAGATGTAATTAGAAGTTGAAAATTGCAACAAAATCTCTCAGTGTGTTTACTTCTTCTTCTTGGCAGCATCTCCAGCCTTGGTCTGCACAATAGTTAAAGTTACAATATGTTTTATAATATCTTAATTACGATCAAACTTGTAAAAAACATATAATTAATTTGTTTACCTTCTTTACACCTCTGATCTTCTTTGCTCTGTTCTTTCTTTCCTTCAACTGCTTCCTTGACTTCTCTACCTTGGTATCCAAACCATTCTACACGAAACCAAAAAAACATATGAGAAACTAAAAAACACACACACGAAAAAAAAGCAAAAAAGTAAGATACTTACCCTAATAAGCCTGTATTTTGGCTCGTACTTCTTTGCATTTTCAACAGAGTCGTAAATCAAACCGAATCCAGTTGATTTACCACCACCAAAGTGGGTTCTGAACTTGAATACAAAAATGGCATTTGGGTCTTTAACCTCGTACATCCTTGCCAACTTCTCCTTCAATTCAGCCTTCATCAAAAAGTTCAAAAAACATATAGAAAAGGTCACTTTGTGTTAATACTTGAAACAAATTTAGACACTGTTCATACTATAAAAGTGTTCATCGCAAACATCAAACATGACATTTGAAGTAACCACCCAAGTTACAAAACAAAAATAAACACATATACAACCCAAAGGTAACATAATTATATATATATATATATATATATATATATATATATATATATAAATATATTGGTAGTAGAAAAGTGTAGAACCTTGGAAACGTTAGGTCTTCCGGGATGAAGGACATCAATCACCTACATTAACATCACATACATACACATCAATTATCACCGAAATGACAATTCAAACAATTAAATTGCTGCAAATAAAAAAAGCATTCAAACATAAACTCACAAATTGCTTCCTTGACAGAAGCCTGTTCGTCATGAACTTCCTCGTCCGGATTGTCACTGCCTTGGTGTCCGCCATTTTCACTCTTGAATCCTATAATCAAACCACCAAAAAACTCAGCACAAACTCATGAAATTCACGGATAAAAAAAACATAACAATACTCAAGAAAATAACTAATCGGCTATGCAATTAATCTCGGTGATATATCGGTCATATCGGTCCCCTAGTAAAATATCGGTGTCAAATATCGGTCAGAATATCGGTACCAATATTATCGGCGATACTGACCGATATTTGACCAACATAACTGATATATCACCGATATTTGACCGATGTAATCGATATATCACCGACATTTGACCGATATATCACTGAATTATTAGTGTTAAATTGCTATATATATAAATTCTGCATTATATTAAAATTACCGATATCTCACCGAGATAACCTATATCTCAAATATCGGTCCTTGACCGATATCCGATATTTTACCGCATTAACTGCATAGCTAATCGGTTCTCCGTTGAATTGATATCAAATTCTCAATACTCATAATATTATTAACTAATCAGTTTCCATTGAAATTATACCAGATTACAATATTCATAAGATTATTAACTAATCGGTTCTTCGTTAAAGCTATGACAAATTATCAATAACATTATTAACTAATCGCTCCTTCGTTGAAGCTACATCAAATTCTCAATACTCATAACATCATTAACCGGTTCTCCGTTGAAGCTACAACAAATTATCAACACTCACAACATAATTCAACATTCATAACACAATTAACTAGTCTGTTCTGCATTAAAACTATATAAAATCACCAATACTCTAAAATCACAAACACCTTCAAATAAATAAAGCTTATATGGACTTTAACTAAACCCTAGCAACCGCTAAACCTATAAATCTAGATTCAAAACATTCATCAATATAAGTATACAGTTAAATAAATAAAAGATAATAATCATAGTATTAACTGTAAGTGTGAAGTCAGCAACAACGCCGGAAAACTTGAACAGATCGGTAACTTTGGTTGCATATCATTATTATTAAGGTGAAATAAGTGATTAATTAACTGTATAAGATGAATATGATCGAATAAAAGAATGTATGTGTTACCGGAAAAGACGAACCTTTTGTTAGCGGCTCCGGTGGATAGCGGCGGTGCTGCTGTTCTCCGTTCTTATGTGAGTAATGTGAGAAAACCTAATACTGATATGTAAATGAATGTTGACATGGATCTTGTGTGTGTTTAGTGGGCTGGGCTGGTCTTGATGACTGGGCTCTTTTTTTTGTTTGTTTGTTAATGATTTTGATGACACAAGAGAAATGGTAGGTTTTTGGTAGAGGTGTTAAGAAAATCCGGGTTGGGCCTGCTGAACCGATTTATAACCCGACCCACTTTATAAAAAAAACCAGTTGGGCTCAAACGAGTTTGCACAATTGCATCTAACCCAATTTTCTAGTTTCTATACTAGTTTGTAGTCTCGTTCTCTGAAACCGATTTGGACCTGACTCGATTTGAAAAATATGTCAACAAAATGTTTTTTTTGACCCAAACCGGTTTGAACTTCATATTATTTGATTTTATAGCTTCATGTATTTTCCTTTCTAAATTGGTTTATAAACCAAAGCAATTTTT
The DNA here is from genome assembly GCA_947069175.1 of Scalesia atractyloides. Taxonomy (NCBI): domain Eukaryota; kingdom Viridiplantae; phylum Streptophyta; class Magnoliopsida; order Asterales; family Asteraceae; genus Scalesia; species Scalesia atractyloides. The sequence continues at coordinate 90,618,703 of CAMTDV010000017.1, forward strand.
ACAAACCGACTTTTACTTTTGTTCATTAGGTTTATAACCTGAATCGGTTTTTTCAAAAAAAAAATGGAGTTGTACACCTATAGTCTTTGGTAATTTGTACAAATCCATGGACACTTGTAAACATAGATTGAAAAAACAAACTAGCAATCTAGCAGCCATCACCACTTTGGTGGGGTGGTAGAGGTTTTGTTACTCTTGAGAAGAGATCGGGTTCAATTCCTAACATGGGGTAAATTTAGTGTAATTTAGAAGTATGGATTTCGTAACCTTTTGTCGTTTAAAAAAAACTAGCAGACTAGCATTAAGCCGGACTTCTCATCCTAATTAATCTATATTTATAAAAATAAATTCTATAAATATTAATAAAAGTTAGAACACATGTTATCTTTGCATCCTTATGTATATAACTTATTCAAACATTATAAAATCAAAATAGGGATACGTTACTAGGGTTAATTTACAATTTAATGGGTGTAGCTTTAAAGGGATTATCAACTTCTAAGGCCATTCGTAGTCATAAAGCCTTTTTTAGCGTTATGCGACACGTGTCGTGCCACGTCACACAGGGGCTTTATGGGGCGTTATGTCACTAGAGCCCGTAGTCATAAAGCCCCTACCCATGATTACCTAATTATTAATTTTCAATTTTATTAATTAATCATAAAAACCCTTATCCAATTTTGATTGGTCAAAGTTTGAAAACCAAACACACATAGCGCCGCTATATGCATGGCGCCACTTATTTTTTTGGACTCATAAAGCCCCTCATCGCGGTGTTGTGAGCGTTTTTGGGCGCTATGGGTGGCTTTTTGGGGCATATAACGCCCCACTACGGATAGCCTAAATGACAAATATTCTTTGATCTTAATAATAATAATAATAATAATAATAATAATGGATTAAAAAAGTAAGTTCATTGAAATTAGTGATAGGTTGTTCTATGCAATGATGCCCCAATGACTTGAAAATTAAAAAAGATTTCTCAAATAATTGTTCATAAACATTACATGATGGCTTTGGAAATTGATCAAAACATTGAAAAAATGTCATCATAAAATTAATTTTGTGATTTAGAAAGGATGTGAGGTAGCTTTCAAGAAATGAACAGGGCAAATGATATGCATGTGGCCAGTTTGGTTAATAATGTTCTTTCATAGACCAAACGGAAAATATATCAATCAACCACATGCATAGATATGGACTATAGAGACGCCACAAACACTGGACTTAAAACATTTCTTTCAGTCTTAAACATGTTATTTCAAAATTTGTATTGTTTGTAAGTTAATTATATATAACTAGTTTAGAAACACGTATACGACACAAATTGAATAATGAAAATATGACGTATAATGTGACTGAACGTTAAATCATGTTAGAAAATGATATTCTAATATGACTAAAATTACTTATAATGAAATTTTAGATAGTTAGCAATAAATATCTAGGAAATATTATGTTTTATTATTATGGAATAATGGATTTTGATAATCCAAACTATTAGCCGTTGGCCGGCAACGGTCCTAACTTAAAAAATAACCAGTGGTGGTCCCACTTTTTCATATATTGTAAATTAATGGACCTTTACTGATAGAACCTTAATTTCTTTTTGTCCTCTTATCCTTTTCGGTAAAGGTCCATTGGTTTAAAATATATAAGAAGTTGGGACCAGCAACTAGTTATTTTTTAAGTTGGAACCGTTGCCGGCAACAACTAATAGTTTGAGTTATTAAAATCCATTATTCCTAATATTATTGTTTTTAATTTACATTTTTTGAATTAAGAGAGTGAATAGTAAAGGGTGATATAAGAGAACCAAAAAAATAATCTTTAGTTCACAGAATTATGACACTTTGCAACTGGTTACTTTTATATATTATATATATATATATATATATATATATATATATATATATATATCTTGGGCCTCATTGTACAAAAATGATTTTTAACCGAAACGTACAAAACCACCAGGATGCATATAAATAACTACCAGTTGTAATTACATGTTATATATCACAGATTGTGGGAGCATCCACAATGGAGGGTGCACATACGTGGCCCATGTCAATTACCTTCATGGACACCTCCCCCCATCTCTCTAATCCCACTCTAATTTACCCCCCCCCCCCCCCCCCCCCCCGGACTTTGTCCTCACAAACAAATCGCCTCATTTTCTTTTGTTTGTTCATAGACCAAGCTACCGCCTAAGTGTCATGGGGGCCACAAACGCCTCATGTGTGCTCATTGTAGAAGTTCTTTTTACGACAAATTTGTATCACCAATGGACTACTGGGGTATCATCGTATGTGAACTACACCCTGCTATAAAACAATAGTATGTCAATGTTTATTTTTAACTCATTTTCTTAACACATAACAATGATATACTCAAATATAAAAAAAATATCCATGTTATATTGCAATCTATTTAATATGTAATAAAGTTTTATTTGATTACAAAATGTTGAATCTATATTTCACAAAAAAAAAAAAGTCAACAACACTAGTTATTCTTTCTTGTCATGTCAATCATGATTAACTTCCATTTTATCAACCGTCACCATCTTATCTTAGCTATTGGTTTACCACGATTGAAGATCCAAAGTTGTCTTTCGAATGCCTCAGACTTCACATGAGCATATTTACTTTTTATCTGATCTGACACCTGTATACTATGTTGTTTGAAATTTATATATTTCATAATTTTTTTAAGTTGATGTTATGTTTAAATTTAATATCACCATTAGACATTCAACTTGACAATTACTAAGAACGTATATGTGTTGTTTTATCAGTAATCAATTACATATATGCAACCAAAATTGTGAATTTGCATGAATTCCTGATGGAGATATAGCTTGTTTGTTATTTGAACTTGTGGCTATGTAGGACTTTCATGCTTGTATTTGATCATAGGGTTCTAACCCAATTTAATAAGAAGGCGAGACTTGAACATGTTCTATTATGTTAAAATCACCTTCCTTGTGTAAGTCTTCCTTTCGCAGCATCCTTTCAAGAAGGTTCATTCGTGTTATATGAATTTTCTCGAATTTTATTTCACATTTGAGAAATCAAAACACTCTTAATTATTTTTCGATCGCAATAGTGTTTCTAAAATTTACAAAAATAATAATAATAATAATAATGGACCCATTTTGTTGAGATTTATATAAATCAACAAATGTGATACGATATGAAATAAATAGAGATGAAAATTAATCCAACCTAAAACTCTACGACTGGAATTCCCGTGGCGAGAATCAGTTGAGTGACGGTCTTGACTATATAGAATTGTTGGAGAAATGAGAGACCAGTGTGAGACGATTGATGAGGACGAACATGAGTGGTTTTGTCCTTCAAGAAGTAGCATTTTTCTTTTTTGAAGAGAACTCGAATGAGGTTATGATGACGAATAATCCCTTGTCATATTTTAAGGCATATCAACATGTAACTGATTTATTTATAAGTTTCGTCGACATAAATGTTTTAAAGGAGAATGGATAGCGTCTTAATGCATTGACAGTAATCGCTACCAAATAAAACATCAATTTCAATAATTTGTAGGTCATTTTCGAATTGGATAATTTATTGTCCTTGAGTGAGTTATTAATATTGGTTGAATCATATAGATCACATGTTGTGAGTTGTGACATTTCATTGTAAACATATTGTATTTATTATGCCACAAATCCACATGATAATAAGGCTATCTAATTGAATCTTTAGTGGTAGTGAGAGAGAACACTTAAGCTTATGCAATGAGTTTCAAATAGTTCACATCATGCGTCATGGTTAAGTCCTTCAAGTCTTTAGAGACATCTTGGTGGTAAGGTGTCTCCATTCTATTTTAGAGGTGTAAGGTTCAAATTCTATAAAATACAGGTATAAGTGATCAATAGAAGTAGTCTCAAGCATATTAGGATTAAGAGCCGTTCTAAAAAAATACTTCAAAATCCAAAACCAACATGTCTTTAGTGATTCCGTAAGGTATGTTTGTTGGAGGCTAGATGATTTTCCGCTTGCAATAGGACCGAAACAAAAGCGAGTATCAAATGCCAATACACATAAATATAAAATAAACTTTTTGTTGTTGTTGTTTGGTGTTATTTATTTATCAACTAGCATTAAGCACCTTCTTGTTGCGGCGTGGGCGAACACAAGTGTCACACTATTGCCAGCGACCACCAATACTCAAGTTGCGGCGTGTTAACGCGAAGAAATTAAACCGAAACGTAAAACATAGAATAAAATAACTAAGTCGATCTAGACCCGCGTCTATTTTTTCCCGTTTGACAGGTTCATCGTAACACGTGGATCCTAGATCGACTTAGTTATTCTTTTCTATGTTTTACGTTTCGGTTTAATTTCTTCGCATTAACACGCCGCAACTTAAGTGTTGATGGTCGTTGGCAATATTGTGACATTGGTGTTCGCCCCCGCTGCAACGCGGAATGCTTAATACTAATTATATCTATATATTATTACCACTATACAAACCATAATGTATACATTACAACAACCATTGCATTATATCTATATATAATATAATTATTACTTTTCATAAGTAAGGACAGAACAACTTAAATGTCATAGTACAGAAAACATATTGACAAAACATGGTAAAGAAAAAGACAATGATCTAGCAAGGAAATATGGGGACTGTAAGAACATGGTGGACAACATTGTTGTGTCTCATATAGGCATAAAGTTTCAAAATATAATGTTTTATATAATAATATATATTTAAAAGTTAAGACTTATGTGTGTTGTACAATGAAATCCAGTATAAAATAACACAGAGATGGCAACCAAACCAATTTAAAAGTGTAGAACATGTTTGGGTGATAAAAAAATGTGGTTCGTCGGCTTCTATTTCAATTCTTATCAATCACTACCAATCAACAATTTATTTTAAGAAAAGAGGACCCGGTAAATTAGCGTGTAACGTGTATATTTTGAAGTAAAAATATTTTTTTATATGCATTACACACTAGAGTTCATTAGGAAAGACAAAACCTTTAAACACTTTGAAAATGAGAGGTCTTGGGTTCAAGTCTCATGAACGACACAAGTAAAAAGATTGCCGTTCAAGTTCTTTTTTACTCACTAGGGTTCTTTAAGGGTAAAAGGATTGCATTTTTTTGCACCCCTCTCATTCCGTAAGCATATGTTATATGTTTAAATAGGCGTCACTTTTGTTTTTTTACAACCTTTTCTTCCCATTCCTAAATCCATGGTACGCATATATACCGTCCCAAAATCATTTTTTCAATTATTTTTTAATACAGATTATATTTATCAGTTTTATATCAGTTACCTCTTGGTTTAAAAAATGCACATAAATGCGCGATACGTGTGATGCGCTGATGAGATCGCTTTAGGTGGGGCGATGCACTGCAATTCCATTATGCGCACTAAACCAAATAACGCGCTCATGTACGTTCATCTGACGGGCATTTCTTTTTTGAAATCAACCGTTATAGGCTTGTATAATGAGCTGATGAAGGTGTTAAGTAGTTCCTGCATAAAATACTTGTATCTTTTGCATAGACTACTTGCACGCATTATTTTGATTATATAAAAAAAAATTGGTATTAGAGCTTTTATTTATTTATTATTTAGTCTCTAAATTTTTAGCGCTTAAAAGTTAACAAGGTAAAATATTATATATAAATAAATCTTTAAATAACAAAAGCTTCACATATTGCGTGCATCATGCAACGCCTTTTAGGATCAAAACGCAATAGGGTATCACACATTTTAAAACCAATAACTACCTGATAATAAGTAAAAGATAAAAATAAGGTTAATTAAAATCTTTCATTGATAATTCAAAAAAAACATTTAAACAACATGATAGTTAAAAATAACATGATTAAACATTACAAAAAAAATTCAGTTTCGTTAAATTTTTCTTGTGTACAACTCGATTACCGGTTTCGTTATCCTTCGAAATGTCAATCCAAGCACTTGCCAAAAGCCGTTTACGAGATCATAAGTACTTAGTTTTGAATAAAACTCGGGTTTCATTAAAACTTATATCAGAGCATTAACAAAAAATAACTAGAAAAAATGTGTATTTTTTTACCATCATTACCAATATCGCTAATTGAATAAAACTCAGGTATCGGTACCGGTCTGATTTGCTCATCCCTGCTTGGTGAACACAGTTGTACATCTCGTACACAAAGAGTCGTCTCCGGTTCACCTCCTCCACATTTACTCAGTAAACCGCTGCACAACTAGGTTTCTAAATGCACACTTTTGACAGTTTGACCCCCTCAACTTTGACTTCAATGCAGCCCCAATAATAATAAAACAAGAATTATATCTATTATTGTTCAAGAAAGAGAATTTCCCATTGAAGCTGTATCTTTCCTACCCACATGCCATTTTCTTCAATTTTCCCCACAAAACTTATATCAACAATCTTACCTTAATCCCCTTTTCAACTCCACCCCAAATCTTGAAATTGTAGACCAATTTCAAGAACATATTTTTATTTAATATTTAGGGTTTTAATCACATACCCAGTTCACATCTCACCTTCAAACACCAAAAAGCTGCCAAATTCATCATCTTTATGAGGGATTTTTCTTTCTTGAAATTTTAGGGCGATTTCAAGAATCTTTTTTTTTTTTAATTTTGAATTTTTAGGGTTTTAATCACATACCCATTTCACATCTCACCTTCATACACCAAAAAGGTTCCAAATTCATCATCTTTATGAGGGATTTTTCTTTCTTGAAATTTTAGGGCAATTTCAAGAAACTTTTTTTTCTTTCTAAATTTTAAATATTTAGGGTTTTAATCACATACCCATTTCACATCTCACCTTGAAACAGCAAAAAAGGTACCAAATTTATCATCTTTATTAATGAGGGATTTTTCTTGCTTTGGTGAAAATGGTGTTCAAATTGCTGATGCTGCTTCTTCATCAAGTGGTTCTGTTACTACATCCAGTGGTAAATTTGGTCAAAATCTTGTTACTTGTGTTTACCAGTGTAGATTGCGTAATTTCTCTTGCTTCATTGTCACTCTTACTTGGACTAAAAGCTTAATGGGTCAAGGTCTTTCTGTTCAAATTGATGATTCCACTAATCAATGTTTGTGTAAAGTTGAGATTAAACCAGGGGTGTTTGTTAAAAGAAGAGGGTTCAAGAATCTTGAAGTGGGTTCTAAGTTTATTGATGTTTACTGGGATTTAGCCTCTGCGAAATTCGGGTTTTCGCCCGAACCGGTTGAGGGTTTCTATCTTGCCGTTGTTGTGAATAAAGATTTGATCTTGATGTTAGGGGATATGGAGAAAGAAGTTAAGAACAAGATGGATGTATCTAGTTTTACGCCGAATTTCGTTTTCGTGTCGAAGAAAGAACATATTTTCGGGAAGAAAGTTTACGCGACTAGAGCTCAGTTTTGCGGGAAAGGGGAGATTCATGATATTGTTATTGAATGTGATCTTGCGGGTACGAATGATCCGTGTCTTTTGATTCGGGTCGATGGTAAAGCGATGATGCAAGTGAAGCATTTGAGATGGAAGTTTAGGGGGAATTATACGATTTTGGTTGATGGATTACCGGTTGAAGTGTATTGGGATGTGCATAATTGGCTATTCGGGAAGCTAACCGGTGAAGCGAATTTCTTGTTTCAAACGTGTTTATCGGCTGAGAAAATGTGGGCAAGTCAGTCGAACTTGGATGCTTCTTGGTCAAACTCGTTTCGTAGAGATCCACACTTGCAGGGTTTAGGGTTTTCTTTAGTGTTGTGTGCTTGGAAAAACGAATAGTATGCTTTCGTTGATACATTTACCACATTGTTATGCAAGATGTTATTCGAATACATATTTATCTTGATTTAAACTATAATCGATCCATTTTGTATTCAGTTTTTTTGATAAAATTTGTGTGTTTAGTAAGTATGATAGAAGGGTTGCAAATAAATCAATCAAGATTTCAACTGCTCTCGCGGCAGCGGAGTTCAAGACTTCAAGATTATGTTTTGTGAGACAATCAGGTAAGTTTTTTTACCCGTTTTACGGTCTATTATGTGTATGTATATGTGTTTAGTTTTGTGTTGTATGATAGTAGTATTTATCCGACAATGAACAAGAATACATGAAGTTTTTCCTAGTTCAATTCGTGTACCCTATGATTTTTTTGTGAATAGGTATGTCACACAACCTTAAACATGACACATAAATAATCAAATTTTGGGTTGTTATGTCGTGTTCGGGTTGACCTGTTTAACACGTTTAATTTTACTGGTCGACCTGCCACAATTGCCACCCCTACTTGTGATACATTGTGTTATCTTTGTTCGGAAAAAAATGTATATTTTAATTAAAGTATAAAATTTAGAACAGATGATCAAGTATCAAACTGAAAACCTTTCAATAGTTGCTTTGGATGTGCATTTCAAATGCGAGTTAACGGTAGGGGTAGTTATGTAATTTTGCATTTTTCTCAGAAGTAGTTTTCTTGCATGTTTCTCCAAATTTGATTATACTGGTCCTAAACAATCAGAAATCAAAATCATAGCCATTTTTACCCAAACACTCAAAAACGGATTATTACGACTTCAAGTCGTAATATGATCAGATTAAATGCATATTCAAACATATTATCATGATGGTTACGCGTCATATTTCATCATATTCACAAAAGACATGTTTTCATTTCTTTATCGACTTAAAGGAAAGGCGTAAAAGACATAACTGACATCACACAAATTCATCAAAAAACAAACACATCACGAAAATTCATCACTGTGATAGCTGCAAGCATTAGCGAAACAATTGGCGATGAACAGTGTAACGGGTTTGAAGCTGATGCTGCTGGTGTAAGCACCGGTCTGATGCCTGAGCCAACCGGTGGACCGTGGGGAGCAGTTGGAGTTGGTGCTGATGCATCAGGCACCACCGGTTTGGACTCACGTGGGTCTGGCTCATGCAAGTCGTCTTGGCTCTTTTTAGATGGCGTTGGTGTTGCTGCCACGGAACCTGAAAACATTTAGGGTTTCAAAATCTTTGTAAAGTAATATGGTTTGTATAGATTTATGGTTCGTCGTTCGTACCTCTAGGGCTTGGTGGCAGGTCTGGAGAATCAGCGGCAGGTGGAAGAACTTTGGGCGGCGGAGGAGGAACGAATAGTGCAGGACCTGTCATTAAGTGGGTTTTTAATCGATCTGTTTTCGAGTTTCATGATTATGGTGTGACCTAATGATATTTGTCCTTTTTTATAGTTTTTAATTTAACTATTTAGGAGGTTGAAAGCATTCGAGTATCAACCCGTTTGACCTCTTGACACCCTTTTTATGAAGTTTTAACGTTACGATATAAAAAGCCGTAAACATTTGAATACACTTTTGTTGACTTGCGACCCGTTTGACCTGCTTGACACACTTTATCCGTTTCGTTTTCACAATAGAGGCGCCTATTTCGGCTCATTTATCTAAAAACAGGTCAAAAGTCCTCCAAATTCTTTTCAAAGGCTTTAAAACCTCATGAATCACTTCAATTATCAAAACTTTATCACTATATTTAGCAATGTACTTTTACAATCTTATTCTATTCATCATTTACTTATAAAACTATAAAAAATGGACAAATATTCTTGACGGGCGAACCCAACTCGACTCATTGGTATCCCGTACCACAAGTTACCCATTTAATTCGTTACGCACCAACCAGACCCGTTCATCTACCCACTTTCTAGATAACACATTATACTAATCAACCCGTTATAAGTAAAAGTTTACCTGCAGGAGGCAGAGGAACACCGGTTGCTACAAACCAAACAGATAAAAAAAATATGAGAACTTAACAAAAATAACAAAACATATGAAAGTAACTCTTGAAAACCATTACATTTGCATTGGAACGGTACGCTTTTCAAGTTGCACGCTTTAGGGAGTGTAATAGCCAACGCTTGGTTAATTTGGCTCGGTAGTGAAAACGGGACGTTGCCAGTAACAATAAGACACGTGCAGTCCATGCTCGTAGTCATAAGGGATTCAACCGCTTTACAACAACTTGCGGTTGGTGATCCCCCGTTTGCGCTACTCCCCGTGATGTAATTCACACACGGGGTGAAGCTAGCAATCATTGACACCGTGCATGGAGTGCTAATCTGACCCGACACAGTGAAAACCGTAATCGTTAGAATCGTGGTTAACAAACCCGAAAAACGATCCATGATTGATGAAGACTGTGACAATCACATTTGGGTCTTGTAAAATTTATAGGTTGATGAGTTGCAAGGAGTTGAACCACCTTGACTGGCTAGGTGAGTGGTGGGTTGATTTGTTTTGACTAATGAACTGAAATATGCTGAGAATTGTAGTCAAGTTAGGTAAAACTTTCAGCATATTAAGCTTGTTAACATGCCGGTGTGCGTAGCGAAGGAAAATGAACTCGAACCTGACGCGAAACCCAAAATTCGGAATGTTCCGCACGGGTATTGAGGTATAGGACCGGGCATAAGATTAGTTTAAAAAAATCATGGGTTTAGGATGAGCTAGGTATTAGGTGATACCTGCCAGATTACCCGAATCCGTTTACCTACATCAAGAAATCAAGATAAAGTATATTAATTAATAATTTAATACATTATACATTCTCGTTGTTAGAAACGTGAAATTATTGGAAATAAAGAAATGTCAAAGTATAGTTGAGTATTTGTCGGTTCTAAGTGAATTTTATTTTGGTTTTTTGAGTAATGGGTATCCCAAACTACTAATTTTTAACCACATAAGATCATAACGGGAATACCCAATACTTGGTATGGGACGCTGTTTTGACAATCGAGTATGGTACCGAGAATACCAATATAGAAAATGTGAGAATATAGAGCAACGATTTACAAGGCATAGCTAAGGTATGATATACTGATATTGGTTTGGTTTGGTTCGGTACGGTACGGTTTTACAGCCGGTTTGGCCTCAAAACCGTACTGTGTACCGGACTTAAAGTTTAGCCATTCTTTGGGATAGCGGTTTGGGCCGAGACTGGATTGGTTTGCAACCATGGTGTCACATGATAGTTTTTAGTATATACTTTATTTAATAATAATTGTACACATTGTTATAGAAAAATCCGAAATGTTGTAAAGTTGTGTGGGTTGTGACTTGTGATTTGTCTTTCTTGAAGTTGCTAAACGACATAGGAAGGAATGCAGAGGTGGTCAATGGCCAGGTGTGTTGGATTTATTGAGGACCCACTGCTCAAATTGCAGGTTTGTTGAGAAAAAGACACATTACAACAGTGCTCTTTGTCTTTGACCACATCTCCCAAAAGACTACATATCTCTCTCTCTCTCTTAATTTCGATAAGGCTACATGGTATGTATGGGGCGTGATTGTCCTCCACCCCAGTGATTTTTCTATCAATAGCGCCACCACACCGTATCATGGGCGTTATTGAAGGCCAGCCATTGCAACAACGAGCATTTGCGAGGTGTTGTGTGTGAGTTATTATAGGTAAGGGGCCCCATTGGTGAGAGTAGGAAAAGAGGGGGCTCCATCCCATACCATGCTAGCTACTGAGAAGAGGCAACAGAATCCCCTCATTGACGTGACACAATAGAGCCTCTACCACCCCCCAAACCATACCCTGCAGCCTAATGTTATTGTCTGATTCTCCTGTTTAGTTTTTTGTTAAAGGCTCGTGTTCTAATAAAAGCTCCCTTTGGCATGTCAAAATAATAAAATAAATAAATAATGGATTAGACATGCTCTTTGAGCCGGGATCTTACTGGAAGCAGCCTCGCTATTCCTATAGGGTAGAGGTAAGACTATCTACATATTACCCTCCTCAGACCCTACCTTAGTGTTGCTACTGGTGGGATTTACTGAGGATGATAATGAGTTACAATAATACTAAATTAGGCCTGAAAGTTGGTCACGTTGGTTGTAATCAACAAAGTATCAGAAACTCATTATTAAAAGAGAAGTACACCTTGAAAATTAGACGTCGGTTGTAATGGTTAAGACGATTATTCACTGTTGTTTCTAACAGGTTTAGGCACACTGTTTAAATAAACAATCCATCTAGCCATCTAGGGGTGCATGCGAACCGAGCTAAAAGTAGCCTAAGCTCAAGCCGATCTTGAGCTCAACTTGTTTATTTTACTTGTATGTCTATAACCTATAGGCATTAAGTGTTCAAACTATTCGAAGTTCTAATAATCACCTAATTCAAAATATAATTAGATTAAAAAAACAGTCTATAAGGTCTTGTATATCAGGTACATAAAGGAAAATAGAGATTTTGCTTTCACCCATTCGTAATTAGTTTCGTTGCAGCTATTATACAGCTGAGTATCTAAACAGAAGCATACATGTTTATCCATACATTAAAAGCTCTGCAAGTAATCACGAATCAAAGTATACAAAAGTAGCTTATTAATGCCACTGACTAACTTGGTTGAACCCAGATTCTGATTGTTCGATCGTTCATAAGTCCTGCAGAAGCGATCATATTCTCTGTCGGGTGGCAATTAACAGATATAACAGTATCCGTGTGCCCTTCTAATTTCTGAAGCAAGTTCTTCCCTTGTAAATCCCAAATGTAGACACAATGATCCTCTGATCCGCTAACAATATATTTGCCATTTGTCACAGAGAAAGTGGGCGTTATACAATACGTTTTGTTTATATGACCTGTATACATCTTCAAGAATTTTCCAGTTGAGTAGTTCCAAAGCTTCTGCATTCCAGTAATATAAAACTAAATGTTAACAACCAGCCATTCAAGACTCCACGTTCTTACAGATTTCTGACCTTTTATTACAACATTACATGATTCATGAATCGATACGACACAGATCCAGCTTTAGATTGTTTCGTGACTTTTGATTACCATTCAGGAACAGAATAATAAAACTGTTGTAGATCCAGTGCTACAACGGTCACCTGTTAACCCAGAAGCACAAACCATAGACCCATGACCCTGACCCAAATGGAGCAGCCGTGGGTTAATCTAATTCATTTGGACCCCATGAACACCTAGTAGCTGCATGCAAGGCCACATGCACATCCGCGTTCACACATTTTACATCATTAGTTTTCGATATTAGTTTTAGAGTTAATTGCCCGGATGGTCCCTGTGGTTTTACGTTTTTTCACGTTTAGTCCCTATCTTTTGCAAATAGCAGATATGCTCCCTGTGGTTTGTTATTTTGTTACTCGGATAGTCCCCTGAGTAAATGTCAGGTAGTTCAGAAATAGCAGGTATGCTCCCTATGGTTTGTTATGTTGTTACTCAGATAGTCCTCATACATTTACTCAGGGGACTATCCGAGTAACAAAATAACAGACGACAGGGAGCATACCTGCTATTTCCAAAAGGTGGGGACTAAACGTGAAAAAACGTGAAACCACAGGGACCATCCGGGCAATTAACTCTTAGTTTTATTTATTATTTTTCTTGGTTGGTTCTTTTAATTCCCTAAATGTAAGCAAACGTGGGTGGGTGCTTCCATCATTTTATGTACTGCAAAGTCTGATAAAAATTAGGGGTGTATACGAGCCAAGCCGAACCCGAGCCTAACTAGACTCGAGCTCGGCTCGTCATGTTTTAATGAAGCTCGAGCTCGGCTCGGTTTGAGTTTTTACTTATTTGAGCTCAAGCTCGGCTCGTGAGTAAATCCAAAGCTCGAGCTCGGCTCGAGCTATTTTGAGAACAATCTCAAACGAGCTAAAATCTCGGCTCGAGCTTGCTTCAATATCTCTTAAACAAGTCAAAGCTCGGTTCGAGCTCAGCTCACCAATGTTATTACTTTAAATCATATGGGCCTAAGTTGAAACCGACTTCGGCTTTTTTAGATTGGGTTATAATCATGATTATCATTATAATATATATAAAAAAACTAAACTTTTGTGTGGGCCTAAGTTGAAACCGACTTCGGCTTTTTTAGATTGGGTTATAATCATGATTATCATTATAATATATATAAAAAAAACGAAACTTTTGTGTGGGCTCGTTAGGCCTGCGAGCCTAAACGAGCTTTGTATTTCAAGCTCGAGCTTCTAACCGAGCCGATCCCGAGTAGCTCTCGAGCCTCTGAGCTTGTTTACACCCCTAATCGAAATGAAGATCAGTGAGTTTTAGAAGAAAAAAATATATGTTCTCTGTTTTGAGTAAACGTGTTATCCAATGCTAATTCAAGTTTGGCAACTTGAATGACGTTCTTTGGAACTTATTGTTAATACTAGCAATGAATCTGTATCTAGTATCAATCGTGGGCTGCCCTCCGTCCTACAAGTCGGTTTCGAGTAGTGTTTCTGTATCTATGTCGACCCGTATCTGTTTCAAGTTTCAACTTGATTTCAAACTTTATATCAACTTACCGAGGCGCAAATTCCGGCTAACGTCCTCTGAAACCCCTAAACATGTATTTTACACTACGCATCTAAATTTAAAAAGCCCTCGTTTTTTAACCGCCCTAACTAACACATTCTCAGACACCAAACAAACAAATTAAAACATAAAACAAACACAAGAATTAAACACTAACCAGATTATCATCAAGTGTAGCCACTAAAATAAACTTCCCATTAGGCGAAAACTTGGTAAACGAAACCGCGGGGACCTTATCATCAATCAACGTCTTCAAACACGTCCCAGTAGCCGTATCCCAAATCTTACAACTCCCATCATGACTCCCACTCACAATCAACGACCCATCACGGTTAAAATGCACAGAAGTCACCGGCAACGAGTGAGCTCTAATAACATGATTCGTCTTCCCCGTTTTCACATCCCAAACCCTGATCGTCTCATCGAACGATCCTGACACAATTAGGTTTGAATGAACGCTGAAATTTACACAGAACACGAAGCTGGTGTGGCCGCGTAGGGTTTTGACGCACTCGGCAGCGCGTGCGTCCCAGATGCGAGGGGGGGGGGGGGTGGGAGGGGATGTCGTCGGAGGCGGAGGCGAGTAGGGAGTGGAGACAGGCGAGTGGAATTCAGGCGGATTCAGGTAGGTTTCGGGTTTCCAGAGGATAGGGTTTTGCGGGAGGCGAGGGGAGGAGCTTGCCGTTGTTGAGAATTTGACTGCGGAGACGGCGGAGTGGTGGCCGGTTAGGGTTTTGACTAGGCGGTACGGGGTGTATTGCGGTGGTGGTTGGACGGAGTTGCTGCTCATCGTTGGTCACAAGTTTTGTCAAGACAAAGGTGGTGAATCTTATTTATAGGTGGTAGGTAATGTAACATTAGGGTGCTAGTTGCGATCATATCAGTACTAATGCACGGAATTCTATTAGAAGTTGCTAGTTGCGATCATAACGATACTAATGCACGGGATTCTATTAGAACATTGAAGTTAAGCATATTTAGGTGAAGGTAATGATTAGATCGATGTGTGACTCCCTCGAGAAGTCCTCGGGTAATGTCAACATTAAAATGATCTTACAAATGGCGATGCGTCTGATTTTATGAATTATCAATATATCATCCTCTGGAGAGACGATTTATGCTTACAAATGGTTATCGAGTAGTGGTTTTTGGTGTGACGTTTGTAAGACTTTGTTGTGGAGGGTTCAAATGAGAATTTTTTAACAATAGAAAGAATAAGTTATAAACCAATATAAATGTTTTAGTTAATATATGTATTTAATGTTCTTGTAAGTGTACATATAGGTAAACTAGTGCTAATTCCCGCAAACTTTGCGGATTTAATAAATAATATGTTTTCGAGGTATTGACAAATGACATTATATGTTAATAATGAACATATATAAATTTTTTAAAAGAAATTCTTATGGAATACAAAAGGTTCATAAAGTAAATAAAACAGTCCACATATTATGGGCCAAATGAGAACGACAGGTTGTTTCGTTTGCATTGCTTCAATAAGTAGAAATATTGATGGGTCAGTTATAAGAAACGTATAAAGTATATTATTAATTACTTTTAGTTTTCAATTTTTATTTGTAGTATGTAAATGCTAAATATGACATTTCCGCTGAAAGTTTCATCCTGTTGAACCAAGTATGGAAAAGAAAATCTTGACATTTCATATCATGTTAACCTTTCTAACACCAACTTATATCTCAAATTTTGTTGCTTAAAAAATAGCTATAACCATTTGCAAGATGTTGTTCGATCTTAACAAAATAAACAAACATAAGTCATCATAAAACATTAACAATCATGAATATGTCTTTAGTTCAAACAACTTATCATTACAATATTAAGTATCAAACCTGATGGAACCATTCATTTGTTCTCTTCTTTATTATATTAACTCACATATACAAATACAACTAACCTTTTAGTTTGTTGCTATTCAAGTTCTCTTGTTTTGTATATCAACTTTACCTCCTGCAAACAAATTACTGCAGATCTGTTAATTAAAGTCATTAAGTGGAACAATAATTCACATGTCTTGAAGATGCAAAATAGAAAATATGTAACGTGAACTCACATGGATATACTAAGAGACTTAGATACACTCGGGATGTTGCTTTTCCTTCTACAAACAAAAAAGAATTTTGATGCACCTACAAATTTTATGATAACAAAATCCATGGTAATATTTGCTCTAAGCAAGCAAAAGTGCTTGTGATGATGTATACATGCAATTAAAAATTTGTAGTGCTAACCTTTAAAGATAATCTACCCATCGTAGATGGCTTAAATATTATCACCAGCATAGCATATCGATGTTGTATCTCCCACATTAACTCTGCCTTGTCCACATCTTTCTCAAAACTAACCCTAAGTTGAAACAAACCTTAAACCACACAAAATACATAGACAATAAGGTTGAATTTTAAATCGAGAGAAGATACGAAACACAAAACAATTATAAATGACCTTTTTTAAAGTATAACCAGGTTGCTAATTAATCCTTGCATTATTTCCTTACTAATCAATCCTTGCATTACTTCTAATCACCAATTATATATTGACTTGAACCTCACATGTGACATGCACTGCTCCAACCTTTGTTCGTTATATTTTGCCACTATAAAACATTTTGCAATAAACAAACCAAACTAATTTTAAACAAACCGAATTAGAAAAGCATAAATTTGTAGCGGGAGATAATTCTACATTTTTTATATATAAAAGTATCCAAACTCGTAATCAAGTTCTTCTTTCATTTTTACAAAATTTACTACTTTCATGTTCTGCTCAAGCAGTAAATATTTAGAAAAGAAATAAAGTATAAAGGAGCATAAAACATTAATTTAAATACTTCAAGTTGTATGTATCTATTCGGGTAAATCTCAAACTAACATTTTTAACTAATAGGTGAGTTCCAC
Source organism: Scalesia atractyloides (assembly GCA_947069175.1). Lineage (NCBI taxonomy): Eukaryota > Viridiplantae > Streptophyta > Magnoliopsida > Asterales > Asteraceae > Scalesia > Scalesia atractyloides. The sequence goes on from CAMTDV010000017.1 coordinate 90,635,976, forward strand.
CAATACTGATGATTATGTAGCAGCAGAGAAGTTAGGAGCTGCATGTGGACCAAAAAACCTGCCATTCCCAATGCGGAGTAGATCCCATACTCTTCTGTATTATTGTCCCATGATTATGGCAAGCATTAATGTACATGTTTTGGAGTTAACACACCATTATACATTAATAAATACAAAAAAAAATCGTTGAAGTTACCTTGTCAACAGGATATAAACCGGAAGCCACAACACTGCTTAGGTTGAGAGGGTGAGCCTGAGCTATCTGAGTTCCTCGTGTCATACGTGTGCAATGCTCAGCCTGAAATCAATGTTTTAAAAACCGGTATTTTAACTACATCTTTCCATAATAAAAAAATATTTCAAAAGTTAATCCATAATAAAAAATTATCCAAAGTTCATGATTAACCCATTATATACCAATTAGCAAACACTATAACAATTAACGACATGAATGATTGAACAAAAGTAAAAAAAGGTAAACCTGGATGATCGGTTGAAGAACCTAATTTGAAAAACCCAATGATTTTATATCTTTAAGTGAGGAAAAGGTTTGATCGATGTTGATTGTCAATTGTGGGCAGTAAATTTTACACTTTAACTAAGAAGGTAAATAGTCACCTTTTTTAGGCACATAAAAATTAAAAGTTCAAAATTTTGATCTTGCCCCGGTATGAACCGGTACGGGTATAACGGTTTAAACATGTATAACCTAATTTACCAACAGTACAACTTCTTTGTCGTTTCCTTAGTTTAACGATATGATTCGTGCTGGCTAAGCATCCGGTTTAACCGGTTCAACCGGCCGGTTTAAACTGGTTTTTAAAACATTGTCTGAAATGGTACAATGAAGATGGCTTAAGCCGGTAATCGAGCTCAAGTATGAAGAATGATTAAAAGTGTAATTTCTAATTATCCTTGTTCTCGTATCATCATAAGTGTTGCCCAAGAGACAATTAACTTGATGCAAGCATCCTAAAGTGTTATTCAAATTATTACCTGATGTTGAATGATCCATTTAAGTTTGAAAATGATAAGAGACAGATGACTGTCGTAAGGGTCATGCAAAAACCTAATTAAACTAAGTAGATAGTGTAAGTAGGGTATCGTATCCACGGAGAATATGTAGTTAGTGTTTAGCTAAATTATCTAATTAACTACCACTAATCTAGATTTGGGGGTTGTGATTGGTTTGAAAGAAACAATATAATTTAATTAAGAGGAAAGATATCAGATTTAGAAAACGTAACCTCCTCCAAGTTTCAGGTTCTGGGTTTCACAAAACTCAGTATACTCAGTTAATTGGCCACCGCATAAACATGATGCTGGAAAGTTGGTTAATTTAATACGTAATCAAAAATAGATCTTTGTCATCAAATCTTTCATAGTTCGATTAACCCTATTTTTAGTGTGAGTCAACCTACTCTATGTCACCCAACAAGCTACTAGGTTTTGTCATCAACCGAACAAGTTGTAAAGCAAGGACTTAAAACACATGCAAATAGTTCAAAGAAACCAACACATCAATGTATTCATACAACTTTGTCAAGGTCAAAAACACATCCAAACATAAGTATAAACTGAGAAAGTGAAAACCTAATTAAACCGTGTCCAACTGAAAGAAGCCATAAAGAGCCTAGCCTTGCATCTTGTGTGTGTTAAGAATCCCCTAAACTGCCGTCAAAAAATCCTCCTCCAACAACCCTTTGTTGTCGAATATTTTTTTTCCTCTTGTTGTGCCAGGTTCCCTTTATTATTATTATTATTATTATTATTATTATTATTATTATTATTATTATTATTATTATTATTTCCTTCTCATAACCCATCGTGGGCCCAGTCCAACATGTGAACATCCGTGTTGACGTCCATTTAATTCACAACCAAACTAATCTAATTTCATAGGCCTTTTCCTCTATCCATATTATATCTTTCAATTTGAGCCCAACTATGCTACTGCCAAAATAAAAATATAAAATTAATTACTCTTTTATTTTGACAAGTATGGTGACACTATAACTTTAGTGTGCAATTGAATTTCCAACATCTCACACATCAACGCAGTTAACAAGTTTTTCACTATATATTTTATGTTAAATCATGTTAACTTGTTATTTTTCTTAAACATGTACAAAGATAAAAACAAGGCAAAATAATATATTTTAACTAAGATCAATGCAATTACTATAATTAATATCAAGTAAGGTGTACTTAAAATGCACCGATCAAAATCATTACACTTATCTTTTTTCGTCCTGAAAAAAATATATACAGTGGAATCACAATCAAATATATGGTTTTCATTATACGCAGTTATCTTATAAACAACTCAAACACACGTTATCCAAGATTGCGGGTATATGATCCACCTAAACCCAACCGCCGGTTTCCAAGCCTTGTTCACGATCCTTTAAGTTCAAGTGAATTATTCAACTATGGGCCCCACACTCAAAAGACCACAACGCTACCTAGTCCCCCTTCAAGTTTATGAGGTTAAAAGATAAATATCTACCGTCTTATATAAAACACTCTTATGTAATTCCGATTAAATTCATGATGGATAATGGATGATATTATGAGCTTTGACATGCTTTTGCTTATGATCAGCTTAGTGGACATACCCCACCCGAGTCACCATCCCAGTGGTTAATGCCATAAGCTTAACACATTTTTCATTTTTTTCCTAACTCCACCTAGAGGGTATCTACCACACGAGTCACCATCCCCGTGGTAATACCATAGGCTTCGTCACCCAGCTAGCTCAGATAAATGGATAAATGGAACCTTTTTTTTTTAGCGCCACCATGTTTCGGATTTATTTTCATAAAAAGAAACAGATGTGCCATTTAACCGGAATACTTGTTTTTTATTTATAACGGTACCCCTTATACCCTCAGCAGTTTCGGCTTTGCTATAGCTTCTAAGGTGAGAACCCACAAGACTCGTAATATTTAGGTATATTATATCAATCCTAAGAAACTTTTCAACCGGCGGGGCCTACCCGCATATCCTAAGTTAGACGCATGTTCGATCGTTTAGTTATCTCATATATAGTAATCGAAAGCCAACGATCTGATTACACCTATCATTTTCCAGTTTGTGCAAAAACTTTCACGGGACATTTTTAAATTTTTCATTCTTTTTTTTTTGGCATTTTTATGATTTCTTTAGTTTTTTAACGAAAACGACTAAAAACTAACTAAGACGCAAACTAGACACTAGTTTCCCCTCCCGACACTTAAATTCTGCATTGTCCTCAATGGAGCCAGAAACTACCTACTAAAAAAAACTAACAATAACAAAAATGGAACAGACTCCCCTGGTTTAAAGCGGTAGAATCCTCATAAGTCGTGTCTCACAGCAACCGTATAGCATTTCATTCGCAGCCGCAACAAAATTGTGGGATGCTCTTCTCAAAACATATTCAAATCATCCCCGCCTAAATGGAGATTGAGTATAGATGGAGCGATCGAAATGCAACATATAGCTCAAACACTCCCAAACACGTTAAAAACTGAATCATTGTACAAAACTCTACAAAAACTACAATCTAGGTCGATTTTCATTTCAAAATCCTTTTTCAACCTCGCCCTGCCCCTGCCCCCTGAAAACATGTGAATCACCCTCAACCGCATTGAAGCTTACCAAACAACTCTGTAAAACTTCCCCACACTTGTCCGGATCGTAGGTAAAAACAAAAACAAAAACAAACTGAAATAAAACCAAAACTTGGGTTGCCTCCCAAGAAGCGCTAAGTTTTAGATCTTCAACCAGATCATACATGTCAAGTCATGGTGGACGTGTAGGGTGTTTGCAATCTCTTATTTTCATTAACCTATTCATCCACAACTTTGAAACACCATCCAGCTTGTTCAATAACCAACTATTCAACTCACACTTTCCTTCTTCTTCATCCATCTTCTATGGTTTCTTTCCTTTCTTTCTCCCGCCCCTCTTCGGTGTCTTCTTCTTTTTCTTAACCTCTACCAACCTGTCAATCATAAAACATTCTTTCTATTCCACAAGACTCTTCCTTTCAGAAGATCCACATTTGTTAGCAATAGATTTGGGCGAGTTTGAAAATAATTTTAAAGTCAACTTTTGATCCCCAAACCTAAACTTGACTGTTTCCTCAACACAATGAATGATTGCATGAGCAGTAGCTAAGAACGGTCTTCCCAATATAACAGTTGGTTGGTTATTTTTAACACAATCAAGCACCAAGAAATCAACAGGATAATAAAACTCACCCACTTTCACAATCACATCTTTTACAATCCCCCGAGGACACGTAGGAGTTTGAACAACCAACACCACTATGGTTTCAACTTTTTGTAGTGGACCAAAATCATACTGATCATATAACCAACACCACTATGGTCTCCCTTTCTATAAGGTTTATTTCTTCTGAACCCCTGCAACAAATTGCAAATATGACTTCCACATCCGGTATCTAGTACCCATGTGTTAGAAGAAATAACATTAAGCTCAACATGTATCATGAAAATTATACCTGAGGTTTGCCCTGCATACCTCTTGTTTTTCAACTCCTTGAGATCGGTTGGACAATTCCTTTTCCAATGTCCTATCTCTCCACACTCAAAGCATGGGTCGTTAGTGGCAACCTTTTGCTTCTTTTCCTTCGGTTTCGTGGGTTCCGTTTTAACCTTTCCTTTCCCTTTCCCTTTGACGTGGCCTTTCCTTTTGGCAAAACTTGCCTTGGAGTCGGGGTAGGGCATCTTATTGTTGCCTCCCTCATTTATCGTTAGAACTGGTAAAGCCTTTTTACCCATGCCCGCCTCGGCAGTTTTGAGCATTGCATGAAGTTCACCAATGCTCTTGTCCCATCCGTTCATGTTATCGTTCATAACAAAAGACTCAAACTTCTTTGTTAAAGAGTTAAGGATCAAATCCGTAGCCAACTCTTTAGAGACGGGACAATTGAGCCTTTCGAGGCGATCAATGTGGCTTTTCATCTTGAGGACATAAGATGAGACCGATTTGGTTTCCTCCATTCGACATGCGTGAAGCGCCTGAACCGTTTCGAAGCCTTCTACCCTAGCTTGTTGAAGGAACATTTCTTTCAATTGGGTAATCATGTCGTACGCCCCGTGATGTTCAAAATCCTTTTGAATCTCGGGAATCATAGTTCCTAACATGAGGCAAGAGGTTTGCATGGAGTCCTCGGTATACTTAACCCAATCGTTATAGGCTTCCACATCTTCCACGTTAGGTTCATCGGGAATAGGATCGTCCAACACATATGATATCTTTTCTTGCTTGAGAACGATTCTCAAGTTTCGATACCAATCCATGAAGTTGTTATGGTTGAGACGATCCTTTTCAAGGATGGTTCTTAGTGATAGGTTACGGACGGTTTGGGTAATTGTGTTTGCATTGTTAGCGGCCATCTTCAAAATTTTGACAAAGTTCAATTTTAGTATTTTCGATATTATTAAATTTTTAATCATTAATACCCTTTTATGTCTCATAGACAATTAATAATTAAAATCTAGAATCCAACATTACATTTAAATATTGGTTAGGTGACCTTTATCCCATTATTTAAATTAACAAGGTAGTCAATGTTTGACAATTGCAACCCTTTGCAATTTCTAGCCATATGGGATCGGTTAAACATCTTTATGTTTAGTTGGCATGTTTAATCCCATCAACACTTTGTACGCCATGCTTCGGTGACCCTAATCACATGGTTTCCAAATCAGGTCGTCCTCCTTACACACACATGTAAGTTTACACATACAAGTGGTTAGGTGACCTTTATCCCATAAATATGGTAAGTCTACCTCAAACACACAAGTTCCTTCAAATATGGTTAGGTGACCTTTATCCCACAAAGAATTCCCAAGTGATTCGAGTGTTGTGTAAAAGGATGGTATTTGACTTATTTTATAAAAGGGATTTTAGTTTTCAAAAAAATTCTAGTTTTAGAAAGCTTTATGTACCATACATTTGCATGCATTCAAATTCATGGTACCTTAGTGAAAACCAATTTTCAAGGTTCTTTTAATAAAACCCACTTTATTATAAAATCATTAACCTTTAATAAAACCTTTTATTAACCACTTTAATGATTTTTAAAGAACCAATTTTAAGCTTGTTGTTGTTTATTAGTTTGTCAAGCATCCATATCCATATATCATTCAAACAAAATTATAAAACAACCATACAAACATAACACACAAAACAATAGGTGCATAACCATAGCCAACTATTTTTGACAACACTTGTTAGCTGAAACATGTGTGCCAAAAGGTCCTTCCTAAAGGGTGAATATTGACACAAGAAATGTGTCGTTGAACTCCCACTTGAACCCGCATCCAAATGCTTCAAGTCTTCCTTTTGTGTTGTGATTTCTTCACTTTCTTTGGGCTTCCAAATGATCTTTAAATTCAGCTCCAAACTCCTTTGGGCTTCAAAAATGTGTTTTTGGTTATTGGGCTAAAATCCCGTTAAGAACTATGAAGTCCTTTAGGCCCAAAATTGGCCAAAACCAAAAACGCATTTTGTGTGCATCTTCTTTTACAATAAAGTATCCTAATACCGTTTTCTAGTAAAAGAAATGCAACTAATCTATTTACTTACATACCAAATGAAAATAAATAAATTGCATATTTTTCAATGGAAGAACAAAGACATTAATTATTACAACCCATTGAAATAATTAAATATAATTCACAAAAACAATCATTCAACATATTCAAAACAAGGTCATGGCTAGGTTATGAACACCAAAATATACATCCACATATGTATATTATTGAAGAGCAAAAATGGTTCCCTTTTATAACCCATATTTTCGGCGAAGAATGAAAAACCGAAAAGTGTGGGTTTTTGTCCAAACAAACAAATCATCCATATGATATAATTTTTCAAGATTCCTTTATGCATGTAAGAAAATAATCTTGAAAAACAAAGGGAAACCATGCTAAAATTTCGGCCATAGGGTTTCTCCAAACCCAAAACCCGAAATTTTCAAATCCTTTGAAGCATGTATTCATATAAGCGGCTCTGATACCACTGTTGGGTTTTTAACATGTTTATCAAAGCCATTTTATCCATATAAAATGAAAAACGCAGCGGAATAATTATTTAAAACATGTTACTTTTAAGATATAAAACCCATTTTATGTGTAAAACCAAAATCGGATCCATATATGAATATGCATGCTATCAAAACACAACCATAGGGTTTATAAGAATCTACTTCAAGTAGCAGAGATATGAAAAGATGATGTTTTTGAATGAATCTCAAAGAGAAGACCTCAAGCTTGTATGCCTTAAGCTTCCAACAAACACCTTATGTTGCTAGGATTTTTCACTTGTGAACACCTCTTGATCAATCAACCTTTGGCCGAAAATTCTAGAGAGAATTTTCGTGTTCTTGCACTTGATTTTAATGATAGAAAGAGTGTGTGTGTAAGAATCTCTAATTCTCACCAAATCATCCATATATATAATCTCTTGTAAGATCTTTTCTTGGATTGTGTGAGATCTTGTAAGATTTGCAAGATATCCATATATCTTACATAATCTAATCTTGGATTGTGTGAGATCTTGTAAGATTTGCAAGATATTCATATATCTTACATAATCTTTTATAGTGTTATTTAAACCCATTAAAAAATAAATTATCCATCTAATTTATTAGTTTCTCAAGTGCAATTATTTAGAAAACCAATTTCTAAATATTCGAAGTGTTAATATTTATTTGTTTGATCATATCATAAACAAATATTATAAGTGTTTGTCTAGCTTGTTATTGGGTATGACCCGACTTGGATCATAACGTACTAGCCACATCAATTTAATATGTGTTTAGGCATACTGTTGCAACCCCCGACCCCTACCCCGGGCGCGGGAGCCGCAAGACATAGAGCTGGTGGTACCGGTGTTTATTAATTTGGCATCGGAATTACAACATCAGGATCGTAGTTAGGAAATAATTGATTAGAGTTTCAAAACACCAAACTTTTATATTACACAAAATGGGATAAAACCCAAGTTTAAATTACAATACATTTGTAGGGATAAACCCTGACTTATGGAAAACATAAACTCCGTTTATTTAGGTAACTTTTATAGCCACTTTTCTAAGCCTTCAGTGCTCTTCAGCTGGCTTCTATTAGCTTCACATTAAGTTACCTGAAACGCGTTTTAAAAAGATTTTATCAGCAAGAAATACTAGTGAATACATCCCGGTATAATCAAAACCAGTTTTATAGCTTTACAGTTATTGAGAGCATCCGCAATTTACAATGTTTATATCTGTAGCATTACCCAATCAGTACTGTCACTCCTGACTTGTGGGTCATGTTACCCATTGGCAAAAATCCATTTGTCCAATGGTAACGGATTCAAATTTCGTATACAAAACCCCAACATACCGGCAATAATTGTAGAATACATATACCCAATCACTGTTAAGCATAATTAAAATATTTTGACTCACAAAAAGGTTTAGAAAAAGAGAATGTACTCACTTTGAAAACTTAAGTATTCCTACGGAGTTCCTGGTGAAAATTCTTGATTACTTCCTGGAAATTCTATTTAAAACATACAATGCATATGCGTTAGTAAATTAACCCAGGTCACTTTTAGCCACACAACCGAGACAGAACCCGGCATGCGTAGTCAGGCAGGGCCTTGACATGTGTCGGTGGGTCTTAAGTCAATCGGGTAGGATAACCATACAACACAAGATAGAACCACAACGTACTTAGTCGGGCAGAGCCTTGACATGCGTTGGCGGGTTCTAACTCGGGTAGGGTAACAAATTAGTGATCGGGGGTTAAGATACTTACAGCGGGCAGCGCTTCACAGGTTTAGGGGTTTAGGGGGAGGGGGTTTTTACAGAAACAGAGATTTGAGAGGGTATACGATCAGAGAATTCGATCGATTTTGAGCACTGGACTTCGTCCCACGTTGCTCTATTTATACCCGATTTTGACCTCCCTCACGCGTCGCGCGGGATTCCAGGTCTCCTCTCGCGTGGCGCCTGAGAGGCCTAGCTAGGCTAGGTCAGCCTGGTCAAAAGTGTAGGGTTGCCAGATGGCGCGAAAGGTGACACGTCACCTTGACACCTCCCGCGCGTCGCGACAGAGACTGGTGCCTCTGGCGTGTGGCACCTGGACTGTCCAGGTGAGCCTGTCTCGTTTTGCGTGCCGCGTCTCGATTTGCGTGTCCGGTTTAACGTTTTGGCTCGGTTTGGGGTGTTTTGGAGAGTTGTTACACATACCGATTCCAACAGTAACGTCGTTTTTGGGTGCTTAAATCTTCTAAACACTCAACATGATCAAGACTCTCTTTAATTTGTTCAAGGAATGGCTTATTAATTTTCACTTTTTCAAAACTTTCCCACCTTTCACCCTTAGGTGGTTCTCGTTTACTTAAATTTTTGTGTGCAAGTAAAGCCATGGGGAATGGAACCTTTACATTTACATTATCAATAGCAGAAAAAGTTTTATTTGAACTATGTTTAGACTTCATAAAACTTTCAATTTCCTGATCACGTTCACTCTCACCCTCAGACTCAGTCACATCCTCTACCATACCCTCAACATATTGTGGTGACTGAGTTTCAACAACAGAAATTTTAGAAAGAGAATGAGTACTTACCTCATCTATGTGGACACTTGTTGTGTCATAAGATTTGTGAGTTGTATTTCCCTGTAAATCACTAAGAAGTTTATCTTGATTTTTTACGAGGATAGCCACTTCTTCAGCTAATTGTTCAACCTGCTGTGACAATGCCTTAACCTCCCTATCTCTGGCCTCATTGCTTTTCTGAATATCCTTTAGGAACTCCATAATTGTATCAAATTTTTCATTGATGGAGTTATCATCCGACTCATGCTGACCCGTTTGCCTATTCTCTTGAGGCCGCCAAGTGCTTTCATAGTTATCTTGATCTCCTTGATAGCTCCAATGGTTGTAGAATCCCTGTTGATAATTCCCTTGCTGGTGATTCTGATTTGATACCTCGAAAGACCTTCCATAACTATTTTGTTGAGCATCATTATACCTTTGCTGACCCAAATTGACCCGATTCTGACCTCTTTGAGTAAACTGTTGCGGTGGAGGCACAAAATCATTATACTCATCACAACCAAACTGGTCATAATACACATCTTCTTCATCTACATTATATCTGGCATATCGGTTCTGAAGCGGTAACTGTCTGTTTTGAAAGCTCATTTGAATGATCCATTTAAGTTTGAAAATGATAAGAGACAGATGACTGTCGTAAGGGTCATGAAAAAACCTAATTAAACTAAGTAGATAGCGTAAGTAGGGTATCGTATCCACGGGGAATATGTAGTTAGTGTTTAGCTAAATTATCTAATTAAACTACCACTAATCTAGATTTGGGGGTTGTGATTGGTTTGAAAGAAACAATATAATTTAATTAAGAGGAAAGATATCAGATTTAGAAAACATAACCTCCTCCAAGTTTCATGTTTTAGGTTTCACAAAACTCAGTATACTCAGTTAATTGGCCACAACATAGACATGATGCTGGAAAGTTGGTTAATTTAATACATAATCAAAAATAGATCTTTGTCATCAGATCTTTCATAGTTCGATTAACCCTATTTTTAGTGTGAGTCAACCTACTCTATGTCACCCAACAAGCTACTAGGTTTTGTCATCAACCGAACAAGTTGTAAAACAAGAACTCAAAACACATGCAAATAGTTCAAAGAAACCAACACATCAATGTATTCATACAACTTTGTCAATGTCAAAAACACATCCAAACATAAGTATAAACTGAGAAAGTAAAAACCTAATTAAACCGTCCACCTGAAAAAGCCACAAAGAGGCTAACCTTGCATCTTGTGTGTGTTAAGAATCCCCCAAACTGCCGTCAAAAATCCTCCTTCAACAACCCTCTGTTGTCGAATATTTTCCTCTTGTTGTGCCAGGTTCCCTTTATTATTATTATTATTAATTATTATTAATTATATTATTATTATTATTATTATTTTATTATTATTATATTTCCTTCTCATAACCCATCGTGGGCCTAGTCCAACATGTGAACATCCATGGTGACGTCCATTTAATTCACAACCAAACTAATCTAATTTCATAGGCCTTTTCCTCTATCCATATTATATCTTTCAATTTGAGCCCAACTATGCTACTGCCAAAATCAGAAATATAAAATTAATTACTCTTTTATTTTGACAAGTATGGTGACACTATAACTTTAATGTGCAATTGAATTTCCAACATCTCACACATCAACGAAGTTAACAAGTTTTTCACTATATATTTTATGTTAAATCCTGTTAACTTGTTATTTTTCTTAAACATGTACAAAGATAAAAACAAGGCAAAATAATATTTTTAACTAAGATCAATGCAATTTTTACTATAATTAATATCAAGTAATGTGTACTTAAAATGCACCGATCAAAGACCAGATAGAAAATTTGTGCTGTAACCTCTATTTCACTGTTAAACGATCAAAGATACCCAAGTTAAAACAATGTAAGGCAAACAAAAGTGTACACGGAATGATTTATATTTTCAAAAATCAGGGTTAATATTATGAGCTATATTCATCTCAGTCAAGTATCTTAATATATACTTCAAATTTAGTTATTATTACTAGCCAAAAATATTAAAAAACATATTTTTAATGTTTTTTAAGAATATTAATATATTCTTAAAACAAACTTCTAATAATTAAGATGATAATAGAAAACATACAAATGCTAGCATATTGGCGGACAAAATCATCTAAAATAGACTGAAAGTTCAAAAGTCAATTCCGTATCTATTATTTTAAAATGATTTAAACCATATATGGTAACAACTAATAAATGTTTTTAAAATGATTGTTGAATAATTCAAATCTAATTAGTTATATATAAACCAATAAATTTTTTAGTAGAGGTTATTAAAAATTAGGATAATTAGCAATTGTAAAAAAATGATTGTAGTCAAATTCTATTTAAGGTACTTTATTTAATAATAAGTCAAATAGAATTTAAATTTAAAATTACTATAATTATTCTAGAAGAATTTTATCAAAATTATATATAAAATTTAAAGTTTTAAACCACTAACATGTCTAGGTACATTGAACTCACAAAAAAAATCAATTAATGTTATTATCTCCAAATCGTTTATTTCCATATTATCCTCCAAATAAAATTTTGAATTTAAACTCAAGTTATTATCTATCCTCTAAATAAGAAAATAATAATTAACAATAATAATTTTATAACTAACAATGATAGTACCGAACCTATCATGATCCAAATTAATTGCCAAACATCAAGGATGAAACCATTAAACTCCAAGAACACATATGCTATTCAACCAATTTTCAAACAAAACAATAGAAAAATGGAGCAAATATTTGACAACATAATGAAATAAAAAAACAACCAAACACTTCTAAATTTCCACAAATTTATCTAGCCTAACAACAAATTACAAACACAACAATGATAATCCGATGATCAATCACAATACCAAATCCTTAAGCTCAAAAACAACTTTAACGTGAAAAATCAATTATCACGTATTATATCTATTATGATAGATCATTAATATATAACATATTCAAGATAAACTTATTGAATCGAAAACAAAAAGGAAGAATAAACGATCAAAAGTAAGATTGAATAGAAAAAAAAAACAATATACAACATATTAAGATTTATTGAAAGAACAAATATCTTTAAAACCATAGAAAAATCAGTGGATACAAACTTACAAATCTTAAAAAAGAATCAGTCGATACAAAATTGTTACCATACAAAGAGGAAATCTACGGAACAACGAAAAAAATTGGAAGAGATACATATTACATACCTTGATGGAACCGATTGCATATTCAAAACCTAAAACCACATATTACATCAAAATAGCATAGCAGTTGAAATATAAACACAGATCGACAAATAAAATGATGAAATCTAGATGTATAATACAAAAAAATTGAAGAAGTTAATCGGAAATCGGAACATTATTTGAGGAACATATACCTTCGGATTGTTTGATTGAAAGAGAAAGAGAGAAACCCTAATCGACGCGGTGAGATTGTGAGGTAAAGAATGAAAAGAGCCGGGTTATAAGTATATATATGATAGCAATCTTGACCCGTTTTAGTTAAGTGGATAATCCAAATAGATACACCAAAGGGATTTCAAGTGATTTTAATGGGAAAATAGAGAATACAGGCCCTAGATGGATACCATGTGTCCCTAGGTATGAACTTTATTAAGTAGGATAAATTCACAAATCTAATTAATATATTATATTTCTTTAAACTAGCTAACTAATTAAACTAGTAAATTCACTTTAAAGAGCAAGGTGAAGAAAAATTTTAGATGCGTGTAAGATGAAGTGTAAGATAAATTTAAATATGTATAGGCTAAATTGTAGGAGAAATTTCATAATGTGTAGGATATATGGATGATAAATTTTGAAATGTGTAAGATTAAGCGTTTTTACTTAATTAATGAAAAATATATGTGTGAATTTTAAATTCAACTATTAATTTAATATAATAAACTTAATTAATGAAAAATATATATGTGAATTTTAAATTCGAGAATTAGTTTAATCTAATAAACAAATATTACTTTCGAATTCGATTTGAAATTCAAAATATGAATTCGATTTTAGAATTCAAATCCGGTTTGATTCGAATTTAATTCCTTATACAGAATTTCAAGTTCTTTTAGTACAAACTAGGTTAGAACCCGGTGTATTACATGGGTTGAATAAATATAGTTTTATATATTAAGTTAAAACAATCTTTCTTTAAAAACCTCATTTATTACATGTGTTCAACAAATTTAATTTTATATATTAGATAACAAAAAAATTTGTCTCTAAGAACCCCGTGTATTATACTGAATAAATGTAATTTTATATATAAATAATAAAAAATATATCTTTAAAAACTCTGTATTACACGGATTGAATAAATGTAATTTTGTATACAAAATAATAAAAAATCATATTTTTATAAAACCCAATGTATTGTACACGTTGAATAAATCTAATTATATATATACTAAATAAAAAAAAGTTATATCTTTAAAAACACGGTGTATTACAAATACACTGGTTAAATAAATGTAAATTTGTATAGTAAATAATATGCTATCGGATTCGGTTCAAAAAGCATAAATTCGGTTTAGTTTAATTCGATTCGAATCATAAACTTGGTTAAGTTTAATTCAAATTGATTAGAATCCAATTTAAAAAACAAAAAATATAATTAAATTATTCGCTTCTCTTCCTATTCAGTGTTTTTTAAAGTTTGGTTTAATGTCTAATAAGTTATTGTGTATATTTTGTTTGTACTTTTAATTTTTGATATGAACGTATTATTGTTTTTTTAAGTTTAAATTATTTTTTTGTTTTATTATTTAAAAAAATATCTTAAATGTACAATTTAAATTTGAAAATAATATTTTAACAGAAAAATAAAATGATTCTATCCGACATTTAAAGTGAGATAAGAATTAATATTAATCTAATATTTAATTAATTGATATAAGATAAGTATGAAAACGACGGAAATTAAAAAATAGACGTCTTCAATAAATGACATTGGTTTCTTTTATTATATTGTATATATAGAAAATATAGATAGATACTAAACACCCCTATTGTATCTATAAAATAATTAATATTAATGCTAGCCAATTATAAGATAATAAAGAACAAGAATAGTTCTTATCTATTTTCTCTGTAAAGTAGACGATGATTGTCATTGTCAATAATATATAATTATCCTCAAAATTCATTTATTCAACAAAGAGTAAACTTCTGTTTTGCTTTCTATGGTTTGAGCGTTTAATGGTTTTGCTCCAAACCTTTAAAAATAGCTATTTTACTCTAATAGTTGTCATGTTTTTTTCATTTTGCTCCTGACACTAACTCCATCTAAAATGTTTGTTGGCTGGAAGAGTATTTAGATAACTTCAAATATAAAAGTAAGGGTATTTCAGTAAAATTAAAAATAAAAATTATATTATGATATTATATATAAAATAAGAAAAGAAAACCTGCATTTCTCTTTCAAATCCCTCTCTTATCTTCTTTCTACTCTCTCTCTCTCCATCCTCCCTTTCTCCACAACCACCAGCAACCGTCACCACCACCGTGCACGGCCCCATCCGACCACCACCTTGCACCGGCTCCATCGGACCACCACCACCCCTACCCGAACACCAACACCTTACCGCCACCTCACCACCACCCCATCACACCACGACAACCACCTCACAAAATTGATAAGGTCTTCGTCCTCTGCAACCCACCTGCCACCATCACACCGCCCAAACATACCATCATCCCTATATCTCAGATCCAAACATTCACCACCATCGGACACTTCTCCACCTACCTGTTTAGCTCAGATCTTAGTTATTCAGATTTAATGATTGTGATGATTTTGAAGGTGAAGTGGTGAATGGTTTTAGCTTACTGTTTTATGAAAATGGATGCCAAAGTTTTGAGTTACCAAATGGTTTTGGGGAAAAAGAGATGGGATTTAGGGCAAAAGAGATGGGATTTGGGCAAAAATGGATATCGGCCGTAGGATGGTGGTGTTGAATTTGGGTATTTTTGGTTGGATTTTGGGGTTCAAGGTTCTGGATTTTTTTTTGGTTTGATTTTGAGGTTCATATTTTGGTTATTGTTCTTTGAGGGTGAACACCGAAAGTAATGGCTAAGAACATCAAATTGTATTAGGTACGTTGATTTAAAGCTATGTATTACTCCATTGCCTGATGACAAACCTGGAATAAAAATTGAACCATATGACGGATTTGTTTGAACCATTGTTCCAATATAATTCACAGGTGTGAACCATTTGACACTTACCCAAGAACCTATGATCTCTTGCATGCAGCGGGTGTTTTCTCAACGGGGCAGAAAAGGTATCGGCAAGTGATGGTGGTGGCGGCTGGATGGTGATGGTGGTGCTCAGCAGGTGGTGGTGGCTGGAATTGGTGGCTGACGGTGGTAATAGAGTAGAGAGAGGGGTTGTAGTGAGAGAGAGATGAGTTTTAATTAAGTAGAGAAAGAGAGATAGGTTTTGTATTTTTTTTTAATTAATTAAAAATAAAATGACATAAACATATTTAAGGAATTAACAATAAATAATTTAGCACTTATATATAATTACCGTAATACCCTTCCTCAAAGTCTATGTTCTAACTGAGTTAAGTGTCGGGGAGCAAAATAGAAAAAAACATGTCAAACTATTGGAGTAAAATGATTATTTTTAAAGGTTGAGGCAAAACCATTAAAACGTCCAAACCACGAGGAGCAAAACGAAAGTTTACTCAATACAAATTTTTAGTTGAAAAAATAGTTACTTTATGAATAAATATTCAGCAATATTCCATCCACGTCAATAACAATATGTATATAGTACCATCACATGAGTTGATTAACTTCTTTGTATCTGCATGGACATGACCTAAGAACCAAGACAGTTTAAAAATAAGACAAAAGACCGGGTTGAATTACCTTAAGAACCACAACATCATATACACACAATAACCGGATCAGTCTGATCCTTACAAGTGTGTATTTGTTTTAGCTTAGTCATACTCAATCTAAACTCATACCTTGTTGCTGCAAAACCTATTATAGAACTCTCTCGTGTCCTATAATAAGGTGGTCTACGAATACTTGATCATAGATCTAGTCCAAAAAACAATACTTGTCTTTGTAAAACTCGACCGAACTGTTAACAAGTGATGTATTTTTTTTAAACGGTCACCTTTGTGGTTCTTTTGATGGTCTGATATATATTTTCAAAATATTTATGCCGTGATGATTTTTATTTTAAATAGCGGCATGTTTCCTGTATTGTATAGCTGTATGTACCATCTTTTCCCTAAAACAAGTGTAAAAATTAATTAGATATATAAATGTAGGGTAAGTTTATTGCACAGATAAGTCTTAACGTGCTGATCGTGAAAAAGTGAAGAGAACTTTTTTTTTAAATTTATTTTTCCCATCTAGTGAATCATGTATTTAATTAGATATATAAATGTAGGGTAAGGTTATTCTACTCTATATAATTACTCTACTACAATAACTATATATAAAAAAGTTATTATTTGTTTTTATTTCTTTTTCAAAAAAGTTATTTATTTGTTTTTTTTTTCATAAAAACACGCTTGAGTAGAAAGGAAAAAAAAGTTTTCATAAAAAAATAAAATATTTCTTCGTTTCTCACGTTTAACACGTTAATACCCATTTATATTTTATCCTTACAATATACATATGCATGGTTTAGAATTTATGGAATTGGTGTAATTATGATTTTGTATAAGCATTGTAATGCCTTTCTAGCGGCTTGCTAGTTGGTTTCTGTTAAAACAACAAGGATATGGCAGGGAGGAAGGTCTAGTATCGACTCCGGGTGAAGCTCCTTGACTGAAATCTGCGGACAAAGAACACCGTTAGCCTTAACGCGAGAGGTGGCCTCCCGCGTTTGGACTCCGGTGTGAGAATCAGTGATTGGTTCTTAAGAGTCTTAGCATAATGTAGTAAAGAGTTTTTAGAGTGAGAGAGTGAAGTGTGAATACCTTAGGCTGGCTCAAAGTTCCTCCTTTTATAGACCAAGTGATCTGCCCAAGGAAGTCCTCTCGCCAGCTGTCGCCTTCCCCATCGGGTAAGCATCTTCTTTACTGTTGTTTGCTTGCAGGAAAGGCCTTGCCTTTTATGGTAAGTGCACAGGTTTGTGTGTCTCGAGGTATTTGCTTGTGCTTTTGGTAAAAGGTCAAGTCAGTTTGACCTTTGTCAACTATTCCCGAGGTGCTACAGTAACGACAGTTCCCTCATGCTGGTTCAGCTCCTGGTCGGGAGCTAGTTGCCTTACTTGTTCTAGCCTTGCTTTTATTTATGTTTAGTTGGTTATTGTTTACTTGATCTTCTCGACTTGTCCTTACGTTGTTAGTTAGGGACTTGGTATACATACGTCATCAGCCCCCAGTCATAAGTGTTGGTATATTCTTATGGTAGCGAGACTTATGACTTAGACTATTCCTTTCTAATCTTTTTTAGGTCAGGGAGGTGAGCTCCCCTGATGTGGTCTGTTTACCCTGACAATCTGGATCCCTCCTTATTTAATGCCCACTTGGCTTAGCCGCCTGTCAGGAAGCGATTGATTTGACATTGCAGCAGGTGATGAGTGGTTCCCCTGACAGTTTCCGGCGCTTACATCTTGGCTTTATATTTCTCCCCTAAAATCGGGATTAGTGTTTCAATGATCTATAAAGTAACCGTTCACTTTACCTTTTTCATTCAAAAACCTCTCGAGTTCTTCACTGTTTCCTTTGATCGGATATTTCTGTGTCTTTTCCGGCGATATATAATTTTCCGGTACGTCTTCTTTCTCCAATGGCTTATAACAAGAATGACATTGCTCTTCAGTTTTCAAAACTTACTGAGTCTGAAATTAGGCAATTTGTTCTCGATCATGTTATCGATTCTAGTCTTGAAACTAGGGTTCTTGGCGACATGACCGCCGATCAATGCCCGAAGGGGTTTTTGGTTTTCGATACTCGTATTCTGGATCAACCGAACCTAAGATACCCTTTTTCCAACTTCTTTCTTAGTGTCCTTTAGTATTTCCGATTGTCGTTGGGTCAGTTAGCTTCGGTAGGCATTGCTCGTGTCATGTTCTTTGAGATACTCTGTCGAGCCCTAAGTTATGAGCCTGATTTGTTGATGTTCCGACGATTCTTCCGACTTGCCCGGAATGGAGATTGGTATACTCTCGAGAAGGCTCCTTATGAGAGTTCTCTTCTAACCAACACTGTTGGTCACACTTATGCCTGGAAAAATCAATTCTTCTTTATTTCTCATGATCTGCTTCCATTTCGTATTGTTCCTCGAAAGTTTTCTTAGGCTTTGAATGAGAAAGAGCCGGGTGTGAAAAGTGTTAAACAAGAGTTGCTCCTCAAACTTCGCCCTTATCGTTTGAGGCTTAAGTCCTACCTGGATGAGCTTCTGGTTATGTTGGGCATAAGCCAGGATTGGCCTGAATCCCGTCGTGAACCCGTATTTTTCTTTAATGACAAGGGTATGTTGCGTTTGTTACTCACTTGATCATTTTATTTTGTTCTAATTATCTTGCTTGTTTTCTTTTTCAGAGATGAGTGCTTTGGATTTTCTTGAGATGAACGACGCTACTGGTGTGGAAATTGAGATGAGGGAGCTTGCTGAAGGTGCTCCTTCTATTGCTCTTCATACCCAGTATGTTCGTACTGGTGGTGATTTCCAGAATGTACCTGTGCAGCCTATTTTGATGCTCCTTCTGCCAAGAAGCTTGCTTCCACATGTCGTCGTTGACTAGGGGGATGCCAGCTTCCAAATATGTCCCCCAGTCTTCTGATCGGTGATGAGGATGATGTTAACCTTATTGCTTCAATTACTGGGGTTAAGGTTGTTAAGAAGGAGGCTTCTGAACTTGTTGGTGAGGGAGGTGATGTGTCTGTCGAGGGAGGTAATGTGCTTGAGGAGCCAGTTGTTAGTGGTGAGGGAGCTGGTGCCTCTTCTCCTCGTCTTGCTGCCGTTGTTCAAAAGTTAAACGAAATAAAGAAGAAACTTCCGGAGAAGCCTGTCAAGGCTTCTAAGACTTCGAAGAAGGTGAAGATTTCTCTTGCTAGTTCCTCCACTAAGGGAGGTGTTCATAAGGCTTCTTCTGGGACTCATGTTGAGAAAAGTGGTGATGGTGAGGCAGCTAAGTCCTCGGTTAAGGGTAAGTTGGGTGATACTTTGGAGGGAAAGCAATCTGCTGAATCAGGGAAGGGGCCGGTACAGGCTATTTTTGTCCCTAGTTGGAAGATTACTGTTTCAGACACCTTGAAGAGCGGTAGGGTGTGCCATGATCTTATCCGGAATGTTACTCTTCCTGCTGAGAAGGAGTTGCATTCGCAATTGTCTGATGAGGACAGCCTACCGTATCATTACCCAAGCTGCCCGTTTGATAACCTCCCTTCCTGACGGTCTCGAACGCTGGGCTAACTCGGTTAGTCAGAATGTTGATCTTACTGAAGCTTTGTCGAAGAAGGAGGCTGAGCTTAAGGAATCTTCTGATCTTTTAGCCACTCATCAAGCTAAGGTAAATGATCTTAAGGAGCAGCTCGCTTCTTCTTTAGCTAAAAGGAATGAGGAAGCTAGGAAGGTTGAGGTATATGCCGGGCAGCTGGCTGATTTTAGTAATCCGTTAGCTAAAGAGAGAGCTGAGTTTGGTGCTGAAAGGTTATTGTTTAGGAAGGAACGTGCTGCACATGAGGCAAGTGTTGAAGAGCTGAGGCAGCAAGTCAAGAGTTTGACCGTCGATAGGGAATGGTTGATTGGGTCCGGTGTTCGTCAGTTTGTGACTTTTCTTCTACACAGCCAGGAGTTCAACAAGCATCTTGCAGGCATTTATTCTAAGGCTATGGCTCATGGACGCTTTACAGGCCATGTTGCTGCTTCTAAGGCGATCGCTCGTGGGGAAGCTGTAGAGGAGCTTCCTTCCTACAAGCCTGATTCTTTAAATGACTTTGCTGCTGCTGTGAGGAAAATGGAGGCTCTTTCCTATCCGTATGTTGAGAGCTTGTCTCAGATGGTGAACCGCCCTATTGCTGAGCTGCAGGCTTTGGAGCCAGAGGGTCTGAACTTGGATCTTTGTATGCAGCTACTGCCTTCTCCCCCGCGAAACAGTCATTATTTGAATCTGGTGCTCAAGACCGGGAGCTAACCCTGCTAAAGAGGGTGAAAAGATCCAAGGTTCTGACCCTGCTACCACCTCCTCCGTTCCTGCTGATGTTCCCCCACCCTCATCTCCCAAGGGAGCTAGCTCCTCGCTCCTGAAGGTGGGGATGTTGACCTTGATGGCTTGTATGATGACCTTCCTTGAAGCGATGATATTTTCGATGTTGGCAGTAGTGGCTCAACGTTTTACTCTTTTTAACCTTCCTGTTTAGGAAGTGTTGTACTTTTCCCTTTATGGGTTACCTTCTGATGTAATGTGACTTAGGCTGCCCCCTTAGGGGTTTTAGGCCTTTTGGAATGTTTATTATGTTTTATGATTTTGTTGCATTTTTAATTTTTGTTGCTCCTTTTGTGCATTCCAATATTTTGTTTTGCTTTTGTAGGAGCACGCATAGCTTTATGGTTCCTTGTGGGAATTTTAGCCTTTTGTATTGTTAGTATAATGGTTGGTGTAGTTGTATTTTTTCTTCTTGTTCGTGATGTAGTGTACGAATATCTTATCTTTTTGAAATTTCTTTTCTAGATGAATTTTGGTTAAGTGCTGCAGTCACCTATTCTTCATTCTTCTATCAAAGAAACGATGCATTTTTTGTGTTCTATCTCTTTTCTAGTCCACACTTTTGTTTTTGTGGTATATTTACATAGGTATCGTTCTTTAATTTTCCTATGAAGCATTTGTTGTAAGGTGCTTACCCTTTTACATGGAGTTATTTCTTAAGTGTGTTAGATCCATGGAGTTGTATTGTTTTAGGTACTCACCCTTTATACGGGAAGGTATAGTGCCTTGTTTCCCGCTGAGCGATATGGCCTAGGAGCTCATCCCTTTTTCATGGGTAGATATAGTGTCGGATCCCATGGAGCTTGATTTGGAGGAGCTCTCCCTTAGGATAGAACAATAATTTTTTTAACAAAAGTAGCTGTTTGTGTTTTCATTAAAACTGATTACAGCCAAGTACAGATTCATTCAACCATTACAATGATCAATTCACACTATGAATTTTTTCAAGTGCTTCCCGTTCCAATGTCTCCGGACCTTCTTGCCTTGTGGGGTTTCCAGCTTATAGGAGCCTTCCTCAAATGCTTCTTTTATAACATATGGGCCTTCCCAATTTGGGCCCATTTTTCCAGTGTCTTCCATTTTCCTTGCTTCATTGTTCCTCAGGACGAGGTCTCCTGGCTTGAAGGTTTTTTTTGACTCTTTTGTTGTAGTAACCTTCTAGCCTTTTTTTGTATCCTGCTTCTCGAATTAGGGCAGCTTCTCTAGCCTCTTCCAGCAGGCCCAGGTTTAGCAGGATTTCTGTTTCGTTGGGCGCTTCTTGCCTTCTTGAGCTTCTTAGCGTTTGTACCTCAACCTCTGTTGGTATCACCGCTTCGGAGCCATACACCAGGCTATAAGGAGTTCTTTGGTGACTTGTTTTTTCCAACGTTCGGATAGCCCACAAGACACTGGGGAGCTCCTCCACCCAGTGTTTTCCATACCTTCCCAGCCTGGTCTTCAGCCCTTCTACGATACTTCTATTCATCCTTTCTACTTGCCCATCCGATCGTGGGTAACAAACGGAGCTTAATACTTGCTTGATTTGCAATTCTTGGCACCATGTGCTGAATGGTTTTTCTGCAAACTGTTTGCCGTTGTCAGTTACTATCTCCCCCGGTAGCAAAATCTACATACAATGTTCTCCCATACGAAATTTATCACATTTTCCCTGTGATTTTTGCCAATGGCTTTACCTCCGTAGTCCACCGCTACTAGGAGGAATTTGACCTGGCCGGCTGCTGTGGGGAATGGTCCTACGATGCCCATACCCCATTTGTAAAATGGCCATGCTGCCAAGATGGGGACTAAGTCATGCTTCGGACTTGTCTTTACCGGGGCGTGTAGCTGACATGATTCACATTTGTGGATGACTTCGACTGTGTCTTTGTGCATCGTGGGCCAGTAGTAGCCCATGTTCATTAGCTTCCCCACTATTGTTCTTACTCCGCATGTGTACCGCATATACCTTCATGCACCTCGTTGATCAAGTAGGTGCTTTGATTGGGACCGACACACCTTAGAAGTGGGGACATGTAGCCTTTCTTGTAAAGCTTCCCTTCCTCCACTACATATTGGTTAGCTTTTGCCTTGATTCTTATAGCCTCTGATTCTTCCTGGGGCAGCTTCCCTTCCTCAAGGTATTTTTTTATCGGGGTCATCCATGATTCTTGCTCTTCTTTGACTACATCATTGACCTCCTCTTCTTCCACTGTTTTCTTTTTGATTACTTCTACCAACCTTCTTCGTTAGGTGTGCAAAGGTTCGGGAAGCCAGCTTGCTCAAGGCATCGGCTTGCTTATTTCTAGTTCGAGACACTTGGGTTAACGAACAGGATTCAAAGCTTTCCATCAATGCTTTCACCTTCTCCTTGTACTGTATCATTGATGGCTCCCTTGCCGTGTATTCTCCTTTTACCTAGCTTGCCACTAGCTTTGAATCGATAAAGGCCTTAAGCTCTTTAACCCCCAATGCCTTTGCTATTATGAGGCCGGCTAACAATGCTTCATATTCCGCCTCATTGTTGGTGCAAGGAAAATCAAGACGTAGTGCATAAGTATATTCGGTTCCGTGAGGGTCCATTATGATGAGACCTGCCCCGGAACCTTCTATACTGGATGCTCCATCTGTGAATAACATCCACTTTCCTGCCACTATCGTATCACATTTTTCTTCCTCTACTTCATTAACCTCCTTGATTCTTGGCATTCCTGTTAAAAAATCAGCCAGCACTTGCCCCTTGTAGGCCTTCCTCGGTATGTACTCGATATTGTGCTCCCCCAACCCTACAGCCCACTTGGCCATCCTTCCTGAGTCGTCAGGCCTTTCCAGGATGGTTCTCAGCGGTTGATTCGTCAGCACTTGGATGGGGTGAGCTTGGAAATACCTTCTTAGCCTTTTTGCGATATGGACCAAGGCTAGGACCAGCTTCTCTATTGGAGAATAGTTAATTTCTGCCATTTTTAGGGCCTTGCTTACAAAGTATACCGGTATCTGCTTTCCTTCCCTTTCCACCAGAAGCACGGAGCTTATGGCTTCTTGACATGTGACAATATATTTTAGTGAAATGTTAGTGCTTGTTTCTCTTTGGTTATATTGACAGGGAAGGTGTTTTGTTAAACCTGAAGACAAGTAGACGGTAATTGTCTCGTCTTTTGATGGTGCTGCCATGGCAGATAATGAAGCGAGGAGCTCTTTAAGTGCTGAGAAGGCTTGTTCGGCCTCCTCCGTCCATTCGAAGCATTTCTTATTAGCACAGTTCTTCAACGTTCGGAAGAACGGGAGCGACCTTTCTGCCGACTTAGGGAGGAACAGTTTAAGGGCTGCGATCTTCCCGTTCAAGCTTTCGACTTCCTTCTTTGTTTTTGGTGATTTCATTTGTATGATAGCTTGAACCTTGTCTGGATTGGCCTTGATGTTTTGTTTCCCTACCACGTGACCGAGGAACCTCCCCTCCTCGTACCCAAATGAACATTTGCTTGGGTTCAACTTCATATTGATTTTGTTGAGGTTGTGGAATGTTTCCTTGATGTCTTGTAACATGTCTTCTTCACTCTTGCTTTTTATCACTAAGTCGTCAACGTATGCTTCCATGTTCCTTCCGATTTGCTCGGAGAAGGCTTTGTCGATGAGCCTTTGGTATGTGGCCCCGGCGTTTTTCAATCCAAAGGGCATTTTGGTATAACAAAAGATCCCTTGGTTGGTGTGAAATGCCGTTTTCTCTTCATCTTCTTTTGCCATTTTGATTTGGTAATACCCTTTATGAGCATCAAGGAAGCACTTGAACCTATACCCGGTGAGTGAATCTACTTTCCAATCTATCTCTGGTAGGGGGTAACAATCTTTGGGACATGACTTGTTCAAGTCCTTAAAATCAACACACATTCTCCACGATCCATCGGGCTTCTTCACCATCACAGGGTTAGCTAACCAGGATTGGTATTTTACCTCCCTTAAGATGTTAGCTTCAACCAGTTTTTCACCTCCCGACAGGCAGCTTGGCTTCGTTCGGGAGCTAGGCTTCTTTTCTTTTGAGTCACTGGTTTGTATGTTGGAGCAATGTTCAGTGAATGTTCAGCTACGTGCCTCGGTACTCCTATCATGTCATTTGGGCTCCAAGCGAGTACCCCCACATTTTCCCTCAGGAGTTGTTTTAACCTTTGTTTTGTAGCTTCTGGGGGGTGATTGTTTATTCTGATCTTTTGTTCTGGGAAGGAACTATTTATGCTTACCTCCTAGTCAGGACTGTCTTTGACTCGCTACCTTCCCCTGCTTCTATTTCCATCGATGCGACTGACAATGCCTCCTTTGTTTGGACCAGCGATGCTATGCCTTTATCGGTTGGGAATCTTGCCATGCCATGGACCGGGGAGACCACAACGTCGAAGGCAGCGAGGCCTGGCCTTCCTATCAGCATGTCATAATTGGAGGGGGAGCTGATTACTATGAATGTCAGCTCCTCCGTTCTTGCCAGGTCACCATCCCTGAGGCATAAGCTCAGGGTTAGCTTTCCCAGGGGTTGTACCTTTTCCCATGTGAAGCTTCTTAGGGTTGTATCTGTACTTTTCAATCGGGATCTTGTGTCGTCACTGAGTTGACTAAAGCATCTCTGGTACATAAAGTTTGATGTTGCCCCGGGGTCCATGTACACCCTGTTGATGACCTTCCCTTCCAATTCTGCCTCTACAATGATTGGAAGATCCGTTCTATCTCTAGACTTTGTTGGGGAGAAACATATGACCTCTTGGTTCCAAGGGGTGATTATCCTCCTTTTTCCTTCTTGGTTCTCTTCCCCCCACACCATGTTGACATTTGACTCTTTCTTGCTTTCTTTCTTCTCCTTGATTTCTTTTACCAGGTGAGTCAGCTCCCATGTCTTCACCGCCTCCCCGATCCTTTTCTTCACTTGATAGCAATCATTAGTTTGGTGTCCTGTGTCGTTATGAAAGGCGCAAAACTTGGTTGAATCTTTCTTGTTGGCTGGCTTTGCCAGGGGTCGAGGTGGCTTGAAGGAGTATTTGACCTCCTCTGTTGACAGGATTTCTTGGGGTGTCTTTGTGAGTAGGGTAAAGATATGTTTATATTTTTCTCTACCCGCCCGGGGGACCTTCTTTTATCTTCGAACCTTCTTCCCTCATCGGGTCTGAAGGGTTGTCTTTCGGGGAAGGACGGGAAGCGAGGTCTCTTAGACGAGGAAGGTTGATCTCTCCAGCTACCATGCTCTCTTTTCTTCGAGGCCTGTCTTTCTAAAGCCTCTTCTCCTTTGAGGAATGACTCCGCTCGCTCAAAGGCTTCCTCCATCGTTTGAGGATTGTTCTCGTGAAACCTTCTTAGCAGCTTCTTAGGCCTTATGACATTCATGAAGGCTGAGACCCTCATTTTTTCAGTTGCCCCACTATACATCAAACCTTCTCGTTTGAATCTTTCTACAAAGGTTCGAAGGTCTTCATGATTTTTTGTTGGATCTGATGCATGACCGTGGCATCCCTTGTACACTTCTTTCGTGGGGTAAAGTTTGACAGGAAACTTTTATACAAGTCGTCGAAGGAGGTGATGCTCCTGACCGGGAGCCCACAGAACCATAACCTTGCCGGGCCAATGAGAGTCTATATGAACATGTGGCAGCACTCTGCATTGTTCCATCTTTCTACTGTGGCGGCTCCTGTAAAGACTTGCAAATGATCCTCAGGGTCTTCCGTTCTGTCATACGTCTTGACGTTTGAGGGCATTTTTATCTTGGTTTGGAAGATATAGCTGGCTATTTCGTCGGAGAAGCATGACAATGAGCTTGGCTTGTAGGGCATGGAAGGAGTGTTATTAGTAGCTCCTGCTCCTCTTATGTCTTGGGCAACCGGCTGAGTTTGCAAGCTCTGCCAGGTTGGGTTGCCTAAGAGCTGCTGGCTCAACTGTGCTAGGAGCATAGCCATTTGGGGATTCTGAACATCATATGGCATGCAACCCGGTTGAAGACTGGTGAACAGCGACAAGCTCCTGGCCACAACTCTACTAGCCAGCGGTAAGGACCTGAATGCCTCTACAAAGGTCGTTTGCGGAGGAGGTGAGACTACCTGAGCCTGTTGAAGGAACTGCTCAACTGTGTACTCAGAATATCTTGGGGACGGTTGGTAAGGGGAGCCGGAGTGACCGCTCCCTTCCCTAAGTGTACCTACCGTAAGGAAACGCGTGTTAGGGCTCGGGGAAGCTCGAGTGATGCTGGGGGAAGTAGTGGTACACAAAGGAGGAGGCATGAGTGCAAGTGTAACCTCAGTCTCATCACAAGACAAGCGCAACCTCACTCCCTTGGTTTGTTCCTCACGTACGTAGCTATTCAGCAGTTCTCTCAGCTGTATGAAGTTATTTCTTACCCCTTCCGGTGTTATTTCCATGGTATTTACCGGAAATAGGACCTCGCTGGGTGAGGAAGGCCCAACACGTGTAGCAGGAGGTATTTGGAACAGTTGAGTACCTCGTGTAGTCGGTATGACATTTAGTCCGTCCGTGTTGTTAGGTGAGCTGCACATCCCCAGTGTGACAGGGGAGTCGGGCAGGGAAAAGGAACTACCGGAGACTTCTGTTTGGGAGATGATCCTTTCTGGCCATATCGAAAATGAGAACTTAGGAACAGGGCTTTACTACCACAATGGCTGTTCTAAGTAGCGCAACCCCATGGTGGGCGCCACTTGTTAAAACAACAAGGATATGGCAGGGAGGAAGGTCTAGTATCGACTCCGGGTGAAGCTCCTTGACTGGAATCTGCGGACAAAGAACACCGTTAGCCTTAACGCGAGAGGTGGCCTCCCGCGTTTGGACTCCGGCGTGAGAATCAGTGATTGATTCTTAAGAGTCTTAGCATAATGTAGTAAAGAGTTTTTAGAGTGAGAGAGTGAAGTGTGAATACCTTAGGCTGGCTCAAAGTTCCTCCTTTTATAGACCAAGTGATCTGCCCAAGGAAGTCCTCTCGCCAGCTGTCGCCTTCCCCATCGGGTAAGCATCTTCTTTACTGTTGTTTGCTTACAGGAAAGGCCTTGCCTTTTATGGTAACTGCACAGGTTTGTGTGTCTCGAGGTATTTGCTTGTGCTTTTGGTAAAAGGTCAAGTCAGTTTGACCTTTGTCATACTATTCCCGAGGTGCTACAGTAACGGCAGTTCTCTCATGCTGGTTCAGCTCCTGCTCGGGAGCTAGTTGCCTTACTTGTTCTAGCCTTGCTTTTATTTATGTTTAGTTGGTTATTGTTTACTTGAGCTTCTCGACTTGTCCTTACGTTGTTAGTTAGGGACTTGGTATACATACGTCATCAGTTTCTAATAAAATTCGCCTTAGAAAAACATATAAACTAGCATCATTCTGAGATTGGAATAAAGTGAAAAGTTGCAAGTTGAGAAAGAGTAGGGAGGTAGCGAACTACTTGTCATAATAAGTGGAAGAGAAAAAGCATTAGTCAATCAGAAAAAGAGGAAACACCCTTTAACGGCTTCCTGTTTGTATTATAAAAATAAACTAGAAACCATAATAGATTGTGTCGTGTCGGGTGTCTTAGATCCCCATAATTATTCTTATAATATACTTTTTTCAAAGAGGTTGTGCACTACTTAATCTAATAGGTTCATCTGTATATTACTTTCTTTTACCACGCTTAGAGTACATATGATATGGGACACTAACCCACTGCCACCTTAACCATTTTTATACAATAGTCTCTCAACCGTCCCCTAGCATCACTGGAGGAGAGGGGGTTGGGGGTGGGGGATTTCTATTTTGCCTTCGCCACTGTAATAGCGAGCAACAACAGGTGTCTTTGGCGGGCCCTTTGTCTTTGACCGTTTCATAACGGTAACTTTATAAAAAAATATTCTAATTATTTAATTTCTAATCTATATATACATACATACTCTTATTTTATTTCATTCTAAACCTCCTCGTGCTCTCAAACTTTTTACACTCTCAACCTCTTTAGACTCTCAATCTCTATATTTTCAATGGTACATCGTGGGACCGAGGCTGAGGATATCGCGTTAATCATAAGTTGGGTGGATACGGTCGATTTAGGATTCCCTTCAGATTCGTCTCAATGTTGGAGTAGGATTAGGACTACATTCCACAAACATGTGGGTGAGAATTTCCATGGAAGCGAACAAATTTTAGGAAGGTTTATGCAACTACGCATAAAGTGTGCAAAATTTGAGAGGTGTTACGTCACTGCATTGAACCGCACGGAGAGGGTAGCCAAGAATGAAGCGCTTGCCGTGGCATGTACTGAGTTCGAAACACTGTACGAAAGGCCGTTTGATCATGTTGCGTCTTGGAGGATTTTGCAAGACCAGATTGGGAGGCTTGCCGCGGCACGTCCTTAGATTATGTTTGCTATCATTTTATCTATGTGTTATGCTTTTTTTTAAAGTTATTTAAATGTTATGTTTTTTAATTTTTAAGTTTATTTAAATGCTATGTTTTTTTTTTGTTTTTAAGTTATTTAAATGATATGTTTTTTTAAGTTATTTAAATGTTATGTTTTTTTAAGTTATTTAAATCTATGATTTTTATTTTAAATCTATTTAAATGTTATGATTGTTTTTCATTTATTTAAATGCTTTGTTTTTTATTTTTATTTGTTTAAATGTTATTAAAAAAGATACGTAATGATTGAGGGGCTTTCATTACATACTGTGAGGTTTATTAGAAGGAGGCAATGAAGCCCCATAATTGACGTGACACACATGTGACGCTGAGGAGTCGCAATAGAGCCCCTAAGTGCTCCAAACCATACCATATATATAACCTTAAAGTTTAAGATCTAGGGCCTAGGTGTAGGGTGTCACCTTTCTATTCTTTGTGTTAGTGAGGAGTAATAGGACTCCATCTTTGATGTTAAGGTTTATCGTTTTCTATCATTTCAGTTTCGTTATGCTTTATCTTTCCTAGGTTGTGTATTGATTTTTCCCCGGTTTGTGTTTTCTTTAATTTGGTTTATGGGATGTTGCCATTTGTGCCCTTTTCACATTGGTTCCAGAGTGTAGTGTTTCTCATCGCCGGCTGGCGATAGGTGAATAATTTTGGTATTTTTTTAATTAAATAACGGTCATTTGAGCGTTCAAACCATTCCCAACATTCAAATTCATTCAAACCCAATCTGTAACTTTTTGCCGATTTACCAACCCGATCTGCCTTAGGCGGTGTTCCGATCGGGTAGGGTACCCAATAAGCAAACCCAAGAACGCCCAGGGCGGCCTAAGATGCAAAGTATAAAACTTGCTAGTTATGATATGAATTGCGTTGCACATGTTTTTTTATTGGGTTATTTCACCAAAACAAGATTTATCGCTGTTGTACTTTATGCGTAACTAGTAGGGTGCCCGCGCGATGCGGCGGGGGTGACACTTTGCATTGCGACACTCGTTTCTGATAGTTGTCTTATTCTTGTAATACTTTCGGTAGCATTATTGTGGTGGATACATGTCATAAGTATTACATATGTCTAGTAATTATTAAATTTTAAATTTAAAGTATGAAGTACTTCAAGAAACCGTTGATCTAATAAAGTAACACACGAATAAAAAAAATTAGTCTTAAACATCAATCAAAGTTATATAAAGTAGAACACAAAAAAGGAAATATAAGTCTTAAACATAAAAGTTGATAAACATCTCAAGGATATCATCTATATTGTCACGCCACCATTTGTCATCATTGAGATTAACGTCCTTTGGAATTTCTTGTATATCTTCCTGTTTGATTGTTACATCCTTTGGAGGATGAACTTCTTCTTTGTTCTCCTCTTTAACTGATACACAGTAGTGTAGTGTAGTTGGAGCAGTTTGGGGAACTTAAAAAAATGTTAAGTATTTTCGTTACATATTTTTATGTTTTTGGATAGAAAGGTAGATAGCTGACACATCTTCCATTTTGCTCTCTGTCTTATCGATAACAAATTCTTAATCAACCTGTCTTGTTTAAATTGGTATGTTCATCTTGCAACTGAATTAGAAATATCAAATATTTTAATAACATTTATATAAAAGTAAAAAAAAAACGTATATGCATTGCTTTGATTTACCAAACAGACCTTAGAAAACTTCAATCTCACATGCTTGGTCTTTCCAAACAATTAGTTCGGAATTGGATCCATTTTTTGCTTTGTTTAGCAATAGACATAAATGTGCAATTATTATTATTATTAATTATTATTATTATTATTATAGGATAACTTTAGTAGTGCATTAGAGTTTAATTTTAATAAGTTTGTACTTCCCTCATGGTTTTCTATGAGATTTGGCACCCTATTAGTTAGGAAATTTGTTGTGTTTTGAAAATATATTATGTTTAGATTATGGAGTTTTTCCTAAAAGTTTGTTGGTGGAAAACTTATTTACCGAACTTCTAAAAAAACTTTTTTATAAAAAAGGTTTTATGAAAACTAAAAGGCTTCTAGAAACATTTTTTTTAAAAAGTTTTATGAAAACTAAAATTCCATTTATATGTAAAACATTGAATATGGTATTTTACATATAAAGTTTTTTTTGAATTAGATTTTTAAGACGAATAGACTAGCTTTTATATAGTTTTTTTAATTAGATATTTAAGACGGATAAAAAGATATGGTTATTAAAAGGTCTGGAGAAGCTTCATTGAACGTAGATTTAATTACATATTTTAGCCACCAACCACAACGAAATATAAAGCTATTTTTGTTGCGTTTAATTTAATTTAGTTTATAGTTATTTCACTTGTAGGAGACATGTCTCTCATAAGACAAGTTTTCGTCTCTTATTCATTCATGTTGCTTATGATATAAATTACAAAAAGTGAGCTTGTTTGATGTCAAATTACTACCTGCTAATCCATGTAAGTGTGTGTACCCTTCCAAGTAAATACACAAACATACAGAATACTACGCAAGCTCACATCAAAACCGTATATGCAAGGTTTCGAAATTTCATCTTGTCGCTGGAACAAATTGGTGAACAATCTTAATCAAATGAAAATTAGAGTGAAAAGGGTTGGAAGATTATTAAATTGATAATAATACAACAACGTAGAGCGTCTTGAGCATTTGAAATGTGATGAAACACATTGCTTTAATCACTAGTACACTAATGCATCATCTACTTGTACATTTTAATCCGCACGATAATACTGGCCAAGACAACTTTGAAACATCGACAAAAATGAGTAGGTCATCACGGTACCTTTGGATTTTTTTAAAACATTATAGTTTATAAGATATGACAAGAATACGTAAAAGAATTATAAGTTTGTTGTGGAGGGGGGAAATGTAACTAATTATCCATAGTTTTGTTAAAATAAAGGGATTTAAGTGTAATAATACGAAGGACTAAAATATAATTAGTGTTTAAAAGACCATTTTACCCTCATTTTAGGGGTGTTTTTTATAAATAAAGAGGGAAAAAGTTCTTATTTTTTGGGTATCTTAAAATACCCCTACCTCATGCATTATAATATAGTGTAGATATAAATCATTTTTACTCCCATCATCTTAACCTTTTAGTAATTTGTGTTAATTTTATTTCACAAGAAATACTAACTTATAATATTATTTCACCAATAACATTTTTATAAGAATTCAACTACTTACCACACCCTAAAACTAGTACTTCTTCTATTCTCTCACCTCTTAGACCACCCGTAGAAGTCACGTGGTTGGCCAGACCACGCGCCACCACGAGGGAAACACCACCCTCTTTTGCGTGGTTGGGTGAATTTGGTTCCCACTCGTGCTTGAGACAACACGGTGCTTTTTGTGAAAAACAATAAAACTAGCCGTTTGGCTTGCCATTGAACGTGAGTTTTATTTATTTTTTCACCTTAAACCCCTTATAAATAACCCAATAATCCCCATACATTCCATAATTTATCATTCCCATTCCAAAATTCGTATTCCCCACTATCTCAAAACCAAAAAAAGTATAGATTATTCCTCGCATCCTCAAGTAGTGAAGATAGCACATCCCCATATTCTTATGATATCTCGGAGGCTACTACAAGTGCGGTTCAACTCATGGTAGAGTTAATGCAACACGTTCGTCAACCTCCACGTCCGATTACTAGAGGAAAATAAATTGAACGGGACCGTAAGGTTACAAACGAGTTGTTAATTCGTGATTATTTTTGTGATCAACCTGTCTATTGTCCTTGCGAATTTAGGCGTCGTTTTTGAACGACTAAACAATTATTTTTACGTATTACCAATGATTTGGAAGCGAAATATGATCACTTCAAAAAAAGACCTGACGCAAGAGGAAAGTTGGGATTCATGACAATACACAAGTATATATCTGCCCTACGTGGGCTAGCATATGGTACGACAAGCGACGTGTGGGACGAGTACCTAAAAATGGCGGATAACACAACAAGAGATGCTATAGCAAATTTTGCTTATTTTTTTATTAATAATTTTTGGATGATTTTTCAAGAAGTATTTATATGTGTTCGCATTTAATCTTTAAAAAAGGTGTCATTAAGCTATACGAGGAACAATATTTAAGAAAGCTGACATGAAAAGATGTACAACATATATATGATGTACATAAGGATGTACACGGTTTACCCAACATGATTGGTGCCATTGACTACATGCACAGGGTTGGAAAAATTGCCCAACAGCTTAGAGAGGTTCACATACTCATGGTGACCAAAAAGGACATCGCAAATCCTTTAAGCCGTTGTGTCGTACGATCTATGGATTTGGCATGCATTTTATGGTGTTCCTAGTTCAAACAATGACATCAACGTTTTTAGCAGTTACCTGTCATTAAGGATCACATAGCAGGTAACGTAATTGTCGCTTCTTTTGGGCAAACGGAAATGAGTAACCACACGACTACTTTTTTGCTAATGGTATATATCCAGAGTAAACGCTTGTTGTAAAATTTTTTAAGGACCCAATTGACAATAGGAAAGCCCATTTTAAAAAGGTTCAAGAATCAACTATAAAAGATATCGAAAGGGTATTTGGTGTTCTACAACAAATGTGGCATTTTGTGAGGATCCTTGTTGACTTTGACACAAGTATAAAGTTAGAAATGCTTTGTAATGTTGTCTTATATTTCACAATATGATTTTGGATGATGAGAACACAATGATTTGTCAAGATTATGATTCACCATTGGTAGAAGCCGAACAACCTGGTGCAACTATGGAAGAAAGGATTCAAAATTCCGTATATATGCGTAGTTCCCAAGCACACCAAGCTCTAATGGCGGGTTTGGTCCAGCACGCTTGGATGAGATGATGGAACGATGAAGACTACAAAGACGCTGAAGATAACGAAGATGAATAATTTTATTTGTATAATTTCTATATTTTTATAGTTTCTAATTTTTTTAAATGTAGTCTTTTTAGTTAGTTTATTTATGTTTTATCAATTATTGACTAATTACAAAAATAAAAATAATTAAAAAATATAACTAAATAATCATTAGGTAATCATTACGTAATTAATGAGGAAGGGGTGAACCACTACACCATTTCACCTAATGAAATGACTAAGATGACATGGAGGACACGTGGCAAAAAAAGGGCATTTCACATGCTCTTTCACTACTCATGGTCTACTATTCGGTGTGGAGGGGCAAGAAGCGCCATGTGACAGTCACGACAGCAGGGGACGTTTTAAAAAAAAGCACTAGGTGTAAAGGCTTGAACCTGGTGTTTTAGAAAAATAATACAAATAACCCGCCAAACCAAACCAAAACAATATCAACCAACCACACATCACCACATCATCCACAACCTTGCCCCACGCTATTGAGAATCTCCATGCCATAAACCCTACGCCACATCTAGCCCCCACACAGTTCGGTCTTACTATAAAAACAAAATAGTACGTTTGTTGTTTACCAATTTACTCCAAATAAAATAAACCAATAAGGGTGTACAGGGAGTCACCCGGGAAGGCAAACAGTGACAAGTTACTGGGCGGGATCGTTTATGGAGTAGCGGGTGTGACGATCTTAAAGTCATGAAAAAGGCCTTGAGTGATTTCCAATCAAAATATCCGAATGATTTTCAGCATGTTGGGGCATGGAAAGTGGTTAGAAAACATAACAAATGGACCCAAGGACAATTGTTGGGTGAAGAAAGTAGTTGTTCGGGCAACAAAAAGAAAGTCATCCGATTTGAGTAACTACCAGACGGGTACACCTGGAACTGAATTCACTAGTTATATACCCGACATAAACGAAGACCCCACACCAACAAGATCACAAAGAAAAGATAATAGAGTTGGCACAACGTCTAAATGCTCAACTAGGTTGGCCGAGAAGTTCGAAGAGTACACAATTAGGATAAAAGCAAAATTGTTGGAGTTTGTGGAAAATAGAAAGAAATGAGAGGAAGACACTACAACGTTAGTTGCGGAACAACGTGAGGAGATGAGAAAACTTATACATGATCGGATATCAATACATATAATCGGCCACACGACAATATTCTTCTGGAGATGTTGCCATTTACTCTAGTTCGAAAACGCGAGATAACGAAAAAATATAACTGGCCATGTAATTTCTAATTTCTAGTTATGTTTTATGTTTTAATTTTCCTAGTTTTAAACTAGTGTAATATCTTTTTCTAATTTAATGTAACTAGAATTAAGCACCCTCTCGTGTTGCGGCTGGGGCCTAAAACTATGCCAAATAACTCAATGCCACACCGCTGGAAGCGACCACTAAAACGGAAGTTGCGGCATGTTAATGCGAAGAAGTAAGACTGAAATATATAACATATAAAAACAACTATGTCGATTTAGGACCCACGCGTTGCGACGAACTTGTTAAATGGAAAAAATAGACGTCAAAACGTTGAACCACACACGCAAGTTGCGCCTTATTAACTCGCAAAATAATGTAGAAAAGAATAAGTAAGTTGATTTAGGATCCACCTTTTGCGGGGAACTTGCCAAAAGGGGAAAACTACACGTTGCACCATACCTGTCAAATGTGAAAAAATCACCAAAAAACGTTGAACCACACACGCACGTTGCAACGTATTAACTCTCAAAATTTAGAATGAAACGTAAAACGAAAAACTTGCGAAAGGTAAAAAGTATGGGGAACCAAAGTTGTAAGTAAATTTTTTTTGGATTAAATTACAAAAAAATGAAAAGTTTTGGGTTAAAAGTAAACAAATTAAAAGTGTTAAAAATACAAAACATGAAAACTTTTGGGGTAAAAGTAAAAAATCACAATTTTTTTTTGAAAATCCCCCAATGCATAGAGTACAACAACACAAAGCAACAATATGTTGCTAATTTATATTATGGAAATTTTATTTAGTTTAAAATATGTTTTAATTGTTATGTATAGTTTTTAGAAGAAAAAAAGTGACATGAACTACACAATGGGTGAAACACCCTTTATATTTAAGTGTAAAATAAAAAGTAAAAAGAAGAGTTAAAATGACATATTAGAATTGACCAGGGTAAAAAGAGAGTATCCTTTACACCCTAAATAAAGAACGCCATCACATTAACATTTCTTGTATGATGCCACATTTATTGATTGTATGGGCCACATGTAAATTTGATTACTATTGACTTGATTTGGCTAAATGATGATGCTTTTAATGCTCGTGTTCCCAAAGATAGATGCTCTTCATCCACCATTCATAAATCCAATCATGTCTCTCAATTTATCACTTACATTTCATTCCCCACCTTTTTATGTCCAACGTCATTTTAGGTTGGGTTTTTTTTTACGGTGAGTTTTTTTTAATCCATGTTGTCTGTAAGACTTGAATTTAATTGAAAGGTTTTGTCATTGTTAATAGACTACCATCCCATTAGTCATTTTTAGATTGGTTAATAGTAACTCCTCTAAGGGTATGTTTTGCAAAAGTAGCTGGTGGCTGTTGGCTGAAGCTGGATGCTGAAAGCTGGTAGCTGTTGCTGGTAGTTGGTAGCTGTAACTTTTTAGAATATTTAGGTGTTTGGCAGAGTAGCTGAAGCTTTTAATAAAATGTATAAAATTACCAAAATGGTCATTAATAAGTTGGTACATTAAAAAGTTTATTATCTTTAGAGGTTAAACTAGTCATTTTTTTTCCTAAAAGCTTGTAGCTCCTTCTAAATGCTACTAGTAGTAGCGTTTAACCAAAAACTTAAGCTTCTAACCTAAAAGCTTCAAGCTCCTTCAACCAAACAAGACTTCTTATTGATTAGGAACTTTTTCTTAAAAGCTTAAAGCAAGAAGTTTCTAAAAGCTCCTAAAAGCTTCTTGCCAAACATACCCTAATTCTGCCAATAGCCTTTTAACTTCATGATTAAAAAACAATATTTAAGAAATTAAAGATTATCTTTTTACCACTGTTATTGTAAAGTACGATACTGTATCAGTATTGTGACCAAACTTTGCGACAAAAATCAATAGGAAATTTAGATATTGATTTTGGTCGCAAATAGTGGCAACAATTTTCGTCTCAAAACAACCGCAAAATTTGCAATCATTAGATTTCGGTTGCAAATTACCTTCGCTAAAAATAGAAAATGACATATTAAAATGTCACACCCCGATTTCCACGTAGGTTCCCGGTGGGCCCGAGGAGCATATTCGTGATGGCTGGATAACAGTTATCACAATATAATAATAATACGCAGCAAAAGTATTGGAGTAAAAGTATTGTATTCATTAAAGCTTGAGTATATAAAAGTATTACAAGTGTTCGATACAAGCCCACAGGCTGGATCTAATAAACAGAGCTTTAAACATCATAAGCCTTAAGCATAAAGGTTGCAAATTCCATAGACTTCATTCTAGCCGACCCAGATTCCCAGTTATAATGAGGTTCGGTACCCGCGGTTCAATCTTTTGAAAATACGTTAGCTTTCGCTGGTAAATACAATTAACTGACTCATTTTGAAAATATTTCAAAAGCTCATTTAGGTGCACAAAGCACGAAAAATCTTTTATCAATAACTTGGGATAATTCAGATGATCTTGTATACAGTTTTACATGTTGATAATACATATGGGGCCCAGTATAAAAACCGAGACATGATCAACCGACACACCACTTCTGAACTCCCAAGGAGCAGATAAAATAATAATTTTGCATCTGACGGGTGTATGCCTACACCTCGTGCTTAGGTCGTGGCCATTAGCAATTTAATGAGCCTAAGGATATTCCAGACACGGTCGAGTTAACCCCCAATGTTTAAGTTATCAGACAATACAGATTAAAACGGGTTATTAGATTTTGTTAAGTCACAATCCAACAACATGATCCCATACTCGACCAAGCAGTAATAATTTACCGTATCCCAAGCCCGTATAGGGAAAATAGGTTAAGAGTCTTTACCTTTTTGCTAGCTTCCAATCAATACGATTTTAATTAAGCAAAAAGCCGCAAGTCTAAGTATTATTGACCCAAGTCTGATTATCTGGGGTACTATAGTCTGGAATGAACAGATTTATTATCTGTTAGAATATATACAGGTCAATGGTAGTCCCTTTAGATATGACCCGATACTTAAGAATAGGTTCGCTAGATTAAGCGTATACCGATTAGAATGTGGTTTAAACCCAACAAGTACTAGGACTTGTATAATATGGGTAAACAAAGTACATTCTTGATTTTAAGTGAAAATGATAAGGTTAAAACCGTTTCGGTAATCTTATGTAAATGGGCTACATAAGCCTAACCGTGCGCACATAAGCGATATCGGGTAACCGCATGAGTCATGAGCAAGTTCCATATGCCAATACTGACACGCCTCCGATTTCCACGTGTAACCCGGTGGGCCCGGATGGAGAGTATCGTGACGTATGTTGATGTCATCATAACCAAGCAACACAAAATAACACAACGGAAGTCTTGGATTTAAAATATTATTACAAGCCGAAAGGTTTAAAGTTCAAATACAATGGCTCGTAATGAAAATCCACAAGTGGATAAAAATGTACAAAAGATGATTAACAGACTTGGCACATCTAAGGATTTGCAAGATCCTCTTATGTTGCTTCTGAGCAGCTTCCTGATTATTTACGTATTTGTACCTGTAGTTTAATTATTTTGAAAATACGTCAGTTAGTTTTCACTGGTAAATACACTCAACCGACTCATTTTGAAAACATTTCGAAATCATTTTTATGTACACATTGGTACATATGTTTTATAAATAACTTGGGACAAACTATAGCTCATGTTATCAGTTTTACATAACTTGACGTACATACGGGGACCAGAAACTATGCCGGTTCATGATTAACCGACACACCACCTATTACCTTATTGGGAAAACCTCCAATGGGTTGTAAATTATAATTTATTCCTTTATTAGGAACACCCGTATTAGGCATAAATCGTTTATTTAAACCGTTTTGCATCTGTCAGGTGTACGCCTACACTCCGTGCTTAGGTCATGGCCATTTGCAATTAAATGAGTCAAGGATATCCAGGACACGGTCGCATTAACCCCCAATGTTTTGTTCAAGCAATACGAATTAAAACGGGTTATTTGAAATTCCCGACACATAGGTCTTCGAATCCCATACCCGACCATGCGGTAAATATTTTACCGTATCCCAAGCCCGTATAGGGGAAAATAGGTTAAGAGTATTTACCTGAGCTTAGCAAGTCCTTTTAAATAAGAAATATAATAAGCACAGCCGTATCCAACTAATTAAGCGTAGGTACAATTTACCTGAAGGCCCTAGTCTGGAATGATGGTATAAATAACCAATTAGAATGCTAGCGGATCTTATTTAAGTCATTGACTTGGATCGACTAGTTTAAAATATTAAGAACGGTACGATACGCTTGATTAAGCGGTGACCTGAACAGAATGTAGTTTAAACCCAACAAGTACTAAGACTTGTTAAATATGGGTAAACTATTAACATTCTGGAATTTGAGATAAAGATGATAAGGTTAAACCCGTTTCGGTTAAACTACGTAAACTAGTCTCGTAGGCTTAACTGTACGTATATAAGCGATACTGGGTAACCAAATGAGTCATGAAAGAGTTCCATACGCCAATATACTTTAAACAAGTTTCAATATCAGTAGGACATCAACTTGTATGTCCGTTATAGTTTTAAAATCAACAATGCCTCACAAGGGCGTTTTGGTCATTTTACGATTCATAAAAAGAAGTTGGTGAATAATCTGATGTTATGGTTATACATTATTTATAAAAATAGTTACTTTATGATGTTATATCAGTAGGGTATCAAATATATGTGTGGTTTATAATTAAAGACCAAACTATGCCTCGAAAAGGCATTTTGGTCATTTAACACATAGATTTGAAGACTTATTTGGAAATCTCAGTTTATAGCTTGCACCTGCTGTAAAAATATTTAAGTAAGTTTTAAAATCAGTAGATAACAATTCTTGATGCTTAGACATGGTTTTAACCCATACTATGCGTCGAAAAGGCGATAAAGTCGCTAAATGACGATTTGAATCGATGTTTAAGGAAAGTTACTGTTTTGATCAGGTCTATACGACCAAAATAATTTATTTAATATATAAAGTCAGTAGGTAAAAGGTTTGGTTGAGAAAATATCTCTAAAACTTATTTTATGCATCGTAAGGGCATTATCGTCATGTATCGACACCATGCAAGAACCTTTACATAAACTCAGTTCATAAACTGATTTAATATCCCAAATAATCCTAAATATATTATAATATCAGTTGGTAAAGTATTTTATTGTAGGAGTTACGTTTAAAATAATTCATTTGCCGAAATTGGTATTTCGGTCCTTTAAAAGCTTGATTTGCGATATTTAGGAAAAACGCAGATTATGACCAATTTAATGACATGCATGTAAGTCAAACAAGTCATCATAACAGTAGGTAACTTGTTTGTATGGTCGTTTTTGGTTTAAATCTCATTTTACGCAACAAGGGCGAAGTAGTTATATTTAGCATATTGATGAAACTTGCGCATAACTCGGAATATGATTATGATCATGTAGTATGACCTCAGAGGGTTATACCATCAAATAAGGATCATAATGCAACTTAGAATCAGCCTTGAAAGACTCTAAATCGGGTCAGAACTGAAAGTCAAAGCAGAAGTCAAACTTTGCGACTTTCGGTTGCAAACCGACCTTAGACCTGGATTGACGAGCCGAACATGCTCCTACATGTTCTTGTAATTATTACCAAGTTATTAGAATGATAAAACAAATTTTATGACATGCATGTTACTAGTTATGCATTTATTATCAAATCTGACCCAGTTTGACTTTTTATGAATAAGTTTCACTCGTCAACCCGTCATGCAAACGTGGTAACTAGGAGGTGCCATCTTGGGGGATTAATACCTACCTCATTATGGTCACGTAGACATGTTTGAATCGATCCATGGCTGGACTATAGAGATTTAAGCTCAAAGTCAAAGTACTTTTAGGACGAACTTGACTTTTAGCTCAAATGGATGATGAACTGAAAAAGGAGGATTAAGAACACTGACAAAATGTCCTAGCACGAAATTAGAGTGGAATTTGAATATCCTTTAAGCTCTGGAACTTGCAATGAATTGATAAAGTGAATTTCAAGAACATGCAAGTCCTTTGGTGGATGAATCAAGCTTCAATTTATGGAGTAGGAGGTTGATGAGAATCAAGACAAGTGTTGGACATGCATCCTAGAGGTGAACAAGCGTCTTATGAGGTGTCCAAT
The DNA here is from genome assembly GCA_947069175.1 of Scalesia atractyloides. Lineage (NCBI taxonomy): Eukaryota > Viridiplantae > Streptophyta > Magnoliopsida > Asterales > Asteraceae > Scalesia > Scalesia atractyloides. The sequence continues at coordinate 90,677,435 of CAMTDV010000017.1, forward strand.
ACCATACACGAGACCATGGTTTTGAAATCTAGGTGCTGAAGTGGTTTAAGTGGTGGCCAAGGCTGCAGGCTGCAGCTGGCATGCAGAATTCTGCGAAACGCATGCCATCACACCACGCGAGGGAAAAACATGTTCCCGTGCGACACGCGTGGGTGACCATTTCTCAAAATTTTCAATTTTGGTCCCTGGACTTTGTTTCGTCGCGTTTGGTCACCCGTAACCCCTTTCAACCTAATTTTTAGGCTTAATAAGGTGTTAAGTCATAAGTGACTTGAATTTTGTCCGGAAATATCACGGATGTCGGTTTGTTCAGTGGTACGGTTGCGCGTTTCACAAAATGCGTAAAACGCTTTAACGAACACGAAAACGATCGAAATTTCGCAACGGAGGGCATCTTCACATCCTTATCAATAAAACACAAGATTTTTTGTATATACATATTTGGATGTGTATTAAAGTCTGTATTCAAAATACGATAATCAGAAAGTTTCCTCAGTTTGTCAGGAATAGCCCCTGGAACTTCCAAACTTGCGTGAAACGTTATAATTAGTGCATAAAGTTATCTTAGGCCCATATTAGGCACACACAAGAGTATGACTAACATCATAAGACTCTCGGTTCGTTAAAAGGTCACTCAAAGGCTTAGTTTTAGCATGTTGACACTTTTAGTCCCTTAACTATTAAATTATCGTTCAAAGGTTATAAAATAACGTACGACGCATTTTGTCCCTCTCGTTTTAGCACGTGGCATATGAGTATTAGCGGGACACGTGTTGGAATTTTATAGGACGGGTTTTTACGCGGTGTTACATCCACTTTAAACAAGTTATAATATAAGTAGGATATCAACTTGTATGCCCGTTAAGGTTTTAAAATCAAACTATGCCACAAGGGCGTTTTGGTCATTTAGCAACGTATAAAAGGAACTTGCATATAATCTGATGTTACAATCATAAACATTCTGTGAAAACACTTTATTTATGATATAATATCATTAGGATATCATACATATGTGTGTTTTATAGTTTAAGACCAAATTATGCTCCGTAGGGGCATTTTGGTCTTTTCACACATAGTTTCGGAAGCTTATTTGGGATTCTGAGTTTATAAAAAGTACCTATTGTGAAAAAAATTTAAATGAGTTATAATATCAGTAGGTAACAAGTCTTGGTTGGTAGATATGGTTTAAAACCATACTACGCGTCGAAAAGGCGTTAAAGTCGTTAAATGATAATATTTGCGATGTTTCATGAAAACTGGTGTTATGACCAGGTTTATATGATTAGGATATGTTATTCAGTATAATATATCAGTATGTAAAAGGTTTTGTATCACATTCATAGTTAAAAATCCATTTAAGTGCCAAAAGGGCGTTATCGTCATTTAAGGACATAATACAAGAACTCGTACGTAAACTCATTTTATGAACTGACTTGATATCCCAAAATATCCTATTATGATATTACATTAGTAGTTGGTATGAAAAATTATGTTTAAAACCGTTCTCTGCGCCGAAAGGGCATTTCGGTCACTTTAAAGCATCATTTGCGATATTCTTCCAAAATTCAGTTTATGATCAGATTTGTAACATAAAAATATGTAAACATGTTAACATATCAGTACCTAATTCATTTGAAAGTTCGTTGGTGATTAAAACCTCATTTTTAATAAAAAGGGCATAATAGTTAAAGTAAGACATATTTACGGAAACTTGCATAAAACTCAGATTACTATTACGATCATGTAATATAACCTTGGGGGGTTATGCTACATCATATTAAGATCATAACGGGACTGTAAATCAGTAGCATACTAATCTAATTTGGTTTATAATCAAAAGTCAAAGCAAAAGTCAAACTTTGCGACTTTCGGTTGCGAACCGACAATAAAACTGGAATTGACGAGCCAAATATGTTTACACATGTTATAATAATTATTACCAAGTTGTTTATGTATTAAACGTATTTTAGAACATTTCTAAACTCAGATTATAAATATTTTAAAATCTGCCCCTTTGACTTTTTAAAACATTAATAAGTTGACTCGTCAATTGACCAAGCAAACGTGATTCTTAGGAGGTGCCCTTTTAAAGGATTAACACATACCAAATTATGATCATGTAGCCATGCTCGGATCGAGCATTGGCTTGACCATAATGGTTATAACTGAAAGTCAAAGTGTTTATCGAAAACAATTGACTTTCGGCTTTAAAAGGCTACAAAATGAACTAGCCACGAGAGAAACACTTACAAGTGGTCCTAAGGACTGAATAGAACTCAATGGAATGCTCCCAATTGCTCAGGAACTTTCCAATATGAGAGATTGAGATTAAGAAGAAAGGTGCAAGTTTGAACAATGAAATCCATCACCTATTTATAGTGCTTGGAGGATTTCTAAGATCATGCTAGGTGTTTGGAGCCTCTTAGGATGTTAACAAGTGTTAATGAAGTGTCAAGACCAGAGAGAATGGTGGCAAAGCATGCTAGGTGTCATGTTATGAGGCTATGCTTGATGAACAAGCATGTTTTTGTCTGCAGACCTGCTTACGGACCGTAAAGGTCCTTCCATACGGTCAAGGACCCTAGTCAGCAAACCAAACTTTCATTTATTGGCAGCTTTGGCCCCTGGACTTGTTTCATTGCGTTTTGTCACCCGTAACCCCTTTTAACCTAATTTCTAGGCTTAATAAAGGTGTTAAGGCATATGTGACTTGGATTTGTTGAATATCATGGATGTCGTAGGGGCGGACCTAGTGCTTGGTAAGGGGCAACGACCGCTACCGCTTGGCGCTTCGGCGGTAGTATAAAATTAGTGTAAATTTTGAAAAATTTGACCTTTTTTCGATTTCGTTACCGCTTTTTTATAAAACTTTACCGCTACGAACGAATCCTAGATCCGCCACTGGATGTCGGTTCGTTCGGTTGTATGGTTACGCGTTTCGCAAAAATGCGTAAAATGCTTTAACGAACACGAAAATGATCCAAATTGCGCAACGATTGACATACTTGTATTCTCATCAATAAAATACAAGATTTCATTGAAGGCAAAGTATTTGGATTTATATATGGGGTCCGTATCCAAAATACGAGAATCGACAGACTTACGCAGATTGCCGGAATTAGTCCCTGAACTTATAAACTCTCGTATTTTAACATTTAATGGCATAAAGCCATAAATGATTAATATTAGGCATTCCCGGAAGTATAATCGAATATCATAAAACTCCCGATTTGTTAAAAGGTCATTCAGAGGCTTAGTTTCAGCATGTTGACACTTTTAGTCCATCTGCATCCAAAATTTTAAATTTTGGCAAAAATAGTCACTTCTAGCTACCGTTAAGCATTGTTAGGATTAGGGACACGTGTCAATACATTATTGGACACGATTTTACGAGGTGTTACATAAAATTACTAGCGCTCGCTGGAAGTCACAAGTCTCGGTGGCAGCAAGTCAGTCTCAAAACAAGGTAATCGCAAGTCAATATAAAAATAGGGCAGTTGCGAGTCGATCATAAGAAGACGTAAAGTTAGTCGCAAACAAGGCGACCACAAGTTGGTTGCAAAACATAGTGGTTGCAAGTCATTAGCATAACATGGTTATCTCAAGTTGGTTGTAAAACACGATGTCGCAACTCAGTCACAAAAAAAAAAAAACAGATTAGCGGTAAGGGTTTTACGATTGGCAATATCAATTACAAATAGACCGAATTGATCAGAAACCAAGGCAGTTATAAGCCAATCTAAAAATAGGGCGGTTGCAGGTCTATCACAAGGAGACCAATAGTTAGTCGCAAACATGGTACTCACAAGTCGGAACATAGCTGTTGCAAGTCATTAGCAAAACATGGTTATCATAAGATGGTTGTAAAATAGTGTGTCACAACTCAGTCACAAAAAAAAGTGACGAGGGTTTTGCAATTGGAATTATCAAGTACAAATAGGTTGAATTGATAGCAAATAACCATTTTTATGTCCAAAAGCCACTTCTATCAGAGAGATTCTCTTTTAGTTATATACCAAATTATATGGCATGTACTTTGACTTTAATAGTTACACTCTGAAAATCCTCAGGACCACTCGAGGAGTGATAACAACTATCAATTACATCACTCTTGATTGAGACGTGAGCATGTGCAACATATGCAACATTCGTTAAAAATAGATCTTAGAAAAACCAACATGTTTTGAAAGTCCAATCTGAACCGTAATAAATATAAAGATGAATGTTTATAACTTACTATTTATATTTTGTCGTGTAATAATTTAATTAACGTTAATATTTTTGAGATTTAAAAATGTTAATTTTGTAAAGATCTCGGTTGGACACTTGATCTATAATAACTCGTTTGTAAAACCGGAACCTAAACAAAATAAATGGAATATGAATTTCTTTGTTATTACTTGTCATTTTCAGTCGTTAACTAATTCCTTGTAATTTATTTTATTATACTAAAAACAATAATCAAATTAATATATTAGCTACCAAAACGATAGTCATCATCGTCAAGCGATGGTCAGCCTAAATGAAAGTTATCATCTCAAACGATGGTGAATATGTTTCATGCGAAAATGAAGGTTGTATACTACCAAACGAAAGTCACCTGTTGCAAACGAAAGTGATGGCTAGACTAAATGTACTCTGATGGTCCATTGTTAAGCAAATTAAATTCAAAACAATGCATCCTATGCATCTTATTCTTAGAACACCACCACTAAACCCAAAAGTTGCAACATTTTGAAGAAATTCTTTACAATCACACTCTCAAAATCGGATCCCCATAACAAACACCTACTCATTTCCTCTCCACTTTGCAGTTTGGACAATAACCCTATCAAGAACTTGGAGCTTTTTCTTTTTGTTATCTTCCTCATTTCTCCATCAAGCTAGATAACCTAAAAACATTTCTCTTTTATTTTTAGGGTTCTATAAAATCTCTCTATCAATTCATATGATTCAGGGCCATATCTATATAAAGCTTATTTCTTATTTTCTAGAATTCCTAGTTTTAGACTTTGGGCCTTTTGTTATAGGAAATGTGTTTTGATTAAAACTGGATCTAGAATATTACTTGTCATCATATTTGTTAAGTCTGTAGATGTCAAATATGTTTCTTTTTGATTGTTGATTCATCATGTGTTATAGAGTAATATATAAAAATTGGTTTTTCCTTAAAATATAAAAACACATGAACTTGTTTTTCTAAATTTTTATAACATAAATAGATTGTAAAATTTATGATGGATTACATGTTCTATGGAATGGTTATTGATAAAATTTATGTGTAAACATAACCATAAGAAATAAGTGATATTTGGAAAAAATATTTATTTATATATATTGAAGTTGGATTTTTATTAAAAAGGACATATGATATGGAATACTATAAAAGGTGTATTTTTTTTCTTGTTTTGATATTTTAAATTTCATAACTAGTAATTTATATGTAAAAGGTATCTTTTGGATAAAGTTACATATATGTATTGAAATTGAAATTAATATATATTTTTAGTGATTAATGATTTTAATATATATTTTTGGTGTAATGATTTTAATATATATTATAGTATATATTATAGTGACTAATGGGATTAATATGTTACTTTTAGTGACTAATGATCTTAATATATATTTTCTAATGATCTTAATATATGTTCTTAGTGACTAATGATATTAATATATATTATAGTGACTATTGGGATTAATATATTTTTAGTAGTTAATGAGATTAATAAATATATTTTATGGTTAATAGGATTAGTAGGTCACATAAATTATTTACTCACAGTTAATTATTAAATAGTTGATGTTGGTTTAGATTGGTAATTTTTTTAGACAAAAGCTCTAAGTATAGGATGCGTTTTTTTTTTTCATTTTGTATAGTTTTGATATGTTGGTTATTTAGTAATTTGATGTCATATTTCTTTCGGGTGTGAATTTTGTCTCATGGAATCATTTTCCTAAATACTCTGCGGTTTTTGCTAAGGATTTAACGGAACGCAAACTGTGAGTAGATGTACTCGTTTCCCCTTTTATCACTTAAACTTTTTGGGGCGTATCAAGTATCTCATTTCTATGGTTTTCTATCTAAAGAAAATACATACAAAATCAATGTGTCACTATGTGTTTCGCACTTATGTTTCTCTTATCTATTGTTGCATATACATGTACCTATGTGTTTACTCGCTTTGTGTCATATGTTTCTATTGTGGATCCACGGCTGACCAGTTCTCCACGACATGGATTGAATTCGGTATCGCCAGCATTTAAGTCCGTTCTTCGGGGCTTGAATCTCATTGTTTCTATTATCTTTGTTTCGCATTATATGTTATGGTTGTGGAGGTGTGATGATTATGATTATTATGAGTTCTATGGTTACAACATTTACACTTGAGGATGCATGTTAATTTTTATTTTATAAATAAAAACAACAAGGTAAAAAAATACTTTATTTTAAACTTAGATCTATTCACCAACATTATGTTGACAAACAAAAAACACTTTACCAACATATGTTGACAAAAAAAAAACTTTTTTACACATGATACATGTACACAAGGTTGAAAGATTGAAGTGAAGACACTTAGGGTGTGCCTTAGTAATAATATGGACAATTGTTTATGGTCTTTATCTTTTGGATATTGTTTTGATATTTGTTGGATATTTCTATCACTATGTGTGACAATTTAATTTGGATGCTTTAAATAATTAAACTTTATAGTAGTGTCATAAGCTACAAATAATCTTCATGCCCCATACTATATCCGTTGCAGGTCAGGGTGTGAAACATAATAAAAAAGTAGAAAACTCATTTCATTATAATCAACACAGATTATAGCATAGCAAAAGAGTAAACGTCTATTTATCTCTAACACACATGGACACACAATCCTATACACTAAGTCTGAAAGGTGTAATGACAAATGACACACAAGAATATATATATATATATATATATATATATATATATATATATATATATATATATATTTAGATACGGTTCAAGAGAGAACCACTACCAGTTGCAAGAACTATGAGAACTCCTCAAATCCAATAGAATTTTAACACATCACCTATAATCAATTTAATTTAAAACGGTAATTTAGTTTTTTTCTCTTAATGTCACATCCCTCTCTCTTATCTATAATACACATAACATCATCATTAATAACTCTAACATAACAATATATCTCTTTCTTTTTATCTTTTTTTATAATTTTTATATTTAAAATTAAGAAAAAATATCTTAAGTTTTAAATTTAAACACAAAAAATATTATGTAATTTAGAAAATACCAAAATATCAAAAATAATATCTATTTCTTTTTGCTCTATTTTCCTTAATTATGACATAATGTTCTTTATAAAATGCAAGCTATATTGTCTTATATGTTTATTAGAAAATACAAAATTAACTGAAATAATATCTATTTATTTTTTGCTCTATTTTCCCTCATTTCTGACATACTGTTTTTTTATAAAATGCAAGCTATATTTGTCTTATATGTTTTGAGAATTTCTATTTCATTCGTTAAAGTTTGATAACTTTCCACTAAAACTTTTTTAAAAAACATTCGACAACGCGTGCAAAAAAAGTTTTGACAACGTGCGTAAATTTGTTGCAAACCTTTACGTCGTAAAATCTATACGTTAAAACTTTTTTATACCCAACCGCATGCGTAAATTTGTTTACAAATCTTTACGCACCCCGTAAAAACTTTGTAAAACTCTACATAAAACTTTACGCTACCAATAAAAACTCCATGTAAAAAGTTTTTTATTCTCAAAATTTTTTAAGGCGACCGTAAAAAGTTAAAAAAACCCTAGCCAAACAATCGACTGGGGGTGTAAAAAAGTTTACAACCGAGGCGTACAAAAAATTTAAAATGTTTTAATAGTGGCGTAAAAAAAACATACAACCGAGACGAAAATAAAAATTTACAACCGAGGCGTAAAAATAATTTACAACCGGGGCTGGGGTAAAAATAAAAAAAAATGTGTCGGCGGCATAAAAACAATTATATAAAATGTTTTGTAAATTCACGTTTGTAATTTGTAGTTTTTACATACGTTTAAAAAATGTTTTTACATTCCTTGCCGAATGTAAAAAAAATTTGCGCATGGTGTCGAAAGTAAAAAATGTTTTTTTACATGCGGTAGAAAAATGTTTTTTACGCCCCTGAGTGCCTGCTCGAGCTCCTCTAAACGTCACTTTTGTGGAATGTAAACACTATATTTTGGAGTAAATGATAGGTAGAATGATAATTTGGGATTTTTACATGTTTTGTGCGGTGTCCGTGTAGATCTCAGACCATGGAGGTTTAAACTATCATTTACTAACGACGACTTCGTTTTGTTTATTTTAGTTTATTTTTTTCATTTTCTGGTGATTTATTTGTAATGTAAACATTTACTTCAATTTTCTAATTTTTTTTATTAAAGAACAATCTTATTAATTAAACCACAATCATTAATGAGACTAATCATTAGTGGTCATAGTAGAAAGACCAATTAGCCCTTATCTCACTAAGAACAAAAATCTCATTAATTAAAGCACAATCATTACTCTGCTTTATTGTCTTTTAATCTCATCCATCAAAACACATTTGATCAATGGTTAATATTGGTTCCTACAGTTCTCACAACTCAAGGTGGTTCTCATTTTACCCAATCCATATATATATATACAGTTCTCACAACTCAAGGTGGTTTCATTTTACCCAATCCATATATATATATATATATAATATATATATATATATATATAATGCTGAATGTTAACTACAGAACAACTAGCCTTGCTAGTTAGTAGTTAGGCTAATTGCACCAAAGCACTAAGTGCACCAAGCTATTAATTGCACGAGTCTTTGTATTGGATAGAGAATTGGACAACGATAGTTATTAGCCTTGGTTTTGCACAAACAAAATCCCCTTAATTGTTGCTATCACTTGACCAACACTATAATCATCAGTCACAAGTCATATGACTCCCCCTTTATGATGATATCAGGTGTTATATCTAGAAACACTTGATCTTCTGACATCGCATTGTGATCTTCAACCTTAATCTCAAACACGTGTTGTTGTATATCAATTTTGTTTGGTCGCTTTGTAAAACCCGATGAGTCTAATATCAAACACTGTAGTCCCCCCCTCAACAAATAACCCCCTCCGAAAGACTTGATTTTGGAATCGCCCGATCAGTCATCCTACTATAAACGACATATAATAAAGGTTTAATCTTCAGCTAATTATCCAACGAATGATCACTTCATGACAAACACACTTTGACCAAAAAACACATAAACTTGCTCGATAATCAAAATGTAACCAACAGTCTTTGTTTGAACTGAGTGTGTGTAGTGTGTGTTTTTCTTGTAAAACAGTTAATCAAATTAACAATTCAATCAAATAGTAATAACTAAACACATCAGACTATCACAGATTGAATTGATAATTATTGCAAATGATCCATATATTTAATTCAATGATGTAATACAATCATACAAGTACACATTACTCCCTCTCACCAGGTGAACACTCTCACTAGGTTTTTATGCTCTTAGGCTCAGTGTTAACAATTACAAGGAACAATAAAAAACATATATATAGGAGGTGTGAACTGCTGGTGACGTTATCTTGAAAACGACCTTCAACAGCCTCATTAAATGATGTAACCGCCATCAGTTGTGAAACTATTGGATTGTTACACTGTTACATTGCGCTGTTGCTACTTTTGTGAGTAAGAGAGAACAACTGGATTTCTCAGAACTACTAGTTGGGGACCAGCACTTCAGGAAATCCAGAACTTCTATCTTTGAGTTGTTGGCTGGTCTTTAGGTCTTCAACCTTTGACTTTGGTTGACTTGACTCTTGACTTGTTGACAAGGACTTTGACCATCAACACTTGTTATTCTATTCTTTTGAAGGTAGTAGTTTGATGTAGTAGTAGTTAGGGCAGCTATTTTTAGAAGCTTTCAAGGGGAGAGAAACTACTGGACTTGTAGATTGTATTTTAACTTATTCAGGAAAGGATGATGGATCCTTTAGGTTTTGGCTTTCATCATCAGCAGTCTTATATAACCTAACAATCTCTCCCTAGATCTGCTGATGCCAAAACACACTTATTTGAGTCTGTCTTTTATTCTTTTACTTTGTTGATGAAGAGTCCCTTGAAAAGATTTGTTGAGGTTGTGGGCAAGGAAAATTCCTTTATCTTCATCATAGTCAACCATCTTTGACTTTACAGAGAAATGTTCTCTGTCTTCACACCTTTTAATCTGTAAATAACTTCATGTCTCTAAGTATTTGGGTTAGGAAAATTAGAAACGGCTATCCTTTGGATTTCTGAAGACCGGCATACATTCCTTTCTTCTGAGAGGTGTGGGATTATTAAACCACCTTTTATCAAGGAATGATTGATCCTTTTAAGAGTAGTTGACAAGGTTAAGATCTTCAGAAGCTTATGATGGATTTTCTATGTTAGCAACTTCCATTTGTGAGAAGTATTGGATTTTGAAATTTGTTGAGTGTTCTGTATTTTAGCTTCCAGTTGTTTGCATATCAACAGTTTCTGGATTAGATTGATAGTCCTAAACTCCTTGAGTTTTTGTGAAAGAATCATCATTTTTAATCCTTATTTACCCACCATCTCGACTCTTCTTTTCTAATCCAGTGATAGTAAGAAGCTTTTAGAAGATGTTAGTTGAATTTTATGGGGTAGGAAGAATACTGGCTTTTCCTGAAAGTTTTCCAGATTTTTGAATGTTCTAGAGGTATGTGGCATTTAAGTATAGTATCTCCCCCTTTTTGGTATCCACAGATTGGTAATAGCACCCGTACTGGTTATTGATGAGGTGGTTATCTCCTTACAAGTAGTTTGGCTCTCTGTGGCTGTAATGAAGTTGAGAGTGACTAGTGGATACGGGATTTTGAGTTCCTATTTTGGAGGCCAGCTGTTGGGTATTTTCATGGTTTAGCTGGTCTTAGCTTGAGGCATGTTGGTGACTATCTACTTGAGATTGGATACCTCAACTCTTTGCTTGTTTTTATCAATTCAATAAGTTTTAGAATTCTAGCATTATTCAATGTAGTGAAATCATATGCCCCTTTTTCTTGGTACCGGGGACTTCCAGTTGTTTTGTCTTCTAGAGGAAGCAAACTGTTGTTGCCTGCAAGGTGGTCTTACTAATGTTTCCATTGTTAATCTGTGACTTAAGTGAGGTTAATTAGAAGAGTGGAAGCAACACATGCAATCTCATCAACAAGTTATACCTAAGATGGATTTCATCTCTTCTTCATGTTGGTTAGGAAGTGAATTATGTGGCATCTGAGCATTAGTCTGAAGAATTATCTCTTTGATGTGGCAGTGAGATTTTTCTCAATTGTGATATTCATAGATTCATCCATCATGAAATATGTAAACTACTGTTTTGGAGGTGTGAAACAGTTGTTTATCAAGATTAGATGTAAAGAAGTAACACCTATATTATGTGTGAGTGAATATGTGTGTCACTCTTTGTAGAACTAGTGAGCTTTTGAGGTATGATGTAGCATGTCAACATGTTTTTATGAAGTGTGTATGTCTTAAGTAAGGTGTTTTTCCTTGGATAGACATACCTGGTGGTCCTAAAATGATGTATGATAGGAGAAAACATACCTGATCTGACCTTTGTATCCATACTTCTGACATGTGGCAGGTTGAAACAAGTGTTTTGAAAACAGCTGGTATTGAAACCAGTCTTTTATGAATCTATTGGTAAATAACCAGAAGTTTATTCTATTTGATAAAAGACCTGGTATGTGAACCGAGGTTTAAAATTTTGAGTTTTAAGAAAAATAAGAATGATGATGTTGTTGTTGTTTTCTTAATGAAAATGCTTATTCTAATTCTAACATTCCAAGCCTAGAGATTAGGCTTTGAAATGTTAGTGTGACATGTGGTTTTGTACAGATATCCGAAAGTTCATTTGTAGAGGACACATGTTGAATTGAAATCAAACCTTTTTCATAATAATCTCTGACAAAGTGGTGTCTTATATCAATATGCTTAGTTCTTGAGTGTTAGACAGGTTTCTCGATGATATCCTAAGCAGCTTCACTGTCCATATTGATAGAAGTTTTCAAAGCAGTTATTCCATAATCCAGTAGTTAATTTTGCAACCACAAGATTTGAGCAGTGCAACTAGTTGCTGCAATATACTCAACCTCAACTATTGAGTTGGAGACAACAATTTGTTTCTTTCTCTGTCATGGCCGAATATTGGCATCCACCCGTGGTTGACTTTCTTGTAGCGAGACAACATGCAAAATCACTATCTGAAAAGCCAACAAGTTCAAGATTGTCATCAGATTCCCAAGGTTGGAAACCCTTTGAGATACCTGAATATGCTTTTTACAGCAACTAAATGTGATTCTCTTGGTGAGTCTTGATATCTTTCACATACACATGTGGCAAACATGATGTCTGGTCTTGATACAATTAGATACATCAATGCCCTTGTCATTGCATCCGTACAAAGTCTCATCAGCAGGTTTACAAGTTGGATCAGAATCTAACGACTTAGATGTACACATAGGAGCGGTATAAGTTTTGTAGTTTTCTAAATCAAAATTTTAAGAGGTTTTTAACATATTTAGTTTGATGTATTAAGGTTCCTCTCTCAAGTTGCTTAACTTGTAAACCTAATTAAACACTGTAATTCACCTGTGGCACTCATTTCAAACTTTGAGGTCATTAGATTTTGAAAGGCTTCCCATAAATTTGGATTAGTTGATGCATAGATTATGTCATCAACATAAATTTGAGCCACTGTCAGATCCTTTCCCTCCCATTTTAAAAATATTGTTTTGTCAATTTTCTCCATCTTGAAATTATTTGCAATTAAAAAAGTTGACAAAGTTTCATACCATGTTCCTAGGGTTTGTTTTAGTCCATACAAAGCCTTGTCAAGTTTGTAGACATGATTTGGATAATGAGCATCTTCAAAGCCAGGAGGTTGACACACATACACCTCTTCTTTCATTTTTCCATAAAGGAATGCCCTATCCATTTGATATACCTTCATTTTGTGAGTAACAGCAAAAGCAAGGAATAGTCTGATTGCCTCCAATATGGCTACTAGAGCAAAAGTTTCATCATAGTCTATTCCTTCTACTTGTTTATACCCTTGCACCACAAGCCTAGCTTTGTTCTTCACCACAATGCATCTTCATCTGTTTTATTATTGAATACCCATTTGGTTCCAATGGGACATTTATCTTTAGGTAGAGGCACTAATTCCTAGACTTCTTGTCTTTGGAATTGAAGTAACTCTAGTTGCATAGCTTCTACCCAACTACCCAAATGTTGTATTTGAGAGCATCGTGATACTTTAAGGGTTCATTCTTGGATAAGAAACCAACAAACAGACAAATGTTTGCTGTTTGACTTCTTGTCAATACTCATTTGCTTATATCCCCTTTGACTTGATCTGTTGGATGAAACTTAATGAAAAGATGCCCTCAACATAGGGAATAATATCAGTGATGGTGTTAGAAGTGTTTGTCTAAATTGAGTGCTAGAACATGCTTAGGTGAATCAGTGTAGAGTGGTGGTGGAGGGATTGGACCAAGAGAGTCAGTGATAGGGCTATCAACAGTTTAGATGGTACCAATAGTTTGTGAGTCAAAACTGCTAGTTGGTGAGAACTCATATGAACCTTCTGAAAGTGTGGTACAACTGTTCCAAAATCCAAGATGTCTTTAGTGGTTGGACCCTTGTTTTTTGAGGATGACAGAGGCTGTATGAAAATTTTTGTTCTACAATATTCTTTACTGGTTCCAGCTTTTTGTTGAGAACTTGAAACTTTGGTTTTTCTTCTGATTTAAATTTGTAGACTTTTCATTAAATTTTACATTCAATGTTTCTTCAATTACTATAGTTTCAGAATTAAAGACTCTATAGGCTTTTGCAATTGAAGAATAACCAATAAAATATCCACAGTCTACCTTGGCAACATACTTTGAAATGGAATATTTCAGGTTGAGAATGAAGCAAGGACAACTAAAAATTTTGAAGAAGAATTCAATGGTTTGATCTTCATCAGTACTTCATACGCAGTATTTTGGTGTCTCGGATTGGTTAAAACCCTGTTTTGCACATAACCGATAGTATTGACTACTTCTGCCTAGAAGGATAGTGGTAGACTTGAGTCAGCTAGCATGGATCTAGCAGCTTCAATTAATGTTATGTTCTTTCCCTCAACAACCCCATTCTATTGTGGTGATCTTGGCACAATGTACTTTCTTACAATCCCTTTACGATCACTAAAAGAATCAAGAGTGAAAATTTTGAATTCTGTTCCATTATCACTTATGAGCATCTTGATAGTTTGATCATGCTGCTTCCCAATCATGATAATGAAGTTGTTAACAATATCAACAATTTCATCTTTAGAATGTAGGAAATAAGTCCAATTGAATCTTGAATAGTCATCAACAATCACTAAACAATATCTCTTCTTGGCTAGACTCATTATCCTCACAGGGCCAAACAAATCAAGATGGAACAATAGAAGGCATCCATTAGTTTTGGATTCTTCAATGGACTTATATGAGATCTTATGTTGTTTTCCTTTTAGACAAGAAACACAGTGTTGATCACATTTGAATTCTTTCTTAGGAAGCCCTTTCACAAGTCCTTGCTTAGAAACATCATTAATTGTTTGCAAGTTAATATAGCCTAACCTCCTATGCCACAACTCAGTTTCCTTTGGTGACACCTTAGAGATAAGGCATACACTTTGTGGCATGGGGTTATTCTTTGACATATCAACAACGTATACATCTCCACTCCTATTTGATACAAGTTGAGCATCATCAATAATTAAGAACTCAATTTTCTTTGCAAGTTCTGGCCTAACAATTTACTAGAATTCTTTGTGAAAAATGTACCATACCCTTTGTCACACACTCAGCAGGTTGAACTTCAAGTTGTTAACAAGATTAACATTTTCAAATTTCAGTTTACCAGCATTTACCTCCCCTGACCTAAGTATCTTCCCCTTAGAGTCATTTGTAAAAGATATATCACATCCCCCATTAGCCCTAAAGTTGAACGAGAGGTTGCCTGTTATATGCCTTTACCTATTACTATCAACACACCATACACTGCCAAAGTGTGTAAGACCATTTTTGATTATCTCATTGTGGAAACAAGTGCCGGATTGACAACCTTTGTTTCCAGAGACTTGATAACTGTTCTTTTAGGAACTTCCTAGATAAGTTTTTCTTTGAAAGGATATTCAAACTCATTGGTTTCACCTAGGAGAGCTTGTTCCTGGATATCAACAGTGAACATAGCAAAGTTATCATTTGTGATCTCATCTGGCATGCTACTACAATCAACAAAGTTCCGTGTGAAGAAAATTTGATGATTTGTTTCTGGTGCAGGATAACTAGTAGTTTGAGAATCGCTGTGAGGTAGCCTGTGAGTGTGAAAGCAACTGAGCGTGTGATTGAATTGTGTGAACTTCAACAAGTTGATACTGAGGTGGCCCACTATCATATTGATATGTCATTTGGATAGGTCCATGTGCCAAGTGTGCAGAATACTGTGCGGTAGGTCTAGTGGTATTTTGGGAAAAAAATTGTTGTCCATTTTGAAAGTTTGAATACTGACCAGCAGTTGATTGACATGTCATAATTGGTAAAGTATTTTGTGCAGGGGTCCTACATTCTCTAGCCAAGTTTCCTAACCTATGACATTTAAAGCACTCAACCCTAGATTTATCTTTCTCAAATTTACCCTTACCCTCCAATCCAGGAAACTTCCTACTAGTTTTATTATAAAATTTGTTTGACTTGATGCTCAATAATGTAACCTGGTCAATTGGGTCCATGAGTCTTTGATCATGCATCAGTAAAGCATAGTTAGAGTTTTCAATATTTGATGTGTTGTTTTGAGAATTAAAACCAGTAGTTATGTCAAAGACATGATCATAACACTGTTCATTTACTCTGTTTGATGATGCTAACTCGTCTTGACTCATCGAGGCTGTGTTACCATATGTGTAATCATCAACAGTTTTGCATGACGACATCAAATTTTGTTTTTCGGTTAAGCTATCTCCCATAAGTGAGGAGTTGACCATAAGCTGTGTTAGAGTCATTTCCTTAAAACCAATAGAGTTTCTTAACACATAGGCAGTTGTATCCCATTTATCAGGGAGAGATCTCATAAAACTATGACTCAGAGCAAAATTTATGAATGTTAGATCTGCAAGCCTTAGCTAACTGATGAGACAATTAAATTGCTAAAACTGTTGAGTTAGAGATTCCACCTTGATATGAGAGAATGTTTCGTATTGCTAGTTTAAAATTTCTCTGTTGTTCTCTTAAACCTCATTTATACCACCGAATGGTTGTTCAAAGCAACCCACAACTCTTTGGCATTCTCACAATGGAGTAATGCAGCAGAGATTTCGTTGGGTAAGGCCATGGCCAATATCTTGAATGCCCTAACATCAAGCTCCAACTTTTGGAAATCTTGCTCAGAGTAGTCTGTGGGTTTCTTAGTAATATTAACATTCGGTTGTTCGTACTCGGAACAGAGCGAGCATGAGCGCCAAACACCATCGATCTCCAACAAAAAGTGTTCAGCTGTGACAGATGGTGACCCATCCTTCGTTGCCATATTTTAAATTCATGACGAACGAGCATTGGAGGCTTGTTTGCCAATCTAGTATTGTAAGGATCATGAGTGATTGACATCTCTCTGAGTTCTATTTAATTTTAATTCAGAAAACAAAGTATCAGAAATAACTAGTTGATCTGATTTGGTCTAATTATTCTCAATGACCTTTGATCACTCAACCAGTTATTAATTTGATCCAGATTATATTCTGAATCAACGGTGAAGTCAATTTAGTGAACCTTGCTCAATACCAATTGTTGGATTTGAGTGTGTGTGTTTTTCATGTAAAATAGTTAATCAAATTGTTATGATATGAGTTTGAATTACTTGTAGTTTTTGTTTCAAATATGGAAAATGATTGAGTTTTAAAAGAGATTTGCAGCGGAAATTAATGGAAACTTTTACTACAAGCAATGGTTGTTTGTTTTTCATCATCATCATCATGCTTTCAAGTTGGTAAACTCACATGTGATTCACAAACTCCCCCTCAGCCTTTGCAATTGAAGTTTGGTAGTAAGAAAATGCAGAGAAGATGATATGTGAAAGTTGATATGTTGATAGACAAGTTAAACTGTTACAAAAGTTGCCTATTTATACTAAACTATCTAACCACTGAGCATCTTTGATGACGTCAGGGTTGATAGTGACAGGAAACTATATGTAACTAACCACAAACACTGCTAATATTAACTATCAGTGCTTAGCACTGTTACATAGATTATCTATCTAATGACTAAGCTCTAATCTCTATCCTCTGATCCTTGTAATTCTAGCAGACCTTTGCAACAATGTGAAGTCAGATGATAGGAGAGCAGTCTTTAGGGAAAGCAGTGTATGTACAACAGAGGTTGTAACCTCTGATAGTTTAACCAAAGCTCAGATAGTGTTATTTGGCTTTGTATCATCTGTTCCTTTCATAGGGTTCAATCCCAACAATCTCCCCTAGAACATATGATGCCAAAAACACTTTATTCTTGTCTTTATTCCTCAGGAAGAATTCTCTTATTTGACATTTGAATTGAAGTTCAAAGTTAAGAGATTCTATGTCATCAGCATCCTTCTCTAGCTTTAAACATAATAATTCTTGGAAGTCTTCTACTGTAAGCCCATAAGCAGCTTCCATAGATCGTTTAGTGGCATTACCATCAGGCTTGAGCAGTGTCAATTCATGGGTATCTTTGTCGACCTTCCACTTTAGAATTTTGGGTCTGATGGTTTTCTTGAAGGAGCTTTTATTGCTAGGTTTGAGAAGGAGCTATTTGTGATAAATCTTTAGCTAGCTTGGCACTTGAATCATCTGTTGGATAATCAATCATGTTATGTATACCTTCTTTGATGAATGTATCCTCAAACTCTTTGTCAGTCTTTACAGACATCTCCCCTTGCCTTTTTCTATGTAACAAGGCAAGTGTGGAATGGGCAGATGTTGTGCTGGACTTTTTTGGAGAGTTGGGCTTTGAGAATAGCATCTTCTTTTGAATAATCAGGTTTAGGAGGCATGGATGGATCCTTTTTCCTCCTTTCTTCCAAATTTTTGTAAGTGTCTATCACCCTGACCTCACCCCATCTCATCACTTGATTCTTTGAACCATAATTGTTTCCGAATTAGTTCATTCTTCATTCTTTTTAACTTCAAGGCTCTTTCAGTCATATCTTTCTTGTATAAATCCCAGTTGGGATGAGTTGGCTTTTTAAGAGGATCTTTCAACATTTCTTGCATTCTGTTGATTTCTTCTCAGCTCATCTATGCTCCAATCCCTGAACTGTGCCCTTGTTGCCTTATACATCTTCTTCTCCATGATATACTCAATGAGTTCACTTTTGAGCAGCTTATCTTCCCTTTCTGACAACTAGTTGCTCAGATTCTTGACAAAGTTTTGTAGAATGTTGGCTTTACTTAGTTGAAAGGACATGGCAATCTGTATTTCTCTATCAGTTTTACCAGCTGATTCTCTTTTGGCAATATCCTCTGCTTGCTTCCGTTTTCAATTCAGTAATCATCAACATTTGCAGGTCTTGGATAGCCATCAAGGGATAGGATTGTTCTTTTGTCAGGGTTATCCTCTGAAAAGCACTTAGGATCTCTTCCCTGACTGCTGGTAAATCAAGAGGATACAACTTTGCTGCAGGAGTAAGCTTCAAGAGTTGAAGATGTTGTAATCACTGATGTGGAGGTCATTGGTTGTGATGATAGTGGAAGAGGTGCAGGAATCTTATCATCATTTATCACTTTTGTGATCTTTCTCCTTTTAAACCTTAAAGTGGGTGAGGGTGGTGATGGCATTTTTGGTGGTGTGGATAATAGATGAGTTGATGTGGGAAATGTGATCATGGCATGGATAGAGTTACATCTGTTGCAACCTCTGCTGCATCAACAGATGTTGACACAAAGGTGCTGTAACATCTGTTTGTGTGAATGTGGGTTGTGGTTTTGAAGATGTGATAGGTTTTTGAGAGGCAAAGGTTTTAATGGTTTGATTGGTTGCAGGCTTAGTTTTAGGAGGTGTGGATGTTGGTTGCCTGGCTTTTCTAGCAGGTATCCTCTTTGATGAAGAACCAACCACTCCTTTTTCTTTTTGTTGTTCAATCTTTTTCTCAACCAACAGTCTGCTCTCCTTGATCACTGTCTTCTTGTGACTAGCCCTTTCCTTGGCCACAATTTCATCAGTTAAATCTATCTTCTTTGAACCATCAGGCCTTGGAATATTTAAAGTAGGTCTGGCCTTATCATCATCTATTTTCAACTTTTTGTTTCCCAAAGGTTTCTCCCCCTTTTTGGCTTCATCTGTTGTAACAAAGATAACCGTTGGAGGTGCATGGCCAGTGGTTGTGAGTAGATGAGCTTTGATGGCTTTAATGTCTGCTGCAGTGTCTTGATACCTTGACTCAACCATGTTTCTAACATCATTCATCTGGTGCTTGTGTTGTAGATCCAAATAATGTTGTTGATGTTGAAACAGAGGGTTAAGAACTTCTTTGAGATCAGCAGTGGATAGAACAGAGGGTTGACTTTTTGTAGCTATCATCTGCTTCAGTAAATTTTTGATCTCGTCCACAGAATGTTCTATCTTAGTAACTCTCTCTGTCTAAATCCTGATATTTTAGATCATCACCTAATTTAATAGGATCATCTTAACTCCTACCAGAAGTGGTAGTTGTATAGATGGTATCATTAGCAGTGGTTTTAGTACCAGCTTCAACCATAGATGCCCCTTTGTCTTGGAACTGGGGACTTCCCACAACAGAGGTAACAGTTGTTGCCTCAACAGTGGTTGCCTTTAACCGAGTCTTATTAATGAAACCACTGTCCAACCGAGAACTTGGGAGTTCAGTAATTGTAGTGGCTGCTTGAGTTGAACTATCACCAAGGGTTACATGTAACCCAAGGGATGTAGCCCTTCATGTGCTGATGGGCTAGCAATGAATAAAGAGTCGAACCCAGCCTCTTGATGAAGTATATTCTCATTAATAGGTTGTTGAGAAGTGCTGGTTTGTGCCTGGTCTAATTCAATTGCATTCAGTAATGGTAAAATAGTGGGTGGGAGTGTGGTTATTGGTGAAGGTGGCTGTGTAGAAAGCGACAGTGCCCTGGGAGAGGGGCTGTGGAAGATAGAACCAAGTGGATCTAGAGCTTCATAATTTGGTGTCCCTGTGTCTACAACCTTTTCCTTTTGTGAGGAAGAAGGAGGAGTTTCAAAGCCGGTTGGAGATCTTTGAACCATCTGCTGTGAAGAAGTAGCAGTAGTGGTTTGTGACTTTGGTGCTGTCACTGGGTTAACCTCTGGGATCCCATCTTCCAGAGGACCCTTTTTGGGTTTGGTGGGCTTTTTGGTAAGTGTTTTGGTTTTCTTTTTGAGGATTTTTGGTGTGGGCTTCAGAGCAGCGGTTGTGGTGCCCTGATCACCAGGAGCAGTGGGCTCAGTAGCAAGAGGTTGAGTTTGAACATTTTGTTCAGGTAAAACTTGCTCAGCCTCCTCTACTTGTGTTTTCGTAACTTTATCTTTGTTTGTTATTCTGGTGAAGGTTTCATGATTGAGGCGGCCTGGTTTAGTCACAGCGCCTATTTTACTTTTCAGGGACCTCTGATTTGATCTTGTAAGTAAACACTTAGAAAACGTGGGTGAATCAAAAAAACTTTTCTTTTTGCAATATTTTGAAAATTATTCACAAGATCATTGAACAGTATCTGGGAGTAGTTAAAATCTGTGTCAGTTAAAATTGCATACCCCAGATATTGCATGTTCAATGGAATTTCATTGAAAGTAGTGGTTTTTGCTGAGAGACAAGTTAGAATTGTGTGAAAGAAAAATCTCATCTCAGCAGGAAAGTTAGGTTTAAAGATGGTCATACCTTTCATCTGGCTGTCATAACCTCTTTCCAGAAACTCTGCTTGGATCTCATTATGGGGAAATGACACAGGGTGTTCTATGTCATTTAACTTGAAAACTTGAGAGATCGATTGGGGGCTAATTTGCATTAACACTCCCCATACTCTTGAGATTATTGTATAAGAACACCAGCAGCAGTTGAGTGAACCTTAGCGTTATTCCAGAAGTCACGAAGAGAATCAATGTAAATTGGGGATTTGACTTCTAACATGTGCTTGAATTTCGACTTTTTCAAAATTCGAATCATTGGATGATAGCGAGTATTTGCATCGTTTGCTTCAAGTATGGCGGTGTAATTATGTGGGGTTTTGATTATGAGAGTGTAGGGTGGAAGTGCTAGTTTGGATTTCTTTGAAGATTTTGATTTGGGAGCCATGGTGTTAGAGAGAAAAACTGTTTTGAGATTTTTGAAATCGACACAGTTTTAGGGTATACACTGGTGAGGGATAAAACAAGGTTTTTATAGGGTTTTGAAAAAGTGACGATGACATGGCATCTGTTGCAAGATCTGATGGCTAACATCTGGCCACATGTAACCTCTGATGAGAAAAGTACTAATTTTTATCACTATCAGTGGATAGCTATCAGTATTTTGAAAAAGTAGTAAAGATGGAAGACAGAGGATACATTTTAGCAGTGGATAAGATTTTGAAGCCTATCAGATGTTTTGAGCAAACAAATGTTATGAGCAGACTTTTAAAGATTTATTGAAAAATTAAATTTTAACTATTTTTAAGGATGAGTTTTTGATTTTCTGAAAACATTTTGATGCTATGTACGCATGAATTTACAAGAGAACTTGTTTTTAATCCATGTTTAGCATTCCAATTCTTGAGATCAAGTTTTCAAAGGTAGATGTATCCAATGCCTTGGTTAAAACATCTGCCAACTGATCTGAAGTATGGACATGATGCAAAGAAATCAAACATTTTTCATAGCAATCTCTCACAAAGTGATGTCTGATGTCAATGTGCTTTGTAGTGGAATGAGAAACTGGATTTTAAATGATGTTTTCAGTAGCTTGACTGTCCAATATGAGTGGAGTCTTTAGTGCAGGTACACCAAAATCCAGAAACTGGTTTTGAAGCCACAAGAGTTGAGCAGTACAGCTAGCAGCAGCAATATGCTCTACCTCAGCAGTGGATGTTGAGACTGCAACCTGCTTTTTGCTTTGCCAAGACACTAGACAATCACCTAGGAATTGACATCCTCCTGATGTGGACTTCCTTGTAGTTTTGCACCCAACAAAGTCACTATCTGAAAAACCCGAAAGCTCAATATTCCCATTAGCTGGATACCAGATACCAAGTGTGGGAGCACCTTTTATGTATCTGAATATCCTTTTTTAAAGCAATAAGATCAGACTTTCTAGGTAATGCCTGTGATCTGGCACAAACACATGTTGCAAACATAATGTCTGGCCTTGATGCAGTTAGATACAATAAAGACCCAATCATGCTTCTATAAAGAGTTTGATCAACAAGGTCATCTTTACCATCAATGGTGACTAGCTTGGTGGTTGCCATGGGTGTGCTACATGGTTTACAATTATCCATATCAAACTTTTTAAGCAGTTCTTTAACATACTTGTTTTGATGGATAAATGTACCATTTTGCAATTGTTTAACTTGGAGACCAAGAAAACATTGGAGCTCACCCATTGCACTCATCTCAAACTCTGCTGCCATGAGTTTTCGAAACTCTTCACACATAGCAGTGCTTGTGGATCAAAAAATGATGTCATCCACATAAATTTGGACAAGCATCAAATCTTTTCCTTTCCATTTTAAGAATAGGGTTTTATCTATTTTACATCTAGTAAACCCTATGGATAAGAGAAAAGTGGATAGAGTTTCATACCATGCTCTTTGTGCTTGCTTCAAGCCATACAATGCTTTTTTAAGCTTGTAGACATGATCAGGATGGAATGCATTTGGAGGTTGACAGACATACACCTCTTCTTTGATTTGTCCATACAAAAATGCACTCTTTATATCTATTTGATACACCTTTATGTTGTGGTTAGCAGCAAAAGCTAAGAACAGGCGAATAGCTTCCAACCTTGCTACAGGAGCAAAAGTCTCATCATAATCTATACCTTCTTCCTGTCTGTAGCCTTGAACCACGAGCCTTGCTTTGTTTTTAACAACAATACCCCTTTCATCAGTTTTGTTCTTGAAGACCCACTTTGTGCTAATTCTTACATCTTTTGGCAGTGGCACAAGCTCCCAAACTTGTTGTCTCTTGAACTGAAGGAGTTCTTCTTGCATGGCTTCTACCCAGCTGTTGTCTTTCAGTGCCTCTTGGTACTTGACTGGCTGTGTGAGTGATAGAAAACCAGCAAAAAGACAAATATTTTGGGATTGGCTCCGTGTGAGCACCCCAGATTTGATGTTGCCAATAACTTGATCTGATGGATGGCTTTTGAGATAAATCAAATCACCTTGGTATGGAACAATAGCATTTTGAGGTGATGGTTGCAAATGTGTATCATCTGAGCTAACCTCTGTTGGTGAATTTGAAGTATCAGCCTCTGATGTAAATGTAGGTGGTGGTATTGGGGGTATAGAGGTAACATTTTGATGATTTTTGCCCCAAATGTAGGACTTTTATAAACAGATGTTTGATTTTGTGAACTGGCAGAGGTTTGAGGATCAAACACTGTTGGCCCAGAAGTGGTAGAGTTTACACAAGAGCTTGTGGCACCTGATCCTCTGTTGGAAGAATTGATTTTTGTTTGTGGAAGTACACAGTCATATTCTTGATCTTGATCTTCTCCAGATGATTGTGGTGTACCTGCATTGTCTAGCTTGATAGAAACATCAGCAAATGTGAATTTATCTAAATCAAAAAGCTCTGCAGGATTTGCTCGGATTTTCAGTGATGAAAGTTCATTGAACTTCACATTCAAAGTTTCCTCAACACACTTGGTCCTAGAGTTAAAAACTCTGTAGGCTTTAGCAGTGGTTGAGTATCCCAGAAAATAACCACAGTCAATTTTTCGCTACAAACTTGGATATAGAATCTTTTAAGTTCAAAATGAAACATGGACATCCAAAAACTTTAAAATAGGAAATCAGGGGTTTGATTTTATACAAAATCTCATAGGCAGTCTTTTGATGCCTGGGGTTAATCAAAACTCTGTTTTGGACATAGTAAGCAGTGTTTACAGCCTCTGCCCAGAAGGACAAGGGTACACCAGAGTCTACAAGCATAGTTCTTGCTGATTCAATTAAAGTTCTATTTTTCCTTTCAACCACCCCATTTTGCTCTGGAGTTATTGGAATGCTATATTGTCTAACAATTCCTTTTTACTCACAAAAAGCATCCAACTCCCTATTTTTAAACTCTGTTCCATTGTCACTCCTAAAGATTTTTACTGGAAGATCAAATTGCTTTTCTACTTGTTTAACAAAGTTTTGCAAAATGACTGCAGTTTCATCCTTAGAGTGGAGAAAGAAGGTCCATGTAAACCTAGAGAAATCATCAACTATCACTAGGCAATACCTTTTGTGTTTTAAGCTCACAATTTGCACTGGTCCAAACAAGCCATGTGACGCAATTGTAAACACTGGCTTGTTTTGGACTCTTCAATTGATTTGAAAGAACTTTTATGTTGTTTTCCTTTTAAACAAGAAACACAATGTTCATCACAGGAAAATTGCTTGTGAGGCAAACCTCTTACAAGACTTTGTTTTGAGAGAGTGGTGATAGTTTTAAGATTTGTGTGTCCAAGTCTTCGAAGCCATAACTCAGTCTCTTTGCTAGAAGCAACTGAGAATAATCATGTTCCAGACATAGGATTATCTTTTAGTATATCTACCACATACACATTTCCACTTCTGTGTGCAGTGAGTTGTGCTTTGCTCTCAGAAATGATTTGATCAATCTTTTTAACAACCTCTGGTCCCACAATTTGACAAGTTTTCTTAGTGAAGAAGGATCCATACCCTCTGTCACTCATTTATGAGACACTCAGCAGGTTAAATTTTAGATTATCAATTAAATTCACATTTTCAAACTTGAGTTTCCCAGCCAGAACCGACCCAGACCCTAAAACCTTTCCCTTTGAGTTATTACCAAAAGATATATCACCCCCCATGAGCCATGAAGTCCTTGAGAAGGGCTCTACATCCTGTCATGTGCCTGGAACCTCCACTATCTACATACCATAAGCTATCAAGTCAAGTAGAGAGTCCCTGCACATCAAGTAAATAGATCATTTAAGGTAGGTTTGGCTTTGGATGGGTCACAGATGGTCTAGTCTCAAGTCTAGGACAATGGTCAGTGGTTTCGATATTTTCTCGTAACATCTGCTCTTGACCATTTCCTATCAGATGATTGTATCCATAGGGATGCTTATTCACTCTTTGCTTTGAAGGCTTTTTGTATCCTTCATAAGTAAGAGGAACCCTTTTATAGGCTGGTTGGCCATACTCTTGGAAAGGAGTTTGATGGTGGGGCATCTGTCACTTGCACCTCTTTAGGATCAAATGTTTTGTTTAAAGCTTTTGTAACAGATGTTTCAATTGGTTCAAAACTCTGCTTAGATTTATTTCCAGCAGAACTTGAACCTTCTCTTTCTAGTGCTTTTGCCTTAATCTCTTTTACCTTTTGCTCATAGTTTTTGAGATAGGCACACTCTTGAGTTAAGTGATTTGTTTTGTTGCAGATGGTGCATCTTGAAGAATTTTTGATAACACAAGTTTTGTTAATATCATAGGTTTTTAAAATAAAACAATCTGCAGCCACATGATTTCTTTTTTCACAAAATTCACAAAACAAGTTTTTAATTTTTACTCTTCTTTTCCTATCAGACTTTTTATCAGCAGTGGTTGTAACCTCTGCTGGTACATCTTTGATTGGGATCACCAGTGCTTTTGGGGCTTTAATACCATCAGAGGTTGTAAAGTCCATTGGCTTAAAGTTTTCTAAAATATTACATTCATCTGACCAGGTTGGTTTAAACTGATATTTTTCAATTTCTTTATCTTTTGTTGAAACCTCTGATTTTTCCAAAACAATTTTGTTTCCAGATTTATCTGTGATTTTTATTTCTTCACCAGCCAAGTTTGTTGGGACTATTTCAACCAACTCAGAATCAATTTCAGCAACATTTTTCTCATTTTGGTCATAGCTTCTAAAACCTACACCAAGCTTAATGTTGCTCTTGATCTGAGCATCAAGCATAATCTCATAACCTTTGCAGGACTCAACCCATTTTTCACAAGTGATTTGGGTTTCTTCTAACTCCTTTTTACAACCTTGGTATTTTTCTACCATAGTTTGGAGTTGGTCCTTGGTTATGCTTGATTCATGTCTTAGGCTACTTATTTCAGAATCTCTTTCACTTAACTTTGATTTTAACCCTTTAATCAGTTTTTCAAAATTAAGTTCATTTTCTAAAATTTTGTTCCTCGGGTTTTCATTCACCTGCTTAATGTTTGCAAAAGCAATGATGCATTTGTCAGAACATAGATCTTTAAGGATCTGAGGTGATACCTTTGTAGCAGCCATGAGAGCACAATCACACTCATCTTTACACACATCAACATTCCATGGGTCAGCAGGAGAGTTCTTTTCCTCATCAGCAACATTTTTCTTTTCTTCACTTGAAACCACTGTTTCATCACAAACTTGAACTTCATCAGTTTTTGACACTAACTCCACAGATTCAACACCTTCTGCAATTGTCTCTAAGACCATTAAACAAAATTCTTGTTTAACATCATTTTGGCCATTAAAGCAAAGTTCTCATCAGTCAAATCCTCAGGCAAGCTACTCCAGTCAACATAACTTTGTGTGAAAAAGCTCTATTGACCAACCTCTGCTGGACTAGCAGTGGTTTGAGCAGGTTGTGTGATAATGGGTGCTTGTTGTACATGCACTTGAGGATGTGATGGTGCCTGCATATATTGAATTTGTGGAGCAGTGGATTGAACATAATGCACTGGAACAGTAGTAGCAGGATGTGCAAAGTGGGCAGTGTTTTGAACATGTTGAGCAGGGGCGTATTGGGAATAATGAGCAGTGTTTTGTGTGTGCTGAGGTCTAGGGCCAGGATGAGTCACTATTGGTCCATAATTTTGAGACCTGCATTCTCTGGTAAAGTATCCTAACCTATTACACTTATAACACTTGACTTTTGATTTACCCAGCCTAACCTTCAACCCCCCATGCAATCCTGGAAATGTCCCACCAGTTCTCTTATAGAATTTACAAGCCCCAACACTCAATAGGGCTAGTTGGTGCAAAATATCCATTTCTTCTAGATCAGAAGGTTCAAAGTGTTGCAAGTCATTTAGCTCAAAGGATAGATTGTCAGAGGTTTGGCTTCCCCCACTAGCAGTGAAAGTATAGTTGGGTGCATATGTTTCAGATCCAAAGTTCCCACCAGAAGTAATATCTATATAGTGATCATAACTTTGGTCCTTACTGCTGCCAGATCCCTCTTCTTGGCCAAAAAGAGCTGTGTTACCCAATGAGTAATCATCAGTCATTTTGCCAGAATCTTGCAAATTCTTTTTTTTAATTTAACTCTCTCTCATTAGGGAGGAGTATCCCATGAAGTTGTGTCAACGACATTTCTTTAAACCCAACAAATTTTCGTGTTACATAAGCTACAGTCTCCCACTTATCTGGTAACGATCTAAGGAAACGACTATTGACAGTCGAATTAGGAAAAACCACGTTAACCAGTCTAAGTTCACTGATGAGACAACTGTAACGTTCGAACTGTTGTGTTATAGACTCTCCTTTCAAGTGACAAAAACGTTTCATACTGCTGATTTAGAACTTCTCTGTTACTTTCAATCACTTCCTCAGTCCCACCAAATTGCCCTTCTAGTGCATCCCATAACTCCTTTGCACTATTGCAATGGAGTAGACCAGTATAAATCTTATTGGGTAAGGCCGAAGCAACTATGCTAAAAGCCTTAGCATCCAATTCAATTTTCTGGAAATCCTGCTCCGAAAAGTTTTCAGGATTTTTTGGCACTTGTTTAGTTGGATCCTCTATGCTTGGAACCATCGGAACGTGAGGTCCATAAGCAACAGATCTCCAGCAACCGATGTTTTGCTGAGCAACGGATATGACCCATTCGTCGTTGCTAAATGAAATATTCATTTCTTTTGCGCATCGGCGGTTTGAATAAGGATCCAGGATTGGCATCCTGTGTGTTTTGAGACATTTTCAGTTGATTCTAAACAGATTTCTGTTTTAAAAACTTTGAACGTAATAAAACGCTATTTATCAAGCAAAAACAACCAAACTAATAGCAGAGAGCTGATCTGTTCGAACCAAATCGATTGTTAGATCGAATTTGATGAATCAAGCTCTGATACCAATTGTTAGGATCTGAGTTTGAATTACTTGTAGTTTTTGTTTCAAATATGGAAAATGATTGAGTTTTAAAAGAGATTCGCAGCGGAATTAAATGGAAAACTTTTACTATAAAGCAATGGTTGTTTGTTTTCATCATCATCATGCTTTCAAGTTGGTAAACTCGCATGTGATTCACAAACTCCCCCTCAGCCTTTGCAATTGAAGTTTGGTAGTAAGAAAATGCAGAGAAGATGATATGCGAAAGTTAATCTTTTGATAGACAAGTTAAACTGTTACACAAGTTGCCTATTTATACTAAAGTATCTAACCACTGAGCATCTTTGATGACGTCAGGGTTGATAGTGACAAGAAACTATATGTAACTAACTACAAACACTGCTAATATTAACTATCAGTGCTTAGCACTGTTACATTGATTATCTATCTAATGACTAAGATCTGATCTCTATCCTCTGATCCTTGTAATTCTAGCAGACCTTTGCAACAATGTGAAGTCAGATGATAGGAGAGCAGTCTTTAGGGAAAGGAGTGTATGTACAAAAGAGGTTGTAACCTCTGATAGTTTAACCAAAGCTCGGATAGTGTTATTTAGCTTTGTATCATCTGTTCCTTACATAGAGTTCAATCCCAACACAAATTAACAATTTAATCAAACAGTAATAACTAAACACATCAGTTGTCACAAGCCCTGACCCCACCCTGGGCGGGAACCGTGAGCAGATACAGTGGTACCGATATTTATTTTAAATTTCGCAGCGGAATGTTCATCAGGACCGGTGTTAGGACAAGTATCAGTGTTGTATAAAAACACCGCAGTTTCATTTCATAAAATGTGGGATGAAACCCATATTTACATAAAGGATTTTCTTAGGGATCAAACCCTTATTACAAAACACGTGTTATTAAGGATTTCACATAGCCACTTATTTAAGCTTGAGTGCTTCCTAGCATTTTTCCTTTACTTCACAGTAAATCACCTGAAACGCGTTTTAAAGACATTTTGTTAGTGGAAAATACTGGTAAGTTCATTCAGTTTATGAAAAACACAGTATTGTAATTACAGCATTAAGAGTTTTTACATTTTTTATATCTTTCAATTACTCAATCAGTATTTGTCACTCAGTGGCAGTTCCTGTGACTATGGTCATATCACTTATTGGCTAACCCGTTAGTCATATCACTCATTGGCTAACCCGTTAGTAATTTCAATTACTCAATCAGTAGTGAAGATTATTAAGTAGTGTATACAAACCCAACATACCGGTAGTAATTTTAGAATACAAAAACTTAATTGCTGTAAATACAACTTGGAAATCATTTAGGGTTTTGTAAACAGTAATAAAAAGAGAATGACTTACATTACTGATTTAGTTTAGTAACACTAGCCTCCTGGTTTAATATCTTGGGTTCCTAAATAATTTAAACAAACAGTCCACACGTATTAGTGTATTAACCCAATTCAACTTTAACGATAATCACGAGAGCAAAACCAACAACGAGATAACAAAGTATAGCCTTAATTAGGCAGTACTTAAACATCCATCGGGTAGGTTTATCTATCAATCGAAAAGGATATCGTACGTTATTACACCGATTACTAGGCAGAGTTTCAGGATTTAGGGGCTCGGGACTTTGAACATAGATTCGAGGAAGAAGAAAACGTCGATTTTAAATCGATGTGGTGCACTGGAACTTCTCCCACGGCTGCCCTTTTATAGCCAATCTGGGTTTTCTCCCGCACGTCGCGCGGGGATCAGGGGATCCTCTCGCGTGGCATGGCAGCTACCATCTAGGGCTAGGTCAGCTTGGTCATCATTATAGGCTTGCCACATGTCGCGAAACTGTGCCACGTCATCTGGACCTCTCCCGCGCGTCGCGGGAGATGACAGGGTTTCTGGCGCATGGCGCGCCTGGGAGGTCCAACTTTTTTAGTATTGTTACATCAGTCTATCACATATGGAATTGGGAATGATAGCAAATGATTCATATATTGAATTCAATGATGTAATACAATCATACAAGTACACATTACTCTCCCTCATGAGGTAAACACAATCTCACTAAGTTCTTATGCTCTTAGGTTCTTAGTGTTAACAATTACAAAGGACAAGCAAAATTATATATAGGAGGTGTGAACTGCTGGTGATGTCATCTTGGAAGCGACCCTCAACAACCTCATTAAATGATGTAACTACCAGCAGTTATGAAATTGCTGGATTGTTATTATGTTACATTGAACTGCTGATTCTTTTGTGAATAAGAGAGAACAACTGGATTTCTTAGAACTACTAGATGGATTTGTAGATTGTATTTTAACTTATTCAAGGAAAGATGATGGATGGTTTGGGTTTTGGCTTTCATCATCAGCAATTCTTATATAGCCCGACACTCTTCTTTTCTACCGAATGATTAACTTCTCCTAATTCATCATCACCCGCAATAAGGAACCAAATTAGGCGATCAACCTAATAATACAACACCCAGAAACCCAAGTAAGAAGCACTTCCTAATTATATTTCACCCATATCCTAAAAGAGAATCAAACCATAACTATAACATGTCTCGATCATTTTCCACGAGCATTTTGAAATTTTCAAAGAAAATACATTTCTTGAAAATATTATCTTTCCCTTTTCTTTGCAAATTTTCAAAGCAAACAAAACTCACACTTTCTCTTCAAACCACAATTACCGACCCGAATTGTCATAACACTCTCAAATGTAAGAACCAAATTAATGTAACATTCGTCGGAAAACGGGTTTCCAAAACCCGCTTCGTTTATTAATCGAATAGTCAGTTATAATTTTTATCGCGTATAAATGATTCATTTTAATTTTAAACAATACATATTTAATAAACATATTAGAATTTAAAAACTATAATTATTAAAAATTAAAAATTAGTGCAAAAAAAATAATAACAAGCTGCCGGGTTTCAAACCCGGGTCAGCTAGTTCACCAAACAACCACAACACCACTCCGCCACACGCTGCCTTTGGTTAATATACCGAAACAATTAACATTTATAATGAAACTCTAAATCAAACCCAGTGATCAGCGCGCCCAATCCGCAGTCGCCGGAAATCCCGACGATTTCGCGAGACTTCGACCGTTTCCTTTGACTGAACGCGTGTATTAACTTCGACATCGGTTATAACCGATGTCTAATCCCGCAATCTCAGTCATAACCGCCGGAAAAGTCTTGACCACGAATCAAGACCAAATTCGGACTCAATTCATCCTGATTCTACCCTATAAATACACACCCAAGTCTCTGGTAATTTTTCGCTCAAAATCGCACAATTTCTCGAAGCAATAGCACTCGCCGGAGATATTCTGCAATCGCCGGACTTTCGCCGAAAAACCGAGACTTACACCAAATCGGTAAATTCTCGACTCTTTCGTTTTTAATCCATTGTTAGACTTATACTAACTTCAATCCTTCAACCAGAATCGGTCCCAGACGACGTTGCCGGATATTCTGCACTCGCCGGAAAATCTATGGAAATTTCCGAAATCACACTGTAAATCGGTACAATCATCTAAACCCCCTGATATCTTTTGTATAGTAACTTAATTTCACAACTCATCGATCAAAACTGTTAATTGATTCAATCAGACGGAATTCACAAATCAGAGCCGACGACCATTGCCGGAATTCTGAGAAAAACAGTCTGTTCGGTACATTCGATTCCGTAACTCTTTTTATCCATTACATTTCAACCACTTATATGTTCGACGAACGAATTTAAACCAAAACAGTCGGATATCGTTTGTCAGTGTCTTTGAATGAAGAAGACGAAGTCGAACATTATGTATAAGTTTAATTAAAACAAGATATTAAACCGGTTAGACACACAGTCCAGCGGTGGACTGTGTGCAAACACACAGCGCACATCACGAGTTCGAACCTTATAACGTACCGACTTTCCGAAATAAACCCATTTTTTTAAAACAGAATCAGATCAAGTCACAGTATGTCTATAAGATTAATATAAACCGTAAGTTAAACAGATAAGACACACAGCCAACTGGTTGGGCTGTGCGCTTACAAACCGAAGGACCCGAGTTCAATCCGGGTCCCTGCAACCGGTTCGACCATTTTAAATCCTTTTAATATAAACAAAATAAATTAACATTTAATTAGTAATAATATATATATTATATATATAATTAAAACATAGAATATTTCGGGTTAGACACATAGCTCAGTTGGTAGAGCTGCGTGCACGCGTACGAGAGGTCCCGGGTTCGAACCTCACTCAGTGCACACTCAACCACAGTCCGACCGTCAACGGTCCGGTCAACGGTCAACGGACCGGTCAACGGTCCGTCAACGGTCAACAAAAGTCAATTTTTTTATTTATTTATTTATTTATTTAATTTAAAAATCAATTAAAAATACTTAAAAATAATATTTTTAAAGTTAGAAAATGACCTTAAACTCACAAAAATAAATCTAAAAATCCTATTAAAATTGTTAATAAAATCCACTTATTTACCGAACCATTTCGTTATTATTTTAGGTTAGTTTTTCCTCGTCGATCAAATCCCAAAACTCGTGCGCATTCAACATCATCAAAAGAACGCACCCAATATGAGTGAATCTCTACCAATTCCCCGTTTTAATCACATTTGGGGTGTATCATGTGTCGCTTAATTATTTATTATATATAAACACTTGTGCATCCATCATATCCATGAACAAATGTGTATCCAATATGTATCAATTGTTGTGTGGTTTATGTTTAGATTAAATTTATCATCTTCAGTACATACATTCCATTAGGCCCATCAGCTCCCCGTAGGAGACGGGTTGAGTACAGGTGCCTCATTCGATCGGCTCCGTTTGATTGAGCCTTGATCTCACATACATCATAATACATTTCATACGATCAGCTCCGTTTGATTGAGCCTTGATCTCACAATACATTATCATTCATGTCATTTACTCATTCAAGGTGGTTTGTGATTGCTTGTTTATATATGTTTGCTCACATATGATTAATGCACAATTTTTCTATATTAAATACAACAGGAAATCAATAACAAATGTTTTTAACAAGGTTCACTCGCCAACTTTTGTTGACTCCAAAATTTCCCCCATTTTACACATGATACAGGTGATCCAGTTGAGGCAAGAAACACATAGGAAGGCTTAGAAGAATAAATCAGTTTAAGCTTTGGATTGTTTTATTTAGTTTTCATTTCCTTGTATTGTATGAATTTGATTTGAACATTTAAGTTGTAATTTGAATTTAATAAATATGAAACATTTTAGTAAACATCATGAGCTTTGGTGATAACCCAATTATGCCCCGACTTTTATTCCGCTATGGGTCGGGGTGTGACAGATTGATATCAGAGCCATGACTATAGGGATATAGGATAGGTTATTAGACCCTTAGAGCCTATACTATAGTTGATTAGAATTTTAAAATTGTTTATGTGTTACATACAAAATTCATGATGTTTATATGCTTTATGTTTATTGTTACATTCAATGTTATGCAAGCATGTTCATAAGTACATATTATTATACAATGCTCATCATAAATCATATCCTCATAACATACCATATCCACGAGAGCACACACCTCACAATTCCTATGATTTTTGCAACGATTTTTGTATTTTCGAATCACATCAAAGTGAGTTCCCATGACGGGCATGTAGTAACTGGAAGGGTACGAGTACCGGTAGTCGGAACGTCCTGTCTAGGCTTGGCATTCGTATAAATCCAAAATAAAGGACCAGTTTGCCTACCTGGGGACTAACGATGAGAGTACGAAGGACCTATTAGGCCATAGCATGCTATACCAAACGTCGTGTGAGCTAACCCCACTTTGAGTTGTCATTGTGTCTATACCTGGACACCCTCCTACCATATATCTCGCAATCATATTTCATGGTTTTCATTCGGGTGATGCGAGTGTTAAACCGCCAACACCAATGTGAATCCTACTAAGCCAATAGTCATGGGGGCCCACATGACTATACAGGCGATGGTATGGGGGATATTGGAGGCCCAAACATGAGCAAACCCAAGACATCCTATGGATGTAGTTGCATTATTGATGATTATGTTATTTTTTTTATTTTTCTTAACGACACATGACACCTAAAAAGACTCCTTAAACTCACAATCTTCCTATGTATGTTCCTGTAGATGTCGGCTAGGCAGCTACGTGGAGGTAGAAAGTCAGGAAGGTCAAACGAACGCTTGGCCACCCAAATTGCAAAACAAATGGCCGCGGTGCTTCCTGACATCGTAATTCAAGTCCAACAAGCTTTCACCGTGAATCCCATCAACCCTCCCAATCAAGAAGACCAGAACGTCGACAACCCTCCCTCCAAAAAGTGCTCCTACAAACACTTCAAGTCTTGCGATCCCCCAAAATATGAAGGGACCGAAGGTGTCACTGCTCTCCTCCACTGGTTTGAGGAAATGGAGAACACCTTCCTCAATTGCGATTGTCCCGAGGATCGCAAGGTACGTTACGCAACCGGGAGACTGTTTGGGGTAGCCCTTACCTGGTGGAACACAGAAAAGGGTAAGAGAGGAGTCGAAGATGCTATGGCCTTAACATGGGAAGAGTTAAGGGAAATAATGACAAGACTCTTCTGTCCAAGAAGCGAAATCAAGAAGTTGGAAGATGAATTCCACTCATTAAAACAAAAGGAAGGAGATCATACTTCCTACAACAAAATATTTCTCGAGCTAAACCAAATGATCCCCAACTTGTTCACCCCAGTGTACTGCTTGGTTGAACACTACATTCGAGGCCTCCCCTCGAAAATTCAAGACTCAGTTCTAAGCACTTCGCCTGCGACACTTGAAGCCGCAATGGAACTAGCTACCGAACTTACCGAAAATCGCATCCGAAACGGTAAATTCAAGGAGGAGAAAAAGAAAGCCCCCATTGAGGCTCAAACTTCAAACCATTCTGTCTCCTCTTCGAAGTTTACTGGTAAAAGGAAGCGAAACAACAGAAACTTTGCTGTCAGTCAAACAAACCCCCCAATCACTGCTGCACCCATCACCCAAATTGCCCCCTCAGCTGCACCATATAAAAAGCCATACTCCGGCCCATACCCAAAATGCACCCGTTGCCAATACCATCACCTTCCCGAACATCCCTGCCAACATTGTACCAACTGTGGCTGTGCAGGTCACACCATCCAAACCTGTCGCACACTTCAGCGAATGAACCGCAATCAACCCTTAACCCAAACCCACCATCAGATAGTGGGTCAAGCCCAACAACCCTTACGTCTACCACCTACACAACATACGACCCAATCCTACTACCAACCCAACTACCCCATGATGCAACCCATGCGGGCTTGTTACAACTGTGGAGACCCAAACCACTTTAGAAACACTTGTCCACGCTTGGTGAACATCATTCATGCCCAAGCTCAAGCAAATCCGGTGAACCAAGCTAACCAAGCTCCTCCACCTGCTAGAGGAAGAGCTTTCAACATCAACGCCAATCAAGCTAGGGCTGACAACAACGTGGTTAACGTACGTTTCTCATCAATGGTAGTTATGCATCCATGTTATTTGATACTGGCACGGATAAGAGTTTTGTGTCCTTAGAATTTGAACCCATCCTCAACCAAACTCGTTATAATCTCATGGAATCCATAACGGTGGAAGTTGCTGACGGAAAACCGGTCTCATTAAACTCTATTATACGAAATTGTACCCTCACTTTAAATGATCACGATTTTCCAGTTGACCTCATTCCTATGAAGTTGGGAAGTTTCGACATTATAATCGGTATGGACTGGCTCAGCCAACATCATGCTGAAGTAGTATGCCGCGAAAAGTTCATTCGTATTCCTCTTGCAGATGGTCAAACCCTACGAATCTTTGGAGAAACCCCTTCGAAAGGACTCAAATTGATGTCCTGTCTTCAAGCCCGAAAATATCTCCGCAAGAACTATGTCGGATTCCTAACTCACGTCGTCAAGAAGGGAAACAAGGAGAAGAAACTGGAAGATATACCTGTAGTGAAAGAATTCCCACAAGTCTTTCCCGACGACATCTCAGGACTTCCTCCCATGAGAGAAGTTGAATTCCGCATTGATCTTATACCTGGCGCTACACCAGTCGCAAAATCTCCTTATAGGTTAGCCCCATCCGAAATGCAAGAGCTGGCCAGTCAACTGCAAGAGCTGACTGACAAAGGATTCATACGTCCTAGCTCATCGCCTTGGGGTGCACCTGTTCTGTTTGTGAAGAAGAAAGATGGAACGTTTTGCATGTGTATCGACTACAGAGAACTCAACAAATTAACGGTCAAGAACCGCTATCCATTACCTCGCATCGATGACCTACTAGACCAACTTCAGGGCGCCACCTGTTTTTCAAAAATCGACCTTCGTTCTGGTTATCATCAACTCAGAGTACATGAAGAAGACGTCCCAAAGACCGCCTTCCGAACTCGTTATGGTCATTATGAATTCATGGTCATGCCATTTGGATTAACCAACGCCCCAGCTGTATTCATGGATCTAATGAATAGGGTATGCAAACCTACCTCGACCGCTTCGTCATAGTCTTCATCGACGACATCCTCATCTACTCAAAGTCTAAATCCGATCATGAACGACACCTTCGACTTATCCTTACACTCTTAAAAACTGAAAAGCTCTACCTAAATTCTCCAAATGCGAGTTCTGGTTAAAAGAAGTACAATTCCTTGGACATGTAGTCAATGACAAGGGAATACATGTCGATCCCTCAAAGATCAAAGCAGTACAGGAATGGCAAGCGCCACGTACCCCTACCGAAGTAAGATCATTTCTCGGTTTGGCTGGTTACTATCGCCGTTTCATTGCAAATTTCTCCCGTATTGCTGTACCACTCACGGCTTTGACTCATAAAGGAAAACCCTTCATATGGGGACCTAAACAAGAAGAAGCCTTCCAAACTCTAAAGCAAAAACTTTGTGACGCATCTATCCTCACACTTCCGAAGGTTGCGATGACTTTGTAGTATATTGCGACGCATCAGGGCAAGGGCTAGGCTGTGTGTTAATGCAAAGAGGAAAAGTGATAGCCTACGCTTCTAGACAACTCAAAGTTCATGAGAAGAACTACACCACCCACGACCTGGAACTCGGAGCCGTTGTGTTCGATCTTAAGATATGGAGACATTACCTCTACGGTACCAAGTGTGAAATATACACTGACCACAAGAGCCTCCAACATATCTTTAACCAAAAGGAGTTGAATATGAGGCAACGAAGATGGGTCGAACTACTTAACGACTACGACTATGAAATTCGGTATCATCCTTGCAAGGCAAACGTGGTGGCCGATGCGCTCAGTCGAAAAGGTTATGCGAACTCCATTCGTCTTCTATGTTCGCAAATCATAACCGACATCAAAGATCAAATCCGAGAAGCTCAACATGTTTCTGTAACAGAAAACGACGTACGCAATGAGCTGTCTTGTGGAGCAGAACTTAAAATCGAAACCAAATCCGACGGTATTCTGTACTATCTAGATCGCATATGGATTCCCGATCACAATAACCTTCGTGATTTCCTTATGAATGAGGCACACAAAACACGGTACTCTGTACACTTAGGAGCCGACAAGATGTATCAAGACCTTCGATACACCTATTGGTGGCCTGGCATGAAAAAGGATATTGCTGTTTTTGTTTCCAAGTGCCTTACCTGTTCCAAAGTAAAAACTGAACATCAAAGACCTTCAGGACTTCTAACCCAACCTGAAATACCTGTATGGAAGTGGGAAAACATAACCAGGACTTCATTACCGGGTTACCTCGCACCTCCAATGGGTATGACACCATATGGGCAATCATTGATCGTCTTACCAAATCAGCTCACTTCATTCCGATTCGCGAGGACTTCAAGAACGAGAAGTTAGCTCGTATCTACATCAGCGAGATCGTAAGCCGTCATGGTGTACCTTTAAGCATCAGTTCAGACCGTGATGGTCGTTTCACTTCACGAACATGGCAAGCCGTACAAGCCGCTTTGGGTACACGATTAGACCTCAGTACCGCTTTTCATCCTCAGACTGATGGACAATCTGAACGCACCATCCAAACTCTTGAAGACATGCTTCGAGCATGTGTCATAGACTTCAAAGGGAATTGGGACGCTCATCTACCATTAGTTGAATTTTCGTACAACAACAGCTATCATTCAAGTATCAGCATGGCACCTTTCAAGCTTTATATTGTCGTAAGTGCCGATCACCAATATGTTGGCACGAAATTGGAGAAGCACAAATCACCGGTCCAGAATTAATTCAAGAAACAACAGACAAGATCCATCAAATTCGAAACAATCTTCTAGCGGCACAAAGTCGTCAAAAGAGTTATGCAGGCAAACGACGAAAGCCCTTGGAGTTTAACATTGGTGACCAAGTACTTTTAAAAGTATCACCGTGGAAGGGAGTGGTTCGTTTTGGCCAGAAGGGCAAGCTAGCACCACGCTACGTAGGACCTTTCAAGATACTCGAAAGAGTAGGACCTGTAGCATACAAGCTTGACCTACCAGAAGAACTCAACAGAATTCATCCCACATTTCACGTATCAAACTTGAAGAAGTGCCTCGCCGATGAAAACCTCCATATTCCTCTAGTAGACATTCAAGTCGATGAATCTATGCATTTCATTGAAAGACCAGTAGAAATTATGGACTTCGGAGAGAAGCGTTTAAGACGAAGTCGTATTCCAATTGTCAGGGTACGCTGGGAGTCGAAACGAGGACCTGAGTTTACTTGGGAATGTGAAGACTCAATGCGCGAGAAATACCCGCATCGTCCCGAAATTTCTAAAAGTAGGGGATACTGTAACATCCGTCGAAAAACGGGTTTCCAAAACCCGCTTCGTTTATTAATCGAATAGTCAGTTATAATTTTTATCGCGTGTAAATGGTTCATTTTAATTTTAAACAATACATATTTAATAAACATATTAGAATTTAAAAACTATAATTATTAAAAATTAAAAATTAGTGCAAAAAAAATAATAAGCTGCCGGGTTTCGAACCCGGGTCAGCTAGTTCACCAAACAACCACAACACCACTCCGCCACACGCTGCCTTTGGTTAATATACTGAAACAATTAACATTATAATGAAACTCTAAATCAAACCCAGTGATCAGCGCGCCCAATCCGCAGTCGCCGGAAATCCCGACGATTTCGCGAGACTTCGACCGTTTCCTTTGACTGAACGCGTGTATTAACTTCGACATCGGTTATAACCGATGTCTAATCCCACAATCTCAGTCATAACCGCCGAAAAGTCTTGACCACGAATCAAGACCAAATTCGGACTCAATTCATCCTGATTCTGCCCTATAAATACACACCCAAGTCTCTGGTAATTTTTTCGCTCAAAATCGCACAATTTCTCGAAGCAATAGCACTCGCCGGAGATATTCTGCAATCGCCGGACTTTCGCCGGAAAACCGAGACTTACACCAAATCGGTAAATTCTCGACTCTTTCGTTTTTAATCCATTGCTAGACTTATACTAACTTCAATCCTTCAACCAGAATCGGTCCCAGACGACGTTGCCAGATATTCTGCACTCGCCGGAAAATCTATGGAAATTTCCGAAATCACACTGTAAATCGGTACAATCATCTAAACCCCTGATATCTCTTGTATAGTAACTTAATTTCACAACTCATCGATCAAAACTGTTAATTGATTCAATCAGACGGAATTCACAAATCAGAGCCGACGACCATTGCCGGAATTCTGAGAAAAACAGTCTGTTCGGTACATTCGATTCCGTAACTCTTTTATCCATTACATTTCAACCACTTATATGTTCGACGAACGAATTTAAACCAAAACAGTCGGATATCGTTTGTCTGTGTCTTTGAATGAAGAAGACGAAGTCGAACATTATGTATAAGTTTAATTACAACAAGATATTAAACCGGGTTAGACACACAGTCCAGCGGTGGACTGTGTGCAAACACACAGCGCACATCACGAGTTCGAACCTTATAACGTACCGACTTTCCGAATTAAAACCAATTTTTTTAAAACAGAATCAGATCAAGTCACAGTATGTCTATAAGATTAATATAAACCGTAAGTTAAACAGATAAGACACACAGCCAACTGGTTGGGCTGTGCGCTTACAAACCGAAGGACCCGAGTTCGATCCGGGTCCCTGCAACCGGTTCGACCGTTTTAAATCCTTTTAATATAAACCAAATAAATTAACATTTAATTAGTATATATATATAATTAAAACATAGAATATTTCGGGTTAGACACGTAGCTCAGTTGGTAGAGCTGCGTGCACGCGTACGAGAGGTCCCGGGTTCGAACCTCACTCAGTGCACACTCAACCACAGTCCGACCGGTCAACGTCCGGTCAACGGACCGGTCAACGGTCAACAAAAGTCAATTTTTTTATTTTTTTATTTATTTATTTAATTTAAAAATCAATTAAAAATACTTAAAAATAATATTTTTAAAGTTAGAAAATGACCTTAAACTCACAAAAATAAATCTAAAAATCCTATTAAAATTGTTAATAAAATCCACTTATTTACCGAACCATTTAGTTATTATTTTAGGTTAGTTTTTCCTCGTCGATCAAATCCCAAAACTCGTGCGCATTCAACATCATCAAAAGAATGCACCCAATGTGAGTGAATCTCTACCAATTCCCCGTTTTAATCACATTTTGGGGTGTATCATGTGTCGCTTAATTATTTATTATATTTAAACACTTGTGCATCCATCATATCCATGAACAAATGTGTATCCAATATGTATCAATTGTTGTGTGGTTTATGTTTAGATTAAATTTATCATTTTCAGTACATACATTCCATTAGGCCCATCAGCTCCCCGTGGGAGACGGGTTGAGTACAGGTGCCTCATTCGATCGGCTCCGTTTGATTGAGCCTTGATCTCACATACATCATCATACATTTCATACGATCGGCTCCGTTTGATTGAGCCTTGATCTCACAATACATTATCATTCATGTCATTTACTCATTCAAGGTGGTTTGTGATTGTTTGTTTATATATGTTTGCTCACATATGATTAATGCACAATTTTTCCATATTAAATACAACAGGAAATCAATAACAAATGTTTTTAACAAGGTTCACTCGCCAACTTTTGTTGACCCAAAATTTCCCCCATTTTACACATGATACAGGTGATCCAGTTGAGGCAAGAAACACATAGGATGTAACATTTGTCAAAAACGGGTTTTCCAAACCCGCTCCGTTTGTAATCGAATATCAAGTTATAAGTGTTTCGTTGCGTATTTATGTCAATTTTAATTTTTAATGATGCATAATTAATAAACAAACTAGAATATAAAAGTTATAATTGATAAAAAGTAAAAATAAAATAAATAAAAAGAAAAATAGGCTGCCGGGACTCGAACCCGGGTCAGCCGGGTTAAGCTCAAAGACTTATCACACACACATATAACCACTCCGCCACTTGTTGTTTTCTGTAAATTCTAGGAAACAATTAAATTTTATGGTCAAGCATAAATCAATCTGGTTACGCCAACTGTAACCGAAATCGGTCACCAAACGTCCAAAAACGTTTGATTGTTCGCGGTTTACCGACTATAACCGCTACACCAACACCTCCAATCAATTTAGCTTTGAATGGACTTGAATTCAAGAGTGGATCGGTTTTAATAACCGAAAACTTGCATTTTCTGAATTACTCCAATCATAGACCCCTCTCACGACTCAAACACATTCTACAAACCTTCAATTTCATTTTTCGCACAACTTTCAGTTCGTCGGAGCATCTATTTGAACTCGCTGGACTTTCGCCGGAAAACCGTGTCTTCCATCAAATCAGTAAGTCTCTTAATTCTTTCATCGTCTATCAGTTGATAAGCTATTGCTAACTCAAAACCTTCAATCAGAAACAGTTTCAGACGTTGAAATCGAATAATTCACTCTCGCCGGAAAACTTCTGAAAATTCCTAACTTCCGCTGTAAAACGGTATAGTCATTCAAACCTTCTGATAACTTTTGTTTAGTACTTCAATTCCACAATTAAC
Source organism: Scalesia atractyloides (assembly GCA_947069175.1). NCBI lineage: Eukaryota > Viridiplantae > Streptophyta > Magnoliopsida > Asterales > Asteraceae > Scalesia > Scalesia atractyloides. The sequence continues at coordinate 90,719,902 of CAMTDV010000017.1, forward strand.
TAATCAAAACTGTTAATTTGTTCGCTCAGTCGAAGTTCATAAAAAACAGAGCCGACGCCTTGCCGGAATTCTGAGATAAATCGTTCCTCCGGTATGTCTACTTCCAAAATCGTCTCTGTCATTTCATTTTAGTCTTTTAAATGTTTGTCAATCAAATTAAACAAGAAACAATAGAGTAATCGTAGGCTGTAATTCTGTAACGAAGAAGACGAAGTTAGGTTGATTATAAGTTTAATATAGTTTTGATATTATCTCGGGTTAGACACACAGTCCAGCGGTGGACTGTGTGCACATACATATCACACGCCGCGAGTTCGATCCTTGATACACAAACACTCTCTGTAATTAAAATGTTCTTTTTCTAACTGAACCGGACAAACTTACGTTAGATGTTAAGTATAATAAAAATCGGTATATTAACCAGGTTAGACACACAGTCCAGCGTGGACTGTGTGCAACACTAACCCACAGGTCCCGGGTTCGAGACCTGTTGCACGCTCCGGTTCGATGATTTAAAACACTTTTTAACAATAAAAAATTTTGAATAAACTGAATTAGTATATAAATATAATTAAAAACAGAATTATTTCGGGTTAGAGAGGTAGCTCAGTTGGTAGAGCTGCGTGCACGCGTACGGGAGGTCTCGGGTTCGAGCCTCACCCAGCGCATACATTCACACAATAAAACCGGTCAAACAGTCAAACAGTCAATGGTCAACGCAAAAGTCAACATTTTTTTATATTTTTATTTATTTAATTTAGTTTAAAAATCAATTAAAAATACTTAAAAATAATGTTTTTAAAGATAGGAAAAAGCCTTAAACTCACAAAAATATATCTAAAAATCATATTTGAATTATTAATAAAATCCACTCATTTACTATACCTTCCGTTATTATTTAGGTTAGTTAATCCTCGTTGTTCAATCCTTCAAACTTGTGCGCATCTCATCATCTCTAACCGAACGTACCCAATGTGAGTGAATCTCTACAAATTCTCCGTTTTAATCACGTTTTTTGGGTGTATCATGTGTATACCATTTATTATATTTAAATCATTGTGCATACATCATATCATGAACAAATGTGTATTCAGCTTGTATCAACTGTTGTGTGGCTATTGTTTAGATTTAATTTATTATTTTCAGTACATGCAATTTCATAGGCCGCCGCTCCCTATTACATTATGAGCGTTGAGCAGTTCCCCATTACATTATGAGCGTGAACCTGGCGTTGCCAACATACGATCGGCTCCGTTTGATTGAGCCTTGATCGCACAGACATTCATCATAGGCCGTCAGTTCCCCATTACATTATGAGCGTGAACGTGACGTTGCCAACATATACAGTTTCATTCATGTTATATATTCATGCAAGTTCATATGTTATTGTATGTTATTGTTTGTGGATTGTTATTGTTATTGTTGGATTAGTTTACATTTGCTCGCATATGACTATTGCACAATTTTTCCATGTTAAAAATAACAAGAAATCAATAATAAATGTTTATCTAACAAGGTTCACTCGCCAACTTATGTTGACCCAAAAACCCCCATTTTTACACATGATACAGGTGAACCAGCTGCAACAAGAAACACATAGGATTGGCTTAGAAGAATAAACTGGTTTAGAGCTTGGATTGTTTAGTTGGTTATTTTTCTATGTATTTGTATGGACATGTTTGGATTATTGAGAATGTAATTTTGACTTTAATAAATATGAAACATATTAGTAAATATCATGAGCTTTGGTGATAACCCAATTATGCCCCGAACTCTTATTCCGCTGCGGGTCTGGGTGTGACATAGGAAGGCTTAGAAGAATAAATCAGTTTAAGCTTTGGATTGTTTTATTTAGTTTTCATTTCCTTGTATTGTATGAATTTGATTTGAACATTTAAGTTGTAATTTGAATTTAATAAATATGAAACATTTTAGTAAACATCATGAGCTTTGGTGATAACCCAATTATGCCCCGACTTTTATTCCGCTGCGGGTCGGGGTGTGACAATTATAGCATCGAGAGACTTAAAACAAACATGGTCCATCAATACCTAACACAATTTTTCTAAAATTTTTATCACCAAATTTTTCCTTAACACTTATTCCCTCGTTTAGAATATCCTCAAAATTTTTCATTCAAGAAAAATTCCAAATATACTTTTTTTTTCTTTTTACAACACAGTGATAATCGTGGCTGGGGATATAGCTTCGATAGCTAACAACTATGTCGGGGGGCTTAGGATTGTACCTTGACGAATACCAAAACTCGCACAATGGATGCGACAAACGACTGCACTAAAAGCGAATCAATCCGAATCAAATCCGAATCACCGAACGCGAGACGCCAATGTACGATAATTGCGACAGTGATGACGGTGATTGTCGGCGGTGGTGGCCGGTGATCGCATGAGGAGAGTAGAGCGAGAGAGGGTTTCAGGTATCCTTTGTGTGTTATGTTTTTGTTAGAACTGTTATTAGGATTTAGGTCTAACCTTATATTTAAAGAACCCTAAATTACAGTTTGGCCCATACACAAGTAACTTTCCCTCTATGTAATTAGCCCTTGACAAATTATTTATTATCAAGTCAACCCATTGACTTTGTTTTATTATCATATACCAAAACTAGTTCTCTCTATAATTATTATCCAATAATAATTAATCCCCGTTCATGTCAAATAACCGTTATTGACCATTAAATCACAACCACTAGTTAAACGCGTTGACTTTATTTTATTCTCAAGTAAATAACCCTTTTAATTTAGGGCAAATGCCATAAAAAACCAACATACTTTCTGTGTTTTTCTCATAAAAGTCATTCCACTTTTTTTTCACATAAAAAACCAACATACTTTCTTTTTTGTCTCATCAAATTCCCCTAACCGTTATTGACCATTAAATCACAACCACTAGTTAAACGTGTTGACTTTATTTTATTCTCAAGTAAATAACCCTTTTAATTTAGGGCAAATGCCATAAAAAACCAACATACTTTCTGTTTTTCTCATAAAAGTCCTTCCACTTTTTTTTGCACATAAAAAACCAACATACTTTCTTTTTTGTCTTATAAAATTCCCCTAACCATTTTTTATACACAAAAACAACATACTTTCTACTCTTGTATCATACATGTCCCTCAAAATGTTAAACTTTAACAAAAAAATCTCTTAATTATAATCGGATGAAATCAAGAAAATATTATTTGACAAATTATGTTATACTTTTAACGGTTTTGAATTTATACATACCGTTTTATATGTTTGTTATTTATTTTATTTTATTTTGAGTTATGTCATCCACACTCGTGAATTTTATTATATTGTTTTTCGAATAATATTTATTGTTATCAATTTATTGAATTTAAAATGTCAAAAAAAAAAAACAAACATTATACATACTTTGGTTTACCATATATCCAATTTAAAAATATTAATTCATCTAATTTCTTTTCTAACATGATATTAATAAGTAAAAAATAATAATTCACAATTTTGTTCAAATTTAACATTCGGGGGACCTTTATATGCAAAAAGTTGTTTAGGGACTTTTATGGGACAAAAAGGAAAGTATGTTATTTTTAATGTGCAAAAAAAGTGAAAGGACTTTTATAAGAAAAAAACAGAAAGTATGTTGGTTTTTTATGGTATTTCCCCTTTAATTATCACCTAATTAATAAACTAATATTTTCTAACCTTTAAACGTCACCAAATAATTTATGCAAATTTAATTGTTTCGTAAACAATTAAGATTTCCTAGTACTTCATCAAATACTCGTTCTCCATAAAAAATCTGCTTTTGGATACATGATATTTAACAATTAAATATAATTATTTGTTCATCGGCCAAAATGTAACTCTTTGGATCATACCTTAATAGTAATGTTAAATAATCAATAACTGGATATCCAATTCCAATATCTAATCCACTCAGATTTGATCTGGAATCATCAAACAAGCTTCAATTAAAGAAACCCACCCAATTTTACCGTCTCACAATGTTTAGGAGAAATAAACATTGAATCAAGAGCAATGGTTATTTAGATAGGCGGTTGTGTCCTGCCAAATCGAGCATCATGTTCTGATACCACCTGAAGGTCCCCAGACCCCTTTGGACCGATAACAACTATCAATTACATCACTCTTGATTCTAACCGACACATATAATCATCAATCACAAGTCATGTATTAATACACCAGATGTCCTATTTTTTAAAATTTTACACGTTTTATGTCCTTTGAGGCTATGAGTAATGGGTCACCCACGTTAAACGCCACACTATAAAGTGAATGCTACATCATCATGCCACTCTCCTTTCATTTGGTTTAACTGCACAACATAATGGTTTCACTAATTTTCACTATCCACCATCTAATTTAAAAACTTAAAAAAGAAAATGGGTATATGTATAAAATTGTGATTGGGTGTTTAAAAGTGGTCGCCATTTGTTTTGCTTTTCTGATTAGTCAATCCAAATTAATTCAACTCCATCATTTCATCACTTTCCTATTTTCAGCATTAGCTTCATAATGCTTGGAGCTTCCCAATCTTCACCCACGCCCCTTGGAGTGGTGTGTGTGGGTGTGTGTGTGTGGGGGGGGGGGGGGGGGGAGGGTTAATAGACGATTAAAAATGCAAGGTGGCATGGTGCTTGAAAATGAAGCAAACATTATACATGTGCTAAACTAATGATGTTTTCTTTTTAGTTAAGTATAAGGTAAAATGATCATTGTGTCCAAATGACATAAGATGTAATTTATTTATAAAGGACACAATCTGTAATTTACTCAAGTTGCAAGGCGGTTGCAAAACAAGGCAATCACAAGTCTCGTTTTTTAAAATATGCTGGTCACAAGTCGTTCAGAAAACAAGATGGTTGCAAGTTGGTCACCAAACAAAAAGTCCATCGTGAAATTAGGAATTTGCAACTCGGTCACAAAAGCTGCCCTAAAGTCACTCGCAATGGGGTGGTCACAAGTTGGTTGCAAAACAGAGCGCTCCCAAGTCAGGTTGTTTTGCAAGTTGGTGCAAAACAATGCGTCACATGTAACACCTAGATTTGATGTTCCACGGATAAAACGAATACAAAATATTATAATGAAATGATTGATAAACTTAATGAACTATTGACGTAATTGTGGACTTAATAAGGCTTGGGAACTTAAAAAGGCCCAAGAAGGAAACCCCATGGGAGGGTAAAACGGTAATTGTGTGCATGTATGAAACCCTAAAATGGAAAGACAAGACGCAACTCCTATCATTTCCCATATTCTACACACCTTTTACAGAGTGAACCTAGAGAGAGTATAAGTCCCTCTAACCCTAGGATCTAGCACTAATTTCGGATCTAAGGTAAACTAGTTAGCGGGAATCACTAGAAAACCTCTATGGGCAAAACACACAAGATAAGTAATCAATTGAAAAATATCAGATCACTTTAATCTTCCTTGGATTCAATTTCATTAGACTTAAACACACGTACAATTGGTTTCTCTCTCTAGAACTCTAATCCAAGAACTTTGGAGAAACCTTCTATCCTCCAAGTATATATACCTATGGGCCCATGGCGTAGGCCCCTAACAAGCTTTAATTACCATTACAGCCCTAGTTACAATTTGGAGATCAATAGGTTAATTACAAGGTAAATAAGATAATTACAAAAGATAGCTATTGTCACCAAAACATGCATTTACACAGAGAAACTTGATTTCAAGGGTTGATTCATGTTGGTTTCTAGTGGGGATGGAAGGGAAACAACATGGGAATGATTTCACATTGTTATTGATCAAGTTTGAGGATCAAGAAGTAGGGTAGAAGCAGTTTTTGACTTAAAAGAGTTTTAGTTGAGGAGATCTAACGAATTGCTAAAGTTTTACCTAAAAACGTTCATGTTTTTGATGATTTACGCATGTTTGATGTTATATCATGAATTCGGGGTCCAATCATAATGTACGAATCTTGATCATTATAGTTAGCACCCCAACGCAAACAACTGCCATGGGTGAGCTTTAGGGGTTCCTGCGTGAGGTTGCATGCCACTATTTATAAGCAACCTACGTTGCACATCACTGTTCAGGAGCAAACTATATTTAACTTCACCGTTCATGAGCAACCTACGTTGTTTGTTGTTGTTGTTCAGGAGCAACATACGTTGTGCGAACTGTTCACGATCAACCAATGTTTCGCGAGAACATAATTTGTGATATGAAATAGTTGACCCGTTTTCTTGCGAACCTTTAACTAGGTGATCGGTTGACAGTGTCAAAGGGCCATGGAAGTTCATTAATTGGTAAAGATCAAGCATTGGATTACATGTGAGTTCTAGATGCCCATTTTTACTTTTTTTACTAGTTATAGCTGATATTCATACTACCTTTATTGTTATACTCCCTGAAATGATTGATAGCTGATGTTTTTACACAATATTTTATTAAAGTTTAAAGACATTGCATGTACTCCTAAAAGTTTAGTGTAATCCTTTACTTTTATTTATTTGATTGCAGTGCACCCCTTTATCATAAACCCAATTAGTTTTCTTAGTCAACTTAATCACATACCTAACATATGATGGACAAAATAGTCATTTAATATTCTAACTTGTATAATGACTCTTTCAAAAACCATATGCTACATCAACAATCTATATAAGCTTTTATTTTTGTTTTTTTGTTACAATGCATGTCCTTTACCATAAACCCATAGTTATCTTAGTTAATTTAATCACATGCCTAACATATGATGGACCAAATATCATTTAATTCTCTAACTTATATAATGACTTTCAAAACCCATATGCTACATCAACAATCTATATATGTAGCATGTTCTATCAACTAATATATGTGTATATGTTGTAATTAATATAGAATACATGTTCTCTCAATTAATATATGTACCTATGTTCGGCAAACATTCTGGCATATAAGATCTACAAAGCATAATCATGTTGAAAATGCAAACAAAAACATTCACCTGGTCTGCAAATAGAATAAATTGACAAATTAAGCTTTGTCAGTATAGACGTAGCATTTGAGCAATGATTCCAGATAATCTACACCAACGGTTTAGTAGTCGGAAGACTAGGTGAATATCCAAAGACAACATACGATTTTGGTGGAAGGTTTAAGAAGTTTGAGATGTAACTTGGTTAGGAACGATCGCATGAGGGAAGAGAAAGAGTCGTATACAAAACCTATACAAGTTAGGGGATTAAAATGGCTATATTGCCTGTTTAGCAGTTAGGGGATTAAAATGGCTATCTTGCCCATCATGTGCTAGGCATTTGATTAAGTTAACTAAGAAAACTAAATGAGTTTGTGGTAAAGGACCAGCACCGCAGCAAAAAGAATAAACGTAAAGGGCGTGTACTGAAACTTTTAAACATAAAGGACATGGTGCAATTTAATGTAAACGTAAAGGATGTGCACTGCAATTTGTCAAGTTTAAAAGTTCAATTATTGATGATTGATGTAAATGGTCGATGACTAGCAATATGTTTTGATACTTATCCAACTGTTAGGTCTCCTGGGTTTGGAGTTTTACATCGCAAGTTGGTCACAAAATGGATAAGCGCAAATCAAACGCAGTCACAGTCACAAACAACTAGTTTTGTAGCATAAATTTCCTGATAGTGTTTCTCAAACCTTATTTCTTTTATTATTCTAGGGCTGTCTCTGTCAAATTACAATCTCAAACAATACTTTGGAGATATGAGCATTGATCGTCTTTGGGTCAAAGTACGCCTTGTAGTAGAAGGTTTTGGCGACAGTTAGGAACGTCTGCTTCAGATCCTGATCAAGACCATCTGGTGAGTCGCGCAACACAAGTTGCACCAGCTCTTGCATTTCCGAATCTATCATAGTGTAGTTTATAGTCCCATTGTCACTTGTGTTGTGGTTCTCCTGCCATGTAGAAAGATTTACTAATCATTAAAGTGAATAATGAAAGATACTTAATTAGTTAATTCCATTCAAATCTAGTAGAGAAAAATGTGTTTACCTTATGGAACTTTGATAATTCATGACACATGTTATTAGTGACTGAGGCGAGACGCTGATATTGAGGATGAGTTATGAGCTCTTTCGATACCCATCGGCCAGCAGTCATGTTTATCGTTTGTACCATCAACTCCGCTTCTCCTGTCACCTCTACTCCATCGTGCCACCTCGTCAACCATATCTCCCACTAATTCAAAAAAAAACACCATTGTTAGTGTCGTTATAGCGACAACATATGGCTTGTCACAAGAGCCGTATAAGGGATATATCGAGCTTACGGCATGGTGGAGTTGTGGGTGGATGTCTTGACTGTGAGCCATGAGTGCGTCCAAAGCAAGCTCATATAGATTTTTTTGTAGTGCAACCATAACATCATACCATGGTTCATTTCTGTGTAACCAAACAAAGCAAACACTATTGAAAAACTTTGTGACCACCTAAAACGTTTTACTTCACTAAATTGACAAGAAATGCTTGTAAAAAGAAAAAAAAACTTACTTGAAATGTTGTTTGAAAGACGATCTGTTTCTAAATTCGGCAACAAAAGCTCTTCTGTCCTCATTTGAGAGCTGTGACGAGTCGAAAAATGAGGAGATGGTGTCGACTAACATGGCGGTTTTGGTCCACGCAATTCGCTCAGCGGACCTTTCTGGCTCGTATATGCTGGCTGCAGCCAGGTAATATGAGACTAAGAGGCTTGTAATATTGCTAGTCCCAAACTTTTCAATCCAGGATCCACATACCATCTACATACATGAAAAATAATTAGGTTCATTGGTTTAAACCATTAAGTGTTGTTGTAAGCGGTATTTTCACAACCACTTATAACATGGGTCGGACTGGTTTAATCTAAAGAGTGTAAATGAGTCAAGCTGAGTCAGAGCTTGTTTAGGCTCGAGCTTGACTCTTTAACTTAAAAGAGCTCGGGCTCGTTTCGAGCTCTATTTCTAAAGCGTGATCTCAGGCTCGATTTGTTTAATATATATATATAAGCTTATTTATTTATATATTAAGTATTATATATTCTTTAATTATTTTGTCATAATTTTATGTATACTAAAAATTATTATATAAATGAATGTTTTAATATATTAAATAAAAAGGTTATAAAAATAAAAACTCGTGTAGGCTCGTAAGCCAGCTCAAGCTCAATATATACAACTTGGGCTCAAGCACACTTATTAATTAAATGATGTGACAAAAATAGCAAACTTACCGCTGAATAGGGTTCCATTCGAGCTGATGCATGGCTTGACAGTTATTGTAGTCCAATTTAGCCATTTCAAGGTACTTACTATTGCTCACGTACTCCATCCTGCATTTGTTAATTTTCTTTTAATTATTTTATGATAGAAGAAATGAAAAGAGACTCGATTAACAGTAATCATAAAAACATCTTATATCATACACCACCTATCTAAAACATAGGGTGGTTTAATTGAAAAGCATTAAATAAATAGTAACCAAAAAGCATTTTTTACAAGATGATTATAGAACACAAAAAAAGAATTAGTAACTAAAAAAACATTTTTTGATGTTTGAGAAAGTGTTTAAGGGGAAGTTTTCGTCTGCAATTACTACAGTGACGAAGCTTGAGATTGCTGACTAGGAGGGCGGAAGTCACCGGACCTAAAAATTTCTATAAAACCGGGGGGTCGAAAACGTATATACCAAAAAATTTCTATACGAAAACTACATACTCTTCACTGCTAAGTGAAAAGTTCGGGGGGGTCGGTCGGCCCCTCCCGCCCATTAAAAGCTTCGCGCATGGTGACAACATTCAAACTTGTTGGATTAACAATGGAAAGGTCAATCAAATTTAATGGATTATCTTTTGTTTAATTTTTTGGTGTGTTCTGGTTTTCTTTTCTCTTTGGACATTGGTGTTTGTATCAGGGTAGATCTATTAAGGGCTTAAGGTGTGTTAAGGATATCCTTAACATATTCTTCACTGCTGGTTTGTATACATTTCCTCTTTGGCTGGCCGAAAGATAAAATATTAAAAATCATCTTTTTTTATTAAATAAAAAAAATCAAAATCATTTTTTAAATTATTTAATAATTTAACAAAACAATGATGGGCCACTTATGTTTAGCTATTAATATTTTGATTGCAGCTAGAGAGACAACCAAAACCAATAAAGCATGTGGAGAATCGTCCTTGGTTTGATATACCACCTACTATTTTAAGTTTTTTTTTTACACGAGATGAGTTTTCAAATAAACTAGAGTTTACCGTAAATTACAGTTTACTCTTTTTTTCTTATTCTTATGTTTGGGTTATTTTGTTTTTCTATATTCTTTTCTTATCTTATGTTTGGGTTATTTTGTTTTTCTATATGTTTGTTTCATAATTAATTAATTAGTTTATAAAAAGTAATAACAATAATAAAAATTACAAAAGTACTTAATAATCATCGTAATGATTTTTTTTTATTTTGTGAAAATCAATTATTAATTTTTAGTAATGTCGTTTTCTGTAAAAAACTTTTAAATCAATAAATATTTATGACGTGCTTCAATATTCTTTTTAATTACTAAACACAAAGATGAAGATAACGGTTAATCAACACCATGAATATATCATCATCTATCTGTACCGCTGATTTTTTTCTGTGTATTTGTATCACTGTTTCATCAGCAAGGAGAGTATCTAATTGGTAGCACAAACAACATATGAAAACTCAAGAAAGAAAGCGGTGCAACCGGTTATAAGAATCACATCAAAATATGTTATATAGATTGATACTCGATATGTAAATTAAATGATAATGATATTGTAACGAATAATAAATAAAAAATTAATGATAAACTAATAATACATGGTAAATAGTAAATAATAATAATAAACAATAAATAATGATAAAAAATAATAATAAACAATATATAATACTCAATAATAAAATATAAAAGTTAAGCATTAATAAAAAATAATAACAAGTAACAAATAACTTAAATAATAAAAGAAATAAAAAATAAAATTAATTATACATAATGATATAAGGATATAATTAAGATAAGTAGAGACAAATTAGAAACTATTCATAAAGCATTTGTATCCTACACACCCAAAGTTGTCTTATGTATCCTACACACCAAAAGTTGTCTTAAATGTCTTGGAATAGAGTGTAAATTACAAATGTTTTTTTAAGACATAAATTTGAAAAAAAAATGTTGGCACAAAAAATATTTGTTTGTTATCATATTTTTCCTCAACATTTTTACCCCTAAAAACTTTTACATGTTCATATAATATTGGTTTTATGTACAACTACACAAACTCGGATCGAGTAATACCTGTATAAGGTTTTCCCGATCCAAACATCATCCTCGCCCCCGTATTGTTCTAAGTAAAATCTAGTCTCGAGTCGAGGTAAGCTCGCATACCATGGTATGTTAAGCGCGTATCCAACCTGTTGTTTTACATTCCATTGAGTTAGCATAATTAAGTTTGTAGAAATACCTGTCACAAATAGTTGTTTGTGACAATTTCTCAATAACATTTGCATACCTCGCCGGGCAAGTCTTTCGCGATGATCCATTTATCAAGTAGCTCGTTTACAGATTGTTTTTCCTTCAAATAATCATATGAAAACTTCTTGGCATCTTCAAGAATTTTTTCTCCAGGGTAGAGCACTTGAGAAGTCCTATACAAGTTGAACATCCCGGTAACGGCTTGTGTTGACTGGCCAGCAAAGCATACAAATCTACCATCTTTCTCAAATTGTCGAAATACATCTGTCACAAAAAGCGCCTGTTAATTTTGATTCCGTCCCTAAAGACATTGTCTACTGCGTTAGTAGAAAACATAATTTCACTGACGAAACATCCATAGGTGATTACCGATGGATTACCATTGGACCATACAAAATCCCAAGAAAAACGAAATAGTAAATATTTTATTGGCCTCGGTAATCCATTGGTGATCACCAACGAATAAAGTCATCCACAAAAAAATTAATTAATTTATAATTGTTGCAATTGATCATATTCGTCGGTTATCTGTCGTAAGATATTGGTTAGTAAATTTTAATTTGTTGATTTGTAGTGATGTACTAAAACATGAGAACCAACCCGGAGTAATTTCATAACCATGCATTCTTAACACCCTGAATCCCATCGCAGTATCATCAATATCTTGTACGCTAGAGTTTTTCGCCCAACAAATCCCATTCTTTGTCCAATACTTATAGATATATTCAACACAATCCTTGATCTCGGACTCAAAATAACGAGAAATACCAAGTCGTTGAAGACGATCAACTACCCAAATATGTTCAAAAAGATCCACCGGGTAGACATTTGGAACTACAAAATGACCAAAACATAATAACTTTATAAAAATTTCATAATTACACACTTTCCCTTTTCAAGAACTACAAAAGGTTGAACTCTATAAACCATTAATTAAACATACCTCCACCGTTGAATTTGGTAACAATATTTGTTAGATATTGAAGACACTTTTCATCTTTTGTATTCATGAGTGCAAAAGCAGTAGATGAAGGAGAAAAGAGAAATGACCCATCTTTACTTTGCAATTTTAGAAGTTTTTCCCACTCTAAATCTGGCATTCCTTCCAAACTATGAAGTAAAGTTGTGGGCACTTTGTGCACTACTTCCATCGGTATCCTTTTCGTCACAAAAAAGAAAAAAAAGGGTCTCAAATTGTTAATTTTCGTATCATGGCCCATGAAAGCTACCTAATTTGTTGCCTAAAGCGCGTAAAAGTACTTACTTTGTGAGCTTTAGGTTTCGTTGCGCATAGATTTCTTTCAAGGCAGGAGTATCCTCTGGGACTTCGATTTTTAGCTTCCTTGCGATGTCTAAAGCGAAGGGAGTGCTACTTCAAAACCAATTGGCATATGTTCCTCATTCTCGTCTTCAAGCTTACATATGTTTTCTTTAAGAAATTTCACCCCTAAATTTACACTGAAAACCATTTAGTGACTATTTTCTGTAGAAACCATCAGTTTTTAGTGACTTATTGTCAACATAGCAACCTAAAAAGGTGACATGACACCTCTTTTTATCACTGTATTCTTTGTAGTGACATAACATCACCATAGTTTTTATGTGTGATGCATAAATAGTCAAGTGAAGTACAAATATAAATATGTACATGTTAACAACATTAATTGTAACGAAGATTTACCTTTTTCACATTTACTAGGATGAACATTCCAAGAAGTTAGCGCGATAACGCAAGCTAGCGTATTAATGATCCTATCATGAGCCAAAAACAACACGCGATCCCCCCAAGACCCATCAGGCAGTTGATTGTTTGCGATCCACTCCAAACTTGATGGAAACTGCAGGGAACCACCTCCATTAACATCTTGCACGAGTGCAACCCAAGCCGTATCATAAGCCGACACACTTATCTCTCCATCATTCATTGAACCAAACATCGCTTTAATTGTCTCAATAAACTGTTTAATCTCTCCATTCGGATACAAAATCTTTTGACATCATGATGCATAATGTCCCAAGGTAATAATCAATGTTAGTAAATTCAAAATGTAACACTTTAAAAGTAAAATCAAATAGCAACCTTATTTGTGTCGAAGTGATCTCCTACGTTGTCTTCGTTCCAATTGATTAACGGCCCCTCGTTCTTGTGAAGTATATCACTATATTCTGCACCAACCCACACATAAATACATAGTAACCCGTAAAATTTTTAGGATTTATTATTGTCTTTTTAGTATTTAATTATTGGTGTTTTTAGCATTGATTGTATTGTTTATCACCTTAGGAGATTTGGTGACACTGTGGGCCCACTAAGTTGTAAACTTGTTTTTTGTTTCAAAATTGGTTATTTCGAGAAATATTATAATTAGACGATTAGAAAATATAGTTATCTATGGGTCATTCTTGAATAAACGCACACATTTTTAACTAATATAGTAAATTAGTAATTGTTTTTAATGAAATTAATATCTAAAATCCCATGTAATAAATGACAAAATTAATTTCAATTCAAAGTAATATAGTAAATCAGTAATTGTTTTTAATTAAATCAATATCTAAAACCTCATATAATAAATGGAAAAATCAATAACTCATAGGTTCTTTCAACAATTATAATCAATACTTTTCCTTGACTTGGCAAAATCAATTACTCATAGGTTCTTCCAACAATTATAATCAATACTTTTCCTTGACTTTTATTAATAGAGTAACTATTCTTAATTAATATCTAAAATCTCATATAATAAATGAGAAAATCAGTTATTATTGGGTTCTTCCGACAGTTACTACCGATAATTTTCTTTTGAACCCATTTTAATTAAAAATGCGTAATAATCAAATAAATAACGAAGTATAATATAATGCATAGAGCATAATAACATTTTAATTAAAAATCTGTAAAAATCATATATTAACGTAGTATAATATATAATGCATAGAATATTATAATAAGTTGCGAGAGAGATGCAATTATACAACCATTATATAACTATATTGTATATGATATTGAAAATAACATGTATAAATGTTTATGTGATTTTTGTTGTTTTCTATTTGAAATTATTTTGAATTAAACAACCTATATGTTTCGGAGGATGAATATATATACCTTGTGTATGTGACTTTGATACGGCTTTGCATTGGAAATTATTGTTTTTAAGTACACTTCCTGCAGCAATACGATAGCAAAAATTAGAGATTAATTAGATTCAATTACTTATAACAATAACATTATGTTATGTGATTGAAATCAAAGTAGAAAGGAATAAAGTTAAAAAATGATGATTATTGTATTTTCGGCTTCATTTCAACAGTGGAATCCAACACATGCGCATAGAGAGATTCCACATAGATTTTAGCAAGATAACGATTATAAAGTTGTTTTTTTCTCTCTAGATCAAACAAGACTGTCCATGTGGTCTTGTTTCTTCTTTTTATCATTTTTTAATTTTTTAATCATATATACATGTATTAATACTTTACAGAAACTCGACATTCAACTGAGTTTAACAATAGGACAAAAGTAAGCGGTTTCAATAAACATTCATTTGTATTCATATGCATACATACAATCACACATTTGATGCAAGTGTGTGAGAGAGAGAGAAGAGAGAGAGAGAGGAATACTGGTGGTGGTGGACGGAGGAAGACAATGATGAGAAGTGGCTGCAAGAAAAGAGTGGTGGTGGAAGGTGGTGGCCGGAGAGATAACCCACGTCGTCTTCATGGTGAAAGGATATATTAAAGGGATTTGTTGTTTGATCACCCGATGAAGTTTTGCGTTTGTATCTCTACTAGAGGAGGCAATTTATAAACCTTCAATGTATAAGGTTTCCTAATAGCATGTATACTCGTATAAGACAGAATCCCAGTCATAAGTGATACTTTGAATGGATGAAAGGAATCATTGTTTGCTATCTTATAATATAATATAATTTTTATATATAAAACTAGAATAGTATTATATCCCTCACAACTGGGAAAAATAAAATACATAAAAATCTATCCACTTAGGAATTGTCTAGTTATATTAATGAGTTAGATGAAATTTAGGGTAGTAGCCTAGTAGGAGGTTAGGTGTTCAATCTCAATAGTGTGCAAGTTTATCTGTTCATATATATATATATATATATATATATATATATAAATAAGAGAAGGATCCGTTAGAATCACCCTTTATTGCACACAATTTTTTTAATATTTAAAAAAAACGCTATATTTCGTCACTAAAAAAAACCAAAAATAAAAAAAAAAAATTTCGAGTAACAATTATCCATGCACATGTGTATATGTATCATTTCTTTGACAAATTCCGTAATAAATTACCAATATTGGACAATTGCACTTTCATTTCCACTACCATCCATAATACACTACTTTTTACATTAACAATATTAGAAATACACATGTGCATCTATATGTATGAACATGATATAACGTGTTTTGGTACACTACTTTGAATAAACTTTCCTTTCATTTATCATACCCTTCATAATACACTACCATTAAATCCTACCATCCATAATACAATACCATTACCTCATACATCCATAATACAATACAATTACTCCTACCATCCATAATACAATACCGTTACCAAAATTTCACTTTATTACAAGTACATCAACACTCTTTATACCATCCAAACAACATATTATATCATAAAGTACCAGATATAACCAAACCATCAACCACTAGATATAACTAACCAAAAAACATGTATATGGGACTACTTCATCATTCAAAATCACAAACATTTTGTACCAAAACACGTTATATAAAAGTTATACATAATGATGCACACGTGCATTTTTAATATTAATAATGTAAAAATTAGTGTATTACGGATGATAGTGTATATGAAAGTGCTTTGTCTACTACTATTACTGTATTACGGAATTTGTCCAAGAAATGATACATATGAACATGTGCATGGATAATTGTTACTAGTAATTCTTTTTGGTAACGAAATATAGCGATATTTTAAAAAATAATATTAAAATTCTCTTTTGTGGTCTTTTAGATTTTTTTATGTAATTTTTTGTGCTCACATTGGTTCTCGCGGTTCTCACAATAAAGGTGGTTCTCACATGAACCTTACTATATATATATATGATTCGGTCAAATGAGAACCACCACGAGTTGTGAGAACCGCGAGAACTTTTTGATCCGGGACGAGTTGGGCCAATTTATTTTTTGCACAAATGTAGATGAAAACATTATAAAGACATCTAAAAAAAGTAAAAAAAATTGTTGAGGCGGTAGTTTTTGACTGATGCAAGTTTTTTTAAGTCTAGGCGTATATATATATATATATATATATATATATATATATAGGAGAAGGATCCGTTAGAAACCACCCTTTATTGCGAGAATCGTGAGAACTAATGTGAATACAACCAAAAATACCTAAAAAAATTCTAAAAAAACACCAACTTTTTTAATTTTTTTTTTTTTGGAAAAATCGCTATATTTCGTCAATAATAAAAAAATCAATTTTTTCAAGTAATAGTTATCCATGCACATGTGTATATGTGTCATTTATTTGACAAATTCCGTAATACATCACCAATATTAGACAATTCCACTTTCATTTACACTACCATACGTAATACACTACTTTTTACATTATCAATATTTAGAAATGCACATGTGCATCTATATGTATCAACATGATATAAGGTGTTTTGTACACTACTTTTCATACCCTTTCCCTTTCATCTATCATACCATCCATAATACACTACATTACCTCCTATCATCCATAAGACAATATCATTACCTCCTACCATCCATAATACAATACCATTACCAATATTTTCACTTTAGTTATATGTATATCAACACCCTTTATACCATCCAATCAAAATATTACATCATAAAGTGATAAATATAACCACCCCATCAACCACTAGATATAACTAACCAAAAAAACATCTATATTTGTCTACTTTATCATTCAAAATCACAAACTTTTTGTTCCAAAACATGTTGTATCATGGTTATACATAATGATGCACATGTGCTTTTTTAATGTTGGTAATGTAAAAAGTAATGTATTATGGATGGTATTGTAAATGAAAGTGAAATTTTCTACTAACGAATTTATTGAAGTAATGATACATATGCACATGTGCATCGATAATCGTTACTCGAAAAAAAGTTTTGTTTTGTTAACGAAATATAGCGATTTTATTAGAAAAATATATTAAAAAATTGAGTGTTTTTTTTATTTTTTTAGATTTTTTTCGTGTTCACATTGGTTCTCGCAATAAAGGTTGTTCTCGCATGAACCTATCTAATATATATATATATAATATGGGATGGATAGAAAGAACCACTTGAGTTAAGAAACCAAGAAAACCTTATTTAACATTTTTTTTGTAAAAAAATTAGGGAATGAAAATAACATTTTATCGAACGTTTCGTAACAAAAAAAACAAAAAGCACCGAAAGGATTTTTTTATAAAATTTTTTAAAATCTCAGTTTTTTAGCATGTATATATAAAAAATTAAATTTTTAAAATTTAAAAAACAATCCCTTCGGCACTTTTTGTTTTTTTTTTTGCTATATAATGTTCAATAACATGTAACTTAAATTCTCTAATTTTTTTACAAAAAATGTTACATAAGGTTTTCTTGAGTTTTTTTTTAACTTAAATGGGTTTTTTCTCTATAGTACCTATATATATATATATATATATATATATGATATATAATAATAACACTTTAGTGATGGAATGGAACCACTTATGGAAAGAGAACTATTATCCACCCTAGATCTCTTATGTATGATTGGTTGAGATTTAAGTGTTTAAGTTTAATTTGTCTTGTAGTGATTTTATGGATTAAAAAACAATAAATAGTACAAGAAGGGTATTTTGAAAAATTATCTTGTGTACTATTCATATCAAGTTGTCAAATTGTAACACCCTAAAAACGGGTTTGGTAACCAAACCACGTTAATAGTAATGAACGGGTGAAATGCCGTTAGTGGTAAAATTAACCCGATAAGTATTAGGATTTAAATAAATAATCCTAATGTTAATTAAAAAGAAGAATAAACGCTTTGAGAAGACAAAGTTTATAAGAGGTTCGAGTTAATGGGACTTAAAATAAAACGGGATAATAACTCCCTGACCCAACTGTTTTGGTCCAAAACCTGATTAAGGATAATGTAACCAAACTTTGAACGTGAGGTTGGGTGCTTGAATGACGAATGAATGTTTGAACAAACTAGAAATGTAAATGGTGATAAACACAAAGATTTTTGTACGAGGAAAAAACCCTTGATTAGCAATTGATCTCCTGCATAAAAAACCTCGGATAGTGAAAACTATCACTATCAACTATATTGAACAAATAAGATTACAACTTTGGAGGTATTGAGCTTGTTACAATGATTCCTAGTGTGTGTGTGTTCGAGAGAGAGTAGCAGAAGTGTTGTATATCGAAAAAGGTGTGTTCTATCAAGCTCAAAATCCCATTAAATATCTAGCTCATCTCAATGAACTAACTATCCAAAATTTCAGCCATGCACCCACGTTTTCCGCCAACGGTCATGACACTCTTTGCACGTGCTGGAATTATAAGCATATTCCCCGCGATTCCCGGTTAGAAGCAAGTCTTTCCTCGTCCAAGGCCTGCATTCAATGTTAAACAAACAAGGAAACAATTGTTAGTAAGCATACATATAGATAAGGATCCTTGATCCTCAGACTCCCTGCTTCATATGCTAAGGATAAATGATTCAGGTTAAGCCTCAGGATAAATGATCCAGACATGCTAAAAATCAGCCCCTAACAATTGCCCCCAAATATGACGGATATGACATCAATCAGATTCGTCATATTTCCATTCAATGCGGACTAGCTATTGTGATATAGAACTAGCCGTTACACCCTCTGACGTCACCGATGGGATATGCTATAACCATCATTGCGATATATAGGATAGAGATAAGGTCCAAGATGTATTTAAAGATCATTCATCTCCTTTTAAAATCACTCATCCCGGAAGCATAACATGTACTCTTTCTCTCTTTCAACTTCCATCTCTTTATTCTTCATGTTTGCTATTATGGCCAAGATGGCTACACGATCCTCTCCCGGTAAAAACCAAAGCGACGATGCAACCCCTAAGAGTCAAGACCTGCTAGCCAATCCATCCTTGGAGCTTTGCAAATTTACCGACCAAGAAATCGACGGCCTGCGCCCCTGTTTCCCTCCTACGGCGGTTTTCAGGCCGTATGATGCCACCATGAAGAGCGACGCCATGTCCCCTGTCTGGGCATGCTTTCCTGTTCTACCTTTCCTTCTTGGTTACACATACCCATTCCCTAGCTTTACCCAAGGGTTTTTCATCCTTACCGACATGAGTTATTGTCAAGCCATGCCGATGTTGTGGAGGGTACTGTTCACAATAGAGCAGCTTATTAAACATGAAGGAATCCATTTCACCCTATCCGAGCTTTCCTATCTTTACAGCCTCGTTACCCACGGTTCTAACCGATACTTGTTGAAGGCCAAACCTCACCAACAGGTTCCCATCCTCAAGACCACTCAAAACGGTTCCACATGGAAGAATCATTTCTTCTTTGTGCGAAGGGACTCTATTCCAGAAGGGAATAGTCTGCCCAAGAAGTGGGTCTTGAAGGGTAGGATATAGGATCCTCGTATTAGATTTATAGAAAGTTTTTTTTCCATCGCTAACTTGTTTTATTTTATTTGCATGCAGTGAGTAATTTTGCCTGCCTTGCCAATTCTCCTGGAACTGAAGAAAGGGTTGCTCTGTTCTGGAGTTTGGATCCAACGATTAGAACATTCAAGCCACAGATAAAGGATCCTAAAACCAATACTTCCAGCTCCTACACAATGTCAAGTAAGTTTTCTATTTGCAAACAATAAGTTTTCTTTAAAGCGAGAGTTATATGTGTGTGTGTGTGTATATATATATATATAAGAAAATGAATAGAAAACTTATCTCTTTCTTGTAATGTAGGCGCTCAGAAATCCACCAGCAAGTTTACCTTGGAGGATGTGGACATCATCTCTCCTCGATCTGTCAAAAAAGAATCAGGCAAAGGATCCAGCTTCCCAGAGCCTAAACTCGTCGCTGCTAAGCCTCGAGCCGGTCCAAGAGGAAGAAGCCTACTGAGCCTTCTGATGACATTCCTCAGCTTGAGCAGCAGATCTATGATTTTGCTTCTGAGGTAAGGATCACTTATGCTAAGGTTAAAACTTTCATATCAAGGATCACTTATCCTTCCCACTGTTCTTGCAGAAAATAGCCCAAATCCAAGCTGTGCTGACCAAGCACTTATCCGATGCTGAGGACACAATTGCAGACCTCCGTACCTTCCTGACCGCCAAAGACAAGAAGATCTCCCAGCTGGAGAAGGAGGTAATAGCTTGGAGAAGCGGATCATGATCAACGACATCCAGGCTAACAAAGTCAGGATGGAGGATGCTGATGAGGCTGAGGTTTGTGCAGCCCAAGCCATTCTCAGAGCCAGGATCAAGATCATGCAGCAAGCCTTGGATCCTTTATTTGACAGGTCTGAATGGGATCTTCCCGGCTGGAAGGTGAGGCTAGTGGAGCTGGAGGAGAGCTGGAGCCTGAGCTTGACGAGGTGCCAACACCGGAGGCCGGTACTAGCGGTGCTAAGGAGCCTAAGGAGGTGTAGGTGGTGAGGCTGGTGAAGGCAAGGATGGTGAAGCAGCGAAGGAGTAGGCTGCACCAATGTGCGATGATGGAAATTTCTAGACGTGGCCGGAGCCCATTTTTTATGTCTTTTGGTTGTTGGTGTTTTGATTTCAAACAATGATGGTCTGTAACTAAACAATAGTTTCTTAGGTTTAAGGATCACTGATCCTTCGAACAATAGGGGGTAACAAAGGTGGATGGGTCCTTCTGTTTGTGGAGGATGAAGCCCTTGATGACCCCCGCCTTTTATTTCCCTGCACTAATGAACCGTTAGTATGGACACCCTTTGCTAACCCAAGTGGACAGGCCACGTTTTGTTGGTAGAAGCTTGGGTTAGCAATTTTGACAACCTTTAAAAAGGGTTTTTATAAATAAATAAAACTTTAAGCTTTTGACTATCTTTGTTGTTGTCCCTTTTCTTTTTGAGTATGTTTATCGCTATATATTTTGGAAAAATTTTTGGATACTTAACTGAAAAATCCATAAGGTGTTAAAAAGAATACAAAGTATTTATGAAAACATATTGCTCCAGAATTGAACGTCTCATGATCAAGGATCATACATCATGTTGTCAAAGGATTAGGGTAACATAGATAAGCCAGAAATAAAGCAAATGCAAAAGAAAGATCATACCAGTGAATCCAAGTTAGGATTCTTTATCCTTAAATTTTACAATCGAAACAATACGGAATAGAAATCAGTAGAACTGCAGGATCCAGGATCCTTACTTATTAAGCTTCAGGAACCTGTTATAACACATAACTTGGGACTAAGCCAAACATCAATTGAATGACTCATCAGTAACAACTAGGGACAAGCCCAAATAACTGGTGTAAACTGGAGTACGGCCCGAACTGGCATCTATCCAATCGTGAGCGACATGAAAATGTCGAAACCTTAGCTAACGTGAAAACATTAGTAACCTTAGGAACGGATGTATTGTACGTCTACCATTATACTTAGGATCCTAAATATAGCCAACAACAATGAAATTGTCAGCCCCTAAAGCGGGTACTGTTCCCGTTGCCTCGAACTATACTTGGATAGTGTGCGTTATTGGCGGGTGTCAAAACCCAATTCGTGTGAAAGGTGAAAACCTTTAAACCATAGAATGTATTGGATACCTTAAGCTGGGGATATGCCCAAAGTCTTGGAGAGGTGGCCAACCTCTTGATCCTTTATAATAACTTCTGCAAAACTTAAAGCTTGATAAGGTTGAATGTTGAAAATTCAACATCCTTACTTTATAAGAAGTATAATAAAAAAAGAAAGCATACCTCTAAGCTCTTCCACAGTGTCCAAGTCTTGAGTTAGAGTCTCGATATTTGCTTCAGGATCACGGATGCTTGTTATGGCTGTGGGTACTACCATTTCTGTAGGGATCACTGCTTCAGCTCCAAAGACTAAGGAAAAAGGAGTTTGAGCCGTAGCATTCTTGGGAGTTGTTCTATCTGCCCATAGGAAATATGGTAGTTCTTCAGCCCACTTTCCTTTCTTTGATCCAAGCTTTTTCTTCAAATTGTTGTGATGATCTTGTTGGATGATTCTGCCTGGCCATTAGCTTGTGGGTGGACTGCTGTTGATGTTATTCTCCTAATCCCCCAGCTGTCACAAAAGTTAGTAGTACGCTTCCCTATAAACTGGGATCCGTTATCACAAACAATCTCAGAAAGAATACCAAATCTAGTAATGATATTTTTTTAATAAAGGATATAACTTCCTTTTCTCTAACTTGAGCAAAGGCTTCAGCTTCTATCCACTTGGAGAAATAGTCAGTCATAGCTAACATGAACACTTTTCCTCCTGGTGCCTTGGGAAGCTTGCCTACTATATCCATTCCCCATCTCACAAATGGCCAAGAGGAGGATATAGGATGCAGAGGCTCTGCGGGCTGATGAAGGATATTGTTGTGTCTTTGGCAAGCATCACATTTCCTTGCATATTCCACAGCATCCTTCTTCATTGTAGGACACTAATATCCTGTTCTGAGGATCCTTGAAAATAGTGCTCTGCCCCCAGTATGATTTACACAATCTCCTTCATGAAAGTCCTTCAAGACTTCTTGGATCTCAGGATCCTCAATACATCGTAGATAGGGTCCTGCAAGAGATCTCTTATATAACATGTTATTATGATAGTAAATTGGGACACCTTTATCTTGAAGGCTCTAGGATTTTCCCCAATGGGAACTTCCCCATTTTGGATATAATTCAGGATTGGAAGAATCCATGATCCTGGAGTTGATTGTGCATCATCCCTAGGTACAATTGCAGCATCGTCCACTATTTCCATTGTCTCACTCTCCTCGATTGCAGGAGTTAGAACATGGATAATGGGTATCTTCACATCATCAGGCATCTCCAATGAGGATCCCAGATTAGCCAAGGCATCTTCTTCTGCATTTTCTTCCTTAGGTACCTGTGTTAGACTGAAAAAAGCAAAAGAATCCGCCAATTTCTTGACTATCTCCAAATATTTAATTAGCTTTTTACCTTTGACAGCATAGGATCCGTTATAATGATTAGTGATCAATAAAGAATCTACAAATACTTGAAGATACCTGATTCTCATGTGCTTAGCTAATTGCAAACCTGCTATTAAGGCTTCATACTCTGCCTCGTTATTAGTGGTTTGGAATTCACATGCTATTCATGGGGTATAATGTCCCCCTATGGCGATTTTAGTAGTAAGCCTAGTACCAGTTCCTTTGACATTCGAGGCTCCATCTGTGAAGAGTGTCCAAGGATCCTTGGTCTCCTCAAGTTGTTGTACCTCAAACTCAGCTTCTCTTTGTAGATCACTACTGAAATCAGCCACAAAGTCAGCCAAAGCTTGAGATTTAATAGCAGTTCTAGGCTCATACTTAATGTCATATGCACTAAGTTTAACGGCCCATTTTTCCATTCTCCCCGACATCTCTGGTTTCCTGAAAACATTATAGTATACCAGATGTTGTTGGCCTTCATGATCCTTAACAAGGACTACACTTACTGCTTTACCTGAAACAGCTAGGTATAAGGATAATGGTTCCCCATTTTCAGGTTTCATTAAAGCCGGTGCTGAGGATAGGTAATCCTTGAGAGCCTGTAGAGCAGCTTCATGCTTCTCCGTCCACTCAAACTTCTTATTCTTCCTCAGAATATCATAGAAATCCTTGCATTTTTCAGAGGATTTTGAAATGAATCTATTCAGGGCGATGATTCTTCCTGTCAATCTTTGCACATCCATAGCGTTGGCAGGAGACTTGATGTTGATTATAGCCTTTATCTGCTCCGGACTTGCTTCGATCCCTCTCTTGGTCACCATATATCCTAAGAACTTTCCATCTTTAACTCCGAAATGGCATTTGGAAGGATTCAGTTTCATATTGTATCGGTCAAGGATATTGAATGCTTCTTCGAGATCCTTAAGGTGATCCTCAGCTCTTTTAGACTTGACCACCATATCATCTATGTATACTTCCATTGTATGCCCAAGTTGCTCTTTGAACATCATATTCACCAGCCTCTGGTACGTAGCACCTGCATTTCTTAAACCAAAGGGCATAGCAATGTAACAATATATGCCGGTGGGTGTCGTGAACGCTGTATCCTCTTGATCAGATGATTCCATCTGAATTTGCTGAAATCCAGATGAAGCATCCATAAAAGTTAACAACTCATGATCCGTCGTGGCATCCACCATAGAGTCAATGTGGGGTAAAGGGAAAGGATCCTTGGGACATGCCTTGTTTAAGTCAATAAAATCGACACATACCATCCACTTTCCATTTTTCTTTTGAACAACAACCACATTGGCTAACCATCTTGGATACTTGACTTCTCTAATCATACCTGCCCTTAGCAATTTATCTACCTCCTCTAGGATGATTGCATTTCTTTCAGGAGCAAACTTTCTTCTCTTTTACTGCATTGGCCTGAAAGACCTGTCAATGCCAAGTTTATGAGTAATAACATCCTTAGATATACCTGTCATATCTTCATGCTTCCAGGTGAAGGTAGATTTTATTCGTTTAAGGAAGGATACTAGATCTTGCCTTATGCTCTCCTGGATCCCGGATCCTATATACACCTTAGATTCAGGATCCTCAGGATCTAAGAGTATATCCTTGACGTCCTGTTCTCTTGCCTCCAAGACGTCTCTTGGAGGACGCTTTGATTGCTATGCTTCCCTAGACTTGGAAGCAGGTCTCATTAAGGAAGTGTAGCAATTCTTTGCCTCTTGCTGATCACTTTCTATCTTGACTATTCCCCATGGACTTGGAAGCTTGACACATTGGTGGTATGTTGATGGGACCGCCTTCATGTCATGTATCCATGGCCTGCCAAGGATAACATTACAGCAAGATAAGCTATCTATTACACAAAATTTTTGGATAGAATTCACTCCCTCTATGTAAATTGGAAGTTTGATGTCCCCCAATTTATTCTTGGTTTCCCCACTGAATCCCACGAGCACCGATGATCTTGGTATGACCTCAGATTCAGGGATGGTCATCTTTTTGAGGACATCTAACTGGATTGTGTTCACTGAACTCCCTCCATCAATAAGAATCCTGCGAACAAAATGATTAGAGATAAACAAGGTAATGACAAGACCATCATGATGAGGATCCTGAATGTCTACGCGATCCTCCTCATCAAAGGATATCACTTTTTGCTGTGTATGGGTAGATGTTCGAACTGGTCTCTCTCCATTCTCCATCTTCGTCTCCTTAGCATGCCTTTTAGCCACTGAAAACGAAGTTCCACAGATATCAGAGCCCCCGAAAATAAAGTTTATGATTTGAGCGTCTGCTGGAGGAGGAGGAGCCCTTTATGGCACTTTTTCAGTATCCTGAGTCCTTGAACGTTTCCTTCATAGCAGTTCCTTCAAATATCCTTTGCTGAGAAGATAACCAATCTCCTTCCTCAACATTATACATTCATCAGTAAGGTGGCCAAAATCCTCATGGTAAGCACACCATTTGGATTTATCCTTAGTAGCTCCATGTTTATCAGTTTTCCTTGGCCATCTAGTCTTGTCACTTAAATTCTGCATAGCGAGTATTAGTTCATGACTATCCACAGAAAAACAATATTCAGATATTGGAGGATAATCCTCATCGTCTTCGTCTTGTTCAACTGCATTCACATTGTGATTGTCATGTTTAGAATATGGCTTGGATCGATTATTCTTAAAGAATGATCCTTGCTTTTCCTGTTTTGAGGATCCTGAGAGTCTCTCCTGGATCCTTTTGTCATCTTCTAAACGAATGAACCTCAATGCCCTGTTTCTTACTTCATCTAAATTCCTGCAAGGTGTCATAACAAGGTCAACATAAAAGAGGAACCCTTACGCAAGCCCATTTTGAATGCCTCTACAGCAGTGGCAATATCCAAATTAGGAATTTCTAAGGATTCTCGACTAAACTTAATGATGTAATCTCTCAATGATTCATCACGACCCTGTGTTAGCCTATATAAATCACTAGTTACTCGTTCAAAGGTTCTACTACATGAAAACTGATTATTGAATAAATTAACTAAATGAGAAAATGAAGTAATTGAGTAGGGAGGAAGACTTAGTAGCCATTTGAGTGCTGATCCAGTGAGTGTGGATCCGAAGCCCTTACAAAGACAGGCTTCCTTTAACCTTTCTGGAATGGGATTGATTTCCATTCTTTCCCGGTATTGTGCCACATGCTCCTCCGGATCAGTCGTGTCATCGTACAGCTTCATGTTGGGGGTTTGAAAGCGTTTTGGTATCTCAACATTGCATATAGGAGGTGTGAAACGAGACACCTTGTGACTTCCATCTTGGATCTCAGGAATGGGCTTAACCACTCCTGGGACGCTGGATATCATATCCTTAAGCTTCTGAAGTTCCCGTGCCATAGCCTGATTGATACCTGTATCCTGCATAGAACCACAATTAAAACCAAAAGATGTATTGAAATTGTTACCTCCTGATTGGTTTGTAATCAGTATTGTAGAAGTGTATCCAAAAGTGGACACTTTAGGTGCAATAGTTGGACCAGATGAAGCAATAGTCTGCATAGAGATGAATTCTCCTTTGTGAACTTCAGAATCCTTGAATATATGACTTCCTGAGGATCCTTGATCCTAAAAAGCATGGGGTCCAAGATACACGGGTGCTGAAGGCCTTGAAGGATACTGCATGGATCCTTGACCCTAAGAGGGAGATCCTTGACCCTTTTCCCAAACAGAGGATCCTTGGTTCTGAGGAAAGGGTCCTTGATGCTGTAAATAGGATTCCTTTGGTGCAACTGTCTCCAAATATCCTCCTGAACTGAGATAGCCT
Source organism: Scalesia atractyloides (assembly GCA_947069175.1). Lineage (NCBI taxonomy): Eukaryota > Viridiplantae > Streptophyta > Magnoliopsida > Asterales > Asteraceae > Scalesia > Scalesia atractyloides. The sequence continues at coordinate 90,747,377 of CAMTDV010000017.1, forward strand.
CCTTGATGCTGACACGATGATCCTGAAGATTGTGATGAGGATCCATAAGGCTGGTAATGAGATGCGTGTGGCTGCGTCATTGCCAATGATCCATACGGCAATCCTAAGGATACTTGAGCCTGTGTCATCGCCATTGATCCCTACTGGTAAATGGAGGGCTCTTGGAGTTGAACACCAGGTCCCTTAGAACGTTGGATTGCTGATGCTGGAGAAGTGAAATCCAATTATCTGGGTATCAGCGAAGAGTGATCCTCTATTGATATCTTTTGCTTTTTGATTTCATCAATATCCCTGAGGATCCTTTGGTTGGTTTTGTCCTGCTTCTCCATGTAATTCTTCATCTGCAAAATCAAGGTAGAAACATCATTGTTAGTAACTGTAGATGGAGAAAAAGTAGAGGTTTTTGATCCTGTGTAAACAGGAGTAGTTTTCTTCTGAGGATTCTCAGTATTCTTCTAATATGCAGGAGGAATAGGTGGCAATGATGCACTAGGCTGAGATGTGGTAGCCGCTGATATGGCACTTGAACTGGATTTTCCCTGAGAAGCCATGTGATTGATGGAAATGAATAGAAATGAATGAAATGAATGAGTTTTTAGAATTGAAGCACCAATTGCCCCATGGTGGGCGCCAAACTGTTTTGGTCAAAAATCTGATTAAGGATAGTGTAACCAAACTTTGAACGTGAGGTTGAGTGCTTGAATGACGAATGAATGTTTGAACAAACTAGAAATGTAAATGGTGATAAACACAAAGATTTTTGTACGAGGAAAAAGCCCTTGATCAGCAATTGATCTCCGGCATAAAAAACCTCGGATAGTGAAAACTATCACTATCAACTATATTGAACAAATAAGATTAAACTTTGGAGGTATTGAGCTTGTTACAATGATTCCTAGTGTGTGTGTGTGTCGAGAGAGAGTAGAAGAAGTGTTGTACATCGAAAAAAGGTGTGTTCTATCAAGCTCAAAATCCCATTAAATATCTAGCTCATCTCAATGAACTAACTATCCGAAATTTCAGCAATGCACCCACGTTTTCCACCAACGGTCATGACGCTCTTTGCATGTGCTGGCATTATAAGCATATTCCCCGCGATTCCCGGTTAGAACAAGTCTTTCCTCGTCCAAGCCTGCATTCAGATGTTAAACAAACAAGGAAACAATTGTTAGTAAGCATACATATAGATAAGATCCTTGATCCTCAGACTCCTGCTTCATATGCTAAGGATAAATGATTCAGGTTAAGCCTCAGAATAAAATGATCCAGACATGCTAAAAATCAGCCCCTAACACCAACTAAGTTAACTAGGAATAATTAACCTAGTTAGTAATGTGTAATTAAGTGATAAAGTATGAGTTATAGCTTCATTTGATCAAAACGAAACATGAGGAAATAATATGAACACGTGGGTTAAATGAGTTTTAAAAAAACTAATAATAAAAACACAACACACACTAAGTGTGTGTGTGTGTGCGTGATCTACCAGGAGCAAGAACAAGGGGTGCAAACCCTAGTTCAACAAAATCTTCAAATTGAAGGTGAATTGAGCCCTAAATTCCTGCATGAACATGAATTAACGATTACCCAAGCTAGGGGATCGAAAGGTATGTCGAATTTTTTACATTTATGAAGTTGTGAAATCTGATTAACTTTACAAGATACGATTTATGTATGAATTGTAGAGGCTATGGCCGAATTAGTGATGTATGATTGCTTAGGAACAAACCCTAAGTGAAGATTTAAAGTAAAATTGCTATAATATAGGTGTTCGGATGAATTACCACACCTAACTAGATGGGTTTTTATAATATGATGAAGTTATGTCCAACTTGTGATTAGAATCATCATATTAGATAGAAAAGGCAAGGTACCTAAACAATCTACAAGTTTGAGTAGTTGTTCGTACATGATTTGAAATGGGTTTTTGAATGTTTTGATGAAATTGATGATATAATTGTGTTTAGAATCATCATATATGATAGTAATGAGGAAATACTTGAACAAATTGTGTGTTTAAGTATATAAATCATACTTGCTAAGAAGTGAGTTTATATTATAAGAAGAAAAATTGATGATAAATTCGTGTTGAATGATGTATAATATCATTATGTGTTAAAATGATTAAAGTTGTGTTAATTCGGTGAAATTCGATTACATGAACTTGATTTAATAAGTTATTAAACCGGTAGCATAAGAATGATGCTTACCAGATATTAACGAAATAATAAAACGAGTAGTTGACCTACATCGTGTAATTACTTTCGTCAATAGGCAGTTTGACTTTTAAAAGTCAAAATGACCAAAATATGATCGAATGGTAACTTCGACATAAAACCCGTAAGATGGAGTAGTCGAGTTTGATAATGACTAATCTAACCATCTTAGGAATCATGATGATAGTTTGACGCTTGACACGCTAGGTGGAAGCTTGGGAATGAAGCGGGTCAAACGAATCAAGTATGATGAAAAAGCCTAATTTGGATGCAAGGTAAGTAAAGCTTACACCCTTCTTATAGAATACTCATTATTGTATGGGTTATAAATATGTATAAGGCAAATTAATATTCCAATATGATGTTCCGACGCATAAGGATATGGGTCGGAACAAGTGAAAATGATGAAAAACCATAATTGATGGTAAAACGGTCATTTAGTCATGAAATGACGAACATACAATGAGTTTTTGAAATGTTACCTTATGATGTAACTTATATTGAGAAAAAGGGTAAATTGGTAAATTACGTTTTGACGAATGTAAATTGAAACTAAAAAGGTACCCTATGGCGTAAGCCGAGATGGGTTAAAAATGTAAGAAAAAAAGGATTTAAGAGATATGACCTTACGGTGAAAAATCCATAATGGGTCAAATGTGTGTTTTGGTAAATAAATACCATGTGGTTTATGAATATAAAATGTTTGGTCATTTAGACCAAACGGGTCAAATGGTGATGTTGACACCATTTGACAATAACAACTAAAAAGTGCTTGTCGAGTCTTATGCTCACAGGGTAAAACAACATATGGAAATTACGTTGTTAGTAGTTAGCAAATTGTTAAGGCAAGGTATTAAAACGGGTCAATACTTTGACCCAAGCCAGGTATGTGTAAATTATATTATAACTAGATGGTGCGATTTTGGTTAAACATGTCAATGAAAGTCCTTCGTCGTAACAGGAGGGACTAAAGTGACCAAAACGCCCTTGATCAATAACGCAAACAACCCTAAGGTTTAAAGCATTAGATCAGTAATTCTTTGATAAATGTAATTAAGTTATAGGCATAATCCTTTTTGGGTCAAACGCCTCAAAATTGGTCTTTTCCGTAAAATGACTAACCGAATGGTTGAATCGGAATAAATAGTTCATTATATTAATCCACCACAAATATAGTTTTGGTGGAAGTTAAGTAGATGTTTTAATGTGGTAATGCGAAGTGTGAAAAGAAAGAGCGAGATTTAAACTTAAATGTTTAAATCTTCTAAACGGGTCAAAATGGATTATGCGCATAGCTTGGGTACTAGTTGCATAATTCATAAAAGTTATGAACCCGAGCTAAAGATTTTGAGTTAAATACGTTCGTGTGTGCTTAAAGATTATTTAGAAACAAGTTTGTGGTTTAAACCTTTAACGGGTCAAAAATAATGATGTCCATGCCGTGTAACAGAAGTATAAACAAGAATAGACAAGAAATTGGATTAATATTTCAAAGTCATATCATAGGAAATCAAATTACGGTCGTTTGGAATCGAATTTGAAGCAAAACGGACCTACGGTCGCAAAGTTATCACGATTTTAGTGCGATTAAGAAATTAAAGAAAAGTTGTAGAGTGGGCTACGGTGCAGACCGTGACCCAAGGTCTGCAGCTGCTGAGTATGGCAGAAAACACCCACCGTGGGTCACGGTGGGCTACTGTCGCCTACGGCGGGTTTAACACCAAAAATCTTAAATGTTTGTTTTGAGTTCCTGAATCCATTTAGATGCGTTTCAAGGTCTCATTAACTAACGTTTGTGATAAATTCACAATGTAGGTGTTATCTAATTCATGACGGATGACGATCAAGCTCAAGGAAGAACCGAACACAATCAAGATACAGGCTTCCGCACTATGTTCCGTCGTCATTTTAAACGACAAACTTATAAATATGTTGTTAAAAATGTATTAAATTTTAAATGTTTTAATAAACCCGCATATTTCAAATGTATGTGTAATCGTAAATACACATTTATACTTGAAACCAATATGAAAATTGTTAAATAGAAGTATGGGTCTTACACAAACTGACAATCAAACATCATAGATTACATCACTCTTCAAGTCAACATTAATTATGTTTATCTATTTAAAAAAGAATTAATTATAACACATGATTTTTTATACAAAAAATTACACTACATGTATAAAAAAACGTCTTCAATCTCTGATCTTGATCTTCATTTTTTTTCGTTATCCTCTTCACCCTGTGTAATAAAAAAAATACTTTTTTACATTCGACACCGTGCGCGAAATTCTTTTTACATTCGACAACGTACGAGAAACAATTTTTCAAACATATGTAAAAACTAAACATTTATGTGTGCCGTTTTTAAATACGTTTGATAAATAGATTTACGCGTGATGTTTAGAGGAGCTCGGACCTCGCAAAAAAATATTTCACATTCGACAAGTTATGTAAAAACATTTTTCAAACGTACGTAAAAACTATTTTACGCATTCCGTTTTTACATACGTTTGAAAATTAGATTTACGCGTAACGTTTAGAGGAGCTCGGGTCGGCGATCAGGGGCGTAAAAATCTTTTTTTACGCACGTTGTCTAAACATTTTTTACACACACGTTGTCGAATGTTTTTTTAAAAAGTTGTAGTGCAAAGTCATTAAACGTTGAGGAATAAAATAAATATTCTCAATAAATATATAAGATTATATTGGATGGGAGGAGTTCTCATGATTCTCGCACCTGATAATGGTTCCTCCTTGAACCGAATCCTATATATATATATATATATATATATATATAATATAATAGAATAGTATTATATACCTCACAACTTGGAAAAATTAAATATATACAAATCTATCCACTTAGGAATCGACCAGAGATGTTAGCGAGTTAGATGAAGTTTAGGGTAATAGGAGGCCATGCGTTCAATTCATATAGTGTGCAACTTTAGCATATTCATATAATATATATATATATAGATAAGAGAACACTCCCTTGCCATTCATATATATATATATAATATATATATATATAATATATTATATATATAATGTATATATATATATATAATATTAGATCAAAAAACACTCCTTTGAGTTGTGAGAACTTATAAAACTCCGACTTCCGGTGCGAGTTTTGCCACCATTTTTTTCACATACGTAGATGAAAGTGTCATTTACGTAGTTGAAAATGTATAAATACAGTTATAAAAAGAAATTTCAAGTGGCATTTTCAGTCTTTTTTACGTTGTTGTAACAAGCTGCTAACATCAACAAAAAATATTTTTTAGAAAAGTTGATTTTCTTAGGATTTTTTGTAAATATATATTTTTTTGAAAAACATTCGTTTTGGCCGAGTTCTCTAAGTTCTCACAATTCGTAGGAGTTTCCATTTTACCTAATCATATATATATATATATATATATATATTATATATATATAAATATATATATATATATAGATTCGTTTAAGAGAGAACCATACTCACTTGCGAGAACCATAAGAACTCTCATATACCAATTAGATGATGCCACATATACATGTTTTGTTTATTTTGCTAGAAGAGTAAACTAGTCATTTTAATCTTTAATCTCTCTTATCTTGTCATATATCACCATATGTTTCTCTCTCTTCTTCTTTATTTTCTTTCTTTTTATATATGTTGAGACTTTATCTCTCTCGTTTTCTAATTTTCAAAGTTTATTAATCTTTTTCTCTATTTTTTAAAGTTTATTCATTTTTTTCTCTAATTTGTGTTGTTAATATCTTTAATTTAACTTATGGTTTTGTGGTATTTTTATAAAAAAAATTGGTACCTTTTGATTGCACCAGAGTTAGTTTGACTTTTTAGGGGTTTGGTGTTGTTAATTTACATTCGACACTGTGGGCAAATAAAATTTTGACATTCGACAGCGTCCGCAAAAAAATATTGAGATTCGACACTGTATGTAAAAAACTTTTTACGTGTGAGTTTGCATTTGACATTAAAAAAACGTTTACATTCGACGTGTGGGATTTTTTTTGACATTCGAAGTACGTAAAAAAACATTTTACGTGTGAGTTTACATTCAATGTTAAAAAAACATTTGCATTCGACAAAGTGCGCAAACTTTTTTTACATTCAACACCAGTACCTAATTTTTTCGACATTTGACATTGTATGTAAAAAAACATGTGAGTTTACATTCGACATTAAAAAAAAGTTTACATTCGAAAAAGTGCGCATTTTTGACATTCAACACTGTACGTAAAACAATTACCAAACGCGTACGTAAAAACATTTTTTTACATTCAACACTAGTGTACATCTCTGGGCGATGAAGAACGACTTGGCTTTATTTATTTTTTGTTACATTTTTTTGGTGATTTACGTCACATGCGTATATTTATCGTAACATTTGTAGTGATCTATGACAGTGTAAATATTTTGGTCAATGTATTTATTTAACTATAAAAATTTGCCAAGTTTCTTATCTTTTTATTCTAAATTTAGTTGTTTTATGTTAATTATTAATAAAAAAGATACAGAGATGAGGTTTTTGGAGTTTTTTGTTACATTTTTTTGGTGATTTACGTCACATGCTTATATTTATCGTAACATTTGTCGTGATTTATGACAGTGTAAATATTTTGGTCAATGTGTATATTTTGTTACATAGGTATTTATTTAACTATAAAATTTTGCAAGTTATTTTTTAATCTAAATTTAGTTGTTTTATGTTAATTATTAATAAAAAAGACACAAGATAAGGTTTTTTGAGTTTTTTGTTACATTTTTTTGGTGATTTACGTCACATGCGTATATTTATCGTAACATTTGTCGTGATCTATGACAGTGTAAATATTTTGGTCAATGTATTTATTTAACTATAAAAATTTGCCAAGTTTCTTATCTTTTTAATCTAAATTTAGTTGTTTCATGTTAATTATTAATAAAAAAAGATACAGAGATGAGGTTTTTTGAGTTTTTTGTTACATTTTTTTGGTGATTTACGTCACATGCTATATTTATCGTAACATTTGTCGTGATTTATGATAGTGTAAATATTTTGGTCAATGTGTATATTTTGTTACATAGGTATTTATTTAATATAAAAATTTGCAAGTTTCTTATTTTTTAATCTAAATTTAGTTGTTTTATGTTAATTATTAATAAAAAAGATACAGAGATTTTGAGTTATTTTATGTCTAATATTAATAAAAAATAATAAAAGTTAATTATTTTGAGTTGTTTTTATGTAGAATTTAAATGTGTGGTGGAGTTTTTTTTATTTGATGGATCTGAAATGTAGACATGATGGATATGAATGGTGCCAAAAAGTCAATAAAGCATTAGTTAACAAAAGTCTTTTTTACCCTTATAGTTAGGGGTGTTCAGAATTCGATAAGGTTCGAATTTGAGTTAATTCGTGTTCGAGTTCCATAATCGAATTCGAATCGAATACAAATTTATGTTTTTCAATTGAAATTCGAATTCAGTTTATATAATATATAACTATTTTAATATATGTATACACACAAACATATATACACACACATATAACTTCTAAACTTGCCGAAAGTATGAACTACATCCATAAGTGATAAATTTTTATTGATAACATTACTAAATCTACTGGCAAATAGGCCATACTATTTATTTTTTAATTTTTATCTAACTTAACTCGCAACCAATAACCATCACATCTTCTAGCTTTGGTGTTTTGACATATTGATTGTTAATTAATTTTGCAGATTATTATATATTATGTTGAATATATTTAGTTTGTAGTACTTTAAAAAATGAAAGTAAAATAATTTATTGTTTAGGGTGAATTTGAATAAAATCGAATTATTCGAATTCAATTCGAATTGGAGTTTCAAATACTAATCGAAATTGAATCATATACAAATTCAGAACATGAAACACTAAAGTCTTTGAAGGAATGCTCAAGCTAGTGCATCAAGTGAGAGAAGACCTCAAAAGTACCGGCTTCATATGGGTCAAAAATAATGAAAGGTGTTGGAATTGATTGGGTGTCATGGTACAATTTTCGTTGTCATACTATTTAGATGTGGTAGTGATGGGTCAGATGTTGGTTCTTTTTTTATGGTCTAGCTCCCTGCTAGACGTTTTTGTTGTTTCGGTTTGTTTTAATAATACTCCACCTCCGCTGTTTAAAGAAAATGCAAAGATATGTTAAATATTTACTGTTTTTAGATTAAAAGAAATAATTTATGCATTAAACTAGTAAGTAGCCTCGCACGTTGCCGTGACGCTGTAAAGTACATCGAGTTTGTGCCGTCTAATGAAAATGTATTATATTTTATTTAACTTGTTTTCGAAAAAAAATACATCAAAACATAGATCAATTTGAAAATGTACATTAAAATAAGTAAAAAAATATCATATTTGAACCGACTCATTTTCAGAATAATAAAACTTACGCTAAAACGTAGCCAACCGAAAACATACATATTATGCACAAGAAAATATAATATTTGACTCAACTCATTTCAGGAAAAATTTTACGTCGAAACGCAAATCATCTTAAATTTATACTGACACGTACATAAAAAAACATAAATCTAAGTCTTTCAAAGTTTGATCTCACCAAGTCTAAACTATCGGGTTTATCCTTGTGAGAGTGGTCTCGTCAAGATGGGTTAATCCTTAATCTTTCCTCGATCGATGGTTTGAGTTTGATCTGCAAAACAATGCATCGTGAGACTCGTTACAAGGAGGAGAGGTAGGGGGTTCTCCTTGTAATCACTATCCGGTGAGAGAACAAGTATCGTTTTGGAACAATAAACGAGTGTGTGTTAGGAATATGAGAGTGAGAGAGCCGATCCTTAAACATGTGGTTGAAGGTTCATATTTATAGCCGAAGAGTACGGGGATGGGCCGATGGGCCTTGGGCCGGGTGTCGCTATAAAGGAATATCTGGTATGTCCCCTCTTACACGATCGTTAGGGTTTGCAGAGGATTGCGACGTTGGCGCACGATGATTGGTGCCACGTGGCCTGACGGTTTCCATTGTTGTCGAGTCTCTCACAAGCTGTGAATGAAGATCATGGAGTAATGAACGACGCAACATGACTGGTTACACGTCACTGTCCTTTTGTAATTCTTGTCTCCTACACGATTGATAATCGTGGGAGATATCTGGGCAAGGCTGTCGCACACTAACTAGCTACAACACCTGCCATCTGTACTATTTGTTCTTGTATTAGTTGTTACTGTGTTGCATGCGTCGATAGGAGCTTGCGCGCATGCTCTGGTGATAGTTGAGTTGTTTTGCTACATCTAAGTATGGTCTTTTACGTGTCACACCCCGACCCGCAGCAGAATAGGTGATCGAGGCATGATTGGGTTGATCCAAAGAGCTTATAACTTGCTATTATGAGTTTTAATTAATCACTAATCCAAACTATATGTTTCACATAACAAACAATCCAAATAATCAATTACATAAAAGTCATATAACAATTAGATTCCAGATTCCACTAGTCCGTTTCTTGTTAACTAAGACTCATCCTATGTCCAATCTTCTCTTCATACCTGTTCACCTGTATCATGTGTAAAAATGGTTTTTGGGTCAACTAAGGTTGGTGAGTGAACCTTATGGTTATTTGAAAAAAAATTTTATTATGTTTAAATTTGATTTGTTGAGAAAATGTGCGTTAACGAATGTAAGTGATCATGTTCTATGTTATATATCAAACTCATAACATAACCTGAAACAATAAACAAGCCAGCTGAAATGATTCAATAAATGTATGCACGTTGCACGATATGATGGTGTGCCAATGAATGAATGTATGTTGCACGGTATTGTGGTATGCCAATGAATGAATGTATGTTGCAAGGTATTATGGTGTGCCAATGAATGAATTTATGTTGCACAATATTATGGTGTACTACAAGGTCTAAGCTCAATCAAAAGGAGCTGAACTCGTATGGTTAGCAACGTCAAGTTCCGCTCATAGGTAATGGGGAACAGACGAGCCTATGATGACGTGATATCCAAAATGAATTAAAATGCACCAAATGGTAAACAACCAAACAACACATAACATAGATTCTTCACATAATGGTAATTACATGTATTTAAACTTGTAAAATGCGATAAAAATATGCGCCACATGATACACCCCAAGAGCATATAGATAAAATTAAAATGAGAGTTGTAAGTTTCACTAACAGTGGTGGCGTTTGGATTTCTTGTGAAAATAATACATGAGTAAAAGGAGAAAAATCCAAATGATAAACGAGATTTAACCTCAAAGAAAACTTTACAAAATGAGATGAGCTTGATGGGCAGCACCTTTAACAACTCTCCATAAACCCACTAAAACGAGCCGTAAACGCAAAACCGGACACGCACAACGAGACCCGATACAAAAAATGAAGAAATATGATCTGGGCGTCCCAGGCGACACGCGCCAGGATCCCTGGCATCTCCCGCGACGCGCGGGAGACGTTCAGGTGACGTGTCACCGTTTCGCGCCATGTGGCAACCCTAGCTCGTTACGAGGATGACCTAGCCCTAGCTAGGTGTCTCAGGCGCCACGCGAGGGAGGTCCAAGAATCTCGCGCGATGCGCGGGAGAAGTCAATTTCGGGTATAAAAGGCCAGGCCTGGGACTGGAAAATTTGCACCTGTTCGATCAAAATTCTCCGATCAGAACTCTCTCGTACCTCGGTTCTCTTAAACAACACCCCTAAACCTGCGAAGCACTGCCCGCAATAAGTATCTTAACCCCTAATCACTAATTCACTATCCTACCCAATTTAGGACCAACGCATTTCAAGGCTCTGCCCGACTACGTTCTTGGAGTCCTATCTCATGTTGTATGGACACCCTACCCAATCGATCTAGAATCGCCAACGCATGTCTAGGCTCTGCCTAACTAAGCTCGTTGGAGTTCTCTCGCGTGTTTTATGGTTAAAGTGACTTGGGTTAATTTACTAACACATGTGCATTGTATGTTTTAATAGAAATACCAGTAAGTAATAAGGAATTGTCACTAGGAACTCCATAGGAATACCTAAGTGTTCAAGGCGAGTACATTCTTTTTTGTAAATCTTTTTGTGAGTCAAAATGTGTTACCAAAACCTGAAATGTTTTAATTATGCTTAACAGTAATTGAGTATATGTATTCTACAATTACTGCCGGTATGTTGGGGTTTTGTATACATTACTAGTCCATAGTCACAGAATTGTGACAGGAACCGTTACTGTTGGGTGACAGGGCCCAAAGTAATATGACCCACAAGTTAGGAGTGACAGTACTGAATGAGTAATTGTGTAGATATAAACATTGTAAATGCGGATGCCCTCAATACTGTAAAGTATAAACACTTGTTTTGATTAAACTGGGATGCATTCGTCAGTATTTCTTGCTGATAAAATATTTTTAAAACGCGTTTCAGGTAACTTAATGTGAAGCTAATAGAAGCCAGCTGGAGAGCACTGAATGCTTAGAAAAGTGGCTATAAAAGTTACCTAAATAAAAAAGGAGTTTATGTTTTTCATAAATTAGGGTTTACCCCTACGTATGTGTTGTAACTGGAACATGGGTTTTATCCCATTTGTTTAATATAAAAGTTAGGTGTTTTTTGTTTTTTTTTTTTTTGAAACTCTGATAATATTTCCTAACTACGATCCTGATATTTTAATTCCGCTGCCAAATTAATAAACACCAGTACCACCAGCTCTGTGTCTCGCGGCTCCCACTCCCGGGGTAGGGGTCGGGGGTTGCGACAGCTCCTCCTCGTCGAGGGGGGAAATAAAAACTACTACACACAACACCCAAAGGGGTATTGCACTTGTGGAAACCACCAAATTTGGTTATCCCACTTGTTTATACTCAAACTAGGTGTTGCAATCTATAAGGAACCAAGCAGGGGTATTTATAGGTGTGAAAGGGAGCACAAAATAGTGTTTGGGGCGATGTGGGACGAATTTAAAACAAGGTTTTCACGTCTTGCAAATGAGCAACAAATACCAAACTTGTTTTCGCGTCTTGCAAATCAGCAACAAATACCAAACTTGTTTTCGCGTCTTGCAAATCAGCAACAAATACCAAACTTGTTTTCACGATTCCGGCTTCGTTATAACTCCGTTTCGCGCTCGGTTTTCGCCTACGTTTATTATTTTCAGAGTATTATCGTATGGAAGAGAGTAATCCAACATCCATGGTGTCGAGACCTGGGCTTAAACCTTGGATCTTGATACGGGTCGAGGGTTATGTTCTAAAACTTGTGTTTGTGTTCCCGTTACATTTGAGCTCAGTTGTATGCACCATTTGAACCTACTTGATTCATAGTATACCAAGAATATCTTGGGGCTTTGAATGGACCAGAATGATAGCTCAAGGATGGAGAAAAGTTGGCAAGAAAGTCATCGAAAGTCATCTTATAACAAAACTAAGAATACAACATGTAGAGCTTCTTATTTGCTATCATTTACATCTAAACCCTCCAAAACATAATGTCCTATCTTAAGGCATGTATATAATGAAGTTTGGATGATAAGAAGGTTAGGATATGATGTGTTAGGTATGTTCATGAAGTCTCCAAAGTGTTTGATTAACTTAAGGAAAACCTTAGTCTTGGACCTTGAGAGATGGCGGGTTGCTTCAAAATACATGGAAATGAATTTACAAACTTGTCTAACATGTATAAGACTATAAATCACCAGATATGATAACATGTATGATCAAAACATAGAATCCAAGACATTTTATTGCTTAAACATTAAACAAAATTACATGGAATATGAAAATGGGTCGGGTTCTAGGATCTGTTTTTGACGGATGTTACAGTCTCCCCTACTTTTGGGAATTTCGTCCCGAAATTAAGAGGAAAACGTGATCCATAATTGTTTTAGCATATTCACTAGGAGTATACATTAGGATGGAACTAAAGTAGGGTTTAGGTCCGATTGTAGCGGTAACGCTCTTGGTCGAGGAATCACTCTTTGTTGCCAGAGGTGTAGAAGTGATAAGCGTGATAACACGTAGATGGCTTGTGACAAAGATTTACTACTAAGTTGTAATTATACTCATGACGTCTAACTGGATATTGTATCATGATAAAGGATTTGAGAAAACCGAAGCATCATAATGATATAGTTACATAAGAAATTACAAAATGAAGTCATTAACCACATTGTTATTCGAATCGTGATTGACACTACTTACACAGAACTTCTCATGACAATCTAACAACGCTTTTGATCATTTGACAAGAAAACTTATATATAGGAAGTACTATGGCGTATCCACCATGTCCTTGTCAAATTTTTACTGGGTTTGTTATCAAATCATGATTAGTTCTATGTGACTTGTCCTAAAATCTACCAAACATAACCAAACACAACAACCAATGCTTGAGTCTTGAATCCGAAGAAAGCAAGACTCGATGATGGCGATACCTCTATATGGTGTTATAAGGAAGTGGCCAGCCTATGAAAAAGTGAGACGTGCCCCACTTTACCTAAGTTATGAGGCGAGGTCCATCGTGATGTATGATGACATGAAATGACACGAAATGACTTGAAACTTAATTGATGTAAAATGACATGATATGAAATGTAATGAAAAACAATGGTGTAGCATAGTATTAATTGCAACGATGGAAATGATAAAAAAATAATGTTAACTTGTAACGTTAAAACCCAAATTGGAAACAATGGTAACTTGAATAGTCAAAACTAGAAATGGAATTGATAAAAGCTTGAAATGGAAATCAAAATAAAACAAACTACTGGAGCGGAGTCTTGAGTCTTTATGATGGAAAAGGGCTAGTTGGGTTGCTCGTTCGCACCACTGTCGTTGACCTCAGTTGGGTTTGCGTTGATGTTGTAGGCTCTACCTCTTGCTTGTGGGGGTGCTGGGTTTGCCTGGTTCACTTTGTTAACTGGGTTTGCTTGGGCTTGGGCGTTGATGATGTTAACCAGCCTAGGGCACGTGATTCTGAAATGGGTAGGATTACCACAATTAAAGCAAGCTCGAACATATGGCACCATGGGATAATGCGGTTGTTGGTAGATTTTAGTCATGTGTTGGGTGGGAGGTTGAGCTTGGTTTTGAGGGGTACAACAAGTTTTACTCAAATAACCATAATGCCCATAATTGGCACACAGTCGGCAAGGTACAATGGGTTGATGGTGAGAGTGGCAGGTGTTACATTGAGGGCGAGGGCCAGTGTAGGGTTATCGTTTAGGTAAGCTGGGTTGGGTGCCCCTTGAGTGATCGGGATGGCTTGGAGAGGTACAGCTTGTGGAGATGGGTTAGTTGAGGCGGCGACGTAGTTTCTGCCATCACGCTTTCCTTTGGTATCGGCACGGGAGGATGTTTCAGCCCTTGTTTCTTTGGCTCTTCTTATGGGGTGTTATCAGTTGAGCCCTTCTCTTTCTCTTTGTCGAAGTCTCCGTTTCGGATATGGTTTTTTATGAGCTCAGTGGCCAATTCCATTGCGGCCTCCAATGTTGCGGGTACAGTGCTCATTACGAAATCCTGAATACCAGACAAAGGCCCCTGGTGTAATGTTCGATGAGACGACATAAGGGAGTGAACAAATACGAAAACCATCTGATTCAGCTCGAGACACCACTTGTTATAGGTCATATGATCCCCCTTGTTCTGTTTTTAGACGTAGAACTCATCTTCCAACTTCTTGATCTCACTCCTTGGGCAAAACTGTTTAGTCATGAGTTCCTTGAGTTGTTCCCAAGTTAGAGCCACAACAGCTTCAACTCATCTTCGACTCTTTTCATTGTCCCACCAGGTTAAAGTTATCCCAATGAGTCGTCCAGTAGCATAACGAACCTTACGGTCGTCAGGACAGTCACAATTCAGGAAGGTGCTTTCCATTTCTTTGAACCATCGAAGAAGTGCGGTGACCCCTTCAGTTCCCTCGTATTTTGGGGGGTCACAAGACTTGAAGTGCTTATAAGAGCACTTGGATGAAGGAGCAATGACAACGTTTGGTTCGACTTGGTTGACTTGGTTAACTGGGTTAGCAGCAAGGGCTTGTTGAACTTGGATCACAATGTTAGGAATCACGATAGCCATTTGCTTGGCAATTTGGGCAGCCATGCGTTTACCCGGAGTTTTTGGTCCTGTTTCCACCGAGAAGGTGCCTAGAAGACATCTACAGGAATCAACGCAAATGAGGTTGTGAGATTTTTTTTGATGGATTTGCTAACAGATATGCGTAAAATATAAACATGTGATAAAATGAAAACTTTTGGGATATATTAGAAAACAATAACTCATGATAACACTTTTAAAGTGTTCTTGGGCTTTGCTCGTAATTGGGCCTTGCATGCCTCCATACTTCACCTTCGTAATCATGTGGGCCCCCATGATTACCGGGCTTTTGTATGGTTCGCGTGTGTTAGCCTGGTAACGTACACTAAACCCGGAGAAAATCGAGAATATGAATGTAACGTATGACAGTCGGAGGGTATCTGTCACACCCCAACTTGCAGCGGAAGAAAAATATACGGGATGCAACAGACACCTCTGGTCCAAGCACATTGTTTATAAAGACACTACATTTTATTACTTACAAAATGTTGATTACATACTACATGTATGTTACAACTGTGTGTTCCCATGAACCACATAAGTCTTCTAAGCCGCATGCATCTATATCAGGGTTCGCCTACAAACATGTCTTGAACAACATACACGGATCACACCAGTCTCAAGTTACCTGAAATGCATGTTAGTTTTAAAAAGGGTCAGCTAAACGCTGCGTGAGTTCCACTGGTATAATTGTTGTGTAACAATATGTGTTAACAAGTTTAATTGCACGGGTCATAATCACAATGACGGTCACAGTCATAGTCGCAGATGGAATCCCACGAGTATACAAGTGAAACCTTGATTGTTTCTCCTCGGACCGTGTCATCCCAGACACTCCCGGCCACCGGACCGTGTCACAAAGACACTCCCGACCCATCAACTGGGTCACGTGCAGTTCAACGCCCCTTAGTATTTATGCCTAACAACACAACCAATTTAGGACGAGTGTAGTAGCCTAGTGCCGACACACTGTCAGTCGTGGCACTGGGTTGGTCAAACCGATAGTACTATCCACTGTCCACAGGCTTAACGTTAATCACTTATCTTGGAGAGGGGAGGTAGTTCGTGTGTTAGATAATTCACATCATATGTTGGTGCAATTAACACATTTTCGTAACATGCCAATCATCTCATAAACAATATCACAATTTAAAAGTGGGAGAGTAAAACTCACTCCCAGATTGGTGTAATCAACACAGTTTATAACATGCAAGTCCCCAGAAAACAATAAAACTATTCGAAGGTGGGGAAGTGAAACTCACCGTGCGAGTAGTAGTTTCAACACACGAGTGATCAAGCAACTGGATCAATTTTAATAACACCCATGCAAATATGGACGTAAATCGGTATCTAAGTTGGTAACGGTTATAAATTGGATCTGGTCATGAGTTTTAATTCCAGATTGAGTCTATAGGACACTATTATGGTGATGGACGTCAGTGTAGTATTAGTTTTCAGTTTGGCTTCCGGGCACCGTTTCGCATGCCAGCCAAAGTCAGTAGTTTAACGTGTTCGGATATGGTACGGGAATACCAATAATGCCAACACGTGGTTATTTAAGAATTATTAACTTTTCATCAAGGGAGTTTATGTATTTGGGGAGTCTAGGTTACCCAAATTTGAGTTTCCATTTTCACCGTCGGGAATTCTCCCGAACTGTGTTAGGACACACCCATAGTGCCCAATTTTTCCGGGAATCTCCCGGAATACTTCCGATGTTCCAATTATAACATTTGTCGGTTGGGTCAATTCCCAGTTCCGGCAGGTTCGTTATACGGTAAACCGACGAAATTGATTTAAAATAACTCATTTTTAATTCCATACATTCCCATTTAATCTATAATTTGAATAAAAATATGTAAATTTTTATATAACTTAGTAAAAATCTGTAGATTTTGGGAAAAATTTCTGGGAATTATTTTAGTATTTTACTTTTTTAAATAAATTATTTATAAAACCAATTTCATCCACTTAATTAACATTAAATACTATCAATAGTTCAAAAATTCCCAAAAATTGCTGAACATCCTTTACCTATCCAGGAACTTCTCACAAGAATTTGAGATTTTTCCAATTTCGTTTTGGTGCATTTCCGGCTACCGAAAACTCGCAAAAAACACGGATTTTTAAACCAAATCAAAACTCAACCAATAGACTCCGAGTTTTCCCAGAACATTCCGCAAATGTTCCTTAGTGTCTCTGTAAACTTTGGTGATTTATTGAATTCGTTTGATAATTTTTCCGAAATTCTTTTGGTAAAACAGTAAAAAATTCACCAAAAATCGTAGATAATACCAAATTTTAGCTCAAACCAAGTTTCACGGACCAAGTTATAGCTAAAACAAGATTATTCCTATGCTAGTTTCGGTTTTCGGATGATAAACCTAGCGATTCTTCCGATTCCAAGTGTTTTGATCCAAAAAGTGTGTGAAGGCTATATTCAGTACCTACACACCAAGTCAACCCAAATATGCTAGAACTTGGATCAAACAAGCTTTATTTCATTGTTTTTCGGTTAATCGAATAGTTAGGCGATTTTTGTCGAAGAGGTGTTGATTAGGGTATCAAACCCCAATTATTTGTGACCATGGCTGCCATATCACACCATGGGAATACCAAGGTGTTGTTATTCAGCCCATAAACAGGTTTAAACCTTAAAAAATCTTGGATTAAAATGAGTTTTTCGGCTAGAAATCGCGTTTAATCAAGAAAACAAGATTAAAACTATAAGACCCAAGGTTTATACCTTTGATTTGTTGATGTTTAGGATGAAACTCAGCCAGGTTTGTGTTGTTCATGTCAGAAAATTGAGAGCTGTTGGTGAAATTTTGTAATTTTTGAAAGAAAAATGAAATAACTATAAGAAAAAATAAAAATAAAATATATAAAGGGGGGGCGGTTTGGAGGTGGGTCACATGTGGGAAACCTCGTGCTTCGGTTGGTGTGACAAAGATGATGTTTAGCCTCCGTTTTCGGGTCCCGGACGCATCTCCGATTTGCGAAACGGGCTTCGTTTTTCACGTTCTTACTATCAAAAGACTCGGTTTTAAAAATTGGGCATAACCGTCTTGAAATCCAGCATGGTTACGTTTTAATTATAAAAGTCTCGTATGACGTTCGTTTAAGTGTTTTTAAGCTTGATCGCCCGTTCCTTGCACATTTGGTCGCCTTATGTTATGCCCGGAACTAAGGCGTCTCCCCAACCGGGAGCTGCTTCGTTTTGCGTGCCGGAGCTTTGATTATTTTCAAACCTTATGTCACAGTCTATGGCACAAAACTAAAATTTTTTCTGGAACTCGAATCTTAAATGATGCCACCGATAACCTAATAATCAACATTAAAGGTTTAATGCGCTGTTAAACGTCAAGTCTCCGTTTAACACGTTGTTCAAGGCTAAGGATGCCAACCTCGCATCGTTGGTCCTTAATAGTGTCATGTCAACCATGACGTGCTCTCGGATTCTTCCGAGACATTACAGATATCGCTTAGCATAGCACACAAGTCATGCGTGTTTACTAATACTTATTCCCAGAGTCGTCAGTTCGTTCACGACTTTGTCTTGTCATGTAGGTGACTCATAATGTCGTTGTAATGTTTTTTGTTAATTACTATGCATATACTCCCATTATAGTCGGTGTATCATTTTCCAGAATTCGTATCATCACACATAATCACAACAATATCACGATATACATATCACGTCCGGTTACCACGGACTTGTACCAATCAAAGTTTACCAGGATTTTTCACAATTGTCACAGTCTCCCTCGGTTAAAAGAACTTTTTCCTCGGAATTCCATTTAGTAATCCATTGGAAAGCTCGTATTTATATTCATGTCAGTCATCTGACAGAAAAGTATGTTTTCGCTTTTCGTTTAGGATCATCATCGTACGGAGATGATAATTATGCTACATAGTAGCAGTGTAATTTGTCCATCCACAATTCCTACGTATTGTTAAGAGTAACGTTTGTCATCACTTCCAATCTGAAAGTGAGAGTGTTGTTGGACTCATAGTAGGATATGAGTTTCGTATTCAGCTTATAGCTGACTGCAAATATTACGTTTTCTTTGCATTCACTATCTTCACCATTCATACACCATAAGTTTCAATTACGATTTCGTTTAATAGTTATTGAACACCCCCTATAAAGGAGGAGTATGGATACTCTCCTAAGGTTTGTTGCACATGTCGCAATAGTGAGCACCATGCTCCGCATGTTTGTGAAAAGGGAATAAATTTTGGTCTCACTGAGTTGTGAGCGAAGGTCTTCCCTTGTTGTCATGTACGTGGGTATCTTTGGTTAATACTAACCGACCAAGAGAGTCCCTACTCTAAGGTATAGAAAGAGAAAGGCTTTTACGAGCCTATGGTTTCCATAAGGCAAGCATGTACCCAAGTAACAACGCATCTGCACCGTCACATCAACAGGGTGCCCGAACTACTCACCAGTAGTCTAATCACGTCGTAAGGATATGGAATTTCTACAATAACAATTCCAGTTTGCATTAAGTTTTGGGAGCTTGGCTCTAGCTGTTATACAACTATTTGTGTCTTTTCCAGAAGGAAACAACTTAGTAACTTTGATGACATCGATGTGATTCTCCGAGAGATATCGTATAAAAATTCCCATATACCGGGAATGATAAGGTGTGAGCCCAATGCGGTTTTAATTCTAGTAGCACCACATCTAGAATGCTACTATATCACGTGGAAATGCTTAAGGCGTGGTGACTGTCTAACGATCACAAGTATCACTATGATGCCCCTACACATGGGATCGGCATTGATCGTAGACGTACGGGTAATTTGGTAAAAGATGACTAAGTAACGAGTCATCGAATCAAGGTTCCCCATTGCCGGAGTACCCTTCGCAGGGTGGGAACATAGCCACGCTCGACTATCTTTTCATAAGGATGTCGTTACTGAGACAATGAGAAGTAATCATTTCCCATGATGTTTTTGAAAGATTACCTAATGCACAGGCGAATATAGCCCATACTAATCACACGGTGGTCAATCACCACTTGACCGTCTCGGTCTCGTGGTTTTTCGAGTCAAATTCGGACTTGGTATTATCTGAACTATACATGAGTATAAAAAGATATAATGTCTTCCCATCTTGGCAGCTCCGCCAACTGAATCACCGCTTAAAAATAAGGGTTTCATCGAATTCGTTCATGTCAAACCATCTTGGTTTAGATTTGGAAATTCGTGTGGTTTTATGAAACCATGGGCTGAAGCCCGAATTCATAGTCACCCTAGTCCGGTAGGGACAGTTGACCACTGAATCTGATTTTTCCCCGTTAGTCTTATATTCGTAATAATGTAAACAAGAAATGAAGACCCGGCCCCCGGGTTGGTCGAGACTAGGCTTGTTGAGTTTCTCGACCCTTTGGTCGTAGGATTAGTCGGTTCTGTTTCCCAATAGAGCATGGAAGGAATACGTGCTGCTAGGAAATGTAATAAAATAGATCCACAATCGCTCTGCAATCTCTTGAAATAACAAAAACAGTTTCAAGGAGGCTGAATGAAAACCATAATAAATCGAGGTATGCCTAGCACTCTGACGGCTAGGATACGAATAAAGGTTATGAATGCCATTTCACATCCGGTCGGTGCATCCAACCAAGCACCGATCTACACTTTGGTCATTTAGTTTGACTTAGTATCACATCGTAACGTGTGTTCAGTAACTCTCCAAATTTGAAGAGAATTAGTTGTCGCATCAAAGTCTTATTCCTCTTTTAAGTATATATGACATGCTTACTAATGGAATTTCCATCTGGAGGGACATGATATCCGTGGGACGCATTCGGAAGATTCACTAGTCCCTTCATCTGAAATGATCGGGACTACTAGATTTATGGGTTAGCTTTCCCCAGGTGGGTTCAGCACACAAAAGACACTAATTACGATATTCGGACGACTCATACTACTCCTATTTCGAAGAGAGTTTGGTTTTGATCGTGTTCCTTCATGCAGGGTAGTTCGTGCTTTCATAGTATGGCGTATATACGTCACTTTAGTGACATGTTCTGACCGCATACTTAAGCACTAGCCCTCTTTGGGTTAAGTCTAAGTGCAATTTTAACAGTTGCATAATGTCGGATATTATTACATACATGATAATGATGTTGGTTATACAGGTTGTGGACTCATGCGTGCGACGAATTTGTGTGATATGGGACGATTGAAAGTGTGACATTAGTGCATGTATATATATATATATTTTGTTTATAATTGAATGGTCCGAAACGCTAACCCCAATTGACCGAGGCAGAAATCACGTAAATGATAGCGCACAACTTCCGAAAATCATCCCCACGATCGTTAATTTCACTCGTGGTACGAATACACAGGTACACACATATATATATATACAATATTATACTTAAGATTTCCCGCGTTCTTATTTCCTTAAGTAACACAAGAATTTTCGTCACTCGAAAATAACAAAGAATCGGGTTGCTCGGTAACATTGTATCTCACGAATACTCATTTAAATCGATCAAACTGAAAATCAATTGAAGGTACCAACTAGTTGAACAAAGACAAGGGGTGTTTCAACAATATTTCCCTGATCTAGAAATTTAGTCCTCGTATACTCATGAGGACTAGCAATGCCGTCTACCGAATAACTTTAGGTTACTCACAAGAGTAGGGTATCGTTCACTTTGTATCCCATCGGCGGATGAAAGTCAGTGTATCCCATGTATCATCCTCCTACACATGTAGGAGACCATACCAAATAAACCTTTACAAAGGTCTGAAGGGAATTTCAAACATCCCTTAGGAATTGTGAATAACATCGGGTATAATTATTAGGACTCCTCACATGTTTCAAGGAAGAGGAGGAGATGTATGGTGTTTTCCCGGGTCTTATTATTATCGTAGAGTTGGGGAGCCACCATGTTTTATAACATATAAGTATCTGAGTTAGTCCCTACCTAGTGTCACACCCCGACCCGCAGCGAAAATAAGAGTCGGGGCATAATTGGGTTATCACCAAAGCACATGACATTTACTATTATGTTTCATATTAAATGAAGTCAAAGTTACATTTCTCAAACATCCAAACATGTTCATTCAATACAAGGGAAAATAACCAAACATAACAATCCAAATACTAAACCGTTTTATTTCTTCTAATCCAGGTCCTATGTGTTCCTAGCTGCTGCTGGTTCACCTGTATCATGCGTAAAATGGGAGGTTTTGGGTCAACATAAGTTGGCGAGTGAACCTTATAGATAAACATTTGATAATGATTTTATGATTAGTTTATCAATAAAATATTGTGCATAATCATAAAAGAGCACATGTAAGTAATCAAACATTGGCAAATAGCAGTTACAATTATAACATACATTAACATTTGATAGCATACATGAATATACCAATATCATACGATAACTAACATAAATGAACTGTGCGATCAAGGCTCAATCAAACGGAGCCGATCGTATTGCATGATCTGAAAATGTAAATTTAACTGTGCGCTCAAGGCTCAATCAAACGGAGCCGAACGTATTGCATGAACTGGAAATGTAAATTGAACTGTGCACTCAAGGCTCAATCAAACGGAGCCGAGCATATTGCATGTATTGAAATGTAAAATGAAATGACCGATCAAGGCTCAATCAAACGGAGCCGATCGTGCGGCACGCCAAGATCAACCGCATAATAAAATGGGGATCAAACTCAACCTCAATGGATGGGGAGCTGCGGCCTCGGCAATTGCATGTACTGAAATAATAATTTGCATCCAATAATAACTACTTAACAGCAACAAACTAACACACATGTCATGATATGATGTATGCACAATAATTTCGTTATAATATGTAAATAAACAAAAACACATGATACACCCCAAAACGTGATTAAAACGGGGAATTTGAAAGTTTCACTCACATTGGGTGCGTTGAATTGAAGATGGTGAGATGCGCACGATTTAGATGAGCGGATCGACGAGGAATACTAACCTAAATAATAATGGAAAAGTATATTAAATGGATGGATTTTATTAAGGATTTTTAATGGGATTTTTAGATATATTTTTGTGAGTTTATGGCTATTTTCTATCTTTAAAATGTTATTTTTAAGTATTTTTAATTGATTTTTAAATTAAAATAAACAAATAAATATATAAAAAAATATTATTTTTTTTACTGTTTGACCAATTGACCGTTGACCGGTTCGGTCAGCGGTAAATGTTGCGCCAAGCGGGATTCGAACCGGTGACCTTCCGTTCACGTGCACGTAGCTCTACCAACTGAGCTACGTGACTAACCCGTTAGAAACTCAGTTTTAATTATATTTATATACTTATTCGAATTAACCAAAAACCTTTATTTACAAAAACGTTTTAATTCAATTGACCGGTGTTTGGGACAGGGTTCGAACGCGCGACGTGAAGTTTATCTTGCACACAGTCCACCGCTGGACTGTGTGTCTAACCCGGTTATATTCTTGATTTATATTATACTTAACAACTACCTGTTTTAACCCGAGTTAGTTCATGTTTAAAAAGGAGTGTTATTACGTAAGGCGTGTGCGTAGTAAGGATCGAACTCGGGACGTGTCTATGAACTTTGCACACAGTCCACCGCTGGACTGTGTGTCTAACCCGTTTATAATCCGAATTTTAATTACTCTTATCTCATTATTAAGTTCGTCTTCTTCATTACGATTACAGACTTTACTCAAACATCTGGTTCGTGATTTAACTAATTAATAAACATGACGACTAGCTTGAATGTACTAAACCGAACAGTTTGGGGAAAGAAGATACCGGACAGGTTGTCTTCCTCAGAGAGTCCGGCGAGAATCTGACAGCTCTGTTTTGAACCTTCGGCTGAGAGGGTCTATCAACAGAATTAAGGAATTAGATTTGAAATTGAACTAGGGTGCATTGATTATTAGTACGTTTGAATGTGCTTACCGTTAACTAGCGAGTTTCCGGCAATTCCAGAATTTCTCCTGCGAACACAGAAAATCCAGCAAAGTCGTCTGTGGCTGATTTTGAGTGATGGATTAATGTTAGTAAAGTTCTAACAATAGATTGAAATCGCAAAGAAGGAATATCTTACCGGTTTGTGTTGAACACGGTTTTCCGGCGATTTCTGCAAAGAATTCCGGCGAACAGTTTTAGGTGCTCAAATGATTTGGAAACGCGACGAAAAGGAAATGGAGTGTTGTTGTGACAGTTCTGAATCGCACAAATGATCGGAACTTGAATTAAATCAGAGTTTGATAATTTTTCGGTTTCAAAAACCGAAAATGATGAAACTTTAAGTTCATTCATTACTGACTTAATTAGAAACCGAAATACATCGGTTATAAGTTGGCCAGATGAAATCGAAGTGATTTGGCGATCGGTTTGCCGATTTCCGTTATTCAGATGGCATTAACGGTTGATTTGAGTTTGCGTATAAGATCCAATTGCTCTCCTAAAGTTAACAGAAAACACTTGGTGGCGGAGTGGTTTGGGGACAGGATGATAAGTCGTTGGAATGCCTCAGCTGACCCGGGTTCGAGTCCCGGCAGCTACAAATGTTTTTTATTTATTTTATTTTAACTTTTTATCAAATATAATTTTTATAGTTTAGTTTATTTAATAATTATGTAACGTTTAAACTCAAAATAATCATAAATAATTAACGAATCTTTTATAACATGGTACAAGATTACAAAACGGAGCGGGTTTTGGAGACCCGATTTTTACAAATGTTACAGTATCCCCTACTTTTAGGAATTTCGTCCCGAAATTTAAACAGTTGAAGTAGCAAGAAAAAGATGCGGG
This sequence comes from Scalesia atractyloides, assembly GCA_947069175.1. Lineage (NCBI taxonomy): Eukaryota > Viridiplantae > Streptophyta > Magnoliopsida > Asterales > Asteraceae > Scalesia > Scalesia atractyloides. The sequence continues at coordinate 90,772,483 of CAMTDV010000017.1, forward strand.
TATTTTTCACGTATTGAGTCTTCACGTTCCCAAGTAAACTCAGGTCCCCGTTTCGACTCCCAGCGTACCCTAACAATAGGAATGCGACTTCGTCGTAGACGTTTTTCTCCATAGTCCATAATCTCCACTGGTCTTTCAATAAAATGCATGGATTCATCAATCTGAATATCTTCCAGTGGAATATGAAGATTCTCATCAGCGAGGCACTTCTTCAAGTTCGACACGTGGAATGTCGGATGAATCCTGTCGAGTTCTTCCGGTAGGTCAAGCTTGTATGCTACAGGACCTACTCTTTCGAGTATCTTGAAAGGTCCTACGTAACGTGGTGCTAGCTTTCCCTTTTGACCAAAACGAACTACTCCCTTCCACGGTGATACTTTTAAAAGTACATGATCACTAATGCTAAACTCCAAGGGCTTCCGTCGTTTATCTGCGTAACTCTTTTAACGACTTTGAGCTGCTAAAAGATTGTTTCGGATTTGATGAATCTTATCTGTGGTTTCTTGGATCAATTCTGGACCAGTAATTTGCGCTTCCCCAATTTCGTGCCAACAAACAGGAGATCGGCACTTTCGACCATACAAAGCTTCAAAAGGTGCCATGCCGATGCTCGAATGATAACTGTTGTGTTCCCATGAACCACATAAGTCTTCTAAGCCGCATGCGTCTATATCAGGGTTCGCCTACAAACATGTCTTGAACAACATACACGGATCACATCAGTCTCAAGTTACCTGAAATGCATTTTAGTTTTAAAAAGGGTCAGCTAAACGCTGCGTGAGTTCCACTGGTTTAGTTGTTGTGTAACAATATGTGTTAACAAGTTTAATTGCACGGGTCATAATCATAATGACGGTCAAAGTCATAGTCGCAGATGGAATTACACGAGTATACAAGTGAAACCTTGACTGTTTCTCCCCGGGCCGTGTCATCCCAGACACTCCCGGCCACCGGACCGTGTCACAAAGACACTCCCGGCACATCAACTGCGTCACGTGCAGTTCAACGCCCCTTAGTAGTTATGCCTAACAACAGAACCAATTTAGGACGAGTGAAGTAGCCTAGTGCCGACACGCTGTCAGTCGTGGCACTGGGTTGGTCAAACCGATAGTACTATCCACTGTCCACATGCTTACGTTAATCACTTGTCTTGCAGAGGGGAGATAGTTCGTGTGTTAGATAATTCACATCATATGTTGGTGCAATTAACACATTTTCGTAACATGCCAATCATCTCAGAAACAGTATCACAATTTAAAAGTGGGAGAGTAAAACTCACTCCCAGATTGGTGTAATCAACACAGTTTATAACATGCAAGTCCACAGAAAACAGTAAAACAGTTCGAAGGTGGGGAAGTGAAACTCACCGTGCGAGTAGTAGTTTCAACACACGAGTGATCAAGCAACTGGATCAACTTTAATAACACCCATGCAAATATGGACTTAAATCAGTATCTAAGTTGGTAACGGTTATAACTTGGATCTGGTCATGAGTTTTTACTCCGGATTGAGTCAATAGGACACTATTATGGTTATGGGTGTCAGGGTAGCATTAGTTTTCAGTTTGGCTTCCGGGCACCGTTTCGCGTGCCAGCCAAAGTCAGTAGTTTAACGTCTTCGGATAATGGTACGGGAATACCAATAATGCCAACACGTGGTTATTTAAGGATTATTAACTTTTCATCAAGGGAGTTTATGTATTTGGGGAGTCTAGGTTACCTAAATTTGAGTTTCCATTTTCACCGTCGGGAATTTCTCCCGAACTGTCTTATGACACACCCATAGTGCCCAATTTTCCCGGGAATCTCCCGGAATACTTCCGGTGTTCCAATTATAGCATTTTTCGGGTTGGGTCAATTCCCAGTTTTGGCAGGTTCGTTATACGGTAAACCGCCAAAATTGATTTAAAATAACTCATTTTTAATTCCATACATTCCCATTTAATCTATAATTTGAATAAAAATATGTAAATTTTTATATAACTTAGTAAAAATCTGTAGATTTTGGGAAAAATTTCTGGGAGTTTATTTTGGTATTTTACTTATAAAACCACTTTTTTCCACCTAATTAACAATAAATAATATCAGTAGTCAAAAAATTGCTGAACATCCTTTACCTATCCAGGAATTTCTCACAAAAATTTGAGATTTTTCTGATTTCATTTCGGTGCATTTTTCGGCTACCGAAACTCGCAAAAAACACGGATTTTTAACGCAAATCAAAACTCAACCAATGGACTCTGAATTTTCCCAGGACATTCCCCATATGTTCCTTAGTGTCTCTGTAAACTTTGGTGATTTATTAAATCCGTTTGATAATTTTTCCGAAATTCTTTTGGTAAAACAGTCAAAAATTCACCAAACATCGTAGATAAATCCAACAATTCTAAAATTTTACGTGGATCTTCCTGACAATACCCTACATCACCACACCAAATTTCAGCTCAATCCAAGTTCCACGGACCAAATTATAGCTAAAACAAGATTCTGCCTATGCTAGTTTCGGTTTTCGGATGATATAACTAGCGATTCTTCCGATTCCAAGTGTTTATCTTGATCCCAGAATTGTGTGAAGGCTATATTCAGTACCTACACACCAAATACAACCCAAATATGGTAGAACATGGATCAATCAAGCTTTATTTCATTGTTTTTCGGTTAATCGAATAGTTAAGCGATTTTTGTCGAATAGGTGTTGATTAGGGTATCAAACCCCAATTATTTGTGACCATGGCTGCCATATCACACCAGGGGAATACCAAGGTGTTCTTATTCAGCTCATAAACAGGTTTAAACCTTCAAAAATCTTGGATTAAAATGAGTTTTTCGGTTAGAAATCGCGTTTAATCAAGAAAACAAGATTAAAACTATAAGACCCAAGGTTTATACCTTTGATTTGTTGATGTTTAGGATGAAACTCAACTGGGTTTGTGTTGTTCATGGCAGAAAATTTAGAGTTCTTGGTGAAATTTTGTAATTTTTGAAAGAAAAATGATATAATTAAAAGAAAAAATAAAAATAAAATATATATAAAGGGGGGGTTTGAGGTGGGTCACCTATGGGACACCTCGTGCTTCGGTTGGCGTGACAAAGATGATGTTTATCCTCCGTTTTCGGGTCCCGGACGCGTCTCCGATTTGCGAAACGGGGTCCGTTTTTCACGTTCTTACTGTCAAAAGACTCGGTTTTAAAAATTGGGCATAACCGTCTCGAAATCCGACCATGGTTACTTTTTAATCATAAAAGTCTCGTATGACGTTCGTTTAAGTGTTTTTAAGCTTGATCGACCGTTCCTTGCACATTTGGTCGCCTTATGTTATGCCCGGAACTAGGCGTCTCCCCAACCGGGAGCTGCTTCGTTTTACGTGCCGGAGCTTTGATTATTTTCAAACCGTTTTGTCACAGTCTATGGCACAAAACTAAATTGTTTCTGGAACTCGGAATCTTAAATGATGCCACCGATAACCTAATAATCAACATTAAAGGTTTAATGCGCTGTTAAACGTCAAGTCTCCGTTTAACACGTTGTTCAAGGCTAAGGATGCCAACCTCGCATCGTTGGTCCTTAATAGTGTCATGTCAACCATGACGTGCTCTCGGATTCTTCCGAGACATTACAGATATCGCTTAGCATAGCACACAAGTCATGCGTGTTTACTAATACTTATTCCCAGAGTCGTCAGTTCGTTCACGACTTTGTCTTGTCATGTAGGTGACGCATAATGTCATTGTAATGTTTTTTGTTAATTACTATGCATATACTCCCATTATAGTCGGTGTATCATTTTCCAGAATTCGTATCATCACACATAATCACAACAATATCACGATATACATATCACGTCCGGTTACCACGGACTTGTACCAATCAAAGTTTACCGGGATTTTTTACAATTGTCACAGTATCCTTGGTTGGACACGGTGATAACTCAAAGTGGAGTTAGTTCACACGAAGTTTTGTGGCATGCCTTGGCTTAATAGGTTCTTCGTACTCTCATCGTTAGTCCCCAGGTAGGCAAACTGGTCCGTTAATTCGGATTTATACGAATGCCAATCCTAGACAGGACGTCCCGACTACAGGTACTCGAACCCTTCTAGTTGCTACATGCCCGTCACATGAACTCACTTTGATGAGATTTGAAAACGAAAATATCACAAAAGTTTGAATATCATAAGAATAAGTATTTGGAAAATGCAGAGAAATGTTTCGAAAATCTAAAGAAAATCGAGAACTTATAAATAAGGGTGGTTTTATAAGTTTCGTACAGTACATTTCAGGTGGAGTGATATATATATGTAATAGATATGTAGACTTTATGACATAAATATAAGACATTGCACGTATCACAGAATAATATAACAAATAGAGTGCTTGCATGCATTTGTGTGTGAAATGAAAGGAATTAAAATGTGAGAGCAATAGCAAATCATAAGTTAAACAAAACATGAAATCACATAAGCACATAGGTCATAGTTGACTAAAGTATAGGTTCTAAGGGTCTAATAACCTATCCTATATCCCGAATGTCATTGGCTCTGATACCAATCTGTCACACCCGACCCGCAGCGGAATAGGTGATCGGGGCATGATTGGGTTGATCCAAAGAGCTTATAACTTGCTATTACGAGTTTTAATTAATCATTAATCCAAACTATATGTTTCACATAACAAACAATCCAAATAATTAATTACATAAAGACATATAACAATTAGATTCCACTAATCTGTTTCTTGTTAACTTAGACTCATCCTATGTCCAATCTTCTCTTCGTACCTGTTCACATGTATCATGTGTAAAAATTGTTTTTGGGTCAACAAAGGTTGATGAGTGAACCTTATGATTATTTGAAAAAAAAAATTATTATGTTTAAATTTGATTTATTGAGAAAATGTGCGTTAACGAATGTAAGTGATCATGTTGTATGTTATATATCAAACTTATAACACAACCTGAAACAATAAACAAGCCAACTGAAATGATTCAATAAATGTATGCATGTTGCATGGTATGATGGTGTCCGAATGAATGAATGTATGTTGCACGGTATTATGGAGTGCCAATGAATGAATGTATGTTGAACGGTATTATGGTGTGCTGCAAGGTCTAAGCTCAATCAAACGGAGCTGACCTCGTATGGTTGGTAACGTCAAGTTATGCTCATAGGTAATGGGGAACAGACGATCCTATGATGACGTGATATCCAAAATGAATGAAAATGCACCAAATGGTAAACAACCAAACAACACATAACATAGATACTTCACATAATGGTAATTGCACGTATTTAAACTTGTAAAATGCGATAAAAATATGCGACACATGATACACCCCAAAAAGGTATAGATAAAATTAAAAAGGGAGTTGTAAGGTCCACTCACAGTGGTTGCGTTTGCGATTCCTTGTGAAAATAACGCACGAGTAAAATGAGAAAAATCCAAATGACAAGCGAGATTTAACCTCGAAGAAAACTTTACAAAATTAGAAGAGCTTGAAGGGCAGCACCTCCTCGTCGAGAGTGGAAATAAAAACTACTACACACAACACCCAAAGGGGTATTGCGCTTGTGGAACCACCAAATTTGGTTATTCCACTTGTTTATACTCAAACTAGGTGTTGCAAGCTATAAGGAACCAAGCAATGGTATTTATAGGTGTGGAATGGAGCACAAAATGGTGTTTGGGGCGATGTGGGACGAATTTAAAACAAGGTTTTCGTGTCTTGCAAATCATCAACAAACACCAAATTTGTTTCCGATTCCCCATTCGTTATAACTCCGTTTTGTACACGGTTTTCGCCTACGTATATTATTTTCAGAGTACTATCATATGGGAGAGAGTAATCCAACATTCATAGTGTAGAGAATTGGGCTTAAACCTTGGATCTTGATGCTGGTCGAGGGTTATGTTCTAAAACTTGTGTTTGTGTTCCCTTACATTTGAACTCAATTTTATGCACCATTTGAACCTACTTGATTCTTAGTATACCAAGTATATCTTGGGGCTTTGAATGGACCAGAATGATAGCTCAAGGATGGAGAAAAGTTGGCAAGAAAGTCACCCAAAAGTCATCTTATGACAACACTAAGAATACAACATGTAGAGCTTCTTACTTGCTATCATTTACATCTGAACCCTCCAAAACACAATGTCCTATCTTAAGGCATGAATATAATGAAGTTTGGATGATAAGAAGGTTAGGATATAATGTGTTAGGTGTGTTCACAAAGTCTCCAAAGTGTTTGATTAACTTAAAGAAAACCTTAGTCTTGGACTTTGAGAGATCTAGGGTTGCTTCAAAATAACATGTATGATCGAACCATAAAATCTAAGACATTTTATTGCTTAAACATTAAACAAAATTACATGGACTATGAAAACGTCTCAGGTTCTAGGATCTGTTTTTGACGGATATTACACTGCGCGTATTTTGTAATGTCTTGCGCTGGATTTAGGAACATATACCCCTTCAAAGGGGTTGTAAATGTCAATGCTAAAAGTTGAGGGTAAAAGTATCTAAAAATACAAAAACTAAAAAGAAAAAAACAAAAAAAAAGAAAAAAAAGAAAAGTTAAAATATTATTCATATAGGTTAATAGTTGTAATATGGATAATATTGTTGTTATTTTATCATTTTATGTGTGTGTATATATCAAACTATTAAGACTATACAAAGTGAGAGCATATGAAGAGGGGACATTTAGTGTCATGTAGCAGCCACGTCAGCAAGAGGACATGGTAAAAAAAACACGGGGTGGTTTTGGGCGTGAATAGAGTCCCACCTTTTTTGTTAGTGTTTAAAAAAACACTCACCAATCACAAACCTACTACCACAAACTATCAATTAACTCCCGCCACATCATCTACAAAATCCCCCCCACGTCGGTGATGAACCTCATGCCATTGCCACCACGCCACCTAGAGGTGTACAAAAAAACCGGTTTTAGGACCGACACTGGAAAAAACCGAAACCGGTTTTTTAACTGTTTTTTTTTTCAACCGGTTTCAAACCAAACTGAACCGGCGGTTTGTAGACCAGTTATTATGCTTGATCTTTGAAATCGGTTTAAAAAAACCAGTTACTAATCGATACCTGTTATAAGAAACCAGGTTTTGTTTTTTGATGAAAAAACCGTGACGGTATTCCCATTGTGGATAGGTCACAACTCCACTTTTCAACGCCCACTTCATATATTTTAACAAGAAAAGCTATCACCGTTTTTAAAAAAAAACAAGAAAAGCTATATATACCTCGTAACTTGCAAAATATTAAATGGGTTGCGCTAGATGCATCTCCTCTTTTACCTTTTACACTTCTTTTCTAAAATAATAGTTTTAAAATGGCCAAACTCTAACCCTATAAATATTCTTATTTATATTTGTGGTTTAATACAATTTGGTAAAACGTTGAATTGATAATGATGAATTCAAAATTTTACATCCGTCACAAGAGGCTCACCAGAATTTTAAAACCCTCATATCCCCAGATATCTCAGTTTTTCTCCAACTAGTGATTAAATCGTAAAAGTAGTCATTACATAGGGAAGGATCCACTAAAATATGGATTTTGCCTAAGTAGCCTTGTTGGGATTGAACCTTTGAAAAGGAACATATGATACATAGTCAAAACACACCATCCGAGCTTTAATCCAACCATCAGAGGTTCTAACCGCTGATGAGTATTTACTGCTTTCTATAAACATATTGCTTCCTATCCTCTGACAGAAAAAAGTCTCAACTGCTGATAGAAGATCACAAGAATAGAGGATAGCCAACAGTGCTTAGTTTAGTATTAGTTTAATCAATGTAACAGTGCTATGCACTGATAGTTTAGTCTAAGCAGTGTTTATAGTTAGTTAGGTATTGTTAGCTATCACTATCAACCCTGACGTCATTTAAAGACGATCAGTGGTTAGACGATTAGTATTAATAGGCGCTCAATGTAACAGTTAACGCTCGTCTTCTTAAAAAGATCAGTTTCGCATATCTTCTTCATTTCTTACTATCAAACGATCGTTATTAGGCTAAGGGGGAGTTTGTGAATCACATACAATAGTTTAATTACTTGAAATGATCATGAAAACAAACGACCAATTGATTGTTGTAAAAGTTTTCCATTAATCCGCTGCATTTATTTTCTGTTTTCAATCATTTTCCATTACCTGAAACAAAAACGGCAATCAAGTCAAACTTAGATCCTAACAATTGGTATCAGAGCATGGTCATCGATTTTGATTTAAAAGTCAAATTGATTTGAACAGATCAGCTCTTCGTTGCTAATTTCGTTTGATAAGTTTTGCTTGAATACAAGTTTTATTACTACAAAAGTTTTTAAAACACAAATCTGTTGTAAACAAGAGAAATGGCACAAAACACACCGGAATCCAATATTGGATCCATGTTCAAACCACCTATGTTGAAACGAAATGACTATTTTTTTTGGCAACGTAGGATGGGTTATATTCTCGCCCACCAGAACACCGGATGTTGGAGATCCGTTGTATTTGGACCACATGTCCCCATGGTTCCAAGTACAGAGGATCCCCACACTCAAGTCCCTAAAAAACTTGAAAATTACTCTGAACAGGATTTCCTCAAAATTGAATTGGATGCTAAAGCTTTTAGCATCGTTGCTTCGGCTTTGCCCAATGAGATTTATGCGGATTACTTCATTGTAATGGTGCTAAAGAGTTATGTGATGCTCTTAAAGAGCAATTCAGTGGTACTGAAGAGGTGATCGAGAATAATAGAGAAGTTTTAAATCAACAGTATGAAACATTTCGCCATGTTAAGGGTGAGTCATTAACCCAACAGTTCGAACGATATAGCTGTCTCATAGCGAGCTCAAATTGGTAAATGTGGAATTTCCAAATTCGACTGTCAATAGTCATTTCTTGAGATCTTTAACTGAGAAATAGGATAATGTAGCTTATGTCACTCGAACAGCTGTTGGTTACAAGGAAATGACCTTGACACAACTTTATGGTCGACTTCTCACATATGAGAGAGAGTTGAACCACGTAAAAGAAGTTACAAGAGTCAGGGAAAATGACCGATGACTATACTCTGGGAAACACTGCTCTCTATAGTCATGAGGAGGGGTCTGGCAGTGGAAAGGATCAGAGTTTTGATCATTACATTGACATAACTTCTGGAAAAATTTCAACTCTGATCCATGTACACCCAATTTTGCTTTTGCTGCAAATTGTGAAAGCCAAACCTCTGACAATCTGAGTTTTGAGATGAATGACTTATAAAACTTTGAACCCACGGATTTGGAAGAAATGGACATCCTACACCAGTTGGCACTTTTGAGTGTCAGGGCTAGTAAGTTTTACAAAAGAACTGGTAGAGGTTTCCAAGTTTGCATGGGGGGTTAAAAGTTGGGTTAGATAAATCAAAGATAAAATGTTTCAAGTGCAATAAGATGGGACATTTTGCCAGGGAATGCAGAACTCAAACTGCAGGACCAATTATTACACATCCTGGTCCCAATCCTCAAAGCACTGTCCAATATTCTCAGTTTGCCCTTGCACAACAAATGCAAAACACTGCTCATTTTGCAAATCCTGTAACAACTGTCCCTATTCATTATGTCCAAACCTCTGCTCCACAGATTCAATATGTTCAAGCACTGCTTCAAGTGCATGTGCAACAAGCTCCACATGTCACTCAAACTACTCAAACAACTGCTACACCAGCAGAGGTTACACAACAAAGTTTCTTTACCCAAGGTTTTTTGACAGGAGTAGTTTGCCTGAGATTTAACTGATGAAAACTTTGCTCTCATAGCCAAAAATGATTTTGAAAATGAAAACTTTTGTTTAATGGCTCTTGATACCATAGTTGAAGGTGATGAGTCTGTGGAACAGGAGACAAAATCTGATGTGGTTGAATGTTGTGAAGCAGTGGTTCACCAGAAGTTACACCTGTGGTTGAAATGAATGTTGTCGATGTTGAAAAGACAATCTACCTGACCCATGGGACACAAAGGTGTGTGAAGAAGAGTGTGATTGTGCTCTTATGGTTGCTTCGAAGGTATCACCTCAGATCCTTAAAGATCTATGTTCTGAAAAATGCATTATTGCTTTTGCAAACATAAAACAGGTGAATGAAAACCTGAGAAAAAAATTTTAGAAGATGAACTTAATTTGAAAAACTTGTTAAAGAGTTGAAATCAAAGTTAAGTGAAAAAGATTCTGAAATCAGTAGCCTAAGACATGAATCAAGCATAACCAAAGATCAGCTCCAAACTATGGTAGAAAAATACCAAGTTTGCATACAGGAGCTAGAATCTACCCAGATCACTTGTGAAAAATGGGTAGAGTCTTGCAAAGGTTATGAGCTTATGCTTGATGCTCAAGTTAAGAGCAACATAAAGTTTGGTATAGGCTTTAGGGAATATGACCATACTTGTGAAAACGCTGTAAAAATTGACTCTGAGCTGGTTGAAATAGTCCCAACAAACTTGGCTGGTGAAGAAATTAAAATCACTGATAAAGAAGGAAATAAAATTGTTCTTGAAAAACAAGAGGTTTCACCAAAAGAAAAAGAAATTGAAAAATATCAGTTTAAACCAACCTGGTCAGATGAATGTGATATTTTGGAAAACTTCAAGCCAATGGACTTTTCAACTCTTGATGGCGTAAAAGCACCAAAAGCATTGGTGATCCCTATTAAAGACTTGCCAGCAGAGGTTACACCATCTGCTCTAAAAAAGTCTGATAGGAAAAGGAAAGAAAAGGTTAAACACTTGTTTTGTGAATATTGTGAAAAGAGAAATCATGATACAGCAGACTGTTTTCTTTTGAAAGCTAATGATATAAACAAAACATGTGTTATACCTAAATCTCCTAGATGCACCATCTGCAACAAACAAATCATCCAACTCAAGAGTGTGTCTATATCAAAACCTATCATCAAAAGGCAAAAGAGATTAGAGAAAAAGCTCTAGAGAGAGAAAATTCAAATTCTGCCAAACAGAAATTCAAATCATGTGAAACATCTGTCACCAAAGCTTTAAATCAAACCTCTGTTCACATAGAAATTCAAGTAATAGATGCACCTCCATCAAACCAGTTTCCAAGAGGTAAAGGCCAGCCTAATTACCAAAAGGTGCCTATGACTTATGAAACTTACAAAAAACCTTCCAAGCCAAGGGTAAATAGGCATCCTCATGGTTACCAATAGTTGATAGGAGGTAGCTCACAGCAGTGGTTACAAAAGTTTGATCTAACCACTGCTCATCAGTCTGAACTTGAGTCTGGTGTAACATCCGTCAAAAAACGGATTTACCAAACCCGCTCCGTTTATCAACCGAACAGTCAGTCAAAATTTTCGTTGCGAATTAAATGCCCAAAATATTTTTAAACGATCCGTAATCAATTATTATACGGGAATATATATTTAGTTTTTGAAAAACTGTCAAAAATCGCAAAATAAAAATATATTACCTCTGCCGGGTTTCGAACCCGGGTCTGTACCGAGTCAGTTCAGCAAACTTAACTCACACACATAAACCACTGCGCCGCGGACTTTGTTTGTTGTATAATAAAATCATTTAATTGATAAAGTGTCGTTACAAATTCAAAACCGGCGCCCAAACGGTTCAGTCGTCGGAATCCCGGAATTCTCGCGAGTCTTAACTACAAATTTACGTTATAACGTAAACCATTAACCAGATATCGGTTATAACCGATGTTTGAAGTCCGCGACCAAAATCAAAACCGCCGGAAAATTTAAATAACGAACACAGTCCGAAATCAGACCAAATACATCTCGTTTTTCTCCTATAAATTGACCCACAACCGACGACAAACACTTTCGCTCAAAAATCACACACTTTTCTCGGCGTAATTCCACTCGCCGGAATAAACCTGTTCGTCGCCGGAAAATCGGTTTCCCCATTGCCGAGTTTTTCTGAACCTCTGAAGCTTATACAGGAGATACCCATACTCTTTCCAAGCTTTCCGGAGACTAGCTGCTATAAGGAACCTGTCGCCGGAGTTGAATTCTGTCGCCGGAGTTTTGCCGGAAAACAGAGGATCCAGTCGGTATAATTCTCCGCCAAATTTCTTTTCCTTTTTCACAATTATCTCACCTAAATCAACTGTAAAACACTAATAAATCGATAAAACTTTGAACCAGCCGATTTTCCGAACTCTGGTTATATTTCAGTGAAGAAGACGATGAATTTCAGTATGTTATAAGTATAATATAAATCATGAAATTAATCGGGTTAGACACACAGTCCAGCGGTGGACTGTGTGCACATATAAAACGCAAAACGTCTCAAGTTCGAATCCCGTCTCACACACGCTGCCTTAATAAAATCCATTTTTTTTTGTTTACTGAACCGGAGTCGCCTTAGATATATGTTAAGTATATTAATAACCGGAATAATAACCAAGTTAGACACACAGTCCAGCGGTGGACTGTGTGTTTGTTTATATCACAGGTCACGAGTTCGAGTCCGGTCTTCAGCACCGACTCGGACAATTATCTCTTCTTTTTAATTAAGGCAGAAAAGGAAATAAATAAATAGTATTTAAGTATAATAAAAATCGAATGATATAACATGTTGAACACACAGTCCAGCGGTGGACTGTGTGTTGGATTAAACCACAGGTCCCGGGTTCGAGACCTGTGGAGTGCATGACCGTTTCGTTTAAACCGTTTTTAAAATAAAAAGGATTTCTGTTTAATTCTAATTAATGTATATATGTAATTAAAATCGGATATATAACGGGTTAGACACGTAGCTCAGTTGGTAGAGCTGCGTGCACGCGTACGAGAGGTCTCGGGTTCGAGCCTCACCCAGCGCACAATAATATGCCTTCCGAACCGGTCAACGCCAGTCAAAGTCAACCGGTCAAAGTCACTGTAGCAAAAATAAAATAAATTTTTTTTTATTATTTTATTTAATTATTTTAATTAAAAATCAATTATAAATACTTAAAAATAACATTTTTAAGGTTAGAAAATAGCCTCAAACTCACAAAATACACCCAACAATTCTACTAAAATAGTTTAATAAAATCCGTTTACTTACCAAACCATAATGCGATTTATCTAGGTTAAATCTCACTCGTGGTTAAAACCACTTCGCGTGCATTCAACGTCATCAACCGAACGCACCCACTGTGAGTGAATCTTACAATTCCCCCTTTTAAATTACACATTTTGGGGTGTGTCATGTGTTATGAAATTAATTAATTTATTTATTTAAACTTGTGCCATACCACGTCATGACTTAAACTTAGATTGTTTCTATTGTTGTGATTTACTTATATTCCTTTTGTCAAATTACATGAAACTCATACATTAAGCCCATCAGTTCCTCGTGGGAGACGAGTAGAACATCGCGTGCTTCACATCAAATTCATTATTGTTCATGTGTGTATCATTGAGTTTATATTGATTGTAGTTGTGTTATTCATATTATCATGTTTATGCAAGTCATTCATTAGGCCCCTCAGTTCCTCGTGAGAGACAAGTTGAGCATCGCGTGCCTTTAATTGTACCATTATTGTCATGAGTGTTTCATTTAACATCTTATGATTGTTGATCAAGTTACATCTAATTTTACTCATGTTTGGTTGTGCACATATTTCATAATCAATGTAAATAAATTGTTCAAATGTTTTCCATAGGATTCACTCGCCAACATTATGTTGATCCAAAAACCTTTTTACACATGATACAGGTGAACAGGTTGAAGCAAGGATAACATAGGATATGCCTTAGAAGAGAACAAAGAAGTTAGATTGTTAGTTAGATCATGTTGTAACATTATTGTAAATTTCCATTTAATTTGTATTAATGAATATGAAACGTTTAATAAATGTCATGAGCTTTGATGATAACCCAATCATGCCCCGATCACCTTATCCGCTGCGGGTCGGGGTGTGACATCTGGAACATCTTAAACCCCATCCAAAGCCATTTTGGCTTTGGAGACCCATCTGAACTAATTATTTCAAAACATGTGAAGGGAGCTTCTACTTGTCTTGACAGTCTTTGGTATGTAGATAGTGGAGGCTCCAGGCACATGACAGGATGTAAAGCCTTGCTTAGAGATTTTAAAGCTCGTGGAGGGGGTGATATATCTTTTGGAAATAATTCAAAAGGAAAGGTGCTAGGGTCAGGATGTGTCTCAGTAGGAAAACTCAAGTTTGAAAATGTGAATCTCATTAACAATCTAAAATTCAACCTTTTAAGTGTCTCACTGATGAGTGATAAGGGTTATGGTTCCTTATTCACAAAGAAAACTTGCCAAATAGTAGGGCCAGAGGTTGTCAAAAAAATTGATCAGATCATTGCAGAGAGCAAAGCACAGTTGACTGCTCATAGAGTAGGAAATGTGTATGTGGTTGATATTGTAAATATAATGCTATGTCAAATGCATGCTTGTTCTCAGTTGCCTCAAGCAAAGAGACAGAGCTATGGCATAAAAGGCTAGGACACACAAATCTAAAAACCATCTCCACTCTCTCAAAACAAAGTCTAGTTAGAGGTTTGCCCCAAAAACAATTTACTTGTGAAGAGCCTTGTGTTTCCTGTTTAAAAGGTAAACAACATAAAAGCTCTTACAAGTCAATTGAGGAGTAAAAAACAAGTCAGTGTCTACAGTTGCTTCATATGGACTTGTTTGGACCTGTAAAAATCATGAGCTTAAAACAAAAAAGATATTGTCTGGTGGTAGTTGATGATTTTTCCAGGTTCACATGGACTTTCTTTTTACACTCCAAGGATGAAATAACAAACATTTTGCAAACTTTGTCAAACAAGTTGAAAAGCAATTTGATCTTCCTGTAAAAATCTTTAGGAGTGATAATGGGACAGAGTTTAGGAACAAGGAGTTGGATGCCTTCTGTGAGTCAAAAGGGATTGTTAGACAATACAGCATCCCTAGAACTCCAGAACAAAATGGGGTTGTTGAAAGGAAAAAACAGAACTTTAATTGAATCAGCAAGGACCATGCTTGCAGACTCAGGTTTACCCTTGTCTTTTTGGACAGAGGCTGTAAACACTGCCTGCTATGTCCAGAACAGAGTTTTGATAAACCCTAGGCATCAAAAGACTGCCTATGAATTGCTTTACAAAATCAAACCTCTGATCTCTTATTTCAAAGTCTTTGGCTGTCCATGCTTCATTTTAAACATCAAGGATTCAATATCCAAGTTTGCAGCCAAAGTTGATTGTGGTTATTTTCTGGGATACTCAACCACTGCCAAAGCCTACAGAGTTTTTAACTCTAGGACAAAGTGTGTTGAGGAAACTCTAAATTGAAGTTCAATGAACTCTCATCTTTGAAAATCCCAGCAAATGGACCTGCTGAATTGTTTGATTTATCTAAATTTACGTTTGAAGATGTGTCTGTCAAAACTAACCCTGCAGGTACTCCACAATCATCATTTCAAGAGCAAGGATATGATTGCATTCTTCCAAATTTCAAAGCCAATCCTACAGGCAGAGGAGCAGATGTTAGTAGCAATGGTGAAAACTATGTCAGTCCAAGAGTGGTTAGTACCCAAACCTCTGCCAGCTCTTCAAACCAAACATCTGTTGATAAAAGTCCACAACAAATAGACAAAATTCAACCCACTTTCACTATCATTCCACCAATCCCTCCACCACCATTCCAATCAGAGGCTGGACCATCAATTTCACCAGCAGAGGTTAGCTCAGATGATACACATTTGCAAGCTTCACCTCAAAATGCCATTGTCCCATATCAAGGTGATTTGATCTTCCTCAAAAGCCATCCATTGGATCAAGTTATTGGCAACATCAATGCGGGTGTGCTCACAAGAAGCCAAGCCCAAAACATTTGTCTTTTTGCTGGTTTTCTATCACTCACACAGCCTGTCAAGTACCAAGAGGCACTGAAAGACAACAGCTGGGTAGAGGCCATGCAAGAAGAGTTCCTACAGTTCAAGAGACAACAAGTATGGGAACTTGTACCACTGCCAAAAGATGTGAGTCCCATCAGCACAAAGTGGGTCTTCAAGAAAAACACTGATGAAAGGGGTATTGTTGTCAAGAACAAAGTAAGGCTCGTGGTTCAAGGCTACAGGCAAGAAGAAGGGATTGACTACGATAAAACTTTTGCTCCAGTAGCAAGGTTAGAAGCCATTCACCTATTTTTAGCTTTTGCTGTTAACCACAACATCAAGGTGTATCAAATGGACATCAAAAGTGCATTCCTGTATGGAAAGATCAAGGAAGAAGTATATGTTTGTCAACCTCCTGGATTTGAGGATCACTTTCATCCTGATCATGTTTACAGGTTAAACAAAGCACTGTATGGTCTAAAACAAGCACCAAGAGCCTAGTATGAAACTCTATCCACTTTTCTATTATCCATTGGTTTCACAAGAGGTAGGATTGACAAAACCCTATTTTTAAAATGGGAAGGAAAAGATTTGATGCTTGTCCAAATCTATGTGGATGACATCATTTTTGGATCCACATGCACTGCCATGTGTGAAGAGTTTAGAAAGCTCATGGCAGCAGAGTTTGAGATGAGTGCAATGCATGAGTTGCAATGTTTTCTTGGTTTACAAGTCAAACAAATGCAAAAAGGCACTTTCATTCATCAAAATAAGTATGTGAAAGAACTATTTAAGAAAATTGATATGGATTATTGTAAACCTTGCAGCACACCCATGGCAACATCCAAGCTAGTCACTGTAGATAGCAAAGATGACCTTGTTGATCAAACTTTATACAGAAGCAGGATTGGGTCTTTATTGTACCTAACTTCCTTAAGGCCAGACATTATGTTTGCTACCTGTGTCTGTGCCAGATCACAGTCATTGCCAAGAAAATCAGACCTTATTGCTGTAAAAAGGATATTCATATACATAAAAGGTGCTCCCACACTTGGTATCTGGTATCCAGCTATGGTAACATTGAGCTTCCAGGATATTCTGATAGAGATTTTGCTGGATGTAAAACAACAAGGAAGTCCACATCTAGAGGAGCCCAATTCCTAGGAGATTGCTTAGTGTCTTGGCAAAGCAAAAAGCAAGTTGTAGTATCCACATCCACGGCAGAAGCAGAATATATAGCTGCTACAAGTTGTACTACTCAAATTTTGTGGCTTCAAAATCAACTCCTGGATTTTGGTGTGATTGCCTTGAGGACTCCTCTCAAAATTGATAGTCAAGCAGTAGAAAACATCATCAAAAATCCAGTTTCACATTCCACCACCAAGCACATTGACATCAGACATCACTTCGTGAGGGATTGCTATGAAAAAGGTGTGATTTCATTACAACATGTCCATACCAAGGATCAACTAGCAGATGTGTTGACAAAAGCACTTGATACTTCCACATTTGACAGTTTGATTTCTAGGCTTGGAATGCTAAACATGGATTAAAAACAAATTTTCTTGTGATCCATGTGTAAATAAGCAATAAAATGTTTTTAGAAAATCAGAAATTCATCCTTAAAAATAGTTACAATTGAATTTTTCAATAAATCCTTAAAGTCTGTTCAAAGCTCTGATAGCACAAAAACACTGTTGTTTAGAAAAAATCTATCCACTGATGCAAATCTCTGATAGTGTTAAATTGGACACAACCCTGGTAGTTTTGTTCTAACAGGGTTAGTCAAACAACTGTCTTCCATTGTCAAACAGATGTTACACGTGGACAGATGTTATTCGACGGATGTTGCATCAGACGCCACGTCAAGTGCACTTTTTGAAAAACCCTATAAAACCCTGTGTCTCTGCAAAAACTACTGCTTTTAATGAGATCCCTTTAAACATGCAATATCTGGGATTTGCAATCTTCACTGACTCTGATTTTAATCTTTCCTGGGTATTATTCAATGATCTCATTACTAATTTTATAAATATTGAAAAAAGAAATATATCTTGATACATCCTCGATTCTTGAGTGTTTACTTGCAAGACCATATTAAATCAGATGCAAGTAAACAAGGCACCGTAACCAACCCTGGCCGCCTCAATCATGAAACTTTTACATGAATAACAAATCAAGACAAAGTTTCCAAAACAGAAGCAGAGGAGGCTGAGCCTATTTTACAAGAACAAAATGTTCAAGCTCAACCTTCGGCTGTTGAGCCTACTGCTCTAGGTGATCAGGGCATCACAACCGCTACCTGAAACCAACACCTAAAATCTCCAAAAAGAAACCATCTAGAGCATCCCGAAAACCCACCAAACCCAAAAAGCGTCCTCTGGAAGATGAGATCCAGAGGTTAACCCTGTGACAACACCAAAGTCACAAACCACTGCTGCTATTTCTTCACAGCAGATGGTTTAAAGATCTCAACCAGGCTATGAAACTCCTCCTGCATCCTCACATAAGGATCAGGTTGTAGGCACAGGGACACCGAATTATGAAGCTCTAGGACCACTTGGTTCTATCTTCCACAGCCCATCTCCTAGGGCATTGTCGCTTTCTACACAGCCACTCTCACCAATACCATCACTTCCACCTACAATGTTACCCTTGCTGAATGCAATAGATATTGAGCAGACTTTATCCAGCACTTCTTACCAACTCATCAATGAGAATATACTTCAACGAGAAGCTGGGTCTGACTTATTTCTAATTGCTAGCCCATCAGCAAATGAAGAGGCTACATCCCTTGGGTTACATGTAACCCTTGGTGATAGTTCCACAAAGGCAGCCACTACAATTGCTGAACTCCCAAGTTCTCAATTGGATAGTGGTTACATAGCTAAGTCCTTGTTGAAGGCAACCACTGCTGAGGATACTACGGTAACCTCTGTTCTAGTGGGAAGTCCCAAGAACCAAGAAAAAGGGGCATCTAAGATTGAAGCAAGTGGTAAAACACATGCTCATGATATCTTAGATAAAACTACCACATCTGGTAGGAGTTCAGATAATCCTATTAAGTTAGGTGATGAGCTAAAATACCAGCAATTAACCCCCTGTTCCAACCACTGTCGAGCTCAAATCTGCAATAAATCCAATCTTTCAACAAGAAAAACATTTCCTGGAGCAAAAACATAAACATCAGATGATGGAACTCAGGAATATGGTTGATGCAAGATACAATGATACTGCTGCAGATATCAAGGCAATCAAAGCCCACTTGCTCACCACCACTGGTAAATCTCCTCCTACTGTCATTTTTGTGAGTCCAGATGAAGCCAAAAATGGGGGGAAACCTTTGGGAAAAGAACAGTTGAAAATGGATGATACAAAGGCAAGGCCTACAGTGAATATCCCTAAGCCAGATGGCTCAAAGAAACCAGACTTAACTGAAGATATCCTGGCAAGGGCAAATATGTCTCACAACAAGAGTGTGTTTGATGAAGGCAAGGTGTTGGTTGAGAAAAATATTGATCAGCAGTTAGAAAAGGGAGAGACTGGTACCTCAACAAAGAGGATATCTTCTACAAAAGCAAGACAACCAGAATCCACACCTCTCAAAACTAAAGTTGCTACCAATCCAACCATAAAAACCTCTGTCATCACAAAATCAACCACATCTTCTCACACAACTCTCATATCCGCCCCAACAGATGTTACAGCAACTGTTGTGCAAACATCTGTTGACACAGCAGAGGTTGTAGCAGATGTTATCACAACCACTACCATCCTCACATTTCCCACTTCCACACAAATACTACCAATACCACCCAGAATTCCAAGCCATCCATCGTCACCATCAATCAGTTTTAAGAGAAGGAAGGTAACAAAGGTCATAAATGAAGAAAAGATCCTTGCTCCTATGCCTCTTGCATCTGCACTAATGTTAAATCTAACCTCTGCTTCTCTAACTACAACATATGTTCCTTCAAAAGAAGTGGTTCCGGCAGCTATAAAGTTTCCTCTTGATTTGCCTGCAGTTAGGAAAGAAATCAAGTCTTTCTACGCTGAAGAAGATCCAGACAAAAGATATTTCGCATCTCTTCAAGGTTATCCGAAGCCTGCAAATATTGATAAGTATCTGGAACTCAAAGAAAGGCAGGCAGAGGATATTGCTAAGAAGTTGTCTAAAGGCAAAAGTGATAGAGAAGTGCAGAACCAATACCAGTTTCAGCAAAGCAAAGTACAATCACTGGAAAGATTTTCAAAGAATCTATCAAATCAGATTTCTGAAGTAGATGATAAATTTTTGAAAGATAAGTACATCTCTCACATCATGGAATACAAGAAATATGCTGCAACGAGGGCACATTTCAAAGATTGGTCTGTGAGTGAGCTTCAAGAAGAAATTGCAAGAATAGAAGAACAACTAAAAGATCCTCACAACAAACCTACATGCCCAGATTGGAACAAATACAAAAAGAATGTACCTGAAAAGACCCTGAAGCTCAGAAGAATGAAAGAAGAGCTAATTCAAAATCATTATGGGTCAAAGAACCAGGTAATGAGATGGGGGAGTTAAGAGTGTTGGATACTTACAAGATGCTGGAAGCCAGAAGGAAAAAGGATCCATCAATGCCTCCTAAACCTGATTATACCAAAGAAGATGCTGCTCTCAAAGCCTAACTTTCTAAAAAGCCAGCTCAACATCTGCCCAATCCACACTTGCCTTGCTAAAGCGAAAAAGGCAAGGGGAGATGTCAGAGAAGGTTGATAGAGAGTTTGAATAAGTATTCATCAAAGAAGGTATCAAAAATATGATGGACTATCCAACTGATGATACAAGTGCCAAGTTAGCAAAAGATCTGACAAGAATAGCTCCTTTTCTTACCTTAGCAATAAAGGCTCATTCAAGAAATCCTTCAGACCCAAAAATTCTAAAGTGGAAGGTCGCCAAAGACACCCACGAATTGACTCTGCTCAAGTCTGATGATAAAGCCACTAAACTATCCATGGAAGCTGCTTATGGGCTTACAGTAGAAGACTTCCACGAACTACTAAGTTTAGAGCTTGAGAAGGATGCTTATGATTTAGAATCTCTTAACTTTGAATTACAATTCAAGGGTCAAATAAGAGAATTCTTTCTGAGGAATAAAGATCAAGAATAAGGTGTTTTTGGCATCATCTATTCTAGGGGGAGATGTTGGGATTGAACCTTTGGAAAGGAACAGATGATACATAGTCAAAACACACCATCCGAGCTTTGATCCAACCATCAGAGTTTCTAACCGCTGATGAGTATTTACTGCTTTCTATAAACACATTGCTTCCTATCATCTGACAGAAGAAAGTCTCAACCGCTGATAGAAGATCACAAGAATAGAGGATAGCCAACAGTGCTTAGTTTAGTATTAGTTTAATCAATGTAACGGTGCTATGCACTGATAGTTTAGTCTAAGCAGTGTTTGTAGTTAGTTACGTATTGTTAGTTGTCACTATCAACCCTGACGTCATTTAAAGACGATCAATGGTTAGACGATTAGTATAATAGGCGCTCAATGTAACAGTTAACACTCGTCTTCTTAAAAAGATCAATTTCGCATATCTTCTTCATTTCTTACTATCAAACGATCGTTATTGGGCTAAGGGAGAGTTTGTGAATCACATGCAATAGTTTAATTACTTGAAAGCATGTTGATGATGAAAACAAACGACCGATTGATTGTTGTAAAAGTTTTCCATTAATTCGTTGCTTTTATTTTCTGTTTTCAATCATTTTCCATTACCTGAAACAAAAACGGAAATTAATTCAAACTTAGATCCTAACAAGCCTAAGCCCTAAGAAAGATTGTGATGATGACATGTGGCATTCCTTCTAACTAGGAAGGACATTTTGGTATTAAAACATTTTGTTCCTTATAAGTAGGAGTTTGAAAATGACATGTGGTACCCATTTTGTTTTCTAAAAAAATACAACAAAAAAATCTAGTACAAAAAAATTAGCACACAAAAAATATAGCACAAAAAAATCTAGTACAAATAATCCAACACAAAAACTTTAGAAAAACATTTTAGACAAAAAATTTCAACACAAAAAATATAGCACAAAAATTTAGTAAAAAAATCCAGCACAAAAAAATGTTATACGACATAGAAATACAACACATTTTTGTGGGTTTTTTAGTCGACATATTTTATATAGTAATATGGTACTCATATTAAAGATAGAAAAACGGTCGATTTTATGGTGAAATTTTTATTAAAAAATAATTTCGTATAAAAAGTTATGAACGTTTAAAAAGTTGAGATGGAATATGCATGTGTCATGCATGTGGAGAGAGAAAGTCAATAAATAGAATTTTCTCAAAATGCCCTCACACTTCTCTTTTTTCCCACTTTTTCACCTTAACTATTGATTTAAAAATTGAAAGTTAAGATGTCTTCTCATCCTACCTAAACAAAATCAATTTGTTAATTGATCTTACCCGTCATTACATAACCAATTTTCGTTACCAAACCTTGTATTCTTTATGCTTTAGATATGACTATGGTTAATGTGGGGTAAAACGAAGATCTATAAATTAATTGTATACAAACTGAGTTATATGTGGGATCAGACGATAACACGGGATTTATAATTTAATTGGAAGCTCTGATGGTATATACTTATCTAATGATAAAGTTGAAAATTTTTAAAATAGCTATGTGCACGAATAAATGACATGTATTTAATTTGTATAAAATTTTGGAAAAGTTTTAGATATTTATTTTAATTATATTTTTTTTGAATTGTTTAAAAACTTAAAGTAGATGGAATTTTATAAAACTACAAAGTAAAATACTTATTTGTATTTATTTCAAAATTTTAAGGGAGAATGTAACCAGTAAAAATTTTTAAAAAAAGGTACATTTAGAATTCAAAATCTACATCAAATACAATGCATCTTACGTATTAAAGATTATGCATTAAACATTTTTATGTAAAGAGTTGTTAAACAAATAACTATTTTTATATCAATGAACCCTTACTACTAATTATATCTTCCGTTACTAATTATATCTTCCCTTATCAGAGAAAAATTGATGAGCCCCACTTTTAAGTATGTGAGAGTGGGTACATTTAGCAGAACCCTTTAAATATGCTCATCTTATTATTAGCGAGCTAATAATAATACATGGTAAATGTTTATTTTCATATGGTGTATACGGGTCGTATAACCTTATACGACCCGTATAGAATAAGATGATCCGACAAAGGCTGCTGGCACTGACTTTGTCACTTTATTACATTCTATACAGGTCGTATAATGGTATACGACCTGTATACTATTTGTTTTATTTTTTTATTCCTCGTATACAAGATATACGAGCATTGTTTGACGTTTGTATACGGGTCGTATAATGTTATACGACCCGTATACGATTAACAATTTTTTTCATACATCTTTTCAAGTTTCATTTCAACACATCAAAGTTATACGGGCCGTATAATGTTATATACATCAAAGATATACGATTGTTTGACGTTTGTATACGGGTCGTATAATGTTATACGACCCGTATATGTATAATGTTATACGGCCCGTATAATGTTATGCAAGATATATGTGTAGAATTGACGAAAACGCAGTCGGTATATGTTCACCTACATCAATACGGTTTTCTTTTCATACATCTTTTCAAGTTTCATTTCAACAAGTTGCCAATACATTAATTCTGTACATGCATTTATTCACTCACATCAGTATAAATAGACAAAACATTGTTTCCGTACATGGCAATGGTGGTTACGGAAGCTATCAACGCGGGGATGATATGGTAACAACTACCAAGGCGGCAGGTGACCGAGTAACTACCACCCACAACAGTTCTCCAATTCCAGATCAGCGGTGTTTATCACACTGTGTGAGTATTGGAAGCCCGACAAACAGTCTTGTAATTAGTCAGCAATCATTACTTTTTAATGAATTCGAATTCAGGAAATTGTTCTTGGTATATAGTTATATACAATCAAAGTTCTTAGTATATAGTTTTGGACATATTCGCTCTGAACACATACCGACTGAAAAGTTAATAGTTAATATTAAAAAGTTACAACCTTCCTTTTCCTTCAAACAAAGTAACAAAGTTTACAAATGCATATCCAACATTCAAATGATGTCTGCATATATCAACATTTATATTTGGTGGGAACGGTAGTTACGGAAGCGGTGGCTATGGAAAGGGTGAGCGTTGGAAGCCCGACAAATAGTCTTGCAATTAGTCAGCAGTCATTACTTCTTACTGAACTCGACTTCAGGAAATTGTTCAGTAAATTTCACTTTGAACACATCAAAGTATACATAATCAGGGTCTTTGAAAGAGACACTGATTCCAAATTCCAATGTTTATCATTGACATCTACCATAGACATTCCTTGGTGTTTTGTACCCATCCCCGAACCACATTTCGTTTCTCTCCGCAGTTACCTTTTTCTTCTATAAATATATACTACTCAAACCATGGTGACTAAACCCTTAAATATATTACTAAACCCTTAAAGCCCACTAGCAGAAGAACCCGGCATATCTTTTTGTTTCTCATTAAGCAAAGCAGATGCTGCCTAAAAACATGAAAATATCACTTGGGTTGTTTGCAGCTAGGGTTCAGAATGCTTGAAATAAGATCAAACCATGGCGTCTAAATTCTTGAATCCCAATGCTATGGAAACGGTGAGCGTTGGAAGCCCGACAAACAGTCTTGCAATTAGTCAGCAATCATTACTTCTTAATGAACTTAAATTCCAAATATATATAACCAGGGTCTTTGAAGAGACGTTGATTCCAAATTCCGATGTCGTACAATTACAATCCTACATTATTAAAAATCAATGTATCACCAACATTTATCTTCTTCCATACGTCTTCCTCCTTTCAAAATTCAAATCAAACTCACCGATCACATTATCCTACTGCCGGAACCCTATTCTCATAAACTGCTTCATCATTCTTAAACCCAATAAACTTCACTTTCCGAACAATTTATAAGCAGCACCACCACCACCACCACCATTAGTATGCGATCACTAAGTTTACTTTGTTATTAAGTTTCACCAATTTTTTTATTATTTTGCAGACGATTCTTCGAGAACTAGAAAGAGAGAAAATAGGGAACGAGATACTAATTGTCAGTTAACCTGTGCCGATCAATTTTGTGATAGTCCAGATTGCAACTTTCATGATTATTGACCCCTAGTAACATTAAAGGCGCGATGGATATGTAACATCCGTCAAAAATGGATTTACCAAACCCGCTCCGTTTATCAACCGAA
The DNA here is from genome assembly GCA_947069175.1 of Scalesia atractyloides. NCBI lineage: Eukaryota > Viridiplantae > Streptophyta > Magnoliopsida > Asterales > Asteraceae > Scalesia > Scalesia atractyloides. Next base: position 90,797,611 of record CAMTDV010000017.1, read on the forward strand.
CAGTCAGTCAAATTTTTCGTTGCGAATTAAATGCCCAAAATAATTTTTAAACGATCCGTAATCACTTATTATGCGGGGATATATATTTAGTTTTTGAAAAACTGATAAAAATAACAAAATAAAAATGTTTTAATCATGCCGGGTTTCGAACTCGGGTCTCTACCGGTTCAAACAAACGTTTAACTCACACACCGTAAACCACTCCGCCACTTTGATTTTCTGTTAAGTGAATGGATTTATTAAATCAAATAATGATGTGCGGAATTCAAACTCGGTCAACTTGCGCCCAAACAGCAGTCGTCGGAAATCCCGACGACTTCGCCCATAAAACACGCTTTCGCTCAATTTAATCAATCAATTAACTCTAGCGACAGCTATAACCAACGTCTGAAACCGCGTCATCAGCCAAATCGCCGGAAGAACGGTTGACTTCGAATTAAGACCGAATTCAGACCCCATTCATCTCAATGCTACCCTATAAATACACCCACAACTCGCCAGAAGTCTTTCACACTCAAATCGCACCCTTTCTCGGCGACAAAACACTCGCCGGAAATACTTGATACTTCGCCGGAAAACCGTATCAGTAATCTCTGAGCTTACTGAACCCCCTAAACCTTCACCGAAGTCACCCACAACCTTTGTAACCTTTCGGAAGACTCTCTGCCGCAAGAGACTTGTCGCCGGAAAAAGGATTCTGTCGCCGGAGTTCTGCCGGGAAACAGAGTAAAACCAGTCGGTACATCTCACGCTTAATTCATTCCCTTTTTACTTTTATCTCATTTGTATTTGATCATTAAACGCTAAAGGAACATGAATCAATATTCGAATCCGTCAGTCGTCACTTCCGGTGAAAACCAGTGAAGAAGACGACGTTACGGTAATGGTTAAGTATAATTAAAATCCAGATAATTACCGGGTTAGACACACAGTCCAGCGGTGGACTGTGTGCACTTTTAAAGCTAAGGTCACGAGTTCGAGTATTGTCCCTCACACGCCGCCTTGATAAAAATCTTTTTTTTCGCAGAGCTGAACCGGAGTGTTTTCGGTACATGTTAGGTTTATTGATAACTGACTTAATAATCAAGTGCGACACACAGTCCAGCGGTGGAGTGTGTGTCCGCTAACCCACAGGTCCCGGGTTCGAGACCTGTGGAGCACACCGGTTCTGAGTTTTAATTCATTTTTTAAAATAAAGGATTTCTGTTAAATCCTAATTAATGTATATATGTAATTAAAATCGGATATATAACGGGTTAGACACGTAGCTCAGTTGGTAGAGCTGCGTGCACGCGTACGGGAGGTCTCGGGTTCGAGCCTCACCCGGCGCACAACAATATGCCTATGAACCGGTCAACGATAGTCAAAGTCAACGGTCAAAAGTCAACTGTAGCAAAAATAAAATATTTTTTTATTATTTTTATTTAATTATTTTAATTAAAAATACTTAAAAATAACATTTTTAAGGTTAGAAAATAGCCTCAAACTCACAAAAATACACCCAACAATCCTACTAAAATAGATTAATAAAACCCGTTTACTTACCAAACCGTAATGCGATTTATCTAGGTTTAATCTCACTCGTGGTTAAAACCACTTCGCGTGCAATCAACGTCATCAACCGAACGCACCCAATGTGAGTGAATTCTTACAAACTCCCCTTTTTTATTCATGTTTTGGGGTGTATCATGTGTCGCTTAAACTAATTCTCTTATGCAAATTCGTGCTATACCATTATATGAACTAAATTAGAATGTAACTATTGTTTGGTTGTGATGTATTTCATATTGTCAAAGTTGTATACAAATTATTTAGGCCCATCAGTTCGTAAGAACAACGCGTGCCTCAAAACTCATTTATTAGGCCCATCAGTTCCTCGTGTGAGACGAGAACAACGCGTGCCTCAAAACTCATACATTAGGCCCATCAGTTCGTAAGAACAACGCGTGCCTCAAAACTCATTTATTAGGCCCATCAGTTCCTCGTGTGAGACGAGAACAACGCGTGCCTCAAAACTATCATTTGGTGTTTGTATGTTCAATATTCAATATTATGTGTTGTGTGAATAAATTTACATCTACATTTACTCATATGAGGTATGCACATTATTTATAATCAATTGGATAAACTCGTTCAAATGTTTTTCCATAGGATTCACTCGCCAACATTATGTTGATCCAAAAACCTTTTTACACATGATACAGGTGGACAGGTTGAAGCAAGGAAAACATAGGATATGCCTTAGAAGAGAAACAAGAAGCTTAGACTGATAGTTAGAACATGTTGTATCATTTATTGTAAATTTCCATTAAATTGTATTAATGAATATGAAACATATAATAAATGTCATGAGCTTTGATGATAACCCAATTATGCCCCGATCACCTTTTCCGCTGCGGGTCGGGGTGTGACAGATTGGTATCAGAGCCATGACTATAGGGATATAGGATAGGTTATTAGACCCTTAGAGCCTATACTATAGTCTGCCTAAATTTTAAATTGATTAGGTGGTTACATACAAACTTGTGATATTTATTTGTTTCATATTTGTTTACATTTCAGTCAAACATACATGCTCATTCATTATACATATATACATATATCGATGTTCATGTATTCAATTTATTTTCATACTCTCAGTATCCAAAGATTTTATGCAATTTTCAAATCCCATCAAAGTAAGTTCTGCGACGGGCATGTAGTAACTGGAAGGGTACAAGTACCGGTAGTCGGAACGTCCTGTCTAGGTTGGCATTCGTATAAATCCAAAATAACGGACCAGTTTGCCTACCTGGAGACTAACGATGAGAGTACGACGGACCTATTAGGCCAAAGCATGCCACACCAAACGTCGTTCGAACTAACCTCCCTTTGAGATGTCACCGTGTCTACACCTGGACACATTCCGAATATCACACGTGTATACATATTTCTCGATTTTCTCCGGGTTTTGTGTACGCAATCAGGCAGAAACCGTGCGAACCATATGAAAAACCGGTATTCATGGGGGCCCACATGATTACACAGGTAAAGTATGGCGGCATGACGGGCCTAACAGCAAGCAAAGCCCAAGACATCCTATGGATGTAGTAGAGTTATTTTTCTATAATTATTTTATGAACGTTCAATCCCAAACACGACCCACGATCCCAAAGGCATTCAACTCATACTCTTGACATGTATTCCTTGTAGATGTCTTCTAGCCTCGCTCGTAGGAAAATGAGAGCAGGAAAAGCCCGTGAACGCATGGCTACCCAAATCGCTCAGCAAATGGCGACCGTAATACCCAACATCGTAGTTCAAATTCAACAAGCCCTTACCGCTAATTCCGTTAACCCAACTCAACAAGAAGATCAAAACACTATCAATCCTTCAGTCACTAAATGCACCTACAAACATTTCAAATCCTGCGATCCTCCAAAATACGAAGGTACTGAAGGTGTCACCGCTCTCCTCCATTGGTTCGAAGAAATGGAGAACACTTTTCTAAATTGCGATTGCCCCGATGATCGCAAAGTGCGTTATGCTACCGGTCGCTTACTTGGAACGGCACTCACATGGTGGAATACAGAAAAGACCAAACGAGGTGTTGAAGAAACTATGACCTTGACTTGGGAAGAATTGAAGGGAATCATGACAAGACGGTTTTGCCCAAGAAGTGAAATCAAGAAATTGGAAGATGAGTTCCATGCTTTGAAACAAAAGGAAGGCGACCACACCACATACAACAAGAGATTCCTTGAGTTAAATCAAATGGTTCCCAACTTGTTCACTCCCCTCTACCGTTTGATCGAGCACTACATTCGTGGTCTTCCATCAAAAATTCAAGACCCTGTAATAAGCACCTCGCCTGCAACTTTGGAAGCAGCAATGGAGCTAGCAACCGCGCTCACCGAGAACCGAATCCGGAATAAAGATTTCAAAGAGGAGAAGAAGAAGGATAAAGCATCAACCGAAACTTCAAACTCCACCCGAACCGAATCCTCTACACCACCTATTTCTAAGAGAAAACGTGATGGGCAAATCTTCGCCGTCACCCAACGTAACCAACCAGCTTCACAAGTTGTACCTCCTCAAACTATCCCAAACGCTCAAGTAGCACCCAACTCAACTTACCCAAACAAGAAACCTTACATTGGACCTCACCCTCAATGCAACACCTGTTTCTATCACCATCCATCTACCTTACCCTGTCGACTATGTGCGAATTGTGGACGCTACGGTCATTTGAGCAACGTTTGCCGCACCCCTCAAAACCAAACCTCAACCCCTACTCAACCCATGATCCAAACATATCAACAACCTCAATACCCCATGTACCCATATGTTCGAGCTTGTTTCAATTGTGGCGACCCTACCCATTTTAGAAACACGTGCCCTCGTTTGGTTAACATCATAAATGCCCAAGCTCAAGCAAACCCAGTTAACCAAGCAAACCAAGCAAATCCAGCTCCACCGCCAGCAAGGGGAAGAGTTTATAACATCAATGCCAATCCTGTTGAAGATGTTAACGGACCAAACCAACCACTTAACTAGCCTTCTCTCACCAAGAATCAAGATTCAACTCCAATCACTTAGTTTTTATGTTTATATCTCGATTTTCATGTATCTCAGTTGGAATTTTACCCAAGAAATTTTAATGCAAATTACTAGTTCAGTTTGTTTTATACTCATTATTCATATCATCATACTTCACGGCATATTTCAGTTTCATCATTTAAAGAAGTTGAGTTGTGTCTCACTTCTACATAGACTAACCTCTCCATCATATTAAACGAGAGAGGTTTTGTCAAACACGGATACTATCAGAATTAAGACTCAAGCGCTGGTTGTTTGTGTTGTTTATGTTGTAGAGTCGCATAGAACTAATCATAACTTGCGGATAAAGTCAATGAGAATTTGACAAGAATATGGTGGATACGCCGCTGGTACTTCCTATATATAAGTATTCTTGTCAAATGATCGGAGACATTATCAGTCGGTTATGAGAGGTTCCATGCATAGGTTGTTTGTTGTGATTAAGTTATTCATTTTCAATACATGCAATAAGCTCGGCTCCGTTTGATTGAGCCTTGAGCACACATACAATTTCATTCTCAATACATACAATACGATCGGCTCCGTTTGATTGAACCTTGATCGCACAGATATATTTCATTTCAGTATTTTTATGTTTGATGTATTGGTTGTAGAGTTATAGGACTAATCATAATTCACAGATAAAACCAATGAAAATTTGACAAGAATATGGTGGATACGCCGCTGGTACTTCCTATATATAAGTATTCTTGCCAAAGGATCAGAGGCATTATCAGGCGGTTATGAGATGTTCCATGTAGGATTTAGTATTGCCTTGGTTGAAATTGTGTTACATATAAATATCATCTCACTATTTAAAGAAATTGGAATGTGATCCATTTCTACATAGACTAAACCTCTCCATCATAACAAGCGAGAGAGGAACCATCACCATTCAAACATATATGCTATCAGAATGTGGATACAATTGTTAGTTGTTGTGTTTATTTGTGTAGATTGTAGAATTTCTGCCTTAAGGAAATAACCCTAAGCATATTCAAACTCTTATGCATATTATCATTTTAGCGAATCATTCCTGCTTAACAATACTTATACAGTAGGCAACAAAAAGATATTCCTGTATTAGGATACTTAACCTTTACAAGGAACGTTACCGCCTCAAACAAAAACCTAAACCCTAATTTTCTTCTAAAAATGTAACCGGCAAACTCAACACCATCATTCTTTTAGTCAATTATATCCCTAATTAAATTTCGGGACGAAATTTCTAAAAAAGCAGGGGATACTGTAACATCCGTCAAAAACGGATTTACCAAACCCGCTCCGTTTATCAACCGAACAGTCAGTCAAATTTTTCGTTGCGAATTAAATGCCCAAAATAATTTTTAAACGATCCGTAATCACTTATTATGCGGGGATATATATTTAGTTTTTGAAAAACTGATAAAAATAACAAAATAAAAATGTTTTAATCATGCCGGGTTTCGAACTCGGGTCTCTACCGGTTCAAACAAACGTTTAACTCACACACCGTAAACCACTCCGCCACTTTGATTTTCTGTTAAGTGAATGGATTTATTAAATCAAATAATGATGTGCGGAATTCAAACTCGGTCAACTTGCGCCCAAACAGCAGTCGTCGGAAATCCCGACGACTTCGCCCATAAAACACGCTTTCGCTCAATTTAATCAATCAATTAACTCTAGCGACAGCTATAACCAACGTCTGAAACCGCGTCATCAGCCAAATCGCCGGAAGAACGGTTGACTTCGAATTAAGACCGAATTCAGACCCCATTCATCTCAATGCTACCCTATAAATACACCCACAACTCGCCAGAAGTCTTTCACACTCAAATCGCACCCTTTCTCGGCGACAAAACACTCGCCGGAAATACTTGATACTTCGCCGGAAAACCGTATCAGTAATCTCTGAGCTTACTGAACCCCCTAAACCTTCACCGAAGTCACCCACAACCTTTGTAACCTTTCGGAAGACTCTCTGCCGCAAGAGACTTGTCGCCGGAAAAAGGATTCTGTCGCCGGAGTTCTGCCGGGAAACAGAGTAAAACCAGTCGGTACATCTCACGCTTAATTCATTCCCTTTTTACTTTTATCTCATTTGTATTTGATCATTAAACGCTAAAGGAACATGAATCAATATTCGAATCCGTCAGTCGTCACTTCCGGTGAAAACCAGTGAAGAAGACGACGTTACGGTAATGGTTAAGTATAATTAAAATCCAGATAATTACCGGGTTAGACACACAGTCCAGCGGTGGACTGTGTGCACTTTTAAAGCTAAGGTCACGAGTTCGAGTATTGTCCCTCACACGCCGCCTTGATAAAAATCTTTTTTTTCGCAGAGCTGAACCGGAGTGTTTTCGGTACATGTTAGGTTTATTGATAACTGACTTAATAATCAAGTGCGACACACAGTCCAGCGGTGGAGTGTGTGTCCGCTAACCCACAGGTCCCGGGTTCGAGACCTGTGGAGCACACCGGTTCTGAGTTTTAATTCATTTTTTAAAATAAAGGATTTCTGTTAAATCCTAATTAATGTATATATGTAATTAAAATCGGATATATAACGGGTTAGACACGTAGCTCAGTTGGTAGAGCTGCGTGCACGCGTACGGGAGGTCTCGGGTTCGAGCCTCACCCGGCGCACAACAATATGCCTATGAACCGGTCAACGATAGTCAAAGTCAACGGTCAAAAGTCAACTGTAGCAAAAATAAAATATTTTTTTATTATTTTTATTTAATTATTTTAATTAAAAATACTTAAAAATAACATTTTTAAGGTTAGAAAATAGCCTCAAACTCACAAAAATACACCCAACAATCCTACTAAAATAGATTAATAAAACCCGTTTACTTACCAAACCGTAATGCGATTTATCTAGGTTTAATCTCACTCGTGGTTAAAACCACTTCGCGTGCAATCAACGTCATCAACCGAACGCACCCAATGTGAGTGAATTCTTACAAACTCCCCTTTTTTTATTCATGTTTTGGGGTGTATCATGTGTCGCTTAAACTAATTCTCTTATGCAAATTCGTGCTATACCATTATATGAACTAAATTAGAATGTAACTATTGTTTGGTTGTGATGTATTTCATATTGTCAAAGTTGTATACAAATTATTTAGGCCCATCAGTTCGTAAGAACAACGCGTGCCTCAAAACTCATTTATTAGGCCCATCAGTTCCTCGTGTGAGACGAGAACAACGCGTGCCTCAAAACTCATACATTAGGCCCATCAGTTCGTAAGAACAACGCGTGCCTCAAAACTCATTTATTAGGCCCATCAGTTCCTCGTGTGAGACGAGAACAACGCGTGCCTCAAAACTATCATTTGGTGTTTGTATGTTCAATATTCAATATTATGTGTTGTGTGAATAAATTTACATCTACATTTACTCATATGAGGTATGCACATTATTTATAATCAATTGGATAAACTCGTTCAAATGTTTTTCCATAGGATTCACTCGCCAACATTATGTTGATCCAAAAACCTTTTGACACATGATACAGGTGGACAGGTTGAAGCAAGGAAAACATAGGATATGCCTTAGAAGAGAAACAAGAAGCTTAGACTGATAGTTAGAACATGTTGTATCATTTATTGTAAATTTCCATTAAATTGTATTAATGAATATGAAACATATAATAAATGTCATGAGCTTTGATGATAACCCAATTATGCCCCGATCACCTTTTCCGCTGCGGGTCGGGGTGTGACAGGATACACTCCAATAACACTAAACAGATAACCAATGGATATTGTTCATCTCATTTAAACCATTCACCTATCTTCACAAAGCAGCAGAGTGACGCCATGAAATGACACACACGTATTTTGACGTTTTACCTTGTGTAACTTTAATTGGCATCTATCATTACCTTTTCACAAGGTGATTAGTAGACTGCTACTGGTGCCGCCTGCGTGAAAAGTTTGAAGATTTGTAATGATGTGTGCGAATTATATGCATGTAAGGAGAAGCGTTGGGATTATTTGCTCTGAACACATACCGACTTCAAAGTTACTGGTTAATCTTAAATTTCTACAACCTTCCTTTTCATTAAATTTACAGAACATTCTTCCCAACCGAACCAGTGTAACATTTGTGTAAATCGGGTTTCGAAAACCCGCCTCTTTATCAATCAAAGAATATTTTGTTTACGTATTTAGTTATTTATTTATAATGATTAAATGAAATGTTTAAAAATAAATTTATAAATAAAATTTAAAGACTTAATCCATTAATTAAGAAAAAAAAACAAATAAATAATTACTTATAATAATAAAAAACAACTAAGGAAAAGGGGTTTTTAAAATAAATGGGTGAACCGAGAGTCGAACATGGGTTCCCCCGGATTAACACACACCACAACCATCACTACGATACACACACCAGATGTGATAAAGCTCGATTATAAATACACTTATGGACTGAGAAGAACTTGCAATCCATTCAAAACCTCTCGCCGGAGACCACGGAGATACACGCATGTTTCCTAATGAAATCGACAACTGTTCCGTCTAATTTCGGTAAACACACGGCCGCGAATAAACTGGCAATAAATTCGAACCAATTACCAAAACCGAGCTCTCGACCCTCCACTATAGATACCAGACGAATTCCCCTTCAAATTCGCTCATACTCTCTATCTTACTCTCTAAAACTCGGTCGCCTGAAAGAAGCTCTGTCCCACCGGAGAACCACCCGAATCGTCAAAATCCAGTCGCCGGAATCGTGCTGCCATCTCTGTTACGGTAGACCTCCCTTACTAATCTTTTTCACCTAATTAACATTATATGATGTCGATCACTAACAACAATCAGAAAGAAAAGTTTAGGCGGGTAAGAGTTCTGGTATAAGTTTAAAATCAAGAAGACGAAGTGGGATAAGTATTTTTATGTAATTAAAATCAGGTTTTTAATCGGGTTAGACACACAGTCCAGCGGTGGACTGTGTGCATTACACGCGAATGATACCGAGTTTGACCCTAGTGCCTCACCGACCCCCCCGAAATAAAATCCATTCTTTTTAAGACCAAATTTCATTGACGCACAGTAAGTTGTTAAGTATAATAATATTCCGATATTTTTGGGCTGGGTGCAAAATAACACTGAGGTCGCGGGGTCGAGGCCGACCCTTCACACCGACCCGATCACTTTAAATCCTTTTTAAATCTACCATTTCTGTATGCGCATAGTTAGTATACAAATATAATTAAAATTCGAATATTGTCGGGTTAGACACCCAGACCAGTTGGTTGGGCTGGGTGCATCACATCACATCACCAAGACCGCGGGTTCGAAACCTGTGGCTCGCACCGGTCGGATAGGTTAAAACCTTTTTGCAAATTTAAGTAAATCAGAATCGACCTAAAATATGTATAAGATTAATTAAAATCCAGATTCTTTCGGGTTAGACACGTAGCTCAGTTGGAAGAGCTGCGTGCACGCAACCGAGAGGTCACAAGTTCTAACCTCACCACACGAAGCCAAGCATTTAAGCGAACCGGTCAGTATGACCCCTTGTCAGGTCTGACAAGAAAATTTTTATTTTTTTATTTTATTTTTTTATTTCCTTATATTATTTTTTCTTTTATAATTGTTTAAACAAGATTTTATAATTTAAATTGTAACAAAAAGAACAAAAATAAATAAATCTAAAAAAAAGTCTAATAAAAAGCACTAATTGAAAATCTTAATCTCAAATAAAATTTATTTATTTATCGAATTATTACGTTATCGTTTAGGTTAGTTCCTCTCGTGGTTAAATCCAAATTCGTGCGAGTTCGTCGTCAATCCAAGGAAAACGCACCCAATGTGAGTGAATCTCTACAAATTCTCCGTTTTAATCACGTTTTTGGGGTGTATCATGTGTCGTACAATTCCTTTATTTTATTTAAACATTTGTGCTTATATCATCTTGTGACCAAATGTGTAATGGTTGTTGTGTGATTATTATGTGGATTAAATTTATCATTTCAGTACACTCATTTCATTAGGCCCATCAGTTCCTCGTGGGATGCGGGTTGAGCATCAGGTGCCTCATTAGATCGGCTCCGTTTGATTGAGCCTTGATCTCAAATACATCATCATTCATGTCTTATATTCACTCAATGTGGTTTGTGATTGTTTACATATATATTTGCTCACATGTGATTTATGCACGAATTTTCTTTAATAAATAAAACAAGCAATTATTTAAAATGTTTTATCAAGGTTCACTCGCCAACTTTTGTTGACCCAAAATCTCCCATGTTTTACACATGACACAGGTGATCCAGTTGAGGAAAGAAACACTTAGGATGACCTAGAAGAATAAACAAGTTATTGCGTTGGAATAAACAATTAGATTTGTTTTTTTTTTTTTTGTATTTGTATGAATTTTGTTTATTGGATATTTGAATTTGCAATTTGAATTTAATAAATATGAAACTTCGTAGTAAATATCATGAGCTTTGGTGATAACCCAATCATGCCCCGACTTTTATTCCGCTGCGGGTCGGGGTGTGACAGATTGGTATCAGAGCTTGTGGCTATAGGGATATAGGATAGGTTATTAGACCCCTAGAGCCTATACTATAGTCGATTAAATTTTAATTGTTTATGTGTTACATACAAAATTCATGATGTTTATATGTTTCATGTTTACACCCAATATTATGCAAGCACACTCACAAGTACATGTTAATATGCAATGCTCATCATAGTTCATATCCTCATAACATGCCATATCTATGAAAGCACACCTCACGATGTCCATGATTTTTGCAATGATTTCGTATTTTTCAAATCACATCAAAGTGAGTTTACACGACGGGCATGTAGTAACTGGAAGGGTACGAGTACCGGTAGTCAGAGCGTCCTGTCTAGGCTTGGCATTCGTATAAATCCAAAATAAAGGACCAGTTTGCCTACCTTGGGACTAACGATGAGAGTACGAAGGACCTATTAGGCCAAAGCATGATATACCAAACGTCGTGTGAGCTAACCCACTTTGAGTTGTCAATGTGTCTACACCTGGACACCCTCCGACCATACTTCTCGCAATCATGTTTTACGATTTTCATTCGGGTGGTGCAAGTGTTAACCCGCCGACACCAATGAGAATCCTGCTAAGCCCAATAGTCATGGGGGCCCACATGACTACACTAGCAATGGTATGGGGGACATTTGGAAGCCCAAACATGAGCAAACCCAAGACATCCTATGGATGTAGTTAAATTTTTTTCAGTTATGTTGTTTTCATTTTTTTTACGACACATGACACCTAGGAAATTCTTGAACTCACAATCTTCCTACATATGTTCCTGTAGATATCAGCTAGGCAATTACGTGGAGGTAGAAAGTCAGGAAAGTCAAACGAACGCTTGGCCACGCAAATTGCTAAACAAATGGCCGCAGTGCTTCCTGACATCGTGCTACAAGTTCAACAAGCTCTCACCGCTAATCCATCAACCCTCCCAACCAAGAAGACCAAAGCGTCGCCAACCCTCCTTCCAAAACCCCCAAGTGCACCTACAAACACTTCAAATCCTGCGATCCCCCAAAATATGAAGGGACTGAAGGTGTCACCGCTCTCCTTCACTGGTTTGAGGAGATGGAAAACACTTTCCTCAATTGCAACTGTCCTGAGGACCGTAAGGTACGTTACGCGACTGGAAGACTGTTTGGGGTAGCCCTTACCTGGTGGAACACTGAAAAGGGTAAGCGAGGTATTGAAGATGCCATGGCCTTAACATGGGAAGGGTTAAGGGAAATCATAACAAAACGTTTCTGTCCAAGAAGCGAAATCAAAAAGCTGGAAGACGAGTTTCACACGTTGAAACAAAAGGAAGGAGACCACACTTCATACAATAAGAGATTTCTCGAATTGAACCAGATGATCCCCAATTTGTTCACCCCCTTATACCGCTTAGTCGAACACTACATTCGAGGCCTCCCCTCGAAAATCCAAGATTCGATTTTAAGCACTTCGCCTGCAACACTTGAAGACGCAATGGAATTAGCTACGGAACTCACTGAAAATCGCATTCGAAACGGAAAGTTCAAAGATGAGAAGAAGAAAGCACCCATTGAGACCCCAACTCCAAACCACCCAGTCTCATCCTTGAAGTTTGCTGGTAAGAGGAAGCGAAATGGCAAGAATTTTGTTGTCACCCAAATCCAACCCTCCCATCACTGCTGCACCAATCACTCAAGTTGCTCCTCCAGCCGCACCATTCAAAAGACCATGCACTGGCCCACACCCAAAGTGCAACCGTTGTTAATACCATCACCCTCCCGAAAACCCCTGCCAACATTGCACAAGTTGTGGCCGTGCGGGTCACACCATCCAAACCTGCCGTACCCTTCAGCGAATGAACCGCGGTCAACCTCCAACCCAAACCCAAAATCAGGTGGTGGGCCAAGCCCAACAACCCTTACTTCTGCCACCTGCACAACACGCAGCCCAACCTTACTACCAACCTAACTACCCCATGATGCAACCCATGCGAGCCTGTTTCAATTGTGGGGACCCAAACCACTTCAGGAACACTTGTCCACGCCTAGTGAACATCATCCATGCCCAAGCTCAAGCGAACCCGGTAAACCAAGCCAACCAAGCTCCTCCACCTGCCAGAGGAAGAGCTTTCAATATCAATGCCAACCAAGCCAGGGCTGACAACAATGTGGTCAACAGTACGTTTCTCATAAATGGTAGTTATGCATCCATATTATTCGATACTAGTGCGGATAAGAGCTTTGTGTCCTTAGAATTCAAATCTATCATCGACCTACCTCGTGTTAATCTCATGAAATCTCTAACGGTGGAAGTTGCTGACGGAAACCCACTTCATTAAATTCTATTATACGCGATTGTACTCTCACCCTAAACGATCACGATTTCCCAATTGACCTCATTCCTATGAAGTTGGGAAGTCTCGATGTTATAATCGGTATGGACTGGCTCAGCCAGCATCACGCAGAGGTGGTGTGCCACAAAAAATTGATTCGTATTCCTCTCGCAGACGGTCAGACACTACGTATTTTTGGGGAAACCCCTTCGAAAGGACTCAAATTGATGTCTTGCCTTCAAGCTTGAAGTTATCTCCGCAAGAACTACATCACATTTCTAGCTCACGTCGTCAAGAAGGGAGGCAAGGAGAGGAAGCTCGAAGATATTCCAATTGTGAAGGAATTTCCACAAGTTTTTCCCGACGACGTTTCAGGACTTCCTCCTGTGAGAGAAGTCGAATTTCGCATCGATCTTGTGCCTGGCGCTACACCGGTCGCAAAATCTCCTTATAGGTTAGCCCCATCCGAGATGAAAGAATTGGCCAGTCAACTGCAAGAGTTGACTGACAAAGGATTTATACGTCCTAGCTCATCGCCTTGGGGTGCGCCTGTTCTTTTTGTGAAGAAGAAAGATGGAACGTTTCGCATGTGCATTGATTATAGAGAACTCAACAAGTTGACGGTTAAGAATCGCTATCCACTGCCTCGCATTGATGACCTCCTGGACCAACTTCAAGGCGCCACCTGTTTTTCCAAAATCGACCTTCGTTCTGGTTATCATCAGCTTAGAGTGTGCGAAGAAGATATCCCAAAAACCGCCTTCCGAACTCGTTATGGTCATTACGAGTTCATGGTTATACCCTTCGGTTTAACCAACGCCCCCGCTGTCTTCATGGATTTAATGAATAGAGTATGCAAACCCTACCTCGACAGTTTCGTCATAGTCTTCATCGACGACATCCTTATCTACTCCAAGTCCAAATCCGATCATGAGCGACACCTTCGACTCATTCTTACACTCTTAAGGACTGAAAAGCTTTACGCTAAGTTCTCAAAATGGTGAATTCTGGTTAGGAGAAGTACAATTCCTTGGTCATGTCGTCAATGACAAGCGGATTCATGTCGATCCTTCAAAAATCAAGGTAGTACAGGAATGGAAAGCGCCACGTACCCCTACCGAAGTTAGGTCATTTCTTGGTTTGGCTGGTTACTACCGACGTTTCATTGCCAATTTTTCCCGTATCGCCGTACCGCTCACGGCCTTAACTCACAAAGGAAAACCCTTCATTTGGGGACCTAAGCAAGAGGAGGCCTTCCAAACTTTAAAGCAAAGGCTTTGTGACGCACCTATCCTTACACTCCCTGAGGGTTGCAATGACTTCGTGGTTTATTGCGACGCGTCAGGGCAAGGACTAGGCTGTGTATTGATGCAAAGAGGAAAAGTGATAGCCTATGCCTCTAGGCAACTCAAAGTTCATGAGAAGAATTACACCACCCACGACCTAGAACTTGGAGCCGTTGTGTTCGCTCTCAAGATATGGAGACATTACCTCTACGGTACCAAGTGTGAAATATACATTGACCACAAGAGTCTCCAACATATCTTCAACCAGAAAGAGTTGAATATGAGGCAACGAAGATGGGTCGAACTTCTCAACGACTACGACTGTGAAACTCGGTACCATCCTGGCAAGGCAAACGTGGTGGCCGATGCACTCAGTCGAAAAAGGATATGCGAACTCTATTCGTCTTCTATGTTCGCAAATCATAACCGACATCAAAGATCGAATCCGGGCACTCAACATATCTCGGTAACGGAAAATGACGTACGTGATGAGCTGTCATGTGGAGCTGAACTAAAAATTGAAACCAAATCCGACGGTATTCTATATTATTTAAACCGCATATGGATTCCCGATCGCGACAACCTTCGTGATTTCCTCATGAAAGAGGCACACAAAACCCGATACTCTGTACACCTAGGAGCCGATAAGATGTATCAAGACCTACGATACACCTACTGGTGGCCTGGCATGAAAAAGGATATCGCTGTTTTTGTTTCCAAGTGCCTTACCTATTCCAAACTGAAAGCTGAACATCAAAGACCTTCAGGACTTCTAGTCAACCCGAAATACCTGTATGGAAGTGGGAAAACATAACCATGGACTTCATTACCGGGTTACCTTGCACCTCCAGTGGGTATGACACCATATGGGTAATAATCGATCGTCTTACAAAATCATCTCATTTCATTCCGATTCGCGAGGACTTCAAGAACGAGAAGTTAGCTCGTATCTACATCAGCGAGATCGTAAGCCGTCATGGTGTACCATTAAGCATCATGTCAGACCGTGATGGTCGTTTCACTTCACGAACATGGCGAGCCGTACAAACTGCTTTGGGTACACGGTTAAACCTCAGTACCGCCTTTCACCCTCAAACTGATGGTAAATCTGAATGCACCATCCAAACCCTTGAAGACATGCTACGAGCATGTGTCATAGACTTCAAAGGGAACTGGGACGCTCACCTACCGTTAGTTGAGTTTTCGTACAACAATAGCTATCATTCAATCATTCAAGTATCGGCATGGCTCCTTTCGAAGCTTTATATGGTCGTAAGTGCCGATCTCCAGTATGTTGGCACGAAATTGGTGAAGCGCAAATCACCGGACCTGAATTGATTCAAGAAACAACCGACAAAATCCTTCAAATTCGAAACAATCTTCTAGCGGCTCAAAGTCATCAAAAGAGTTATGCTGACAAACGAAGAAAGCCCTTGTAGTTTGACATTGGTGATCAAGTACTTTTAAAAGTATCACCGTGGAAGGGAGTGGTTCGTTTTGGCCAGAAGGGCAAGCTAGCACCATGCTACGTAGGACCTTTCAAGATACTCGAAAGAGTAGGTCCTGTAGCATACAAGCTTGACCTACCAGAAGAGCTTAACAGAATTCATCCCACATTCCACGTATCAAACTTGAAAAAGTGCCTCGCCGATGAAAACCTCCATATTCCTCTAGAAGACATTCAAGTCGATGAATCGATGCAATTCGTTGAAAGACCAGTGGAAATCATGGATTTCGGTGAGAAGCGTTTAAGGCGAAGTCGTATTCCAATCGTCAGGGTACATTGGAAGTCAAAACGAGGACCCGAGTTTACTTGGGAACGTGAAGACTCAATGCGCGAGAAATACCCGCATCTTTTTCCAGTTGCAACCACTATTTAAAATTCAGAACGAAATTTCTAAAAGTAGGGGATACTGTAAAATTTGTGTAAATCGGGTTTCGAAAACCCGCCTCTTTATCAATCAAAGAATATTTGTTTACGTATTTAGTTATTTATTTATAATGATTAAATGAAATGTTTAAAAATAAATTTATAAATAAAATTTAAAGACTTAATCCATTAATTAAGAAAAAAAAAAACAAATAAATAATTACTTATAATAATAAAAAACAACTAAGGAAAAGGGGTTTTTAAAATAAATGGGTGAACCGGGAGTCGAACCTGGGTTCCCCCGGATTAACACACACCACAACCACCACTAAGATACACACACCAGATGTGATTAAGCTCGATTATAAATACACTTATGGACTGAGAAGAACTTGCAATCCACTCAAAACCTCTCGCAGGAGACCACGGAGATACACGCGTGTTTCCTAATGAAATCGACAATGTTCCGTCTAATTTCGGTAAACACACAGCCGCGAATGAACTGGCAATCAATTCGAACCAATTACCAAAACCGAGCTCTCGACCACTATAAATACCAGACGAATTCCCCTTCAGAATTCGTTCATACTCTCTATCTTACTCTCTAAAACTCGATCGCCTGAAAGAAGCTCTGTCCCACCGGAGAACCACCCGAATCGTCAAAATCCAGTCGCCGGAATCGTGCCGCCATCTCTGTTACGGTAGACCTCCCTTACTAATCTTTTTCACCTAATTAACATTATATGTTGTCGATCACTAACAACAATCAGAAAGAAAAGTTTGGGCGGGTAAGAGTTCTGGTATATGTTTAAAATGAAGAAGACGAAGTGGGATAAGTATTTTTATGTAATTAAAATCAGGTTTTTAATCGGGTTAGACACACCGCCTAGCGGTGGACTATGTGCATTACACGCGAATGATACCGAGTTCGACCCTTGTGCCTCACCGACCCCCTGAAATAAAATCCATTCTTTTAAGACCAAATTTCATTGACGCACAGTAAATTGTTAAGTATAATAATATTCTGATATTAAGCAGGTTAGACACCCAGCCCAACAGTTGGGTTGGGTGCAAAATAACACTGAGGTCGCGGGGTCGAGGCCGACCCTTCACACCGGCCCGATCACTTTAAATCCTTTTTAAATCTACCATTTCTGTATACGCATAGTTAGTATACAAATATAATTAAAATTCGAATATTGTCGGGTCAGACACCCAGCCCAGTTGGTTGGGCTGGGTGCATCACATCACCAAGACCGCGGGTTCGAAACCTGTGGCTCGCACCGGTCGGATAGGTTAAAACCTTTTTGCAAATTTAAGTAAATCAGAATCGACCTAAAATATGTATAAGATTAAATAAAATCCAGATTCTTTCGGGTTAGACACGTAGCTCAGTTGGAAGAGCTGCGTTCACGCAACCGAGAGGTCACAAGTTCGAACCTCACCACACGCAGCCAAGCATTTAAGCGAACCGGTCAGTCAGACCCCTTGTCAGGTCTGACAAGAAAATTTTTATTTTTTTTTTTTATTTTTTTGTTTCCCTATATTATTTTTGCTTTTATAATTGTTTAAACAAGACTTTTATAATTTAAATTGTAACAAAAAGAACAAAAATAAATAAATCTAAAAAAAAGTCTAATAATAAGCAGTAATTGAAATATTAATCTCAAATAAAATTTATTTATTTATCGAATTATTACGTTATCGTTTAGGTTAGTTCCTCTCGTGGTTAAATCCAAATTCGTGCGAGTTCGTCGTCAATCCAAGGAAGACGCACCCAAGGTGAGTGAATCTCTACAAATTCTCCGTTTTAATCACGTTTTGGGGTGCATCATGTGTTGTACAATTCCTTTATTTTATTTAAACATTTGTGCTTATATCATCTTGTGACCAAATGTATAATGGTTGTTGTGTGATTATTATGTGGATTAAATTTATCATTTCAGTACACTCATTTCATTAGGCCCATCAGTTCCTCGTGGGATGCGGGTTGAGCATCAGGTGCCTCATTAGATCGGCTCCGTTTGATTGAGCCTTGATCTCAAATACATCATCATTCATGTCATATATTCACTCAATGTGGTTTGTGATTGTTTACATATATATTTGCTCACATGTGATTTATGCACGAATTTTCTTTAATAAATAACACAAGCAATTATTTAAAATGTTTTATCAAGGTTCACTCGCCAACTTTTGTTGACCCAAAATCTCCCCTGTTTTACACAAGACACAGGTGATCCAGTTGAGGAAAGAAACACTTAGGATGGCCTAGAAGAATAAACAAGTTATTGCGTTGGAATAAACAATTAGATTTGTTTTTTTTTTTTTTTGTATTTGTATGAATTTTGTTTATTGGATATTTGAATTTGTAATTTGAATTTAATAAATATGAAACTTCGTAGTAAATATCATGAGCTTTGGTGATAACCCAATCATGCCCCGACTTTTATTCCGTTGCGGGTCGGGGTGTGACAACCAGCTCCTTTGAAAGAACTCTTATTCGAGTTCGGTTTAACACGATGTCGTTTTGGGGGAGTCAGCTTGACGAGCCGGCAGCTGCGGAGCTGAATGTAGGAGATTAGTACCGTCAAACTCTGGACACTGAAAAACTTCAGCTCGTATATTGCCCGTATAACGTTAAATTGCTCGTATACATGGGTAAAAATAAAAAAACAAATATATATATATATATATATATATATAGAGAGAGAGAGAGAGAGAGAGATACACACGGGTCATATAACATTATACGGCCCGTATATATGTGTAAAACCTGATTAAACCTTAAAAACACCTATTTGGCCGTATAACGTTTTATTGCTCGTATACAAGGATATGCGGGTCGTATAATGTTATACGGTTGTATACATGAAAACATTTCACTACATACATCTATGTGCAACACATTCCAAATGGGTCGTATAACGGTTTTATACGACTCGTATACAATAGAGATGTGAAAATAAGATATAGGGGTGTTCAAATAAATGGAGCCTATTCTTATACCCTCAAAATCTTATTCTAATACCATTTTCACTCTATCTCTCTATATGTATCTATGTATATATAGAAAAAGATAAACAAGAGGCGTATGGAATACTAACACCCTTTAAATATTGTTGTTAGCTTGTTATTTCTTATCAAACAGAAGCTTATTTTCACAAGAAATGTAAGAAATCATTGCAATGTGACTTTTTTTTTAGAAGATGGGAAAAAAAATAGAGATTACGATCATTGCTGACTTTATATGGATTGACCTAGTTTAATATAAATTTTTTTTTAAAAATCAATAACTTTATAATATTATGTTATTTAAAAAACTATATAATAAATATAAATTTTATTATCTTTAATCTGAGTATAATATTGTTATATACCTTTTTTGTTTATTTTTAAGTTGATACATAATCACTTACTAATTCTTATAATTATGTCCAATGTGTTTATAATTATATATCACTTACCAAGTCACAGAATTAAGACTATATTAATCACTTACCGGCTTATATAATCAAGTATAATCACGTACTAGATTATATAATCACGCAATATATCATGTTATATACACACATAACTTGTTATCTAAGCATATAACATGTCATATAATTACATACACTGAATTAAATTGTTAAAAAACAATGACGTACTACCAAGTTAAATAGTCACTTGACATGGTATATATATTGCATAATCACGTAGTACCATATAATAATGTATAATCATGTAATATCAGGTTCGACTCCCACTCTCCCCATTATTTTATGCGGCATCCAGATGAATGGCGAATACGGGTGGCGCCGGTTCGTCTTGGATTTGAGGCGAGTTTTTACTGATTATTCCACTGTCGTGCATTCGGGCGGGTGGAGGTCGGGTTTCCGCGCATCTGGGAGAGCCAAGGGGCTGGCGGCCGTCGAGTAGTCAACCTTGGCCACAGCGCCCAGTGTCACGGTGATTGACACGTCGTTCCTTGCCGTTCAAGAAAAAAAATGTAATACCAAGTTATATAATCACTAAGGGAATACATAGACATATAATCACGTAACATATAAAAAAATTAAAAACTACAAAAATACTATACTTAAATTATATATAATAAAATTATCTATTTTATGGTGTATATATAGAGGGATTAGCTAACGTACAATGGTTTTACAAACATACAGGTTTGGGTTTACAACATGTGGAATTCTCATGGCGTACCATTGTACGTAAAGGGATATTGTACAGTATACATTCTATCTCTATATAAATATAGGGTATAGGGATCCTAAGAGAAGCCCACCCTATTTGAGAAACTTGAGAAGTATGCTGGACCACAGATTTCTCTAAGCTTTTTGAAATATACACGTATGTATAGTTTAAAATTGACTGTTTACATTTACATATTGTCAAATCTTGAATTATACACACATGTATATAGTCACTTTTAAACTATACATTTTTGTACATTACAAAAGGCTTAGGGAAAATGTGTGGTCCAGAATGTTTCTCATGTTTAAAATTGACTGTTACATTTACATATTGTCAAATCTTGAATTATACACACATGTATATAGTCAATTTTAAACTATACATTTTTGTATATTACAAAAAGCTTAGGAAAAATGTATGGTCCAGAATGTTTCTCATGTTTCTCAATTAGCCTGGTGTGACAATAGGTATCGGTACTCTCATCGATAGTCCATAGGTAGGCAATCTGGTCCATTAATTGAATTTATACGAATGCCAGCCTAGACAGGACGTCCCGACTACCGGTACGTAACCCTTCCAGTTACTACATGTCCGTCACAAGAACTCACCTTGATGAGAGTGGAATCACAATTGAAATTTGAAACTCAAAAAAGAAATGTGATCAAACTCATGAATAATTGAAATGTATTAAAGAAACTAAATTGATTCTAGACTTTAGATATATAGACATAAATGGGATATAACATTAGAATAATTGATATCATATATAATATAAGGTGTGTACATATGCGACAAAGAAAAAGAAATAATAGACTAGTTTAATAATAAAGCACATATCGTGATGTAAAACATAACACTTAGCATATATCAATTAAAGTGCTCACATGCATTTTTGCGTGACTTTAATATTTATAAGCTAAGGCAATTTAAATAATTAAGCACATAAGGTACCTAGGGTACCTAATCAACTATAGACTAAGTCTAAGGGTCTAATAACCTATCTTAATTCCCTATAGTCATTGGCTCTGATACCAATCTGTCACCCCCCGACCCGCAGCGGAAATGTACGGAGCATGATGATTGCCCATAGCTTTTGACACTATTATAAGTTTAAATATTTAAAGCATCAATATTAAATTGTCACACATAACATAGAATCCAAATATTAATACTAAGATACAAAATCAAATAAATAAAGACAACATATCATAGTCGGTTTATTACTAGGGCAATCCTACATGACTTCAACTAAATATCAGCCCACCCTTGTGTACCTGTATCACGCGTAAAAGAGTTTTGGGTCAACAAACATTGGTGAATAGATTCGGTTTTTATTTGAAAACGTTTTTATTTTATTATTTTTAGAAAAGCTTATTTTATAACATGCATTATCAAATGTGAAACTAGGTCCTTCAATATAACAAGAATTCAACACATATCTCATAAGCAACACAAACATAACAATATTAATAACCATAGATACATAGAGATTCAAGCCCCGAAAGGAGATTGCAAAAAATGATGGCGATACCGAGTTCGACCCATGGCCGTGGGGAACCGGTCAGCCAGGTGGATCCACGCGAAACCTGTGACACAAAGCGAGTAACACATAGATGCACGTATAGAGAAACAATAGAAATTTGCAACAAGTGACACATAGAAAACATCAAATAGCATGTTATCAATTTAAATAATAAATTTTAAATCAAGCACGAGATATACCCCAAAAAGAGTTAATGGCAAAAAGGGGGAAAAAGAGCCGAATCTACTACTTGGTTGCGAAGAACCGATCCACGAGATTTACCGCACGAAACGGAAGGAAACGTCGAACGAATTATCCTAAAATATGAATAAGGAAAATATACTAAACGACCAATAAATGAAGCAACAAAATTACAACCTAACACTTGAGGACTTTTGTATTCTTTAATTTATATATAATAGTCCTAGCGATAATATTAAGTTAATATTCTAGACTAAATAACTGTGGTTGCGACAAGACTGATATCAAGTGTAGGCTACGTCACATTTGTATATTTTATGCCTGACCACCATTTTTATATATTTAGACCTATTATTAAACTTATAAATTAATAAGTCTAAGATTTAATAATTCACCTATTTTTATTGTATTTAATAAGTAAAACTATTTTGAAAATTACGCAACTTAATTTTCCCTTTTTTTTTATTTGCCAAACAATTTGCAAGATAAGTTAATCAACACGTAAATTAACCATTTTAAAAAACATTTCTTAAACAGAATACTTTGTTGATTAAATCGTTAGTTTTTGTATACATACTAAAGAAATAAATAATTTAAGCATAAAATATGGGTTAATATATGAGAGATCTAACTAAATCCATGTTGGACTAAAACAAGATGACAACCATCTTGTTCGCAGCCAAACTTAGTTCTCTTGGATGGTGTTCTAAAACTAAAACCACATTTCCCAACAGTTTTGAGTGATCTAATAATAATAAGTTTATTTACAACTCGAAATGACCAAGTCTTGTGGTGTTCACACATTCAAAGAACCAACTGACAACTCTTTCAACTAGATAGAAACATTTCCAAATGTTTAAACCATCATGTGTGGGTATCTAACCGTTTTTAACATTATATACATCAGAATATATACACTTTTATCTATATAGTTCCCGCCTAAATAGTGTATCCATTACAAATGTCATGGCGATGTTACAGCAATAAATAAAGGCGAGTAGTTATGATGTACCTTGGTCGAGTTCCATATGGATGAATCCAAAACAGAGACAATTCGCGAGGTCTGATGGTTGCTTAACGGACAGGCGCACGCGCGAACACATTTTGTGGTAACAAATTGCTACACCTTCACACCGCAAGGTCGTTATCGTTTGATATGATGGCGGAGCTAAACGTGGCAAAGAGAGTTCTCGTTGACGAAACAAAAGGGTGGGCATCATTGTTAAATGTATTGGTCAGAACTCGGAGAGGGTGGTGATTGTGTTCAAAATGTTCCAGTGGTGCGTGTTGTAGTAGCTACGGGTCGTGATTCCGGCGGCGACAAAATGCGACTATCGAGCATGCTTCTGGTATTTCAAAACACTAAATAATAGAATGAGGAACGATTTGGTGGTGCGAGCATACTTGACTCCAAGGAGAAGGGAAGCATTAAACAACGTTTATTCGTTTCAATAATATCACTTTCAATAAAATTTCATTTACATGGATTGGTTTTATGATCATGTTCCAGTTAGATTTCATAATACAACGGTCTAGACTGGGAGTATGAATCACAAAAGCCACATAGGATTCAATTGTCTTCAAACCATTATTTATGAAGCTTTTTAATAAATCTTAGTAACCTGACATGCTATTTAAGATTCTATTATTTGAATCTTTTAGTTTTTCATTAGTTCACATTCGTCAAAGAATTGGTTAGTATACACTAAACTATACATTTATGTAACACTTTAATCTAAAATTCAGTATAGTATCAAATCGGTTCTATCTAAAAGACTTTCACAATTTAAGTCATACTAAATTCCTTACATTTCCATTAATTAATTGATACTTTTAAGTCCGCAGATTAATTTAATTAATACGAACCAATATTTATAGCAAATAAAAATTCTCATTTCTATTTATTACATTTCGGATTCGATTTGACGAAATGAGTCGGGTTTTTCTAAGCCCGTTTTCGGCGGATGTTAGAGTGGTTTGGTTATAAGTGCTGTTGAGGTAGATGTAACATCTATTGTCAGGTTTTTTGTAGTGGCAATAGAGATTTGGTATGAAGAAGCAGTCGTTTGGGTGGTGACAGTGGTTGTTGTGGTAACAGATGTTTGTTAAGTAAGCTTGGCCTGTCTTGCAGGTTTCCTTCTTGTAGGAGTTGCATCTGTTGGGATTATTGAAGAGACCAAATTTTGTTCAATTCTCTTTCTTTCCAGGATTTCTTGGACTGTCAACATATCTTTTGCTTCCCATGTATCTTTTGTTGGGCCCTTAAAGGTTTAAGAAATTAGTATGTTGGTAGATAGAATAATGTAGTATCTCGAGATCTTAATAAAGATTTAGAGACTGGCTTAATTAGGACTTTTGGTTTTCGGTTGTTATGTGGGCTTAGGTTTAGCATGTTACGAGCCTATATAATGATGTTTGATCATCATTATTAGGTTGAACATCTTGGGCAATCATCGAACTTGTATCAGATGATTCTAGGCAATTCATATGCAGGTTAAGTTGATATTCTATTTGATGCTCATCTTATTGCTTTCATCTTATTTCTGAATCAGTTTTGGTTGTGTGATTCCGCCATATAATCGAAATCTTGTTGATTTCATATTATAGTGATCCAGATCGGGGACTTACAAGTGGCATCAGAGCCTTCTGAACCTTTTTCTAAACTCGATTTATAATAGCAATCGATTCAGACCGGTCTTTGGGTGTTGCTGTGAAGAATGTTGTTTTGGTGATTCTCCAAAGTTTAGTCAATAAGTGTTCTTACCATTTATTGGAAATTATCAATATTTTGCTTGGCAGATTGATCAAAGGCTATTTGAGAAGATTTCAGATCAGATTTTGAAATATCGAAACTGATTTTTTGAGATTACGGGATCCCCAGTTTCTCGGGTTTTTTGTTTGTCTAAGAAGTTTTGTTTTGCAGGATTTCAGTGCTGGATTTCGAGTTTAGGCTTCGAGTTCAATTTTTCGAGTTCAAAAGTTTTCGACAAGAATATTTTCCGAGTTCAAAAGTTTTTGGAATCCTGAGCTTTCAAGAATTTTGAGAACCTGCTGTTTTCAAGAACCTTAAAAGCCTTCGAGAACCTTATGTTGCCGAGGAAATACTTGTTTTCGAGAAACTATTCACTCTCGGGATCCAAACTTTTCGAGATCTGCTAATTTTTTAGTAATTATTCAAGCTTTCAAAAACTCAAGTGTTTTCGAGCTCTTTGTTGTTTTCGAGTTGTGTGGAGTTTGAACCTTGGACAATTATTGAACACAAATTTGGACATTAGTTTGACCTAATTAATACTCTGTAATTTCTCTCTTAATCATGAATCCTTCAGACTTGACCAATGCAACCCTTGTTGCTCCTGCTGTTGCTAATCTTCAACAAGAACTGTATTCCATTATTGGAACCTCAACTAGGGTCCCTCGACTACATAATGCCGACGACTCTTTGCAGTGGAGATTCTGATTTGAACAGTATGTGAAGGCCAAAGAACCAAAGGTCTTGAGATGTATTCTTAGGGGTCCTTGCGTGATCACTTACACTGCCTAGGATGTTCCCGATACTAAATTGAAGAAACTTGTGGAGATGTATAGTGATGAGGACTTTGAAACTTTAGAGGAAGACGAAAAGGCCTTGTCCTATCTGACTATAGCCCTGGGTCCTGATATTTCAGTTGGTTTTAGGGATGTAACCTCAAGAAAACAATTGTGGGCCGATTTGAAGGAAGTTTTTGAAGGAAATGAAGATATGCAAGAAAGCAGGATGAACTTAGTAATTCAAAGTTTCAGCTCATTAAATTACATTTATGGGAAAACTGTTGATAATCTGATCAGAGTAATGGTGAAATTAGTAATTCAGATGAAAATAGCTGATATCGCTTTGACAAACAGTGCCATCAAAACACAACTTTTAAATGCTTTACCAAAAAGTTGGGCTTCTAATGTTGTAATGATTAAGAAGAAAAAGGATCTGAACCGTATAGCTCTCACTAAAATGATCTCTATTATAAAGTCATGTGAGCTTGATGATCAGCAAAGAGAAACTAATCATAGTAACAACATGCTAGCTGCCATAATAATAAGTTTGAGTTCAAGTTTAAATTCATCTCTCATGTCACAGAGTAACAGTTTTCAAATGTTTAAATCAGCTGAACCTACTCCATGTTTTGTTCCATCTCATTCCTTTGCTCATTGCTCAGTTGCTGCTAAAATCACCCAGCCTACTGCAACACCACAGCCTGCTACTCCCGCCAACTCTGCTCAATCCATACAAAATGTTGTTTTAATAACAAAACAAAATGTAGAAAAACTGGCACTTACTGCTGGCATGATAAACCGCTTGAATGCCTTTTTGGCTGGTTACCTCACTCCTCGAGTAACGAGTGCCTTTAATTTAAATCAGATTCACCTAGAGGATCTTGAAGAGATGGATATCGCATGGCAATTGGCTATGTCTGCTTTTAGAGCTAGCAATTTTGTTGCAAAAACGGGTCGAAACAAATGGGTGAAGGGGAATACCAGGCAAATATCAGTTGTTACAAATGTCAGGAACCAGGATATTTCGCTAGAGATTGTAAGAAATCCGCAACTGGGTTGAATACTTAAAGAGCAATGGTTCCAGTTGCTGCTACTCGTGCTTCGTCCTCAACAGGAGAAAATTGTCACACCCCGACCCGCAGCGGAATAAGAGTTGGGGCATAATTGGGTTATCACCAAAGCTCATGATATTTACTAATATGTTTCATATTTATTTAAGTCAAAATTACATCCTCAATATTCCAAACATGTTCATACAAATACAAAGAAAAATAATCAACTAAACAATCCAAGCTCTAAACCAGTTTATTCTTCTAAGCCAATCCAATGTGTTTCTTGCTGTAGCTGGATCACCTGTATCATGTGTAAAAATAGGGGTTTTTGGGTCAACATAAGTTGGCGAGTGAACCTTGTTAGATAAACATTTATTATTGATTTCTTGTTATCTTTATCATGGAAAAATTGTGCAATAGTCATATGTGAGCAAATGTAAATAATCATACAATAACAATAACAACCACAAACAATAACATACAATAACATATCAACTTGCATGAATATATAACATGAATGAAACTCTATATGTTGGCAACGTCACGTTCACGCTCATAATGTAATGGGGAACGGACGGCCTATGATAAATGTCTGTGCGATCAAGGCTCAATCAAACGGAGCCGATCGTATGTTGGCAACGCCTGGTTCACGCTCATAATGTAATGGGGAACAGCTCAACGCTCATAATGTAATGGGGAGCGGCGGCCTATGATAATGTATGTACTGAAAATGATAATTTAATCTAAACAATAACCACACAAACAGTTGATACATGTTGAATACACATTTGTTCATGGATATGATGGGTGCACAATGATTTAAATATAATAAATGGTAAGACACATGATACACCCCAAAAACGTGATTAAAACGGGGAATTTGTAGAGATTCACTCACATTGGGTGCGTTCGGTTGAAGATGATGAAATGCGCACGAGTTTGGAGGATTGATCGACGAGACTTAACTAACCTAAATAATAACGGGAAGTATGGTAAATGAATGGATTTTATTAATAATTTTAATAAGATTTTTATATATATTTTTGTGAGTTTAAGGCTATTTTCTATCTTTAAAAACATTATTTTTACGTATTTTTAATATTAAATAAATAAATAAAAATATAAAAAAATTTTGACTTTTGCGTTGACCATTGACCGTTGACCGGGACTGTTGACCGTTTGACCGGTTTGCTAAAGTGTAAGTGTGCGCCGGGTAAGGCTCGAACCCGAGACCTCCCGTACGCGTGCACGCAGCTCTACCAACAGAGCATACATGTGTGTCAAGGATCGAACTCGCGCCGTGTGATATATGTGCGCACACAGTCCACCGCTGGACCGTGTGTCTAACCCGAGATAATATCCAATTCATATTAAACTTATAAACAAACTAACTTCATCTTCCTCGTTACAATATCACAGACTACGATTACTCCACTGTTTCTTGTTTAATTCGATTGACAAACATTCAAATGACTGAAATGAAATGGCAGAGAAGGTTTTGGAAGTAAACATACCGGAGAAACGATCTATCTCAAAATTCCGGCGAAGTCGTCGGCTCTGTTTTTATGGATTTCGTCTGAGCGGACAAATTAACAATTTTGATTAGCTAGATGCGGAATTGAAGCACTGAACAAGAATTACCAGAAGGTTTAAAAGGCTATACCGTTTCACAGCGAGAATTGGGAACTTTCAGAAGTTTTCTGGCGAGAGTTAATTATCCGATATCGTCGTCTGAAACTGATTCTGATTGAAGGGTTTGAGTTAGCAAAAGCTTAACAACTGATAGACGATGAAAGAATTGAGAAACTTACTGATTTGATGGAAGACACGGTTTTCCGGCGAAAGTCCGGCGAGTTCAAAAAGCAATTCCGACGATCAGAAACTAGAGTAAACGTGAGAATAGAAGTTCTGGGAATGTAATTGAGTCGCGAAATGAAGCTTTTGTTGAAGTAATTCCAGAAGTGAATGTTTTCGGTTATAAAAACCGAACATCACATGAATTCAAGTCCATTCATGACTGAACTGATTAAAAATGTCGGTGTATCGGTTATTAACAGAAAATCGCGATCACTCAAATGTTTTGGACGTTTGGAAGCCGATTACGGTTACAGTTGGCGTAAACCGGTTGATTCCTGAGTGAAGTTATCATTTAATTGTTTCCTAGAACTCACAGAAAACATCAAGTGGCGGAGTGGTTATATGTGTGCGTGTTAAGTCTTTAGACTCACCCGGCTGACCCGGGTTCGAATCCCGGCAGCCGGTTTTCTTTTTTTATTTATTTTCTTTTCACTTTTTATTAATTATATTTTTATATTCTATTTTGTTAATTAATTATGCATCGTTTAAAATTAAAATAAACATAAATACGCAACGAAAAAAAATTTATAACTTGATATTCGATTACAAACGAAGCGGGTTTGGAAAAACCCGTTTTTGAGTTAGCAATAGCTTAACAATTGATAGACAACGAAAGAATTTAGAGACTTACTGATTTGATGGAAAACACGGTTTTCCGGAGAAAGTCCGGCGAGTTCAAATAGCTTCTCCGGCGGACTGAAAGTTGTGCGAAAATGCAATTGAAGGTTTGCAGAGTGTGTTTGAGTCGCGAGAGGGGACAATGATTGAAGTAATTCAGGAATTGAAAGTTTTCGGTTATTAAAACCGATCCATTCTTGAATTCAAGTTCATTCAAAGCAAAATTGATTGGAGGTGTCGGTGTATCGGTTAAACTCAGTAAACCGCGATCAATCAAACGTCTTTGGACGTTTGGTGACCGATTTCGGTTACAGTTGGCGTAACCGGATTAATTTATGATAGACCATAAAATTTAATTGTTTCCTAGTATTTACAGAAAACAACAAGTGACGGAGTGGTTATATGTATGTGTGATAAGACTTTGAGATTAAACCCGGCTGACCCGGGTTCGAGTCCTGGCAGCCAAATTTTCTTTTTAATTATTTTATTTTTACTTTTTATCAATTATAACTTTTAAATTCTAATTTGTTTATTAATTATGCATCATTAAAAATTAAAATG
The DNA here is from genome assembly GCA_947069175.1 of Scalesia atractyloides. NCBI lineage: Eukaryota > Viridiplantae > Streptophyta > Magnoliopsida > Asterales > Asteraceae > Scalesia > Scalesia atractyloides. Next base: position 90,827,705 of record CAMTDV010000017.1, read on the forward strand.
GACATAAATACGCAACGAAACGTTTATAACTTGATATTCGATTACAAACGGAGCGGGTTTGGAAAACCCGTTTTTGACAAATGTTACAGTATCCCCTACTTTTAGGAATTTCGTCCCAAAATTTAAGTAGTAGTAGTTGTAGGAAAAAGATGCGGGTATTTTTCGCGCATTGAGTCTTCACGTTCCCAAGTAAACTCAGGTCCCCGTTTCGACTCCCAGCGTACCCTAACAATTGGAATGCGACTTCGTCGAAGACGTTTTTCTCCGAAGTCCATGATCTCAACTGGTCTTTCAACAAAATGCATAGATTCATCAATCTGAATATTTTCCAGAGGAATATGGAGGTTCTCATCAGCGAGGCACTTCTTCAAGTTTGATACGTGGAATGTGGGATGAATCCTGTTGAGTTCCTCTGGTAGATCAAGCTTGTATGCTACAGGTTCTACTCTTTCGAGTATCTTGAAAGGTCCTACGTAGCGTGGTGCTAGTTTGCCTTTTTGACCAAAACGAACTACTCCCTTCCACGGTGATACTTTTAAAAGTACATGATCACCAATGTTAAACTCCAAAGGCTTCCGTCGTTTATCTACATAACTCTTTTGACGACTTTGAGCCGCTAGAAGATTGTTTCGAATTTGATGGATCTTGTCTGTGGTTTCTTGAATCAATTCTGGACCAGTGATTTGAGCTTCCCCAATTTCGTGCCAACATACTGGAGATTGGCACTTACGACCATATAAAGCTTCAAAAGGTGCCATGCCGATGCTTGAATGATAGCTGTTGTTGTACGAAAATTCAACTAATGGTAGGTGAGCGTCCCAATTTCCCTTGAAGTCTATGACACATGCTCGAAGCATATCTTCAAGAGTTTGAATGGTGCGTTCAGATTGTCCATCAGTTTGAGGATGATAAGCGGTACTGAGATCTAATCGTGTACCCAAAGCGGCTTGTACAGCTTGCCATGTTCGTGAAGTGAAACGACCATCACGATCTGAAATAATGCTTAACGGTACACCATGTCGGCTTACGATTTCGCTGATATAAATACGAGCTAGCTTTTCGTTCTTGAAATCTTCGCGGATAGGAATAAAGTGAGCTGATTTTGTAAGTCGATCAATGATTACCCATATAGTGTCATACCCACCAGAAGTGCGAGGTAACCCGGTAATGAAGTCCATGGTTATGTTTTCCCACTTCCATACTGGTATTTCAGGTTGGACCAGAAGTCCTGAGGGTCTTTGGTGTTCAGCTTTCACCTTGGAACATGTAAGGCACTTGGAAACAAAAACAGCAATATCCTTTTTCATTCCAGGCCACCAATAGGTGTATCGAAGGTCTTGATACATCTTATCGGCTCCTGGGTGTATAGAGTATCGTGTTTTGTGAGCCTCATTCATAAGAATTCACGAAGGTTGTTGTGGTCAGGAATCCATATGCGATCTAGATAGTACAGAATACCGTCAGATTTAGTTTCAATTTTAAGTTCAGCTCCACAGGACAGCTCCTTTCGTACATCATCCTCCGTTACTGAAACATGTTGGGCTTCTCGAATTTGATCTTTAATGTCAGTTATGATTTGCGAACATAGAAGACGAATGGAGTTCGCATAACCCTTTCGACTGAGTGCATCAGCCACCACATTTGCTTTGCCAGGGTGGTACCGAATTTCACAGTCGTAGTCATTTAGAAGTTCGACCCATCTTCGTTGCCTCATGTTTAACTCCTTTTGATTGAAGATATGTTGAAGACTCATGTGGTCAGTGTATATTTCACACTTAGTACCATAGAGATAATGTCTCCATATCTTAAGAGCGAACACAACGGCTCCAAGTTCTAGGTCATGGGTGGTGTAGTTCTTCTCATGAGTCTTGAGTTGTCTCGAAGCATAAGCTATAACCTTTGCTCTTTGCATTAGAACACAGCCTAGTCCTTGCCCTGACGCGTCGCAATAAACAACGAAATCATCACAACCTTCAGGAAGAGTGAGGATTGGTGCATCACAGAGTTTTTGTTTAAGGGTTTGGAAGGCTTCTTCTTGTTTGGGTCCCCATATGAAAGGTTTTCCCTTATGAGTTAAAGCCGTGAGTGGTACAGCAATGCGAGAGAAGTTCGAGATGAAACGGCGATAATAACCAGCCAAACCAAGGAATGATCTTACTTCAGTTGGTGTACGTGGCGCTTGCCATTCTTGTACCGCTTTGATTTTTGAGGAGTCGACATGTATTCCCTTGTCATTGACTACATGTCCAAGGAATTCTACCTCTTTTAACCAGAATTCGCATTTGGAGAATTTGGCGTAAAGCTTTTCATTCTCTAAGAGTGTAAGGATGAGTCGAAGATGCCGTTCATGATCAGACTTAGACTTTGAGTAAATGAGGATGTCGTCGATAAAGACTATAAATAAACGATCGAGATAAGGTTTGCAGACTCTGTTCATTAGATCCATGAAGACAGCTGGAGCGTTGGTTAAACCAAATGGCATGAGCATGAATTCATAATGACCATAACGAGTTCGGAAGGCGGTCTTTGGGACGTCTTCTTCATGTAGTCTGAGTTGATGATAACCAGATCGAAGGTCGATTTTTGAAAAATAGTTGGCGCCTTGAAGTTGGGGATACTGTAACATTTGTCAAAAACGGGTTTTCCAAACCCGCTCCGTTTGTAATCGAATATCAAGTTATAAACGTTTCGTTGCGTATTTATGTCCATTTTAATTTTTAATGATGCATAATTAATAAACAAATTAGAATATAAAAGTTATAATTGATAAAAAGTAAAAATAAAATAATTAAAAAGAAAATTTGGCTGCCGGGACTCGAACCCGGGTCAGTCGGGTTTAATCTCAAAGTCTTATCACACATACATATAACCACTCCGCCACTTGTTGTTTTCTGTAAATACTAGGAAACAATTAAATTTTATGGTCTATCATAAATTAATCCGGTTACGCCAACTGTAACCGAAATCGGTCACCAAACATCCAAAGACGTTTGATTGATCGCGGTTTACTGAGTTTAACCGATACACCGACACCTCCAATCAATTTTGCTTTGAATGAACTTGAATTCAAGAATGGATCGGTTTTAATAACCGAAAACTTTCAATTCCTGAATTACTTCAATCATTGTCCCCTCTCGCGACTCAAACACACTCTGCAAACCTTCAATTGCATTTTCGCACAACTTTCAGTCCGCCGGAGAAGCTATTTGAACTCGCCGGACTTTCGCCGGAAAACCGTGTTTTCCATCAAATCAGTAAGTCTCTAAATTCTTTCGTTGTCTATCAATTGTTATGCTATTGCTAACTCAAACCCTTCAATCGGAATCCATTTCAGACGTCGATATCGGATAATTCCCGCTCGCCGGAAAACTTCTGAAAATTCTTATCTTCCGCTGTAAAACGGTATAGACATTCAAACCTTCTGATAACTCTTGTTTAATACTTCAATTCCTCACTTAGCTAATCAAAACTGTTAATTTATTCGTTCAGTCGAAATCCGTAAAAACAGAGCCGACGACTTGCCGGAATTCTGAGATAAATCGTTCTCTGGTATGTTTACTTCTAAAAATCGTCTCTGCCATTTCTAATTTGTTAATTAATTATGCATCGTTTAAAATTAAAATAAACATAAATACGCAACGAAAAAAAATTTATAACTTGATATTCGATTACAAACGAAGCGGGTTTGGAAAAACCCGTTTTTGACAAATGTTACAAAAATGAAGAGCAAAAGAACAATGTGCTGATGGCTCTAGAACAAAACGTCTTCAATTGGACTGACCAGCTAAGTCCTTTGAACCTGACCGATCCAGACACTAACGAACAAGCATTCATGGTGCAGATGTCTGATGAGGGTCATTCACTTGATGAGGTATATTCTTGTTTGTGTACAAATGAATGCAGAGCTAAAGTTGCACTATATAGATACCACAATTCTAAATTGCTTGATGATTTTAAAGACCTTAGAAAAAAACAAATTCACTTTTAAAAATAATCAGAAAAAACTTTATGAAAAAAATAGAAGCTCAAAAGAAAGACCTCATTCAATTAAAGGAAGATATCGGTGTTCTGAAATGTTAGAACAAGGATGCCCGAGAAAGCCTTCATTCCAGAACTACTGAATTGAATGCCTTAAAGGGGAATTTCAAAAACAATGAAATCAACATTAAAAACTTTGAAACTTCAATCAAAGTTGTTAAAAATATCTGAGATGTGCAACTCGAGTACAAGGATAATAAAGGGATGGGATTAGGGTTTAAAAAGGTTCCTCCACCATATAATCATAACTATATAAGTCTGCCTTGGACCGATGAGGGACTTGAAAAAGAGAAACATATGGTATACGGAAAACACTCAGTTGTCCAACCTGTTTAGTCGACACCCATTCGAATCACAGCCCCCAAGTCAAAACCTATAAGAATAACAACACCTATTAAGACACCTTTTGTTAAACCCACTAAAACATCACTCAATGACGAGTCTGTTCAACCAGCTGATATTAAAACAACCAATGTTGAACCAGTTGTTGCTATGCCTACTGATGTAAAACATGATTGTGTAAATGATACTAACTCATCTAGTTCTCGTGAAGATACCGTGAAAGTTGAGGATTGGACTAATGAGGATGATGAACAGTCTTTTGATGCATATTTTAACTTTTCTAAAGACAATATTTCTATGTTTGACATTATGAAACTTGCGCGTGATAACGCAAGCAAAAACTTTGTTGCGTGCGGTGATTTTCAATCTTTGAATTCTAGTTATGCTTCTGTAATGACAAATGATTTACCTGAGGATTATGGCAGTTTCTCTGATGAACCATAATCCTTCGAAAAGGTGATAGTAATGTCGTTATAAGTTATTTTCCTGAGGTTTCTGGTACATCCATTGATGAACCACAATCCTCTGAGCAGGTTGATGAAAATGTTGTGATAAATGCTTTGTTTGAGGCTTCTGGTATATCAATTGATGAACCACAATCCTCTGTTTCTGCTTACACAAAGTCTACGAATAATGATTTAACCAGTGTGTCTAGTACACAAAGCAAAAATAATGAGTCTTTAGGTTGCAATAAACAAGTGCCTGATCCTAAAAATTTTCCTGAAAAGTTTTTGAAATCTAACAGAAAAGCAGAATCAAAATCAAAGGCTAAAAATGTGAATATGAATGTGAATACGTACATGTTTGTGAGCAGGGTAGACACAAGCAACATGTACATAAACATTAGGCACAGAGAAGACTATCCCGACCTTCAGGGCAACCAAACATCTCACCGGCTGAACAAATAATCTTTTCTAAGAAACTTCAAACATGTTTTAATTGTGGCATTCCCGGACACATAGCTCGAAATTGTGTTCATCATCCATATGTGACAGTTTACCCATGATATGAACTGAATCAGAAGGTTATGCCAGTACAAATTGAAAAACTCGAATTTCTGGTGCAAAGCCTTCTGATGGTGATTGGAATCTAGCAAAGAAACAAAACCTAAAAATGCCAAAAACAACAAAATAAATTCGCTTCAAAGCAAATAAAATCAAAAAATTCAAAAGCATCACAAACGAGGTCCAGCAGTGCTTAAATAAATTTGGAAACCTAAATCTATTGCTAGTCAATCACCTAAATCATCACAATCATCCTTAAATTCAAAACCATCGACTGTGTTATCATGAGAATATGAATTTAAAAAGGGTATCATACATTGATGAAAAGGGAATACCCATATCTACCATGGCCTGGGTTCCATAATCTAACTAATCTCGATGTTTGTGAAGGAACAACTATGTAGGACTACCTTTAGACTTTTGTATGTTGATAGTGGATGTTCCAGGCACATGAAAGGAGATATATCTCAACGTTATGATGTTAAAATTTTTATGGAGGATATGTCTCTTTTGCGTGAGGTGAAACAGGAAGAATTAAAATGAAGGGTACTGTTAAAAAATGGGTTCTAAGCTTTGAATATTTCAATTATGTTCCAGAAATGAAACACAACCTTCTAATTGTATCCCAGATGTGTGACAAAGGGATGAAAATTCATTTCGCAAAGAACGGTTGTTTTGTGTTGAAGCCAGGTAGTGTGATTCCCGAAGAATGGTTCCTGGTTAAAGCTGAAAGGAAGGGGAATGCATATGTTATCGATATGAACAATCGTCCAACCGAGAAATCAAGCATGATGCAACCTGTGGCATCGCCATCTCGGTCATGTTAATATGAAGAACTTAAATTGGCTTGCCAAGGGGGTCTAGTCAAAGATTTTCCAGTTAGAGACTTTATGCTGATAGAAAAATGTGTTTCATGTGCATTCAGTAAACAACATCAAAAGCCTCACAAGCCTAAACTTGTACATTCAACCAGCACAGTACTGATTCTACTTCATATGGATCAATTTGGTCCAATAAATGTGTTGAGTATCGAAAGAAATGCGTATTGTTTGGTTATTACAAATGATTTCTCTCGATTCATGTGGGTGTTCTTTTAACCCATAAAGATGAGATAGCTGAGTCGATAAAGAAATTTATTACTCTGGTCGAAAATCTAATCGAGAAGAAAGTAAAAGTGATTCGATACGATAATGGAACAGAATTCAAGAATGCAAATTTGAATTTGTTCTACTTTGAAAACGAAATCGACCGCCAGTACAATGCTGCTCGAACCCATCAACAAAATGGAGTTGCTGAAAGATGAAATCAAACTCTCATTGAAGCTGCATGTACAATGTGGTTGGACTCCAAACTACCTGTGTTTTTTCTGGGCAAAGGCAGCAAATACAACTTGTTATGCTCAAAATCCCGCACTAATCAAAAGCCTTCTGTTAAACACTTTCGAACCATTGGTTGTCCTTGTGTACTTCTGCATATGAATGCCAAAGGAAAGATTGTGGCAACAAGTGATGAATGCTATTTTGTTGGATATGCAAAGAACACCTCATACGGGTGTACAACAAAGTCACTAAGCAGATCATCGAGTCATGCAATGTTGGTTGGCTGGAGGAAAACGACATAGATGCTCACATTGGTCCAAATTGGCTTTTTTACTACACCTCTTTGTTTATATTATTTGATGTTTTTTTTTCTGGACGTGTCTGCAGATACAGGTGTGTTATATTCTGGACAGTCAATTCCAATCACTACAACAGATGAAGATGAGTTTCCCACTTTACGCTCTAGAGTGAAAAGATGCTCACATTGGTCAAGATTGGCTTTTTTACTTCACCTCTTTGTTTATATTATTTATGTTTTTCTAGACGTGTCTGCAGATATAGGTGTCATATTCTGGACAGTTAATTCCAATCACTACAACAGATGAAGATGAGTTTCCCACTTCATGTTCTAGAGTGCAAAGAATTGATCCACCAAGAATGTACACATAAACTCACTTGAACTCTTCACAAGTTCAGAAGCCGGGTTCTACAAAAACAAACTCCACTGAGGAAGTAGTCACTGAAAGTTCCTCTATTATTTTAGGAACCGATTCCTGAGGACTATACGGTTGATTCATCAGTAACCAACATTACTACTGCAACCAATGAGGGGGAGCACATTGAAATGGATGTTGGGAGTCTTTCAAATCTGCCACATACTGTAACAACACATAACACCTGATGTAGTGATTCCACAAAGCATACAGCGCAATCACCCAATTGAAAACTTCATTGGTCCTACCAATGTTGGTGTTCTTACTAGAAGTAAATCAGGGGCAATCAATACCTATCTATATTCATGTTTTATTTTCACAAATTGAGCCTAAAGTATTGATGTTGCTCTTCAGGATACTAGGTTGGGTGGCTACTATGCATGAGGAATCGAATCAGTTTAAAAAGCTAGGAGTTTGGAAGTTGGTGCCACTGCCTAAAGGGAAACGAGATTTAGGAACTCATTGGGTATATCGAAATAAGCAAAATGATACAGGCTTAATTATGAGAAACAATTCTTGGTTGGTAGTTTAAGGATTCAGATAAATAAAAAGGCTAGAATATGATGAAGTGTATGCACCTGTCGCACGTCTTGAAGTAATTCTCATTTTTCTAGCGTATGCATCCTACATGGGATTTACTATCTACCAGATGGATGTTAAGACTGCATTTCTGTATGGGAAGGTTAACGAGGAAATATGTTGAATAAACTCTGGGATTTATTGACCAAGATAAACAAGGATATGCTTACAAGTTAGATAACGCTTTGTTCGGGTTACACCAAGCATCACGAGCTGGTATGCTACCTTGACGGAGCACTTGCTAGCTCATGGTTATACTCGTGGAATTATTGATCAGGCGTTGTTCATCAAGATATTTACGAAGGATCTAATCCTTGTTCAAATCTACGTTTATGATATCGTTTTTGGTTCGACTAATGAACTTATGTGCAAGGAATTTGAGGAGGTCATGAAAAAGAAGTTTGAGATGAGCTCGCTGGGAGAGATGACAATGTTCTTGGGCTTGCAAGTTCATCAGATTTCCAATGGAATCTTGATTCACCAAGGAAAATAGTGCATGATGTTCTTGCAAAATTCAAGCTTTCAGATTCAAATTCAATGGATTTACCCATAGCAGAAAAACCGCTAATGAATGAGGATGCTAAAAGAGCCCCTGTTTATCAACTTTTGTACCGAATATGATTGGTCATGTTGGTGCATGTTAATGTGACAACAACCTTGCTTTGGTATTTGGATAGATAACATTGAAGACTTGGGTTCCGAGTTTATTGAGGAATTGAAGATGTCCGAATTTATAAAGATCAAGAGAAGTCGAGTTTCTCAATGAATGAATTCCAAGTTTGCTAAACAAGGAATTTCGAATATGTGGATGGTTAAATGAGGATTCCGAATTTGTGAAGATTCAGAGAATTCCAAGTTTGTGGTTACTAGTCCGAGTTTGAGAATGCATGGCATAATTCCAAGTTTAGTTGTGTAGTCTGAGTTTGTGCTTTGTATTGCTTATTCCGAATTTGTGTTATTATGTACGGGTGCCTAGCCCAGTTTGCATGGCTATGAGTATATAACCAGTTCATGTATTAGGGTTTTAGGTTAGTGATGTACGCAAAATACAACATATAAATTATATCAAACAAGGCATAAAATCAACCATTTTTCGGTACTAATGTTGAAAAAAGCATGTTTCTTTGTTTACTTTTAAATTACAGGATCAAAATAGCTTAAATGAACAAAAGAAACAAATTAACAGCTAAAATCAACGCAAATTCAATGAAGAAGGATTGACGCAACTTTCGGACCCCAATACACATCCAAAGCAACAAAAATGGAGAAGACAAAAGCAACGGGCCCAAAGAAGATTATCTGCAGATGAAGACAAACAGAAAAGACAAACTAATACGGGGCCGTGCCAAGACAACACGAACTGTGGTCAACTCTAATATTCGCATAATCTTGATACTACATCAAGTACATTTACCGTCGTGCTCTGTCACCATGGGGCATGCTGGTATACGGAACTAACATTGCAATTAATGAAAAGAGAGAATAAGTATACCACGGAGCCATTCCAGGCGGGCATAGGGCCGTGGCCACCTCCTTTTCCAGCTATAAATAGGAATGTTTGGCTTTGGATAAAGGCATCCCTTGGCAAACCACTTCTCTCACACTTGCCATCAGTCCACCACCACTACAACACAAACACCCACCACTATCATCTATCATTCATCTTTTAGAGTGTGTAGTAGTCTCGGATCCAAGATTGATAGTAAGAGTTCTTGTCAAACAAAGGCCATGCTTGGCTAAATCTCTTACATCACTTGGTGAAGACGAATCTTTATGTTTTACTTTTGATTTCCAATCTTTGGCAACTTTTTATTTGGGTATGTATTAATGACTTTAATAACTAGTTTTTTATATTGAAAATGAATTTTAGTTAAACATTTCTTCATGTCTTGTTGATTCATTCATTTGTGTCTTTACGGTCTATATAAAGCGCGTTAACTACCTGGAAGGGGGTTAGAAGGGTGTTTGGGTAAAGTTCTTGTCTTGAGGCAGATAGCATCAAATCGGGGGAAGTAAGAACGACTTGAACCCCTTATAAATAAACTACTATTAAAACTTTATCCGGCCTTGCAGGACTGTATCCTTGCTGACTCAGACCAATATGGCCGAAGGTAACGTTGCCTGGAAGGGGGGCTACCATATTTTGCATCAATAACTTACTTAATTATCTTTCAATATTCCGATCTTGCGGGACTATATCCCTCCTGACTCAGACCAATAAGTTGAGGGTAATGCTACCTGGAAGGGGGCCTACTACTATAAACTAAAGATAATCTCTTAAAAAACCCAAAGTGAGGAAATCATCAAAGGAAATATAAAAGAGGAGTCGGAACCAAGTGATTCTTTCTTGTCTATTTGTTTTTCTTTTTATTTACATTTTCACTTTTATTTTTATTTTATCTTTCAAAAACTTTTATCAAAAATTTGACTAGATCAGATGTTAATGATAAGTCGGTACTAAAAGCTCTTGTGTCCTTGGACGACCTTGGTATCTTACCATCACTATACTACATCTACGATAGATACACTTGTCCTAACGTGTGTAGAGTGATAGTATTGTATCGTGTTTTATAAATGTAAAGCTTGATTTATGAGTGAAAGTGCTTAAAATATAACTAAAAATATAAACACCCGCACACACGTCACTCATCAATCAAATCCCCATGCACACTACTCCATTCTACAAAGCTTTGAGTGAAAAAGCTTTGTTGGGTAGTTTCTAGAGTAGGGCATCCAGTAGTTTGAGAAACTACTGCTGCAACTGGCTGGGGTTGAACCTGTGATTGTGAGGGTGTCTGGACATCTGCTTGTGGCATGTTAACATGTGAAATCTAGAACTGTGGTAGCCTATGCATTTGAGTTAGTCCATGTACAACGTGAGCAGTAGACCGTGTGTTTAGACCAGGGGCGTTTTGGGAAGAATTTTGATATTTATTTCGAAAACTTGAGTATGGTCCAATAGATGAATTGGACCGATTCATTTGATTAGGATAAGTCACATAGGATGATGGGTTATATGTAAGACTTCTACATTCCCTAGCAAAGTGTCCTAGTTTGTGACTTTTAATAACATTTAGGGTCTGTTTGGTATGGGATAATGGAATGGACGGGGGAATGGAATAAACCAGGTAATGGAATTGATCATTACCATTTCATGTCTTATTTGGTTTTCATGTAAGAATGGAATGAATCATTATTTTTTGTTGTTTGGTAGGCAAGAAAAGACGTAAGAATAAAATCAGATGGTGGTGGCCAGTGGTGATAGGTGACAGTTGTAGCGGCGGTGGTGGGTGGTGATGGTGATAGAAAGTGGCAGCGGCGACGATGGTGGTGGAGGTGGGTGGCGGCGATGGCGATGGTGGTGGCGGGGACAGAGGGCAGCGGCTGTGGTAACGACGGAGACGGGTGGCGGCGGCGGTGGCAGTGGCGGAGGTGGTGGTGGTAATGGTTACGGTGATAATGGGAGCAGTGGTGGTAATGGCTGCGGTGGCAATGGGAGCAGTGGTGGTCGGAGTTGCCGGTGGCGGTGAAGACGGTGGGTGGTGGGGAGGCGGCAGCGGAGGTGGGTGACAACGACAGGCGGCGATGGTGGTAGGTGGTGGTGGTGGTAGATGGTGGCAATGGTCGTGAGTTGTGATGTTGTAAATGAATGGTGAAGAGGGAATGGAATGGAAAAAAATATGGGGACAGAGAGGAATGATTTTGAGGGAATGAAATGCATTTTGGAATGCGCGATTTCATTCCATCGACCAACCAAACACTCTTTTCTTCATTCCCTCACAATGGTCCATTCCATTCCACCACCCATTCTTGCATACCAAATGCTACCTTAACGCTAGACTTGTATTTTTCAAATTTACCCTTACCTTCTAAACCAGGAAACCTCATACCAGTTTTATTATAAAAGTTGTTTGACTTGATACTTAATAGTGGAAGCTAGTCAAGAATGTCAAATTCCTCTTGGTTAGTTGGGTCAATGGGTTGCTTATCATTCATTATTTGTGCAAGGTTCTGGTTTCGAACAAGTGATGAGTTAAATTGGGAATTGAATCCAGTAGTTATGTCAACAAAATGATCATCACACTGATCACTCATATTGTTGGTTAAAATGATCCATCATGACTCATTAAAGTTTTGTTACCATGGGTGTAGTCATTAGCAACTTTTTTCTGATGACATTAACTTTTGTTTATTATTAAGTTTGCCATATAGTTGTGTTAGAGTCATTTCCTTGAATCCAACAGAGTTTCTCAAAACAATTGCAATTGTAATCCTCTTATCAAGGAGAGATCTCAAAAAACTATGACTCAGAGCAGCATTTGTATACGTTCAAATTGTTGAGTCAGATATTCTCCCTTGACATGAGTGAATGTCTCATACTATTGGTTCAAAATTTCCCTGTTGTTCCCCTACACCTTATCTGTACCTGCAAAATGTCCATTCAAAGCATCCCACAATTCCTTGGCATTCTCACAATGGAGCAATCCAACATAGATTTCATTGGGTAAGACCATGGCCAGTATCTCGAATGCCTTAGCATCAAGCTCCAGTTTTTGGAAATCCTGCTCGGAATAGTCTATAGGATTCTTTGGGACATTTGTGTTTGGTTTTTCAGTACTTGGGACAAAAGGAACTTAAGGACCATAAACCATAGACCTCCAGCAACTTGTGTTCTTATGGGAAAAATGGTGACACATCCTTCGCCGCCAGATTTTAATTTCATGGTGAAAGAGCATCGCAGGCTTGTTTACGAATCTAGTATTATTATAATCATGAATGATTGACATACCCTGAATTCTATTGAGTTTTTCTTAGAAAATAGAGTATGGGAACAAACTTGTTATTCTAATCGTCTCACTCTTCTCACATTTAGATCACTTCAATTAGCTATTAATTTGAGCTCTGGTTTGTTTTCTGAATCAACGATGAAATGAATTTAGAGTAACCTTAATAGTCTATAGGGAAGATAGCAAGCCACTTTAGAAACACTTGTCCACGGTTGGTGAACATTATTCATGCTCAAGCCCAAGCCAATCCGGTGAATCAAGCTAACCAAGCTCCTCCACCTGCAAGAGGAAGAGCTTTCAACATCAACGCTAATAAGGCTAGAGCTGACAGCAATGTGGTTAACGGTACGTTCCTTATCAATGGTAGTTATGCATCCATGTTGTTTGATACTAGCGCGGATAAAAGTTTTGTGTCCTTAGAGTTCGAACCCATCCTAAACCAAAATTGTGATAAGCTCATGGAACCCATAACAGTAGAAGTTGCTGACGGGAAACCGGTCTCATTAAACTCTATTATACGCAATTGTACTCTCACCTTAAACGACCACGATTTTCCAGTTGACCTCATTCCTATGAAGTTGGGAAGCTTTGATATTATAATTGGTATGGACTGGCTCAGTCAACATCAGGCTGAAGTTGTATGCCGCAAAAAGTTTATACGCATTCCTTTTTCAAACGGTCAGACCCTACGAATCTTTGGAGAAACCCCATCGAAAGGGCTCAGATTAATGTCCTGTCTTCAAGCCCAAAAATATCTTCGCAAGAATTATGTCACATTTTTAACCCATGTCGTCAAAAAGGGAACCATGGAGAAGAAACTCGAAGACATCCCAGTAGTAAAAGATTTCCCGCAAGTTTTTCCTGACGACATTTCAGGACTTCCTCCAGTAAGAAAAGTCGAATTCCGCATTAATCTTATACCTGGTGCTACACCAGTTGTAAAGTCTCCTTATAGGTTAGCCCCATCCGAAATGCAAGAGCTAGCCAGTCAATTGCAAGAGTTGACTGACAAAGGATTCATACTTCCTAGCTCCTCGCCTTGGGGTGCACCTGTCCTTTTTGTGAAGAAGAAAGATGGATCGTTTCGCATGTGCATCGACTACAGAGAACTCAACAAGTTAACGATCAAGAACCGCTATCCATTACCTCGCATTGATGATCTCCTTGACCAACTTCAAGGCGCCAGCTATTTTTCAAAAATCGACCTTCGTTCTGGTTATCATCAACTCAGAGTACATGAAGAAGACGTCCCAAAGACCGCTTTCCAAACTCGTTATGGTCATTATGAATTCATGGTCATGCCATTTGGTTTAACCAACGCTCCAGCTATCTTCATGGATCTAATGAACAGAGTCTGCAAACCCTATCTCGATCGTTTTGTTATAGTCTTCATCGACGACATCCTCATTTATTCAAAGTCTAAGTCTGATCATGAACGACATCTTCGGCTCATCCTTACACTTCTAGAGAATGAAAAGCTTTACGCCAAATTCTCCAAATGCGAATTCTGGTTAAAAGAGGTACAATTCCTTGGACATGTAGTCAATGACAAGGGAATACATGTCGACCCCTCAATGATCAAAGCGGTACAAGAATGGCAAGCGCCACGTACACCAACTGAAGTAAGATCATTCCTTGGTTTGGCTGGTTATTATCGCCGTTTCATCTCAAACTTCTCTCGCATTGTTGTACCACTCACGGCTTTAGCTCATAAAGGAAAACCCTTCATATGGGGATCCAAACAAGAAGAAGCCTTTCAAACCCTTAAACAAAAACTCTGTGATGCACCAATCCTCACTCTTCCTGAAGGTTGTGATGACTTCGTGGTTTATTGCGACGCGTCAAGGCAAGGACTAGGTTGTGTTCTAATGCAAAAAGGAAAGGTTATAGCCTATGCTTCGAGACAACTCAAGACTCATGAAAAGAACTACACCACCCATGACCTAGAACTTGGAGCCGTTTTGTTCGCTCTTAAGATATGGAGACATTATCTCTACGGTACTAAGTGTGAAATATACACTGACCACAAGAGTCTTCAACATATCTTCAATCAAAAGGAGTTAAACATGAGGCAACGAAGATGGGTCGAACTTCTAAATGACTACGACTGTGAAATTCGGTACCACCCTGGCAAGGCAAATGTGGTGGCTGATGCACTCAGTCGAAAGGGTTATGCGAACTCCATTCGTCTTCTATATTCGCAAATCATAACTGGCATTAAAGATCAAATTCGAGAAGCCCAACATGTTTCAGTAACGGAAGACGACGTACGAAAGGAGCTGTCCTGTGGAGCTGAACTTAAAATTGAAACTAAATCTGATGGTATTCTGAACTATCTAGATCGCATATGGATTCCTGACCACAACAACCTTCGTGAATTTCTTATGAATGAGGCTCACAAAACACGATACTCTATACACCCAGGAGCCGATAAGATGTATCAAGACCTTCGATACACCTATTGGTGGCCTGGAATGAAAAAGGATATTGCTGTTTTTGTTTCCAAGTGCCTTACATGTTACAAGGTGAAAGCTGAACACCAAAGACCCTCAGGACTTCTGGTCCAACCTGAAATACTTGTATGGAAGTGGGAAAACATAACCATGGACTTCATTACCGGGTTACCTCGCACTTCCGGTGGGTATGACATGTAACATCCGTCAAAAAACGGATTTACCAAACCCGCTCCGTTTATTAACCGAACAATCAGTTAAAAATTTCGTTGCGAATTTAATGCCCAAAATAATTTTAAACGATACATAATTAATTATTATATGGGGATATATAATTAGTTTTTGAAAAACTGTTAAAAATAAGAAAATAAAAAATGTTTTGGCTCTGCCGGGTTTCGAACCCGGGTCAGTCGCCGGGTCAAACAACAACTTAACACACAACACTTAAACCACTGCGCCACTGATGTTCCTTGTTAAATGTTAGAATCATTTAATTCATATCATGACTTTCCGAATTCAAAACCGGCGCCCAAATGCAGTCGTCGGAAATCCCGGCGATCTCGCCAAGAATTTACGACATTTTCAGTTATAACGTAAAACTTAAACGCCACATCGGTTATAACCGACGTCTGAGTCCGCGACACAAACTATAACCGCCGGAGAAATTCAAACCGACGAATCAAGTCGGAAATCGGACCAAATCCATCGACGACTTGCCCTATAAATACCCCCTCGAACCTCTGCAAACTTTTTCGCTCAAAACCGCACCCTTTCTCGGCGAAGACTCACTCGCCGGAAATTTTCTGCTCATCGCCGGAAAACCGAACCCTCCATTTCTGAGCCTTACTGAACCCTCTAAGCTTATACCGAAGTCACCCATATCTTTTTCAAACTTTCTGAAGACTCGCTGCTACAAGACACACGACGCCGGAACCTGTTGCTGTCGCCGGAGTTCTGCCGGAAAACAGAGGAGTCCAGTCGGTATACCTTTCGCCTAATTTCTTTTTCTTTTCACTTATATCTCACCTGTAATTAACTGAAACACGCTAAATAAACCTGATTAAAACTTCGAACCAGTCAGTCATCGTTCCTGGTTAAGACTGACGAAGAAGACGATGTTCGGTAATGTTTAAGTATAATTAAAAGCAAGTTATTACTCGGGTTAGACACACAGTCCAGCGGTGGACTGTGTGCACATTAAACACACAAACGTCTCGAGTTCGAATCTTGTCCCACACAGCGGAGTCACCACTGTTATATGTTAAGTATATTAATAATCGGAATAATAACCAAGTTAGACACACAGTCCAGTGGTGGACTGTGTGTATGTTTAATCACAAGACACGAGTTCGAGTCCGGTCTACTGCATCGATCCGGACAATTATTCAAACTTTTTATTTAAGATAGAAAAGGAAATGTTCAGTTTGTATTTAAGTATAATAAAAATCGGTTTATATAACATGTTAAACACACAGTCCAGCGGTGGACTGTGTGTTAACTCAACCCACAGGTCCCGGGTTCGAGACCTGTGGAGCGCACCGATTCTTTGGATTAAAATCGTTTTTAGAAAATAAAGGAATTTCTGTTTAAACTAATTAATATATAAATATAATTAAAAACAGAAATATTTCGGGTTAGACACGTAGCTCAGTTGGTAGAGCTGCGTGCACGCGTACGGGAGGTCTCGGGTTCGAGCCTCACTCAGCGCACAATTAAACGCATAAGAACCGGTCAACGGTCAAGGTCAACGGTCAAGGGTCAAAAAAGTCAAATTTTTTATTATTTTTATTTATTTATTTTATTTAAAAATCAATTAAAAATACTTAAAAATAACATTTTTAAGGTTAGAAAATAGCCTTAAACTCACAAAAATACACCCAACAATCCTACTAAAATGGATTAATAAAATCCGTTTACTTATCGAACCATAATGCTATTTATCTAGGTTAATTTCACTCGTGGTTAAAACAATTTCGCGTGCATTCAACATCATCAACCGAACGCACCCACTGTGAGTGAATCTTACAACTCCCCCTTTTTAATTACACGTTTTGGGGTGTGTCATGTGTCACCAAATAATTAACTCGTTTATTTAAACGTGTGCCATACCATATCGTGAACTAAACTTAGATTGTTTATATTGTTGTGATTATGTATTTCATTTTGTCAACTTATACGAAATTCATTCATTAAGCCCATCAGTTCCTCGTGGTAGACAAGTTGAGCAACGCGTGCCTCAAAACCAATTCATTATTGTTCATGTGTGTATTATTGAGTTTATATTGCTTGTAGTTATGTCTTTCATATTATCATGTTTATGCAATTCATTCATTAGGCCCATCAGTTCCTCGTGAGAGACGAGTTGAGCAACGCGTGCCTCTAAACGTTCCATTATTGTTCATGTGTGCTTTATTTAATATCTAATGATTGTTAAATAAGTTTACATCTATTTTTACTCATGTGTTTGGTGTGCACTCATTTATAATCAATTAAATAAACTTGTTCAAATGTTTTCCATAGGATTCACTCGCCAACTTTATGTTGATCCAAAAACCCTTTTACACATGATACAGGTGAACAGGTTGAAGCAAGGAAAACATAGGAATTGCCTTAGAAGAAAACATTGAAGCCTAGATTGATATTTAGGTCATGTTGTAATTATGGTTGTAACTTCCTATTAAATTGTATTTAATGAATATGAAACGTATAATAAATGTCATGAGCTTTGATGATAACCCAATCATGCCCCGGTCACCTTTTCCACTGCGGGTCGGGGTGTGACAGATTGGTATCAGAGCCATGACTATAGGGATATAGGATAGGTTATTAGACCCTTAGAGCCTATACTATAGTCTGCCTAAATTTTAATTGATTAGGTGGTTACATACAAACTTGTGATATTTATTTGTTTCATATTTGTTTATACTTACAGTCAAACATACATACTTATATACATATTCATTATACATATATCAATGTTCATATATTCAATTCATTTTCATACTCTCATTATTCAAAGATTTTGTTGCAATTTTCAAATCTCATCAAAATAAGTTCTGCGACGGGCATGTAGTAACTGGAAGGGTACAAGTACCGGTAGTCGGAACGTCCTGTCTAGGTTGGCATTCGTATAAATCCAATATAACGGACCAGTTTGCCTACCTGGGGACTAACGATGAGAGTACGAAGGACCTATTAGGCCAAAGCATGTCACACCAAACGTCGTTCGAACTAACCCACTTTGAGGTGTCATCGTGTCTACACCTGGACACATTCCGAATATCACACGTTGTATACATATTTCTCGATTTTCTCCGGGTTTTAGTGTATGCAACCAGGCAAACCCGTGCGAACCATATGAAGAACCGGTATTCATGGGGGCCCACATGATTACAAAGGTGAAGTATGGCGGCATGTAGGGCCTAATGGCGAGCAAAGCCCAAGACATACTATGGATGTAGTAGATTTATTTTTCTATAATTATTTTATGAATGTTCATTCCTAGTGCGACCCATGATCCCAAAAGCATCCAACTCATACTTTTGACATGTATTCCTTGTAGATGTCTTCTAACCTCGCCCGTAGGAAGATGAGAGCAGGAAAAGCCCGCGAACGCATGGCTGCCCTAATCGCTCAACAAATGGCTGACGTAATACCCAACATTGTAATCCAAGTACAACAAGCACTTACCGCTAATCCTATCAATCAAGCAAACCAAAACGTTATCAACCCTCCCCCAAATACCACTAAATGCACCTACAAGCATTTCAAATCATGCGATCCTCCGAAATACAAAGGGACTGAAGGTGTCACCGCTCTCCTCCATTGGTTTGAAGAAATGGAGAACACTTTTCTAAATTGCGATTGCCCTGATGATCGCAAAGTGCGATATGCTACCGGTCGATTATATGGGATAGCACTTACTTGGTGGAATACAGAGAAGGCCAAACGAGGTGTGGAAGATGCTATGACCTTAACTTGGAACGAATTGAAGGAAATCATGACCAGACGATTTTGCCCAAGAAGTGAAATCAAGAAATTAGAAGATGAATTTTATTCGTTGAAGCAAAAGGAAGGAGACCACACCACATACAACAAAAGATTCCTTGAATTACATCAAATGGTTCCCAACATGTTCACTCCCCTTTACCGTTTGATCGAGCACTACATTCGTGGTCTTCCGTCAAAGATTCAAGACTCTATAATAAGTACCTCGCCTGCAACTTTGGAAGCAGCAATGGAGCTAGCAACAGAGCTCACCGAGAACCGAATCCGAAACAAAGACTTCAAGGAGGAGAAGAAGAAGGATAAAGAATCGACTGAAACCTCCGACTCCACCCAAACCGAATCCCCTTCTCAACCCACTTCTAAGAGAAAAAAAGACGGGCAACTTTTCGCTGCTATCCAACGGAATCAACCAATTTCACACGCCATACCCATCCAAGCTATCCCAATCACTCAAGTGGCACCCAACTCAACATACCCAAATAAGAAACCATATCTTGGACCTCACCCCCGATGCAACAACTGTTTTTATCACCATCCCCTTACCTTACCTTGTCAACTATGTGCAACTTGTGGACGCTATGGTCATTTGAGCAAGGTTTGTCGCACCTTTCAAAACCAAACCTTTTCCCCTACTCAAAACATGGCCCAAACCTATCAACAACCCCAATACCCCATGTTCCCATATGTTCGAGCTTGTTTCAATTGTGGCGACCCTACCCACTTTAGAAACACATGCCCTCAATTGGTTAACGTCATCAACACTCAAGCTCAATCAAATCCAGTTAACCAAGTAAACCAAGGAAACCCAACCGCTAGGCCACCAGCAAGAGGAAGAGTCTTCAACATCAACGCCAATCCTGTCGAAGATAATGACGGCCCAAACGAAGATACCCAACTAGTCCTCTTCACCGAAAATCCAGATTCAACTCCTATCGTTTAGTTTTATGTTTTCTTTATCACATAGAACCAAAAATAACTTAAGGATAAAGCCAATGAAACTTTGACGAGAATACGGTGGATACGCCGCTGGTACTTCCTATATATAAGTATTTTTGTCAAAGGATCAGAAGCATTATCTGGCGGTTATGAGAGGTTCCATGTGTAGACTGTTAGAGTAATTATTGTTTATTATTTTCAGTACATGTAATTTCATAGGCCGCCGCTCCCCATTTTATGAGCGTTGAGCATGTTCCCCATTTCATTATGAGGTTGAACCTGGCGTGCCCACATTTTTTCATTTTCAGTACATGCAATTTCATAGGCCGCCGCTCCCCATTTTATGAGCGTTGAGCATGTTCCCCATTTCATTATGAGGTTGAACCTGGCGTGCCCACATTTTTCATTTTCAGTATATGCAATACGATCGGCTCCGTTTGATTGAGCCTTGATCGCACAGACATTTTCATTATCAGTATCTTGTGGTTGTTGTGTTTGTTGTAGAGTCACATAGAACTAATCATAACTTGCGGATAAAGTCAATGAGAATTTGACAAGAATATGGTGGATACGCCGCTGGTACTTCCTATATATAAGTATTCTTGTCAAATGATCGGAGGCATTATCAGGCGGTTATGAGAGGTTCCATGCATAGGCTGTTTGTGTGATTGTTGTTTAGATTAAGTTTATTATTTTCAGTACATGCAATACGATCGGCTCCGTTTGATTGAGCCTTGATCTCACAGACATTTTCATTTTCAGTACATGCAATACGATCGGCTCCATTTGATTGAGCCTTGATCGCACAGACATTTTCATTATCAGTATTTGTGGTTGTTGTGTTTGTAGTAGAGTCACATAGAACTAATCATAACTTGTGGATAAGGTCAATGAAAATTTGACAAGAATATGGTGGATACGCCGCTGGTACTTCCTATATATAAGTATTCTTGTCAAATGATCGGAGGCATTATCAGGCGGTTATGAGAGGTTCTATTAATAGGCTGTTTGTGTGATTGTGGTTTAGATTAAGTTTATTATTTTCAGTACATGCAATACGATCGGCTCCGCTTGATTGAGCCTTGATCGCACAGACAATTTCATTTTCAGTACATGCAATACGATCGGCTCCGTTTGATTGAGCCTTGATCGCACAGACATTTTTCATTTCAGTATTTTATGTTTGTTGTATTGGTTGTAGAGTCATATAGGACTAATCATAATTCACTGATAAAACCAATGAAAATTTGACCAGAATATGGTGGATACGCCGCTGGTACTTCCTATATATGAGTATTCTTGTCGAAGGATCAGAGGCATTGTCAGGCGGTTATGAGAAGTTCTATGTAGGATTTAGTAGTTTCTTTGGAACCAATCATAACTTGTGGATAAAACCAATGAAAATTGGCAAGAATATGGTGGATACGCCGCTGGTACTTCCTATATATAAGTATTCTTGCCAAAGGATCAGAGGCATTATCAGGCGGTTATGAGAAGTTCCATGTAGGATTTAGTATTGCCTTGGTTAAAATTTGTGTTACATTTATATCATCTTGCTATTTAAAGAAATTGGATTGTGTTCCATTTCTACATAAACTAACCTCTCCATCATAACAAACGAGAGAGAAACTGCCACCATTCAAACATATATGATATCAGAATGTGGATTCAAATATTAGCTGATGTGTTTATTTATGTTCTATAGTCATAGAACCAATCATAATTTACTGACATTAGCTGTTGTGTTTATTTATGTTCAAATATTAGCTGTTGTGTTATTTATGTTCCATGTAGGTTGTAGTATTAGAAGTTTTGCCTTAGGATATAACCATACCCTTCCAAACATATCCAAACTCTTATGCATGATATCATAGTTAGCGAATCAAATCTGCTTATCAATACTTTTACAGTAGGCAACAAAACGCGATTCCTATAATAGGGTACTTAACCCTTACAAGGAACGTTACCGCCTCAAACAAAAACTTAAACCCTTATTTCTTCTAAGCATGTAACTGTCAAACTAAACACCATCATTCTTTTAGTCAAATATATCACTATTTAAATTTCGGGACGAAATTTCTAAAAAGCAGGGGATACTGTAACATCCGTCAAAAAACGGATTTACCAAACCCGCTTCGTTTATTAACCGAACAATCAGTTAAAAATTTCGTTGCGAATTTAATGCCCAAAATAATTTTAAACGATACATAATTAATTATTATATGGGGATATATAATTAGTTTTTGAAAAACTGTTAAAAATAAGAAAATAAAAAATGTTTTGGCTCTGCCGGGTTTCGAACCCGGGTCAGTCGCCGGGTCAAACAACAACTTAACACACAACACTTAAACCACTGCGCCACTGATGTTCCTTGTTAAATGTTAGAATCATTTAATTCATATCATGACTTTCCGAATTCAAAACCGGCGCCCAAATGCAGTCGTCGGAAATCCCGGCGATCTCGCCAAGAATTTACGACATTTTCAGTTATAACGTAAAACTTAAACGCCACATCGGTTATAACCGACGTCTGAGTCCGCGACACAAACTATAACCGCCAGAGAAATTCAAACCGACGAATCAAGTCGGAAATCGGACCAAATCCATCGACGACTTGCCCTATAAATACCCCCTCGAACCTCTGCAAACTTTTTCGCTCAAAACCGCACCCTTTCTCGGCGAAGACTCACTCGCCGGAAATTTTCTGCTCATCGCCGGAAAACCGAACCCTCCATTTCTGAGCCTTACTGAACCCCCTAAGCTTATACCGAAGTCACCCATATCTTTTTCAAACTTTCTGAAGACTCGCTGCTACAAGACACATGACGCCGGAACCTGTTGCTGTCGCCGGAGTTCTGCCGGAAAACAGAGGAGTCCAGTCGGTATACCTTTCGCCTAATTTCTTTTTCTTTTCACTTATATCTCACCTGTAATTAACTGAAACACGCTAAATAAACCTGATTAAAACTTCGAACCAGTCAGTCATCGTTCCTGGTTAAGACTGACGAAGAAGACGATGTTCGGTAATGTTTAAGTATAACTAAAAGCAAGTTATTACTCGGGTTAGACACGCAGTCCAGCGGTGGACTGTGTGCACATTAAACACACAAACGTCTCGAGTTCGAATCTTGTCCCACACACGCTGCCTTAATAAAAATGCCTTTTTTTGTTAACCGAACCGGAGTCACCACTGTTATATGTTAAGTATATTAATAATCGGAATAATAACCAAGTTAGACACACAGTCCAGTGGTGGACTGTGTGTATGTTTAATCACAAGACACGAGTTCGAGTCCGGTCTACTGCATCGATCCGGACAATTATTCAAACTTTTTATTTAAGATAGAAAAGGAAATGTTCAGTTTGTATTTAAGTATAATAAAAATCGGTTTATATAACATGTTAAACACACAGTCCAGCGGTGGACTGTGTGTTAACTCAACCCACAGGTCCCGGGTTCGAGACCTGTGGAGCGCACCGATTCTTTGGATTAAAATCGTTTTTAGAAAATAAAGGAATTTCTGTTTAAACTAATTAATATATAAATATAATTAAAAACAGAAATATTTCGGGTTAGACACGTAGCTCAGTTGGTAGAGCTGCGTGCACGCGTACGGGAGGTCTCGGGTTCGAGCCTCACTCAGCGCACAATTAAACGCATAAGAACCGGTCAAAGTTGTTTTATTTAAATATATGACGTCCACTTAAAAAAAACTTTTTAAAATATTATTAATTTTTCATAGAACTAGTCATGACTTTTTTTAATTCAAACAGTTAGAAAAAAAATTATTATTTATTTTATTTTACTTCATCTATGATGGATAGTAACCTATAGAGTGAGAGTTGGCTAGAAAGTCCATCTTGCTTATAAAGTGTAAAAAATTATAAAACACCATAATGTCAACCATAAAACATACTCAAAACCGAAACAAAGTAAAGATTACTAAAACATTATATTTGTGGGTTTTGGATGATAAGGCCTTGATTATCGAATGACTAATATTAATGTGTTCTTATCATGTTGTGTTTTATGTTCATAGTTCTACGATTGTGTGTTTGAAGTTTTTATAGAATGTTAGGGTTTGGATATTGTGTTTTAGTGATCTCTGTTATTTATGGGTTTTGAGTGTGTTTTATGACTTTGTACACTTTGTAGGAAAAATGGACTTTGTAGCCGAACCCCATGGTAACCTATAATATATATATATATATATATATAGGATTCGGTTCAAATGAAAACCACCATGAGTTGCGAGAACCGTGAGAACTTTTTAATCGTGGGCGAGTTGGGCTAATATTTTTTTGCACAAACGTAGATGAAAATATTATAAAACATATGTCAAAAGAAAATTTTTAAAAAAATTGTCGAGTCGGTAGTTTTGACCACCACAAGTTTTTTTTTACGACGGACGTAAATTTTAAATTTAAATTTTACGTCAGGCGTAAAAAAAACTTGCATCAATCAAAACTACCGACTCGAAATTTTTTTGAATTTTTTTTACAAATGTGTTTATAATATATTCATCTACGTTCGTGCAAAAAAAAATTTGGCCCAACTCGCCCCAGATCAAAAAGTTATCGCGGTTCTCTCAACTCGTGGTGGTTTTCATTTTAATTCATCCCTAAACTAAGTTTTGATTAATAGTAATCTAGATTTTCTTAATAATATTAGTTCTTTTAGTTATAAAATTATTTGTATTTGAATATACAACATTTGAATTAAAAAAAAAACTTTCTAAAATATTACTATTATATTTTCGTGAAATCAGTCATGACTTGTTTTAATTCAAACACACAAGGGAAAATTTATTGTTTTTTTTTTTCAGTTTTACCTACCTTATTATTTTAATAATTTTAACTTTTTTAATTATCGAGTTGTTTTTGTTTGAATCTATGACATCCACATTAAAAAATTATTTTTCCTTAAAACCGATCATGACTTTTTTTTAATTCAAATTCAAATAGAGTCTATTGGTTAATTACACTCTCAACTTTCGATTTTTACACCAGCACTCCCAACTTTCAACTTATTGGCCGATAACACTCCATAACTGACTGAACCATAACTCAGTTAGCTGATGTCAGCTGTCAAATCAGTAAAAATGCCATGTCAGCTGCCACGTCATCGAAAAACGCCATGTCAGCTGCTACATCATCTGCCACGTCATAAAAAATGTCACATCACCTGCCATGTTAGCAAAAAGGGCCACATCAGCAAAAACTAACTTAGTTAGGGTTCAGTTAGTTAGGAAGTGCTATCGGCCAATAAGTTGAAAGTTGAGAGTGTTGATGTACAAATCGAAAGTTGAGAGTTTTATCGACCAATTGGTGAAAGTTAAGGTTATTTAAATTCAATATCACAAAGAAAAAACATTTTTTTAAATATTATTATCTTTCCTTAAAACCAATCATGACTTTTTTTAATTCAAACACGTTAGGAAAACAATATTATTTTAAATATTATTATTTTTCCTTAAAACCGATCATGACTTTTTTTTAATTCAAATTCAAATAGAGTCTATTGGTTAATAATACTCTCAACTTTCGATTTTTACACCAACACTCCCAACTTTCAACTTATTGGCCCATAACACTCCATAACTGACTGAACCATAACCCAGTTAGCTGATGTCAGCTGTCAAATCAGTAAAAATGTCATGTCAGCTGCCACGTCATCGAAAACGCCATGTCAGCTGCTACATCATCTGCCACGTCATAAAGATGTCACATCACCTGTCATGTTAGCAAAAAAGGGCCACATCAGCAAAAACTAACTGAGTTAGGGTTCAGTCAGTTAGGAAGTGCTATCGACCAATAAGTTGAAAGTTGAGAGTGCTGGTGTACAAATCGAAAGTTGAGAGTTTTATTGACCAATTGGTGAAAGTTAAGGTTATTTAAATTCAATATCACAAAGAAAAAACATTTTTTAAATATTATTATCTTTCCTTAAAACCAATCATGACTTTTTTTAATTCAAACACGTTAGGAAAACAATATTATTTTAAATATTATTATTTTTCCTTAAAACCGATCATGACTTTTTTCAATTCAAACATGTTAGGAAAAGCCTGTTATTTTTCTATTTCCACTTATACAGAAAGAATCAAATACAAATAAATTTTATTGTAAGAATAATAAAAAGGAATATTATAGTACTATTTTCCAATATGAACATAACCAAAAATACTTAAAAAAAAAAAGAAACACGCATATTTTTGTTTTCAATATTCTATTAAAATAATCGCTACTTTATCGTCACTAAAAAAAATTTTAGTGACGATAAATTAGCGTTTTTTATAAACAATATTAAAAAAAATTTATGCTTTTTAGTTTTTTTTTTAGGTTTTTTGGGGGTTTAGTTTTTAGTTTTTAACATTTAGCATTTAGCTTGGGTTGGGGGGTTAGGTTTTTGGGGGATTGGGGGGAGGGGGTTAGGTTTTTTTGGTGAGCTATAGTTTTTTTTTTTGTTGGGGGGTGAGGGTTTAGGTTTTTGGGTGGTGGTGGGGTGGGGGTTTAGGTTTTTGGGTTTTTGCATTTACATGTTCTTTTTCTCTTATAGACAAGATTATGGACACTTGTCACTTTATGGTTCTTTCTTACACTCTTATTTTTATACTCCTTTGTAGAATAACTCAACTCCAATTTACAATATACGTTCTTAATGATTTAACTTTTTACTAGTTTGGTTTATTTATCATAATTTGCGTTTTTTAGCTTTTTTTCATAAAAACTGATACAGAGCTGTGTTTTATTTCTTATTTTTTAATTTTTTGACGTTGTGACATAAATTTTATATAAAATTGAGATATTAAATTGGCATCGTAAGCTTTAAGAGTGATGGTTCTGTATAACTAAAGTAACGAACCGAATCAATTTTAATCAAACGTCACCAAGTAACGATATCGGTATTATCATATTTTCTTTTGTCACCAGAATAATCAAATCTATTAAGTAACTCATTTTTTGAATCTATCTTAGAGGTAGATTGCCTGAACCATTATCTGAGGGTTACTCATCAATTTGCACGTTTGAGTTATGGCTTACGCCATAGGGTCCTATTTCAAGAAAGTTCATTGTTTAATAACTAATATGTGGTTACTCACCAATTTACTCGTTTGACCCATAAAGGTTTACACCATAAGGTCTTATTTTAATCATCCGCATGTGATCTAATTGTTATTTTACTTATTTGACCCATTATGGTTACGCCATTGGGTATCTTTTCAAAACTCTTTGTTTAATCACCAACATGTGATCTAATTTACCATTTTGCCCCCATTAGACCCATTATGGTTTACACCATAGGGTCTTACTTCTATCATTCTTTGTTTATCACCAAATTATGATTTAACATAGTCTCACCCATTTTGACTTGTTTCATGGTTTACGTTATAGGCCTCATCTTAACATATTTTACCCATCGAACCGCAACCATTCTTTGATAACCTCGTTATTAACCAAAATCTCATATCACTTAAGTAGTGATTCTATTCTAGGAGGTGTAAGCTACTAACTTAACTTGCGTCACCTAGCTTGTCAAGATTCAAACTATTACATAATATCCACAAGATGGTTAAATTAGTCATCCTAAATCATCACCATCACACCTTATGGACTTTTATACCAAATTTTTCATTGGATTCTATTATAGATCAGTTTAACTGTTAAAAGTCAAACTCCCATGCACTAACAAATTCAGTAAAACTCATTTAGGCATTTCATCAGACATATGGTGGACATCATTTTTAATCCCCGCCCAATGTGTCTAATTTTTATCATATTACTATGTATTCACTAGTATCCACACTTTATGTTATTCAACTACATCCAATCATCAAAATTTCATATCACAAGACTAATATATACAAATTAACCTAAAAAGGCTAATTCTTAAAATCATGTCAAAACCCACTTCACCTCTTATGAGGGTTTTAACCTAGAAGTATCATGCATATGATTTCTTCATGTCTTTCCTTTCATGTCATGATTCTAAACCAAATTTACGCATCAATTTCTTGATAACCCACTTCTTGGTTGGTATGTATGTACATTTGACCTAGTCTCTAAATTTTTCAAGTATTTCACATATCCTAGCAAGTATGATGATCAAAAGCATAAGTACATCCTCAGTTTCATCATGCTATCAATAATATCCAACTCAAGGTTACCACCTTCAAGTTCCTTTTCATAGGAAATTCATCAAACCAAATTTTACAACACACCTTATGATTTGTAGGCTTAGATGATTCAAAATCCCCAATCATGCAAGGAAACCACCTCAATTTCATCTTCAATTTGGCTGATTTTGTGATTGGATTCTAAAGAGGATTTTTTTCCTCTCTCCAGAACACGCCACACACACACATTATGTGTGTGTTTTTATTTTTTTACCATCTTTTTTTTATTTTTAAATATCAATGATGTGCAATTTAGCCCCTGTATGTCTTGCTATGTATTTTTTTTGTTTATAAACCCAATGAACCTTCACTAAAAACAACTATGTTAACTAGCTTAATATTCCTAGTTATACACTTCATGTCATTGTCAAGTGAACATTGTAATTTAATTTACTAAGTTCAGGGATGTTACAATCCGACTTAGATTGAGTCCTGATAGCCCGGCCCTTTTATAAATTTATCTTATAAAACATTTATTCCCTTTTTATTTAATATTAGGTTTAGTTATTTGAATCCTAATATTTATCGGGTTAACTTTTACCACTAATAGTATTTTACCCGTTCATCTTTGATTAATTTCGCTTAATTATCGAATTTGTTTTTGGGATGTTACACCTCTGATGAATACTAATTTATATTATTTTAATAATATTAACTTTTTAAATTATAAAGTTGTTTTTCTTTGATATCCACGTTAAATAAAATCAAATATTATTAATTTTTTTTAAACTATGCATAATTTTTTTTAATTCAAACGTTAGGAAATGCTTATTATTATTTTTATATATATACCTCTATATTAATTACAACATATACGTGTTCAATGATTTAACTTTTATTGATTTAGTTTGTTTATGATAATTTGCGTTCCTTAACTTTTTTATAATAACTGAATATACAGTTGTGTTTTATTCTTTTCTTGATATTTCAACATAAATTTTATTAAAAATAGTGATATTTGGTTATTTTGAGTTTATTTGAATATGTCACATCACATTAAAAAAATATTATTAATTTTTCATGAAATCGGTCATGATTTTTTAATTCCAACACATGAGGAAAAACTTATTAGTTTCTATTTTCATTTTTACCTCACCTTATTGTTTAAATAATATTAACTTTTTTTAATTAGGAAGTTGTTTCTCTTTGAATCTATGACATCCACAATAAAAAAGAAGTTGTTTAAAAATATTATTATTTTTCCTTAAAACCAGTCATGATTTTTTCTAATTTAACAACATTGGGAAATGTATTTTTTTTTATTTTTCATTTATACCTCTTTAATATTTACAATATACGCTTTTAATAATTTAACTTTTTCACTTACTTGATTTTGTTTATGATAACTTGTGTTACTTAGCTTTTCTTTGTTTATGATAACTTGTGTTACTTAGCTTTTCTATATAAACCGAATAAACAACTGTATTTTATATTATTTTATTTTTCTCATGTCCACATGGTTTTATTCAAAAATATATATATTTCACCGAGGTTATTTTATTCGCATTGAAAGCTTTACATGTGCTTCTACTGTACCTTTACTCTAACAAACCGAAATAACTTTAATAAAATATCAATGGTACCAATATTGGTTTTATTAAAACCGATTACCAGTATTTATTATATATGTTTTTAGGAAGGTTCATTTAAGAAAGAAAAATTTAATTGAGAAAAAAAAGAAAGAACAAATGTATAAATATAAAACATTAAATAGTTTTTCATCTCATTTACTATTATATTTGACTATTTTAATTACTTATAAAGACTATCATCCTTCACAAAATTTTTTTGCCACTACACACATCAAAACTTAACCTACACATTTCGAAATTTATCGTACACAACTCGTAATTTATCTTATACACCTCGTAATTTCTTACACTATAAATGAATTTTTTATTTTTTAAGAAAATATATATTTTAAAAATATGTTACAAATTTAATATAGTTAGTTATTAAAGAGAAAGACTACAAATTAATGATATATGTTAGTTTACCAATATACCTTTATAATAACATTAAATAAAAATAGTAAATAAAGTCAAATGAACATTCCTATTAGTTGAAATTTCTTTTTTTTCTTCTTACAAAAAAAAATTCTTCTATTTGAACCGTCCACTATACTTTTAACCCGTTTACTTTTATTTTCCTCTAATACTTGTGTTCGTTAAGTTAACTTTAGAAGAAAAAAACAAACTACATAATTGAGTTTAACCTTTTTACCTCGATATTTTGGTGTAAATGTATATTTAAAATAAAGTACTTTTTTTAATCATAAGTTATACGAAACAAAATCCTTTGTCAAATCTGAGCAAAAGTGTTTTAATTAATATCTTATTATTACTTTGTTAAATCGGGCCAAAGGTTCTAAAACATGTATTGTTATTTGTTTTCATGTTCTGTTGCTCCAAATAACAGATCAACCATCCAATTAAAGACAAGAAAAACTAAAACTAAATTTGCTAATAATAGAAATGTTTTATAACAATAGATGAAATTAAAAAAATATGTATACAAGGAGCAAGAAAATTAAAAAAAACAGCTAAAAATAGATTTTTATATTTTAGTTGGAAACTTATGTATGTATTTTGATTATTATTGTTAAAATATCATTTTCTTTATAGGTATTCTCATATTTAATGTTGTTTTTAATTACATTAAAAAAGGTGAAATTAAAATGGCTAATTCCACGTAATGGCCACATAGAGGCATAATAAATATGTATGATCAAGGTTGGAAATAGGCATACTTAAAAAATTTCTTTGGCTTTACATTACCATCAACCACATTATCCTTACTTTGTTTTTTATTTGTGTGACAGAATATATAGCAAACGTTATAGGCAAGAAAATATTATGTGTGACCATATATGAGGCAATAGCCACATTAATAATTATAAAATTTCATGTGGCTTCACATAACTATTAAACACACCATCCTCACTTTGACTTTAAATGTGTTTATAATATATTCATCTATGTTCGTGCAAAAAAAAAATTTGGCCCAACTCGCCCCAGATCAAAAAGTTATCGCGGTTCTCTCAACTCGTGGTGGTTTTCATTTTAATCCATTCCCTATATAATATATATATATATATTATATATTATATATAAAATAAGTTTTGATTAAATAGTAATTCTAGATTTTCTTAATAATATTAGTTCTTTGAGTTATAAAATTATTTGTATTTGAATATACAACATTCGAATTAAAAAAAAAACTTTCTAAAATATTACTATTATATTTTCGTGAAATCAGTCATGACTTTTTTAAATTTAAACACAAGGGAAAATTTATTGTTTTTTTTTTCAGTTTTACCTACCTTATTATTTTAATAGTTTTAACTTTTTTAATTATCGAGTTGTTTTTGTTTGAATCTATGACATCCACATTAAGAAATTATTTTTCCTTAAAACCGATCATGACTTTTTTTTAATTCAAATTCAAATAGAGTCTATTGGTTAATTACACTCTCAACTTTCGATTTTTACACCAGCATTCCCAACTTTCAATTTATTGGCGATAACACTCCATAACTGACTGAACCATAACCAGTTAGCTGATGTCAGCTGTCAAATCAGTAAAAATGCCATGTCAGCTGCCACGTATCGAAAAACGCCATGTCAGCTGCTACATCATCTGCCACTCATCAAAAAATGTCATATCACCTGCCATGTTAGCAAAAAGGGCCACATCAGCAAAAACTAACTGGTTAGGGTTCAGTCAGTTAGGAAGTGTTATCGGCCAATAAGTTAAAGTTGGAAGTGATGGTGTACAAATCGAAAGTTGAGAGTTTTATCGACCAATTGGTGAAAGTTAAGTTATTTAAATTCAATATCACAAAGAAAAAACATTTTTAAATATTATTATCTTTCCTTAAAACCAATCATGACTTTTTTTAATTCAAACACGTTAGGAAAATAATATTATTTTAAATATTATTATTTTTCCTTAAAACCGATCATGACTTTTTTCAATTCAAACATGTTAGGAAAAGCCTGTTATTTTTCTATTTCCACTTATACAGAAAGAATCAAATACAAATGAATTTTATTTAAGAAGGATAAAAAGGAATATTATAGTACTATTTTTCAATATGAACACAACTAAAAAATATTAAAAAAAAAGAAACACGCATATTTTTGTTTTCAATATTCTATTAAAATAATCGTTACTTTATGTCACAAAAAAAATTTAGTGACGATAAAGTAGCGTTTTTTATAAACAATATTAAAAAAAATTTGTGCTTTTTAGTTTTTTTTAGGTTTTTTCGGAGGTTTAGTTTTTAGTATTTAGCATTCAGCTTGGGTTGGGGGGTTAGGTTTTTGGGGGGTTGGGGGGAGGGGGTTAGGTTTTTTTGGTGAGCTATAGTTTTTTTTTTTGGTGGGGGGTGAGGGTTTAGTTTTTGGGTGGTGGTGGGGTGGGGGTTTAGGTTTTTGGGTTTTTCATGTAAAATGTTCTTTTTCTCTTATAGACAAGATTATGGACACTTGTCACTTTATGGTTATTTCTTACACTCTTATTTTTATACTCCTTTGTAGAATAACTCAACTCCAATTTACAATATACGTTCTTAATGATTTAACTTTTTACTAGTTTGGTTTATTTATCATAATTTGCGTTTTTTAGCTTTTTTTTCATAAAAGCTGATACAGAGCTGTGTTTTATTTCTTATTTTTTTAATTTTTTGACGTTGTGACATAAATTTTATATAAAATTGAGATATTAAATTGGCATCGTAAGCTTTAAGAGTGATGGTTCTATATAACTAAAGTAACGAACCGAATCAATTTTAATCAAACGTCACCAAGTAACGATATCGGTATTATCATATTTTCTTTTGTCACCAGAATAATCAAATCTATCAAGTAACTCATTTTTTAAATCTATCTTAGAGGTAGTTTGCCTGAACCATTATCTGAGGGCATTTTAGTCAATCTTAGCCTTTTTCAAACCGGAAAACTTTTATAAGTTTAAATGAAAACTAGCAGGCACATTTACTCGTTATTCCATCAAAATTAATTAGGTCCCTAAGGACATAAAATTCCCAATGGACTATTATTTTAAAACTCATTTAAACACAATTTTGTGTCGTAAGCCTGTTCTCAGACTTAAGGGCCACTTTACCCAGTTGCCAGTCATACCTCACTTGAGGTGGTATATTACCCAAATCTGACCCAACTATCTTTAGTCGGCCTATAACCCTTACCGAAGTATAACTCATTACACATGCCTAGTGTGGGTCAAGGCAATGACCCATTAGTAATATCTTGTGATTCTATTTGCTGATTTATGCAACGCATGCCCATACGTTATGCTTATCTGTAAGTATGAAGCTTAACCTTTGTGCATATCAAACTAACCATGTATCGTTTATTGACAAAAGGTGCGTACTTACCATCTTACCCATTTGATCCGTCGTGGTTTTCATTATAAGGTCTTATTTCAAAAATTTCTTGTTTAATCACTAACACCATACCATTTTACTCGTTTGACCCGTTATGGTTCACACCATAGGGTCCCATTTCTAATATTCATTATGTTAATCACCTATATGTGGTTACTCATCAATTTGCACGTTTGAGTTATGGCTTACGCCATAGGGTCCTATTTCAAGAAAGTTCATTGTTTAATAACTAATATGTGGTTACTCACCAATTTACTCGTTTGACCCATAAAGGTTTACACCATAAGGTCTTATTTTAATCATCCGCATGTGATCTAATTGTTATTTTACTTATTTGACCCATTATGGTTACGCCATTGGGTATCTTTTCAAAACTCTTTGTTTAATCACCAACATGTGATCTAATTTACCATTTTGCCCCCATTAGACCCATTATGGTTTACACCATAGGGTCTTACTTCTATCATTCTTTGTTTATCACCAAATTATGATTTAACATAGTCTCACCCATTTTGACTTGTTTCATGGTTTTCGCTATAGGCCTCATCTTAACATATTTTACCCATCGAACCGCAACCGTTCTTTGATAACCTCGTTATTAACCAAAATCTCATATCACTTAAGTAGTGATTCTATTCTAGGAGGTGTAAGCTACTAACTTAACTTGCGTCACCTAGCTTGTCAAGATTCAAACTATTACATAATATCCACAAGATGGGTTAGATTAGTCATCCTAAATCATCACCATCACACCTTATGGACTTTTATACCATATTTTTCATTGGATTCTATTATAGATCAGTTTAACTGTTAAAAGTCAAACTTCCAATTGACACATATAAATGCACTAACAAATTCAATAAAACTCATTTAGTCATTTCATCAGACATATGGTGGACATCATTTTTAATCCCCGCCAATGTGTCTAATTTTTATCATATTACATGTATTCACTAGTATCCACACTTTATGTTATTCAACTACATCCAATCATCAAAATTTCATATCACAAGACTAATATATACAAATTAACCTAAAAAGGCTAATTCTTAAAATCATGTCAAAACCCAATTCACCTCTTATGAGGGTTTTAACCTAGAACTATCATGCATATGATTTCTTCATGTCTTTCCTTTCATGTCATGATTCTAAACCAAATTTACGCATCAATTTCATGATAACCCACTTCTTGGTGGTATGTATGTACATTTGACCTAGTCTCTAAATTTTTCAAGTATTTCACATATCCTAGCAAGTATGATGATCAAAAGCATAAGTACATCATCAGTTTCATCATGCTATCAATAATATCCAACTCAAGGTTACCACCTTCAAGTTCCTTTCATAGGAAATTCATCAAACCAAATTTTACAACACACCTTATGATTTGTAGGCTTAGATGATTCAAAATCCCCAATCATGCAAGGAAACCCACCTCAATTTCATCTTCAATTTGGCTGATTTTGTGATTGGATTCTAAAGAGGATTTTTTTCCTCTCTCGAGAACACGCCACACACACATTATGTGTGTGTTTTTATTTTTTTTACCATCTTTTTTTTTATTTTTAAATATCAATGATGTGCAATTTAGCCCCTATATGTCTTGCTATGTATTTTTTTTGTTTATAACCCAATGAACCTTCACTAAAAACAACTATGTTAACTAGCTTAATATTCCTAGTTATACACTTCATGTCAATTGTCAAGTGAACATTGTAATTTAATTTACTAAGTTCAGGGATGTTACAATCCGACTTAGATTGAGTCCTGATAGCCCGGCCCTTTTATAAATTTATCTTATAAAACATTTATTCCCTTTTTATTTAATATTAGGTTTAGTTATTTGAATCTAATGTTTATCGGGTTAACTTTTACCACTAATAGTATTGTACCCGTTCATCTTTGATTAATTTCGCTTAATTATCGAATTTGTTTTTGGGATGTTACACCTCTGATGAATACTAATTTATATTATTTTAATAATATTAACTTTTTAAATTATAAAGTTGTTTTTCTTTGATATCCACGTTAAATAAAATCAAATATTATTAATTTTTTTTAAATATGCATAATTTTTTTAATTCAAACGTTCGGAAATGCTTATTATTATTTTTATATATATACCTCTATATTAATTAACTATACGTTCAATGATTTAACTTTTATTGATTTAGTTTGTTTATGATAATTTGCGTTCCTTAACTTTTTTATAATAACTGAATATACAGTTGTGTTTTATTCTTTTCTTGATATTTCAACATAAATTTTATTAAAAATAGTGATATTTGGTTATTTTGAGTTTATTTGAATATGTCACATCACATTAAAAAAATATTATTAATTTTTCATGAAATCGGTCATGATTTTTTAATTCCAACACATGAGGAAAAACTTATTAGTTTCTATTTTCATTTTTACCTCACCTTATTGTTTAAATAATATTAACCTTTTTTAATTAGGAAGTTGTTTCTCTTTGAATCTATGACATCCACAATAAAAAAGAAGTTGTTTAAAAATATTATTATTTTTCCTTAAAACCAGTCATAATTTTTTCTAATTTAACAACATTGGGAAAAATATTTTTTTTATTTTTCATTTATACCTCTTTAATATTTACAATATACGCTTTTAATAATTTAACTTTTTCACTTACTTGATTTTGTTTATGATAACTTGTGTTACTTAGCTTTTCTTTGTTTATGATAACTTGTGTTACTTAGCTTTTCTATATAAACCGAATAAACAACTGTATTTTATATTATTTTATTTTTCTCAATGTTCCCACATAGGTTTTATTCAAAAATATATATATTTCACCGAGGTTATTTTATTCGCATTGAAAGCTTTACATGTGCTTCTACTGTACCTTTACACTAACAAACCGAAATAACTTTAATCAAATATCAATGGTACCAATATTGGTTTTATTAAAACCGATTACCAGTATTTATTATATATGTTTTTAGGGAAGGTTCATTTAAGAAAGAAAAATTTAATTGAGAAAAAAAAAAGAACAAATGTATAAATATAAAACATTAAATAGTTTTTCATCTCATTTATTATTATATTTGACTATTTTAATTACTCATAAAGACTATCATCTTCACAAAATTTTTTTGCCACTACACACATCAAAACTTAACCTACACATTTCGAAATTTATCGTACACAACTCGTAATTTATCTATACACCTCGTAATTTCTTAACTATAAATGAATTTTATTTATTTTATTTTTTAAGAAAATATATATTTTAAAAATATGTTACAAATTTAATATAGTTAGTTATTAAAGAGGAAGACTACAAATTAATGATATATGTAAGTTTACCAATATACCTTTATAATAACATTAAATACAAAATAGTAAATAAAGTCAAATGAAGCATTCCTATTAGTTGAAATTTTTTTTTTTCTTCTTACAAAAAAAAATTCTTCTGATTTGAACCTCACTATACTTTTAACCCGTTTACTTTTATTTTCCTCTAATACTTGTGTTCGTTAAGTTAAATTTAGAAGAAAAAAACAAAATACATAATTGAGTTTAACCTTTTTACCTCGATATTTTGGTGTAAATGTATATTTAAAATAAAGTAATTTTTTTAATCATAAGTTATACGAAACAAAATCCTTTGTCAAATCTGAGCAAAAGTGGTTTTTTAATTAATATCTTATTATTACTTTGTTAAATCGGGCCAAGTTCTAAAACATGTATTGTTATTTGTTTTCATGTTTTGTTGCTCCAAATAACAGATCAACCATCCAATTAAAGACAAGAAAAACTAAAACTAAATTTGCTAAGTAATAGAAATGTTTTATAACAATAGATGAAATTAAAAAAATATGTATACAAGGAGCAAGAAAATAAAAAAAACAGCTAAAAATAGATTTTTATATTTTAGTTGGAAACTTATGTATGTATTTTGGATTATTATTGTTAAAATATCATTTTCTTTATAGGTATTCTCATATTTAATGTTGTTTTTAATTACATTAAAAAAGTGAAATTAAAATGGCTAATTCCACGTAATGGCCACATAGAGGCATAATAAATATGTATGACCAAGGTTGGACAATAGCCATACTTAAAAAATTTCTTGTGGCTTTACCTAACCATCAACCACATTATCCTTACTTTGTTTTTTATTTGTGTGACAGAATGATAGCAAACGTTAAAGGCAAGAAAATATTATGTGTGACCATATATGAGGCAATAGCCACATTAATAATTATAAAATTTCATTTGGCTTCACATAACTATTAAACACACCAAAAAATATAAATTTCATGTGACTTTACAAAACCCATTAGTCGCACCATCTTCACTTTATTTTATTTTGTCTGATGGAATCATAGCAAACGTTATGGGAAAATAAATTATTACGACCAAAGGTTACATAATAGCCACACTAAAAATTATAAAATTTCATATGGCTTTACATAATCATTAGCCCACCATCTTCAGTTTGTTTTATTTTGTGTGACAGAATAATAACTGATATGCTTGATTTTACACATTCTTTTTGGTCAAATTCCCTCCATTTTGATGTGATTTTGTTGTGATTTTACCATTATTTGATAATTGGTTTGATTAACTGATGAATTTGTAGGAAATGTGGAAAATCAAATGATTAGTGCGATAAAATGAAGAATTAGTGAATAGTAAGACTTCGTGGAAAGGCATATCAAAGAAAGAAAGTAAAAGGAAAATTTGATTTTTGAAGACCTATGCGCACCGCAAAGGGTGTGTCAAATGGTACGCATGGGATTTCTGAATCCAAGATTTTCTAAAACGCGTTGCGAACCGCATTGGCCCGCAAGCCCTTCGAAATTTGTAAAAAATACGTTTTAACCTATATCAGCCATAGGGTTTGGTCTCATTATCCACAAATTGGGGGCTGCATAGAGGCGAAATTGGGAGCATTTGGAGTAGCTTTGAAGGCTCAGAAGTAGAGGTTGAAGATTGGAGGCTATTCGGGTTTATTTATGCTTATCTTTACAATGTTTGGGATTGACTTTTGACTTGGTTTTTGTTACTTTGAACATGAGTAGCTAAGATTTTCATGGTACCAAGGTCAAGATGAACTATGGATTTATGTTTTCATGTTTGGTTTTGATTTAATGGCTAAATTGTGACGATTTACGTATTCCTTCTATATTTTTGTTTATAAACTTGTGTGCTTGTCTTGTTGAGTTTATTAATTTTGTTTGGTGCTCTTATTGATATGGTTGGATTAATTTAGATCATTCTAGGTTCGTTAATCGGTAGGTTTTCAGTCTAGAGCTTATGATAGAAATAATACAAGTTAAATAAAATTACATAAATTCGACTAGGTATAGTGTGCATCCTTTCCTGACAACTCGAGGACGAGTTGAGATTGTTAGGTTACTAGTTAGGTATTGTTTGACATTTTGAATGACCGACAGCTTAGATTCATTTGTTTATTCGTGTCTAGGGTCTCCTAGGTTTGCAGTCATCTTTGCAAGGTTAGCTTCACGATTGGAGGATTATGGCTCATGAGTTGCCTTTTATCTGAGAGTTGTAGGATTCGGTATTCCTAGTGAAAATCGGTCCATCTTAGCACTTTAAAACTCTGTTCACTGGTGAGTCTGGTCTATCATTCTTAGTGGGAGGTTTACTAGGTAAGATTCGGGGCTTTAGTTATTTGTCAAGATTAGAGGTCATTGCATGTTCATAGGGATTTGACGCCTAGGTAGTTCCTTCTCATCATTGTCAGTTCTAAAGTCAGTTGTCCGCCAGCCTGTTACCTGTCTTTATTTTCATATTATTTGCTTTAGTAGTTGTTAGCTAAAATCCAAAATCTTGGTTATATTTGGCTGGCAGTCGATAGAGGTTTAGTATCAAAAGTTTGTACTACAGGGTCCATGGTTTGATATTTCGAACTTGCTTACTTACTACATTACAATTAATACACTTGTTGTTTGTATGTGGTTGGTTTGTAAATCCCTTTTCAAAACCTATATGAATCTAACATATACATTTTACACAACAACAACAAATGTCTTGGGAAAAATGAATTATGTGTGACCAAAGGTTACATAATAGTCACACTAAAAATTATCAAATTTCATGTGCCTTTACAACACCATTAGCCACACTATTCTTACCTTGTTTTATATTGCATGACAAAATGATAATAAATGTCATGGAAAAGTGTTATGTGTGGCAAAAGGAAACACAATAGCCAGACTTAGCGATACAAAATTGTTTTGTATGTCTAGAAATAGTTTTTTTCACACTTACAATGAAATTCATGTAACTATGTAATAAAAACAATCACACTTAAAGTGAATTCATGTGGTCGTTGTGTAGGAACTGTTTGGCGTTGCAATCAACTAGATAAGACTTAAAAATGTGCACAACGAATATCTACAACATCATAAAAAGCAGAATTCAATTAACAATGCTATGTAATGCTTAGATTTCAAATAAGACTTGTTTGTATAAATTTTGGCAGCACTTCGTGATCACATGCTCTCATTTTACAAAAGCTCCAAAACCAAAATTATGAGCTCATGCACACGGAAAGACATATATATAGTCCTTGGTCCTCTGTGCGCAGGACTCCCTCATTCAAGATGGTCTCATACGTGCGTAGCACTCCTGCGCACGTATGAGTCCTTTACATTTTCATTTCAACACAAATCTAACTTATACGACAGTGTTACCTATACATAACGACTCGTATAAAAGACGCATGCGTTAGGTATTAAGTCTACTAACAGACTCACCCTTGGATATTGACGTATGATTTTCCTTTGATGGTCTTCAGTCTTCTACTCGTTCATTCCAAATTCCTTTTCATGTATTCCCGTCGTTGTTCTTCAAAACTCTTTTTCATGGTTTGGTCAGTCTTGGGAGGTCTTCTATGTTGATACCTTGACATCGACACTCCTTTCATTCTTTTCTTGATCTTCTCTTCTCTTTTCTTCTCTTTTTTCTCCTCTTTTTCTTCTAACTCTCTCCAATTACTTTCCCACATTCTACCCGAATGTATTTTATACGCAAAGCATATTTTCACAACTCTTTGAAACTGTAATGCTTATTCTCTGTCTTGTAAACATAATAGATTATATTGAAGAATAAAATTTCGATATCTTTTTAACGGCATGTTTACAAGCCACATTGGATCGTAAACTCGTATTATGCCCCAGTTCTTTTCTCCTTCACAAATTACTATCACCGCCTCGCCAGTCTCTCTGTCATAATACCACCACTTGAAATATTCATGATATCTTGTTCCATTTCGTGGAATGGTATCACCTTCAAAACTATAGGATTTCGATACTTCAAAGTAACTACATATTTTCCCGTCTCTAGATCCACTTCCGTCTTAGATACAATATGTTTTTTTTGTTGAGGCTTCTAGTATTTGAACCCTGTTCGTGCTTCTCTCTTAATAAACTTCAGAACATACTAGTTATAAGAATTCAACTGTAGTTTATCAGCCTCAATCTGCATAACTCCTTTACATCTCACCACGAAATGGTTTTAATATTATTTATGAATCTTAAGTATTGAATTTCGTATTCTCTTCTTATTGTAATCCTTCTCAGGTTCGGTATCCAACAACAGCTAATAATATCTCCCATTGAAACATCTTTGTGTTGAGTGTAGAACTTTAATAGTCTTTGAAATTTTCTCTCATTCTTCAGATCTCTAAACCACTTGATTCGATCAACAATGATTTCACTTTCTTTAACCATAGGAACATCTCTTTGTTTCTCTTCAACCTTTCGTTTGAATATATCTTCAACTACTTCAGCAAACATTTCACTAAAAGTAGGAAACTGTTCATTGACATTGTTGGCATATCGAACTTCATCATTTGTACCGTATTCAATTCCAACTGAATCAAAATCATTAGAATCAATAAAAGGTTTAAACACGTAGATCACTTGTTGATCATCATTCACCGTATCTACAAGATCCTTTTCAAAATCAAACTCAAAGTCTTCTTCTGGAATACCACACAATTTAGCTAACTCTTCTTTAGTATAGGTGTGAACAAATTCATCTTCTTCAATGACATAGCATTTTCGTTGATCTTTTGTTGTTGAGCTTCATTCTGCTTTCTCAATCTATCATTCTCTTCTATTAAACTTTCAACTTTAACATTTTGTAAATCAACCTGCTTCTACAACTCCTCAGTTTTCTCATTTTTTGGTTCATTAAAGTCATGATACTCCATATCATGTAAATCTTCCAAGTTTGGTGCATGAAATTGTTGTTGTGCTGATGATGGACCTGCCTATTGTTGTTGTGATGATGATGACCCTGCTTGTTCTGTCCTTGCAGTTGGTTTTGGTGTGGATTGTGATGGTAAAGATGTAGGTGTCTTGATGTGAATTCTATGTTTAGCTTCAATGTCTATTGTCTCTTGCACAACTGGTGTACCTTTCTTCACACCCTTTGCTTCATTCACTAGTTCATTGGCAGTAGCTTCTAGTTCTTTCTCATGAATACCCTTAGTGACTGGTTCACTCAAAGTCTCATCACCTTCATCAATCAAACTTAAACCCGGACCCTTTTTCTTCTTTGTTCCTGGTGACCTAGTTGGCTTCACATTAGATCTTGTTATACTTTTCTTCGTCCACTAGTTTTCTTCACGACTTTAG
Source organism: Scalesia atractyloides (assembly GCA_947069175.1). Taxonomy (NCBI): domain Eukaryota; kingdom Viridiplantae; phylum Streptophyta; class Magnoliopsida; order Asterales; family Asteraceae; genus Scalesia; species Scalesia atractyloides. Next base: position 90,870,107 of record CAMTDV010000017.1, read on the forward strand.
GTACTTCAACCTCTGGTTCATAAGATTCGTCTTTATCTTCATTTGTTTTCTTTTTCTTCACAATTCATTCAAAACGAGCTCTTGGATCGTAAGTGCTTGTTTGTAATGGGACATCTTCATCACTCTCAGTTTTTTCAACATCAGGTTTCTCCTTGTCGCTGGTTGCAGACACCATGACTTCTTCTTCACTAGGTTTCACCTCTTCAACCTTCCTCTTTCCTTTGGATCTTTTTCTCTTTTAACCTTGAAATTCTTGGCTATCATCTTCCTTCTTGATTCTTTTGAGTTTTGAATATATAAACTGCTCCATTGCTTCTGTCTCAAAATGAAAAGTAGATTCTCATGTCACCATTTGTTGTTTTCCGGAGCAATTTAATCTTTCTTCTTTAAATGCCTGAACAACCCTCTAAACTTTGGTATTTCTTCCTTAGTTTTACCCTTGTATGAGATCAGTCTTTCAAGTGTAATGTTGTTCATGTGTTCAGGTTCCATTTTGTCCTTCACAAAATCTTTGCCCTTACGACACTTAAAATGGGTTTTAATCATTCTTTATGTACAAAACCTTTTACTCACTGATATGTTATATTAAATAACATATTTTGATCATATAAACTTGATCATAAATTATGTTTTCTTTAAACAACGCTTAAATCGTCATTTAGCAACTTTATCGTCATTCCGGCGCATAGTATGGTTTAAAACCATATCTATAAACCAAAACTTATTACCTACTGATTATTAAACTTATTTTAAATATTTTCACAGTAGGTACATGTTCTAAACTCAGAATCCCAAATAAGCTATCAAAACTATGTGTGAAATGACCAAAATGCCCCTACGACGCATAGTTTGGTCCTAAACTATAAACCACACATATAATTGATATCCTAATGATATAACAACATAAATTAACTATTTTTACATAATGTTTATGACCATGACATCAGTGACTTGCAACCTCCTTTTATAAGTCGTAAAATGACTAAAACGCTCTTTTGAGGCTTAAGTTGATTTTAAAACATTAACGGGCATACATGTTAATATTCTACTGATATTATAACATGTTTAAAGTATAATGGCATATGGAACTTGTATATGACTCATACGGTTACCCGGTTTCGCTTATATGCATATGGTTTATCATACGTGACTAGTTTACGTGATTTAACCAAAACGGGTTTAACCTTATCAATTTTATTTCAAATCCAGAATGTTATAAGTTTACATTTCTTATACAAGTCTTAGTACTTGTAGGGTTTAAACTACATTCTATTCCGGTCATCGCTTAATCTAGCGTATCGTACCATATTTCATTATTTAAGACTAGCCGGTCCAAGTCTATGACTTAATAGGACCCGTTAGCATTCTAGTTGGTTATTAATACCATCATTCCAGACTAGAGCCTTCCAGTAGATTGCTACCTAAATCTTTTCTCTTGATTAACGGCTGAGTTATAAAACTTTGAAGTAATTAGCTCAGGTAAATACTTTTAACCTATTTTCCCTATACAGGCTTGGGATACGGTGTCACACCCCGACCCGCAGCGGAAAAGGTGATCGGGGCATGATTGGGTTTTCATCAAAGCTCATGACATTTATTATAATGTTTCATATTTATTATTACAATTTACAAGGAATCCTACAATCAAATCAAACAAATACAACATGTTCTATTCATCCTTCTAAACTTCATTATTTTTCTTCTAAGGCAATTTCCTATGTTTTCCTTGCTTCATCCTGTTCACCTGTATCATGTGTAAAAATGGTTTTTGGATCAACAAAAGTTGGCGAGTGAACCTTGTTAGAAGACATTTATTATTTATTTCTTATTGTGTTTAATATGGAAAAATTGTGCAATATTCATATATGAACAAACGTAAATAAACATACAATAACAAACAAATAGCATACAATAACAAACCAATAGCAAATAATATCAAACAATAACAAACAATAACATACCATATCAACCCAACTTGCATGAATATATAACATGAATGAAACCGTATATGTCGGCAACGTCACGTTCACGCTCATAATGTAATGGGGAACGGACGGCCTATGATAAATGTCTGTGCGATCAAGGCTCAATCAAACGGAGCCGATCGTATGTTGGCAACGCCTGGTTCACGCTCATAATGTAATGGGGAACAGCTCAACGCTCATAATGTAATGGGGAGCGGCGACCTATGATAATGTATGTGCGATCAAGGCTCAATCAAACGGAGCCGATCTTATGTTGGCAACGCCTGTGTTCACGCTCATTATGTAATGGGGAGCGGCGGCCTATAAAAATGTATGTACTGAAAATGATAAATTTAATCTAAACAATAACCACACAAATAGTTGATACATGTTGAATACACATTTGTTCATGGATATGATGGATGCACAATAGTTTAAATATAATAAATAATAAGACACATGATACACCCAAAAACGTGATTTAAAACGGGGAATTTGTAGAGATTCACTCACCTTGGGTGCGTTCGGTGAATGATGTTGAATGCGCACGAGTTAGAGGATTGATCGACGAGGAATAACTAACCTAATTAATAACGAAAAAGTAAGGTAAATAAATGGATTTTATTAACAATTTTAATAGGATTTTTGGATATATTTTTGTGAGTTTAAGGCAATTTTCTAACTTTAAAAATGTTATTTTTAAGTATTTTTAATTGATTTTTAATTTAAATAAATAAATAAAATAATAAAAAAAATGTTGACTTTTTGACTTGACCGTTGACCATTACTGTTGACCGTTGACCGGTTCGGTCGTTTGTATGTGTGCGCTGGGTGAGACTCGAACCCGTGACCTCCCGTACGCGTGCACGCAGCTCTACCAACTGAGCTACGTGTCTAACCCGAAATATTTCTGTTTTTAATTATATTTATACACTATTTAAGTTAATCCGAAAATCATTTATTTTAAAAAGGACTTAATGGTATCGACTCGCTGCTCTCCACAGGTCTCGAACCCGGGACCTGTGGTTTAGTTTGGCACACAGTCCACCGCTGGACTGTGTGTCTAACTTGGTAAATATTCCGGTTTTTATTATACTTAACATGATTCTGCGTGTGGATCCGGTTCGGTTTTAAAAAAAAAAAACATTTTATTACAGCGAGTGTGCGTGTGTCAAGGATCGAACTCGGGACGTATGCGTATTGTTTGTACACAGTCCACCGCTGGACTGTGTGTCTAACCCGTTTATAATACCGATTTTAATTAATCTTATATCATACACGACTTCGTCTTCTTCGTTCAAAACACAGACAATGATTAAACCAACTGTTTCTTGTTTAATTTGATTAACGGACAATATCAACGATTGAAATGCAATGGACAGAGAAAGTTTGGGGAGAGGATGTACCGAACAGATGACTTTTTTCAGAACTCCGGCAAGGATTCGTCGGCTCTGTTTTGTGAACTTCGGCTGTTAGGATCAATTAACAGTTTGAATGGATTAGATGTGAAATTGAACTACTGAGTAACAATTATCAGTAGGTTTAAATGATCATACCGGTTAACAGCGAGTTTCTGGAAATTCCAGAAGTTTTCCGGCGAAAACAGAAAATCCGGCAACGTCGTCTGGGATTGATTCTGGGTGATGGAGTGATGTTAGACTTTGTCTAATAATGGAATGAAACAGAAAAAGTCGAGGTATTTACCGTGTAGATGAAAGTCTCGGTTTTCCGGCGACTTGCAGATAATTCCGGCGAGTGAAATTTCTTGCGACAGAGATTCTTCAGAGGTTTAAGGTGAGTGTGGGTGATGTCAGTATGAGCTCTAAGATCTTATTTTTGGGTAAGCAGACGGGATGGAATGAATTCGGTTTTCCGGCGAAAATTTTCGGTTAATTTACAGAGAAATCCGGCGACTTGCGGCGAAGTTTTCTGAGTAAAATGAAGAGTGTAAGTTGGATAAATTCGTGAGTTCAACTGATGAATAAAGTATATCTCAGTTTAATTGTATTTCCGGTTTTGAATTCAAAGTTATTCGGTTACGATTTGATGATTTGAATGAGTGACCTTAAAATTTTCAGTTATAACCGGCGCTGCTGTAAATGCGTCCGTTATGACAAAAGAAAACGCCAATAATTGACGAATTCGTCGTGATTTCCGGCGAGAATGACTTGAGTGCGCTGAGTGACCGAATTCGACTTCAGTTTTTATATATGTATTAATTGAATCAATAAATCAACAAGAAACACAAGTGGCGGAGTGGTTGGGCGAGTGTGAGTTAAGTCTTTGTGAACCCTTCGGCTGACCCGGGTTCGAAACCCGGCATCAGTATTTTATTTTTATTTCATTACTTTTAATAGATTTTCAATTATAAATTTTATATTCTAAATTACTTATTAATTATGTGTCGTTTAAAATTAATTTGGGCATTAAATACGCAACGAAATTTTTAACTGGTTGTTCGGTTAATAAACGAAGTGGGTTTGGTTAACCCGGTTTTTGACGGATGTTACAATATCCCCTACTTTTAGAAATTTCGTCCCGAAATTTAAGTAGTGACATGTTTGTCTCAAAAGGATGGTGTTTTAATTTGGCAATTGCATACATATAAGGGGGGTAAGAGTTTAAATTTTTGTTTGAGGCGGTAACGTTCCTTGTAAGGGTTGAGTACCCTGCTACAGGAATCGCTTTTTGATGCCTATGATAAAATATTGATAAACAGAGTTGATTGACTGAATACGATTTCATGCGCAAGAGTTTTGATATGTTTGGAAAGATAAGGTTATATCCTAAAACAGACTTTTACTACTAAAACCTACATGGAACCCTCATAACCGCCTGACAATGCCTCTGATCCTTTGGCAAGAATACTTATATATAAGAAGTACCAGCGGCGTATCCACCATATTCTTGTCAAATTTTCATTGGTTTTATCAGTAAGTTATGATTAGTTCTATGATGTGACTCTAAGAACATAAACAAACACGACAACCAAAGCTTGAGTCTTAATTCTGATAGTATACATGCTTGAATAAAGACAGTACCTCTCTCGTTTGTTATGATGGAGAGGTTAGTCTATATAAAAGTGAGACACAACCCAACTTCTTTAAATGATGAGATCGAGGTACGTCGAGATGTCTGATGATATGAATGTTAACACAATGAGTATAAAACAAAATTGAGATAGTAATTAGCATTAAGATTCTTGGATTCAATTTACAAATGAGATATGTGAAGATTGAGATAAACATAAATAAAACATAAACACTAAGCGGTTGGAGTTGAATTCTTGATTTTTGGTGAAGAAACTAGTTGGGTGGTTCGTTTGGGCCGTTATTATCTTCATCAGGATTGGCGTTGATGTTGTAAACCCTTCCTCTTGCTGGTGGCCTAGTGGTTAGGTTTTCTTGATTCGCTTGGTTAACTGGGTTTGCTTGAGCTTGGGCGTTTATGATGTTAATCAATCGAGGGCACGTGTTTCTAAAGTGGGTAGGGTCGCCACAATTGAAACAAGCTCGAACATATGGGAACATGGGGTATTGAGGTTGTTGATATGTTTGGATCATGTTTTGAGTAGGGGGTAAGGTTTGGTTTTAAGAGGTGCGGCAAACCTTGCTCGAATGACCATAGCGTCCACAATTCGCACATAGTCGACAAGGTAAGGTAAATGGATGGTGATAAGAACAGGTATTGCATTGAGGGTGAGGTCCAAAGTAAGGTTTCTTATTTGGGTAAGTTGAGTTGGGTGCTACTTGAGTGATTGGGATAGCTTGGAGGGGTAGGGCTTGTGACGTTGGTTGATTGTGTTGGGTGACAGCGAAAAGTTGCCCATCTCGTTTTCTCTTAGAAATGGGTTGAGAAAGGGATTCGGTTTGGGTGGAGTTCGAGGTTTCAGTTGATGCTTTATCCTTCTTCTTCTCCTCCTTGAAGTCCTTATTTCTTATGCGGTTCTCGGTGATTTCTGTAGCTAACTCCATAGCTGCTTCTAAAGTTGCAGGTGTGGTACTTATTACTGAGTCTTGAATTTTTTAAGGAAGACCTCGAATGTAGTGCTCGATCAAACGGTAAAGAGGAGTGAACAAGTTGGGGACCATTTGATTTAACCTCGAGGAATCTCTTTTTGTATGTGGTGTGGTCGCCTTCCTTTTGTTTCAAAGAATAGAACTCATCCTCCAATTTCTTGATTTCGCTTCTTGGCAAAATCGTCTTGTCATGATTTCCTTCAACTCTTCCCAAGTCAAAGTCATAGCATCTTCAACACCTCGTTTGGCCTTCTCTGTATTCCACCATGTAAGGGCTATTCTAAGTAAACGACCAGTAGCATATCGCACTTTGCGATCATCGGGGCAATCGCAATTTAGAAAAGTGTTTTTCATTTCTTCAAACCAATGGAGGAGAGCGGTGACACATTCAGTCCCTTCGTATTTTGGAGGGTCGCATGATTTGAAATGCTTGAAGGTGCATTTAGTGGCTTTTGGGGGAGGATTGACAATGTTTTGATCTTCTTGATTGACGGGATTAGCGGTAAGGGCTTGTTGAACTTGAACTACAATGTTGGGTATTACGGCAGCCATTTGTTGAGTGATTTGGGCAGCCATACGCTCGCGAGCTTTTCCTGCTCTCATCTTCCTACGAGCGGAATTAGAAGACATCTACAAGGAATATATATCAAGAGTATGAGTTGGATGTTTTTGGGATCAAGTGTCGTATTTAGGAATGAACATTCATAAAATAAACATAGCATAATAAATCTACTACATCCATAGGATGTTCTTGGGCTTTGCTCGTAATTGGACCTTACATGCCGCCATACTTCACCTTCGTAATCATGTGGGCCCCCATGATTACGGGTTTTTCATATGGTTCGCATGTGTTAGCCTGGTTACGTACACTTAAAACCCGGAGAAAATCGAGAAATATGTATGTAACGTATGATATTCGGAATGTATCCAGGTGTGGACACGGTGACACCTCAAAGTGGGGTTAGTTCGAACGACGTTTGGTGTGGCATGCTTTGGCCTAATAGGTCCTTCGTACTCTCATCGTTAGTCCCCAGGTAGGCAAACTGGTCCTTTATATTGGATTTATACGAATGCCAACCTAGACAGGACGTTCCGACTACCGGTACTTGTACCCTTACAGTTACTACATGCCCGTCGCAGAACTCACTTTGATGAGATTTGAAAAATGAAAAAAAATGCGACAAAATCTTGAATAACGGAAGTATGAAGATGAATTGAATATGTGAACGTTGAAATATGTATGATGAATATGTATGTAAGTATGTATGTTTGACTGTAAGTATAATTCACTATGTATCACAAAATGTATTATTGGAAGTGTTTGCATGCATTTGTGTACGTAATAAATATGAAAGAAATAAACATCATGAGTTTGCATATAACCACATAAACAATTAAAGTCTAATCAACTATAGTATAGGCTCTAAGGGTCTAATAACCTATCCTATATCCCTATAGTCAAAAGCTCTGATACCAATCTGTCACACCCCGACCCGCAGCGGACAAGGTGATCGGGGCATGATTGGGTTTTCATCAAAGCTCATGACATTTATTATAATGTTTCATATTTATTATTACAATTTACAAGGAATCCTACAATCAAATCAAACAAATACAACATGTTCTATTCATCCTTCTAAACTTCATTATTTTTCTTCTAAGGCAATTTCCTATGTTTTCCTTGCTTCATCCTGTTCACCTGTATCATGTGTAAAAATGGTTTTTGGATCAACAAAAGTTGGCGAGTGAACCTTGTTAGAAAATATTTATTATTTATTGTTTAATATGGAAAAATTGTGCAATATTCATATATGAACAAACATAAATAAACATACAGTACAAACAAATAGCATACAAGAACAAACCAATAGCATACAATATCAAACAACAACAAACAATAACATACAATAACATACCATATCAACCCAACTTGCATGAATATATAACATGAATGAAACTGTATATGTTGGCAACGTCACGTTCACGCTCATAATGTAATGGGGAACGGACGGCCTATGATAAATGTCTGTGCGATCAAGGCTCAATCAAACGGAGCCGATCGTATGTTGGCAACGCCTGGTTCACGCTCATAATGTAATGGGGAACAGCTCAACGCTCATAATGTAATGGGGAGCGGCGGCCTATGATAATGTATGTGCGATCAAGGCTCAATCAAACGGAGCCGATCGTATGTTGGCAACGCCTGGTTCACGCTCATAATGTAATGGGGAACAACTCAACGCTCATAATGTAATGGGGAGCGGCGGCCTATGAAAATGTATGTACTGAAAATGATAAATTTAATCTAAACAATAACCACACAAACAGTTGATACATGTTGAATACACATTTGTTCATGGATATGATGGATGCACAATAGTTTAAATATAATAAATAATAAGACACATGATACACCCCAAAAACGTGATTTAAAACGGGGAATTTGTAGAGATTCACTCACCTTGGGTGCGTTCGGTGAATGATGTTGAATGCGCACGAGTTAGAGGATTGATCGACGAGGAATAACTAACCTAATTAATAACGAAAAAGTAAGGTAAATAAATGGATTTTATTAACAATTTTAATAGGATTTTTGGATATATTTTTGTGAGTTTAAGGCTATTTTCTAACTTTAAAAATGTTATTTTTAAGTATTTTTAATTTAAATAAATAAATAAAATAATAAAAAAAATGTTGACTTTTTGACTTGACCGTTGACCATTACTGTTGACCGTTGACCGGTTCGGTCGTTTGTATGTGTGCGCTGGGTGAGACTCGAACCCGTGACCTCCCGTACGCGTGCACGCAGCTCTACCAACTGAGCTACGTGTCTAACCCGAAATATTTCTGTTTTTAATTATATTTATACACTATTTAAGTTAATCCGAAAATCATTTATTTTAAAAAGGACTTAATGGTATCGACTCGGTGCTCTCCACAGGTCTCGAACCCGGGACCTGTGGTTTAGTTTGGCACACAGTCCACCGCTGGACTGTGTGTCTAACTTGGTAAATATTCCGGTTTTTATTATACTTAACATGATTCTGCGTGTGGATCCGGTTCGGTTTAAAAAAAAAACATTTTTATTACAGCGAGTGTGCGTGTGTCAAGGATCGAACTCGGGACGTATGCGTATTGTTTGCACACAGTCCACCGCTGGACTGTGTGTCTAACCCGTTTATAATACCGATTTTAATTAATCTTATATCATACACGACTTCGTCTTCTTCGTTCAAAACACAGACAATGATTAAACCAACTGTTTCTTGTTTAATTTGATTAACGGACAATATCAACGATTGAAATGCAATGGACAGAGAAAGTTTGGGGAGAGGATGTACCGAACAGATGACTTTTTCAGAACTCCGGCAAGGATTCGTCGGCTCTGTTTTGTGAACTTCGGCTGTTAGGATCAATTAACAGTTTGAATGGATTAGATGTGAAATTGAACTACTGAGTAACAATTATCAGTAGGTTTAAATGATCATACCGGTTAACAGCGAGTTTATGGAAATTCCAGAAGTTTTCCGGCGAAAACAGAAAATCCGGCAACGTCGCCTGGGATTGATTCTGGGTGATGGAGTGATGTTAGAATTTGTCTAATAATGGAATGAAACAGAAAAAGTCGAGGTATTTACCGTGTAGATGAAAGTCTCGGTTTTCCGGCGACTTGCAGAGAATTCCGGCGAGTGAAATTTCTTGCGACAGAGATTCTTCAGAGGTTTAAGGTGAGTGTGGGTGATGTCAGTATGATGTCTAAGATCTTATTTTTGGGTAAGCAGACGGGATGGAATGAATTCGGTTTTCCGGCGAAACTTTCTGGTTAATTTACAGAGAAATCCGGCGACTTGCGGCGAAGTTTTCTGAGCAAAATGAAGAGTGTAAGTTGGATAAATTCGTGAGTTCAACTGATGAATAAAGTATATCTCAGTTTTAATTGTATTTCCGGTTTTGAATTCAAAGTTATTCGGTTACGATTTGATGATTTTGAATGAGTGACCTTAAAATTTTCAGTTATAACCGGCGCTGCTGTAAATGCGTCCGTTATGACAAAAGAAAACGTCAATAATTGACGAATTCGTCGTGATTTCCGGCGAGAATGACTTGAGTGCGCTGAGTGACCGAATTCGACTTCAGTTTTTATTATATGTATTAATTGAATCAATAAATCAACAAGAAACACAAGTGGCGGAGTGGTTGGGCGAGTGTGAGTTAAGTCTTTGTGAAACCCTCGGCTGACCCGGGTTCGAAACCCGGCATCAGTATTTTATTTTTATTTCATTATTTTTAATATATTTTCAATTATAAATTTTATATTCTAAAATACTTATTAATTATGTATCGTTTAAAATTAATTTGGGCATTAAATACACAACGAAATTTTTAACTGGTTGTTCGGTTAATAAACGAAGCGAGTTTGGTTAACCCGGTTTTTGACGGATGTTACATACGGTATATTATTACCGCTTGGTCGGGTATGGGATCATGTTGTCGGATTTGATTTAACTAAATCTCATAACCCGTTTTAATCTGTATTGTCTGATAACTTAAACATTGGGGGTTAACTCGACAGTGTCCTGGATATCCTCGGCTCATTTAAGTTACTAATGGCCACGACCAATGTACGGGGTGTAGGCATACACTCGTTAGATGCTAATGCTAAATTATTTTTATATACTCCTTGTGAGTTATTTAATTGGCGTGTCGGTTAATCGGGTTATTCGGTTTTTGCACAGGACCCCATATGTATTGACATACCTGTAAAACTGTATACAAGATCATTTTGAATTGTCCCAAGTTATTTATAAAAATGTGCCATGTGCACTTAAATCAATTTTGAAAAATTTTCAAAATGTGTCGGTTATTTGTATTTACCAGTGTAAACTGGCGTATTTTCAAAAGACTAAGTTACAGGTACAACACGTAATAGGCTGGGAGCTGTTTGGTAGCGACGTAGAGGATCTTGCAAGTCCTTAGTTGTGCGCAAAGTCTGTTGATCATTTATGTACATTTTTCCAATCCGCCTGTGGATCTTATTACAAGTCGTCTGTATTATTATTTTGAACTTTTGAACATTGACGGGTAGTAATGTTATATTAAATCCAAGACTCCTGTTGTGTACTCTGTGTTGTTTGGTTATAATGTTATCAATCTTACGTCACAATACTCCCACCGGGCCCACCGGGACTTACGTGGAAATCGGGGTGTGAAATACTTGCTGGTGTGGTGGGGTCGACATGGCAGCTGTTAAGGCTGCTGAATACAATGGGGAAACTGAAACATCACGGAGGGCTGATAGTACTGAGCCGTGGCACCGTACTGTGAGGCGGCAGTACGTCAGCCCGTTGTGTATTCTCCAGTGGTGGCGACACCTGCTGTCTGCACTGCATCGAACTCCAGATTTAATGATCTGGTGACGGCTGGCTGGGAGGAAACAACGGTTCGCTTCTGCCCCCGCTCGAACCCTTGGAATTACATCGTTGCTTGTTGTAACGAGGCTCGCATTCTGATCACTCACCATGGTATTTGGTTCCATGTATATACGTATAATGCGTCCCACGGATGGCGCCAATGTAGGAGCAGGATCCCTGAGAACACCTCTTCAATGAATACTCCCGATGGCTATGATCTGAACCTGAATCTGCAAAAGAGAACACCGTTAGGACTCGTTACAAGAATGGGGGTATTCCTATAACCACCCTCCGGCCGTGAGAATAAGTATGGGTTTGAAATGTAAAGTGTAATAGAGATATCGGGGAAGTGAATGTATATTACCTTAGCATCTTCATCTATTTATATTGTTTGGATTATTTAGGGTAGGTGTCATTGTTTGCATGGGATGGGCCCATGACTAGAAGATCATGCGGATCTTCCCAACATTCCAGAGATTCGGTTTATATTTGTTCGTATCTGCTATTAGAACATTCTAGAACAATATGGTATAATTGGACTTAACGGTTTTAAAACGACTCAAGTTGGCCGGATCGGTTAAACCCCGGCATAACCCTATATCAGGCACATCGTGATTCACTTTTAAACTGTATATATGGTCATGCATCAATAACTCATTTTTTTAGCAATTTTGCACTTTTTGTAGTTGACCGCTTTGTTTTTTTATACAGCTGATGCCTTGATTATTGTTACCTTTAATTTTGTAACGCCAATGTAGAGATCCTTTCACCACTAACCTGCCTAGAACATATCTATATAGAAACATGCAGCCCCATTTTTCAAAAATAACAGGATTTTTAAAAAGAAAATGGTTCAAAAAGAAACTAAAAGGGTGTACTAACTATCTAGCACAGGGACCATTTTTGTAAGATGCTTGTCTCTTGTTATAGTCAAGACGTTAATATGTCATACATTTTGTATCATTTGAAGTATGAATTAATCACAAATAATAATTATATTAGTAACTTTCTCAAGCTTGAGAAGCTCTCTCGGGTAATAACCTAGTATTAAATATATAAAAAAATGATAGGTTATTAGGAGTTCTCGAAATTTTTTTTTTGAGTTTTGAAATGAACCAAGCCCTATATATAAAAAAGAATGAAAAAATATAAAAAAAAAAAGTCGAGAGAATTCTATCTAGCATTACTAAACCGTAAACTCTAAACAAACAAAAAGAACTAAACCCTAGAAAGAATAAGCACAAATATCAAATGTTAGATGAAGTTTCTCACGAATAAATGGTTTTCTCATGATCAATTCCCTGTATATATTGAAAAGATAAATTCAAAATGTTATATGTTGCAAGAACGTATAAAACCGGACGTATTTTTGGTTGCATGAGTTGAGATTTCTTAGGATATTATACATCCTAGTACTACTTTCATAAGTGCACGCTTAGTTGGAGTTTTTCTCTCATCCACAACTATTACGCACTATACGTGTTGGTTATCTTTGAGACTTAGACATTTTCGATGGCTCAATATCTCATGAACATAACATAATAAAATGGTGTAGTATTTGTCTTTGCGTTAACAATTAACAATTAGAATTGAGGTGGGATGATAAGGGAAGGGGGATATGCCAAACTTTTGATTTGATTCCTTTGTTACAGTTTTTCTTATTTATAGAAGTTGTGAGATGACGAGGGAAGGGGGATATTCCAAACCTTTTGATTTGATTCCTTTGTTACAATTTTTTTATTTATAGAAGTTTAAAAGAATTTAAATTTAAATTTCATTTTGTTATTGTTATCTTTTCGTTTTATATTTTAATTCCATTGAATGTTAAAAGAAAATCTTACTTCTTACTATCCTAATAATAAAAATCCTTTTTGATACATGATAAATTTTCATCCTTATTTTTTATTTATCTTTTCTATTAAATAATAATAATAATATTAAACATTAACTTAACAAAATCTATTTATCTCTTTTGTTTTCATAATCTGAAATTGATTTCTTTTTTAACTCTAAAGTTACAATCTTTGGCAATTTAAGTCTTATCAATCTTTGATATTTTAATCCCTTTGATTAATTTGATTTTTCACTTATAATCAATGTTGTAAAAATCGTGACTAGGCGGCGATTAATCGCTAGTCGTCCAGTTACGGAGTATTTTTTTTTAAATCGGTCCATTAACTGACTAGGCCCGACTAGACATGACTAGGCCAACCAAAAATTGACGATTCCAGCAAAAAAACTTGTATATTCCAGCCAAAACCTCTAAATTTCGATCAGTTTCTAACCAAATCATATGAATTCCAACAATTAATCATGTATACTTAAATAAATGAATTGAGTAAGATTTAAAATCTAGCTACTTAAAATATTTACCTATAAAATGTATATATTTATACATAAACTGAAAATTACATATAAAAAACCCGATCCGATTAATCCTGATTAATCCCGAGTAGTCGCTAGTCCCCACTTCACCGTCCGACTAACGACTCGCGAGTTCTCCAATCCTTGCTTATAATTCAAAAATTTTCATATTTTGCAATTTAAGCCCTTTATTTATTTTTTTTACTTTCAACCTAATGTTTTTCATCTTTGCAATTTAACCTCAACATTTTTCTCAACTTTGGTCCCCTATACTTTTCATCTTTCACAAGTTCTCCATTTAACGTGTCATTCTAAATTTCCGAGTTAACACGCCACAACGTGCGTGTGGGGTTCAACGTTTTTTCATCTATTTTTTCCCGTTTGACAAGTCCGACGCAGCGCGTCTATTTTTCCCCGTTTGATAGGTCTATCGTAACGCGCGAGTCAGAGATCGACTTAGTTATTTTTTTCTCGGTTTTACACACAGGCTCGTAGTCATGTGAGAAAACTGTCTTTCATCTAACATAATACAGAACTAACGAATCCCCCGCCGCGTTACGGCAAGTAATAATTCTAGTAAAATAATATAAAAACACCATCTTTAGCGTATGCTTGATGCTTATAAAAATAAATATATGTTTCATATAACAATTCATTAAGAATTATTTCCATAGTAAGCTTTTATATAAACTTAGTCTAAAAATGACTTAGTTACGTGTGAAAATACTAATAAATTAAACTACGTCTATACTCAGGGCCGACCATTGGACCGACCAAGCCAGGCGACTGCCCGAGGTCCAAATCTTCAAAAGGTCCGAAATTCTTCTAAACAATCTATATATATATATATATATATAAAGTGGATGGGTAAAATGAGAACCACATCCAGTTGCGAGAACCATAAGAACCACTTTTTAACCATTGGATCTTACATGATGGATGGATGAGACTAAAACTAATTAAAAGTAATATTAATTCCTTTTGTCTTATTATGTTTTTTATATTTTAATACTAAAAGGGTAGTTTGGTAAATTTGTTTTTTTTGTCTTATTGTTTTTATTACTTTTTTTGTTTTATTATATTTATTGTTTTTTATTAAAATCAGAATTTTTATTAAAAAACATTTTGAAATAATTTTTTTAACAAAAACGATGTTTTTCAAGATTTTTTTACAAAAAACATTTTACGAGCCGTTTTTTTACGTTCAGTTTTTTACGCGCCCGTTTTTACGCCCGGTTTTTTTCGCGCCGTTTTTTTACGCTTCGTGTTTTTTCGCGCCGTTTTTTAGCTCCGTTTTCTACGCACCGCTTTTTACGCCCGTTTTTTACGCCCCCTTTTTACGCCTAGTTTTTTACGCGCCGTTTTTAGCTCCGTTTTTTTACGCGCCCCGTTTTTAGCTCCGTTTTTTTCGCGCCCGTTTTTTACGCCTCGTTTTTTAAGCCCGTTTACCGCGCACGTTTTTTTACGCGCCGTTTTTACGCCCCGTTTTGCGCGCCGGTTTTAAACTTTTTTACGCGCGGGTTTCAAACTTTTTTTACGCGCCATTTTTTACTCCCCGTTTTTACACGCCATTTTTACGCCCCATATTTACCCGACGTTTTACCACCCAGTTTTTTTATACCAAACATTTTTTACGCCGAGTTTTCTTACGCCAAATATTTTTTACGGGTAGCGTTTTTTACGCCGATTTTTTTTACGCCAAACAATTTTATACACAGTTTTTTCGTGTATAGTTTTTTACGGGTAGCATAAAATTTTTAAGTAAAGTTTTAAAAAAAAAATTTTAACTTTTCATAAACGGTTTTTTTTAAGGGTGTTGTTTTTTACGGGTAGCGTAAACCATTAATACAAATTGTCATTTTTCAAATCAACTAATTGACAAACCACCATCACTAGAACCCAAAAAATAATCAACCAAAAAAACATCAGGGGACGTCACAACACCTCACAAATCAAAACCTACAAATGAAGTTTTACGCCCCGGATTTAAACTTGTTTTACATCCCGGGTTTAAATTTCCTTTACACCCCGGGTTTAAAAAAATTTTACGCCCCGGGTTTAAACTGTTTTTATGCCTTGTTTTTTTTACGGCTTTACAACAACTTTATTTAAAAAAAAACAAAAAAAGGTTTACTCCAGAACATCTTTTTACCCCCCGAATCCAATTAATCAAAAAACCATCCGTGGATCTTGAAAAAAACGGAGTTTGGCTCAGAGTTTCCAATAAAAATAATGGCTGCGAAAGTGGGGTTGCAGGTTCGAAAACGTACCCTCCGCCATCGTCGCCGCGCCATCGTCATCAATTGTCGGAAAAATTGTTTCGAACTATCACTGCCAACTCAACCTACCAAATATCAAAAACACAAATCAATCACCGGAGAATCCCAAAACCGAATCACTTTATGCAAAACAAAGAATCACTTTATGCAAAACACAAAAAATACCAACAGAAACAACGCCCACCAGATTTGCAGACGGGCAGACAACAACCGGGGGCCGGCCACCACTGTTACGGTGGCGCGGCGGCCGACGACAGACGGCAGGGCCCTTGTTTCGAACAAGAGAGAGAGAGAGAGACAACCCCCACACCTCCACGACCACCACCGTACAACCCCCACATCGACCACCACCTTACATATTCTCAGATGGTGGCCAGACACCACCGCGGCTGTCGCAAAAGACTCTCACCAACCACCGCCCCATCATCGTCTTCCTCCTCTGCACAACTCCCACCCAACCACCTCACCACCACCGTTCTCAAACCCCGATAACCCTCCCCCCCCCACATCAAATTCCATTTAGCTACACTTACCTTATCCATCTCTTCAAATCCATATCTTCTTTGCTCTGCAAATCCCCACTCCAATTACTTTATCAGATGGGTTTTGACAAGAACTTCATCCGAGAATCTAGTCTAAAACGAACATGGATCTGATCAGAATGAACATGGATCTGATCAGGAAGACATGGATCTGGAATGATTTTGACCAGATCTAACTGACTGTTGTAGGGTTCAACGGTCATCGCTGCCACCGTTGTAGCGGTTGGAGGGTGGCCGAATTTGAAGAAGCCCGTCGTCCTGTCACCACCCATAGTCGCCAGATTTTTGTGCGTTTTTTTCAGGGTGACAGGAATGGTGTATAGTCTGAATACAATGGTTGCTTGATTGATCTTGCAAATGTATGTTTACGAGAGACGAAGAAACGAGAGGAGAAAGAAAGTTGGAAATAAGAGAGAGGGAGTGTGTGATTATGATGGAGAAGAAGAAAGAAAATCTAGAAATGAGTAGAGAGACTCAGATTGATTTTGAAAAGAAAAATATCAGAGAGATTAAGTGGCTGAAAGTGACAGGAGGAGACAGGTGTAAAAATACTATATTATCCTTGTGCCAACAAGGATTTAATATATGACGTGTCAAAATCTTAATGGTTAATAAGAGTTCTTATGGTTCTCGCAACTGAGGTTAGTTCTCTATTGAACCGAATCCTATATATATATATAAATTTGAAATAAAATGTGACTTGGCTTAGTGGTTAGAGCCTTGCAATCTTACTTTCTTGATGTAGGTTTTTTTAATCAATTCAATTCTTTTAATTACGCTCCATTCAATGTGATTTAGGCTATTGGTTAGAGTGTTGTATTGAGCTTCTTTAAATCCACACTCCCTCCATTCCTACTTCTTTCATTAATTTGTTTACGTTGGGATTTAATATGGTCAAATTCAAAAATTTGAAGCTTTTTATTTCTTTAATCTTATAAACGGTTAGTAAATTAAGTTTCAAAATAATAAAATTATAATGATTTTACAATTAATATATTATAAATTTTAAAGATGTTTATGCATTGATAACAGGTTTTCAAAAAAAATTGTTGATATTACACTATTAACCCAAAAGTATTTAATTTTTCACTTTTAATCCAAAAGTTTTTATATTTTGCAATTTAACCTCACAAACTTTTTACCTTAAACTTTGGTCCCCTATATTTTTCATATTTCGCAAAAATTTTGTTTTACGCTTTGTTTTAGATTTTGCGAGTTAACATGGTGCAACGTGCGTGTGTTGTTCAACGTTTTTACGGTTCATTTTATGCTTGGTTCAACGTTTTTGTGTTGTCTCTTTTTCCCGTTTGACAGGTTCGTCGCAACGTGCACGTACGAAGTCGACTTCGTTATTATTTTCTATGTTTTACGTTACGGTCTAATTTCTTCGTATTAACACGCCGCAACTTCAATGTCGCTGATTGCTTATGGTGGTGTGACATTAGTACCATTTGACACACTTTTACGCCCCCACCTGCAACACGGTGGGGCTTAATACTAGTTAAGCCCAAATAAAACCTATTTACATATATATTTACCCATATATCCATTTAAAAAGGCTAAACATTTGAACCCACGTTAAAAAAATATAATCTATTGTGGCTGGTGGGGGCGCTACGAGAGCCTCACGATCCGCTTAAGTAAGTAAGTTTGATCACTTTGCTACACAACTGTTGTTTTGTTTATATTATAACAATTACCGTCGTATCATGGTTTTTTGATATATGATTGATGAGGTTATATTATAGTAAGACTAATTTCTTTTATCTTGCCTGAGACCCAAAAGATTTTTATCGTTTTCACGGACGGCCTGTATATAATTTTGAGTTATATTGTTTGTTTTCAACCAAAGAATTCCAGAAAAGACAAGATAGTCGTGTTGGAGAGTATGAAACATGACAAGGATTCCAATGTGATGACAAGAATTAGGTATATATTTTTTTGAACGGCAATGGTATATCTTTTATACGAAGAAATTGAAGCTGGAATGAAATGGAACTTTTTAATAGATGAAAGGAGACATATTTGATGATTATGTAGTAATGGAATGGATTACTTCATAATAAATATGATTTCTTTCATTTAAAAAAAAATTATTTGATGAGGGGATGCTTTTTTTTAATCCGTTATTATTATCATTATTGTTGTTGTTATTATTACGGTTGGTGTTGTTGTTATTGTTGATGTGTTGTTGATACTAGGGTCGAAGGTAAACCTGTGTTACGCAGCGGGCATTGGCGTAACTTAGTTGGGGCGGGAGGGACGGCCGATCCCTCGAACTTTTCGATCAGTAGTAGAGAGTATGTAGTTTTCGTATTGAAATTTTTGGGTATATACGTTTTTAACCCCGGTTTTACAGAAATATTTGGGTATATATGTTTTCGACCCCCGGTCGGAAATCTCAAGCTTCGCCACTGGCAGCGGGCAAAGATTTTTTCGTATCCCGTCGCCTAATGCGACGGTAATTCTTCTGGTATACCGACACGGATTATTTCATAAGAATGAAGATTTCTTTCATTTAAAATTTTTTTATTCTTATTATTATTGTTGTTATTATTGTTGGTGTTGTTGAAATATATATTATTATTTATATATTATTATTATATTAATTATTATATTATTATTATATTATTATATTATTATTATTATTAATTTTTTATTATTATATTATATTATTATTGATACTAGGGTTGAAGGTAAACATGTGCTACGCGGCGGGCAACGATTTTTCCCCTTCTGTCGCGCACTGTGACGGTAATTCTGTTGGTATCAGTTCGTTACGGTACCAGCTTATGTTATTGTCACAACCCCGACCATACACCGGATGGGAACCATGAACAGACCAAGTGGTACCAGTGCTTATTTAAACTTTTACAGCGAAATTTCATCAGGACCGGGTGTCTGGAAAATATTAAAGTTTTCAAACACCGTAATTTTTATTTCATAAACTCTGGGATAAAACTCATATTTACATATAAGGTTTTCATTGGGATAAACCCTAAATTTCAATACATGTTCCTTTATTCAGGTGACACAACCACTTATTTAATCTTTTTGGTGCCTCGTAGCACTTGCTATTCCTTTCATAGTAAATCACCTAACCGTTTAAAAATATTTTGTCAGTGGGAATACTGGTGAGATCATTCATTTATACAAAATGACACATTCTTATAATTACATCATTAAGGGTTTTTACATTTGTTTATATCTTACAACTACCCACTGGTATTTGTCACTTTGCAGTCCCTGTGACTATGGTCATATCACTCTCACCTAGTGAAGCTTATCAAGTAGTGTATACAAAACCCCACATACTGACAGTAGTTTTCTAGTAAGAATACAAAGACTTAATCACTGCAATATAAGTAATAACTGAAAAACATTTAGGGTTTTGAAAGCATTTGATAAAAGAGAATGTCTCACATTGTAGAATTTAGGGTTTTCAAGCCTCCTCGGTTTAAGTCCTTGTTCTTAGATATACACACAATGTAACACGTATTAGTGTAAGAAACCAAATCAAACTACAACGATAATCACGAGATCAAAACCGTAACGTATAAAGTATCACCTTATTTAGGCGGAACTTCAGCTTTTCATAGATAAGGTTTTCGATCAATCGGACACGGTATCGTTTCAGTGATTAGGGTTTCGTACATCGTAATACATAGAAACAGAGATACGAGATTGTGTGATACGAATTTTCGAAGGCGAATTATGCTAAATGAAAGCTCATGACCCTTTTTATTTATATCTGAAAACTGCGTCCGTCGCGCCACGTGACAAACATAACAATCCTCGTCGCGACACGCGACGTGAAGAGTCTAGGGCTAGGTCAGGACTGTCACCCACCTAGACTTGCCACGTGGTGACACGTGTCATCCGGAGAATCTAACACCGTCACTTCACGCGACAGTCTTCAAAGTCTCCGTCACGCCACGCGACGGGAAATTTCTTTTACTCCTTTTGTTTCGGTTTTTCGTCGGCGTGCGTGCGTTCAAATTTTCAATTATGAGTCGTTATAGAATCCTTTTGAGAGTTGTTATTGTTATAGCAAATGTAGTAAATTCGATCTACATCGCCTCAGCGTTATCATACCCTCACCACTCAATTCAACATCAATATTAATAAAAAAACATTAAAAATTAAGGTACATAACGAAGGTATAAAATAAAATAAAAGTTAAAACAAAATGGAAGAAAAGAAAAGTAAAAGGAAAATGAATGAAGAAGAGAACAATTTTAGGTTAGCTAAAATTAATATTTTCTTATGAAATCAAGAGCTTAGTAGCTCAGTTGGTTTGAGCTAATGTTACAAGTGAAACGACTAAAGTTTGATTCCCATCTGAGGCACATTTTTCATTACCATTTTTGTTTGCATGTCAGGAGTTACAAAAAGGCAAGAATGGGTTGAAGAAGATTCGAACTCGAGTTACGAAGCTGTGGCCCATGCCTACCTACCATACAACTTACGCCTCCCGGTTAATCCCATAAAAAATTTAATAAATACTTAACCTTAGACCGAAAAAGAAAAAAAAAGGAAATTTAGTGATTGGTCGACGTATTTTAATAGTACCGTATTATTAAACTTGTCTCGAATTATATATGGATAATTATCATGTTTCATTAAATTTTATTATTGTTATTATATTAATATACTTTAATATTAAAATATTAATAATCATACTATCTTATATGGGGTAGACTCTTAGGCTATAATTAACAAACACAAAAGATGGATGGAGCATAGATGAGTATGTTAAAGTAGATGTGTGGACACATCAGTTTAGACCAGATAATAAATGAGGTCTTAGGAAAAAGGGTGAGAGAAACTAGCATATTAGGTACGAAAATGTCACATCACGACCCGTAGCGGAAAAGGTGATCGGGGCATGACTGGGTTATCATCAAAGCTCATGACATTTATTAAGCGTTTCATATTCATTAATACAAATTAAATGGAAATTTACAAGAAATGTTACAACATGATCTAACTAACAATCTAAACTTCTTTGTTCTCTTCTAAGGCATATCCTATGTTTTTCCTTGCTTCAACCTGTTCACCTGTATCATGTGTAAAAAGGTTTTTGGATCAACATAATGTTGGCGAGTGAATCCTATGGAAAACATTTGAACAAATTTATTTAAATTGATTATGAAATATGTGCACAACCAAACATGAGTAAAAATAGATGTAATCTTAATCAACAATCATAAGATATTAAATGAAACACACATGAACAATAATGGAACATTTAGAGGCACGCGATGCTCAACTCGTCTCTCACGAGGAACTGAGGGGCCTAATGAATGAATTGCATGAACATGATAACATGAATGACACAACTACAAACAGTATAAACTCAATGATACACACATGAACAATAATGAATTTGATTTGAAGCACGCGATGTTCTACTCGTCTCCCACGAGGAACTGATGGGCTTAATGTATGAGTTTCATATAACTTGACAAAAGGAAATAAGTAAATCACAACAATAAAACAATCTAAGTTTAGGTCATGATGTGGTATGGCACAAGTTTAAATAAATAAATTAATTATTTTCATAACACATGACACACCCCAAAACGTGTAATTTAAAAGGGGAGTTGTAAGATTCACTCACAGTGGGTGCGTTCGGTTGATGACGTTGAATGCACGCGAAGTGGTTTTAACCACGAGTGAGATTTAACCTAGATAAATCGCATTATGGTTTGGTAAGTAAACGGGTTTTATTAATCTATTTTAGTAGGATTGTTGGGTGTATTTTTGTGAGTTTGAGGCTATTTTCTAACCTTAAAAATGTTATTTTTAAGTATTTTTAATTGATTTTTAATTAAAATAATTAAATAAAAATAATAAAAAAAATTTATTTTTTTTCTGACCGTTGACCGTTTGACTGACCGTTGACCGGTTAATTCGGAATACAAGTGCGCTGAGTGAGGCTCGAACCCGAGACCTCCCGTACGCGTGCACGCAGCTCTACCAACTGAGCTACGTGTCTAACCCGTTATATATGTGATTTTAATTATATATATATACTAATTAGTTTAAACCGAAAATCATTTTATTTTAATAAAACAGTTTAAGCGAATCGGACATGCACTCCACAGGTCTCGAACCCGGGACCTGTGGTTTAAGTTAACACACAGTCCACCGCTGGACTGTGTGTTCAACATGTTATATAATTCGATTTTTATTATACTTAAATACAATTTAGTTATTTCCTTTTCTGCCTTATTTAAAAAGAAGAGATAATTGTCCGAGTCGGTGCAGAAGACCGGACTCGAACTCGTGACCAGTGATATAAACAAACACACAGTCCACCGCTGGACTGTGTGTCTAACTTGGTTATTAATCCGGTTATCAATATACTTAACATATACCAGTGACGACTCCGGTTCAGTTTAACAAAAAAAATGATTTTTATTAAGGCAGCGTGTGTGAGCCGGGATTCGAACTTGAGACGTTAGCGTTTTATGTGCACACAGTCCACCGCTGGACTGTGTGTCTAACCCTATTAATTTCATGATTTATATTAAACTTATATGATAACGAATACATCGTCTTCTTCACTGAAATATAACCAGAGGTAAAAATCTGACTGTTTCGAGTTTTATTCAGGTTCCTTAGCGTCTTACAGTCCATTAAGGTGAGATAAGGGTGAAAAGATAAAGAAAATAAGCGAAAGAGGTATACCGACTGGACCCTCTGTTTTCCGGCAGAACTCCGGCGACCGCAATCAACTCCGGCGTCAGGTGTCTTGCAGCAGCAAGTCTCCGGAAAGCTTGGAAAAAGTATGGGTATCTCCGGTATAAGCTTCAGGGGCTCAGTGAGGTTCAGAAATAAGGAAATCGGTTTTCCGGCGACGAACAGAAAAGTTCCGGCGAGGGAGTTTTCGCCGAGAAAGAGTGTGGTTTTGAGCGAAAAGGTTTGCAGTCGGTTGTGGGTGAATTTATAAGGCAAAACGTTGAAGGATCTGGTCTGATTTCCGACTGTGTTCGTATATCATAAAAACTCCGGCGGTTATGGTTTGGTCGCGGACTTCAAACATCGGTTATAACCGATGTATTGTTAATGGTTTACGTTATAACGTAAGTTGTAGTTAAGACTCGCGAGATTTCCGGGATTCCGACGACTGAACTGTTTGGGCGCCGGTTTTGAATTCGTAACGTTACTTTATGATTTAAATGATTTCATTATTTAACAAACAAAGCAAGTGGCGCAGTGGTTTGTGTGTGTGAGATAAGTCGCTGAACTGATTCGGTACAGACCCGGGTTCGAAACCCGGCAGAAGCAAATCATTTTTATTTTGCGATTTTTGACAGTTTTTCAAAAACTAAATATATATTCCCGTATAATAATTGATTACGTATCGTTTAAAAATATTTTGGGCATTTAATTCGCAACGAAATTTTTGACTGACTGTTCGGTTGATAAACGGAGCGGGTTTGGTAAATCCGTTTTTGACGGATGTTACAGAAAAAGGATGGAAGATTGAAATGGTTTCAATATGGAGGAGGCAATGAAGCCAGTTGAAGCAGTAGAACTCTCACCCTAGAAGGGAGATAATATAAATAGGCCCAAATTGACTTGGGATGAGCAGATTAGACATGATTTACTAGTGTTGTACCTCTCCGGCGAGATGATCCATGATAGGTGTTCGTAGAGATGTAGGATTAAGGTTAAAGACTTTTAAGGGGTGATACATATGTGTTTTAGGTGTGTCGTATGAACTTATTTCTACATTCATGTTAGGTTGATTTTACATGTGATCGTCATCTTGTAGCTATGTTTATAGGTTGTTTCTTATGTTATATCTGTATAGTTTTTAGCATGTACTCTTTCATCACTTCGGATGTTATTGGCAACTTTATATGTGTGTGTGCGCGCGTGCGCCTTATATTTTAGTTATTGATTTGTTGTGGCTTTTGGAATCGATGGTGTCTTTGGAAGCAGCCTCACTATTCACATGGATAGAGATAAGGTTTGGTTTACTCATATTTCACCCTCCCAGACCCTTCCAATAACTTTGCTATTTGAGAGATTTACTGAGTTTTGTTATTGGTTGTTTATTATTATTATTAACAATATTATTATTAATAAACTATATTCTATTAGTTCATTTTTTATGTCTATCAAGCAGTAGAAAGTAATGATTCATTTTATTGACATGTGGGTACCAAAACAACTCAATGGAATGGTAATGATCCGTTTAATTCCCTTATCCATTTTATTCTTTTTGTACATTCCATTATCTCGCTCATTCCATTACCTCGTACTAAACAGACCTTACTAAATACAGAGAGATATTAAATGTGTGTTTGTGTGTGTGTGTAAGGGTTTTTCTACAAATTGTTAAATTCTTAAGAAGGCTAAGAAGCCATAGGAATAAGACATTTGACAATCGTTAAAATTAAGGGTGGGGTATAATAGTAAATTAAACAATTATTTAATAACGATAAAAACAACATATATCATTTGTTATATGCAAACTGCAAAATATAACTGTAACAACCCGACTTTTCCGGTTGTTCTGTTACTACCGTTTATTCCTTTGTAACCGTTTTGTAATCCGAGACTCAATATAAATAATGGATTAATTTATACTAAATACATTTTCATCACACAGCATAACTGCTACACATTTATACGCTTAGTACTCGCTAACGCTCAACACGAATCGTAGACAACTATTTTAATTTATATGTCGAGTGTGTTTGTTTATTCGGTAACCACCCTCGCCTTCATACTCGCCTATCACACTAAATCACAACAGTTTCCACTACGATTTTACACGAGTTTATCTCCGATTTCATCTAAACTTCTCTGTTTATGTAAATCATCATCTTTTTCATAAAAACCCTCGGTTTTTCCTCGAAATCCAGTTAAATGAGCATGTTGAGTTAGCCTAGGCTTCTCAAGTTAGAAAAACTTAATGTTTCCAGCTCACCAAGTGTGGATCCAAAGAAAACTGTTTTAAAAACTCGATTTCCACACTAAAACGGACTAAAACCGACACGTGTTTCGTTCACTAGATAGTAGGGCGAAGCGGTGTCAAAGCTAGCCTGAAATGGACTCGAAATCACGTACGTTCCAAGCGAAAACTCAGTCCCGGACGCACGAAGATGCTAAACAGTCAACTCGTGCGAATCGGACTGGCTCGTACGAATTGACCAATTCGTACGAACCAGCCCTAATTCGCACAAGTGACTAAGATCGCTCTAAAGACCTCCCCAGCTTTTGGTTTGCTCAGTAGCTTAAGGTTGGAATGATGGACACCCGATTTCCCGAAGAAGCGATGCGAAAACACTCGATTTTGGACACGAAACAGCTCAATTCGCACAAAAGAGCTCAATTCGTACGAATTCACCACTTCGTACGAACTGGTGCCACTCGTATGAATTGACATGTTTCCCACACCGTCACTTCGTTTCGACCGATTCAGCACTATGGAAGACTGGTGCACTTCTGTTCCTGCTTATAGGCTGACCCAGAACTCTCCTCGCTCTCCTTCACTCGTACTTAACCATTTACGCACCCACAATGAATATATTTGACCCCTTTTTGCTTAATGCATTTTTGGGTGTTACATACGTTCTCTATCAAACGATCACAACACACAACTCTAAAATGATTTCAAAACGCAAACCTACTATTGCATGATGATGTGCTAAAAAGTAGTTTAATAAAATTAACTAATTAACCTAATTCTAGACTCTAAGTAATACTCTAGACTCACTAAGACACACTAAACTATTTACCGGCAAGTGTACCTATCGACTCTAGTATAGCTATTGTAAGTCCGGATATCGAACCCACGAGACTTTATCGAACTACGTTAACGACTCTATCTAGACTATGACGGACTCGGACATACTATTTGTTTATTTGATTGGGGGTGTTTCTAAAAGTCCTAAGAATGCAAGTAAACTAAATGAAACTAATTAACTGGGTTAACTAACACGAATTACTGTGGACTTTACTCAGATGGTGAAGACACCACCTAGACTGGAATCCTGGTTGCTTTTAGTTATTGACTTTATTTGGATATTGATTATTATGGGACCAAAATCTTAAAATTCTAAACCTTTCGATTTACCAACTAAGACTCCTAACCCTTCTCAAGAGCATGTTAGGGCACCCTAGAGGTTGTTACGAACACCTGTTGATTAGACTCCCTCACATGACCTTTAATGGATTTATGAAAGTACTCTACAAGACTCACTCCCTCACAGGATCTAAATCATGGGTAAACTTGGGTTCTCGACTAGACTTGTTAGACAACAGCCAACAGGTTTACTTCTTACGAAGCTCCCACCTTTCGGTTTAATCACTTAGACCTAACAATAATCTCGCACCTCACAACTATTGATAATTAGTAGAACACTTAACTTGTTTGATTACTGAATATTACTTCTAAGGTCTATTAGCTAATTCAACCCTAAAGATGATTTATTACGTGATATAGACACTCACCAAAATCTAAAACCTAGCACTACTCTATTATGTGATAAAGACCGTCACCAAGAATTGTGCGAAGCAATAAACAACTTTAAAACAATATTAAGCATGCATATACATCTAGTCAATAACCAAATCGCCTACAATTCATAAATAAATCCATAAATATCAATTCTCCATAATAAAAATCCAAACTTTAGCAACCATTCATCTAGTCTAGGTAGTACAGAAAATTTAGCTAATCAAAGTCATTGAAAACATCCAACACAATGTATCTTTAAGCAAACGAAGCATGGTCAAAGAAAAGAGACGAAAGTGAAGACACCCGAATGATAAAATCACGGCCCAGATGATTCCCTAAGCTCCAAGTCCCCAACCAATTGCTCCGAGCACTCCAAAACTCTTGCAAAGATGTCCAATTTTCGCCCAAAGCTGCTGCCAATTCGTGATTAGGCCAAAACTTGACTTTTAAGATGTTTATATAGGTTTCAGCAAGAGATCTGCAGCTCCTCAAATTTTGGGCCGACCAAACACCCTACGTGTCACGCGTAGGAACAAAGCCGTCGCGTAGCGCGGCGCTATGGATCTCAACAAATACTATTTAATGCTACGCGTCACGCGTAGCCTATATTCCTGGGGCATCGCGTAGCGTCTAGGCCCATTTTGAACAGATTTCATCGTTTTGCGTTCCCGTTCCACTTTAACTCATCCCGAATCCAACCGTTAACTCTTTTTCAGCTGATTTCATTCGTTTTATGCTCTTTTCAGCAACCGGGACATGTACAAACAAAAACTATCAAAAGAAACTATTCTAACTATGAAAACGAAACGATACAAAAATTATACAAACTTTACACGATAAATAGATGTATTTTACAATACATCACATGACTATACCTGAACACTGAAAAACTATGTGTTACTTGTATGCCTTGAGATTTGTTGACCACCCTTAACATGATAGCTGCTATAGGTTGACCCGCAACCTGTTAATTCGGGGGGTGTTAAGGCTCGCTCTCGCTTTACTTTACTTGTCTCACTCGCGGTTGTGTTGGTTAGTCTATTTCGGTGTAGGTAACATATATATTCACATGATTACGTTTGCGCATGCTGGTTTCGTTAAACGTTTATTTTGTATTATTATGCAAACTTGTGTACTCACCTTTACATGTTTGTATTGACTTTTATTTTAACGTATGTAACAGGTTGATGGATTATATGCTGCAAAAAGGATTAAGCTCCTAGATACACGCCTAATTTAGTTACCAGAATTTTGTTATGTTTAGTTTTGTTGCTTGAGACCATATTGTAATTTGTTTCGGATAAGTTGTTTGAATGTTGGTTTAATTGTATGGGAAATTGAACTAAATTAATAATTGTCACAATTTAGCCGTTATGGATCTCTCGAGCAATCTTGTCACTTACTGCCACATCCCGGTGATTCCGCCATCGGTTGGGGTGTGACAATAACATCATGTACTCTTTGTTGACTAAAAGTAAAACTCATATACCTACTACTAATAAAACACTACATTTTGAACTATTATTACCTACAAAATAAAACATCATGTACATGCTATAAATAAAACATCACTAGATAAACGGAACTGAAAACACTCATTTTAAATGTATTTTTTTATATATCAATATGGTACTCATATTAAAGGTTAAAGAAACTCTCGTTATTATGGTGTATTTAAAAAAACAATTATATATGAAAAAGTTATTGACGTTAAAAAATTTATGAAAAATTGCATTTGGGTTTCTAAAAAGATTATTGACGTTAAGAAAACACAATTTTACAAAATTGACATTAACTAATTCTATCCATCCAAGATTACAATTAATAGTATATAAGACTTTTTAGACTCATTCGAAAAAAAAACATCTTTTGTAGACTAACCCTACCATACAAAGGACATTTTCCTAAGAAGTTTAGAAAGTCTACGTAGGCATCATGTTTTTGATTTAGAAATGGTGTTTTAGCATGGCGTCATACAGAAAAACACAAAAAATAGCAATTTAAAAGACAATGCAATGTGTTATAGGCATGGAATTTAAAACATAGCTAAAACACACTGCTTATTATTTTCCATGATGTTTTAAGTTTTAAGCTTAGAATACATTGCTTCTGTTTTTTATTGTTACATTTGGTGTTTTTCTATATAATATTATACCAAAAATCATGCCTAAATCCAATACATCATGCTTAAATCCAAAACATGACGACTATATGTTAATTCCTATGTCTTAGCCTTCTTAGGATTCTCATCCTTTGTAAAGGAACGCTTACATATATATATATATATATATACATATATATATATATATATACATATATATATATGTGTGTGTGTGTATGTGTGTTTGTGTAAGGGTTCCTTTACAAAGGGTTAAATTCTTAAGAAGCCATAGGAATTAAACATGTGGCGATCATTAAAATTAAGAGTGATTAAAACAATTATTTAAATACAGTATATATAAAACATCATATACCTACAAAATAAAACACAAAATGCCCGCAAAATAGGACATCATACGCATGCAAAATAAAACATCATAACTGTAAATAAACCAACGTGTACCTACTGTATCTAAAACACCATTGTATGAAAATGCTCAAAACACCATGTATCAAACACACTTAGTTGAAATGTAATATTTATATGTATATGTATGTATATAAATATATAGTGCTCATAAAATACACTCGTTATAATGGTGTATTTTTTTAAATTACGTATAAAAGTCGTTTAAAAAAGACGGAGAAAAGTTACATGTGCCTTGTATGTGGTGTTAGGGGCTGATTTTTAGCATGTCTGGATCATTTATCCTGAGGCTTAACCTGAATCATTTATCCTTAGCATATGAAGCAGGGAGTCTGAGGATCAAGGATCCTTATCTATATGTATGCTTACTAACAATTGTTTCTTTGTTTGTTTAACATCTGAATGCAGGCCTCGGACGAGGAAAGACTTGTTCTAACCGGGAATCACGGGGAATATGCTTATAATTCCAGCACCTGCAAAGAGCGTCATGACCGTTGGTGGAAAACGTGGGTGTATGGCTGAAATTTCAGATAATTAGTTCATTGAGATGAGCTAGATATTTATTGGGATTTTGAGCTTGATAGAACACACCTTTTTTCGATATACAACACTTCTGCTACTCTCTCTCGAACACACACACACTAGGAATTATTGTAACAAGCTCAATACCTCCAAAGTTGTAATCTTATTTGTTCAATATAGTTGATAGTGATAGTTTTCACTATCCGAGGTTTTTTATGCCGGAGATCAATTGCTAATCAAGGGCTTTTTCCTCGTACAAAAATCTTTGTGTTTATCACCATTTACATTTCTAGTTTGTTCAAACATTCATTCGCCATTCAAGCACTCAACCTCACATTCAAAGTTTGGTTCCATTATCCTTAATCAGATTTTTGACCAAAACAGTTTGGCGCCCACCGTGGGGCGATCGGTGCTTCAATTTTAAAAACTCATTCATTTCATTCATTTCTATTCATTTCCATCAATCACATGGCTTCTCAGGGAAAATCCAGTTCAAGCGCCATATCAGCGGCTACCACATCTCAGCCTATTGCATCATTGCCACCTATTCCTCCTGCGTATCAGAAGAATACTGAGAATCCTCAGAAGAAAACTACTACTGTTTACACACGATCAAAAACCTCTATCGTTTCTTCATCTACAGTTACTAACAATGATGTTTCTACCTTGATTTTGTAGATGAAGAATTACATGGAGAAGCAGGACAAAACCAAAAAGGATCCTCAGGGAGATTGATGAAATCAAAAAGCAAAAGATATCAATGGAGGATCACTCTCCGCTGATACCCAGATCATTGGATTTCATTTCTCCAGCATAAGCAATCCAACATTCTAGGGGACCTGGTGTTCAAGTTTAAGAGCCCTCCATTTACCAGCAAGGTCAATTGCGATGACACAGGCTCAAGGATCCATAGGATTGCAGCATGGATCATTGGCAATGATGCAGCCATACGCATCTCATTACCAGCCTTATGGATCCTCATCACAATCTTCAGGATCATCGTGTCAGCATCAAGGAGGCTATCTCAGTTCAGGAGGATATTTGAAGACAGTTGTACCAAAGGAATCCTATTTCCAGCATCAAGGACCCTTTCCTCAGAATCAAGGATCCTTTCCTCAGAACCAAGGATCCTCTGTTTGGGACAAGGGTCAAGGATCCTCCTCTCAGGGTCAAGGATCCATGTAGTATCCTTCAAGGCCTTCAGCACCCGTGTATCCTGGACCCACTGCTTTTCAGGATCAAGGATCCTCAGGAAGTCAGATATTCAAGGATTCTGAAGTTCACAAAGGGGACTTCATCCCTATGCAGACTATTGCTTCATCTGGTCCAACTATTGCACATGATGTGTCCACTTTTGGATACACTTCTGCGGATACCGATTCCAAACCAATCAGGAGGTAACAATTTCAATACATTTTTGGGTACTAATTGTCGTTCCATGCGGGATACAGGTATCAATCAGGCTATGGCACGGGAACTTCAGAAGCTTAAGGATATGATATCCAGCGTCCCGGAGTGGTTAAGCCCATTCCTGAGATCCCAGATGGAAGTCACAGGGTGTCTCGTTTCCCACCTCCTATATGCAATGCTGAGATACCAAAACGCTTTCAAACCCCCCAACATGAAGCTGTACGATAGCACGACTGATCGGAGGAGCATGTGGCACAATACCGGGAGAGAATGGAGATCAATCCCATTCCAGAAAGGTTAAAGGAAGCCTGTCTTTGTAAGGGCTTCGGATCCACACTCACTGGATCAGCACTCAAATGGCTGCTAAGTCTTCCTCCCTACTCAATTACTTCATTTTCTCATTTAGTTAATTTATTCAATAATCAGTTTTCATGTAGTAGAACCTTTGAACGATTAACTAGTGATTTATATAGGGTAACACAGGGTCGTGATAAATCATTGAGAGATTACATCACTAAGTTTAGTCGAGAATCCTAGAAATTCCTAATTTGGATATTGCCACTGCTGTAGAGGCATTCAAAATGGGCTTGCTTAAGGATTCCCCTATTTATGTTGACCTTGTTATGATACCTTGCAGGAATTTAGATGAAGTAAGAAACAGCGCATTGAGGTTCATTCGTTTAGAAGATGACAAAAGGACCCAGGAGAGACTCTCAGGATCCTCAAAACAGGAAAAGCAAGGATCATTCTTTAAGAATAATCGATCCAAGCCATATTCTAAACATGACAATCACAATGTGAATGCAGTTGAACAAAACGAAGACGATGAGGATTATCCTCCAATATCTGAATATTGTTTTTCTGTGGATAATCATGAACTAATACTCGCTATGAAGAATTTAGGTGACAAGGCTAGATGGCCAAGGAAAACTGATAAACATGGAGCTACTAAGGATAAATCCAAATGGTGTGCTTACCATGAGGATTTTGGCCACCTTACTGATGAATGTATAGCGTTGAGGAAGGAGATTGGTTATCTTCTCAGCAAAGGATATTTGAAGGAACTGCTAGGAAGGAAACATTCAAGGACTCAGGATACTGAAAAAGTGCCTGAAAGGGCTCCTTCTCCTCCTCCAGCAAACGCTCAAATCATAAACTTTATTTCCGGAGGCTCTGATATCCGTGGAACTTCGTTTTTAGCAGCTAAAAGGCATGCTAAGGAGACGAAGATGAAGAACGGGGAGAGACCAGTTCGAACATCTACTCTCACATAGCAAAAAGTGATATCCTTTGATGAGGAGGATCGTGTAGACATTCAGGATGCTCATCATGATGGTCTTGTCATTACCTTGTTTATCTCTAATCATTTTGTTCGCATGATTCTTATTGATGGAGGGAGTTCAGTGAACATAATCCAATTGGATGTCCTCAAAAAGATGAACATCCCTGAATCTGAGGTCATACAAAGATCATCGGTGCTCGTGGGATTCAGTGGGGAAACCAAGAATACATTGGGGGACATCAAACTTCCAATTTACATAGAGGGAGTGAATTCTATCAAAAAAATTTGTGTAATAGATAGCTTATCTTGCTGTAATGTTATCCTTGGCAGGCCATGGATACATGACATGAAGGCGGTCCCATCAACATACCACCAATGTGTCAAGCTTCCAAGTCCATGGGGAATAGTCAAGATAGAAAGTGATCAGCAAGAGGCAAAGAATTGTTACACTTCATCAATGAGACCTGCTTCCAAGTCTAGGGAAGCATAGCAATCAAAGCATCCTCCAAGAGACGTCTTGGAGGCAAGAGAATAGGACGTCAAGGATATACTCTTAGATCCTGAGGATCCTGAATCCAAGGTGTATATAGGATCGGGATCCAGGAGAGCATAGAGCATGATCTAGTATCCTTCCTTAAATGAAGAAAATCTACCTTCGCCTGGAAGCACGGAGATATGACAGGTATATCTAAGGATGTTATTACTCATAAACTTGGCATTGACAGGTCTTTCAGGCCAATTCACCAAAAGAGAAAAAAGTTTGCTCCTGATAGAAATGCAATCATCCAAGAGGAGGTTGATAAATTGCTGAGGGCAGGTATGATTAGAGAAGTCAAGTATCCAAGATGGTTAGCCAATGTGGTTGTTGTTCAAAATAAAAATGGAAAGTGGAGGGTATGTGTTGATTTTACTGACTTAAACAAGGCATATCCCAAGGATCCTTTCCCTTTACCCCACATTGACTTCATGGTGGATGCCACGGCGGGTCATGAGTTGTTAACTTTTATGGATGCTTCATCTGGATTTCAGCAAATTCAGATGGAACCATCTGATCAAGAGGATACAGCGTTCATGACACCCACCGGCATATATTGTTACATTGCTATGCCCTTTGGTTTAAGAAATGCAGGTGCTACGTACCAGAGGCTTGTGAATATGATGTTCAAATAACAACTTGGGCATACAATGGAATTATACATAGATGATATGGTAGTCAAGTCTAAAAGAGCTGAGGATCACCTTGAGGATCTCGAAGAAGCATTCAATATCCTTGACCGATCCAATATGAAACTGAATCCTTCCAAATGCCATTTCGGAGTTAAAGCTGGAAAGTTCTTAGGATATATTAAAAATCAAAAAAAAAATTTGGGTGTTTTTTAGATTTTTTAAGTATTACTGTTTGTGTTCACACTGGTTCTCACGGTTCTCACAATAAAGGGTGGTTCCTAACGGATCCTTCACCTTTATATATATATATATGAGAAGGATCCGTTAGGAACCACCCTTTATTGTGAGAACCAATGTAAACACAACAAAAAATACCTAAAAAAATTTAAAGAACACACAATTTTTTTTAATATTTAAAAAAAATCGCTATATTTCGTCACTAAAAATTTAAAAAATTTCGAGTAACAATTATCGATGCATATGTGCATATGTATCATTTCATTGACAAATTCCGTAATACATTACCAATATTAGACAATTGCACTTTCATTTACACTATAATCCGTAATACACTACTTTTTACATGACCAATATTAGAAATGCACATGTGCATCTATATGTATGAACATCATATAACGTGTTTTGGTACACTACTTTGAATACATTTTCTCATTTCATCTATCATACCATCCATAATATACTACCATTACCTCCTACGATCCATAATACAATACCATTACCTCCTACCATCCGTAATCAATGTTTTAGAAACCGGTTAGACCGGATGCCAGATGCTTGACCGATACGAATCATAACGGTAAACTAAGGAAACGGTAAAGAAATTGTAGCACCGGTAAATTGGGTTATACCGGTACCGGTTTAAACCTGGCAAAGGTCAAGATTTTGAACTTTTAATTTTTAGGTGTCTAAAAAGGTAACTATTTACCTTCTTAGTTAAAGTGTAAAACTTAGCGTCCACAATTGATAATCCACATCGATCAAACATTTTCTTCACTCACAGATAGGAAATCATTGGGTTTTTCAAGTTAAGTTCTTCAACTGATCATCTAGATTTACCTTCTTTTGACTTTTTTTCAATTATTCATGTTGTTAATTATTATAGTGTTTGCTAATTGCTATATAATGGATATTTAATCATAACTTTTGGATAATTTTTTGATTATGGATTAACTTTTGAAATATTTTGTTATTATGGAATGATGTAGTTTTGGATTATTTTTGAGTTGAAATTATATTTTATGGATTTATAGAGTTAATTAGTCAAGATGGTTGAACCGTCGGGTACAACCTGGTTCAACCGATTGAACCATTTCTGAGTCTAACCCGGTATGATTAAAATACCGATTTTTAAAACATTGTCCATAATACAATACCATTACCAATATGTAATTTTTTTTCACTTTATGCACATGCACATCAACACCCTTCGTACCATCCAAACAACATATTACATCATAAATTGACGAATATAACCAAACCATCAACCACTAGATATAACTAACCAAAAAACATGTATATGGGCCCTACTTCATCATTCAAAATCACACA
This sequence comes from Scalesia atractyloides, assembly GCA_947069175.1. Taxonomy (NCBI): domain Eukaryota; kingdom Viridiplantae; phylum Streptophyta; class Magnoliopsida; order Asterales; family Asteraceae; genus Scalesia; species Scalesia atractyloides. The sequence goes on from CAMTDV010000017.1 coordinate 90,905,646, forward strand.
CTTTTTGTATCAAAACACGTTATATCATGGTTATTCATAATGATACACGTATGCATTTTTAATATTGGTAATGTAAAAAGTAGTGTATTACGAATGGTAGTGTAAATAGAAGTGAAATTGTCTACTACTGGTAATGTATTATGGAATTTGTCAAAGAAATGATACATATGCACATGTGCATCGATAATTGTTACTCGAATTTTTTTAGTGACGAAATATAGCGATTTTTTAAAAAAATATTAATTTTTTATGTGTTTTTTAGATTTTTTAGGTATTTTTTTTGTGTTCACGTTGGTTCTCGCAATAAAAGTGTTTTTAAATGAACCCTACCATATATATATATATATATATAAGGGATTGGTTGACGTACAATATTCCTTAATGTACAATGTGTACGATATGAAATTACACTCGTTATAAAACTCAAAAACCCTAATCACGCATGAACAACATGTACAAATCAGAAATCACGCATGGGGTAAAAAACCTAATCACACATGTTATAAAACTAATCATGCATGTTATATCTTCACAGCGTATGTTAAGCAAAATTGTACAATACACTTTCACTATATATATATAGTCTATTTGCGAACTGTATTTGCGAACCAATCCTGGCCATACACGTGTGTAGATCAATGGCCAGGATTTGATGATGAAATACACTAGTGTATTTTATGATTTGATGATGAAATCTTAGCCATACACGTGTGTAGATCAATGGTCAGGATTTGTTCACTCAGTTCACAAATACACTAGTGTTCGCTCTAGAACCTTACCCTATATATATATATATAGATATATATATACTAGGTTAGAACCCTGTGTATTACACAGATTAATAAATGTAGTTTTATATAATAAATAATAAACCAATATATCTTTAAAGTCTTGTTTATCACACAGTTTGAATATATGCAATTTTACATATATATTAAAAAAATTTAAGAATACATGTATTGTACGAGTTGAATAAATGTAATTTTATACACCAAGCAAAATATATATATATATATATATATATATATATATATATATATATATATATATATATATCTTTAAAACCTGGTGTATTATACGGTTTGAATAAATGTAATTTTACATATTAATTAATAAATAAATTATATTTTTAAAAACCCTTTGTATTACACGGGTTGAATGAATGTAATTTTGTATACTAAATAATAAAAAAGTTATATCTTTAAAAAATCTCGTGTATTACACGAGTTGAATAAATGTCATTTTATATATTAAATAATAAAAAGGTTAAAAGTTAAGTTTGTTTTTATAAACTAAACTCAATCAAATAAAAACGTCTTTCTCAAAGGTTAAAATACCTGACCGAGAAGAAGACTTGATAAGATATATGTCATTACATTTCTGGTGTAATACCATGTTTATTATATTAATATAATATCATTATCGAACTATCAATATAATGTTAATGTTATATTAATATTAAAGCATGAGAAATTTTAATTTACATAATTAATTTATGTAATGTTATGCTAATATTCTTTTAATTTTGATTAATATATTAGTTACCGTGTTGATGTTATATTTATCTAACAATATTAAGTTTGATTTCCATGATAGATAATTTGGTTTATTTAAAAAAACTTATCTTAAATTAACAATTTAAATTTGAAGATAATATTTTATTAGAAAAATAGAATGATTCTATTTCAAATTCAAAATATGATAAGATTTAATATTAATTTATTTTAATTAGATAAGATTTAATATTAATTTATTATTTAAGTAATATTAGATAAGTATGAAAAAGAGGCGGGAAAACATAAAATTAGATGGTTGCAATGAAGGACACGTGTCATATATTGGTTTACTTTATTATATAGTATAGATAGAGATATAGTGTGGTGCTATGATATTTTTTTACGAGTGCGAGCCTAAATTTCAATCAATACTACATTAGAACTTTTGGAGCGGGTTGTGTTTTTATCACCAACCTTTCAATCAAAAACAACTAAAATGACTAAAGAGTCATAACTAACGTTAATGGGTTAAAATCTACTTAGAAATGAAATGAAATGAGGAACTTACATATTCCGCATGAAACGGAGCCTAAAAGAATAACAACATAACCTGAAAATTAATTATTCACAAAGACAAATCAATATCATAGTAAAAATATGTTGTAACCAATAGCAAAAATACGTGAAACACAACGTGCGAATTATCACAAAACATGATACTCATCCTAGATCTAACACAAAAAACAATAAGATACCCAAACCAGATGAATTAAACCCTAAAACTTATCTATGTGCGATTACAACAAGATTCAAACACTCTACACAACTGCTAGAGATTATCAACATGATGATCTCTTGAACAAACTAAGATCTATCATACCCAAAAGTTAGATTCAAGATGAATCTGAACACTCGTATGAAACCCTAATCAACTGAGAGTAGAAAGAGAATGATCTAATGTGTGTGTGAAAGATATCTGGAATGCCCAACTAATGGAGCTCCAACACATTATATAGTCAGCTTTGCACTTGACCTGGAGGATGACCCCAAACCCACAAGCAACACCTAAAGCCTTTAGCCCGTCCAAGCCCATTTGACCCTTAAGCTTACCAACCCCATTATCCAGCATTAAGCCATGGCCCAACATACAAAAACACAAACTAAAACACATAAATAAACAATAAATGAAGATAATGAAATTGTATGTAAATTTATAAAATTTAACCCCCCCCCCCCCCCCTCCACACACACACACACAATTTCATTAGCTGAAAAGATCAAAGATACTGAGTTGATCACATAAAACTTGCTGGTGCTGCTGAACCAACACTCCTTTGGTGAATATATCAGCTGGTTGTTCTTAAGAAAAATAAATCCACCTCAAATGCTTTGTTCGATCATGAAACACTGGATTTGCAACAATAGAAATTAATGTTGTATTATCACAATGCAACTCAACTAACAATTTCACAACACCAAACCACCAAATTGCTGACTCAACTAGCTGAAGGCCTAGAAGTTGTTGACCAAGTTGTTTCCAAGGAAACACGTAAAACCCAACAACAGATCTAGGAGACTCAAGGCACTTGCCCCAATCTGAGCCTGCATATGCTAATAAATTAAATAACTCTCCTTTAGTAAAAATAATGCCTTTACAACTTAACAATCTGAATGCAACTTTCAAATGTCCTTCTAGGACTATGCATATATGACTAAGGAGGTGAACAACATATGAAATGTCTGGTCTAGTATGTGATAGGTAAATGAATTTACCTATTATTTGTTGATAACCATACTATTGACAAGAGGTTTATTATAATTGTCAGTTAATCCATTCAAAACATGACTTTGTTCAATATGATAATCAGCCAAAAAAATCAGTACAATACTTCCTTTAAAACAAACACGCCCCTTTGTCAGTTTTATCACTTCACTTCCAAGAAAATAAATTAATCACACCCAAATCTTTTCTTAAAAAACTAGCATGTAAAGACCTCTTAACATTTTCTATTTGACTTTGTTCAATGTAATTATCAGCCAACAAATCAGTACAATACTTCCTTTTTAAAACAAACACACCCCTTTGTCAGTTTTATCACTTCAATTCCAAGAAAATAAATTAATCACACCCAAATCTTAAAAAACTAGCATGTAAAGACCTCTTAACATTTTCTATTTCATCAATAGAATTACCAGTGACTACAATATCATCAATACACACAAGCAACACCATAAACACAGACCCACTATTTTTAATAATCATAGAATGGTCACATTTGCGTTGCATAAAGCCTGAGTTACACAACACACTAACAAGTTTTTCGTTTCCATTTGTGGAGCTTGTTTAAGTCCATATAAGAAACTTTTCAACTTGCACACTTTATTTTTATTATTAGTATGATACCCTTTAGGAAAAGACATATAAACAAACACCTTCTTTTAATTCACCATATAAAAAAGCATTGCTGACATCTAATTTAAATATTTGCCAATCATTTTCAACAGCAAAAGAGATAACACATGTCCCATATACAGATCTTCACTAATAGAATTTGAAATCCAAGTTTGCACAACATAATTCACCTATCCCAATGCCTAGCAAGAATTTCATTTATCTTCAACTTTCACGCAAGTGTTATCTATAGAGCCCTATTTATTTTTAACTTGTAAAGCAAAAATAATGGCATTAGACCACGTAGTAAAATTCTCAGAACCTTTAAGCTCTATAGATACTATAGTAAGACTACTTGAATCTGAAGCATGCAAATACAATGGATCACTAGCATCCTACTTACTTACCAAAGTTTCACTAGATCCCACATCACCCATGATGCATACAAAACAAAACAATAAACAAATACACCACAAATGACAAAATCAAAACCATAATCACAACAACACAAGGTGAAGCCACGTCAGTGTCAAGATCGTTGGTTCATCACTCAAAAGGTACGTGGGAGACACCTAGACCTAGACACAACTAACGGAAACAAGAAACAAAAAAGGAAACATCTCACTAGATACAACCCAAGTCAGGGTCTCCTTCTAGGTTTAATACTTGTAACCTTCACTTAGGATTACAAACACAAGAATAGAAAATAAAGCAACAAACAACCAGATCTTCTCAAATATACCCCTAAAAACACCCTTGGCTAGGGTTTGCTTTGGCTAGACGACTTCCAGATCTACAACAATGTTGGACCTTACTAGAAAAGACACTTTTAGCATGCCATATCTCTAAGAACAGAGAACTCACAGCGGACACAAAACCATAATAACCAGATCTAACTCACAGAGCCAATACCATGGTGCTGTTTGTTTTTTCAGATGTAAAATGTCTGCAGTCCGCAGACCACATCTACAGACATCTGTAGCAGAAGGGGTGGACCAAACCTCTGCACTCTGCAAGAGGAAGACTGTTTGTTTTTTAACTTCTGCAAACTCCTGAAAGTTATGTGTAACAAGGACCTGGTGAGGAGAACCCTGTGTGAAACAGATTCAATCACATAATCAAAATCCACATCGAAGATTATATGTTAACAATTCAATCACATAATGAAACTCCACATCAAACATTACATGTTAGCAATTCAATAACATAATCAAACTCCACTCCAAAAATCACCAATTAACATTCAATCACATAATCAAACTCCACTCCAAAAATCACTAGTTAACATTCAATCACATAATCAAACTCCTCATCAAAAATTACATATTAGTGATTCAATCACATAATCCAACTCCACCCCTAAAACTACATATTAACAATTCAATCACAAAATGAAACTCCACATCGAAAACTACATATTTACGATTCAATCACATAAACAAACTGATATTAAACTCAACATCGAAAATTGCACATTAACAATACTTGTTAACGATTTAATCACATAATCAAGGACCTGGTGAGAAGAAGAAGGTGGCACGATGACGGTGGTGGGAGAAGAGGAAGGCGGCACGGCGGCGGTGGAGGAAGAGGAGGGTGGTGTGACGGTGGGGGAAGAAGACGGAGGCGGCGGCTGCTGTGGGGGAAGAAGACGGCGGTGACGGCTGCTATGGGGGAGAAGACGGCGGCGGCGGCGGGAGGGGGATGACAGGGGTGGAGGAGAGGTGCTAGTGTTTTGTTATGTCTGTGTGTTTTGTGAGAAGATGTTTGAAGTGTTTAGAAGTGGGAGATCCACATCTGTTTGGGGAAGAGGACGCGCATACCTTTTAAATGAAATATCTTATGAAAAACAAACAATCTCCAAAACAAAAGGTCTGTGAGTGGTCTACGCTGCGCTGACAAAAGAGGTCAGAAAGCTCTTCTCAGGAAAAACAAACAACACCTATGTCACAAAACATCATACTCATCGCATATTTAACACAAAACACAATAAGATACCCAAACCAGATGAATTAAACCCTAAAACTTATATGTATACTAACCTTTGAAACTTGTCGTATGCTAACTCTCGAGACCTGTCTTCACATGCATCATGGCAGGAAAACATGATACTCATCGCAAATTTAACACAAACACAACAAGATAACCAAACAAGATGAACTAAACCCTAAAGCTTATATGTATGAGATTACAACAAGATTCAAACACTCTACAGAACTACTAGAGATTATCAACATGTCAGTCTCTTGAACAAACTAACGTCTATCATACACAAGAATCAGATTCAAGATGAATCCTACAAACACTCGTATAAGAACCCTAATCGCCTAAGAGTAGAGAGAATGATCTAAAATGTGTGTGTATCCAACTAATGGGGCTCTAACACATTATATAGCCAGCCTTGCACTTGACCTGGAGGATGACCCGAACCCACAAACAACAACTAAATCCTTTAGCCTATCCAAGCCCATTTGTCCATCAAGTTGTCCAAGCCTATTTGACCATTAAGCCCACCAAGCCCATTATCCAGCATTAAGCCATTGCCAACACACAAAAACATTAATTAATAAATTATCAAACAATAAATGAAGATAATAAAATCGTATCTAAATTTATAAAATTTAACACTAATTGCCACTTACTTCATACCTGTTTCCTATGGGTTTTTATTATTTAAAATTGTTCCATTACATCTTCAATCGCAACTCCTTCTCCAGAAAAAATGCAATCGTTCATATAAAAATCACCCGTTATGTAAATCTGTCTTCACATTCTTGGCAAGAAAACAACTCTTGAAACTTGTCGTATGCTAACTTCAACATAGACCAACACATATCAAATATGTTTCTTTGTGTCCACCATCCTTTTATTAGAACGAGATATACCACTCACATTTGGAAAACAATTTATCTACTGTTAAATTAGCAACGTAGTTATGGAGCACACACATAAGTTCTTCTCTTTGTTCATAATTAAATTGTATTTATACAACCTTCGTACCTTTGAAATATCAAATGCTCAAAATTTGTCATCAAAATAGTTGCCAAGCTCTTGTATATGCATATCTAATTAACACTAGCGTGTTGAAATTATATACAATACTCTTAACTAATTAACCAAAGCAAGTACATATGTGCGTTATTTTAATCAGAGCGAGAAGAAAGAAAAGGAGGAGGTGGAGGAAGATGTGGCTCACCCTGCATAGATCTAAAGAAAAAAGTGAAGGAAGAGAGAGATAGATCAAGGAATAAGCAAGTGTTGTATGATGCTATTAAGTCTGGAAAACTACAACAAGTGGTGAGTATCTTAAACAAGAAAGATATTGGAATCACAGAGAGCATTAGCATCAACGGCAACACTGCTCTCCAAATAGCAATGGCCTACAGCTGCCCCTTAGATGATGGGGATGAGTTTCTGAAGAGACTGCTGGATCTCAATGATATTCCACTAACGGAGGTTCGAAATTTAGACGGAAGCACCCCACTTCATCTAGCTGGTTCACTTGGGAATACAAATGCTGCTAAGACTTTGCTAGACAGAAGCCCAGATCTGTTGCATGCAAAGGATAACCAAGGTTGCACGCCACTTGACATAATTCTTTCCCGACCTTTGAATAAGGACATCTGTCTCATTTTGATGAACTCCGAATTGCCAGACACTGAACAGGTCGATGCTGAGCCTTTTGTGGTTAATGCTATTTCTTACAGACATTTTGGAAAGCACGTACATAACATTTCTAGTATCTTTTAAGTTTTCTTATGATCCGTATTTGCTAATGCATGTACAAATGTTTCTAGTAGATATACACACAAGTACACACACTGATTGATTAATTTAATTTTCAGACTTAGCACTAACTTTTATGCAAAGTTGCAATTCGTTGAAGACCCCTGCTGTGTTGATGGCTATAGCACAAAACTGCCCAGCTGATTTCACCCCCAACCAACTCCTCATCTATGAATGTAATGAAGCCAGATTGTTTTTTCAATTTCATATTATATAAATAATATCCTAATAAATATTAATTGATTAATTAATCAGTTTTTTCAATCATCTTCCTGTTAGTGTTGCGGACACCAGTTCTACATTTCATAACTAGAGGTACCCGGATATGAAGGGCTGTATGAAGTTAGCAAACTTGGTCCTCAGAGCGGGTATATTTATACATTTCTTGTTTAATTTAGTTTCTGCAATGCATCGTTATCTTATTCATTCATACAAGGTTATTTTATTGATCGGTCGTTAATATAGCATTCATGTTCTTTGTGTAGTTTTGGCGTACCCTTATAAAATGCTAATCCGGATTTGCATGAAGCTGCAAGGTAATACATATTAATTAACCGAAGAAATATCAAACGCATGTTAAATAAATGTCGATGGATCATCATATAAGGGATAAAAAATAAATAATTTGTTCGATATAAAAAATGTTCACATACAAGAAAATAGTTAAAATGTAATGTTTATTCTTATATATTAAAATTCAAGAAAAACATATTTACAAATTTCATTTATTTATACAACCTATATATGTTCAAATCTTGTGTATAAAATATTTTCTACACATACCCCAACACATGTGTAGGAAACTTTAAACTATGAACAAATTAAATTAATGTGTTTTTATGTATGTCATACACATTTGAATATAAAATATAAAAAATAACTTTAAGAACGGTACTAATAAAAATTAAATGAATTAGGTTTCTTATTGCACTTTTACGCATTAAAACTCTCTTTTAAAATTAATCTCCCCTTAACATATATATATAACATTAAAAAAAATTTACTCCAAATAATTGATGGATTCTCTCAAAAACAATGGTAGTAACTTTTTTACACATGTGTTTTTTTAATACAGGAATACATGTAAATTATAACATGTAATTTTAATATTGTATTTTAATAAAAATTATAATACTTGGTGTATTTTTTTTAGTTTAAATGGTTTTTATCAGTTTCTCACTGTGAGTTTCTCAGTTCTTATTTTAACACACATAGATTATTCTCTAGCTAGACTTTAGTTTGTACATATTGAAATTTATTCTACACTTTATCCTATACATATTGAAAATTGTTTTCTTTCTACCATAAATTAGGTTATGCTAAAAAAGTATATTTTAACAATAAATTACAAGTTTAATTAGTTAACTAATTTAGATAATACAATAAATTAACTAAAACTATAAATTGACTTATTTGCCTTTACAATAACACTAAATATACATATTAAAAGGAGCATGTTTATTTGTTTAAAACGTATTTTCTATATTCTTACAAAAAAAATTCTCACTTGAACCTTCCTCTACACATACATAGGGTAGAGATTTTAAGAAAAACACATAGTAATTGAGAAATGTCACACATTTTTTCTATGCCGATTTTTTTACTGATAATTACACGTCTTTAAGGGTTTTTTTTATTTTTTTCAAAATTATACACATGTGTATATTATCAATTCTTAAATTATACACATGTTCATTTTCAAAATACATGTATGATACTTATTTTTTTAATTTTAAACGTGTATTTATACATATGTACACTAGAAAAAACATGTTCAGAACCATAATCTTTGTTTAAATACATATATGTATAATCATTTATGCACATTTGTATATATGTACATGATGTATAAGAATTTATACATCTTTAAAACGTTAAATAGACCCCGTTTACGCGAGGACTTGTCGTATTTTCATTGATTTAGATATTTATTTGAGTTATTTGTGAAAATGCAGGTCCGGGCTTCGGCCCGGTAAAGAAACAAAGGCTTTTGAAGCAAATTGGAGCAAAAACGGAGTTTTCCAGCAAACTGCCAGATATGGCACGACCGTGCCAACCACTGGCACGACCGTGCCAGGCCAACCCTGATCGGCACTCTCATCAGTACGCTCAGATTCTAGGCGAACCAGGAAGATTTGACGACTGGCACGACCGTGAGCTTGGCACGACCGTGCCGAGCCAAACCACTGAGATCAGCTTATTCCCGGGATCATTTCAGCCATTTTCGAATATCTTACCGGAAGCACGACCATGCCAATGGTTGGCACGACCGTGCCAACTCAGAAACGTTTGAGCGGGATTTTTCCCAAAATGGCTAGCAAACAAGTCAACACTCGAAAAAGGCACCTGGCACTTACCAAGCACGACCGTGCCAAATGGTGGCACGGTCGTTCCAAATGCCCCGTAGCTTAAATACGTGAATTCAGCTCATTTGAAGTGGAGTTGTTGCCTTTGGGTGGATTTCTCTCTCAAGAAGCTGATCTTGGAAGCTTGGAGATTGAAGAAGGAGATTTAGGAGGTTGTATCACTTGATAATCCAACTCATTTAGCTAATTATCTTGTCTTAAACATTAGTATTTTCACTTGTTATTCATGCACAATCCATATTACTTTATGTTTGTCTTAGTTATAGGCTAAACATTTGGTGTTGTCTAAACTAGTTGAAGCTTATGAATATGTGATAATCATGGAAGTTGATGTGGTGATTGTTTTTGTTAATCTTCATAGTAGTGCTTGAATCTTGTTTTTGGAATTCTTATACATGCTTAAAGTCATTGTTCTTGAATGTTTGGTCATAAGTATTTACATGTTGTATTGGAAAGCCCATGTAAAGATTATGATTATTTAATCTTAGTAACTTGTTAGCATGATTCATAACATGAAACTAGAAATGGTAATTGTTAACATGACTTGAATGATGATTTGAACATGTGTAGGAATTCTTGCATTTAGATTTGGAAAAATCATAATAATGTTTACTTGGATTCTATAGTTGTGTTTGTGTTAGATTGATGATTTTTAGCCAAGATTGTTAGCATGACCATGCTTGTGGTTTTTTGTCAAGAACATGATGATAGTGCTACTTACTTGAAAGCAAGTTAGGGTGATTGTTATGTTGTTCATGGTAATTTTCCCAAACTTGTAGAGTTAGGAGTTTTGACAAACAAATAACTCTTGTTTAAAGGTTAACATTAACTAAGCAAGTGAACTTCAAATAATAATTTTTAGGTGATTAGAGTGATTATTTTATTTTAGTTTTCCTAAGGTTTATTAAACTAGGAAACCTTGATTGGAGACTTAGTTAACTTAGAGCTTGCATCACCATTGATCCTCCACTTAGTTGTCACATGTTTGTTTGTGGATACTCAGTTTAGGCAACCCTTTCTTAGATATTGTCATTCTCTAGTTTAGTAGTAGTTTATTATTTTGCATGATAAATTAGGAACAAAACCAACTCATCAATTGGAAAGATTTAAAAGTAACGGAAATTTAGTACTGAGACACCGAGTCCACGGATTGATATCTGGTTCTTACCAGGGAACTATACTACCACCTGACGGGTACACTTGCCCTATGTGTGTAGTTGGTTTTAAGTAAAAACTACTTTAAAACCTAATCTGTGTGAACGAAAATTATAATAATAAAAATATATTTAATTCACGCACATCAGTACATTATCAAAGATAGAACATAGATGTATAATACATAATTTTCAATTTTAAACACGTACATACACGTATGTATGATTAAAAATTAACAATAAAAATTTATAAAATTCAAAAAGGGGGGGGGGGATTTAACTGGGAAAAAGTAAAACAAAAAAATTGCATTATTTTTTCTTCATTTTTTGCATCTTTTCTTAGGTAAAATGTATAGTCCAGATTGTTCTCAATTACCCTAGTGAGTTTCAAATGATATGGAGCTTTATTTCAGAAAAAAAAATTTAAATAAGAAGAAAAAGAACAAATGATATAGTTGTAAAATATTAAATAGTTTTTCTCTCGTCTCATTATCTTTTACTAATTAATTAGCTATAAAGACTATAAGTCACAACACTATTTTTTTTTCTACCACATCAAAATATATTGTACACATTTCAAAATTTATCCTATACATATTGAAACTTATCTTACACTTTATCCTACACACCTTGTAATTTATTCTATACACCTCGTAATTTATCCTACACTCTAATATTTTTTTGAAAAGATATATATTTTGAAAATAATTTATAAATTTAATATAGTTGGCTATCAAAGAGAAATAATAAAAAATAATGATCTATGCAAGTTTATCAATATACACTTGCATTAACATTAAATACAAATATTTAATGAAACAAAATGAATCCCTCTTATTAGTTGAAATTTATTCTTTTTTCTTCTTACAAAGAATTTCTATTTATTTGAACCCTCCATTATACGCACATATACATAGGAGAGTGTTTTAAACGAGAACGCTAAATATTGTGAGAATCGTGAAAAACGAATGAAAAAACCATGATAACTTGTTAAAAAAACAAATTACACTTATCATTATTATTCGAATACAATATTATAAATTAAATTTACACATTTAAATTTACATGTATTGGTAAACAAAGAAAAATTACACATGTGTAAATTTGTTATATTTACGCATGTGTAAAAACTTATTAAAAGTGATTTTGAAATGAGAGATGAATTATTTAAAGAGTAAATTCTTTTTTTGATGTTATATTTTAATTATAATGAGATTGTATTATAATAAGTTGATTTTGATTGGTTTTCTTTGTTCTCACGGTTCTTGCAATATTTAGCGTTCGCAAGATAACTCTCAATATATATATATATATATATATATATATAGGGGAAGGTTCATTTGAGAAGAAAATTTTATTGAGAAGAAAAAAACAAAAGGGTACAACTGTAAAACATTAAATAGTTTTTTATCATCTCATTTATTATTATGTTTGACTAATTAAATAGTCATAAAGACTATCATCCTACACACTAAATCTTTTTTACTTACACATATCAAAAGTTATCCTACACATTTCGAAAATTATCCTACACATATTGAAATTTATCCTACACAACTCGTAATTTATTCTACACCCTCGTATTTATCCTACACTTTAAATAAATATTTATCTTAAAAATAAGTTACAAATTTAATATAGTTAGTTATTAAAGATGAAACTAACAATTAATAATGTGTATAAGTTTACCAATATACCGTTATAGTTACATTAAGTACAAATATTAAATGAAGTTTAATGAAGCATTTCTATTGGTTGAAATTTCTTTTTTTTCTTCTTACAAAGAATTTCTTCTCATTTGAACTCTCCACTATATATATATATATATATTATTATATATATATATATATATATATATGGATACATTCAAATGAAAACCACCCCAAAACCTAGAGAACCGCAAGAACTCCTATTTGCCGTTTAAGTTTTCCAACAAAGTTTTGCAGAAAGGTAGAGTAACATCTAACTGAAAAATAATTACGTGCCGGTTTTTTCTCAACCTCTAAGGATCATTTACGGTGGGGTAAATCACTGCAGCATATATGTTTTAGTGATTCCGCCCCACCGTAAAAAGTGGTGTACAATTTTTTTTTTTACTTTGGGGAGTTATTAAAAAAATGGTGATTTTTTTTTTTGGAATTTGAGTTCTGTCATGAAAAATGATTTGGGTTTTTAAGCATTCCATATAGATATAATGGTTATCTTGGTAAATCTAAATATTGTGAGAAATGGTTATCTTGGTAAATCTAAATATTGTGAGAAGTATTAAAAATCTCATTATATGTATAATTTAACAATTCCATATATATACAACAACAACCATACCCATTCCATATATATACAATGGTTATCTTGGTAAATCTAAATATTCTGGGAAGTATAAGAACTCTCAGACATATGTATAAGTATGTGTAAACTAGATATGTTTATCCATGTGTAAAGGACTTCTCATAAGCTCTTAAAAACATAAGTATAACTTATATTTTGTGAAACAGTGAACTCTTTTACACATGTGTAAAAAAGAGTTGTCATAGCCAGTGGCGAATCCATAAATTTTCTCTAGGGGGTTTCTTTTCGTAGATTTTTACTAATTCTTACTATTTTTTTTTTCAAATCATACAAGGTTTCTAATAACTTTTTCCATTTTTTCCAAACCGAAGGAGTTCTTGGAACCAGGAACCCCCCAGATCCGGCCCTGGTCACAACTTTCCTAAAATATTAGTTCTCATTTGAACATATATATGTTTATTGCATGATTGCAGTATTAAAGGATTTAAAAGAGAGTATGAAAGAACGAGGGGATGCTAGAGATTTGTTAGACGTTGTTTTTGCTTTGATACGATCTTCAAATGAGCCATGGTCTTATCCAGATTTCTACACGGAGGTGATGCTTGAGGCTATAAGGCGTGATGCAAGTGATGTTATTGAAATATTAGTGTATTGTTTCCAGAGGCAGCTCTGATCGTGGATGAAGACGGCCACAACTTTGCTCAGGCTGTTTGGAAGAACCGTGCATCCAAGATTTATGCTCTAATCCTTGATGGAAACCTAGCTAAGCATACGAGTCTCTCTCATGAATCATCGAAAATAGATGCACATTGCGGTAATAATTTCTTGCATTTTGCTGCAAGATTAGGCCCTGCCAAGAAACTCGATCTTATCTCATGTCCCCCTTTTCGAATGCAACGTGAGTTGCAATGGTTTAAGCTAGCACAAAAAATTGTTCCTCAAGGCTGGCGTAAAGAGAAAAATTGTTTGGGAGAAACACCTGAAATGGTATTTACAAAAGAGCATAAGAATTTAGAGATCGAGAGTGGAGACTGGATAAAAAAAACAGCAAACTAGGTTGCAAAGCCACAATAATCATCACAGGCATGATTACAGCATTAGTTCAAGTGCCTGGAGGAAACAATGACAAGGGAATCCCAAATTTGATCTCTCATCCAGCATTCACTTTATTCGAAATATCGTCTACTTTATCAGCAGCGGCAACTTCTCAGCCTTTGATATTATTCTTGGTAATCTTGACTTATCCTTTGACCCAAGACGAGTTCATGATCCGTTTACCTCTAGCCATGGTAATTGGCTGGGTGAGCTCGCTCATTGCAGCAGTGTTGAGTTTTTTCTCCTTCGGGGCTGCATTGGTTCTTGTTTTTGGTTATAGTGACTTATGGATTCTTTGTTTGGTATTTTCACTCATAACCCTACCATCGTCTTTCTTCTTCCTTTTATGTTGTTGGTACGTGTGGAACGCACTCGCGGACTTCATGCATTCCACAGGTCATTTTTTACTAATTCATGCTTTCCGCAATCTAAAATTGGTGGGTCAGATCTTCATTTAACTAATTCCATCCTTCGATCCAGCTGTTGTTGGTATTTGTACTAATCGATGTGATCAACATACCTAATATATCCGTGTTACATATGTTCTGTTTAATAAAATATCAAATAAATGATTAGTGGCTTCAGACAAGTCCTTGTCTGTTAGTTATTTCACGCCTTAATTTTTGGATTTCACAAGAATTTTTTTTATCTATATATACCAAATACATGTGAATATGAACAATACTTGTATTTTATTGGTTGAGGAGGTTGTGGACCAGTCAGTGGGTGGATGACACATGGTATCCACTAACTTCCTTTTTTATTTCCATGTTTATTTTAACAAATACAAATACACAAACATCTATTAAACCAAGAAATCGAAGTGTTCTGGTGGAAATGTGGGGTGTTTGTGAATGGGAGATCGCTGATTGAAACGCCCTAAACCTAGGGTCACCTCAGTTGAATTTACTCATCGACGTTTAGTTCTTAGACCATAAGCAGCGGAAATAACATCCTTACAGCCAAAGTCAACATAAAAGAATAGATGCCCAAAAGTTGAAACATAATTGTCTAAACAAAACATAACTAAGATACTAGTCTAGGATGTGGGAGTAAGACTTCAACCAATGCCTAGACGCCTACTAATCTGCCATCAATTATATATATTTATAATACGAATTTACCCCCATATATGAGTACTTTTGAAGCAAACACTACCTAAATTGTTCATTTTCAGTTTTTACAGGATTTGAAGATCTAAAATAAAAAAGAAACAGAAAAAAATAAAACCAGACGAAAAATACGAAGTTTCCAAAAAACACCCCTTTGCACAACAAAGGCACAATCGTGCCGCTCACCTCAGCCCGCCTTCTGGCAGAATCAGAACAATCTGGTGGGCAAGAAAGAAAGACGACAGACACACCCGTGCATAGGCATGCGAGATCGTGCCCCACAAAAGACATATCAGAACAAGACAAAAGCTTGAGACCAAAGTACACTTGCTGCCACCATTGTCGTGACAACCCACCATGCATGACGGTGTATGGTCTGGCATGCCCATGCCCAAGACCCCAGGGAGACAGAACCAAATTGAAAACAAATCTGAAAGTGTGTGTGTGTGTGAAAGAGAGAGAGAAAGAGAACGGTGGTTCGTAATGGGGACAAGGGAACGTGATGGGAAACAGAAGGTAGATGTAGAGATGAAAAATTGAAAACAAAGGTTTACGGTGGTGGCGGTTAGCCCTTACTGCAGTGGAGTAGAAAGGGTGAGAGAGAGGGTACACGGTGGGAAGCCTATTCACCAAGTGAAGGGCATTACTGTTTTAGCAATAATATATTACTGGTTAAAGAAGTTTGTCATCTAGCAGAATCCATATACTAAAGAGTAACAACTGGACAAGCCATTAACCAAAACCCAAAAATTAAAAGTAATCATATATATTTAAATGCATCTAAAACTTAATTATTAAATTAAGTATATCGAATAAAATATTTGCATGGGAAACATGCTAATCACTATACCCTATTATATATATGAGCATGAAAGGTAATTTATCATGCTATATGTTATTTTTGTTTGAACCGTATATTGTATTGTGTAACAAAAGTTATTTTAGATGGAGCTATTGTGTGTATTGTTATTGCGTGTTTAGTCGACAGGACAACATGCTTTTGTGCTTCTTAATGCTCATTATATCTACCATCACAATGTGTTTAGCCGACATGCGGCACCCGCAGCGAAGCGCGGGGTACAATTACTAGTTTTGCTTATTTGGTAACTTAATTATTTGATGTCTACATCGTTTCGGTAATTATTAAAGATCCCTAAATGTGATCTCATTTGTTAAGCTCGAAATGCAACACTAATTAATTAAATTATAAAAAGGTAATATAACCAAGATGGCCTTAAACCAATCTTGTTGGGTTCGGGGTGAACGAAACGGTTGTTGGAATTATGACCGGCGCTTCATTGGGAGACAGGTTGGGTGGTTAAAAGAGACCCAAATAGAGTTTCATGCTGATGGTTTTCCCGGATTAATCACGACTGCAACTTGAAGCTGTGTTACGCGAAAATCAAACCATGAATATATAATATATCGAGCGCATTGTAGTTGGCGTTATGGTGTGGCTTCTTTGTAGGGGTGCGATTAAAATGTTTTTACCACGGACCTTGTTTTACGATGATTAATCGGGCTTTATTAGTCCTGCGTCGGCATATGACGTTTTCTTTAATGATGTCGAGGTCGTATAGGTATGGGGCGTGGTAGGTGCTGATATTTAAAAAAACACGACTTGTGTCATGATATATTTTAATTGGTAATTCTATCAAAGTTTAGTTTTTGAACCTTAGTGGTAGCGGGAACGTGAAGATAGTAGTTGTCGGGTAGTTGACTTGCTTTTAACCCTGTATGTGTATCTATGTGCTTTACGTGAATTAGTATCCTTGAGGTGCTTGATGTGGGTTACTCGTGATGGCGGCGTTACCTTCGGGGTGGCGCCAGGTCACGATATGCGAGTTATTTGTGATGGCGACGTTACCTTCAGGGTGGCGTCATGTCACGAGAAGCACCCTTGAGGTGCTTAGTTGATGGTCATGATTTGTGACATTGTTTTAGCCCTAGTGGCAACGACGGTTTATGCGGGAGACGATGATGGCTGCATTTAGTAATCTGACCCAAAGAGGGGGTTACATGCAGAAATATGAGACGAGCTATGGTCACTTCTTAGTGATTTGACCTAATTATGTGTTAGGTTCACATCTTATTTGCTTATGTGTTTCACGCTAGTTAAATGGTGGGTAAAGGTGATTGATTATCTGTGTAGTTGACGAATGATGTTCCATTATGCAGTTGTCGAATGATGTTAAATTGAGTAGTTGTCAGACGAGGTTAAGTTACAATTAAGTTTCAGGCCATTAATTGTTATGTCCTAGATACGGGACAATATGGTTAATTGGCCTATGAATTAATATGCTTTGAGGGTCGTCCTTTGGTGTTTAAGTAATCTGATCCTCAGTGGAAAGGATTACTTGTAGGATGATTAGACCTAGCTTATGGGCGAAGTTTGGTCGTTATGGGTGACGTGTTGGATTCGTTAAACTTTATAATTGGTTAATGTATTTCATTAAACATTGATAATTTTACAACGGTGGTGTTTTGGTTCTCAAAAAAGCGTTTGTGATGTGTTTCAAATGATTAAACTTAAACTATTAGAACTCACTCAGTGTAGCTGACTTTTACATCTATGTTAGATTATTTGCAGGTGTGAGATTCGAGTAGGTGTTGCTTTTGGCTAGCGGAAGGAATTACTCATTATAGTCGTGGAAAGGCATTAGTTACCTTTTGTGACTTGTAAACAAATGTAGTTTTTAAAATAACTTTGTATTGTTTTTAATCGAATATTTCCGCTACTTGTTTTGAGAAAAGTCTTGTTATTAAACAGTACATTGTGATGTGACCCAACAATAAGGTGCCCGATTTGGGGGACTTACAACTATCTTAATAAAAAGAAAGACTTATCCAAGAGTCCCATATTACTACTATCTTAGTCTACTAACCCAACTACAAATAAGGATGTAATAATAACGAGTTGAATAGGGGAAGCGTATCCTTGGACGATACATGATTCTTATCTAAGGCTATACTATACGCAATGGGTTCTCTGCTCGTTCTGTGTACTTAGTATAAATAAAAATCCTCTTTATAAATTTAAATCTAGATAATCGTGCTATGAAGTTGTTAATCATGCTATGAAGTTATTAAGTCAATGCACTTAAGTGTGTTCAATATTATTAAATTAATACACCTATTTCACATGACATCAAGATTTTTGGCGTCGTTACCGGAGATACGATTTATTCTATAGAAAGACCCAAGTTATTATTTTGATCAAACATATTTTCTATATTTTTTATTTCTTCTATTTTATTTCACTGTTATCTTCATCATTCGTGCTCCTTCCTTAGTTATTTTGCATATTTCTTTCGAGGAGAGCCATCGTGAAAGTGTCATCAACATGACAAAAGGCGAAACCAAAGGCTAACTTTTCTCGGGTAAATCCTTTTCTCCAAGTTCTTTTTATGCACAAAATCTGTCTATCACCGTGAAGTATGTTCATACCTAGGAATGCAATGGGCCTGGTTTGGGCCGGGTATTTGTAATCCCAAGCCCGTACCCGATTGTAATTCTTTGACCCATACCCGGCCCATTACTCGTCGGGTATTTATCAGGCAATTACCTATCGGGAATCAGGCATACCATCGAGTATCAGGTATACCCGTTAATTTGTTAAAAATACCCGTTGAGACTCCCATGTGCAATTCTTACTCTAATGTTTACATAATTTACTATTTAATAACCTGTAAGTCTCGGAAACCCGGATATCACACAATCACCAATGATGGGCGGAATCCAAACTTGGTGAGATTCAAGAAAAACCAAAAAGATAAAAGAACACCGAATCAACTTTAACACCTTACACACGATTCTATTACTTGAATAAGCAAAACAGTCTGGTACAAGATGAGGCTCTATAGAGTTCTAGAAAAAGTTTAACCCTAGTAGGTGAAACAACTAACTTATATACTCCATTAAGCCCATGCCCCTTCTGGGCTCCCCATGGGCCTTCCTGGCCCATATGGCTTTAGGCATGGCTCTTATGACCTATAAAGGTCAGAACCTAATACAAACTAACCCAGTTAATCACAGTTAGCAACCATAGCTCGTTGCGTATATTTGATGCGCCAGTCTCACACTGCAGAAGTGGTGGAAGTCAGTCTCACACTTCTACGAACTCTCAGCACTGGGTCTCTTTCTTCTTCTCATGTGGTTAGCTTTGAATCAGGATCTCGATCAGCTTTCTGCTTGAAACATCTTTGTCAAAAAGAATGTGAGAGGAGGATTCTCGACAAATCTTTTCTTCTTCAATATTTCTCTTTCAAGCAGGTTCACATGTACTTCTTTAAATGTACTATCACTGTCAGATGATGACTCGTATCTGGTTTTTCTGACTCAGGTATATCTTGCTATTGTGATGCTTCATGCTTTGTCAGCAGCAAACAACATTTCAAACTTAGCAACCCCTGTATCTTGATCTAAATCAAGGTCTGCAAAATTCTCAGAAATTTATAAGCAGACATGTCTATGCAACAGGGCGAGTACCATATGAACACTTGGTACATCCAAGTACTTATACTCGGATCAAAATTCAAATTTCTTCATCTTTCGATGATTAGTCAAATCTTCAAGAATGGTTAATAATTTTTAATAAAACAAATAAAAGACTCTATTTTTTGGATTTTTGATTTGATGAAAAACAGGACACTATTTTTGGGTTTTTGGATTTTCTATTTTTTTAATACAAGAATATAAACAGAAACGCAAATAATCAAAGAAACTGATTAATAGTTATAATATACAATTGCAATGGGATAAAAATCGTTCTCAGGCAGACCACGGAACACTTTTAAGCGTGAACTTATTCAGACTCGCCTATGCGATTGCCGATATGTTGTCCTCTTAAACCTAACACTGAACTTTCAATTTTTTTAAACTTCGTGATACGCTTAAGATAGTATTATACTATAATACCCTTGTGTCCCATACCATGATATACTCGCTCGATCAACGTAAGCACAATGATTTATCGTAGCAGATGAGTATACTTAGTTCATCCTTTGGAGTTTACAACGTCAGATTATTGGTGAACAGGTTAGTACATTCGTACAACAGAGTGACTAATAGACTGTCTGACGAGGGTTAGGCAATACCTTATACGGTATGTATTTGACTTTGCAAGCGCACAAAATTTTCTCGTGATGAAATTTCCTTCTTTTTAAGGTTTAGACCTTCTTTGGCTCTTTTAAGAATATCCTGACTGTGCCAAGGTCTGCATATAGTCTAGATGCAACAGAAGGATAGCCCTGATATCCTGGATGACTCATCAACTAAAGACCCGAAACTTCACACGTTGGCTATCTATCAACGCAAGATTTAAGACCATAAAATCATACGCCGATGGTATGTTACCCACATGATACATAGTTCGTTATGTTTGTATCACTTAGTATCTTTTATCACTTTTAGTGTCAAACCTATCGACATATCACATCAGATCCTAGTCTTTTCAGCTACAACACCTCCTTACACATGTTGGTTAAACCCTTTGTCACGAATATTCATTTCACTTCCCATATGATGTAATAAACTCCTTTTTTTTGTATTTTTCTGTTTTTCAAATGTCTTTGTATTTTTCTGTTTTTTCAAATGTTTTTGTATTTTTCTGATTTTCTCCCCCCTCAAACAATGCATATGTACGTATATGTCGTTTCCCCCCTAAATTTGTGCATCACACTTTATGCGCAAATTTACCTAATTATAAAAAAAACGTATGTACAAAGATATAAACGAAAGAAAATGAAAATGTTTTTGTTGTTTTTGCTTAATCGTTTCGTCATTAGATTAAAGAATAATCAATGTCAAATTAAAGCACGAAATTTAGATTGTACCTTTTCGCTGATCTTATATTACCTCATTTCCTCCAAAGGAAACATGTCATCTGTAAAAAAATTTGAGCTTTATGCAACAGTGAAATGTTACCTGATATGTCTCTGGAACAACCGCTATCAACATTCCAGAGATTGTCAACAGCTCCTCCTTGATTGTCCCTGAAAAAATAAGGAGATTCGTAAGACAATGGTACCCAGGCCATCGTGGTCCTGGGTTTCCTGAAGCATCAAAATAAGACACTTCCTTTAAACACAAGTCCCCTTTTCGTTTCAAGGATTGGAGATATTGCTGCCTTGTGTTTTGCTTTCCAAATTTGTTTAGACGTTTCTAATTTCTTAGATGCCTTTGGCAAAGTGTCTCACCCCTATTTCCACGTTTAACTCGGCAAGCCCGGTTGGTGAATATCGTGACGTAGTTGATAACACCCCTATTTCAAGGATTGGAGATATTGCTGCCTTGTGTTTTGCTTTCCAAATTTGTTTAGACGTTTCTAATTTCTTAGATGCCTTTGGCAAAGTGTCTCACCCCTATTTCCACGTTTAACTCGGCAGGCCCGGTTGGTGAATATCGTGACGTAGTTGATAATATCATAACCAAACAAACACAGCACAACGGGAGTCTTGGATTTAAATTACTATTACAAACCGAGTGTCCAAAGTTCAAAAATAAATTACAAGGTTTGTAATGAAAAGATCCACAGGCGGATCGAAATATATTTACAAAGTAATTGTTCAACAGACTGTTAATCAACCTAGGAATTGCAAAATCCTCTATCGTCACTATAGCGCAGCTCCCAATCTATTGCGTGTTGCCACCTGTAACTTGATTTTGTGAAAATACGTCAGTTTTCACTGGTAAATACTAATAACCGACTCATTTTGAAAATATTTCTGAAAATAGTTTTATGAATTACTTAGAAAAAATGTGTGGTTCAGATTTCTTCTCAAATAGGGTGCTCTTCTCTTAGGATCCCTACCCATATATATATATAGGGTTAGGATCATGTGAGAAGCAATAGGATAAGTGAGAAACTTGAGAAGCATTCTGGACCACACATTTTCCCAAAGCTTTTTGTAATATACACACATGTATAGTTTAAATGTGACAAAAAGTAAGGACAGTTGGTGTAAACATGCAGAAAAGTCAATGCAGTTCTCAGTTTTAATACACCTAGTAGATTAAATCATTATCCTATCAAAAACAACTTGGTTAATCTTGATTAATCTGAACTATTATCATCAGTTTTAGAGTTCACTGGTCAGATTTATTTGTTCACATAGATGGGTCGATTTATTTAAATCGGGTGTATGGAAGCCGTAAGGGTAACCGAATAACTCACCAGATACGCAGTCACAGTCGCCGCCTCTACTGCAGACTTGTAAAGCTCAGACTAATCAGGACCCTGCAGTAAAAAATCTCAGCGATCCTTGATAGATGCATAGGTATCGTTAGTTGGTTTAATTAAGTCCGTTTAGACTCACACTTGGGCTCAAACGCTGACAAATCGCGACCACAACCCGAGCATCTTCACACGTACTCCGATAAACTCCGAGCACCATCCATGGAGAAGCAATTCAATTTGCAAACATGACATTAGAAATAGTGTTTATTATTATTTAAATATACTTAAGGTATTAATTTAGAATTATATAAACTATGGGCTCGTTTAGGCTCACGAGCCGGCTTGAGCTCGATACACGAAACTTGGGCTCAAACTCGTTTCCTAAACAACAAGTTTGTTTTCAGGCTCGAGCTCCTTTAAGCCCAACTCGTTTTAGCCGAGCTCCTTTATTATCATTTGTTATATTTGTTGTGAAAGTTTTACCGGTAGATCTATTCAGTTTAGCCATGAGTCAAATATCCATTTATACCATGAGCACAGCTCAGTTATCCCTAGAAAACATAATATTGAATTCAAAAGTAAATCTGGGTTTTATCCTAAAAAACATCATAAAAGGGAAGCTTCATTTCAAGAATAGTTAACAAAGTCATAAAGGGGAGCTTCATTTCACACATGTAGATCCTATTTGTGCTCTTTTTTGTCAATTAGTTTTTAAGAACAATTAACCAAAGTCAATCATATACCTCAAAACGTTCAGCAAGCATCTAAACAACTAACCAAAGTCAAACTTGCCCCCAAAACTAATTAACCAAAGTTAAACCGAGACCCACTCAGGCCACCATATTAACATTGCCCTCTCATAATCTCGACATCTCCTCTCTCAGCCCTGCCCCCAACGTTATTATACTTTAGAATCCATTCAATATAGCAAAAAAAAAAAAAAACAACTGTACATCAAAACTTGCATAATCCGTTCAAAACAACATACATAATCTGTTCAAAACTTGCAGCCAACATTACTTACACCCTAAATCCCAAGTGTACATCAAAAAGAAGAACAGAATCCATTATATCTTCCCATATTTTTGCTCTATACTTAATCCATAAAACCAACAGAACCCTAATGTGTTCAATTACCACATAAATTGGAAAACCAAATCAATAAAACTGAAGAAAAGGAAGGTACCTGGTGCAGTGGACGTGGGGCGTCGAGCAAGCGGCTGAGGATGTGAGATGACTCCGAAGGTTGCAGATCAAGGAGCCGAGCGAGCGGCTGTGGCGAGTTGAATCAATCTGCGGCGTCATGGGTTTGGGGTAGGGCTAGTGGATCGATTTGGGGGAATGAGTGAATGGTTTGCCCGCCACAGGTTTGCATCCCTAAGAGTTAATTACTGTTTTCGTCCCTATGGTTTGTAAAAATCACTGTTTCAATCTATTAGTTTAAAATTATGATTTCAGTCCCTGTGGTTTCACTTTCATAATCATTTCAATCCACCTCGCAACCATTTCAGTCCTGTACTTACAATATAAATGGACTGAAATGGTTACGAAAGTGAAACCACAGGGACTGAAATGGTTACGAAAGTGAAACCACAGGGACTAAAATCGCAATTTTTAAACTAATGGACTGAAATAGTGATTTTTGACAAAACACAGGGACGAAAACAGTAATTAACTCCACCCCTAAAGTACCAATAAAACATGGACTAGTCAGATTGCACAAAGGTCAACGGTCAGGGATTTGTTTGAGAACTTGGACACGGATCGGGCTTTTAGCGACGACTTTTTTTATGTCGCCGCTAAAATGGTTGTCGCTAAAAGCCAAGTTTCTTGTATGTATATACATATGTGTATAAGTCAATATACATATATGTATATAGTCAATTTTAAACTATACATATGTTTATATTACGAAAAGCTTAGAGAAATGTGTGTTACAGAATGCTTCTCAAGTTTTTCAAATAGAGTGGACTTCTCTTAGGATCCCTACCCTATATATGTTAGAGAAGACTGTCGTAAAAATAATAAAAAAATTTTTCGAAATGGTGTTTTTCGGCCCATTACGAAAGCTGTAAAAAGTAATGACATAAGCATGGCATCACTTTTTACAACATTTACAGCTACCGTAAATGAAAAAACAAACTTTCGTAAAGCCGAGTTCTCTAAGTTCTCACAACTCGTATTAGTTTCATTTACCTATACACCAAATAAAATTATATATATATATATATATAAAATTATTATATATATATTATAGAGAGAAAACTCACTTAAGTTAAGAAAACTCAAGAAAACCTTATGTAACAATTTTTTTTCTTGTAAAAAATTAGAGAATGTAAGTTACATTTAATGAAAGTTTAGTAAAAAAAAAGCGTTGAAGGGATTTTTTTTATAATTTTTTTTAAAAGTTCAGTGTTTTATATATATAATATATATATATATGCTAAAGACTTAATTATAAATTTTTTATATAAGAAATCCTCTCGCTGCTTTTTTTGTTTTTTGTTTACAAAACGTTCATTTTAACATTTAACTTACATTCCCTAATTTTTTACAAAAAAAATGATAATAAGGTTTTCTTGAGTTTTTTTAACTCAATGAGTTTTCTCTCTTTCCCTCCCTATATATATATAATGTAAGTATATGAAGAAAACCTTATTAATTAAGAAAACTTGGCAAACTCTTTTGTGTGGTCTAGATTATCCACATTACCATAGTATTAGAGATATTGTGAGGATAGAATGGTCATTTGCACATGCTCTATCTTTTCAACTACACTCCCCAATATCTGACAATTTCCATCACATCATCTTCCACCTCATTTTCAAATTCAATTTCATACTTTTTCCACTCCATTCTCTTTCATCTCCCATCATTATTTCTTCATTATTAGATCTAAAACCCCAACATAAATTCATACAAATTTCATCTTTCACATGATTTTCAAATTTAGTTCCATATTTCTTCCACCCAGTTCTCCTTCATCTCTGTCTTTATTTCTTCATCATTTAGATTGAAACCTGAACCCAAATCCATGTGAATTTGAAAGTTATTTGTCGCATCTGGAGTGTCCACTAACGAGTCATAAAGAAGAACAACTTGCAAAACTCCATCGAAATCAACCGAAGACCATATTCGTATGGTAACTCCTTTTCTTTTCTAAATCTTGATCTGAAATAGGTGTCCATGGCGATTCTAGATTTGTTTTTCCGAATCTAGATGTGATTTCTTCCAACCCATAGAGTCATATGGTGACAAACGATAAATGGCGATGATAGCAAAGTGCGTTTTTTAGGTGAAACAAGTTATATTATTATGTTATTCAATAAAAATACTCAAAATCTTGCACAGTGGGTTAGATTCGATGTGTGTGTATGGGATTTCTGTTTTGATCTGACGTAGTGTGTTGATGTTTGATTTGAATATCAAGGTGTAGTTTTAAATTTTGCATTTGCTTGTATTTATTTATTTTTTTATTCCACTATTTCTTTTTAATTTTTCGATGAAGTTTTGAATGATTTAGTTGTTTTTTTTTTCTGTAAATGTTGGGTGTAAATGATCATAAAGTCCACTTGGTCGGAATGATGAGTGTAAAATGTGGGGTAACAAATAAAAAAGTCATGTTTTTTTTTGCTGGCATAATTGACTACATATGTTTCTTATATTTACAACAACACTTTTTGTAGCAAAGGGGCTGATCATACATAACACATGTTTTGTAACATGTGTTACTAGAAGGTAACACTTGTACAATCATGTTACACATGTTACAATAGTTGTTACATGTGTTATCACGTCAAAGGTACACATGAGTATACATGTTAAACGTGTAACATTACTAAAAACAGCTCTAGTTACAACGTCAAAGGTACACATGAGACCTCACAAGGCACCAAGCCACGAAATATTGGACACCTATTGTTGACAAGTAATTCCATCTTAGACCCTATTGTTGACAAGCAGTTCCATCCTCTTCTTGCAATGTATAAAACTTTCGGTGATCAAGAAGGTTTTTCAATCAAAAAGGCGCAAAACAAAAGTGTGATCTTTTACATATCTGGACTATGTAATAGAGTTATTTTGAAGTGTTTGCACCCTTATAAATTTCCCTTTTTCCATTTGTTTATGTGTTATATTAGAATGTTAAATGTAACACAAGTTACATTTGACACTTGTAACACAAGTTACATATTTTGAACGGTAGGATTATGGCACAAGTTACATATTAGGATCTTCTTACACTTCCATGTTTTTTTACTCCATAAATGATGTAATATTTTTGGATTGTATGACACTTTATACTCATAATACATGCAACACTGCTTAGAACATATGTTACATGGTTATACATTGGGATCTTTGTTCCACCCTCATCTTACAAAAGTTTAAACATATCAAACCCGCAACATCTGTAACCGTATATTGGTTTAACATATGTCACAACATATTTCACCATTTTTAACTAGTATATTTGTTGTATATGCTACAAGGGTTCCCATATGCTACAAATATTTTTATTGTGTATATTGTCATAGTTAGCCTTACCCTACGTAATTATTGCTTCCACCATTTTTGTAGATTAATTAAGTGATGAGTATGGCGACTTGTCGTTACCTCCTCATACCAATCAAGGTCAAACATTTCCACGTATAGGCTCATATCTTCATGAAGGTTTTGATTGGATACTACCTTTTTATCAATTTCCAAGTTTTGCATGTGTTACTCCAAAGTGGATAAGAAATATACAACCAAGTTACATATGTTACATAATGTAGTTGCATGATCTACACCAGAGGCCAACATGTGTTACACTAGGGAGGTGACACATACGTAACACATGTTTGTAACATGTGTTACACAGAGAGGTGACACATGTATAGCCACGTTACAAGGGGGCTGCACATATTTAACACATGTTTGTAACATGTGTTACACTAGAGAGTTGACACATGTATAGCCACCTTACACATGTTACATATAGTTGTTACAGGTGTTACAACAAAACTTTACACGTGTACACATGTTACATAGGAGATTAATAAGTTTAACTATAGAAGATTAATACTGATGTACTTGTTTTGTTAATAGGTGAATAGATATTTTGTGTTCAAGATGAAGATGGTTAACAAGAAGCGAAGCTCGCCGAAAGATTACAAATAAAAAGTTATATTTTTCTTGCTGGCACTATTAGCTACGTATGTTATAATTCTGTCAGCTATATTTCTGCCAGCTACATTCTAAACTGTTTGTCCTATATGGTGTAACATGTGTTACACTTTGGGGTAATATTGTTGCGTGCAGGGTGTTACACATTTCTACTTAATGTAATAGTAAGTTTAAATGTTAAAATGTCTTTTAGATGGGTTTTAAATGTTAAAATGTATAAACTTCATAATTTATTCAGTATATCTTGTAAATTTTACAAAAAAAGTCCGCTTTTTTGTGGTATAATTAGTTGCATATGTAGTAACAAAGTTACACAAGTTACTTATCGTTACCACATCCCCTTTTTAGACACAGAGGGGGGCTGCACATATGTAACACATGTTTGTAACATGTGTTACACTAGAAAGGTGACACATGTATAGCGATGCGACACATGTTACATATAGTTTTTACAGGTGTTACAACAAAACATTACAAATGTACACATGTTACATAGGAGATTAAGAAGTTTAACTATAAGATTAATAATGATGTACTTGTTTTGTTCATAAGTGAATAGAGTTTTGTGTTCAAAATGAAGATGGTTATCAAGAAGCGAAGCCTGTCGAAGGATTACAACGCATCATCAGGTTTTCGTGGTGACGATGGTGTGTTTTTTGTTGGCTACTATGTGTTTTAGAGAGAGAAAACTAATGTTTGGGAGAGATGTTTACTGATGAGTTAGCATTGACGACAATTTTGAAGAACTGAAACAAGAAATCCGATGAAAAGGATGATATTTAGTGATGAGCTGGTCTATACATGTAGGGGTATTAGTATTACTCTTTATGGGTGTTTACTTTATTATTGTTTTCAAGTAGTGTAATGCTTTGGTAATCAAATTAAACTCTGTATGGTTCTTTGTGGACATTTAATGTATTGAATCAAACGAAAATGAAAACGAAACAATACTTTGAATTTTTCTTTCCGCAGCCTGATATATAAAATACATTACATGTAACATTTTATGTGTAATAGTCACCAAGATCTGCTTACACCTTTTATGTGTTTACATTTGACACTCGTAACACATGTTATTTTTTTAAACGATGGGATTATTGCACAAGTTACATATCAAGATCTTCTTACACCTTCATGTAGATTTACTCCATTAATGATGTAATACTGTTGGATTGTACGACACTTTATACTCCTAATACATGCAACACTGCTTGGAACATTTGTTACATGGTTATGTATTGGGATCTTTGTTCCACCCTCATTACAAAGGTTTAAACATATTAAAACCCGCAACATATGTAACCGTATATTGGTTTAACACATGTCACATCATATTTCACCATTTTTAACTAGTATGTTTGTTGTATACTACAAGGGTTCTCTTATGCTACAATTTTTTTATTGTGTATACATTGTCACGTATGGGCTCATAAGTTCATGAAGGTTTGATTGGAAACTATCTTTTTATCAATTTCCATGTTTTGCATGTGTTACTCCAAAATGGATAACACATGTACAACCAAGTTACATATGTTACATAGTGTAGTTACGTGATCTACACCAGAAGCCAACACTTGTTTAGCCAGGTTACACATGTTACCTTTTATTTGTAACACGTGTTACACCCATTGTAACATATTTTTAAATAACACGGGATGTTACATGTGTTACACATGTTACATATAGTAGTTGCATGTTCTACACCAGAGGCTAGCACTTGTATAGCCACGTTACACATGTTATCACATGTTACCTTTATGTGTAACACGTGTAACATATTTTCACATAAGTTAGAGAAAACATGATGTAGTATTGTTACATGTGTTACCTGGAAAACCAGGTAACACATGTAACAAACTAAAAAGAGATCAAATTAAGTTGCACAAGCAAAATGACACCATATTTTATTTGTCAACCACCATAGTTCATGTAGAAAAAAAACACCAACACAGCATATCCATTACACCAACACAATTTCTCCAAATTAAGTTACATAAAAAATGACACTAATTTCTAACACACACCAAGTGAAGATTTTTAGTTTGTTTTGCCAACGTCGAAGAAACTTTTATTAGGTTTCTTTCTAGTTCCAACCATGCCCTCTTGCAGTTGTATAAAAAATGAAAAACACAATATTAATAATCATGAAGATCAAGTAGCTACAAAAGCTTTCAAAATGATTAAACACTAGCTCCAAAGGTAAGCTTCAAACTCCATTCACACAATTGCATATTAAAAGACAACCCCAAAAGTTTTTTTTACAACAGTAAATTGTTTCTTGTTGTTCCAACAACTTTCTTTCTCTAAAACAGCAAATTGTTTCTCTCTTTTAAACAACAACTTTCTTCACACACATGGGTTCAAAGCTCTTGATTTCAAGAGAAGAAAAATGAGGGAGATGATGGGTGTGAAGAACCGATCGATTTCAGACCTACTTCTCCCTCACACACTTGTGCGTGTGTTCTTGGTGTTCTGGATGAACATGATGAAGATTCTTGTTTCTCTTATAGAGAAGAAAGATGAGGGAGATGATGAAGAACCGGTCGATTTCAGACCTGTTTCTCACACACACACTTGTGCATGTGTTGTTGGTGTCCGGATGAACATGATGAAGATTCTTGCTTCTCTGTTTTAACCAGCAACGTCCTCTCTCTAAAACAACACTTTGTTTCTCTTCATAAGACAATAACTTTCTCTCTCACAAATGAAGGGATCGAATAGGGATGATGATGATGATTTGATATTTAGAATTTTGAATCTTGAAGAGAGAGAATTAAAGATATGAGATGAATGAATCTTGAAGAGAGAGAATTAGAGATATGTGATGCAGATGGTTTGATAGTGACAAGTTGAACAAGAAGAGAGAGAATAAGACATGAGGTGATGATGGTTATGATATTATAATATATAATTTGTACCTAGTACATGTTGTTTTACCCAAATGCCCCTCAATCTACTCATCAACTAAAAGAAAGTAATTAATTTAAATCAATAAAGCATCTAATTTCCTCAACCATTAGATCATCTACATCAATGGTTACAAATAGGGTTTCTTAGGTTTTCTTGTCACAAATAAGTTTTCTATATATCCTTTCCCTATATATATATGTATATATATATAGGGTTAGGATCATGTGAGAAGCACTAGGCTAATTGAGAAACTTGAGAAACATTCTGGACCACACATTTTCTCTAAGCTTTCCGTAATATACACATACATATAGTTTAAAATTGACTATATACATATGTGTATAATTTAATATACATATGTGTATATAGTGAATTTTAAACTATACGTATGTGTATATTACGAAAAGCTTAAGGAAATGTTGGTCCAGAATGCTTCTCATGTTTCTCAAATATGGTGCACTTCTCTTAGGATCCCTACCCTATATATATATATATAGGGTAGAGTTCAAGAGTGAACCATATTGTTTTTGTGAACAAAATGAACAAATCTTGTTCATTGATTTAGGAGATCTTGAGATTTATAATAATGACAATTTTCTAATTATTTATGTTTAGAAAATAAATGAAAGGGGTATAAAGGTAAATTGTTAACTAACTCTCTTTTCAATTAAATATTTAATTACATTCTCTCTCTTCACTCCTCTCTCCAATTAACTAATTTATTAATTAAAAATATACACAATTACTATTCAGCCAAACTGTTTTATACACATACGTATATCGGTTTTATACACATGCGTACATATGTAGTTTGAATAATACACATGTGTACTTTGAGTATTCAACACAAGTACATATGTGTATAACCTTTTTATAGTTCTGTTTGTGTATATTTTATACAGTTTCTATTCAGCCAAACTGTTTTATACACATATGTATATCATTTTTATACACATACATACACATGCAAATTAAAATATTGAGTAAATTACAAGTTTTATCCTTTATGTTTACATCACTTTGCAGGCGGTGCCCTTTAGCGCAAAATTTTGCAAGTCTTATGCTTTATGTTTCAAAATCTTGCACGTTTTAACCTTTAGGCCAAACCCAGTTAGTTTTTTAGTTAAATATGGTCATATGCCTTGCACATGATGGTATTGTTGTCATTTTAAGTAACATTCGTCGTAAAACGGGTTTCAAAACCCGCTTCATTTAATAATCAAATATTCGGTTAAAAGTTCGTTGCGTATTTATTGTGCCGGTTATTTTAAATAACTCCTAATTAATAAATATTTTAGAATTTAAAAACCATAATTAATGAATAAAACAATAAGTAGGTTAAATTAATCTTTAATAATAAATCAAAAAGTAAAAATAACAAATAAAAAGGGGTAGCCGGGTCTCGAACCCGGGTCTCCCGCATGTTCACACACTCACAGCACCACTGCACTACACACACTATTGTGAATGAAACTGAAATCAAATTAAATTATACTAAACCGAGCAAGCCTACAAATTCAACGATCACAGACCGTAACCGCCAAGAATTCAAAGTTGACCATATTTGCGAGTGATTTAAGATAACTGATGTTAAATCTTAATACATAACCGAAATACGTTTCAATTAGTAGGAAAAACCGGCGAAATCATGATGAATCAATAACCCATAATTTGGGTTTCGAAACCGAAAGTTGTGTTGTCTGTTTACTCTATAAATACCAATCATTTCACCCCAAACGAATTCGCTCATTCTCTCAAAACTCTCTCTCAATCATCACTCAAACTCGCTGAAAGATACTCTTCTTAAATAAACTTCGCCGAAAAAATTGGAACTCGCCGGAGTTGGTCACCGGGATCATCGAAGTTCTAACTTCCAGTGGGTATGAACCTTTAAAACCTTTCTATGTTCATGTTTAATTCCGTTAGTTTGCAAACCAGTAACCAGAATTTTTAAAATATATATAACGCTTGAGTTCAGTTCTGGGAAATTTCTCATGAGAAAGATGAAGTCGAGATAGTGTTTAAATATAAATAAAAACGGGTATTTAACCGGGTTAGACACACAGTCCAGCGGTGGACTGTGTGCAATTACAAAGCACACGTCCCGGGTTCGAGTCGCACATGTTTCCGATTTTCTGAAATAAAACCAACACTTTTAAACTTATTCAGATCAAGTCATAACATGTATATAAAATTAATAAAATTCAGTGTTTATGCGGGTTAGACACACAGCCCAACTGGTTGGGCTGTGTGCACACGAACCGTAGGTCCCGAGTTCGATTCCGGTTTCTGTAACCAGTTTCGGCCATATTAAATCCTTTTTAATAAAAACAAAATAAAGTTAAAGCTAGTTAGTATATATATAATTAAAATAGAGTTTATTTCGGGTTAGACACGTAGCTCAGTTGGTAGAGCTGGGTGCACGCATACGGGAGGTCACGAGTTCGAACCTCACACGCTGCCTACAATTAAACCGGCTGAACCGGCCGTTGACCGGTCAACCCTAGGAAAAAGGGTAATTTTTTTTAATTAAAAATCCTTTTTATTTTCTTTGAAAATTAGTTAAAAATACCTCAAAATAAGGTTTTAAAGCCTAAAAATTTGCATTAAATTCACAAAAATAAATCCAAAAATCTCATTAAGAGCACTAATTAAAAATATTAATTTCAAATGAAATTTATTTATTTATCAAATTATTACGTTATTATTTAGGTTAGTTTTTCCCTCGTCGGTTGAATCATAAATTCGTGCGCGTTCATCATTATCAAGGAACGCACCCACTGTGAGAGGATTCTTACAAATTCCCCTTTTTATTCATGTTTTGGGGTGTATCATGTGTTGCTTTAATTACTTCGTTTATTCAAACTTGTGCTATTACCATTATATGATCTAAACTTGTGATGTAAATGTTGTTTGTTGTGATGTGTGTTTACATTTTGTCAAGTTGCGTGCAAATCATTCATTAGGCCCATCAGTTCCTCGTTGGAGACGAGTTGAACATCGCGTGCCTCATTAGATCGGCTCCGTTTGATTGAGCCTTGATCTCATTGTTCATCATTTGGTGTGTGCTTGTGCATTAATCGATATTATGTGTATTGTGATTATGTTGTTTGTTGTGATGTGTGTTTACATTTTGTCAAGTTGCGTGCAAATCATTCATTAGGCCCATTTTCCTTGTTGGAGACGAGTTGAACATCGCGTGCCTCATTGTTCATCATTTGGTGTGTGCGTGTGCATTAATTGATATTATGTGTATTGTGATTAAATTTACATTTACGTTTACTCATATGTGGTTATGCACCTTTTTATAACCAATATAATAAATTCGTACAAATGTTTTCATAAGATTCACTCGCCAACTTTTGTTGACCCAAAACCCTATTTTTACACATGATACAGGTGGACAGGTTGAAGCAAGGAACACATAGGAAATTGCCTTAGAAGAAAAATAAAGAAGTCATGAAAAATGTATTTGAACATGTTGTGCTTGTATGTTTATTGTAACTTCTTCTTTAAAAAGAAATAATAAATATGAAACTTTATAGTAAATGTCATGAGCTTTGATGAAAACCCAATCATGCCCGACTACCATTTCCGCTGCGGGTCAGAGTGTGACAGATTGGTATCAGACTTTTGACTATAGGGATATAGGATAGGTTATTAGACCCTTAGAGCCTATACTATAGTTGATTAGATTTTAATTGTTTATGTGGTTATATGCAAACTCATGATGTTTATATGTTTCGTATTTATTATACACACAAATGCATGCAAACACTTCCACTATCATTTTGTGTGATACTTAATGAGTTATACTTGTTGTCAAACATGACATGCTTACATATACATTCATCACGCATATTTCAATGTTCTCATATTCAAATCATCCACATATTTCCTTTATTGAAGATTTTGTGGCATTTTTCGTTTTTCAATCTCATCAAAGTGAGTTCTACGACGGGCATGTAGTAACTGGAAGGGTACAAGTACCGGTAGTCGAAACGTCCTGTCTAGGTTGGCATTCGTATAAATCCAATATAACGGACCAGTTTGCCTACCTGGGGACTAACGATGAGAGTACGAAGGACCTATTAGGCCAAAGCATGCCACACCAAACGTCGTTCGAACTAACCCTACTTTGAGTTGTCATTGTGTCCATACCAGGACACCCTCCGACCTTATACTTTACTGTCATGTTTTACGATTTTCATTCGGGTGGCGCAAGTGTTAACAGGCCAACACCAATATGAACCCTACCAGAGCTCAGTAGTCATGGGGGCCCACATGACTACCAAGGCCAAGTAAGGGGACATATGGGAGCCCAAACATGAGCAAAGCCCAAGACATCCTATGGATGTAGCAAATTAATTTTCTTCAATTGTTTTGTGAATGTTCATTTCTAAATACGACACATGACACCTAAAACGTCAAACTCATACTCTCGATACGTATTCCCTGTAGATGTCTTCTAGTCTCTCTCGTAGAAGTATGAGATCAGGAAAATCCCGCGAGCGCATGGCTGCCCAAATCGCTCAACAAATGGCCGCCGTAATACCCAACATCGTAGTTCAAGTTCAACAAGCCCTTACCGCTAATCCCGTTAACCCAATCAACCAAGAAGATCAAAACGTTGTCAACCCTCCCCAAATACCACTAAATGCACCTTCAAGCATTTCAAATCCTGCGATCCTCCAAAATACGAAGGGACTGAAGGTGTCACCGCTCTCCTCCATTGGTTTGAGGAGATGGAAAACACTTTTCTCAATTGCGACTGCCCCGATGATCGCAAGGTGCGATATGCTACCGGTCGTTTGTTCGGAGTAGCACTTACATGGTGGAATACAGAGAAGGGCAAGAGAGGTGCTGAGGATGCTATGACCTTGACTTGGGAAGAGTTGAGGGAGATCATGACGAGACGTTTCTGTCCAAGAAGCGAAATCAAGAAATTAGAAGATGAGTTCTACTCTTTGAAACAAAAGGAGGGCGACCATACCACATACAACAAGAGATTCCTTGAGTTGAATCAGATGGTCCCCAACTTGTTCACTCCCCTCTACCATTTGATCGAACACTACATTCGAGGTCTCCCTTCAAAAATTCAAGACCCTGTAATAAGTACCACACCTGCAACTTTGGAAGCAGCAATGGAGTTAGCTACAGAGCTCACCAAAAACGGCATACGGAATAAAGACTTCAAGGAGGAGAAGAAGAAGGATAAAGCATCAACCGAAACCTCAAACTCAACCCAGACCGAATCCTCTTCTCAACCCACTTCTAAGAGAAAACGAGATGGGCAGAATTTCGCTGTCACCCAAGGCAATCAACCAGCTCCACAAGCCGTACCCCTCCAAGCTATCCTAATAACTCAAGTAGCACCCAACTCTATTTACCCAAATAAGAAACCTTACATTGGACCTCACCCTCAATGCAACACTTGTTTTATCACCATCCATCTACCGTACCTTGTCGACTGTGTGTTAATTGTGGGCATTATGGTCATTTGAGCAAGACTTGTCGCGCCCCTCAAAACCAAGCTTCACCCCTACCCAAAACATGATCCAATCATATCAACAACCTCAATACCCCATAGCTCCATATGTTCGAGCTTGTTTTAATTGTGGCGACCCTACCCATTTTAGAAACACGTGCCCTCGATTGGTTAACATCATAAACGCCCAAGCTCAAGCAAACCCAGTTAACCAAGCAAATCAAGAAAACATAACCACTAGGCCACCAGCAAGAGGAAGAGCTTACAACATCAACGCCAATCCTGTTGAAGATAATAATGGCCCAAACGAACCACCCAACTAGCCTTCCCTCACCAAGAACCAAGATTCAACTCCAACCGTCTAGTTCTTATGTTTTCTTTATGTTATCTCAATCTTTACGTATCCCAGTTGTAAACTGGGAATTTATGTATCCAATAATTATAATACGAATTGATATTACAGTTTTGTTTTATACTCATTGATTTAACATTCATTTCATCATACATCTCGACGTATCTCGATCTCATTATTTAAAGAAGTTGGGTTGTGTCTCACTTTTACATAGACTGGCCCCTTCATCATAACAAACGAGAGAGGTACTATCATCATTCAGTCATGTATCCTTTCAGATTCGAGACTCAAGTTTTGGCTGTTGTGGTTGTTTTGTAGATTTTAGAGTCACATGGAACTAATTATAACTTACTGACAAAGCCAATGAAAATTTGACAAGAATATGGTGGATACGCCGCTGGTACTTCCTATATATAAGTATTCTTGTCAAAGGCTCAAAAGCATTGTCAGGAGGTTATGAGAAGTTCCGTGTAGGTTTTAATATTGTCATGGATGAAGTTTTTATTTTGTGATATAACCTTATCTTTTCAAACGTATCAATTCTCTCAAAACTCTTATTCATGAGATCATACCTAGTCAATCAACTCTGTTTATCCATGTTCCGCATTTTTATACTTTAGGCATCAAAAAGCGATTCCTGTAGCAGGGTATTCAACCCTTACTAGAAACGTTACCGCCTCAAATAAAATTTAAACTCTCACTCTCTTCTAATTATATAATTGTCAAATTAAAACACCCACCCTTCGAGTCAAACATACCACTACTACTTAAATTTCGAGACGAAATTTCTAAAAGTAGGGGATACTGTAACATTCGTCGTAAAACGGGTTTCAAAACCCGCTTCGTTTAATAATCAAATATTCGGTTAAAAGTTCGTTGCGTATTTATTGTGCCGGTTATTTTAAATATCTCCTAATTAATAAATATTTTAGAATTTAAAAACCATAATTAATGAATAAAACAATAAGTAGGTTAAATTAATCTTTAATAATAAATCAAAAAGTAAAAATAAAAAATAAAAAGGGGTAGCCGGGTCTCGAACCCGGGTCTCCCGCATGTTCACACACTCACAGCACCACTGCACTACACACACTATTGTGAATGAAACTGAAATCAAATTAAATTTATACTAAACCGAGCAAGCCTGCAAATTCAACGATCACAGACCGTAACCGCCAAGAATTCAAAGTTGACCTAATTTGCGAGTGATTTAAGATAACTGATGTTAAAACTTAATACATAACCGAAATACGTTTCAATTAGTAGGAAAAACCGGCGAAATCATGATGAATCAATAACCCATAATTTGGGTTTTGAAACCGAAAGTTGTGTTGTCTGTTTACTCTATAAATACCAATCATTTCACCCCAAACGAATTTGCTCATTCTCTCAAACTCTCTCTCAATCATCACTCTAACTCGCTGAAAGATACTCTGCTTAAATAAACTTCGCGGAAAAAATTGGAACTCGCCAGAGTTGGTCACCGGGATCATCGAAGTTCTAACTTCTAGTGGGTATGAACCTTTAAAACCTTTCTATGTTCATGTTTAATTCCGTTAGTTTGCAAACCAGTAACCAGAATTTTTAAAATATATATAACGCTCGAGTTCAGTTCTGGGAAATTTCTCATGAGAAAGATGAAGTCGAGATAGTGTTTAAATATAAATAAAAACGGGTATTTAACCGGGTTAGACACACAGTCCAGCGGTGGACTGTGTGCAATTACAAAGCACACGTCCCGGGTTCGAGTCGCACTTATTCAGATCAAGTCATAACATGTATATAAAATTAATAAAATTCAGTGTTTATGCGGGTTAGACACACAGCCCAACTGGTTGGGCTGTGTGCACACGAACCATAGGTCCCGAGTTCGATTCCGGTTTCTGTAACCAGTTTCGGCCATATTAAATCCTTTTTAATAAAAACAAAATAAAGTTAAAGCTAGTTAGTATATATATAATTAAAATAGAGTTTATTTCGGGTTAGACACGTAGCTCAGTTGGTAGAGCTGGGTGCACGCATACGGGAGGTCACGAGTTCGAACCTCACACGCTGCCTACAATTAATCCGGCTGAACCGGCCGTTGACCAGTCAACCCTAGGAAAAAGGGTAATTTTTTTTAATTAAAAATCCTTTTTATTTTCTTTGAAAATTAGTTAAAAATACCTCAAAATAAGGTTTTAAAGCCTAAAAATTTGCATTAAATTCACAAAAATAAATCTAAAAATCTCACTAAGAGCACTAATTAAAAATATTAATTTCAAATGAAATTTATTTATTTATCGAATTATTACGTTATTATTTAGGTTAGTTTTCCCTCGTCGGTTGAATCATAAATTCGTGCGCATTCATCATTATAAAGGAACGCACCCACTATGAGTGAATTCTTACAAATTCCCCTTTTTATTTATGTTTTGGGGTGTATCATGTGTCGCTTTAATTACTTCGTTTATTCAAACTTGTGCTATTACCATTATATGATCTAAACTTGTGATGTAAATGTTGTTTGTTGTGATGTGTGTTTACATTTTGTCAAGTTGCGTGCAAATCATTCATTAGGCCCATCAGTTCCTCGTTGGAGACGAGTTGAACATCGCGTGCCTCATTAGATCGGCTCCGTTTGATTGAGCCTTGATCTCATTGTTCATCATTTGGTGTGTGCTTGTGCATTAATCGATATTATGTGTATTGTGATTATGTTGTTTGTTGTGATGTGTGTTTACATTTTGTCAAGTTGCGTGCAAATCATTCATTAGGCCCATTTTCCTTGTTGGAGACGAGTTGAACATCGCGTGCCTCATTGTTCATCATTTGGTGTGTGCGTGTGCATTAATTGATATTATGTGTATTGTGATTAAATTTACATTTACGTTTACTCATATGTGGTTATGCACCTTTTTATAACCAATATAATAAATTCGTACAAATGTTTTCATAAGATTCACTCGCCAACTTTTGTTGACCCAAAACCCTATTTTTACACATGATACAGGTGGACAGGTTGAAGCAAGGAACACATAGGAAATTGCCTTAGAAGAAAAATAAAGAAGTCATGAAAAATGTATTTGAACATGTTGTGCTTGTATGTTTATTGTAACTTCTTCTTTAAAAAGAAATAATAAATATGAAACTTTATAGTAAATGTCATGAGCTTTGATGAAAACCCAATCATGCCCCGACTACCATTTCCGCTGCGGGTCAGAGTGTGACAGATTGGTATCAGACTTTTGACTATAGGGATATAGGATAGGTTATTAGACCCTTAGAGCCTATACTATAGTTGATTAGATTTTAATTGTTTATGTGGTTATATGCAAACTCATGATGTTTATATGTTTCGTATTTATTATACACACAAATGCATGCAAACACTTCCACTATCATTTTGTGTGATACTTAATGAGTTATACTTGTTGTCAAACATGACATGCTTACATATACATTCATCACGCATATTTCAATGTTCTCATATTCAAATCATCCACATATTTCCTTTATTGAAGATTTTGTGGCATTTTTCGTTTTTCAATCTCATCAAAGTGAGTTCTACGACGGGCATGTAGTAACTGGAAGGGTACAAGTACCGGTAGTCGAAACGTCCTGTCTAGGTTGGCATTCGTATAAATCCAATATAACGGACCAGTTTGCCTACCTGGGGACTAACGATGAGAGTACGAAGGACCTATTAGGCCAAAGCATGCCACACCAAACGTCGTTCGAACTAACCCTACTTTGAGTTGTCATTGTGTCCATACCAGGACACCCTCCGACCTTATACTTTACTGTCATGTTTTACGATTTTCATTCGGGTGGCGCAAGTGTTAACAGGCCAACACCAATATGAACCCTACCAGAGCTCAGTAGTCATGGGGGCCCACATGACTACCAAGGCCAAGTAAGGGGACATATGGGAGCCCAAACATGAGCAAAGCCCAAGACATCCTATGGATGTAGCAAATTAATTTTCTTCAATTGTTTTGTGAATGTTCATTTCTAAATACGACACATGACACCTAAAACGTCAAACTCATACTCTCGATACGTATTCCCTGTAGATGTCTTCTAGTCTCTCTCGTAGAAGTATGAGATCAGGAAAATCCCGCGAGCGCATGGCTGCCCAAATCGCTCAACAAATGGCCGCCGTAATACCCAACATCGTAGTTCAAGTTCAACAAGCCCTTACCGCTAATCCCGTTAACCCAATCAACCAAGAAGATCAAAACGTTGTCAACCCTCCCCCAAATACCACTAAATGCACCTTCAAGCATTTCAAATCCTGCGATCCTCCAAAATACGAAGGGACTGAAGGTGTCACCGCTCTCCTCCATTGGTTTGAGGAGATGGAAAACACTTTTCTCAATTGCGACTGCCCCGATGATCGCAAGGTGCGATATGCTACCGGTCGTTTGTTCGGAGTAGCACTTACATGGTGGAATACAGAGAAGGGCAAGAGAGGTGCTGAGGATGCTATGACCTTGACTTGGGAAGAGTTGAGGGAGATCATGACGAGACGTTTCTGTCCAAGAAGCGAAATCAAGAAATTAGAAGATGAGTTCTACTCTTTGAAACAAAAGGAGGGCGACCATACCACATACAACAAGAGATTCCTTGAGTTGAATCAGATGGTCCCCAACTTGTTCACTCCCCTCTACCATTTGATCGAACACTACATTCGAGGTCTCCCTTCAAAAATTCAAGACCCTGTAATAAGTACCACACCTGCAACTTTGGAAGCAGCAATGGAGTTAGCTACAGAGCTCACCAAAAACGGCATACGGAATAAAGACTTCAAGGAGGAGAAGAAGAAGGATAAAGCATCAACCGAAACCTCAAACTCAACCCAGACCGAATCCTCTTCTCAACCCACTTCTAAGAGAAAACGAGATGGGCAGAATTTCGCTGTCACCCAAGGCAATCAACCAGCTCCACAAGCCGTACCCCTCCAAGCTATCCTAATAACTCAAGTAGCACCCAACTCTATTTACCCAAATAAGAAACCTTACATTGGACCTCACCCTCAATGCAACACTTGTTTTATCACCATCCATCTACCGTACCTTGTCGACTGTGTGTTAATTGTGGGCATTATGGTCATTTGAGCAAGACTTGTCGCGCCCCTCAAAACCAAGCTTCACCCCTACCCAAAACATGATCCAATCATATCAACAACCTCAATACCCCATAGCTCCATATGTTCGAGCTTGTTTTAATTGTGGCGACCCTACCCATTTTAGAAACACGTGCCCTCGATTGGTTAACATCATAAACGCCCAAGCTCAAGCAAACCCAGTTAACCAAGCAAATCAAGAAAACATAACCACTAGGCCACCAGCAAGAGGAAGAGCTTACAACATCAACGCCAATCCTGTTGAAGATAATAATGGCCCAAACGAACCACCCAACTAGCCTTCCCTCACCAAGAACCAAGATTCAACTCCAACCGTCTAGTTCTTATGTTTTCTTTATGTTATCTCAATCTTTACGTATCCCAGTTGTAAACTGGGAATTTATGTATCCAATAATTATAATACGAATTGATATTACAGTTTTGTTTTATACTCATTGATTTAACATTCATTTCATCATACATCTCGACGTATCTCGATCTCATTATTTAAAGAAGTTGGGTTGTGTCTCACTTTTACATAGACTGGCCCCTTCATCATAACAAACGAGAGAGGTACTATCATCATTCAGTCATGTATCCTTTCAGATTCGAGACTCAAGTTTTGGCTGTTGTGGTTGTTTTGTAGATTTTAGAGTCACATGGAACTAATTATAACTTACTGACAAAGCCAATGAAAATTTGACAAGAATATGGTGGATACGCCGCTGGTACTTCCTATATATAAGTATTCTTGTCAAAGGCTCAAAAGCATTGTCAGGAGGTTATGAGAAGTTCCGTGTAGGTTTTAATATTGTCATGGATGAAGTTTTTATTTTGTGATATAACCTTATCTTTTCAAACGTATCAATTCTCTCAAAACTCTTATTCATGAGATCATACCTAGTCAATCAACTCTGTTTATCCATGTTCCGCATTTTTATACTTTAGGCATCAAAAAGCGATTCCTGTAGCAGGGTATTCAACCCTTACTAGAAACGTTACCGCCTCAAATAAAATTTAAACTCTCACTCTCTTCTAATTATATAATTGTCAAATTAAAACACCCACCCTTCGAGTCAAACATACCACTACTACTTAAATTTCGAGACGAAATTTCTAAAAGTAGGGGATACTGTAACATTCGTCGTAAAACGGGTTTCAAAACCCGCTTCGTTTAATAATCAAATATTCGGTTAAAAGTTCGTTGCGTATTTATTGTGCCGGTTATTTTAAATATCTCCTAATTAATAAATATTTTAGAATTTAAAAACCATAATTAATGAATAAAACAATAAGTAGGTTAAATTAATCTTTAATAATAAATCAAAAAGTAAAAATAAAAAATAAAAAGGGGTAGCCGGGTCTCGAACCCGGGTCTCCCGCATGTTCACACACTCACAGCACCACTGCACTACACACACTATTGTGAATGAAACTGAAATCAAATTAAATTTATACTAAACCGAGCAAGCCTGCAAATTCAACGATCACAGACCGTAACCGCCAAGAATTCAAAGTTGACCTAATTTGCGAGTGATTTAAGATAACTGATGTTAAAACTTAATACATAACCGAAATACGTTTCAATTAGTAGGAAAAACCGGCGAAATCATGATGAATCAATAACCCATAATTTGGGTTTTGAAACCGAAAGTTGTGTTGTCTGTTTACTCTATAAATACCAATCATTTCACCCCAAACGAATTTGCTCATTCTCTCAAACTCTCTCTCAATCATCACTCTAACTCGCTGAAAGATACTCTGCTTAAATAAACTTCGCGGAAAAAATTGGAACTCGCCAGAGTTGGTCACCGGGATCATCGAAGTTCTAACTTCTAGTGGGTATGAACCTTTAAAACCTTTCTATGTTCATGTTTAATTCCGTTAGTTTGCAAACCAGTAACCAGA
The DNA here is from genome assembly GCA_947069175.1 of Scalesia atractyloides. Classification (NCBI taxonomy): domain Eukaryota; kingdom Viridiplantae; phylum Streptophyta; class Magnoliopsida; order Asterales; family Asteraceae; genus Scalesia; species Scalesia atractyloides. The sequence goes on from CAMTDV010000017.1 coordinate 90,949,444, forward strand.
ATTTTTAAAATATATATAACGCTCGAGTTCAGTTCTGGGAAATTTCTCATGAGAAAGATGAAGTCGAGATAGTGTTTAAATATAAATAAAAACGGGTATTTAACCGGGTTAGACACACAGTCCAGCGGTGGACTGTGTGCAATTACAAAGCACACGTCCCGGGTTCGAGTCGCACTTATTCAGATCAAGTCATAACATGTATATAAAATTAATAAAATTCAGTGTTTATGCGGGTTAGACACACAGCCCAACTGGTTGGGCTGTGTGCACACGAACCATAGGTCCCGAGTTCGATTCCGGTTTCTGTAACCAGTTTCGGCCATATTAAATCCTTTTTAATAAAAACAAAATAAAGTTAAAGCTAGTTAGTATATATATAATTAAAATAGAGTTTATTTCGGGTTAGACACGTAGCTCAGTTGGTAGAGCTGGGTGCACGCATACGGGAGGTCACGAGTTCGAACCTCACACGCTGCCTACAATTAATCCGGCTGAACCGGCCGTTGACCAGTCAACCCTAGGAAAAAGGGTAATTTTTTTTAATTAAAAATCCTTTTTATTTTCTTTGAAAATTAGTTAAAAATACCTCAAAATAAGGTTTTAAAGCCTAAAAATTTGCATTAAATTCACAAAAATAAATCTAAAAATCTCACTAAGAGCACTAATTAAAAATATTAATTTCAAATGAAATTTATTTATTTATCGAATTATTACGTTATTATTTAGGTTAGTTTTCCCTCGTCGGTTGAATCATAAATTCGTGCGCATTCATCATTATAAAGGAACGCACCCACTATGAGTGAATTCTTACAAATTCCCCTTTTTATTTATGTTTTGGGGTGTATCATGTGTCGCTTTAATTACTTCGTTTATTCAAACTTGTGCTATTACCATTATATGATCTAAACTTGTGATGTAAATGTTGTTTGTTGTGATGTGTGTTTACATTTTGTCAAGTTGCGTGCAAATCATTCATTAGGCCCATCAGTTCCTCGTTGGAGACGAGTTGAACATCGCGTGCCTCATTAGATCGGCTCCGTTTGATTGAGCCTTGATCTCTTTGTTCATCATTTGGTGTGTGCTTGTGCATTAATTGATATTATGTGTATTGTGATTATGTTGTTTGTTGTGATGTGTGTTTACATTTTGTCAAGTTGCGTGCAAATCATTCATTAGGCCCATCAGTTCCTCGTTGGAGACGAGTTGAACATCGCGTGCCTCATTTTTCATCATTTGGTGTGTGCGTGTGCATTAATTGATATTATGTGTATTGTGATTAAATTTACATTTACGTTTACTCATATGTGGTTATGCACCTTTTTATAACCAATATAATAAATTCGTACAAATGTTTTCATAAGATTCACTCGCCAACTTTTGTTGACCTAAAACCCTATTTTTACACATGATACAGGTGGACAGGTTGAAGCAAGTAACACATAGGAAATTACCTTAGAAGAAAAATAAAAAAGTCATGACAAATGTATTTGAACATGTTGTGCTTGTATGTTTATTGTAACTTCTTCTTTAAAAAAAATAATAAATATGAACTTTATAGTAAATGTCATGAGTTTTGATGAAAACCCAATCATGCATCGACTACCATTTCCGCTGCGGGTCAACCTTCAGCCGCTGCCACAACCTCCCATCATCAACCTTCAGCCACCACATTCCATCTCCCACCACCACCAACACTCAATCACCACGAATGAAAGGCGAAATCAATTCACAATAAATAAACATCCTAAAAATAATAATAACAAACAGCAAAATTAGAGAACCCTAAATGTAACATAAACAATTAGATATCCCAAATGCTTGTTCGCAAAAAGACTAGATTAAACAATTTAACTCTTTCCAAATTCGGATCTACAGCATTGGGCAAGAAATTATTCCCACATTGCATTTGATTGGACTACAAAGGTCAACAACAGTACATAAATCAATCATTAGTTTAATTTCAATACAATATAATAAAGCTTATTAGAAATGGTCCTCTGTTCAATAGTAAAGTGTGTGTACTCCATTAACGAATGCATAACAAATTTCAGAGTACACTTCTTAGGAACAAAAATAAACTCATCAAATTGAAAGAAGAACATCCATTTCGCAATGAATCTGTATATGTGCAAACCATCATTCACAATTAGAAACTGATTATGATAATAGCCGTCAAATCGTTCTTCCTCACGAATATCCTGCATTGTTACATATCCTTTCTCGATCCACAGCCGTAGCGCCGCCATAACCTCCGGATGCACACCGCCGGCGTCGTGAATCATGAAATGCGACTTCTCACCGAACATTTTGACATGATACGCGATCCATTCACGAATCCGTTGCGGGACTTAGGTTACCGTACAGTAGAGATCCACAGTATAGATAATCGTACTTCAGAGGTGATGTGAATACAACAGGATTTAAGCTTCTAGAAGCTTCCTCTAATGCTTCGATTGTATCTGTTAGGTGGGTGTTCGTTGTGGGAGGTGGAGGTGATGGTACTGTGGGTGAAGAAATAGAGGAGAGTGTGTGATAGAGAAGAGAGAGAGAAAAAAATCATTATTTATACTTTATTTGTTATTTTTACACGATTAATCCCTTGAATATCAAGTTATTTACTCAACATTGTTTAAAAAGGTAAAATGACAAGAATACCTTATATGCAAGGCACATGACAATATTTAACTAAAAAACTAACTAGGTTTGGCTTAAAGGTTAAAACGTGCAAGATTTTACAACATAAAGCACAAGAATTGCAAACTTTTACGCTAAAGGACACCGCCTGCAAAGTGATGTAAACATAAAGGACAAAACTTGTAATTTACTCTAATATATATATATATATATATATGTATATATATATCACTATGAATGGAATGTATCGAACAAAAAAATAAAAAAAATAGGGAAAAGACACACCATTACATATAATCTTCATGCTTGATGTTAAATATTCGAACTATTTAAAAAAAGAATTAAAAAGTGAGAATTAGTATATATTGATGATAAACAAATTAAAAAAAAACTATTTTGCAATACCATTTTACAGAATGCATTCAAAACGCAAATTCATCTATTGGCATTTTAAATTCATGATAAAATATTAGAGGGTAAATATTTTGCTTAGATCGCAAGTTTTTAGAGAAGTTATGTATATTTTGGTAACTGATTCTTAAAAGGAGTTACATATATTTTGGTAAGTGATTCTTAAAGGGAGTTACATATATTTTGGTAACTGTTTTTATTAATAACAAATTATGTTTAATAAAAAATTATGTTTACAGGGCTAATTAGAATCTTATTGACGTGGTGTGAGTGTGTTATAATTTTTATTATATTTTAAGCATTTTTACTCGTGGATCAAGCTTTAAATTTATAAAGCACGATGCAATACTACCACTCTACACATGTTAGGGCAAGTGCATCCATCGTAGGCGTAATATAGTGATGGTAAGATACCTAGGTCGTCCAAGGACACAAGAGCTTTTAATACCGGCTTATCGTTAATGTCTTATCTAACCAAATTTTGATAAAAGTTTTGAAAGTTTTAAAAGATAAAAATAAAACGTAAATAAAAGGAAAAACAAATAGACAATAAGGAATCACTTGGTTCCAACTCCTCTTTTATGTATCCTTTGATTATTTCTTCACTTTGGGCTTTATAAGAGATTATCTTAGTTATAGTGGCATGCCCCTCTTGTGAAGGCGACGCTACCCTCAACCATATTGGTATGAGTCGGCAGGGATACAGTCTCGCAAGATCGGATTATTCAAAGATAATTAAATAAGTTATTAATGCGAAAAGTGGCAGACCCCTCTTATGAAGGCGACGTTACCCTTGGCCATATTGGTCTGAGTCATCAGGGATACAGTCCCGCAAGGTCGGATAAAGTTTTAATAGTAGTTTATTATAAGGGGTTCAAGCCGTTCTTACTTCCCCTGATTTGATGTATCTGCCTCAAGGGAAGTCCTAATAAGCTTGGACCAAGTCCTCGCAGGATCTATACACTGAACGAGGCAATAACTTTACCCAGACACCCTTCTAACCCCCTTCATGTAGTTAACGTGTTTTGTATAGACCGTAAAGACACGAATGAGGGAATCAACAAAACATGAAGGAATGTTTAACCAAACTTCACTTTCAATATAAAAAACTAGTTATTAAGTTATTAATACATACCCAATTAAAAAGTTGCCAAAGATTAGAAAATCAAAACTAATACAAAAAAGATTTGTCTTCACCAAGTGATGTAAGGGATTAGCCAAGCATGACCTTTGTTTGACAAGAACTCTTACAATCGATCTTGGATCCCGAGACTACTACACACTCTAAAAGATGAAATATGGATGATGGTGGTGGGTGTTGGTGTTGTAGTGGTGGTGGACTGATGGCAAGTGTGAGAGAATTGGTTTGCCAATGGATGCCTTTCTCTTGAACCAAGCACCTCTATTTATTATTGAAAACAGAGGGCCGGCACGACCCCAAGCCCACCTGGCACGGCCCTGTGCTCTTCTCTTTCTCTCCCTTCATTAACTACAGATGTCAGGTCTTGTACCAACATGACCCGTGGTGTCATAGCACGGCCCGTGGTCAATGTACTTGTACTATAAACAATTCTGTGAATCTTACAGTTGACCACGGCCCATGTTGGGTTAGCACGGCCCCGTGTTGGCTTGTCTTTTGCTGTTTTCTTTTTCTACAAGGAATCTTGACTGGGCACGACCCCGTGTCTTATTTTGTTGAGGATGGGGGTTCGGCAGGTTGTGTCAATCCTTTTTCTTTGTATATGTGTTGGTTTCTGCTGTTAGTTTATTCCTTTTTATTCGTTTAAACTCTTTTGATCCTGTAATTTAAAAGTAAACAAAGAAACATGCTTTTTTCCAACATTAGTACCGTAAAATGGTTGATTTTATGCCTTATTTGATGTAATTATATGTTGCATTTTACGCACATCACTTACCCTTATTAAGATCAAGGGGTAAGATGAGTTCGTTTTGATCACTAATTGGGGTGAGGTTCATAAATGAACCTAACCACACACACATATATACCTATATACCTATATATATATATATATATATATATATATATATAGGGAATTATAGAGAGAAAATTCATTTAAGTTAATAAAAACTCAAGAGAACCATATGTAACATTTTTTTTGTAAAAAATTAGGGAATGTAAGTTACATGTAATTGAACGTTACGTAATAAAAAAACAAAAAGCGCCAAAGGGATTTTTTTATAAAATTTTTTAAAAATTCAGTTATATATATATGCTAAAAACTGAATTTTTAATTTTTTTTTGTAAAAAAAATCCCTTCGACGCTTTTTGTTTTTTTTTTTGTTACAAAACGTTCGATAACATATTATTTACATTCCCGAATTTTTTACAAAAAATTGTTATATAAGGTTTTCTTAACTGAAGTTGGTTTTTTTCTCTACCCCCATGTATATATATATATAGAAATGGGATCAGGAGAAAACGCCTAGAAGTGTGAGAACGATTTTCAACCACAAGTTCTTTATGATTCGGCTAAGATTGATGCAGTGTCATTTTTGTAAAATAATAGGAACTTTAGAACTACTAGGAGGGGTAATATGGGAAAATCCAAAAAGGGTGCACATGCTAATCACATGCCATTTCCCCCGTCATATTTAAACGCCAATAACTTTTTTATACATGATTATTTTAAAAAAATTACACCATAAAATCCAACGTATTTTTTATCTTTCCAACGAGTATACTATTGATATATTTTCGGAAAAAATGAGCTGGGTTTTTATGGTGTTTTGAGCTTTGTTTTTTGGCGTTTTAAACTTTGTTTTTTATGGCGTTTTGAACTTTGTTTTTTATGGCGTTTTAAACTGGGTTTTCATGTTTTATGGCATTTTCAACTAGTTTTAATGACGTTTTTCTGAACTGAGTGTTTTTATGGCGTTTTCAACTGGGCATTATCATGGCGTTTTTTCTGAACTGTGTGTTTTATGGCGTTTTTATTTGATACGGGAGTTTAAAAAAGATGGTGGAATGTGCATGGGACTTGCATGTGGGTGGTCTTTAGTATGTGAGTGGCATGTGGATGAACCTTTTGATAATATTATCCCTTAGTGCAAGTTAGCACCAACGCCACATGTCAACACCAAAATCGTTCTCACCGTTTTCACACTTCTAGGCGTTTTCCCCAAATCCCACCCTATATATATATATATATATTCGGTTCAAATGAGAACCACCACGAGTTGCGAGAACCGCGAGAACTTTTGATCCGGGGCGAGTTGGGCTAAAATGTTTTTGCACAAACGTAGATGAAAACATTATAAACACATCTGTAAAAAAGTTAAAAAAATTGTCGAGGCAGTAGTTTTGACTTATGCAAGTTTTTTTACGCCTGGGCGGTTTATGTATGCAGCGTACAGACGTGTACACGACGTATAGAAATACATCAAATTTAGTGTCTAACACCAGTCAAGCATGTAACACCCCAAAAATATAAATTTTTATATTTTAAACTAAAGACGGTAAAAGTCAAGATAAAATAACTAGGAATAAATAACCTAGTTAGTCAAGAGTCTTGACATAATAAGAAACAATTGAATAAGTGAAGGGGATAATCTTGACAAAAAGTAAAAGAGGGGTTTTAATTTAACAAATTAAAACACCAAACACACACTTTAGTGTGTGTTCTGGTCGTGAGTTTCAGCAGAGCCAAAAAGGGCTCTCCAAGTTGAACCCTAACTCCTGCAAATCACTGAATCGAAAGGGCAAATCAAACCCAAATCGAAAACCAAGCTCGAAATAGTGATCACCAAGTGAAGGATCACAAGGTATGTCGAATTTCATCTTTATGTTACATCTTGTATTCTTGATGAAAACTTGAAATCGAAAATTGAGCTTGAATGATTGATGTTTGGGTGAAATTAGGATGAATCCATGTCTAGGAGCAAACCCTAGTCAATAGTTTGATGAATTAGTGATAGAAATTGGAAATTTAGAATCACCCACGCATGTCTCAAGTGGTATTCTAACTAAGTGATGAACACTAGAATTATGGTCATTAATTGGTGTTATTTGATTTTCATGAAGCTAGTTAGGTGTTGTTATGCATACTAAACACATGAGAATGTAAATAATGTTTAATCATGGCTAAATAACTAGCCATGAACTTGATTGTTGATTTTATAAAATTATGCTCATAAGGTGTTTAATAAAATGCCTAAATGAAAGCTAAAATGTTGAAATTTCGAGTAAACCACATAATTAATAGAAATAGCAAATTATGCGAACTAAAAGTAATAAGAGTTCTAAACATGTCATTGATTGAACTCTATAGGCAAGGGGATTGAATCTTCAAGTGGACAAGCCGGAGCGAACGCACGCTTGAAGGAAAAGTTGTGAAGGTACGTAACTTGTAGTTTCGTTACATTTTACATATACATTGGTTGTAAATATGTTGATGATGTTATAGCGTAATTTATGAGTTTGGATCGTCATGGAAGTGACGAAGCTCATTGGACAACCAAACGGGTCGAAATAAGAGGTTAGAACATGTTTGGTACGTTATTGAAGTGATGGATTTCACTCGACAACCAAATGGGTCAAAGTGATGCTTGACTTAACAGTGTTTTGAAGTGACTAGAATGTCACACGACAAAATAGTATAATAAGAGCGTAAGCCGAGAAATGGACACGCCAAAAACTTAATTTAATAAACCCTTAGATTTGGGTCGAAAATTTAGAGACATGATCTCGATGATCTTAATTAAAGGTGCTTGCTTAAATTGTAGATAAAAGGCATGATGTTAAGCGTGCGCTAACCATGTGATGGAAGCGAAAACGCTAATGTTTGATAAGCCCGAGAGTGGCTAAAACAACTAGAAATAAACATTGTTTATGATCATGTAGCATATTGCTAAAACTCAATGGGTCAAATAAATGCTATAAGAGATTTATAAGCCATACGCTTATAAATAAGTTTTTAATAAGAAATAAGAGAATATATGAATCCGTAATTTAATTACGGACGTCTAGAAACAAGAATCATGTAAATCGGATAAGTAGATCGAAAGTTATGCTAGTTTATGTATCACACTTGTGGAGGTTTAAGAGCTGGAAATCTGCAGCACCAGTTCAAAAAAAAAACTTTCTGTCAAAATGGGGCTGTGGCGTACGACGACGGCCCTAACACGTGCAAAAAGTTGATTTTTATTTATTTGAGTTAGTAGCTTGGTTGGATATACTAAGTAACCTTAATAACTAACGTTGGTAGTGTTTTTAATGTTAGGTGAATGTCTTAAGTTTCCGGAAGAAGATCAAGCGACGGACATGAACCGAACACACGATAAATGAAGCTTCCGCATTAAATCTTGTTTTGTTTGTTAATAGTGACTTATGTAAACACTTATAACTATGTTTTGGAATGTTTTCTTTTTACCATGTGTGGATATCCTTCACGTAAAATTTTGAAAGTAGCATTTTCGTTGTAAAATGCTTAAACTTTATGAAATGATATAAAATGAAATGTTTTAAATAGAGTGGGTCTTACAAGTTGGTAATCAGAGCTCAAGGTTGTCGACAAAGTGTGTTCGGTTCAAAGCTTGATCAAACATCCGGTAAGAATAAATTACTTTAGTAGTTTTAATGAAACACTAAGAAGGGAATATGACTTGATATGCATGGGAAGAGTGTGTTAATACACTCAAACCCGGAAGGTGCATCAAACTTGAATGGTTTAAGCAAGTTGTGAACTTGGCTAAACTAAAGCAAAAGATACCAATGATATAAAATGAAATGTTTAACAATTAATATAAACATTTCAGATTTAAGATGGCTGATGAAGGTAATGATGATACGTGTCGATAGTCACTGAACAAATGAAAGAAGTGTTTGCCGAAGAGGTTGGAAAGGCAATAGAAAATAGTCTATCCGGATTCATAGACCAGATCCAAACTACGATACTCGCAGTAGTTGACGAACAGGTGAAAAGGTTGGAAGAAAACTTAAACCAAACGAAAGATAAGCAAGTAGAAAGAAAGGCTTGCCCTTATAACAAATTCATGGCTTGCAAACCTCCAAATTACAACGGGGAGGTTGACCCGATCATATGTCAACGGTGGTTGAGTGACATCAAAGGGGTGTTTGAAAGGACCCATTGTGACGTAAGTGACATCGTGGCTTACGGAACGGGTCAGCTGAGGGGTCAAGCTAAAGATTGGCGGGACAATGTGAAAAAGGAGCTTGGAGTTGAAGCGGTGAAAAACATGACTTGGGTTGAGTTTAAGGCACCATTTTTAAACATCACAGTCCCAAAGCGGTTATCAACAGAATCAAAGAAGAGTTCATCCAAATGAGGCAAACGGGTGAATCGATAAACAAAATCATGGGTATTTTCCTTGATAAGTTAAGGTTCTGTGATGAGTTAGTGACGAATGAAGAACATAAGATATATTACTACTACAACATGTTGAGTGCTGAATATCGGGAGTTCATGACTCCCTCAAAGTACGAGACCCTCACCGAGATTATAAACACTGCTCGGGAACGAGAGATAGAGTTGAGGAAACAAGTTGAGCGGGGTGAAAGAAGGGCACAGAATGTAAATCCAAGCCCTACAAAGAAAACACGAATGACAGAATCTTCGAAAAAGTAAGATGTGAAAGTCGGGTCGCCAAGTTGTAAAATATGCGGAAAAGCTCACAAGGGTGAATGTCGCTTCAAGGATAAACCTTGCCCTATATGCGGGAAGACAGAGCATACGGCTTCGATATGCCCAGGATAAGTCTCAGTTTGCTACAAATGCTACCAACCGGGCCATAAGAAATCAGAATGCCCGGAGTTGGTCAGAAAGAAAGATACGCAGACGGAGACTCAGAAAGCGAAGGCCAGATCCTTTCATCTAACCGCGGCAGAAGAAAAGAGTGAACCCGATATGGTTTCAGGTATATTTTCCATAAACTCTATTCCTGCACGTATTTTATTCGATACGGGTGCGAATAAATCCTTTGTTTCACATGGATTTATTCAACATCCTTCATTTGAATTAACAAAGTTACCTATACCTTTAGAAGTAGAAATAGGTAATAACAAGAGTTTTATTGTTTGTGATGTATGTCTAAACTGCAAATTGAGTATCGATAACAAAGAATACTCAATAGACTTGATCCGATGTCGATGGGAGAATTCCAAGTGGTCGTCGGAATGGATTGGTTGTCCCGACATCATGCGAAGGTCGTATGTTTCCGTAAGGAGATAAAACTAACGTCTCCAAGCGGAAGCACATTACTATTTATGGGGAAAAAGGAGGTAATCTCGTGGTGTGCTCAATGTTAGAAGCTCACGAACTCATAAGACACGGATGTAAAGCATACATGGTATACGCATGTGAAACAGAGAAAGAATCACCAAAGATTGGAGACGTACCGGCGGTACGAGATTACGAAGATGTGTTTCCGGAGGATCTACCGGGAATACCGCCAAAACGGGAAGTGGAATTTGGAATTGAGTTGGTTCTGGGTGCAAAACCGGTAGCTAAAGCGCCGTATCGGCTCGCGCCATCGGAGCTACAAGAGTTAATGTTACAAATACAAGACTTGCTCGACAAAGGGTTCATAAGGCCGAGTGTGTCTCCGTGGGGCGCACCGATGTTGTTTGTAAAGAAGAAAGACGGGAGCATGCGAATGTGCATCGATTACCAGGAGTTAAACAAACTCACGGTGAAGAATCGATACCCGCTTTCGAGAATTGATGATTTATTTGACCAACTACAAGGCGCGACTTGGTTTTCCAAAATTGACCTTAGATCTGGGTATCATCAGCTAAAGGTCAAGGAAGAAGATGTACCGAAGACGGCTTTTCGTACACGGTACGGGCATTACGAGTTCCTCGTGATGTCCTTTGGACTGACAAATGCACCCGTGGCCTTCATGGACCTCATGAACCGGGTTTGCAAACCTATGTTGGATAAGTCAGTAATAGTATTCATCGACGACATTCTAGTGTATTCAAAGAGCTAGGTAGATCATGCGCATCACTTGCGTGAGGTGCTAGAAACACTTAGACGAGAAAAGCTTTATGCTAAATTCTAAAAGTGCGCTTTTTTGGCTTCGGGAGGTGCAATTCCTCGGGCATATCATAAGCGCTAATAGGGTACTAGTAGATCCGACTAAATTGAAGCAGTATCGAAATGGAATCCTCCGAAAAACCCATTAGATATCAGAAGCTTTTTGGGGATTGCGAGATATCATAGGCGATGCATTCAAGACTTTTCCAAAATTGCGTCGCCATTAACGAAGCTAACCCGTAAGGATGAGAAATTCATTTGGACGAACGAACAAGAAAGGGTGTTTCAAACGCTTAAGGAAAAGTTAACCAGTGCTCCGGTGTTGACACTATCGGATGGTACTGATGATCTAGTAGTGTATTCGGATGCATCACACCTAGGCCTTGGTTGTGTACTCATGCAAAAAGGTAAGGTAATTGCCTACGCCTCAAGACAATTAAAAGTGCATGAAAAGAAGTATCCAACTCACGATCTGGAGTTGGCGGCAGTAATCTTTGCTCTAAAAATCTAGAGACATTACCTATATGGGGTGAAATGCACTATTTTCACCGATCATCAAAGCCTAAAGTATTTCTTTGATCAAAAAGAGTTGAATATGAGACAAAGGCGTTGGTTAGAAATGGTAAAGGATTATGACTATTAAATCCATTATCACCCAGGAAAAGCCAACGTAGTGGCAGATGCACTTAGCCGAAAGGAAGATTACGTACCTATTCGGGTAAGATCGATGCAACTTGTGGTCACGTCAGGGTTACTTGAACGAATCCGAGTAGCACAAGAAGAAGCGGTAAAGAAAGAAAATTGGAAAATTGAACGTGTGAAGGGATTAGTAAAAGACATTGAAGACGGAGAAAATGGTTTGAAATCCCGATTCGGTAGAATTTGGGTACCTAACACTTGTGGCGTCAAGGATCTTCTACTCGATGAGGCTCATAAATTCACCCAGGAGCCACTAAAATGTAGCGAGACTTAAAACAAAATTATTGGTGGCTCAGAATGAAAAGAGATATAGTGAAATATGTCGAAAAGTGACTAACTTCTTTACAAGTAAAGGCAGAGCACCAAAAGCCTTATGGTAAACTCCAACCGTTGGATATTCCAGTTTAGAAATGGGAACATATCACAATGGATCTATTGACCAAACTACCAAAGACAAACTGTGGATTTGATGCCATATGGGTAGTTGTAGATATACTGACGAAAAGTGCTCACTTCATTTTGATACGTGAGGCTTATACTTCAGAAAAGATGTCGGAGGTTTATACGAACAAAATAGTGGCACGCCATGGAGTACCGGTCCGGTTCATTTCAAATTTTTGGCATGATTTCCAAGAGCAAATGGGGACGAAATTGTTGATTAGCACCGCGTACCATCCCTAAATGGATGGACAGAGCGAAAGAACAATTCAAACATTGGAAGACATGCTGCCGGCATGTATCATCGACTTCGGAGGTAGTTGGGATGTTCATCTACCTTTAGTCGAATTTTCTTATATAATACTTACCATGCTAACATTGGTATGGCTCCGTACGAGATGCTCTACGATAGAAAGTACCGAACCCCGGTGTGTTGGGGTGAGGTGGGTCCACGTGAATTCGCCCATAAAGATATAGTGGGAGTCCGAGGTTTATTGGGCCGTTTAAAATCATTGAACGGGTTGGTAAGGTAGCATACCGCCTTGAACTACCGGAGGAACGTAGCGGGATACATAGTATGTTCCATGTATCACACCTCCGAAAGTGTCTAGCTAATGAGTTGGCTTACATCCACTACGATGACATTGAAGTGGATAACAGACTTAACTATGCGGTGAAGCCGATTGCAATTCTAGATCGAAAGGTTAAAAGATTGCAAAACAGGGAAATTGACCAAGCGAAGGTCATATGGGAACACCGTAAGGGATCAGACACTATGTGGGAGTCCGAAGAAGAGATGAAACGCTTCTACCCTACGCTATTCGGTACGTATGCTAGTTTCGGGGACGAAACCCTTTTCAAGAGGGGTGGACCCCAAAAATAAAAATTTTTATATTTTAAACTAAAGACGGTAAAAGTCAAGATAAAATAACTAGGAATAAATAACCTAGTTAGTCACGAGTCTTGACATAATAAGAAACAATTGAATAAGTGAAGGGGCTAATCTTGACAAAAAGTAAAAGAGGGGTTTTAATTTAACTAAATAAAAACACCAAAACACACACTTTAGTGTGTGTTCTGGTCCTGAGTTTCCACAGAGCCAAAAAGGGCTCTCCAAGTTGAACCCCAACTCTTGCAAATCAACTGAATCGAAAGGGCAAGTCAACCCCACATCAAAAACCAAGCTCGAAATAGTGATCACCCAAGTGAAGGGATCACAAGGTATGTCAAATTTCATCTTTTGGTTATATCTTGTATTCTTGATGAAAACTTGAAATCGAAAATTGAGCTTGCATGATTGATGTTTGGGTGAAATTAGGATGAATCCATGTCTAGGAGAAAACCCTAGTCAATAGTTTGATGAATTAGTGATAGAAATTGGGAAATTTAGAATCACCCATGCATGTCTCAAGTGGGTATTCTAACTAAGTGATGAACACTAGAAAATGGTCATTAATTGGTGTTATTTGATTTTCATGAAGCCAGTTTAGGTGTTGTTATGCATACTAAACACATGAGAATGTAAATAATGTTTAATCATGGCTAAATAACTAGCCATGAACTTGATTGTTGATTTTATAAAATTATGCTCATAAGGTGTATGATAAAACGCCTAAATGAAAGCAAAAATGTTGAAATTTCGAGTAAACTGCATAATTAATTGAAATAGCAAATTATGCGAACTAAGAAGTAATAAGAGTTCTAAACATGTTGTTGATTGAACTCTATAGGCAAGGGGATTGAATCTTCAAGCGGACAAGCCGGAGCGGACGCACGCTTGAAGGAAAAGTTGTGAAGGTACATAACTTGTAGTTTCGTTACATTGTACATATACATTGGTCGTAAATATGTTGATGATGTTATAGCGTAATATATGAGTTTGGATCGTCATGGAAGTGACGAAGATCATTGGACAACCAAACGGGTCGAAATAAGAGGTTAGAACATGTTTGGTACGTCATTGAAGTGATGGATTTCACTCGACAACCAAATGGGTCAAATTGATGCTTGGCTTAACAATGTTTTGAAGTGACTAGAATGTCACACGACAAAATAGTATAATAAGAGCGTAAGCCGAGAAATGGACACTCCAAAAACTTAATTTTTTGGTCGAAAGTTTAGAGACATGATCTCGATGATCTTGATTAAAGGTGCATGCTTAAATTGTAGATAAAAGGCATGATGTTAAGCGTGTGCTAACCATGTGATGGAAGCGAAAACGCTAATGCTTGATAAGCCCGAGCGTGGGTAAAAACGACAAGAAATAAACATTGTTAATGATCATGTAGCATATTGCTAAAACTCAATGGGTCAAATAAATGCTATAAGAGATTTATAAGCCATACGCTTATAAATAAGTTTTTAATAAGAAATAAGAGGATATATGAATCCGTAATTTAATTACGGACGTCTAGAAACAAGAATCGTGTAAATCGGATAAGTAGATCGAAAGTTATGCTAGTTTATTTATCACACTTGTGAAGGTTTAAGAGCTAGGAATCTGCAGCACCAGTTCAAAAAAAAAACTTTCTGTCAAAATGGGGCTGTGGCCTACGACGACGCCCCTAACACGTTCAAAAAGTTGATTTTTATTTATTTGAGTTAGTAGCTTGGTTGGACATAATAAGTAACCTTAATAACTAACATTGATAGTGTTTTTAATGTTAGGTGAATGTCTTAAGTTTTCGGAAGAAGATCAAGCGACGGACATGAACCGAACACACGATAAATGAAACTTCCGCATTAAATCTTGTTTTGTTTGTTAATAGTGACTTATGTAAACACTTATAACTATGTTTTGGAATGTTTTCTTTTTACCATGTGTGGATATCCTTCACGTAAAATTTTGAAAGTAGCATTTTCGTTGTAAAATTCTTAAACTTTATGAAATGATATAAATGAAATGTTTTAAATAGAGTGGGTCTTACAAAGCACAATACTTCAGGGTGTATATACGCCGCGTACAGGGCAGGGTTGTATGTGTATAAGACATCAATATTTAGATTGGTGGTGTTTTGGTTTTATAAACTCTCTTCCGATTCGAACATTAGATTGTTTAAAATATTATACCGTTAAGTATTTTGAAAAACTCTGTACAGTTCTAATATATTACACTGTATTTTTGAACTCTCCTCCAGTTTGAACATTATGTCATTTCAACATTATATTGTTTAAAATGTTATACCATTAATTTGTTTGATAACCTCCGATGTAGTTCAAATATTATACGTTTCAATACTATATCGTTTAAAATATTATACTGTTTGTTTACTCTCGTCTGGTTCGAAAATTATGGCATTTCAATATTATACCATTCAAAATATTATACCCGTTTCAATATTATCGTTTCAACATTATACCATTCTCAACCTTATATCTTTTCAATATTTTCGTTTCGAATATTATATCGTTTCAGTGTTTACCGCTTGAAAATTATATCGTTTCAGTGTTTACTCTTTTTTTAAATCCTGTATATAAACTGAATAACAATAATATACTATTAATATTAATAATAAAACAATAATATTAATTCGATATAATAATAACAATAACAAGTTTTCGTTTAATCTTCGATAAGGTTTACACTCGGGTCCGGATCTGGTTCCCAATACACTATCGATGCGTACCATTTATAGCCGTGACCAATACATTTCTTCCCACTATTTCGCAAGGAGTGTTCGGTGGGTCCACCATAGTTTGTTCGCTAAAGACATGGGATATTCCCCTTCCATCTTAACATGTATGAAGTGTCCCCCGTGAACATATAGGAGTGTTATTACTTAAGGTTGTGGCATCAGGAGGATCTAATAACGGGAAGAAAGTACAACTCCCAGTGATGTTTTACAAGTGAACGACGGTAAAATACCTTTGCAGTAGGAGACGCCATGCGTGGGGCATTTCCTTCTAGTGACTCTCAGGACAAGGTTGCACTGAACGCTAACTTAGGCTCCTACGTATCTAGTTAAAATGTCCTTCGCCCCATGTTTCGAATATACGTCACCATGTCGATAAGTTTTGATACATCTCTAATAGAAGATCCTTTCGAACACAGGGCCAAAGATGTTCACCCAAAACTTAACCAAACAGCCGCAGACTGAAAACCAAATTGACCGTCTGGCCTCATATCTTGTATACGTGAGATGTATCGGTGTAGCATTGATGGACTTTGTGGCTTAAACTTTTTGATGTTTAACAGGTTCTCATCCCCCACGATTAATGGAAACCCATGATCATCCTATATCATCTTCTTTTTAGAAGTCGTTGAACGACTTTGTTGCAGTTTGGGTTTTTGAGACTTTACAACCGAACCATTTCCACGAAAGCTCTGTGACGTTACATATGAGCTGTGTCGGGGAGCATCGTACCTATTTTGTTGGGAACCTGTAAATGTGTTGGTTGCCTCATCGAAGGAGCTGATATTTGCAACTTTGTCTATCCTCGCAGATTCCTCTAGCCTTTGTTGTTCTTTTTTTATGTTGGCTGACTGCAAGTATCTTGTTGGATAACTGGTGATTTTTTAGTAGATTTGGTTGGGGTCAGGATTGCTATAATCTTTTATGAAAGATCTTCTGCCACATCGACCTCCTCATCCCTAAGTTTACAGGGTAGTAAGTTAAGCTTACGCAAAGAAGACATCTACGTCTTCGAGTTGTATCCTACGCTCTGTGTTATTAAATCAATACAATGTCTAAGCTGCGTAAATCATTGTAAATCACAAAAGGGTTGTAGGTTTAAGATTTATGCTTGTGTGTACGTACTTTTACATCTGACAAGCACACGACAACCCACAACTAATCCACATCTAGCAACCATATGATCTATGATGTTTGTGCAACACATTTAGCTTCCTAAGTGGCTCTCCTTCCAGCAAGTTAAGTGCTTTATAGAAACATTTCCGCGTAGGTTGTCAAACAGTGGTAGTTTGTGGTGGTTCATATTTTTTTTGATGCTTTCTCGGAAACTTTTCTTTATTTCTCCCAACTGTGCTTCAACTATATCCATGACACATCCCACTATTCGGTCCAGCGAGCTCTTACCTGATATATATCTCTTCAAGGCGCCGTGCTGGCTCTCAACTCTATTGGTGGTACGCTGGCCAAAGTTGAGACCCCGATTACTCCACGCAAAAACAAACATTTGTATATAATTTTGTAGCCAGTTATTATACACATAGTTAAAGACGAAAAATAAAATAATAAATTGAAATGTACTTTTACGGTTGCTAGCCACAAGTCGCCCATATAGTTTGTGCAAGTTGTAATCATATATGGGTACCGAAGGAGACTCACACAATGTCATCCAGAATTACAGAAATTTCTCGCAGTCTGCGTTAGAAAAGGCTTTTTTGTAGTGTTTACAAATATTCTGTTGTATGTGAAACCTGCAGAGATACCCAGATGCCTTTGGGAATACTTTAGCACATGCATTCATCAGGGCCAGCTCTCTATCCTTACAATCACACGTGGCTCCATACAAGAATCAACATTGACCTGATCTTTTTGAGCACCCATACAAAGTAATCATTTCTTTCTTTACAGATAACCGCATGCGCGATACAAAACGACTTGCGATGGACGTCAAACCCACAACCTGGACAAATGGCATGTTGTAGATATTCTTTTGTACGTTGCATCATTCAACAGCACATGTGGGAACACACGCCACATATTACTAGAGCGCGGATAAACAAAGAAAAGCTATGTTATGACATTAGTTACAGGTTTATGCCGAGTCTCGTAAATGAAGTAGTTTTTCAACAACATGGTTTCTAGTGTTAGCATTAGAGTATGCCCGTCTCTTTGTGATGCTCTGATCTTCTACACTGTATTTTGTGCGTCTTTCTGAACATGGAGGATGCCGGGAAACTGCTTCCTTATGGTTTGAAAAATGTATCCTGGCAATGTTTTGAGCTGTCAACTACTCTATCAGCTTGTATTATCTCTAAGAAAATCTACGCACAAACGCGTGGGCAAACAAATCGAAAGCAGTTTCGTGGTTATGTTCCAGGTTTCCCACTACTATCTACTAGATATCATGGTTTTCAGCCCGCATCGTTATGAGTGAAAACGGGCACCCGATTTTTTAGCCGTCGACTTTTCTAACTGTTGATTTATTACGATGCTCACCACCCTGGTCGCATTCAAGCCATACCCTCCCAAACTTTGATCGACGCATCATAATAATGTAACCATTCTCGTTTGCCCTTTTCTGTACCCATTCCTTTGGTTCTTTGGAGACTTGAGAAGCTGTTACACCGATACGATTAACTAATATTTCAGATATACTAATTTTAATATATAACATTTAAATAAATAAATGTGATACATGCCTAGTTTGATAAGGATTGCCCGGGTTAGGGGATTCCTCACCCCACCCTTTCCAATTATCATACGATAGTGTGTTTGGAGGCTCACCACCGTATCCTCCCCCATCCGGATAGTCTTTTGCACATATAAAGAGTGTGATGCATTGTTACTTTCAAAATACGATTGCTCACCATTGTATCCTCCGTATCCGCCCGTATGGTCTTATTGCAGGTAAAAAGAATGTGAGGCATTGTTATTTTCGTAAGGATTGCTCGAGTTATGCGGTTGCTGGTCATAATACGGTTGCTCACCAACATATCCTCCTATCCAGCTGAACTGTCTTGTTGTATGTAAAAATATTGACAACTATATCCGTGATCTGGATGCCCTTGTTGTGCTGGATAATAGGGTTCATCAGGAGAGAAAGGGTGGAGGCTCGTTCAAGTCTAGCAATGGTTTCTTTTGATCAATATGAACGCCAGACACAACCTCCTCGTGAGAGTCAGGACTGCCATAATTCTCCTCCGTTTCAGGAACCCCTCATGAGTTGTTAATACTATCCGAAGAAATAGTCCTCATCCCAGACTTATGACATTTTAGCTTCACACTTGTTCGATAATTGATAAACCAGGGAAGAATCGATATACAAAACTGAACTTATGAAAGGATGAAGAAGAAGCGTCTACATTCCACTATCTGAAGAATCCAAATTCACAAATATACGCCGCCTATAGCCTGTACTTGGCGTATACTTTTATCATATGCCCAGACAACATTGGATCAAAGTCAAATCAGTCAGGTTTATACGCCGCGTACATGCCTGTACGTGGCGTGTAGAGATATCGTATAGAAGCAGTGTACAGGCCTGTATGTGAAGTACATGTGATTGATTTGACATTGTACTAGGTTTCAACCCCTGGTCGGAGACATAAAACCCTATACAAGGGTCCTATTTGTGGTATCTAGTCAAAGAAATAAACCATGCACGCCACATACAAACCTATACATGACATATATAAGGGTCCCATTTGGGTGTGTAGATAGGCATCAAGGTATGCAAATACGCATACCCATAAGTAATATTTACAACTAACTTTAATGTGTGAAACACCAACTGAAACGAATAAAAGGAGGAACTTACGTAACATGTGTAGCGTGAAATTGTAGTGGAAATGTTAGACAGCTAATCATTAGCTAGTTTAGACAGCTCATCACCAGCTTGTGTATTTTATATTTGGTATATATTTAACTGTATTGTGATTGTACCATTTCCTTTTGTTTATGGCTCCTATATATGGGCTATTGTATTGTACAGAAGATATATCAAAAGAATATAGAAAAGTTCTTTTCATCTTAAAGTCAAACATGGTATCAAGAGCATATGGTCCTTAACCTTTCAGTTCCTTTTTTTTTTCCTTTTCTATCATTGTCTACATATCTCTGTTCCTTCTGCAACTTTTTTTGTGGTTACTATCTTCTTCTTTTTCTTGCTTTGTCTTCATCCTTACCTCAAAATGTCCACCACATATAGTGCAACTCAACATCTGATGCAATAACAAACCAAAGTACCCAAATTCCAAGCCTTGCCAATCTAGCCAACCTAATTTCCATCAAATTACATATGTCGAATAAGTCCATGAACAATGTCTGTAACTCGTGTCAAATTTCTAAATCAAGTAGACTGCCCTTTTATTCTGTTGATTCTCATTCGATTGTACCTTTACACATTGTTCACTGTGATATTTGGGGACCAGCTCCCACTGTTTCTAGATCTGGATATCGTTACTTTATTACATTTATTGATGACTTTATTCGTTTCACGTGGATATATCCCTTATCTCACCGCTCACAGGCCATTGATTCTTTCCGACATTTCAAACCTTTTGTTGAAAATCTCTTCTCCTGCACCATAAAAAACCTACAGTGTGATGGTGCCCCTGAGCTTGTTCGTGGTCATATGGCTAAATATCTCTCTGATGATGGTATTGCATATCGTATTGCATGTCCTTACACACCCCAACAAAACGGGGTTGCTGGGCGTAAAAATCACCACCTTTCTGAGACCGCACGTGCCCTCCTCTATCATGCTCGTCTTCCACAACGTTTCTGGTACGATGCCTATGCTACAGCAGCATTTCTCATTAATCGGTTACCTACACTTGTTCTCCATAATTCCTCACCCTGTGAGATTCTCTTTGGTACTCGACCTGATTATTCTCTCCTTCATACCTTTGGGTGTCTATGCTATCCGTTTCTCGGTAGTACTCGTGCAGATAAACTTTCACACAAATCTGTTCCATGCTTATTCCTTGGTTATGCTCCATCTCATCGTGGTTATCTTTGCTACGATCCTCATACTCGTCGTACCCTCACCTCGTCATGTTAAATTTCATGAGACAGTTTTTGACATCCCTACTACCACAGCCACACCCCCGGTTCCACCTCTAACATCTTCATTTACTGTTCTTCCTCCTCCACCATGTATGCCATCACCACCCTCATCACCTATTCTATCTCCATCCTCACCGCCATCTCCACCATCACCTTCACCATCTTCCCTATGTATATCTTCATCGCCACCTCCACCCCAACCCCCACCCCCTCCATCTCATCCCATGATTACACGTTCTCGTGGTCATACTCTTCAGCCTCGTCAGTTCCCTGATCACGTTCTTCTCCACACGTCTACTTCTCCTTCTACTGAGCCTACTACCTTTTCTCAGGCTCAGAAATGGCCAGTTTGGTGGGATGCAATACGCACAGAGGTTGCTGCTCTGCATTCCAACCAGACATGGGTTTTGGTTCCTCAACCCACTGATGCCAACATTGTTGGCTGCAAGTGGGTTTACAAGATTAAGCATAATCCTGATGGTTCTATTAGTCGATATAAAGCCCGACTTGTTGCCAAGGGCTTTCATCAGACAGAGGGAATTGACTACACTGAGACGTTTAGCCCCGTGGTTAAACCCACCACCATTCGGATAGTCTTATCGTTTGCTTTTTCTAGGGGCTGGGATATTCGATAGGTGGATGTCAACAATACCTTCCTTCATGGTGATTTATCTAAAACTGTGTATATGTCTCAGCCTCCAGGCTTTGTTGATTCCACCCGACCGAATCATGTTTGTTTATTACGAAAGGCTCTATATGGTCTGAAGCAGGCTCCTCGTGCCTGGTTTTCCAAATTGTCTTCTGCACTCACCACTTCTGGATTCTCTCAGTGTGTATCAGATGCCTCTCTCTTTGTTCACAGCAGTGGCTCCGATTTTTGCTATGTTCTGGCATATGTTGATGATATCATTATTACTGGAAGCTCCGCACGCTTTGTTATGAGTTTAATTGAGCGCTTACATTCACAGTTTGCGCTCAAGGATTTGGGGTCATTATCTTACTTTTTGGGACTTCAAGCTACATTCTCTGGTGACATACTACATTTATCTCAACAACGATACTTACGTGATTTGCTTCATCGGACCGGGCTTACTGACTGTCGACCATTGTCTACACCAGTTTCTTCTGGACAACAGCTCTCTCGGCATTCCGGTGACCCTCTAGAGGATCCGCTATTATATCGGAGCACTGTCGGTGCTTTACAGTATCTGGTCTTGACTCGTCCTGAGATTACATTTGCCGTCAGTAAGGTTTCTCAGTTTTTACAGAAACCTACTGATAGACACTGGGGCGCAGTCAAACGATCTTGAGATACCTTAAGGGTACTATCTCCCATGGCTTGACCATTCGATGATCTAGTAGTCTTAAATTACATGCTTATTCTGATGCTGACTGGGCTGGATGCCCTGATGATCGTCGCTCCCCTACAGGTTATTGCATCTTTCTTGGACCCAACCTTATCAGTTGGAGTTCCAAGAAACAACACACTGTTGCTCGTTCCAGCACAGAGGCAAAGTATCGAGCATTGGCCCACACAGCTGCAGAGGTTCGTTGGATTATATCTATCTTGCATGAGCTTCAGATTCCTACTTCTTGTCCACCTACTGTTTGGTGTGACAACCTTGGTGCCACATATTTAGCAGTTAATCCAGTGCTTCACCAGCGCACGAAACATCTTGAGATTGACCTGCATTTTATTCGTGATATGGTTTTAGATCGGACACTCACCATCAGATATGTCCCTACTGCTTCTCAGTTACCTGATCTTCTCACCAAAGGGTTATCATCCACTCGCGTTGACACTCTTTGGTGCAAGCTTCACGTTGCTCCGCCCGTTTCGCTTGAGGGGGCATGTTAGACAGCTAATCATTAGCTGGTTTAGACAGCTCATCACCAGCTTATGTATTTTATATTTGGTATATATTTGACTTTATTGTGATTGTACCATCTCCTTTTGTTTATGGCTCCTATATATGGGCTATTGTATTGTACAGAAGATATATCAAAAGAATATAGAAAAGTTCTTTTCATCTTAAAGTCAAACATGGTATCAAGAGCATATGGTCCTTAACCTTTCAGTTCCTTTTTTTTTCCTTTTCAATCATTGTCTACATATCTCTGTTCTTTCTGCAACTTTTTTTGTGGTTACTATCTTCTTCTTTTTCTTGCTTTGTCTTCATCCTTACCTCAAAATGTCCACCATATCAAGTGCAACATCAGACTCAACATCTGATGCAACAACAAACCAAAGTACCCAAATTCCAAGCCTTGCCAATCTAGCCAACCTAATTTCCATCAAATTACATATGTCGAATAAGTCCATGAACAATGTCTGTAACTCGTGTCAATTTCTAAATCAAGTAGACTGCCCTTTTATTCTGTTGATTCTCATTCGATTATACCTTTACACATTGTTCACTGTGATATTTGGGGACTAGCTCCCACTGTTTCTAGATCTGGATATCGTTACTTTATTACATTTATTGATGACTTTAGTCGTTTCACGTGGATATATCCCTTATCTCATCGCTCACAGGCCATTGATTCTTTCCGACATTTCAAACCTTTTGTTGAAAATCTCTTCTCCTGCACCATAAAAAACCTACAGTGTGATGGTGCCCCTGAGCTTGTTCGTGGTCATATGGCTAAATATCTCTCTGATGATGGTATTGCATATCGTATTGCATGTCCTTACACACCCCAACAAAACGGGGTTGCTGAGCGTAAAAATCGCCACCTTTCTGAGACCGCACGTGCCCTCCTCTATCATGCTCGTCTTCCACAACGTTTCTGGTACGATGCCTATGCTACAGCAGCATTTCTCATTAATCGGTTACCTACACTTGTTCTCCATAATTCCTCACCCTGTGAGATTCTCTTTGGTACTCGACCTGATTATTCTCTCCTTCATACCTTTGGGTGTCTATGCTATCCGTTTCACGGTAGAACTCGTGCAGATAAACTTTCACACAAATCTGTTCCATGCTTATTCCTTGGTTATGCTCCATCTCATCATGGTTATCTTTGCTACGATCCTCATACTCGTCGTACCCACACCTCGTCATGTTAAATTTCATGAGACAGTTTTTGACATCCCTACTACCACAGCCACACCCACGGTTCCACCTCTAACATCTTCATTTACTGTTCTTCCTCCTCCACCATGTATGCCATCACCACCCTCATCACCTATTCTATCTCCATCCTCACCGCCATCTCCACCATCACCTTCACCATCTTCCCTATGTATATCTTCATCGCCACCTCCACCCCAACCCCCACCCCCTCCATCTCATCCCATGATTACACGTTCTCGTGATCATACTCTTCAGCCTCGTCAGTTCCCTGATCACGTTCTTCTCCACACTCTACTTCTCCTTCTACTGAGCCTACTACCGTTTCTCAGGCTCAGAAATGGCCAGTTTGGTGGGATGCAATACGCACAGAGGTTGCTGCTCTGCATTCCAACCAGACATGGGTTTTGGTTCCTCAACCCACTGATGCCAACATTGTTGGCTGCAAGTGGGTTTACAAGATTAAGCATAATCCCACTTGTTGCCAAGGGCTTTTATCAGACAGAGGGAATTGACTACACTGAGACGTTTAGCCCCGTGGTTAAACCCACCACCATTCGGATAGTCTTAACGTTTGCTTTTTCTAGGGGCTGGGATATTCGATAGGTGGATGTCAACAATACCTTCCTTCATGGTGATTTATCTAAAACTGTGTATATGTCTCAGCCTCCAGGCTTTGTTGATTCCACCCGACCGAATCATGTTTGTTTATTACGGAAGGCTCTATATGGTCTGAAGCAGGCTCCTCGTGCCTGGTTTTCCAAATTGTCTTCTGCACTCACCACTTCTGGATTCTCTCAGTGTGTATCAGATGCCTCTCTCTTTGTTCACAGCAGTGGCTCCGATGTTTGCTATGTTCTGGCATATGTTGATGATATCATTATTACTGGAAGCTCCGCACGCTTTGTTATGAGTTTAATTGAGTGCTTACATTCACAGTTTGCTCTCAAGGATTTGGGGTCATTATCTTATTTTTTGGGAGTTCAAGCTACATTCTCTGGTGGCATACTACATTTATCTCAACAACGATACTTACGTGATTTGCTTCATCGGACCGGGCTTACTGACTGCCGACCATTGTCTACACCAGTTTCTTCTGGACAACAGCTCTCTCGGCATTCCGGTGACCCTCTAGAGGATCTGCTATTATATCGGAGCACTGTCGGTGCTTTACAGTATCTGGTCTTGACTCGTCCTGAGATTACATTTGCCGTCAGTAAGGTTTCTCAACAGACACTGGGGCGCAGTCAAACGATCTTGAGATACCTTAAGGGTACTATCTCCCATGGCTTGACCATTCGACGATCTAGTAGTCTTAAATTACATGCTTATTCTGATGCTGACTGGGCTGGATGCCCTGATGATCGTCGCTCCCCTACAGGTTATTGCATCTTTCTTGGACCCAACCTTATCAGTTGGAGTTCCAAGAAACAACACACTGTTGCTCGTTCCAGCACAGAGGCAGAGTATCGAGCATTGGCCCACATAGCTGTAGAGGTTTCGTTGGATTATATCTATCTTGCATGAGCTTCATATTCCTACTTCTTGTCCACCTACTGTTTGGTGTGACAACCTTGGTGCCACATATTTAGCAGTTAATCCAGTGCTTCACCAGCGCACGAAACATCTTGAGATTGACCTGCATTTTATTCGTGATATGGTTTTAGATCGGACACTCACCATCAGATATGTCCCTACTGCTTCTCAGTTACCTGATCTTCTCACCAAAGGGTTATCATCCACTCGCGTTGACACTCTTCGGTGCAAGCTTCACGTTGCTCCGCCCGTTCCGCTTGAGGGGGCATGTTAGACAGCTAATCATTAGCTGGTTTAGACAGCTCATCACCAGCTTGTGTATTTTATATTTGGTATATATTTGACTGCATTGTGATTGTACCATTTCCTTTTGTTTATGGCTCCTATATATGGGCTATTGTATTGTACAGAAGATATATCAAAAGAATATAGAAAAGTTCTTTTCATCTTAAAGTCAAACAGGAAAGGAGGAACAATGCAACCTTCATATTGTTATATTCAGAAAGAGAAATTAATAACATAGTAAAAGTATGTTCTAATTAACAAGCTAATTACCACTTGCTTCATAGTTATTTTCCTACATGTTTTTATTTTTTGGAAGTTGGAACCGATCCATTACATCTTCAATCACAACTCTTGAAAATAACTCATTCTCAATATAAAAAATGTAAGAAACGTTCATATAACTATCACCCATACCATTACGTAAATCCGTCTTCACATGCTTCATGGCAGGAAAACATCTCTTGAAAGTTGTTGTAGCAACCAGTAGAAGTAATGTCACCTTCAATATTCAATAAATGATAGACCAATGAATATAACTATCACCCATCCCGCTTACGTGAATCCGTCTTCACATGCTTCATGGCAGGAAAACATCTCTCAAAAGTTGTCATAGCAACTAGTAAAAGTAATGTCACCTTCAATAAACGATAGATCAATGAATACGAATATATATTACTATGTGCGCCATCCTTTTTGCAAGATGAGATATACACTCACGTTCACCAAACAATTGATCTACTATCATATTATCAATGTAGTTAGGGAGCTCATACATAAGTTCTTCTCTTTGTTCATAATCAAAATCATAGGATACAAATATAGTTCCTTTGAAATATCAAATGCTCTAGAATTATCATCCAGCCATTGAAATAGTTGCCAAGCTCTTGTATATGCATATCTAACACTAGTGTGTTGAAATTATCACACTCTTTAACTGATTAACCATTGTAAGTACCTACATGGCTTATTTTCATCAGAGCAAGATGTAGAAAGGGAAGGAGGAGGAGAAGGTTGTGGCTCACATGCGTAGATCTAAAGAGAAGTGAATAAAGAAGTGTTGTATGATGTTGTTGAGTGTGGAAAAACTACAACAAGTGGTGAGTATCATAAACAAGAAAAATGTTGGAATCGCGGAGAGCATCAGCATCAACGGAAACACTGCTCTCCACATAGCAGCGGCCTACTGCAGCCCCTCGGATGATGGGGATAAGTTTTTGAACGGAATGTTGAATGTCACTAATATTCCGCTAACCAAGGTTCAAAATTTAGACGGAAGCACTCCGCTTCATCTAGCGGCTTCACTTGGGAATGCAAATGCTGCTAAATATCTTGCTGGAAAAATGCCCAGGCCTGTTGCATGCAAAGGATAACCAAGGTTGGACTACGCTTGAATAATTATCTCCCGTCCTTGGAATAAGGAAATGTGCCTCTTTTTGAGATCCACAATATTGCTAGACATGGAACAGGCGTATGATCATGAGCCTTTGGTAGTTAATGCTATTTCTTACAGACATTTTGGTAGGTACAACGTCCGGATAAATGTAGTATCATTTAGATTTTCTTATATATATCTATATAATAGTGATGATCGATTCATAATTTCAGACTTAGCACTGACTTTTGATGAAAAGTGATTCAAGTCCACATCAGCATGCATGCACGTGATATTTAATAAGTTTGTGTTTAAGTTTTTTGAATTCAAATAAGAGGAGATAGTCTAATCTGTTAGCTTTTCTCCAGTTATTTAGGTTCTAGCCGTTTGATCTTTTTATCTATTTAAGAAAGTATTGTAATCATAGTTATGCATGCAGTTCAATTCCATTGATAAGATTGTTTCGAACCTATAGGTTCCGCATTATTGTTTTATCATTATCTCTAAAACCATCAGATTGGTATCAGAGCCAATCTGAATTGATCCCTCAATTATCAAAACCCTAGCCAATCGATTCCTTTCGATCAATGGCAGATAAACCAGTAGTCTCCCTACAGCCCCAACTCCAATTCCAGTGTTCAAAGGGGAAGGTTATGAATACTGGAGTGTCCGTATGAAAACCATACTCAGATCAAGAGACTTATGGGATCTGGTCGTTGATGGTTATGATGATAAAGAAAATGATGCAGGAAAATTGAAGAATTCTCAGAAGAAAGATGCTCATGCAATGGCCCTCATTCAACAGGCTGTGCATGATCAGCTTTTCTCTCGTGTCGTGGTGCTTCCACGGCCAAAGAAACGTGGGAGATCCTCAAGATGGAATTTCAAGGTAATACTCAAGTAAAAGCTATTAAACTGCAGGGTTTGAGGAGAGACTTTGAAAATCTTGCGATGAAGGAAGATGAGTCAGTTAGCGAATACTTTGGGAGAGTTATGGCTCTTGTTAGTCAAAAGAGGGCCTATGGTGAAACTATTTCTGATCAAACCATTGTAAAAAAGGTACTTCGTAGCCTAACTTCTAAGTTTGATTATGTTGTACCTTCTATTGAGGTTGGTCAGGATCTCTCCGATCTCACCCTGTCAAGCTCATGGGGTGCCTTCAATCGCAAGAAGAGAGGATGAATCACAAATCAACACCTGAAAAACAAAGTGCAAATGATGAACAAGCTCTTCAGGTTATGCAAGATGGTTCTAGGCCGTTCAAAAACAATTCTTCCTTTAGGGGAAGAGGAAGACTGTCTTTCAGATGTAGAGGAAGAGGAAGATCTCAAGACAAAAGCAAGATCACTCAATGCAGCAATTGCAACAAACTTGGCCACATCAAAAAGGACTATTAGTATCTTGATGAACCTTCTAATGCCAATTTGGCAACTGATTCAGATGACAACCATGAAGAAATGATCAACATTTATTCATGGCTTGTGTTGATGATTCAGATGTTATTAATGGTAGAAATGGTTCCAAGAATAACTCTGTCTACCTGTGGTTTTTTACACTCAGGAGCCTCTAACCATATGGCAGGTTCTAAGGATAGTTTTGTATCTTTAGATGAAACCTTCAAGATGAATGTAAAGCTTGGAGATAAGAAGGCCATTACAGTTGAAGGTAAAGGGACTGTCAAAATTCAGACCCCTAATGGTAGCACCAAGTTGCTGGAAGGAGTGTATTATGCTCCTCAACTTGGTTATAATCTTCTAAGTGTTGGCCAATTAATGCGGAAAGGGTATTCTCTGCTCTTTGATGATGGGAAGTGTACAATCAAAATAAAGTCTCAAGTTTAGTGTGATGGAAGTTCCTGTTCAAAATAACATGTTCTTACTGAATGCTGCTGAGTCATTGAAAGAGAACATGGTAGATGTCAAACTTCCCACGGATGATATATGGCACGAAAGGTACGGCCATTATCACTTTCAAAGCTTAAAGTTGCTTCATGATAAAAGAATGGTTATTGGGCTACCTAGTATAAAGTATGCAGACAAGTGTGAGGGGTGTAGTGTTGGGAAGCAGGCTGTGAGTCTTTTCCTTTCAAGTCCTGGAGAGCTACAAAACCCCTTGAATTGGTACACACTGACATATGTGGTCCAATGCAGGCTTCTAGTCTTGGTGGTAGTAAGTACTACCTTTTTTTATTGATGATTATACAAGGATGTGTGGGTGTATTTTATAGCAGAAAAGTCTCAAGCATTTTGCTAAGTTCAAGAGTTTCAAGCTGATGGTCGAAAAAGAAAGTGAGCATTCTATTAAAGTGTTAAGATCTGATAGAGGAGGAGAATACACCTCTACAGGTTTAATGCTTTCTGTGAATCATGTGGAATCAAAAGAGAGCTCACAGTTCCTTACACTCCTGAGCACAATGGAGTTGTAGAGAGAAAGAATAGGACTGTGATGGGGATGACAAGAAGCATGATGAAACAGATGGGACTTCCAAATCAATTTTGGGCTGAGGCAGTGGCTACCTCAGTGTATCTTATCAATCATGCTTCAACCAAAGCTGTCAGGAACAAGACTCCCTTGGAAGCTTGGAGCCGTAGGAAACCAAGTGTCAAGTATCTAAGGGTATTTGGTTGTGTGGCTTATGCCTTAACTCCAAATCAGTTCAGAAAGAAGCTGGATGATAAGTCTGTGAAGTGTATCTTCATTGGATACTCAACTCCAGCAAAGGGTATAGATTATATAATCCTGTCACTAAAAGTTTTATTACTCGTAGGATGTTGTGTTTTTGGAGAAAAAGAAGTGGACATGGTCCAGCAGCTCACCTAATACTAGCCAATCTCTTTACATTGATCCTTTTCCTGTCCCTACAGAAGAACCTTACCTCGTGAAACACCCACTGATACATCACAAAAACACAAACTCTCCTATCACTAAAGTCTCCCAATACTCAACATCCTATTACTAATACCACAACTCAGCCAACTAATTCTTTTGACCTCTCAACCAACAGTTCATCAACAAGTAGCTCATCTCAAACTCCAAAAAGGATGAAGGATCTGTATGAGGTAATTGACAAGTCAAAGAAGATTGATGTTGATGAAGATTTCTATGCTTGTCAATTTTCTTTAAATGTATTAGATCCTAGTAATTATGATGAAGCTTGTGTCAAGAAAGAATGGCAGGATGCCATGGTTGATGAAATGAAAGCCATTGAAAAGAATCATACTTGGGAATTGGTCAGGTTACCTGATGATAAAAGGTGATTGGGTTAAAATGGCTCTACATAACAAAAGTAGGGGCAGATGGCAAGATCATGAGGTATAAAGTGACTGGTGGCCAAGGGTTACACACAACAACAAGGTATTGACTATCAAGAAACTTTTGCCCTGTAGCCAGATTTGAAACCATCAGAATTGTACTAAGTGTTGCAGCTCAAAAGAGTGAACTGTGCATCAACTTGATGTTAAGTCCGCTTTCCTAAATGGTGGCTTAAAGAAATTTATGTAGAACAACCTTTGGTTTTGAGAAACAAGGGAAAGAAGAGTATGTGTACAAGTTAAAGAAGGCCTTGTATGGCCTAAAACGCTCCTAGAGCCTGGTACTCTAAGATTGACAGGTATTTTATCAGCAATGGATATCACAGAAGTGAGAATGAGCCAACTCTGTATGTGAAGAAAGATAAGATTCAGGGAACTATGTATGTGTGCCTTTACGTTGATGATATTATATGTACTAGTTCTTCCCCTGATCTCATCGCAGAGTTTAAAGAAGCATGATGCAGGCCTTTGAAATGATTGATTTAGGGCTGCTGCAGTACTTTCTTGGACTGGAAGTGAAGCAAACAAAGGCAGGATTGTTTTTAAGTCAAGAAAAGTATGCAAGGAATTTGCTGGCTAAGTTTGGGCTCACCATGGCAAGCATGAAGTAACTCCTATGAACACTAGTGAGAAATTGCAAATTGATGATTAGGCTGACAAGTGCAATGAAGTGAATTACCGAAGTCTGGTGGGTGGGTTAATCTACTTGACCCACACACGTCCTGACTTGACTTATTCTGTTAGCATGATTTCCAGGTTCATGCAGTCTCCTTCTAAGTTACATTATGAGCAGCTAGAAGAATTCTTAAATATGTTGCTGGAACAATCAATTTTGGTCTGTGGTATGCTAAGGGAAACAACAACTGGATTCACAGACAGTGACTGGGCTAGTTGTGCTGTGACATGAAGAGTGTCTCAGCTTGTGTCTTTACTCTTGGAAGTGGAGCTGTAACATGGAGCTCAAAAAAACAGCCAACTGAGGCTCTCTCAAGCACCGAAGTAGAATATATTGCAGCTGCGGCAGCAACTTCTCAAGCTCTCTGGTTAAGAAGAATTTTAAGCAATCTCGGTATTGAACAACAAGAGCAACGCCTATGTATTGTGACAACAAGTCAGCTCTTAATCTGAGCAAGAATCCTATCATGCATAGCAGGTCTAAGCATATTGAAATCAAGTATCACTTTATCCGGAAATGGTGAATCAAGACCGTGTGAAGCTTGAATACTGCAAGACAAATGAGCAACTGGCTGATGTTCTAACAGAGGCTTTGTCACGAGAAAAGTTTGTGTACTTCAGACATTGGCTAGGAGTTATGGAGCTTGAATCAAGGAAAATGAGTTCACAGATGTTATTTAATAAGTTTACGTTTAAGTTTTTTGAATTCAAATAAGAGGAGATAGTCTAATCTGTTAGCTTTTCTCCGGTTATTTAGGTTCTAGCCGTTTGATCTTTTTATCTATTTAAGAGAGTATTGTAATCGTAGTTATGCATGCAGTTCAATTCATTGTTTCGAACCTATAGCTTCCGCATTATTGTTTTATCATTATCTCTAAAACCATCAACTTTAATACAAAGATGCAATAACTCGTTGAAGAGCCCTGCTGTGTTGATGGCTATAGCACAAAATTGCCCAGCTGATTTTTCAACCAACCAACTCATCATCTATGAATGTAATTATGCTACTTATTTTTTATTTATAATTAATTTCATAATAAATCAATTAATTAGTTTCTCGATCATCTTCTTATTAGTGTTGCACACATCAGTTCTAAGTTTCATAACTAGAGATATCTTGGATATGAAGGGCTGTAGTAAGCTAGCAATTGTGATCCTCAGAGCGGGTATACATACATGTCTTATTGAATTTAGTTTATGCAATGCAATGCATGGCTATCTTATTCATTCATACATGGTAAGGTTATTCATCGATCACATATATAACATGCATCTTCTTTTTTATCTGTGTAGTTTTGGCGTACCCTTATAAAATGCTTGTCCGGATTTGCATGAAGCTACAAGGTGATACATATCAATTAACCGAAAACGTATTAAATGCATATTAAATTAAATGTCCATGGATATCATTCACAGACACTCGTTGGTTAGGATCGTGTACGTGATTGAGAACCTTAAAAAATTCTGAACCACACCCTTTTTCTATAAAAAAAATTGCAATTTTTTGGTTAAATCGCCCTCTTTATCTTTTACTTTTGTTATTTTATTTATTTATTTTTAATTATACATATTGTATAAAGGTGTTTACACTAAATAATAAGTATTGTATATATATGTTTGATAATAGTACAAATGTGTACAAATGATATATATATATATATATATATATATATATATATAGAAGATTATTGGTTTTTGATCATGTTTTTTCTAGTGCAATTAGTAGTAATTTTTTTTTGGCTTAGAGGAAATATGTGGTCAGGAATGGTTCTCATGTTTCTCAATTACCATGTGTGTCTCTTAAAAGCCATACCATATACGTGTGTGTATATGTGTATATAGGGACTGTTTTTTTCAAGAATAAATTTAAGTGAAAAGAGCACAAATGATATAGTTGTGGTTAAATATTGAGAACCTTGAGAACAATTCTAAACCACACCTTTTTTGTAAGTAAAATATAATACAAAAAATGCAAGTTTTATTTATTCATATAGTTTTTTTTTTCTTTCTAAATCGCCTCTTTTCCATTCCGGGTTTGTAAATCACAAATGTATATATGTTTTAAATTGAAACATAAGTACTATAAGTATTGTACAAATATGTTTTTATAATGTAAATATATGTACAAATGATTGTACACAAATATAAAGGAAGATTATGGTTTAGAACATGTTTTTTTCTAACGTACATATGTATATTTACATGTTTAAAATTAAAAAAAATACGTTTTGTACAGATACACATATGTATAATTAAAAAATGATAATTTGCACATGTACATGATTAAAATTTGTCAATATATACATGTGTATAATAAAACATTGATAATAATATATACATGTGTATAGATCCAAATAAAATAATAATAATAATAATAATAATAAAAGGTGCGATTAGAAGAATTTTTTAGAGAAATTGTGTGTTTCAGAATAGTTCTCACGGTTCTTCAATATCATATGTTTCTCTTAGGAACTTTACCCTATATACCTATACTTATTATAATTCATTTGAGAAGTACATTTTAAGATAACCTAAAAGTTCAAAAAAATAGTTTAATGCATAAGTTACAACCATAAAATGAGGGTTAGTTAGTCTTTCAAACACTAGTTACAATTTAATCTCATCATCTTAATTATAATTTAATCCTTCATCTTTAACTAAACTCTGATTAATTAATTACTAATTACATTTTATTCCCTTATAAAAACTAACTACATCCATTATTTTTAAACGGTCATAACTTTTTCGTACGTTAATATTTTTATAAAATTACGCCATAGAAATGAGTATTTTATTCTCTTTAATTTGAGTATAGTATTGCTATATTTTTTTAATTAAAAAATTGATATGTTATGTGATTAACAATGTTTAGGGGTGGGCAATAGCTGAATCATTAACCGAAACCGAATTGAAAACAGTGAAACCGAACCAAAATCAACAAAAGATTAATAAAGTTAAAATTAATTTACTAGAAAATTTAATTAACCAAAAACCGGTTATTATTTTTTTACCTCCTTTTAACTAAAACTAATTAAATCGAACCATGATATTTTCATATATTTCTAACTTTTATACCTCCAGTTTAAGCATTGCATATCTTATTATTTTATACCCCCATTCATGTATTTATACATACATTTCATGTTTTTACATATCAATTTCATGTATTTCTAAACAAAAGTCTTAGGCTAAGTTTAGTTTTGCTACTAACCAAAATTAAATGAACTGAACCAAAAAACCGTCAATCTAGAGGAATAAACTGAACCGATTAACAAAAACTGATAGCTTAATAAAATATACTAATCAATGACTTCAGTTTCAGTTTTGGCTTCGGTTGAGGATAATAACAAAACCGACCGAACCATCCACACTTGGCAGTGTCTGTGTTTCTCGTCACATCACGCGGACACCCTTCTAGTGTATGTGTGCGCACAGTGTCTGTGTGTGTATAATAATAATATATTTAGGGGTAGGAGTAAATAAAAAGTTGATTTTGCCTAAGTATGGTAAGAAAACATCTTAACCAATCATTATTTCAAATCAATTGTTAAGATAAAAGTGTAGGAAAAAAGATGAAAGTGTAGGACCAAAGATGGATGTAAGAGTATTTTTTTCAATAATATATTTGTTGAATTTATCTCTTAACATGCAAACCACATGCATATACCCCTTCCCACATTTTTTAAATGTGTATAACTTTTTAATATGGCATTATTATTTTAAAAACAATTGCACTATAAATTCGAGTATTTTTTTATCTTTAATTAGAGTACCATATTGCTATATAAAATATGATAATTACAACACAATCCCAAAATATGTGTTGTGTTTCTATGTTATATAACATTTTTTTGTTGTATTCTTTGTACTGGATTTTTGTGCTAGAATTTTTGTGATGCAAAATTTCTTGTGCTGAATTTTTGGTACTGATTTTTTTGTGCTAAATTATTTTATAGTAGATGCTTGGCGTTAGATTTTTTATGGACTAGCTTTTGTGTTGTATTTTTCGGAAACAATGGGTGCGAGTTTTTGTTTTAGGACCAAAATGCTCTTTAATCCTATTATAAGGAGGGACACATGTCATCTCTACAATTCTTTTTACGCTACTCATGAAAACCCCACTTTTTAGTGGATCTTCTTCCTACATCTATATATCGGATTCGTTCAAATGAGAATCACCACGAGTTGCAGAACCGCGAGAACTTTTTTATATGGGGCGAGTTGGGCCAAAAATTTTTCGCACAAACGTAGATGAAAATATTATAAACACATCTGTAAAAAAACAAATTTAAAAATTGTCGAGTCGGTAGTTTTGACTATGCAAGTTTTTTTTACGCTGGGCGTAAATTTTATATTTAATTTTAGGGCGGGCATAAAAAATACATGCATCAGTCAAAACTACTGCCTCAAACAATTTTTTTTACTTTTTTACAGATGTGTTTATAATATTTTCATCCACGTTTGTGTAAAAAAATTGGTTCAACTCGCCCGGATCAAAAAGTTCTCGCGTTCTCACAACTCGTGATGGTTCTTATTTAACCCTTCCCTATATATATATATAGGGGATGGTATCTTGAAAACGCTAAATATCGCGAGAACCGTGAGAACGAATGAAAAAACCAATCAAAACCAATTTTTTTTATACAAGTCTCATTGTAATTAAAATAAAACATAAAAAAAGAATTTACAACATCAAATAATTTATTTCTCCTCTCAAAATCACTCTTATTAGATTTTTATACATGTGTAAATATAACAAATTTACACATGTGTAGATGGCAAACTTAACATGTGTAGATTTTCTTTAGAGTGAATTTCAAAAATTGTCCTATATCTTTATACCTAATTTCAGGCGATACCCTTTATTTTTAAAATAGATGAGTTTTGTCCTTTATCTATCCAAACGTTACACGGTTTGTCCTTTTAGCCTAACCCAGTAAGTTTTTTTGTTAAATCAGATCACACAAGGGTATTTTAGTCTTTTTCACCTATTTATTTAAAAATATTTTAACAAATAAAACAAAATAAATTTTAAAACTAATAAATATATTATATTATAATATATAAGATAATTCATTTCGTCTCTTTACCCCTTTCTCTACTTCCTCCGGTTGCACCACCATCCACCACTCTCACACAGCCACCACAAACCGTCACCCTCCACCACTCTCACGCCGCCGCCACCACCACCACCACACTACAATTCTAAACTTATGTCAATGGGCGTAAAACACCAATTTTGTCAATCCCAAAAACACAAATTCAATCAAACCATAAATAATTCATATTCAAGTACAAGAGACTTCTGATCTGTTCAATCTCCAACAGATCGTCGACGATGTGGTGCGGGGTGTTCCGATCAGTTCAATCCGATTCGTGGTGGTGTGGTGTTATTGGGTTTTGGAGGCAATTAGCAGGTGGCGGTGGTAATGGGGTTGGTAGGTTTCAGATGGTGGTGGTTATGGGGTGGCGGATGAATGGCGGTGGTTATGGAGGCGGCAGGTGCAAGTGTCGGTGATTACGGAGGTGTCAGTGGTAATGGGGGTGGCAGGTTTCAGGTGGCGGTGGTTATGGGGTTGCAGGTGCAGGTGGGGTAGTTATGGAGGTGGCAGGCGCAGGTGATGGGATGGTAGGAGGTGGAGGTGGTGATAGTGGGAGACAAGGAGATGTTAAAAAGTAGTGAAAATAATTCAAAAAAGCAATGTTCTTTTTTGTTTTCATATTCTTTATTTTTTTATATAAATAATTAAAAATTAAACATTTTTTTAATATATATAATTTTTTAATATTTTTAAACTTTTTTAAGTTATTTACATAGTTAGCCCTCCAAAGGTATAATGACAAAATTGCCCTCATGTGCAAGGCACATGACAAGATTTAGCGAATAAAACTAACCGGGTCAGGCTAAAAGGACAAACCGTGTAACGTTTGGATAGAGGACAAAGCACATTTTAAAGATAAAGGGCATCGCCTGAAATTAGGTATAAAGATAAAGGACAATTCTTGAAATTCACTATTTTCTTTAATTACGAATTCGCGTAAATTTAAACGTGTAAATTAAATTTCTAACATTATATTCGAATAATAATGATAAGTGTAAAAAAATTAATTTGAATTGTTTTTGACCAAGTTCTTGCGGTTTTTTCATTCGTTCTCACGTTCTCATAATATTTAGCGTTCTCATTTAAACATTTCCCTATATGTATGGTTTAAAATAAAAACTCCCTTATGTTGCAAGAACTATGAGAAACATTTAAAATAATATGTTTTTTTTTCCTAAAAATTTTTAAAATTATGTAACTTTTTCGAAATAAAACCGTATGCGAAAATTAAATCAGCGTAAAACAAAATTACATAAGTGTAACTCGAGCAAGATATGATTTTCTATGCTTTTTTTTTAATTTTAGTTGGATGCTCATCTTATATTTGTGGAAAATTTGGTTAAAAATCACATAGGGAGTAGGATTTCCATTGGAGGTTTCAAGTTCTCATAACTCGCAAGAGTTTTTCGTAGGGCTGTAAACGAACCGAACGTTCAACGAACAGTTCGTGAAACGTTCAGCGTGAAGTTTGTTTACGTTCGTTCGTTAATTAATGATCGAACATGAACAAGAAATTCCGTTTAGGAACACGAATAGATGCTCGTTCATTGAATTACGTTCGTGAACGTCCGGTAATGCGTTTGTAAACATTCATTCAAGTTCATTTGTTTATGTTGTTCATTAAAGATCTTTTAGCATTTATTTAATTTATCTAAACTTTTATGTTCTTTAATTCTTTTTATCTAATTACTGAAACAGATAAAATAATGAAAAACTATCTCTACTTTGTTTATGCCACCACTCCGCTTACCTTCTCATTATTCACATGCAAAAATAATATCAACCTTCGTTCAACGATTAGGGCTTCAAGGTCTAGCACCGCTCCCTCTCACCATCCACCTCTAGCCACCGTCGTCTTCGCCAATTTTATTTGTGTTCGTTTGTGTTCTTGAACACATTCCTTTCACTGATGAACGAACACGAACTGAAAATCTCGTTAGATAAGTGTTCATGAACCATTCGTGTACACTTTATATCTTTAACGAGTGAATATGAACATCACCTTGTTCGTATTCGTTCAATTCGTTTCCAGCCGTAGTTTTTTGCATGTTGAACCTAATCGTAGTTTTGAAAAGAAATTTAAAGTAAAAAGAGAAAGAACAAAGAAATATAATGGTAAAAATTAAATAGTTTTTTTTTATATTTCATTAATTATTCTCTTTGACTACTTAGTTAGTGAAAACCATTTTCTCCTACACACAATATTTTAGCATACACATATCAAAAATCAAAATGTATTCTATATTTATCCTACAAATCTTAAAATTTATCCTTCATGAAAGTTAGTTTTGTTTTGAATGGTATATTTTGGAAATGAGTTGTTTGTTTAATTCCATTATCTAAATTAGAAGAAAACAATAAGTTAATTAATTGTGTAAATTTACACCTTTACCCTTATAATAATATTAAATACTACAATAACATCAAATGCAAATAGTAAATGGGACATTCTTATTATTTTTAAAATATATAGAAGAGAGAGGTGGGCCAGGATTTAGAGAAAACGCCTAAAACTGTGAAAAAGATGAAAAACCCCCTCGTCCGTTGGATCAAAACAATCTATGGATAAGATTGGCCTGGTGGCATTTTCGTAAATAACATCAACTTTATTACGTTCACGCCCTTCATTAAGGGTAAAAGGGTCTTTTAGCTGTTCTAATACAAAACGCCAAGATCATAAGTAAAACGCCATTAAAAATCCTCGCCTTAAACTACAAGCCATATAGTCCCTTTCCAGATGAAACACCATGTTTATTACTGAAACTTTATTAATGACATTTAGTATAAAAAATTCCCTCCTAAACTACGCACCAAAACATTATTATATAAACGAACTTACCCATAACTTTCATTGATCATACTAAAAAACGCCATACTTACCGAAAACGCCAAAATTCAAAAAAAATCTGAAAAAGGCACAAATGGCAAACATCTTTCATGGAGATTCAACACTCGAATCAATAGATTCGTAATCCTCTTTGACAACAGAATAAGAGTGTTTGTGAAAACCGTCAAAGCCATAACGAATTTGGCCGAAGAAGATTAACTCTGTGAGAAAACACAGACGTAATACGAAGATTAACCAGAAAATTTGGATCGAACAATG
This sequence comes from Scalesia atractyloides, assembly GCA_947069175.1. Taxonomy (NCBI): domain Eukaryota; kingdom Viridiplantae; phylum Streptophyta; class Magnoliopsida; order Asterales; family Asteraceae; genus Scalesia; species Scalesia atractyloides. Next base: position 90,988,798 of record CAMTDV010000017.1, read on the forward strand.
CAAATAGAAATGTGGACCCAGTAATCCAATCATGGCGTTATGATGAAGACACTGACATAGTGACTGTATATGTGACAACAGGAGTAGGAAGACTACACGGTTTATAACATCATGACCAAACAGAGTCTTAGTTCCTAGAGGAGTTAAACAATGCAACATGTTTGAACACAGACATGACCCTAAAGTTGTCGTTGTTGCATGAAAAATTCATATGTTGTTTTAAAATCCAAAGCAAACTTAATGATGGAAAACAAAACGCCATTCAATCAAAAACGCCAAAAAGTTCAAAAACCAAACATGGGCAAACGTCGTTTCTTAAAAACCTAATTTACTTATTGAAAACTGTTCTTTTTCTTTGGATTTTAAAACGCCATTTTCATAAATTAATTTGTAAAAAAAGGCCATTGAAACAAGCTTAAAGAACAAAACGCCATCTCTATTGCATATAATGCGACTAATGTATAATGACAATCCTGCCGATACATATAATGTAGCAGCCCTGCTACGTATTCGACAAGGATCCGTTCTCACCATTTTCACACTTCCAGTTGTTTTCTCCTGATCCCGTTTCTATATATATATATATATATATATATATATATATACAAATGGCGAAGCTTGAGATATTATACGGGGGATCGAAAACGTATATACCCAAAAATTTATATACGAAAACTATATGTGTGACACTACTGAGCGAAAAGTTCGGGGGTCGGGCCCCCGGCCACTTTTAACCTTCGCCCCCTGTGAGTGTGTATGTGTGTGTGTGTGTTGTCTGTCTTATAATATAATATAAATATATATATATATATATAAATATATATATATAATTAGGAATGAACTTTAAAAATCTTAAGTTTCACCATTTGGGTGACAATAATCCCAACTCAAGAAATTCCCCCTGTCGGTCCCAACTTGCAATTTATTTTCCTCCACCAATCCTTTCTAACACGAGGGATATTATGTTCCTCTTCTTAAGTTAGTTTTTGCTGAAGTAGCAGCTTATGTGGCAAACAAACTTGTTTATTTGCTGATGTGGTTCTTTTGTGGCACTATCCCCACCTCCACCTCCATCCCCACCACCACACCACCCCTACCCCCATCACCACCACGCCCACCCACCACCATACTACTCTACCACCACTATCTAATTCAATCGTCTACCCGGAAATAATGAACAACCAACCACCACACTTCATCTTCTTTGGCAAGCAACCCCCACCAGCCGCCACCGTAATATCCGGCAATCACCCCCACTTATCTTCTCCTACTGTTAATAATGATTGTTAATGGGTTCACTCCCTTCGCTTTTAATGCAACCACTAGGTTATGTCTTTGTTTCAACTTGGTTTATCGTGTTGCTCGCGGAGAAGATGAAGTGGGGTGTTTGCCGGATATTATGGTAGTGGCTGGTAAAGGACTCCCCGGAGAAGATGAAGTGGGGATCTTATCGAATATTTGGTGGTCCCGGTGGAGATGCTTCGCCGGAGAAGATGAAGTGGTTTGCTTGTCCGATATTATGGTGGTGGCCGGTGGGGGTGCTTCCCAGAGAAGATGATGTGGTGGTGGTGGGTGGGTGGTGCTAGCGGTGGGTTGTGGATGTGGTGATAGTGCCAAATAATAGCCACATCAGCAAACCAAGCTTGTTTGCCACATAAGTTGTCATGTCAGCAAAAAACTATTGGTTAGATCTCAGTTAGAAAATGATCAGTAGATGAAAATAGTTTGCGAGTTGGGAATGTCATGGGGAATTTCTGAGTTTGTACTATTACCGGACCAAAGGGTGAAACTTAAGAGAGAACTTAAAAACTAGTGTGAACACAACAAATAAACACAAAACAAAAATAAATAAATAAATAAATAAAACACAAACTATGACCCCACCACCCCCAAAAACCTAAAAAAAATATTTGGGGGGTGGGGCATGGTTAAGGGATTTTTTTTTTTGGGGGGGGGGGGGGGGGGGGGTTTAGGTGGTTTAGAGTTTTTCGTATTAATGCACATGTGAAGTACAAAAATACATAAAAATTAGCGATTTTTATTAAAAAAAAAGTATTTGGTATGTTTTTTGCTTTTTTAATTAGTTTTTTCGTTTTCTCGTTTAAAATAATTTCTCATGGTCAATCCCCATGTATATGTATATATATTTACTACATATATGCAATATGATAAAGGTTCATGTAAAAAGTGCATGTTTCGTACAAAGTGTAAGAAGTATATGTAGGCATTAAGTGTTAAATTTTCCCTATGATGTTTTATATTCTTTTGGCATGGTATTTAGTAGAAAAACATCAAAACTTAAAAATTTGAAACACAATTAAATGTATCCCAGACATGTAATCTAAAACACATGCAAAGAAATTAATCAGTTTATTTGAAATTAAATGCCTAGAATATATATTATTGTGTTATAAATTGTTGTGTTTGTTGTTTTTCTATGTCATACCATATCAATATCAAAACAATATAAAGCAACATACCTAAAATTTAAACACCATGCCTATATACACCTTTTACATTTTGTAGAAAACTGTTACACTAACCTTTTGTGTTGTGTGTGTAATATATATATTATTGTGTGTGTGTGTGTGTGTGGTAGATCATGTAATATATACGACATATTAGTGGAGGGTTTAAATGAGAAAAAAAACTCTTTGTAAGAAGAAAAAAATTTCAACAAATAAAAATGCTTAGTAAAGAGTTCATATGAGAAAAAAAATTGTAAGAAGGAATTTCAACTAATAAGAATGTTTCATTGCTTGTATATAATTTATTGTAAGGTATATTGGTAAACTTACATAGATCATTAATTTGTAGTATTAACTACATTAAAATTTGTAACTTATTTTCAATGTATATATATTTAAAAAAAAATTAGTTGAGATTGCTGGATAAATTACGAGGTGTGTTGGAAAAACTACGAGTTGTGTAGGATAAATTTCAAATTGTGTAGGATAACTTTTGATATGTTTAGGCAAAAAATTTAGTTTGGAGAATGATAGTATTTATGACTAAGATAATAATAAATGAGATTAGAGAAACTACTATTTAATGTTCTACAATGGTACCGTTTATTTTTTTTTTTCGGAATTAATTTTTTTTCTCAAATAATCATCCCCTAGTTTTCTTAATAATAAGAGTTTTCTTATGATCTTTTAAGAAACCTTAATGTGAAAAAACAGAAAACAAGTGCATAATGGTAAAGACCAGGTGTGATCTTACTTGGATTGAAAGTTTCTAATGTGATGAAGTTCATCACCACTTAACCGCCATCCAACTAATCACTAGTCACCACGTCTTCCCAAGCGGTACTCCCCGTGACACCGATGACAAACTACATCTTTGTCGCTGTCGTACAGCTTCTTACAGGTGAGGATTCAATGGCAGAATACCCAAACTACCAATTACTCGATCATCATCGGATTTGAACCAGACCGTCTTAACCGCTGCTAAGAACAATCACCACCTTTTGCTGCTATTGAAAAAAAATTTTTTTTTTTAAACCAGTCGTTACCTTACAACTTAGACTTATGCAAACAAAGATCACTTTTCCCATGCAACTATCATTGGACTCTAACCCACCGCCCACCTGAATCGTTATCACTGAGATATATCAATGGCAGAATACCCATACAAGCCCATTATCACTTGACTTAAAATACGACATCCACAAGTCCCAAGCTGACTTTTCTCTTTACTCAGCTTCGATTAGTCGCACCTAAATTTACGACAATGCACCACACCCTTTGTTTTTTTTTTCTTCAACCACCGTCGGTTTCACCATCATTGCAGTCTCACAGCTAAAAGGGAGCTGCTCCCCTTGCTCAATAACCAACTCTCCGCTTGAACTCTAATACCAATTATTGAAAAATTGACCTCAAACGAACACAAAAACACAAGATCCAACATGTTCTAAACTATCTTATTATATACTTCTTAAAATGAATATATCACCGACACTAACAAAAAGACAAAAAAGCCACCCTCAACTTTCTAAGTTAACAAAAGTAGTCTCTAAACATTTGAAATTGACATTTAAACCCCCTACTACTATAAACTTTATAATATATCATTTTCACCCCTTAAGTTCTAACTTTTCAATTTACCCCCTATATTTTCATTTTTAACTTAAAAAAAATCTTTTTCTCACCTGGTTATTTTTATATACATCTCGGTATAATCACGTTTCGACATTATATTTTTTTTTTTTTGAAAATTAGTATGGTTAAGTATAATACATTTTCATGCTTATTTTTGTGTATGTTTTTCGTTGGCCTAAGTCTTGACATAAACTGTGTTCGGACACAAGTCGAGTTAAATATAATACTTTTTCATTCGATAGTATAAATTGCAGTTATTGTACGTTTTGATGCCGCTAAGGCTTGATGCATATGTAAGGGTGGTGTAGTGGTTAGGTGGAACACTCACTAAACGAATCAAATCATTGTAACCGCAATGCTTTAGATTAGATACTTCGAAACATACGTTTTCATATGGTTAACACATCACATAACGTGTCGTCAGCTATAAACAACTAAGACCTCACCGTAATGCGCGACCTATAACAAAAATCTAATTATTATTGTAAAATAAGCACACAAATCACAGTAGCCCTAACCATCTATTTATACTATATCTGTTTTAATAATCGAATATACCAATTAGATAAACCTATCTAGATAAATCAACTTATTTTAACCTGTCTATACTTTCTGAATAATCCTCAAATCATAATTATCCATTCACATAACTCGTTTACATATATGTAAAAAACGAGTTCTCACATAAAAAAGGGTCGCATTTGATCGTATCTCCTCACAAAAAAAAGAGTCACATTTGATCATATCTCCTATATGTATGTTGCTTACATGATTGCAGTATTCAATGATTTTAAAGAGCTTATGAAAGAACGAGATGAGGCTATAGCTTTGTTGGACGCCGTTTGTAATTTGATACGATCATCAAACGAGTCCGGGTGTTACCGAAATTTTACAAGCAGGCGATGCTTAAGGCTATAAGGCGAGATGTAAGCGAAGTTGTTGAAAAAATTGTGTATTGGTTTCCAGATGCAGCTCTAATCTAGGATGAGAATCGCCACAACTTTGCTCATGCGGCTTGGAAGAACCGTGCATCCAAGATTTATGCTTTAATCCTTGACAGAAACCTCCTAGCTAAGCATACAAGTCTCTCTTCAGAATCAGAACCGAATGAAGACGGAAATAATTTCTTGCATTTTGCTGCAAGATTAGGTCCTGCCAGGAAACTCGATCTTCTCTCTTGTCCCCCTTTCCGAATGCAACGTGAGTTACAATGGTTTAATGCAGCACAAGAAATAATTCCTCAAGGGTGCCACACTGAGAAAAACTGTTCCGGAGAAACGCCTGAAATGGTATTTACAAAGGAGCACAAGGGTTTGGTGATTGAGAGTGGAGAGTGGCTAAACAAAGTATCAAACTCGGTTGCAATTACAGCCACATTAATCCTCACAGGTTTGTTTGCAGCAGCAATTCCAGTACCAGGAGGAACCAATGACAAGGGACTCCCAAGTTGATCTCCCAACCAGCATTCTTTATGTTTGAAATATTGATTACTATATCAGCGGCGGCATCTTCTCTGTCTTTGTTAATGTTCTTGATAATTCAGACTTCTCCTCTGACCCAAGATGACTTCCTACTTCGTTTGCCTCTAGCCCTGGTAATCGGCTGGGTGAGCTTGTTCGTCAGTCGCACTTGGTATGTTCGCCTTTGCGGCTGCGTTGTTCCTTGTTTTTTGGACGAAACACCCATGGGTTCTTGGTTTGGTAGCTCCACTTATAGCCGTACCAATTTCTTTGTTCTTCCTTATATACTCTTGGTACATGTCGACTGCACTCGCTGACTTCTTCCATTCCACAAGTCATTTTATGGTACTTCATACTTTCAAACGTCTAAAACTGTGGGTCGAATCTTCATTTAACTAATTCCATCCTAGCATCAATTTACCTGTTATCTACATATGTACGTATGTTCCGTTTAAAAGAAATCAAATAAATGATTAATTGCTCCATCATATCCTTGTGTTAGTTCTAGCATGCATAATATTGGAATTATACACGTATATAACAAACAGATTCACAAGAATAAATTGCTAGTGCGTCACTTTTATATATGATATATCAAAAAGTGAATGAAACAAGTCAACTGCAGCCAGTTTATATACTAAAGACTTGTTCGGTTGGTTCTGTTAATCAGTTTGGTTTATTTGGTTTAGATTTACGGTTTTTGGTTTGACTTGTTACATTTTGGTTAATAGCCAAAACGAAACTTAATTGAGCCAAAATTTGTACTTAGAAATACATGAAATGAAGGTATAAATACATGAAATTGATGTTTAAATACATGAAATGGAATTATAAATAAATAAAATGAAGGTTTAAATATGAAATACATGAACTGAAGGTATAAATGCTAAAAATATATGAAAATAAGAATTGTTCGATTTAGTTAGTTTTGGTTAAACAATGGTACAAAAAAATCGATAACTAGTTTTGGTTAATTTGGGTTTCGGTTAATCGATTTTTAGTTAATTTAATTTTTGGTTGATTTCGGTCCGGATTGTTTGTTTGTTTTCAGTTCAGTTCGGTTAACAATTCAGTTATTGTCCACCTTTAAACACTGTTAATCACGTAACATATCAATTTTTTCAATTATAAAACTATAGCAATATTATACTCAAACTAAATGGAATAAACTACTCGTTGTTATGGTGTAGCTTATTATATAATGTGATGGTAGCTTATAATATATATATATATATATATATATATATATAGGATTGATCATGAGAAAACTAGTTTAAATGAAAAACCAAAAAACTAGCTAAAAAAGCCAAAAAAAACATATCAAAAAATTTTTGAATTTTTTTATTAAAAATCGCTAATATTAATATATAAAAAAATTAAAATTTTTCAAAAAAAAAAAAAGTTTTACTAACACAGTATACTAATACGAAAAACCAAAACAACCTAAAACCACCTAACCCACCCACCACCGACAACCCCCAAAAACCTAAACACCCCACCCCCCCCCCCCCCCCCCCCCCCAAAAAAAAAAAAAAAACTAAAAACTAAAACTAAACCGTAAACAAAATCCCCAAAAACCTAAACCCTCCCCCCCCCCAAAAACCTAATACTAATCCTAAATCTCCAAAAAAACCTAACCCTAAAAATTAAACTAAACTCAAAAACTAACTTTAAGCATATATAATACACATGTGCAACATATACATATAATGCACATGTGCAACATATACATATAATGCACATGTGCAACATATACATATAATGCACATTTGCAGTACACATATAATGCACCTGTACAGTACAAGTTTTTTTTTTGAAAAAAAAGTTTTTTTTAATAAAAAGTACTAATTTTTAATTAAAAAAATTGATATGTTTTTTATGCTTTTTTAGTTAGTTTTCTAGTTTTCTCATTTACATCTACTTTTCTCATGATCCTCTCCCTATATATTATATATATATTATATATATATATATATATATATATATATATAGGGGATGGATCATGAGAAGTTTAAATGAGAAAACAAAAAACTAACTAAAAAAGCCCAAAAAAAAACATATCAAAAAAGTTTTTTAAATTTTTTTTGTTAAAAATCGCTAATAATAATATATAAAAAAATTCAAACAAAAAAATATAAAAAAAAAGTTGTACTGCACATGTGCACTAATACGGAAAAGCCTAAACCACCTAACCCACCCCCCACTGACACCACCCAAAAACCTAAATTCACCTCCCACCAAAAGCCTAACCCCCCCTCCCCACACCTAAAAACCTAATGCTAATCCTAAATCTCCAAAAAAAACCTAACTTTTGGTTGTAGCTTATGCATTATATATAATATACATCAACACGGTTTTTTTTTTTTTTTGAAACTTTCAACATATTATATTCAAATATCTGAAACCTTTATATATTGGTTTTTAATTATTTTTAAGGGTTTATTGAAACCGAATCTTTATATAATCGTCAATTGTATGATTGGTATGTTAATTGTTGCACATTACTGTAATCCAACAATTATATGAGTCATTAGCAAAATAATCCAGTGGTTTACATTATTTTAGGTTCTAACTCAATTGTTAGTATCAAACAGTTACCAACCATTTCAATTTTCAATAAAGAACCGAACTTGGAACTCTAAACCCGAACCACTAAACCTAATAAGTAGTCGGTTCTACATATCGAAACTAGCTAAAAACAAACCTATCCTATCTAACCATGATAGAAACAAAATCCAGCTACCTTCGAAACTAGCTAAAACCAAACCTATCCTATTTGTGACATTTTGAAAGTTATATAAATGGTCAAAATAGGGGTGGATCGTGGTCAAAATCAGAATTTGGGTTTTGGATGATGAAGATGGCGACATGGATAAGCAAGAGAGAGATATGGGCCAAATTGATGCTTGATTTCTCAATTAAAGCCTTGCATGAATGAATTTTGGTGATAATCAAGTGTGTTTCACCATGATGTATGTACTTTTAGACTTAGATGATGATCTCACTTCATGAGGAGGCTTATAGGTATTCAATCTTGATTCACAAATCTGAAATTGATAATGATTTCTTGAACTACGGATGTTTCACATGCTACCATTCATCATTGGAATGTGTTTTCTTGTTTAATCTTAAAAGCATATTTGATTAGTCACATGTAGAAGGAGGTTTCATGGAATTGGGTGTTGGTGTTGATTTTAGGTGTAACCCATGATCATGCTTGGCAATTTCATAAATAGATTGAAAAAATGTGATGTTTTTCTACGCTTTACGTCTACTGAATGAATGGTGGTTGATCCTTGAAGAAGATATGATGTTTGATGCCATGAGCTAGAAATTTAGCAAGAAATACTTTTACATTGTGCCTTAAGTTGTACGCACACCAGGTTGATAAATGTCTAGGTGACAATGATGAGTGAAATTTGTAAGTAATGGATGAATATGTATAGAATATGATAATGGATGTAATCATTAGTAAACTAATATAAGGAATGTATCTTTAAGGAATAATGTGGGATTTAGTTTGATTTCATGGTTTGGTAGAAGTATCCATTAGTAATTTCTAATTCTATACTTTAATGTGTGGTGTATACCATGTATTTGCTTAAATGAGGATAAGAAGTGAGTTGGTGTTGTTTGTGTAGAATGTGGACTTACTAGTAAGGGATAATATTGGAAATTATGTTGTGTTAAGCATGGGCGATGTTATCAAATGTAGAATCACGGGAATACTAGTATGGATGAAATTGATTAATGTGTATGTATGTTACTAGGTAATCATAAGGTTATATGTGGCATAATAATTGTGAATGCCATGTATATGATAAATTGATAGGATCTAGCATGTCACTATGAGTGTTTGTTCCTAAAGTTGAAAGCTTGTATATTTGACAACTGACTTTCTGAAAAGTCAACAGATGTAGGAATGGCAAGGATAGGCCTACTAAGCAATTATAAGAACTGGAAATCTTAAGATACATGATAAGATTGTTATGTCATATACATGATGGTAAGTTTAATTTCTTTGATTGTGAACAATGTGATTTTTAATTCATGTCTTGTGTATGTTAATGATTGACTAATGAAAGCCAATGTAACATGGGAGTTGGAATTGAATGTTAATATGAATGAGCATGTATGCTAACTATGTTGTGAGCATGATGACATGAAAGATAGGAATCACATTAATATGGACTCAAGCACGGAAGGCTATGTGTCAAGAGGAGGCAAGGAAGCTAGCATGAATATGGCAAGCACGAGGTAAGTGACTCCCGAACTCCACTTCTTATTATGTAGATGATTTTTGTGTATAGAAGAATGGGAGTCATGAAAGGATGGAAAGGTAATAGTGGGGCTAAGGTAAGGAATGGTGTCACGATTCATGCGAGTTTAATTATGTTTGAATCCACTTTGTGGACAAATCGGTCACAATTAACAAAGAAGCGAAGTAGCACAACTGAAAGGAAGTTGCTCCCCTTGCTCGAAAACCGACTATTAATTAAAACCGAAACGATACAGGAGAAAACACGTAGATTGGACTGCTACATGTACGAATCTTTTTATTATTCTAAAATAAGGCACACAAATTACAATAGCCTTACAATGAATATATTAATCCTAAACCAACTCAAACTCTATTTTAATAATCGAATAAACAAACTAGATAGACATATCTAATAAACTAATAATTTAAACTATTTAAAACAAATAAAGCAACATATTTTAAACTCGAACCCACTAATTATCTTTAACCCATTTATACTTTCTTAATAATCCTCCAAATCACCTAATCCATTCACAGAACTCATTTACATATATGTAAAAGAAGAGTTGTCACAAAAAAAAATGAGAGTCTCATTTGATCATGTACGTAAACGAACTCCAACGATTCCAGCGGGAAGTTCATTTGTGTCCGTTCGTTTAATTAATTAATGAACAAACACAAACAAGAAAGTTCATTTGATAAGTTAAACAAACAAACATGAACAGAGGTTGCGTTCGTCCGTTTATTTTCGTGAATGTTCGGTAATGTCTTCATTTATGTGGGCTCATTTATATTCATTTATGTTAGTTTATTTAAAGGTTTATTGTGTTATATTTTTATTATATTGATTTTAGTTTGAAAAAAAAATTGAAACCACAGTTATACTATACGCCTTCGCGATCATCCTCATTTGACCATTTTAATTTAATTTTGTGTTGAAGTTGACAAACTTTTTAACTTCATTTTTTAGGCAAATGTTACTTATACGCTATTTTACACCAATCATTTTAAATTACTCCTTTTGTGTTAATTATGTTTATCATAATTATGTAAACTATGTTCAATTTATGTTAAGTACTTATTTATTTTTGTGGATTTTTCGTAATGTTTATGATGAAAAATGCAGATTTTATTTTAAAATGAAAATATAACCTAAGTTCATTTGTGTTCATGAACATTTGTTTGTGTTCATTTGCGTTCACCTATGTTCGGGAAGGGTTCATGAGCATGTTAATTCCTTAATGTTCATTCAGTTCGTTTACAGTCTTAATCATATCCCCTATATGTATGTGGCTTACATGATTGTAGTATTCAAGGATTTTAAAAAGCGTATGAAAGAACGAGAGGATGCTATAGGTTTGTTAGACGTTTTTTTGATACATCTTCAAACGATTCTGGGTTTTACCACAAAATTTACAAGCAAGCGATGATTGAGGGTATAAGGCGTGATGCAAGCGATGTTGTTGAAAAAATTGTGCAGTGGTTTCCAGATGCAGCTCTGATCGAGGATGAAGATCGCCACAACTTTGCTCAGGCTGCCTGGAAGAACCGTGCATCCAAGATTTATGCTTTAATCCTTGACAGAAACCTCCTAGCTAAGCATACAAGTCTCTCTTCAGAATCAGAACCGAATGAAGACGGAAATAATTTCTTGCATTTTGCTGCAAGATTAGGTCCTGCCAGGAAACTCGATCTTCTCTCTTGTCCCCCTTTCCGAATGCAACGTGAGTTACAATGGTTTAATGCAGCACAAGAAATAATTCCTCAAGGGTGCCGCACTGAGAAAAACTGTTTCGGAGAAACGCCTGAAATGGTATTTACAAAGGAGCACAAGGGTTTGGTGATTGAGAGTGGAGAGTGGCTAAACAAAGTATATTACTCCTCACAAGTTTGTTTGCAGCAGCAGTTCAAGTACCAGGAGGAACCGATGACAATGGACTCCCAAAATTGATCTCCCAACCAGCATTCTTTATATTCCAATATTGATTACTATATCAGCGGCGGCATCTTCTCTGTCTTTGTTAACGTTCTTGATAATCCAGACTTCTACTCTGACCCAAGACGACTTCCTGCTTCGTTTACCTCTAACCCTGGTAGTCGGCTGGGTGAGCTTGTTCGTGTCAGTCGGCTCGGTATGCTCGCCTTTGGGGCTGCATTGGGGGCCACACACCCATGGGTTATTGGTTTGGTAGCTCCACTTACAGTTCTACCAATTTCTTTGTTCTTCCTTATTTACTGTTGGTCCATATGGAGTGTACTCGCTGACTTCTTGCATTCCACAAGTCATTTTATGGTACTTCATAGGTTCCAGCGTCTAAAACTGGTGGGTCGGATCTTCATTTAACTAATTCCATCCTAGCTTCGATCTACCTATTATTTATATTTGTAATAATCAACATGCCTATTATATATGTATGTATGTTCTGTCTAATAAATTTTCAAATAAATGATTGAATGTTCCATCCTAATTGTGTTTGTTCTTGTATGCATAATTAAATTTTGGATCTATACACTAATGTTACAAACTCACAAAAGAAATTGCTACTGCTCCTTGATTATAATATACTAGCAGGATGCCCGCGCGATGCAGTGGGAGCGACAAATCGCATTGCAATACTCGTTTTTGGTAGTTTTCTTATTGAATGATATTTATTGTAGCATCATTATGATAGATATACATCAAAAGCGAAGTAACCGTGTAATCCATATCATCGTGTTGTGCATTGTTTGGTCGGTTCAATTATTATCCTCAACCGAAGCCGAAACCAGAGTCATCGCTTAGTCTATACCAATCTTTTTCGGTTAATAACTCCGGTTTATTCGGTTAGATTGACGGTTTTTGGTTTGATTCATTTAATTTCATTTAATAGCAAAAACCAAAGTTGGGCTAAAACTTTTGCTTAAAAATATATGAAATTGAGATACAAATACATGAAATGAAAGTATAAATATATGAAATGGAGATATAAAATACTAAATATATGAACTGGAGGTATAAAACCTAGAAATAAATGAAATTATGAATGATTCGGTTCGGTTCGGTTAAGCTAATTTTGGTTAAACGAGAGTAAAAAAATTGATAACCGCTTTTTGGTTAATTCAGTTTTCGGTTGATTTCAGTTCGGTTTCGTCTGTTTTCGGTTTGGTTTCGTCTGTTTTCGGTTTGGTTTTGGTTAACGATATAGTTATTGCTTACCGATAACTGATTTTGGTTAATGACCGATAGATGCGAGCGCGATGCGGCAGGAATCACAAACATTACCATAGTGTGCATTGTTCGGTTGGTTAGATAATTATCCTTAACCGAATCGAGGTCATCTATTAGTCTATTTTATTAACCAATCCATTTTCAGTTAACTGGTATGGTTTATTTGGTTAGACTGGCGGTTTTTTGGTTTGATTAATTTAATTTCGGTTAATAGCCAAAACCAAACTTGAGCTAAAACTTTTGATTAGAAATACATGATATTTAGGTATAAATACATGAAATGGATGTATAAATACATAAAATGGAGGTATAAATACATAAAATGAGGGTATAAATATGAAATGCATGAACTAAAGGTATAAAATCTAGAAATATATGAATGGTTCGGTTAAGTTAATTTCGGTTAAATGATGGTACAATAATTCGATACCGTTTTTGGTTAATTGGGGTTTCGGTTAATCAGTTTTCAGTTAAACCGGTTTTTTCGTTAATTTCGGTCCGGTTTCGATTATTGCTCACCCTTAGACACTGTTAATCACGTAACAATCAATTTTATAATTAAAAACTATAACAATACTATACTCAAATTAAAGAGAATAAAATGCTCGTTTATAAGATGTAATTTAAAAAAAACATTAACGTGCCAAAAAGTTATGACCGTCTAAAAATCGTGGGGGAGTTAGTTTTTATAAGTTATTAAAGTGTAACTACTAACTAATATCTATAATTTTGTTAAAGACAAGAAATTAAAATGTAATCTAGATGAGAGGATTAAATTGACAGTATTTAATCACTTCTTGACATTCTATAACTATTAAACATTATGGATGATGACTAAGCACGTTGGGCTTTAATCACTTGTACACTAAGGTATCATCTACTTGTACCTTTGAATCCACACATCATTACTGACTAAGACAACTATCGAAACATCGAAAAAATGAGTAGGTCGTCGCGGTATTTTTGGATTCTTTTAAAACATTACAGTTTATAAGATATGACAAGAATATGTAAAAGAATTATAAGTTTGTTGTGGATAGGGAAAAGTGTAATTAATTACATATAATTATGTTAAAACTCAGGAATTTAAGTTTAATAAGATGGGGGCTAAAATATAATTATTCTTTAAAATACCAATTTACCCTATTTTAGGAGTGTATTAATAAATTAAGAGGGAAAAAGTTCTTATTTTTTTGGGTATTTTAAAATACCCACCTCTTATGCATTATAATATATATTATGTCATGAATCAAAAACGGTTTTTTAAACGTTCAACAATTATTTTCCCATGTGAGAAACCTTAATATGTTGGTTTTTATAATAAACGAGTAAACGCTAACCCGCGCGTTGCGGCGGGACGTTGATTACAGATGTTTTTAATATCACTATATGTGATAACCATTTAACTCTTGCCGGAAAGGAAGATAACGAAAAAAGTAAAGTTCAATCACCATTAACTTGTATTTTCTAATATATGATTTTTTATGACCCAGGCATTGCAGCTGAATCGGCACATCTAATCAAATATACATGTAAAAACATCAGTGTAGGGCATTTGTAAGATTTAATCCGAAACTTAATACGATAATAATAATTCGACATGGGTTAATCATTAATGAACTTTGAGGCTGAAGACTCTGTATGCTAATTTGGCAATTCAAAAATTTACATAATATATCCAAATTACAAATCAGGCAACTTGCACTAAGCATTAAGATATTCTTTGGCCACTCCACATAAGTTGAACCAAAATAGAGATTGTTGACACTGTTTCGATATAATGCACCAAAAAACAGATCCATCATAGTTCAAAGATCTGAAGCTCACCATCTACAACTACATATCAACAACCAATATCACTACAAATTAAACACACCTTCTTCCACTTCAATTTCAATTCCTTTGATTCTAATGCTTTCTTATGCTTCTCGTTCATCTCCACCGCGGCCGCCACAGTTGACCACCAAAAGCCACCGTCTAACTCCAATTCCTTACCTTTACCTCATTATTTTTGTTCGCCCCGCTAACAATTGCACTACAAATTCGTTTATGCTTTTCGATAAACACATAGAATGCAGTTCAAAACTAACAACAACAGCTACTTGAAAATCCAAAGTAGAAAGACTTGGATCTCTCCAAATTTAAGAGCTAAAGAAAACATGCCACATCAACCATGAAAATGAAGAACCTGAATACATAATATACATTTGTGATACTACATGATGGTTCGAACAACAAAACAAATTGTGATACCACGTGATGCCTCGAACAATATAATATAGTGAGTAGATTGAAAAAACCCAACAAAATTGGTCATTAGAATATATATATTTTTTACAAAATCATCAAAGTAACTGCAAAACCATTGTACGAAACACACAATATTGAACAACAGGAACAAACAGTAAATCGCCATGGATGGATAATTAGATCGTGCAAAAAAAATGACAAAATTTGATTCACAAATTTGAAACCGCAGAGGGCATTATAACAAACTACCGATACACATATTTGATGAACGTCAATTTTAGAGATGAAATTGTAGAAGCATACCGTTAATTGATATGGCCATTGCAGGATGAAGAGTTGCAGAAAATCACAGGACGTTCGATGAATCATCAGGAATTCCTCACCATCCGATATCAACTATAAGACCGAGAATCAAGAAACACAACAATCAGATGATGAATTTAACATTGAATGAACCAAACCATCAGTAACAATTGTTCATCCGGAATTTATACTTGTCGGGATTGCAGCGAAGGTTGCGACCCTTAATTTTGGTGAAGCGCTGAAGGACGCAACTGTTGGGATTGACTTTGTTCCGGCGAAGGGTTGCGACCCATGTTTTGGTGAAGCGTCGCATCCATAGAATACCGGTGGACTAATACATTGTATCGTTTTGTGAACCGTTATTAGAATTGACGGGAACCCTTGGAACCGGTTTTATGTTGCTAATTGTATTATTATATAATATAATATCATGTAATGAATCAAAAACGATTTTTTAAACGTTAAAAAATTATTTTCACGTGTGAGAAACTTTATATGTTGGTTTTTATACTTTTTAAGTGTTTGATGCAGCCGAATCTTTGTATAATCGGCAAATTAATGTACGATTGGTATGTTAATTATTGGACATCATTGTAATCCATTAAACTCATGAGTCATTTAAAAATTATTTAGTGGTTTACATCAATTTAGGTTCTTTTTTGTTTTCTTTTAAACGCCTAACTAAGCAGCATGTGATGTCCTTAATCGAGTAAATGCTTCTCTTCCTTCATAAGGTCAGAGTTGGATGCATATCTAAGCCACCAGTTCCGGGGAAAACCCGCCCGCTCGAAGGCCCGCTGAGGTAAAACCCGGTTCAGCTCGGTTTCGAACTGACAATGTCTTTCAAATAGATGCTAGTGGGAGTTGAACTTGGTACCTTAAGGAGAGAAAACAAATGACTAACCACAAGACCAACTTGTTAGGACATATTTAAGGTTATAAATGAATTGTTAGGCTACATACCATAAGGCCCCTAGGGGTTTTATTCTGCCACCTCAATGGCCATGTAGTCGCCATGTCATTGAATGGGCTCTATTTTATCTTGTCAAGTAACACCCATGGTAAGGAATGGATCTCCTTCAATTATTACATAATCATTCAATTAATTTTTTTAGTTAGTTATAACATTTATATAAATAAATATATAAAAAACACAACACTAATGTAGCTGCCGTGCACAAATCAAAAGAAAGTATTTGCTTAAATACCAATACTAGTATGGGTAAGGTCGTATCCAAGGAGAATTTGTGGTCAGTGTTTAGTGCATTAACTAAGTAAATACTATTATCTAAAGTGGGGGTTTGTTAATTGATTGGGAAAACACGCAAATTGTTGAAGAAAGTTTTACCAGAATGAGAAGAAGTAACCTGCACCCAGAATCCCGATTACATTTTTAACACCAAACACCCTTTACTGAATCAAACAAGACATAAACATGGCATTGAGATTAATGACTTTGATTAACGATTAGGGATAGTTTTTAACAATTACCATGCAACCTCAATCCGTTAAACTATACCAATTACCAACCACATTACCAATCCATTAAAGATGCAATGAAATCGCCAATACCCTAGATAAATTACAAATAATTCAAACATAATCAACGTTTGTCAAAAGCCAATACAAGTGATCAAGAGTATCAGTTAAAAGAGTCAAAAACAAAGTTTAATGTTTGCAATCGTTCATCCGGGGAAAGTCACAAGGATTTTAGCCGCGCATGTTTGTCACTACAGCTACGGATCTTGATTTGGAATGATCTTGCATGAAGAAATCAGAAGGAAGCTAAAGTCGCCCTTATGAAGTTTCTAAGTCGTCTAGGGGCGGATAATTACGAATTAACTTGGTCCCCAAGCTTAATTAGGTGAAAACCTAGATTTTCCCAATTTTGAACTCCCCCACGCATCGCGGAGGACCCTCTTCTCTCTCCCGTGACGTGCGGGAGAGTCACTTTTCCAGAAAATTGTTTTGGTCATAACTTTCTCGCTTCAACTATGTTTCCTTCGTCGTTTTCGCCTACGTCTTTGTAATTCCATCCTCTATCATGACATCTTCTTAAATCCTCAATTACACTTCATTAATCTTTCACCATTTATGCTCCTTTTTAACCTCTTTAAACACCTGCAAAACCCATTCGCATTAAGTACCACCTAAAATACTTACAAAAACACGATTAAACTAACTAAGACCTATACAAAACATGCATATAAATAACAGGTTTTCAACCATGCATCACATCCCCACACTCATCTTTTTTCGTCAAGGAAAAATTATCTACAATGGAATCACAATCAAATCACTGACCTTCAATTTGTCAATTACTTGTTATCAAATCTAATCACGCATTAACTTTGATTGCGCGTATATTGTCCACCTAAACCCGACTGCCGATTTCCAAGCCCTCATTCATGCTTTATTATGTTCAAGTGAATTACTTATCTATGGGTCTCACACTCAAAAGTCCACAACATTTTCTAATCTCACTTCGAGCTTATAATGTCAACAGAATATTATCTACCATTTTATATAAAAATCTTTATGTAATTCCAATTAAATTTGAAGGATGACGGATAATGGTTATGAGCTTAGACATATTTTTGCTTACGTTTAACTTAGAGGGTATATCCACCCGAGTCACCATCCTAATGGTTATACCATAAGCTTCAACATATAATTTTTTTCATTTTTATATTACTTGACCTAAAGGGTATATCCACCTGAGTCACCATCCCAGTGGTAATACCATAGGTTTCCGTTACTACACAGTGGTTGAATTAGTGGATGAATGGAATGTATTTTTTCGGGCCACCAGTTCCGGATTTATTTTCATAGAAAGGGAAAAGTTGTGCCATTTAACCGAGATGTAGACCAATTCCGATACTTACTTCTTGAAATCAGGCAAATTCATCACAACGTAGATTTAAATATTTTTAAATCTATACAGTCGTTTTACCCCAAACACTGTAATCCCCTTGTTTCTCCCTGAAACGATTTATATTCAATCCATTCTCGTTTTACTCGAAAACAATTTTATATCATCCACATTTCAAAACCATGTTTTCCTCGAAAACACAACACATTCATTTTCAAACCATATTTTCCTCGAAAATATATTAATATTTTATTTAAAGGTTTGTTTATATACAAAACATGTTATATCCTTTTTAAGGGTATTCTTCTCACCAAAACGTTACACAAAACAGTAAAAAGCGGTAGTGAGACTCACCTTTGGGTCGTTTTCAATAACCATGTTTATTGTAAGGACTCATCTTGGACATCTTTTAAAACCAGGTTGTTATGCTCTTGCTTACAGTTTGCATGCCACTAATAGTAATGACATGGAAATAGACAAATATAAAGTTCTGATTCCAGATGTTATTTTAGTCAAGAAAAGCTACAAGAAAAGGATGCAAAAGAAGTGTGGAAAGCCTCCTTTGAAACTTAAATTACTTTGAGATGTAAAATTGAAGTTTCTTTTATATTTCTCTAGTTTTAGTTTGAAATAGGTATTCATGTACTATGAATTTTAAACATTTAACACATGGTTGAATTTGAAGTTTTCATTTGACGTTGGATTTTACAGTTTTATATATTATTATTTCAATGTTCTACTATTATTAGTGTTTGGGTTTGCTTTCTTATTTGTTATCAAATTATATTTGTGTAAGTGTTAAATCTTATGTATTCTTACGTAATATGTCTAACAGATGTGAGAATTGTTCATTGTCACTTATTTATTTCGGTTTTACACATCTGTATCTGAATTACACATGTGTAAGTTGTTCATTGTCGTTTTTTCTGTCTTACATATTTTCGATGTGTTACACATGTGTAAATTGTTCACTCTTACTTATTTATTTGTGTTTTTCACATTTGCATTTGGATTACACATGTGAAAACTCTTCATTGTTATTTAATTGTTTCTATTTTACCTATTTGTGTTGCATGTGTAAATGTGTTTAGTGTCACTTATTTGTGTTTATTTTACACATTCGTAGTTGAATTGCACACAACTAAACTATGAATTAAACTAACACAGTACTATGCAAAAATATAAGGGGTATTTGGTTCGCGGAATATTTTGGAACTGGAATTGGAATTTGTATAGGAATTAGAATTTGAAGAAATTGGATTTAGAATTTTAAACATTCCAACTAGAATTGGAAATTGTTGGAATTGGAATTCGGTACGGGTGGAAACAGTACGGGTCGAAACGGTTCGGGTTGAAGGTTCGCTGTCACAAAGGTTTGCGTCGAACGGTTCGCGTCGAAACGGTTTGTGTCGAAACGGTACGGTCGAACGGTTCGAAAACCAGTACGAGTCGAAACGGTTCGGATGGAAAGTAACAACATAGAGTACTAATAGTTTAAAGTAACATTATGTTGGGAATTCCTAATCGTACTCATGGCTTCAATGCGTGGAGGCGGTTAGAGATAATGAGCAGCTCGAGTTTAGGAGTTGATAGATTTACAATATTAATTAATTAATGGATAATTGTCTAATATCCTATGTGTGTTATGTTAGGAAGTGTGTTAGATAATTATTATGTAATTAATTAATAGGAATCCTAGTTATAGCCTAATGTGATAGGTTAGCTATATATACCACGTATTGGGTAGGGATTTGTAAGTATCAAGTTTGTGTAGTTTTCTTGATATAATAATATTGTGAAAGTTAGCCATAATATTCTGTTCGTTTGAGTATCGATTGGGACTTGACATTCTAAGGTATTAACCTTTCAATTTGTAACAGACTAGAGTACTAACACTTTGAACCAGTTTAATTTTAACTGAGTTCAAGGGTAATTACGCCTTTTTCATTTATCAAAAATAATTAAAAACTCTAAATAAAAACCCTCTATCCCTATCCCCGTAAACTCAAATGAAATATACGATTCCACCCTGCCCTCTAAATAAAGTTTACGAATTTCATTTAATCATGCAAATATAGATTCCAAAGACATATATGCAAATTAGCATAAGCCCATAATGTTTTTCATTATTTTAATTAGTTTTGATTAATAGAGAATGGAAAAGAACGCAATTAACCTTGAACTAGGTTAAAATTAAACTAGGTTAAATGTTAGTGCCCTAGCTTGTTACAAATCGAAAGGTACCTTAGAATATTACTTAAAACTATTGGTACCCTAGGTTATTACTTTCCACAGACCATAGGGACTAACGACGTCGTAATTAACTCTTCAATTTGATTGAACATTTTACAAGTTTATATCCAAGACAGCATCTCCGGCTCCAGTCATTCAAAGAAGAAAACAAAAACACTAACTTGGGTGGGGGGTTAGGCCCAATCGGCAAAGCCATTGGAGTTAGAAGTTTTTTAATTGATTACCCATTTTTAAAACCCAACAACTTGCTTATAAATTGTCAACTTGTATGACTCATTTAAAAATACGGGTTAAACGGGTCAGGTTCAGGTTGACCTACATTTATACGTGTGCGGGTTAGGGTTGAAATCTTTGACCAGAATAATAATGTGCGTCGGGTTCGGATTAACGTTTCAGCCCACCAACCCGACACGATTAACACCCCTAGATACAATGGTGGCTACAGACGGATGCCAACTGGTCAAACATGGTAATGTTTGTAACCGAGACAGGTAGTCATATGTCTTCAATATTTAAGCTTGACTAGAATGAGAATAGATCAAATGGGTCAAAAGGAGCTGTAAATAAGTAAAATGTACGTAAAGCTTTCAAGCAAAACATTCTGCAACAGTTATTCGGTTCAACCACAAGAAACCGCAAATTCATACTTCTGCAAAAATCCAATACTAGCATCTTAAACATTCGATGTGAATATTTCACCTTCATTTATGCCGTTGCTAAAAACACCATCGAAATAACCATCATTCTACACCCGACGCTGTTTCTTACGTCTGCAACCATTATGCGGCTTATGTGTTGTGTCCTCAAGGTACACAATAGGGTTTCGTTCACCAGATCTCGAGTTTGTGTACCCATCTCTAAAACTCAAAATCGCCAACTTCTTTTTCTTAAAAAAGGTGAACCCATTAACCTTCAACACAACCGACTTTAACCCCATACGTTTAGCTTCTCGCCCTATATGTTCTGCAGTTGCTTCAGCAGAATATTTAGAAACTTTCGGTCCTCCTTTCATTTCAGCCAACGCCCCAGCAGATGCACCCAATTTCTTGTTCCCTTTGGAATCGGTCACCGTCACAAACGTGTTGTTGCGCATTATTTTAACATGAACTATATCCGCATTTTGCTCTACCCCCGATCGGTAATTTTCATTCTCTCTCATTATTCCACCAACATTCATGTTAATGTTCCTACCAGATTCAGACGGACCAAAACCTCGCCCTAAAGGTCTAACATCACGGCCCGTTTCATTTGGGCCTCGGAGCCTATCAAAGTCAGCAAACCTTCTGGTCAAATACTCGTACATTCCAATATTTCGCGCTGGTTCAAAGGGTGGTCGTCGTCTATCTATTTCATCCACTCTTTGATTTGAACCTCTGAGATATCCAGAATCCTTTTCGGTATCAACGGGCCCGTTATCGACGCCTCTCTCAAACTCCTTTGGGCCCACTGAATGTATAGATTTTGCGAATTTTGATGAAGCGAGAAGAGGATTTTCTTGTGCAAAACCTAATTTCGTGCCCAAGTTTCCTAAAGTTCCTGGAAAGGTGTACAAATTTATAAATAAAAACAAGACTAAATAAGTAAACAACATTAAAAATTAAAAAAACAGTTTTTATTTGGGTTGTTTCAGCCCATACGTACAACAACAGTTTAATCTGTGATGCCATTTGTTTATAACTATAAAATAGAAAAATACATGTAACTAGTAAAGAACAATAAAGAAAACAGTCCAAATGGGCTGATAGTTTCCGAAAGTGTATTTATTTTCAAAAACAATTACAATCATAAAACTACTTTCATTATTTATAAAACTTTTCAAAAAATGACAACAGGATGTTGGTGGGTCAACACAACCGGGCCTGAACTAAAATAACCAGTTACAAAACCTGCGAATAGTTTAAGGTCATGCTGTCAAGATAATTCTAGCTCAAGAATACATACAGCTTCGTTTTAAATTGCGCGATGCGCTCAGATGCGTTTGGTCCAAAAATCTGATGTGGGATGCGTGATGTGTGATGCGAGCGCATCACATATGCGATGCGCTCTTTATAAAAATGTACTAGAAAAGTATTTATACATAACAACTTATAAAAACATACTTAAACTAAAACATCCTGTCATAGTAAGAAGATAAGAGTTGTGCTTTTTGGTTCAAATCAAGCATCCTAAACTGTTTCTAGAACCATAAAAAGTGTTTAGGAACCATAATTGTTCAAATCAAACATGCTAAAATATTAATTATTGAAAAAATCCAACCCATTTCATAAAATCTGGGACAAAACATAACAAACAATGATGCGTGCATCATGGCGCATTTTGCGACGGGCGCATTATACGAAATTGTAGCAATATCATCGCATCATGTAAACGCCACGCATGAGGTGTTGCGATGCGCTCTCATTAGCGCAACGGGCGCATCACGCATTATGCGCGCATTTTAAAACCAAGACATACAGTTTCTCTTGTATCAAAATATAAGATCATAAAATCAAGAGTAAATTGCACAAAACATCCTTTATGTTTCCACAAACTTGCAGGTTCCAGCCTTAATGTTTAAAAGTTGCTAAGAACAGCCTTTAAGTTTATTTTTGTTGCGGGTTCAATCCTTTACAGCTAACCACGTTATTTTCTTCAGTTAAGTTCCCTCACATGCATAACATGTGAGGGTATATTCGTCATTTTGGTTGATCTTCCACCCACTTCAATTATAAAAAAAAAGAATATTTAAGTTTTAACCTAGTTTAAACAAAGTTTGGTAAAATGTACGCGACTACAGAGGAGCAAGATTACTGTTTGATAGTGTTTAAGTCTAACTTGCGGCGTCCTAAGCGTCACCAGTTGCTGGATCCGACTACTGAACACGGTGTTACGAAGTTCTCTGATTTGACGGCACCGGAGTTCCGTGAGAGGTATCTAGGGTTGAAGAGTCGTTTGTCGTTTCCGTCTTATGCGAATAAGGCGCCAATTCTTCCAACTGATGATAATCCTGAAGAGTTTGATTGGCATGATCAAAATCTGTGTTAATATTTACAGCTTAGTGGGCTAGCTTAACAAGATTCCTATCTTAATTACCGGGTTCGCCGAAATCCGGCGAAGTCGCCGGAGAAGAAGACCGGAAAAGAGGGTGTTTGGTGTTTTAAAAGTTTGGTTTTATTGCACATTAGTCCCTGCGGTTAGAATTTTTTAAAATAGGTTAAACTTTAAATATTCTTTTTTCTTATAATTGACGTGGGTGGAAGATCAACCAAAATGACGAATATACCCTCACATGTTATGCATGTGAGGGAACTTAACTGAAGAAAATAACGTGGTTAGCTGTAAAGGATTGAACCCGCAACAAAAATAAACTTAAAGGCTGTTTTTAGCAACTTTTAAACATTAAGGCTGGAACCTGCAAGTTTGAGAAAACATAAAGGATGTTTTGTGCAATTTACTCTAAAATCAACCTTTGAAATTGAAGAAATTTCTCTTATAATTGTTGCAAAGATAAAAATATACGATGTCTCATATGTAGAAAATCCACTGACTAATTTTTTGTACACGTATGTGTCCTAGCCCCGTGAAATCGCAATGTTTGACAGTTCAAGCATTCGACCAAATGTTGTGAAACCCAAGCGAACATGTTTCTGTATTAGTGTATTTGTGATCGTGACCAAACAAGAAAAATTAACATGAATACTTTTTTTAAAAAGAAATGTTGTAATATTGATGTGAAATCCTAAAAAAGAGACATGGGACACAAGAAATGCTATAGCATATTTATTTCACTATCGTTTTGAGATAATATAACAATATTATCTAAATAAGAGGGCTAAACATATTTCTTTCATACTTAATCCTTCTTTAATCGTTATCATGCCTTAATTCTCTATTTCGTTCTAACCGAACCCTGTGATGAAGTTGGCATAAAAAAACCCTACGAACTAACAATGTGCGCAATGCCGCAATGCATTGCACATTCTCTTTGCATTCAGTGGATTCGTGTCTTGCTGCTATCAGGTAAGGATGTTCATTTCGGGGTGGGTTTAAATGAGAACGCTAAATATCGCGAGAACCGTGAGAACGAATGAAAAAACCCACTAGAACTTGGTCAAAAACAGGTCAAATTCAAAATTTCTTTTTACACTTATCATTATTATTCGAATACAATGCTAGAAATTTAATTTACACATTTAAATTTACCTGAATTCGGAAATAAAGAAAATTTACACATGTGTAAGTTTGCCATTTACCCGTGTAAAATTGTTATATTTACACATGTGTAAAACATCTAATAAGAGTGATTCTGAGAGGAGAAATGAATTATTTGATGTTGTAATTTCATGTTGTATTTTAATTAAACAATGATGATTGTATTAAAAAAAATGGTTTTGATTGGTTTTTACATTCGTTCTCACGGTTCTCGCAATATTTAGCGTTCTCGAGATAACCCTCCCCTGTTCATTTCATTATAACTATAAATAAAATTGTCCTAAATCTTAAAAGTATAAATTTCTTAATAAAAACAAACCCATCCATTAACTATGCCTTCTCACCCCTTTTTTCCACTATAGGACACATTAAAGATGATGACCATCAGATTAACTTGTTTAAATCTACTAACTGTTTCCAGGATGGTAACTCTTTGTTTTACTGTACCTAAAAATTTACGGAACATTCTACAGTAAAACATGAGACTACTACAGTTCGAGAGCTAGCAATTCGTTACATGATTAGGACTGTAAGCAATTAGAACCGAACCGAACGACACATTGTTCATGTTCATTCGTGAAGCTTTTACGGACAAACGAACAGTTCACGAACACAGAACCGAATCGAGTTACGCGATCGTGTTCGTCCATTAATCTCATAAACAAACGCTTAACACAATGGTTAAGTAGTTGACATAATTATCTAAAAAATGCTTCGTCACAATAGTCATAAGCATAGTTACTCTATAACAAATGCAATGAGTAATAAACTGAAAACTAAAAAGTTAAGAATATAAGTTCAAGCGTTAGGGTAATAAACTATAAAACTAAAAAATTAAAAAATATATATATAAAATAAAAACCTTTAATAACCGAACAGGCACAAACGAATATGAACGAATGTAACGAACATGGGCGAAGCTTTTTAGGGGCGGCCGTCCCCCCAAACTTTTCGCTCAGTAGTGGAGAGTATGTAGTTTTCGTATAGAAATTTTTGGGTATATACGTTTTCGACCCCCCGGTTTTATAGAAAGTTTTAGGTCCGGTGACCCCCACCCCCCCCCCCCCCCCGGTAGGAAATCTCAAGCTTCGCCACTGGTAACGAACATAAATGAATGTTACGAACAAAGATAAATGAACACGTTGAACAAACGCGACCTTTGTTCATGTTCGTTCATTTAACTAATCAAACGAAATTCTTTGTTCATGTTTGTTCATTTATTAAAAGAACTAGCCTAAACAAACTTTAGGGCAAACGGTTCACGAATAGTTCGCTAAACGTTTGGTTCGTTTACAGTCATATACTCCTATACATGATTAACCAGAACCCAGAGATAAATCACAAACAGAACAACAGAAGTAAAAACTCTCGGTTTTTGACCAACACGATGATCGACACTTTCTGATTATCAAACTGAATAATAAAATTAAAATCATCAACCCATTCAAATCGAGCTATAAGACCTAACCCTAACATACTCTCCAAGCTAACCAATGACTATAATAAACTTAATCAACCCAAATACTACCTTACCAAATAAACAAATAAAACCCTAAAATACAACTCCAAGAATAAACTTACAAAAAGACTAGTCGTAGAACAACAAGCATCATTTCATGATACAAGAATCGAGTATTTTACGAAAATCACCTACAGAAAACATAAATATAACTTGCCTGAGAACAAATGACGTTTTTGTCCGGTTTGGGCAAGTGGATTCGGCGACTTGGAGATACATAACCTCTGAGGCTGGCCGGAAAAACGAGAAACAATTTGTCTGAAGACCATTTGATTGAATTAGCTATAGATTAAGAAAATAAGAAATAATAAGCGCATTGTATAATTAAAATTCAACCACTTAAAAACAGATACATTCATATTATTCACATTTTACAAGCTGAAACTTTTCTGTATATCAAAAATGAGCCACATTCAAGCAACAAATAATAAAGCATGAAGCTTGATTCATCATCATACTCAGTATATCCCACCAATAGCAAAGCTAAGGTATGGTCTAAGGAGGGTAAGACGTAGACAGCCTTACCTCTATTCTGTAGAAATCGAGAGGCTGCTTTCAGTGAGACCCCGGGCTCGATATTAGTTTTGCATCAAGCCTTGGACATAAGGCACATAACACTCAGCAATTGAGACAAACGCCGATTAGTGCATGTACCCCTTGTCTTTCGGCTATCAACGCCACCACATGATGATGCATATTATATTCACGAAATCAGTAAAATAACGTTAAAATTAGTGCACTTTCACTTTTGACCCCCGGGCGCCCACACATATATACATTATATGTGCATACCGCAAGTGGGGCGTTAAAGCATGAAGCTTGATTATTGTTTTTTTTTTTATTTTTTTAACGATTCAGCAGTAAATAAATATCTCTAAAAATGATGGAATATTGATCTATGAAGAGTTATAAATTCATATAATTAATGCAGGTGGCAAAATGGGCGGGTTGGTTGCCGGGTCAGGATGAAAAGGTCAGAATGAACCCTGATAAAATAGCAGAAGTAGCAAAACCCTAATCAAATAGCAGATTTGAACCCTAATCAAACAGCAGATTTGAACCCTAATCAAATAGCAGGCTGAACAGTATAAGAAATCGAACAAACGAGTAACAATAACAGGAAGAAATTAAAATTTAGAAAAGGATGTTACCTGTGGATGAAGTTGATCGATGAAGAAGATGACGAAGTGGTTGATAAAAATGGGGGCAAAAAAAATAGGGTTTATTTAACAAGTCGACCCATGGAGACCTATAAGACCCGACTAACCCAAACCCGACACACTGAAACACCCGAACCCGAGTAGCCTTAAACGGTTCTCTAAATGGATCAAAAGACTTGCTATAACTTAATTTGGAATCGAACCATTAAGATGTGGCCTTTTATAGTTTCTAACTAATTTTACAGTTCTTTGAAACGAGTTATATCCGAACCAAACTGATAAAAACTAGTCGATAAACCGACAAAACCAGAACTTGTTTGAAACCAATTTGACTTTTTGTTGAAAATCCCCAAGCCGGTTTAGGGTTTAAACCAGACTTGTGCACCTCTAACCAGTAAAATAGAGACTGTCATAACTTGTTCGTGGATCTAGCTAAGACCATCCGGTGCGGACGTGGAAAGTGGCGTGTGGCCTTTCCACACTGGAAACACCACCTTCTGTGGTGGCGTGGACATGGTGTGGTGATGATGACGAGGAGTTTTCCACCGGGGGGGGGGGGGGGCATCTGAGTTGTAAGGTGAAGGCTCTTAATTGATGGGTGAATTTTGGGTGTGTTTTAATTGGTTGATTTTTATTTTTATTTTTATATAAAAAAAAGTCACTAACCACGCCGCTCCCAATCCTGTAATTAGACGTGGAAATGTTATAATTATTAGTATTTGGGTCAATAAACGATTGGGAAACAATTAGTGAGTAACCGGTTTGGTAGTTGTATTTGGCGGCAATAACGTCACTTAACTGTGACAGGGGAAGCATATAAATACCCCTCCTATCATAACATTTTTAATATATGAATGTGTGGTTTATGTGTTAATTATATTGGCTATTATCTCTGGATGTTCATCAGTTTATTTCAATTCAAGTGTGAATCTTGCATTCTACGAATATTACAAATATGTAATCTCATCTCTTGAGACGATATCCTGCTCCTTTTACCTTTTTGATGTGCTCACAAAGAATGATTCTCTCATGATCATATCTCTATATATATGTATATGCATGTATGTATGTATATACATGTGTATGTATGTTCTGTTTAATAAAATTCAAATAAATGATTAACTAGGGTCATAGTCACCCGCGCATTGAGTCGGACACGGTTGGAATTTACTAAGTACCGTATACTGTTTTGGTCAAAAATCTGATCAAGGATAATGTAATCAAATTTGTAAAGTGAGGTAGAGTGCTTAGGTGATGAATGATGAAAAATGAATGTTAAACGAATAAGGTAATCAAACACAGAGATTTGTACAAGGAAAAACCCTTGATCACTAGTAGATCGCCGGCATAAAAACCTCGGATAGTGAAAACTATCACTATCAACTGTATTGCACAATTGAAAAGAGATTATAACTCCGGATGTTGATCAAGCGTTTTACAATTAAAAGCTATGAGTGTTGTGTGTGTTTTGGTTCGTAGTGTGTATGCAAGAGTGTGTAATATGTAATCTAACACTTGATCAACCCATTTTGAATAAGCCTAACAACTAAATTCGATAATCTTGGAAGACCACGTTCAAGCCACATGACCGTTTGTGGAAATAGCACGTGCAGCATCTGAAACGAATTATTCCCGAGATTCCAGCTAAGACTAAGCTCACTTCGTTAATAACCTGCACATGAATATTAGAAAACATCGAGAACAATTGTTAGAAATCACAAGTAATAATAATGATCATTGATCCTCTGAGTCCCTGTTCTACCGCTAAAGATAATTGATCCAGGCAACACCTCAAAATATTGGATCCATAATTATAAAAACCTATGCCCTAACACATACTATGACAACCTATGAATAAATTTGTAACATTAAACAACATGATATCTAAATGTGTTAATGTTATTTGCGTCATAGCTCGGCTCTAAACATCAAAATAATAAGAAAAGTTATAACAAAGGTAATCATAGAATAAAACGATAGAAACTCCTTAAAATACATATGTCCAAAAGGGCATCTGCGTGTGTTCAGTTTGTTAAAAAATCCAAAAGTTAAAAGCGGATTTTCGTACCAGTATCGTTTTGTTCATTAAAAAAACTAAACTCAAATCAAGCCTCCTAAGCTTATATTAGCATATTGACACTATTCAATTTTCTTTCTTTTAGATAAATAAATATAAATACACTGACATTTAGAGTTCATTTTCCATTTGTAAATATACAATTTGTAACTGATCAGATGATAGGACTCACAAAAGGTTATGGTATTGACAAGTTTGGAGATGAAACTAAACAACTATGTGGTTTTAAAGGTACATGTTTCAAATGTAATTTGGCTATCAGGTTTATGTTCGTGTTTATTTTTTACAACTTTGTGACATGTTTTTTTTTTAAATTTTCTACGTGTAAGTTATTTTTCACCCCGGTTGTTAAAAGTGTGATGTTTTTAAGTTTAGTTCCTTTGTTATGCATTTAATTTCCGATTAACGAGCTTGAAGTCATATTCATTAATTGTGCTTTGAGTAATTTTGGGCATTAAATGCTCATGATGTATTAAGCATGCAAAAGTTTATAAGAACTTTCTCGTGTTGAGCATGTTTAGAAATTAATACGAGTTATTTGAATTATCTTTCTTCAGCAATCAATGTGGTGTATAAAAAAGTTTTTAATGACCTGTGATTTTTTTGTATCAATTTTTTTCTGTTCATTGTACTTTAATATTTACTTAAGTAATGGAAATTTGAAAGTATATGTCAACATTGTTCAAAATAAAATTTATTGTGAGACCACCCGTATAATACACGGGTACTTAAACTAGTATAAATATAAATTCTAACTTTCTTTCTTCCTTGTCTCTTGTAATTCTTGTATGCATACATTTTGGACTTTTACACGAATATTACAAGCTCACACAAAGTGCTAGTGCTCCTTAATTATGATATCATACAATTAAACAAGGCAATACAATTAAACAAGGCAACTGCTCGAATAGAATAAACATTAAAACGGTTTTGAAACTTTCAACATATTATATTCGCATATGAAAAACCTTTATATTAGTTTTTAATTTTTTAAAAGCATTTGATTAACCCGAATCTTTATATAATCGGTAAATTGTATGATTGGTATGTCAATTATTGGACATCAAATCGTACGATGGATATGATTCCACGACCCAACCAACATTGTAGTCCAATAATCTCATGAGTCATTATCAAAATAATCCATTGGCTTACATTATTTTTGGTTCTAAATCAATTGTTGGTATCAAACAGTTATAGATCATTTCAATTAACAATTGCGATGTTTGAATGATTATTGGTTCATTTAGCTCGTTTTGTAGAGCGGGTTAACAATAAATCAAAGAATTATTCGCGTATGAAACATGTTATTTAATGTTTAATTAAACATCGCTTTCGTAATTATGGTTGAAAACATAGTTTTTTAGTGAATTTAAAACGGGTATTTATTGTTTTTATTTTTTTGTTATTTGACATATCATAATGATTATTCATTGTTATAGTTAGTTGTAACAAATAGTAATAGAATAAAAAGTTAATTACATGAATAATGAGTATGGTAAGATTTATTAAATAAAGAGTTGATTACTTGAATAATAGTCTCTATAGTATGGTAATATTAAATTTTTGTTTTCATATCATTTTGTTTCATGTTTATATAGTATTATATAGTAATAGTAATTAATTAAATGTTTGTCACTTAAAATGATATATAATAGTTTATTAAATATAGTGAAATGATAAATATTATAACTTGCTATATTTTAAATTAATAAACTAATTTTGTTATTGCTTTCAAAAGGTTTAGATAAAGATAACTCAAGGAAAAGGATATTTCATTCAAATAAAATTAATGTGATGATAACAATGTCTTAGTTTTATAAAGAAAATATCCTTGGGTTTTTTTAGCGGCTCTTGGTTTTTTAATAACACTACCAAATATTTGTTGATGATATTCACAACAATCATTTTTTTAAATTTTGATAGTGGAACTTCACTCACAACAATAATAAAATAATAAAAGAAAACAAAAAAAACTAAGCGTAGCATGTGATTTTCACGTGACCATAGACATAGACATTTCAATTTTCCCATTTAACATAATGATATTTTTTATAATAGTTATCATCAATAATGTAGGAAAGTAGTAAAATTCCCTAGCGTAATTTGACTGTAATTCAGTAAATGAATAAATCTTAAAATACAATCTACAAAGCTAAAATACACATTACGGTACGTTATCATTTGGGTACCATTAGTAAAAAATGTTGAAATTGACTCATATCAAAACCAAAACCTATAAAAATGAATATTGATACCCGTATCGATATTGTTGCATTATCAGTTTTGTTTGAAAGAATAAAAAAAATACGTATAATGGTTTTATTACAAAAAAGTTATATCATCTAACCGGCAAAATAAAATTGTGATGTGTCTAAAAGGATGTCAATATGTATTTTTTATCGATGAAACCCATAAAAATGAATATTGATACCGGTTTTGGTAATATATAGCGGGTACCAATGTTGTTCCCTCGGTATTGATTAATTCGTTTTGCTACCGGTACTTGGTATGGTTTACGACACAAAAAATACTTTATTTGAATGCAACTTTGTTTTCAATATAATTTATATTGAATTGTTGAAAAAAAAAACTAATCAAAATTGCATATTTAACTTGTTTTCGTATAAAAATGAATACCGATATCGATATCAATATCATTCGATAAAAGAATTGTGTATTACAAAATAATAAAGTTTATCTACAAATGTTTAATTATACCATACAAAAGTTGAATCATGTAACAAAAAATTAAAGTATTGAGATACTCAAAAGAACAATCACAGACGTTTTACATCGATCGCAAACCATAAAAACGAATACAGATAAGGTATCAATGTTTATGTGTGGGTACCGGTTCGGTTCATTTTGTTACTTCGTTATAGTTACACCATCAATAAATAGAATAAATTCCGTTTTTAATAAATTATATCGAAATGTTGAGAACAAAATATTGAATATACTTGTGTATATTATTTTTTTAAGTTAACAAACCACATCTATTAAACAAAAATAAAACTAAATATTAAATAAACAGGTTAAGTGTGTATTACTTTGTAATCTAATTTGGTGAAAATGAAACTTAAAAAATGATAAGAATACATTTCATCGACTTTACTATTTGTGCGGAGTTAATTTTTTTTAAAGAGTGAACTTCATATATAAGGTTATCACATTCACCAAATGAGAGAGCCCTGTATTTCACTCTGGTCAAATTATGTTATCTTAATCGGGCCCACATTTCCTTCAAAGTTTGGCTTTTTTTGGGTGTTCATTCGGGAAATCATACCGTCGGCTGCCACTTAACAGTCGTTGTGCCACCACATGAGCAGAACTCTCTGACGTAACACACGGTGGAACGAAAACCCGATTGGGCTCGGGAATTGAACTAACAACCTCACACAAGCTCTAGTTCAAATCTTTCATTGCCTATATCCACCCCATATGACACAAGTGAGAATTGAACTTGAGTCTCCATTGGAATACCCAAGTCTCCTACCACTAGGTCACAAGTGGAGGGACGTTATAGAGTTTAGATGAAAAGAAAAAGAACAAATGGTACAATTGTAGAACATTAAAAAGTTTTTCTCTCATCTCATTTATTATTAGTACTTTTCATTAATTGATTATTCATAAAGACTATCATCATCCACACTAAAATTTTTTGCCTACACATAACAAAATTTATCCCACGCATTTCAAAATTTATCTTCCATTTTTACAATTTGTAATTTATCCTACACATCTCGTCATGTTAAAAGAAAATTGAAAAAAAAAATATTTTTAAAATAAGTTACAAAGTTAATATAGTTAGTTATTAAAAAAGACTACAAATTAATGATATATGTAAATTTACCAATATACCATTACCATAACATTAAATATAAATGAAGCAAAATGATGAATTTTTATTTGATGAAATTTCTTGTTTTTTCTTCTTATGAAGAATTTCTTCCCATTTAAACTTTTCATTATAGTATATATATATATATATATATATATATATATATATATATATATATATATATAGGGTTAGGGTAATGAAAACCTATTCGAGTTGTGAGAACTTAGAAAACTCGGTCTTACCAAAGTTTTTCAAAAAAAAAAAATTTACAAAAAAATCCTAAAAAAATCAACTTTTCCAACCCAAAAAGAAAACTTGTTTTTATTTCATTTACGGCAGCCGTAAATGCTATAAAAAGTGATGTTATGCTTATGTCATCACCATTTTACAGCTACTATAAGAGGCTGAAAAACATCGCTTCCAAATTTTTTAAAATTTTTTTACGGCAGTGTTTTCTAACATTTTAATCTAGAGAATGTCGAGTTATCTAAGTTCTCACAACTTGGAGGAGTTTTCCCTTGATCTTGATCTATATATATATCATATTATATATATATATATAATTATAATAAATTGTTGGTAAACACCAGTAAAATATTAAACTATAATAATAAGTTTTGCTTGATTTAAATATGTTAGTATCTAGAAATGTTGTTACATGACATATAAATCGAAGTGAGAGGGGTATGTAGTTTTTATTGACAGTGTGTTTTTTTATAACTTGTTACATAATATTTTTTACTTTGTTTTGAACTGACGACACATATAGATCACTACTAACAAAAAAATTGAAATTGTCACTTAGTTACAATTTAATTGCATGATATATAGTGCTTATAATACTTTTTTGCAATATTATCAATGCCAAGATAAATGATGTCAATAATACATAACAACAACAACAATCATACCTAGTAAAATCTCATTAGTATCATAGTTATTGGTATGGTATGAGGAAGGTGGGTGGGTCGATGTAGACAAATCATACATCTATCCTAGACTACCTCCAACGCACATGTTGGAGGGAAGCCCTTAAAAACCCATACCATTATGAAATTTTGTTTATAGGTGTCTGTAGCAACCAAGCCCTTCCACAAGGGCATTGGTTTTGTTGATGGGGTGGGTCCAAAGTAAAATATAAGAGGTTTTATTTAAATATTTTGTATAGTGGGTAGTGATGAAGTGAAAATTAAGAAGAGTAAGAATATTTATTGGGTTGGAGATGAAATAAGGGTTTTAAAAGATTTATAAGGATATAATGTGACAAATAACGTGATAGCTAAGAACATCTAAGGATACACGTCGCATTAGAGATAAAGTGATGTCGCTAATATGATGATTGTTATGTGAAAGATACCTTATACCTTCATAAAATGTTTTCGATTTCATATAAATCAGGTTTAAGGTCTTATCTAAACGTGGCAATTTACTAATTTACTTGGAAAAGCTTTTTGGTTTGTAAGATGTCACATAATGACCGTATTTTTTATGTTGTTTTCACCATCTTTCACCCTATACGCTGCCAATACATATCGATCCCGTTTAAATCAAACAAATCAACAAAGTAGTGAACACAAAGTTTGGGATTTTAAGATCAAAACAATGGTGAACTAGTTGCGAAGATCAAGAAAGAGTCAATGTATTGTTCTGAAAAATATGATGAGGTGAAGGATATTCGCATATGAGAACCACCACAACGAATAAACGAGAGAGGGTTATGAGAGAGTGACAAGTTTGTTGAGGGTTACAATTTGGAAGAGTGGGAGAGAGATCAGAAGCATATAACGCTGGCGAAGGGTTATATGCTCATACCAGACCGAACTCCTACTTTTCAAGAAGAAGATGACAAGGGTCGAGGGGTGAATGCGACGAATGATCAGTAAGGGGCTTAGGTTGGCCATTAAGGACAAACCAATTAATTACTTCAAGGACCAAAAGTGTTGTGGTAAGTTAAAAGTTTAGATCGTATATATGAGTTATGAAAAGTTTGTGACCAAAATCGGAATATAGTTTTAAGACAAGAACCATTAGTATAATAAATACCGTACTTATTAGCACACCCTGTATTTTTTTAAGATTTACCACAATTTTGAGGCAATTGTTTTTGCTATATTTGTTTAATCCGGTGTGTTTTAAACTATATAGTAGTAACAATTTTTGTGGAGCCATCATTTTTTTAACGACCAACAGAATAAATCGGAGTATTTTTGTAGCATCCACTGAACCAAACGGAGTACTCCGATGATAACCCGAGTCCACCACCAATTCCAGGGAAAACCCGATAACCCACCCGTCAATAGGCACGACAGTGAAATTTCCGGTAAAACTCGTTTGGCTCAAAAATCGAACCCAAGTTTCCCTGAGTCTCCTATCATTGTCCACCAGTGTCTCATTGATTTGAATCTTATTTCAATATTTATTATTACATCATAAATAATGCTTGTCATAGTTTTAAGACCAATACTAGTATGATTATTGTTACAAGAAAGATACCTTACACCTCAAAAAAAAGGTTTTCAATTTGATATAAATTAGTTTCAAGCCATCCTTTTCTAACTCTCTAGTTGTGTAATACTTTGTAATCATTTCAATGTATTATTAACTTGTTTTTTATGGGTTTAATTCAACCAGTTTAGATTCAAAATCTTCTTATATATCAAGATTAAGCCAGAAAAAATAATAATAAATGTATTAAAAGGAAAAAAAAATCATGAATGAATGGGACCAATTGTCATGTAAAAGGCTAAGTAAAGACAAAAGCATCAAGAGCAATCATTTCAAAGAAAGCCATACTAACATCATAAGGACACCTTTTATTTATGTATTTAATTTTTCATTTTTTACATTATATGTTTCTCTCTCATCTCTCAACACATACTACAATAGATGATATTGGAATTGGTAAAAGAAATTACAAAAATAAATGTAACAAAGGAAAAAACCAAAATCATCACCTACTTCTAACACTACATCCAAAACAAAATCCCAAAACTTTATTTAACCTTGGTTTTAAAAACAAAACCCCCCTCTTATCTTGGTCAAACTTCAAGAAATTGGAATCTATAGAGATGGGTTGGGGCAAAATGGTCATTTCAATATTTCATCAATTCATCAATCCATCCAAAACCATCTCTTGGCATCTGCATTCTTCACTACAAAAAGCTTTCTCACCCCTGTAAACATACAATAATTATTATTATTATTATTATTATTATTATTATTATTATTATTATTATTTTTCAATACATATATAATCTTGAAAAATAGCCTATAAATCAAGATTCTATATAGATCTGATTTTTTTTAATTAAATATATAAAACTTGTTATAAAATATAAAAATTATTAACCTGTACATGAAAATGTCACTGCCTTCACCAAGCTTCTTCTTACAAGTCTGACAAACTCTTGCAAAACTCTCCACTTCCGGTGACCCGACCCGAACACCACAGCAGCTATTCACAACACAATTATCATAAATATGGGTCGTTTTCGGGTTAGGCCCATGAGAGATCACACGAGTATACTCTTCCGAGAGCTCCATCTCTCTCAAAGACAACTGACCCGTTAACAATCTGGGCGACCCGGATCCAGTTGGAGTCGGGCCACCGAAAACTGTGAACCCCGGGTCTTGATCCCAAAATCACCAGGTGATTCGGGTGACCCTGTCCCAAACGGGTCACCCGATGGGATTTGAATTTTAGATTTGATCCAAATAAAATTTTCCGGCTTGTAGCGTTGGGTTTACTAATAATATTACCATTATTATGGTTTTCTTGATCAAGAACCAGAGCAATACCTCCAGAATCAAAATTTTCAGATTTGTGTTGAAAATTTTCAAATTCCTTTGTGGGTTTTTCTGGGTTTTTGCTGAATCGAAATGGGTTACCGGCAAAATTAAAGATTTGTTTCTCTGTGTCAAGAATCGAAGTTGGTGAAAGATTTTTAGGTGAGAAGAAGCCATTGAAGAACCTTGGAGAACCAAGAAAAGATGTCAAAGATCGGGTCGGGTTTGGAGTATTCAGAGCCGAACGGGTTTGGTGATCCGCCATGATCGGTGATTGATTCGTTACAGCTCTTGATCTGTTCCTCAGCATCACTACTCAAATATGAAAATAAAAATCTTGATAAAATTAAAATTTCACAAAATAAAAAAATGGGTTTTTTTTTCAAGAGAAACAAGAAGTTATGCGGATTAAAACCCAAGTGTTTGTAACGAAATTAAGATTAGATTTTCTAAGATTCAATCTTCCCATTTAAAAATCTGTAAAATGGCGACACGAGTAGCATCAGAAGGAAGAAAGAAAGAGAGAAAAAAGAGGGGTTTTTCATTTGATTGTCATGGTTTTGGGGGCTTTTTAAAACAAGATAAGGAAGAGAGAGGAGAGAGAGAGAAGAAAGGACGTGTGATGTCAAATAATTTTTCATTTAATATTTCTTATTTATGATCATTTATTTTGATTAAATTCGTACTATTTTTTATTGTTTATTTTAAACCTTTTTAGCGCAAAACGACAAAGAGGGTACTATGTAGTGACAAAAACTTACCACTTTACAGGTTTTTATAAAGAACTATGTAAATACTTAATATAAAATTATAATTTTAGAAAATTATCTAAAATTAAACGTCCTTTGCAAAAGATCGTTGTTGAAAAACAGATTTAAATAAACATTTCTTAATAAAAAATAAAACAGATGATAAAAAGAAATATGAAAGTTTCCTTTTTTATAGACTTATAAAATAATATGCCGATATAAAAGCCGTTGTTTTTATATACATACACTCGCTTATAAACTCGTGTATTACACGGGTCGAATCTTTAAAATATTAAATAATTATTAATAAGAAAAAATAAAATAAATAGTTAAGACAGAAATATTAAATAAATATAATATTCACAAAGTAAATATTAATAAACAAAACATTAAATAGAAAGAATTTTATCCGGTTACTTATTTATTGGATATCGCTAAGGCTAGCAGAAAAGCTTTCAAACGGTTACAAGAATATTGGGCATACAATATTGTCATACGTAATGCAACCACTTATTTATTAGATATAGCTTAGTGCCAAATATGAGTAAAAATTATATTATTTTGATTATAATATCTATACTATATATAATCATAAGACAAAAGCATTTTAAGATACCTAGAAGTTAAGTAACTAATTTCTTTTTGTTTTAATGCATATGGTACAATAAAATGATTGTAAAATAGTCTTTCATTCACTAATACACTATAATCATTTTATCTTAATTACACTTTAATTTTCACATCTTTAATAAAATTAAAGACAATTAGTTAGTAATTACATTTTATCCTCTTGTAAAAATACTAACAACCCCCATGATTTTTAAATAGTTAAAAAAATTGTGTTAATACTTTTTTGTTATGTTATCTAAGATCTGCTGATAATAAAAGCCAAAACCTATTGGAACCATCTTTCATGCCTGATGGAATAAGTTAAAATGTAATCACAATGCCAGAAGTTTCCCCCTTGAAGGCTTCTCAAAACAACTGCCCATATGACTTGAACATAAACTACCGCCTTCAAGATTAAAGAATAGAAGAACAAAGTGCTGGATTTTTAAAAGTGTTGGGGTCAACAGTAAAGTCACATGTCAACCAAATTCAATACTGAAGACTAGAAGATCAAGTCAACAAGTCAAAGACCAAAAGTTATGGATTTCTAGAAGTGCTGGTTCTCAACCAACAGTCTTCTCTATCTTACATTAGAAGTAACAGTTCTATGTAATAGTGTAACTATCCAACATATTTGATAATTGCTTGCAGTTACATCATTTAATGAGTTGTTACGGTCGCTTTCATGGTGACGTCACCAATAATTCACTCCTCCAATAAATTGTTCTTATTGTATATTGTAATAGTCAACACTTAGAGCCTGAGCGCATAAAAACTAAGTGAGAGAGTGTTCACATGGTGAGGGAGAGTGTAACACCCCGACCGCGTAAAACAATAAACCTCGGCGGAAACATCAGGGAGTCACGTGACAGGAATTGTTTCAAACACATGGTATTCAAGGTTTTGTTTTATGAAATTAATAATTTACATTGTCTTGGACAAAATACAACCAAAATACAATATTTGTCTCTAAGTTTTAAAGTAAATTAAGGCCCGCGTCCATCCTATGTGAAGCATGCATTCCTAATCATCAACATTGGCTCCTGAAACATATGTGAAAAGAGAGTCAACATAAAAATGTCGGCGAGTACATAGGTTTTGTTGTATGTCAAATTCATGGCTTTGAAATCGATTGTAATACCTCGTCCGACTATGAGAGTCGTTAATTAAAAATCTTGTTGTCAAATGTAGTTGATATTGCAATATATTTAACCAACTAATCAAGTTGGTATGAGTTGTAAAACCTTGTAGCCATGAATCATGACCAAAAGCTTTTCTTTTGTAAAACGAGTAATAAATAGATTTAAAAGAAAACATTGTATGGTTTATATCTTTAAGTGAAAATCGTTGCGTGACATCGTTTGAAAACATTTGTCTAAGTGATTTGGGTAACGCCACGATATATAATATGATAAAAGCACTTATATATAGGAAGTACCAGCGACGTATCCACCATGCTTTTATCATATTATACTCGTCTCGTTATCTTAAATCAATAACCATAAACCAATTGTCCGTGTTATAAATCATTCGTCCGTGTTATAAACCATTCGTTTGTATTATAAACCATTCGTCCATGTTAAAAACCATACGTCCATGTTATAAACCAATCGTCTGTGTCATAAACCAATCGTCCGTGATTTTAATTGTGAAAAATTGTGGTCGTTCTTTAATGAATACATTTAAACCTGTGATGACTCGTCTAGACCACTAAAGGGTCTCTTTAAATCGACTAACAAACCACCAAAGGGTTTGTTAAAAATACAATATTTGTCCTTCCCCAAACTTCCCCACAAACACCGGGAATTTTGGTAACGGGATTGTCAGTCCTATGGTACCATAACATACTACTAGTTGGCTCGGCCAAACCTAATGAATGTCATTCGTGTTATGAATAACGCACCAACAAGTTGTTCACGTTATTGAAATTGTATTGTTTTATATATAAATCATAGACTTTGTTTTGAAAACTAGAAAACGATTTAGCACATATGAATCACCCCAAAACATTTGAAAACATAAAAGAGGGGAACTATGTACTCACTTGGGGTTGCAAAAGTGTCCTCGAATCAAAGGAATAAACGAAGCTTCAAACATGTCCTAATGTGTCGGATAACTATGTTAGTGTCGAGACTTTAATCGGATGATTCGGATAGAATGAAGTTTTAAAAAACAAATGAGTGTTGGAACTCATGTGATATGGTTTACTAAACTTAACATTCTGATTTGGAAAGGATCCTAAGTGCTTTTGACCCGTTATGACTCGTTAAGGTAGTTTACGCTACGTTAACGTGTCATTAGCGTACTTATATGTTCAGATGGTTAAGTATGTCCTATGATAAGTCTTATATGCCAAAACATGCTTGACAATGTTGTAACATCAGTTTATATGTCAAAACTTTGGTTACATATGCTTAAAATCGATTTATGCTCAAAAATGGCGTTTGGTCATTTTTAAAGAACATAAAAGCAACTTATCATAAAACAAACCAAACCTTATGACCATAAGGTTTAACCTCAGTAGGTTATTCCCTATACAACTATGGTCACATAAATGTGCTTGGTCGATTCTTAAGAACGACCAAACGGGTCGGATTCGAAAGACAAATCGGTGGTCAAGACCTCTCGACTTACGACCCTAATAAAGCACTAAACTTGAAATGACGAGTTAGACATGTTAAAACATGTCTAACTAAGTTATAAATTCACTTAGTATTAAAACTTGGAGTTTTGATACCCGAAAATAGTTTCGTCGTAAATGCACATTATGTGCATTTTGACCGAAACTTCGACTCGTCACTTTGACTAGTACACGTGGTAATCAGAAGGTGCAATCGCAAGGGATTATAACCTTCATTATTACGATCACGTTGCAAAGTTCAATTGAACTTTGGATTGACCAAATATGGCCAGAACCGAAAGTCAAACAGGAAGCCAAACTGTTCGACTTTTAGCTCAAAATAGCTAAAATTATGAAAGAACTAGGAAGAGTACTTACTCGTATTGAAGAACACTTTCGGAACTCAACATAGGAGGTTTCCAAAAGCTGGAAACGAGCTCCAAGAAGGATAGAAAGAAGAACTTCACACTTTGCTTTGAAGTGGTGTGAAAAAAATGGAAGAATCATGGGGATGTTTATAGTATTTTAGGATTAAGGAGGTGATGACAAGTGTCTTAACATGTGTCACCACCAAATTAAGTGTGGCAAAATGAGTGCTAGGTGTCAAAAATTAGAGATAGGTGGCAAACTTGGTGAAGAGGCAAAATCTTTATTATTATTTTTTTTGACATTTTTGGCCCTTGGATTTGTATTTTCATTTGTTTGTGATTTTTAACCCCTTTAACCTAATATTTAGGTTATATAAAGATGTTAAGACACGTGTAACTTGGTTTTTGTCCAGAAATCTCGTGGATGTAGGTTCGTTTGGTTGTATGGTTACGCGTTTCGCAAATAACGCACAACGTTTTATCGAACACGAAAATGAACGAAATTTCGCAACGATTGACATTTTCGCATTCTTATCAATAAAATACATTTTATTGTGTACAAAATATTCGGATTTGTACACATGGTTAGTATCTTGAATACGGACTAATAGACTTTCGCAGTTTGTCGAAATAGTCCCTGGGCTTGTATAAGTGTGTTTTTGTCGTACCGAACCCTTCAAAACTTATATCTAAGTTATGTAAAGGGTATTTAGGGTATGTGTAGCTTATATCCTTGTTCCGGAGTGTACGTCGCGTTAAACTGTTTGCGTTTGAGTAATAGTTTACGTATTACTTTCGGAATAGTTTTTGAGAGTTCGAAATCGTACAAGGATTGAAAATGTGCAAGTGTCATTGATAATTATACAATTCCCGGAAATAAAACACAAGGTGTCATTAAATACAAAATTGTTTGAAATCGTACAATGATTGAAAAGGAACAAATGTCACGTCTCCCCTACTTTATGAAATTTCGTCCCGAAATTTAATTAGAGGAAACGTGTGAAAACAGATGTGGGTACTTCGCTTTCATCTTATCCTCTCGTTCCCAAGTAAATTTCCACGTTTGGATTCCCAACGAACTTTAACTATCGGTATTCGTCTACGCTTGAGTTTCTTGACTTCACGGTCCAATATCTCCACGGGTTTCTTGACAAAGTGCATAGTGTCATCAACATAAATTTCGTTGAGGGGGATGTGGAGGTTTGTATCGGCTAAACACTTTTTCAAATTAGACACGTAGAATGTTGGGTGAATATTCCCAAGTTCAGGAGGTAGCTCAAGTCGGTAGTCCACCTTTCCGATTCTCTCAACGATCTTAAATGGTCCAACATATCGCGGTGCAAGTTTTCCTTTCTTTCAAAATCTAACCACACCTTTACAAAGGGATACCTTGAGAAGGACGTGATCTCCAACTTGGAATCCAAGGGCTTGCGTCGTTTGTCTGCATAACTCTTTTAACGGCTTCGAGCTGTCAGAAGGTTATCGTGAATTTTCTTGACTTTGTCTTTTGTGTCGTGAATGAGTTCAGGTCTAGTGAGCTGAGCTTCACCGGCCTCATTCTAACAGACAGGTGAACGGCATTTTCGACCATAAAGAGCTTCGAAAGGAGCCATCTTAATGCTAGAGCGATAACTGTTGTTGTAGGAGAATTCGATCGAAGGTAAATGCGAATCCCAATTACCACCAAAGTCGATCACACAAGCTCTAAGCATATCCTCCAATGTTTAGATCGTCCTTTAAGATTGTCCATCCGTTTAAGGATGATAAGCAGTGCTCAGATTGAGTTTGCTTCCCATGGCAGATTGCATGGTCTTCCAATAGTGCGATGAGAATCGAGCATCTCGGTCAGATATGATGTTCAAAGGAACACCATGACGAGATACTATCTCATTAATATAGATCTTGGTGAGTTTGTCAGTAGATAGATCCTCACGAATCGTCAAAAAGTGTGCTGACTTTGTTAAACGATCAATGACTACCCAAATGGCATCATGACCTCTAGAAGTGCGCGATAGTTTAATGATGAGATCCATCGCAATGTTCTCCCCTTCCATACCGGTATTTCTGGTTACTCCAGTAAACCAGATGGATGCTGATGTTCCGCCCTAACTTTAAGACAAGTTAGGCATTTAGACACGAACAAGGCAATATCCTTCTTCATACATGATCGAGGTGTCACGCCCCGGTCAAAGATAATACTTATAAGCCCGAATTACCCTTAACAAATGCATTAGTGGTAGTAAGGGGTCGATCCATAAAGAGTATGTGGTTTACGTATGGATTAATCTAATTATGAAGTTGTCACGTTTTATGAAGCTTGCTATTTTGATTAACTTAATTTGTTGGTTAGAAAAGGTGTCGGAGTTCACCGACAATGTTTTTGAATGTGATTAATCACTACGATTATTCAAACACAAGTAAACGCAATTGCAAATGATGATTT
Source organism: Scalesia atractyloides (assembly GCA_947069175.1). Taxonomy (NCBI): domain Eukaryota; kingdom Viridiplantae; phylum Streptophyta; class Magnoliopsida; order Asterales; family Asteraceae; genus Scalesia; species Scalesia atractyloides. Next base: position 91,032,871 of record CAMTDV010000017.1, read on the forward strand.
AAACAATAATGAGAAAAAAGGGTTCACACCCGGTTTCAGTAATTGCAATCCTAGAGTTTCTACAAGTTTTAGAATTGACCTAATCGGATAAATGATTATCGGATTTAGTGTACTGTGACTTAGGTGTCAATAATTATCAACATTCATGAGAATGGACAAGAATACACTTTATAATCAACACAAGTAAATCCTAACCAAGATAACGCATAAGTGCAAAAATCATTTCACAAAGTCATAACTTTATCATCGTTCGACGGTTTGCAAATTCAATTCAATTGCACGACAATTATCAAAGATGTTCTAATAAAAACACAATTTGTCACACAAGTCAAAACTAGCATAAACCAAAACCCTAGAATTAACAACTACCTACACTGGGGTGAAACCGAGGTGATTAGCCGCTCATGGTCGAAGGAACTTGATCACCGGATAATGAAAGCTCGAGTCTTGACATCTTGAAACTTGGTAATGGAGATGGATGGTGATTAGGGTTTATGTGGGATGGTGATGATGAATGGATGAAAGGTTTGATGATAAAGGTGATGGTGGTGGTGTTAGGGTTACGATTGAAAGATGAATTCGGATGAGTTGGATGGATTCGATTGATGGAAGATGATGATGGTAGGTGATTGTGGCTCCAAGAATTTGTTTCAAACTCTAATAACTCGTAACTCCCCAACAATAGGTCAAAAATAAGTGTTTAAAGCCGTTCCTTAACTCAACAAAAAAATTCGCGATGCAAGATTAGGAGGGCCGTCGCCGACGGGCCAGCATGGCGTCGGCAACGGGTTGTGTAAACTTCAGTTTCCTCCGACGCCTTAACCTGCTGCCTACGATGTAATTTGGATGACGGAGAGATCTCCACGTAGCGTCACCGACGGGCCAACATGGCATCGGCGACGATGTCCCCAATTTTCAGTTTCAGATTTCTTTGATTCTTAACTCCATTTGACCCGATTCGCGTTCTGGTGCTCCGTTAAGCTTCCAATTAGCTCCTTAAACTCTTTTAGACCTGCAAAACACAATTCTAATTAAAAGTAGGCCATTCAGAATTGAAATTACGTAAAACGTTAACTTAAACCATAACAAACACCGGTTTTCAACCACGTATCACATCCCCACACTTGTCTTTTGCTTATCCTCAAGCAAATATGTTTTTCACTTTCACATGAATCGACAAGAAATACACTTCCCATTCTTGAGACGTAAATTAAGGTCTCAATTTATACCCGGTTCAAGATATTTTACAATTTCAAGTTATTTAACAACAATGGACCAATCACATAAAAATGGTTATTCAATATTAACCCGCCCTTAAAACTCACAATATATGCATATCCCTCACAATGTTCCCTCCACTCGGTTACAAATTGGCTAATTATATAATGTATTATCACTTTTGAAGGTGATCACTCAAAACCAAATAGAACAAGTACCCGCATAGGCTTGCAACTCAATCATTCTCCACCACCAACACAAATACTAAGCACAAATCAAAAGGTCTTTAGAGGGTTGTAACGGGGCTAGGCTAATGGTATGGAATAAGATATTTTAAAGTGACTAAGGTGATGAAAATACAATCTTTATTGCAAAACAACTATCTAAACAAAATTAACTACAATTAATCAACTATGTAGCAACAATCTTCGCCTTTTATTCAACAACTACAACTCATATTTTTGTACTTTCTCAATGATTCTCTATTCTTTTTCGCAACATTTTCTGACTTTTTTTACGCATAAGTAAAACATGACTATACAAATATATAATCCTATAATCGAATTTTCATCACACGGGCTTAAAAAGGAAAGGTTTATGGTTGTGGGCTAAGTGGGTTGTCAAACGAAAGGTTTAGGCTCAAATTGAGCGACTAGGGAATTTGTTTGGGTAAAGATAGATAAATGGTTTTAAAGTAAAAGGTTCACCTAATGCCTTAATCATTCTCGTGCTTGTATTTGGTCTATGGTCTCAAACATATCAAAAGATGCAAGTTCTACAATACATGACTAACGGTCCACTCAACAAAGAAACATATGCATGCATAATGTATATAAGTGGCTCAAAACCTCACATATAAGGGGTATGAAGTGTGATATGCACAAATTACAAGTTCCTTAGGCAAATTATTCCCAAATAACCACCCATTAAATACCCTTCATGCTATTAATTTGAACCCGACCATGACGAAAGACCAAATGGGTCGTGCTATCCCTTGCTAACTTAGTTACTTGTGCTACTTAGATCGCTCCAAACAAAGACATTTTTGAAATTTTTTTGAAACTCCCCTCCATCCCCACACTTGAGGTAAAAATTGTCCTCAATGTGTAGTGTTTAAATGTCAAAATCGAAAAACTTTTTCTCCCCCATCCCCACACTTGAGGTAAACATTGTCCTCAATGTGCAAGAATAGGTTTTTTAAATCGCACAAGGGATATGACACGGCTAACTTCCCCAAAATTTCACCCCAGAAAATACTATACAATTTATAATCCATTTATTTTCTAACTAAAATATCAAAAGTAAAAAGAAACGTATGCACCTGATTTTTCGATCTCGTCCATCATGTGCTCTTCATTCTTCAACAAAATGGTCGCCTCACGAATATGATATACCTACAAATCTCAATCCTTGTGTAGAAGCATGCTTCTCACAACCATCAAAATTTGTTAGTAACCTAGTTCTACCATTTTTATGAACATTTACCAAGCCATACATTAAGTTACTTTTGATTCGTGTGGAAAATAAAATACAACAATAACAATCTTAACTCACTTTCGTAGGAATCACGATTGCATTTAGCTTATACAACAAGCCCTTTTAAACCTTCCAATAGCTCGGAAGGACGAGTAGTCTCGTGAGGGTTATATAGGGAACACACCCACAACGTTCATTTAACTAAGAAAGCAATAAAAACTATCTAATAAAGCTAAAAGCAAAAATTACAACAACAACAACATAAGACATACCTCGCCTACCGCTGGTATCGCTCGTTTGGGTCTTTAGGCGGGTACGGGTTATATGGGAACCCGGTGAGAGATGACATCACCTCTTTCCAATTGTCGAGTGGACCCGATTCCCCTTCAGGTGGTGGTGGTATATGCGGTGGGAGGAAGCTAGAGCCCGACGCCTCGGGCCAATGAGGAGTTGGATCGGAGGGACCTCGTGGTACGGGTAGATTTTGGAAATTAGTCCATGGCGAGTGCTCGCTATACGGTAAGTCGGCCATCCAATCCCGCTGATGCCGTTCCTGATCATGAAGGGCCTTGGCATTAAGGATTGCTAATTGTTGATCCGTGTCCGTCGCCATCCAACGGTGATCTTTAAAAGCCTCTCTCTCCATACGGAGACGATCTTGTTCATCATCCCATGCTCTTCTTTGAGCATTCTCTTGAGCCCTTTATTGCTCCATCAAATCCCATTGGGATTGTTGTTGGGCTTGGAACAACCGATGCTCCTCCCAAAACTGCTCAGCCTTAGCCCGATGGGCAGCTTCCTCATGCCAGTGAGATTGATATTGCGCTTGGTACCCGCGGTTCTCCCCAATGTCCGGGATACATTATCATACACCCCTTGTTGTCCCCGGTTATAGTTAGTGTAATCCGGTCTGCGCCGGGAGACAACAATCTAAGCCACCTCGTTTGAAACTTCCCGATGTCCTCGGGCATACCTCTGTCTTGGTCCCCTCGTACCGAGGGCTCATCCTCATCCTCCGCATCAAACATCTCCTCCTCTCTCACAGCCTCTTGAGCTGCACTAGGCTCTAGAAATTGAAAGCTATGACATTGGTCATCCTCCACGGTGTACTGATGACCGAGCACCTTGACTTGGATCTTCCATTGTTGCTTCATGGAAGCAAAATAGATCTGGTCAATTGGTTTGGAGACCCACAACGAGTTTGCCGATAGCGCATTCTGCTGCAAAATCATAGCGTCTTTCGTGTACAAGACTCCCTCGTATCCCACGTTTCATCATGATAATTTGTCGCCATGACAACTTTGGCAACCCAAATAAGAGGGAGTATAACACCCGACAATCCGGCACTTTCACTTTTCCACGGTCCCCAAACCGCACCATAACATTCTCGAGAGAAATACCTTGTAGAATTCTCCCCTCCAACGATCGATCGCTTCTCAAATCCGACATACCTCCCAGTCCTGGCAACACAGTTGTCAACATACCAGCGGGGTCGGTGGTGTTCGCCTTGTTATCCAAAAATTGACGATGTTATAATAGTAATAATCATCGACCCCCAAGGAATCAAATCGAGCAATAGAGTTCATATGCTCGAAAGACATCACCATTTGGTTCTTTCCGATACCCCCCACCAATTGCCAAGTGTGAGGAGGCCCATCCTTATTCAAAAACCGTAAGGTCGACAACCACTCGCAGATCGCAGCCAAATAAACCGGTGAAGTGATATCCTCACACCAATCCAAAACACGTTCCCATCCAAGCTTCTCGAACTTTTGGGCAATCCCAATTGCCGTAAACTCCTCCACGTTGACCGAACTCTCTGGAATAATTCGCTCCGGAATTGAGTAGTGATGTTCCCCGAAACCATTTTCCACTTCCACATCTTGGCCTCCAGCTTTTTATTATAATATCTTACAACGGTTTTTTTATTGTCATTCCATTACGAAGCTGTTCGGCTATTCCTAAATTCTTCCCAATCCCAATCCTGTCACTCCAACTGACCATCTCCTTCCTCAACATTACTTAACTGCTCCCACTTCTTTTGAATATAGCCGGAACCTAATCCGGCTCCCGAAGAGGACCCTTCACGGAGGTCTTGCTTCTTTTCCTTCCAAACATGGCTATAACCACAAACAAGGGAACACATTAGTATAACCCCAAACTTCAAACACTTCAAACTATGAACACAACCTTTGATGTTGACAAAATTCTTGCTTTTGATATAAATTAGCTTGTTGAAACTTATAAAGTAGCAAACTTTATTATCTAGAGCTTAATTTTTATCATGTTTACTCCTAAATTCATGTAAGTTCAACAAGATTCAACATCATATCTATGTTCAATCACACAAACAACAAGTGTAATCACATCACTATGGTTTTTGTATACTCAAAGCCCACCCAAATCTAATGTTCAACCTCACAATCAAGCTATAACATCATAAATCACAATAAACAACCTACTCTTAAACAAAAAGTTTAAAAATTTCAGAAGAAATTGACTAACCATATGATAATCATACTTAACTTTGAGTAAAACCATACCTTTGATGTTGTTTAAGCAAGAAGAACTAGAAAAAGATGAAAAGATTGAAGCTTGATGAACTTCTTAAAAACCCGGAAATTCATGCCCAGAAATCTTGAAAACTAGCAAGAATTACTGAAAAAAAAGTTGGGGTTTTGTTCCTCTCGAAAAAATACGCAAGATAGGCTCAAGAATCACTAGATTTGGTGAATAATTGAAGGAGTTATGGAAGATTGAAGGTTTAGGATTTTTAAAGAAGAAGATGAAGAAGATTGGGTGAGATGAATGCAGAGAATGGGTGGGGGAATGGAGTTTGGGATCAGAAGTAGGGTCTCTTGGTCAAATGTGTGGTTAAAACAAGGTTCTGGTCAAGTTTGGTTGGCTAAAAACGAGTTTCGGGTCAAAAGATTGCGTCAAAACAAATCAGCGTCGGCTGACTAACCAGACATCGTCGCCGACGGTGCTTTGGCCCGTCGCCGACGCATCCCCAAAAGTGGGGTTTCTCATTTTTAACTCGACGCACTAACTGCTGTCTACGCGCAAACTTACCCAACGGACACGTTTCCAGGCCCCGTCGGCGACGGACTGAAGCCCCGTCGTCGACGGCACCCCCATTTTCAATTTTTTTATAAAGGGAACCTATGCTAGAAAAATTCTTAAAAACTATTTGTGTGGCGTTTTTGGCTTTAATACTCACTACCAACCTATCGTTTAACGATCCTACCACCCCCCGAATAGTCGTGTATTATCCCCAATACACATAAACAAGGTCAAAAACATACCTCATGTCTTCAAGACTCGTTCATAGCTTCCGGACTTCACACATCTCAAAGAGTTGTTAGATTGAAACAATAATCATAACTATTTAAAACAATGCAACCAAACAATGAAAAATTACAAAACTCTACAAAATTGTGTTACCATCCTCTTTCAGTCGACCTCATACACCGGAACGGTTTGCTAAGAAGTTCACCACTTCCTTTCCGTGTTCCACGCCTTGTTACCATCAAGAAATGGCTTGAGTCTGTGACCATTCACCGTTTGTCACTGTAACATCCGCCAAAAAACGGGTTTCAAAACCCGCTTCGTTTATTAATCGAATAGTCAGTTACAATTATCGTTGCTTATTTAATGCTCTTTTTAATTTTAAACAATACATAATTAATAAATATATTAGAATTTATAAACTATAATTTATAAACAATAAAAACGGTCGAAGAAAAAAATAAATGCCGCTGCCGGGTTTCGAACCCGGGTCAGCCGGTTTAACAATCAAGCGATTCACCACTCCGCCACTTGATTCTTTTGTGTAATCAATGAATCAAATAAAACTTAAGTTCCACCCGTGAATTCATCTGGTTGCGTCAAGAACTGAAACCGCTCATCGGCTTTCAAACATCCAGAGGCTTTTGGGTGATCGCGAGTTCCTGAGTATAACCAATAAATCAATGCCAACCCACGTTCTTAATCAATTCTATCTTCAATGAATTCGATTCATATGATTGTTGAGAGTTAAAACCGAAATGATATTACTCCTAAGTTACGCTAATAATATCATCGCTTCATATCTCGGAAACATTCGCAGAACCCTCAATTTCATTTTCACTCTAACTTCTGTTCGTCGGAATCGTTATCTGCTATACGCCGGACTTTCGCCGGAAAACCGAGACATACATCAAATCGGTAAATTTCTCGACTCTTTCGTTTTCAATCCATTGTTAGACTTATACTAACTTAAATCCTTCAACCAGAATCGGTCCAAGACGACGTTACCGGATATTCTGCACTCGCCAGAAAATCTCTGGACATTTCCGAAATCACACTGTAAATCGGTACAATCATCTAAACCTCCTGATATCTCTTGTTTAGTCATTTAATTTCACAACTCATCGATCAAAATTGTTAATTGATTCAATCAGACGGAATTCACAAATCAGAGCCGACGACCATTGCCGGAATTCTGAGAAAAACAGTCTGTTCGGTATGTTCGATTCCGTAAGTTTTTTTTATCCATTACATATCAACCACTTATATGTTCGACGAACGATTTAAACCAAAACAGTCGGATATCGGTTGTCTGTGTCTTTGAATGAAGAAGACGAAGTTGAATATTATGTATAAGTTTAATTAAAACAAGATATTAAACCGGGTTAGACATACAGTCCAGCGGTGGACTGTGTGCAAACACATAGCGCACGTCACGAGTTCGAACCTTACAAACACACCGACTTTCCGAATTAAAACCAATTTTTTTTAAAACAGAATCAAATCAAGTCCCAGTATGTTTATAAGATTAATATAAACAGTAAGCTAAACAGATAAGACACACAGCCCAACTGGTTGGGCTGTGCGCTTACAAACCGAAGGACCCGAGTTCGATCCGGGTCCCTGCAACCGGTTCGAGCATTTTAAATCCTTTTAATATAAACCAAATAAATTAACATTTAATTAGTATATATATATATATATAATTAAAACATAGAATATTTCGGGTTAGACACGTAGCTCAGTTGGTAGAGCTGCTTGCACGCGTACGAGAGGTCCCGGGTTCGAACCTCACTCAGCGCACACATTACTCACAGTCCGACCGGTCAACGCCCCGGTCAACGGTCAACGGACCGGTCAACGGTCAAAAAGTCAAAAAAAATTATTCTTTTTATTTATTTATCTAATTTAAAAATTAATTAAAAATACTTAAAAATAATATTTTTAAAGTTAGAAAAAGTCCTTAAACTCACAAAAAATAAACCTAAGAATCCATTTATTTACCAAATTATTTCGTTATTATTTTTAGGATAGTTTTCCTCGTCGATCAAATTCCAAAACTCGTGCGCATCCATCAACATCAACAGAACGCACCCAATGTGAGTGAATCTCTACCAATTCCCCGTTTTAATCACATTTTGGGGTGTATCATGTGTCGCTTATTATTTATCACATTAAAACACTTGTGCATTAATCATATCCATGATCAAATGTGTATCCAATATGTATCAATTGTTTGTGTGGTTAATGTTTAGATTAAATTTATCATTTTCAGTACATACATCATCATAGGCTCGTCTGTTCCCCATTACTTATGAGCGGAACGTGGCGTTGCCAACATACGATCGGCTCCGTTTGATTGAGCCTTGATCTCACATACATCATCATAGGCTCGTATGTTCCCCATTACCTATGAGCGGAACGTGACGTTGCCAACATATGATCGGCTCCGTTTGATTGAGCCTTGATCTCACAATACATTATCATTCATGTCATATACTCAAGCAAGGTGGTTTGTGATTGTTTGTTCATTTACGTTTGCTCACATATGATTATTGCACAATTTTTCCATATTAAATACAACAAGAAATCAATAACAAATGTTTTTAACAAGGTTCACTCGCCAACTTTTGTTGACCCAAAATTCCCCATTTTTACACATGATATAGGTGATCCAGTTGAAGCAAGAAACATATAGGACGGCCTAGAAGAATAAATCAGTTTAGGCTTTGGATTGTTTTACTTAGTTTCTTTTTCCTTGTAATTGTATGAACTTGTTTTGAATATTGAAGTTGTAATTTGAATTTAATAAATATGAAACATTTTAGTAAACATCATGAGCTTTGGTGATAACCTAATTATGCCCCGACTCTTATTCCGCTGCGGGTCGGGGTGTGACAGATTGGTATCAGAGCCATGACTATAGGGATATAGGATAGGTTATTAGACCCTTAGAGCCTATACTATAGTTGATTAAAATTTTTAAATTGTTTATGTGTTACATACAAAATTCATGATGTTTATAAGCTTTATGTTTATTGTTACATTCAATGTTATGCAAGCATGTTCATAAGTACATATTATTATACAATGCTCATCATGAATCATATCCGCATAACATATCATATCCATGAAAGCACACACCTCACAATTCCCATGATTTTTGCAACGATTTTTGTATTTTTCAAATCACATCAAAGTGAGTTCCCATGACGGGTATGTAGTAACTGGAAGGGTACGAGTACCGGTAGTCGGAACGTCCTGTCTAGGCTTGGCATTCGTATAAATCCAAAATAAAGGACCAGTTTGCCTACCTGGGGACTAACGATGAGAGTACGAAGGACCTATTAGGCCAAAGCATGCTATACCAAACGTCGTGTGAGCTAACCCCACTTTGAGTTGTCATTGTGCCTATACCTGGACACCCTCCTACCATACATCTCGCAATCATATTTCATGGTTTTCATTCGGGTGATGCGAGTGTTTAAACCGCCAACACCAATGTGAATCCTACTAAGCCAATAGTCATGGGGCCCACATGACTATACAGGCGATGGTATGGGGGACATTGGAGGACCAAACATGAGCAAACCCAAGACATCCTATGGATGTAGTTGCATTATTTATAATTATGTTATTTTTATTCATTTGACGACACATGACACCTAAAAACTTCTTAAACTCACAATCTTCTTATGTATGTTCCTGTAGATGTCGGCTAGGCAGCTACGTGGAGGTAGAAAGTCAGGAAGGTCAAACAAACGCTTGGCCACCAAAATCGCAAAACAAATGGCCGCGGTGCTACCTGACATCGTAATTCAAGTCCAACAAGCTCTCGCCGCAAATCCCATCAACCCTCCCAATCAAGAAGACCAGAACGTCGACAACCCTCCCTCCAAAAAGTGCTCTTACAAACACTTCAAGTCTTGCGATCCCCCGAAATATGAAGGGACCGAAGGTGTCACTGCTCTCCTCCACTGGTTTGAGGAAATGGAAAACACATTCCTCAATTGCGATTGTCCCGAGGATCGCAAGGTACGTTACGCAACTGGGAGACTGTTTGGAGTAGCTCTTACCTGGTGGAATACAGAAAAAGGTAAGAGAGGAATCGAAGATGCAATGGCCTTAACATGGGAGGAGTTAAGGGAAATCATGACGAGACGCTTCTGTCCAAGAAGCGAGATCAAAAAGTTAGAGGATGAATTCCACTCGTTAAAGCAAAAGGAAGGAGATCATACTTCCTACAACAAAAGGTTTCTAGAGTTGAACCAAATGATCCCCAACTTTTTCACCCCAGTATACCGCTTAGTCGAACACTATATTCGAGGCCTCCCCTCGAAAATTCAAGACTCAGTTCTAAGCACTTCGCCTGCAACACTTGAAGCTGCTATGGAACTAGCTACCGAGCTTACCGAGAATCGCATCTGAAACGGCAAATTTAAGGATGAGAAAAAGAAAGCCCCCATTGAGGGCCAAACTTCAAACCATTCCACCTCCTCCTCAAAGTTTGCTAGTAAGAGGAAACGAAACAGCAGAAACTTTGCTGTCACACAAACAAACCTCCATATTATTGCTTTCACCCATCACCCAAGTTACCCCCTCAGCTGCACCATATAAAAAGCCATACTCTGGCCCATACCCAAAATGCAACCGTTGCCAATACCATCACCTTCCCGAACATCCCTGCCAACATTGCACCGGCTGTGGCCGCGCAGGTCACACCATCCAAACCTGTCGCACACTTTAGCGAACGAACCGCAATCAGCCCTCAACCCAAACCCACCATCAGATAGTGGGTCAAGCCAACAACCTTTACTCCTACCACATGCCCAACATGTAGCCCAATCCAACTACCAACCCAACTATCCCATGATGCAACCTATGCGGGCTTGTTACAACTGTGGAGACCCGAACCACTTCAGGAACACCTGTCCACGCTTGGTGAACATCATCCATGCCCAAGCTCAAGCAAATCCAGTAAACCAGGCTAACCAAGCTCCTCCACCTCTAGGGGAAGAGCTTTCAACATCAACGCCAATCAAGCTAGGGCTGACAACAACGTAGTTAACGGTAAGTTTCTCATCAATGGTAGTTATGCATCCATGTTATTTGATACTGGCGTGGATAAGAGTTTTGTGTCCTTAGAATTTGAACCCATCCTCAACCAAACTCGTGATAAACTCATGGAATCCATAACGGTAGAAGTTGCTGACGGAAAACCGGTCTCATTAAACTCTATTATACGCAATTGTACTCTCACCCTAAACGATCACGATTTCCAGTTGACCTCATTCCTATGAAGTTGGGAAGTTTCGACATTATAATTGGTATGGACTGGCTCAGCCAACATCATGCTGAAGTTGTATGCCGCGAAAAGTTTATTCGCATTCCTCTTACAAACGGTCAGACTCTACGAATCTTTGGAGAAACCCCTTCGAAAGGACTCAAATTAATGTCCTGTCTTCAAGCCCAAAAATATCTCCGCAAGAATTATGTCGCGTTCCTAACTCACGTCGTCAAAAAGGGAACCAAGGAGAAGAAACTCGAAGACATCCCAGTAGTAAAAGATTTTCCGCAAGTTTTTCTTGACGACATTTCAGGACTTCCTCCCGTGAGAGAAGTCGAATTCCGCATTGATCTTATACCTGGAGCTACACCAGTTGCAAAATCTCCTTATAGGTTAGCCCCATCCGAAATGCAAGAGCTGGCCAGTCAACTGCAAGAGCTGACTGACAAAGGATTCATACGTCCTAGCTTATCGCCTTGGGGTGCACCTGTCCTTTTTGTGAAGAAGAAAGATGGAACGTTTCGCATGTGTATCGACTACAGAGAACTCAACAAGTTAACGGTCAAGAACCGCTATCCATTACCTCGCATCGATGATCTTCTAGACCAACTTCAAGGCGCCACCTGTTTTTCAAAAATCGACCTACGTTCTGGTTATCATCAACTCAGAGTACATGAAGAAGACGTCCCAAAGACCGCCTTCGGAACTCGTTATGGTCATTACGAATTCATGGTCATGCCATTTGGTTTAACCAACGCCCCAGCTGTCTTCATGGATCTAATGAACAGAGTCTGCAAACCCTATCTCGACCGTTTTGTCATAGTCTTCATCGACGACATCCTCATCTACTCAAAGTCTAAGTCTGATCATGAACGACACCTTCGACTCATCCTTACACTCTTAAGGACAGAAAAGCTGTACGCTAAGTTTTCGAAATGTGAATTCTGGTTAAGGGTAGTACAATTCCTTGGACACGTCGTCAATGACAAGGGAATTCATGTTGATCCCTAAAAAATCAAGGCAGTACAGGAATGGCAAGCGCCGCGAACCCCTACCGAAGTAAGATCATTTCTTGGTTTGGCTGGTTACTATCGCCGTTTCATTGCAAATTTCTCCCGTATTGCTGTACCACTCACGACTTTGACTCATAAAGGAAAGCCCTTCATATGGGGACCCAAACAAGAAGAAGCCTTCCAAACTCTAAAGCAAAAACTCTGTGACGCACCTATCCTCACACTTCCTGAAGGTTGTGATGACTTCGTGGTTTATTGCGACGCGTCAGGGCAGGGACTAGGCTGTGTACTGATGCAAAGAGGAAAAGTGATAGCATATGCTTCTAGACAACTCAAAATTCATAAGAAGAACTACACCACCCATGACCTGGAACTTGGAGCCGTTGTGTTCGCTCTTAAGATATGGGAACATTACCTCTACGGTACCAAGTGTGAAATATACACTGACCACAAGAGCCTCCAACATATCTTTAACCAAAAGGAGTTGAATATGAGGCAACGAAGATGGGTCGAACTTCTTAACGACTACGACTGTGAAATTCGATATCATCCTGGCAAGGCAAACGTGGTGGCCGATGCGCTCAGTCGAAAAGGTTATGTGAACTCCATTCGTCTTCTATGTTCGCAAATCATAACCGACATCAAAGATCGAATCCGAGAAGCTCAACATGTTTCAGTAACAGAAAACGACGTACGCAAGGAGCTGTCTTGTGGAGCTGAACTTAAGATCGAAACTAAATCTGACGGTATTCTATACTATCTAAATCGCATATGGATTCCCGATCACGATAACCTTCGTGATTTCCTTATGAATGAGGCGCACAAAACACGGTACTCTGTACACCCAGGAGCCAACAAGATGTATCAAGACCTTCGATACACCTACTAGTGGCCTGGCATGAAAAAGGATATTGCTGTTTTTGTTTCCAAGTGCCTTACATGTTCCAAAGTAAAAGCTGAACATCAAAGACCCTCAGGACTTCTAGTCCAACCCGAAATACCTGTATGGAAGTGGGAAATCATAACTATGGATTTCATTACCGGGTTACCTCGCACCTCCAGTGGGTATGACACTAATCATTGATCGTCTTACAAAATCAGCTCACTTCATTCCGATTCGCGAGGACTTCAAGAACGAGAAGTTAGCTCGTATCTACATCAGCGAGATCGTAAGCCGTCATGGTGTACCTTTAAGCATCATTTCAGACCGTGATGGTCGTTTCACTTCACAAACATGGCAAGCCGTACAAGCCGCCTTGGGTACACGATTAGACCTCAGTACCGCTTATCATCCTCAAACGGATGGACAATCTGAACGCACCATCCAAAGTCTTGAAGATATGCTTCGAGCATGTGTCATAGACTTCAAAGGGAATTGGGACGCTCATCTACCATTAGTTGAATTTTCGTACAACAATAGTTACCACTCAAGTATCGGCATGGCTCCTTTCGAAGCGTTATATGGTCGTAAGTGCCGATCTCCAGTATGTTGGCACGAAATTGGGGAAGCTCAAATCACCGGTCCAGAATTGATTCAAGAAACAACAGACAAGATTCATCAAATTCGAAACAATCTTCTAGCGGCACAAAGTCGTCAAAAGAGTTATGCAGACAAACGACGAAAGCCCTTGGAGTTTAACATTGGTGATCAAGTACTTTTAAAAGTATCACCGTGGAAGGGAGTAGTTCGTTTTGGCCAGAAGGGCAAGCTAGCACCACGCTACGTAGGACCTTTCAAGATACTCGAAAGAGTAGGACCTATAGCATACAAGCTTGACCTACCAGAAGAACTCAACAGAATTCACCCCACATTCCACGTATCAAACTTAAAGAAGTGCCTCGCCGATGAAAACCTCCATATTCCCCTAGAAGATATTCAGATCGATGAATCTATGCACTTCATTGAAAGACCAGTAGAGATCATGGACTTCGGAGAAAAACGTTTAAGACGGAGTCGTATTCCAATTGTTAGGGTACGCTGGGAGTCGAAACGAGGACCTGAGTTTACTTGGGAACGTGAAGACTCAATGCGCGAAAAATACCCGCATCTTTTTCCTGTTACCACTACTACTTAAATTTCGGGACGAAATTTCTAAAAGTAGGGGATACTGTAACATCCGCCGAAAAACGGGTTTCAAAACCCGCTTCGTTTATTAATCGAATAGTCAGTTACAATTATCGTTGCTTATTTAATGCTCTTTTTAATTTTAAACAATACATAATTAATAAATATATTAGAATTTATAAACTATAATTTATAAACAATAAAAACGGTCAAAGAAAAAAATAAATGCCGCTGCCGGGTTTCGAACCCGGGTCAGCCGGTTTAACAATCAAGCGATTCACCACTCCGCCACTTGATTCTTTTGTGTAATCAATGAATCAAATAAAACTTAAGTTCCACCCGTGAACTCATCTGGTTGCGTCAAGAACTGAAACCGCTCATCGGCTTTCAAGCATCCAGAGGCTTTTGGGTGATCGCGAGTTCCTGAGTATAACGATAAATCAATGCCAACCCACGTTCTTAATCAATTCTATCTTCAATGAATTCGATTCATATGATTGTTGAGAGTTAAAAACGAAATGATATTACTCCTAAGTTACGCTAATAATATCATCGCTTCATATCTCGGAAACATTCGCAGAACCCTTAATTTCATTTTCACTCTAACTTCTGTTCGTCGGAATCGTTATCTGCTATAGTCGGAACTTTCGCCGGAAAACCGAGACATACATCAAATCGGTACATTTCTCGACTCTTTCGTTTTCAATCCTTGTTAGACTTATACTAACTTAAATCCTTCAACCAGAATCGGTCCCAGATGACGTTACCGGATATTCTGCACTCGCCGGAAAATCTCTGGACATTTCCGAAATCACACTGTAAATCGGTACAATCATCTAAACCTCCCGATATCTCTTGTTTAGTCATTTAATTTCACAACTCATCGATCAAAATTGTTAATTGATTCAATCAGACGGAATTCACAAATCAGAGCCGACGACCATTGTCGGAATTCTGAGAAAAACAGTCTGTTCGGTACGTTCGATTCCGTAAGTTTTTTTATCCATTACATATCAACCACTTATATGTTCGACGAATGATTTAAACCAGAACAGTCGGATATCGGTTGTCTGTGTCTTTGAATGAAGAAGACGAAGTTGTATATTATGTATAAGTTTAATTAAAACAAGATATTAAACCGGGTTAGACACACTATTAGGACGAAAAATGTAATTAACTCATGTCACACCCTGATAAATCGATTACATCAGAGTCGGGCGTGATCTGACTGGTATCTTCATTGCACAGCGGAAATATTTAATGCTAAGACTTCTATAAAATGAACGGCCCGCTAAGTACTCGAGTCCCAAAGGGGTTCTCCTATTCCAACTGTGCCATAGTTTGAATGTAAAACCTGAGAAAGAAACATGCGAAAAATCAACATAAAGTTGAGCGAGTTCATAGTTTGTTTGTTATGTATCAAATGAATCTAAAAACATTTGAGAATCTTTGCTTTTGAAAACCGGTTTGTGAGATCATAAAATCTCAAAGCGTTTGAAATGTCATATCTATGATTCGGTTTTGGAATGTTCTCTGTCATGTTTATAAACCGATGTATGCAACTGTTATGTTTGTAAATCGGTAATGAAATGTTTTATGTCGTGTATGTAAACCAGTAATAAATTGTTTTCTGATATCTTTGAAAAGCCGGTGTTGAAATCATAGCATGTAGGATGCCTATGGAATCTAAGGATCAATCAGTGGGTAGCGAGCCCCCTAACATTATGTATCATAAGTAAATAACCAAACCGAGACAACTTTGTCATCAATTGGGCTCACAAAAGCACCCCACGGTTAACAAACTAGGAGTGAAGCGTGTCTCAAGCTCAGTAGATCTACACCTTTTGCACCTTGGTCACTAAGTGATTAATGGTTATCATTGTTATCATTGTCATCATCCTACTTATGCACATTGATCTATTGTCATCTAATTCCATAGCTACATACCAAATGTCATAATCTGTGTCATTGGGCCTAGCCCATGTTATCTTGTTATCCATGTTGTTGGGCCTAGCCCATGTCATAAATTCATGTATGTTTCGAAAGCGCGTATATTCTTGTAAAAACTGATATGTTTGGCATAAACTTTTCATAAACCTTTTGTGTTAACTGAAATACGTTTGTATTATGGTTTAGAAATATGATTTGCGTTTATCGAAATATTGTATGCTTTCGTGAAACTTGCATGTCTTTCCATCCCCGAAAACGTTTATAAAAATGTAAAATGGTAAAAGTGGGGGTTATGAACTCACCTTGACATTCATGTGCAAAGCTAGCTTAGTGTGATTCCGTGATGTCGTTTCCAAGACGTGATTCGCTAGCATGCATTCTATATTATCCTAACACAGAATATCTATAAGTTTCTAAGTAAGAGCGGTAACTAAACTACGTGTCACCGAGCTCTACCGAACCGTTAATCGAATGATTCGACAATAAGTTGTTAACTTAATGAAAACGATTAAGTTATACTTGATTAGTTCGTTTATTGTCGGTAATTAATAAGTCTTGGAAAGACTTAGTCCTTGAGAGGTTTAAAATATGTGAATATTTATATAGAAAATATATAAATATATCGATATAATCGCGTTAATCATCCCGAGAAGCCGTACATGTATGTAAAGAATAGTTATATGAAAATAAAACAATATTTAACAACTCGCATTATGTATCGCGTCTTGTATGATAACTTAACAAAATAAAGGTATATGTCGTTTAGGCGTTTGAAATAAATATAAAAAGTTATATTTATTTTATTGAAGAATCATCGAGTCGTTTGATGTTTGAAATAAATATATAAACTATGTTTATTTTAATAAAAGAATCGTCGTGTTGTTTGTCATTTGAAAATAAATACGCAAACTATATGTATTTGTATAAACGAAATCGGGTTATCGGCGTTTGAAACAATATAGATAATTATATTGAATTTTATAAAAGATTTGTCGAATTCTCGAGGTTTAAAATAACTATATTTATTGTTGTACATAAATTCCGAATCGTCGTTTTCGTAGTTGTAGAGTGTCGTCGAAAGTGATTGTATACTTGTATATGTTATTCTAAAGATTATTGGAATCCGATAGTTTGTTTTATAATAAAACACGCTTTGATTTACGGGTTTTCTCAAAAAAAAAATGGGCAGAGTTTCCTCTATTTTGGCGCCCCGACAACACAAGTTGTCGTTATTTTTCAAAATTCAACAATTTGTAACAACGTATATGTATAATCAATTTGTATAACAAGTTAGTAAATATATTCAAGAAAATTTTTAACTAAGAATTCGCCAATTTGTTCGGTTCGAGCTCGTTTTCACGGAAATAGTTAAAAACATATTAACGTAAATAAATATCGCATCCTAAATCTTTTACCGAGTCTTCGTGCCGCTACGTCGAACAGGTTGAGTCAACTGGGGACCGAGTTGACTTGCGAAGTTGACCAGGTTTAGCCGAGTCGACCCGACCGCGCTAAAACTGAATCCGACTGTCTTTGATCGAACTAAACATAACACACTCGAACCAAGTCTGAACTAAACCGTTTACTTGTTGAACCGAACTACCCGTTGATTGTTTTTGACCGAGTTTGACCTTCTGACCCGAACCCGAGACGAGACCCGGTCCCAATACCGAACCAAACATAACCCCACTACTGCCGCTACAGCCACTGGCGGTCTGCGGCTTTTGTTCCGCCACCAAAACCACCACGGCGCCTGAAATAACAAGGACCAGTCGAGGTAACATGGGTTTGTACCGATCTGAGAGGAAGAGAGGAGTTAAAGGTGTTACCGGAGAAATCGTGGCTACCGGAGTCTTGAAGCACCACCACCGTCGCCATTTTCCGGTCACCGGTGAAACGGCCTGCGACCATTCACCGCCGTCGTCGCGTCGTTGTTGTGCCACCGCAGAGGGTAGTCGGCACCCTCTATCTCTCACCGATCTCTCTCTCTCGACATCCTCTCTCTCTGTCACTTTCTCTCTCTGCCATACTCTCTCTGTCTCCGGTATCTCTCTCTCTCTAGAATTCTGATGTGTGTGTGTGTTACGGTTCAAGGGGAGATTTGGGTTTCTCGTTTTGGGGTGGCTCACCAGAAGTGCGGCGCCGGAAAGTCGGCCGGAAACCCGCTCCGGTGGCCGGATTTTAGAGAGAGCAGAGGAGTGATATGAGTGGGGGCTAGAGTTAGTTAGGGTTATTGGTGGGTTGGGCCCTAGCCCATTAGCGTGTATCTAGTCCTTTGAGCCGCCAAACAACGTTTATGATGCCCGTTTTTGCTTCCGCACTTTGTAAAATGTCGTAGGATTAAGTTGTAGGGTCACATGCATATAAAAATTGTGTCGTAAGTTGATTTACCGCGTCAACCTGTCGTTTCCATAAAGATTGCGAATATGCGTATGTTATCATTTCTGATATGTTTTTTGTCCTGGTTCCAACCGCTATTATTAAAATTCGAAAAGGCCTAAATATATTGTAATATATCAGTATCTAGGCGTAGCTTGAACCCGGTGCTTCCGTTTCGTTGTTAATTGTCGGTGTGTTCTCGTTTCCGCGTAGCTTCCGTGTTTGTGCTCTGTCTTATCCGACAGTCCGGTTGATACGCGTTATTATAAATATAAGGTAATTATAAGCTCAAAAACTTGTATTTTTAGTCGTTGCCAGTATGTTATCCGCTGTAAATCTGTTTAAGGTTCAACGCGCGTTAAAAATCACGAAATCGTCAAATCGCGTAACATGAATCAAATAGACGTTCATAGGCTTTCCAAGGGCCTAATTAAGTTAATTTTAGTCTAATTACGCTACGTGTTAATGTCTTAGTGTTTGTTATTCGCGTAATTAAGAATCGAAAAGTACCAGTTGTCACAACTCATTTGTTTATGTGATGTTTTTAAATGAGGGGCATCTTAATCTTTTCATAAAAGAACTTAACGTTAAATTGGATGGGGTTAACGAAGGTGTTTTGACAATTTTTAACCTAATGGACTGTAATAGTTATTCTCAACAAGTTAGAGAGACGAAAAACTAATTAACTCTTATTATTATTATTATTATTATATTATATCTATAACATTTATGGTTGGATTAACAGTGCCAGCCACTGGCTATTGGCCTACGTGTCAACATGTAATAGGTTAAAGGTTTAAACTTTTTTTGTTACTCTGTAGATCACTCTCTCCCTAGTCCATGGCATTTGACCATTGCCACCACCATAGCCTGTGTACCGAAGATGAACTCCTTCCAGGGGTTAGGGGTGTGCACGATTCGGTTCAAGGTTTTGGGTAAAATCAAAACTGAAACCGGAATGTCAATTTTCGGTTTTTTAAAACCGTTCTGTTTCGGTTTTTATGTGGGTTCGTTTTGGTTTTTCGGTTATTTCGTTTTTGGAACAAAATTATGTTAGATTCAAAAAATAAAATGTATAATTTAAAATATAAGAACCTTTCTTATATGTTTACATTTAAGTTATTATAGTTAATCTCTTTAATTAGTATTGTTTACATAAACCTAACATTCTAATCTATTTTTATGTTTCTCTAAATTTTTTTATAAGACATTTTCTTTTATAACAATTTGAAGATCATTTAAATTTTATATTAAATTTTGTTATTCCTTGTAGGTAATAAATAAATCATTTCAAGTATAATAAACATGTAATGTTTTTATTATAAACACTTAACATTCAAGGATAAAATTATTAATTTCTACTAGCATTAGGTTAAACACATAAACAAGTTAAACGTAGACATAAAAATATATGGATTGTAACTTATCGGTTTGGTTTGGTTTTTTTTTTGTTATTGGAAATGGTTATCCAAAAACCAAACCGTAACTTTTGGTTATAAAAAATCCGAAAATCGAACGTCGGTTTTTGTTTCGGTTCGGTTTTGTCAGTTATTTCGGTTTCTACTCATCGTTAGTCGGGGTTTTTGGAGGTCGTAGCGACGAACTTCGTTCGGATATGGTGTGGCAATGGCGATGGCTTGGTGATGTGAGTGATGGAGAAATCATAGTCGATATGAGGCCTGGATTTGGAGGTGGAGCTGAGTAAAGAGGCTTCAAGGAGATAACATGAATAGAGATAATGGAGAATGTTTTGTATTTTGGATTTATGGTTAATTAATTGGATTAATTTCATATATACCCTTACAAACTTGAAAATTTTCTTATGTAACAATCAAAAATGAAAAATATCATATGCCATTACAAAAACTAAAAATATCATTTTACACTTATTTTTTTAACTTCTAAGTTTTCATATATGCTCATCTTTTAACTTCATACTTTTATATAACACATTTTAAGCTTAAATTTATTTTGAACCATTTTTGTTTTTATTTTTTCCATAAACAATAGTATCCTATATATATATATATATATATATAATATTCACTAAATAAATTAAGCTAGAAAAGAGTAAATATAATATTTGAAGTTAAAGGTCATATATGATATTTCAAAATTATAGAAAAATAAAGGTGAAATTGTCTTTTATTAAATTGTTTTTAATGAATTGGGTATATATCATATTTCTAATTTTGCAGGAGTATATATGATATTTTGCAAATTTGTAGGTCATATATGAAATTACCCATAATTAATTAGTGGGAGTTAATATTCACACATTCCTCTCCTCTATCTCTCACTGTAGAGACATAGATATATATAGAGAGAGATATAGTAAAAAGGTGTGTGAATAAAATATAGGGGCGTGGGAGTAGTTGAAGCCTTAATTAATGGTTCAAGTCCGATGAGAAAAATAAAACAAATGTAATTTCTGTCAATGATGGTTACGATTGTAAATGTAAATAGTTACTTTTAAGAGTAAATATCCGTTTTCGGCCCTGAGGTTTGTCTTTTTTTAACTAGTATAGTCCAAAAATCTAATTTATAACAAATCTAGTCCTGATGTTTGCATTTTTTAACGTTTTTCATCCAAATAGCTAACTTGGTTTCTTATTTTTGGGTCAATTGACCAGAATACCCTCAGGGACTAAAATAGAAGATAATTCTTATATACAAAAATATTATGTATATTTAAAATTGTTTAATATATACACACACATATATATATTGCTTAAGGTAAAATAGTTACACAACATATAATGTAATTATGCACAATAATTACGTATAAAAATTACGCAACTAATAAAAATATAATTTACTCTAATTGTTAGGGACTAGAATGGAAGTTAATTATTATGTATAAAAATATTATATATATTTAAATTGTTTAATAATTAATGTTTATAATATATATATATATATATATATATAATGCTTAATGTTTAAATTCTTATATAAAAAACATTATATATATATAATTATTATTTATATGAATCTAATTAATTGTTTATTGTTTAAAATTTTTGGGATGTTATAAAGTTTAAATAAATTATTCTTTAAAAAGATGTATTAAGAAAAACACACACACAGACAGTTATATATATATATATATAATTTAACATTCATATATGAACTAAAACAATCCCAAGGAAATAAACTATGACAATACCATACTCAAATTATATTTTTATAAATTGTGTAATTTTTTTATGTAATTATTTTTCTACTAGAGCGTAATTACATATATATGTTGCGTGACTATTTTACCTTAAGCATAATATCTTATAAATATATATATATTAATTAAATATTAAGCAATTTTAAATTTACATAATATTTTTATATGTAAGTATTATCTTCTATTTTAGTCCCCAAGGGAATTCTAGTCAATTAACCTAAAAATAACAAACCAATTAAGTTATTTGGATGAAAAACGTTAAAAAATATAAACCACATGGCTAAGTTTGTTATCAATTAGATTTTTGGACTATACTAGTTTAAAAAAGTTAATTACACAGATGGACCCTGTGGTTTATGGCTAGTTTCGCCTTTGGGTACTAACTTTTTTTAAAAGATTCAGGTTTCATGGTTTCAATTTCGTAACAATTTTGGGTACTAACACCAAACTTAGTTATTTTTTATGTTAAATTTCAATAAAATATTAAAATACCCTTCCATTTTAAAAGGACTATTATGTCATTACTCTATTTTCAATTTCAATGACCATTTGTGTCATTACTCTATTTTAGTCATTACTCTCTCTTTCTCTCTCTAACCACACCACCACCAACACATCCACTACACCACCATCACCTCCACCTCCACCTCCACCTCCAGCCCCGGTTGTTGGAAAAATAAAACAAAGGGGTTAGATCTTCACTGTCAGGGGCGAGCTACCTCTTTGGGAGGGGTAGCCCCCGCTACCCCTCAACTTTTTGGGAGACGTGTAATTTTTTTTCTTTTTTGACTCTTTTTGTACTCCGTTACCCCTAAAATAATGTTATGCTACCCCTCTTTAATAACATGAATTTGAGATGAAAAGAGAGGATGAAGCTAAGATGTGAATTTTCCGGTTGTTGATGGCTCTGCTAAAGAATGGAAACGCAATGAAGAAGATGACCTAAAAGTATCTGATGACTAATATATAGGGGTGAGCAAAAGGGTCGGACCCACCAGAACCATGTCGGACCGCCCCGACCCACGAACCGTTTAGAGCATATCTTAAGAACCGGAACTGACCCCTTTTAGTACAGGGTCGGTTCGGTTCCAAAAGGTTCCGAAAGGGTCGGTTCTCACATAAGACCCACATAATCGTTTTTGTAACTTTTTTTTAGCTTAGGCCATATATTATCTGAGACAATCCGAGGCCCCAATCAATCGTCATTCACAATGCAACGCTTCTATGAGAACATTGATTTGAATTTACTTGACTATTGAATGAAGATTTATACATTGCATAAATTATTATTAAAAGTCAAATATTGAATTTTATAAATTGATTCATACATGCATAAATACACTAAAAAACTAAAGCAAATTAAATAAGATAATAAATAGTAATGTATATAAAGTATGAGTTTCCAAAAACAAAAACTATTCGATACGAAAAAACGTATGTAAACAGTGGGATTATCAAACCAAAAAAAATCCATATTTGACTAAAAAAAACCATTCCATATGCCATGTATAAAAACCAAAACAATCCCATAATTCAGAAACATCTTCATTCAATCGCCATCGACCTGCCGAACATCCATAAATCTTCATTCGATTTTCATCTTTTCGATCTTCTCAAAACAATCTAAATCAAACTAATGGTTTGAAAAATAGAATAAAAGCACACGAATTTGATTAACAAAATAATAATGCTTACCTTTTGCGAACTCATCGAATTTCTCATATTCTTCCTCTTCGTTTATATCTTTTCTCCCATGTCGAATCCAGTCCTGTGTGCAAATTAACGCCTCAACAATGGTGGGGGATAAAGAACTTCTATAGGACTCTACTATTTGTCCGCCTGTGCTGAAAGCAGACTCGGAAGCTACGTTGAACCCGGAATTGCCAACATATCTAAAAAACAAAACGAATTAGGTGAATTTAAATTTACAATTTACATTTACAAAGTATATTTAATAAAATAACAGTTATTAGTTATTACCTTTTGCCATCCTTGCAAGGGTAGGATATCTTGTTGAATTTATCTTCCACCAAAGCAAGATATCGAATTCGTCGTTCATTAATTCAAGATCTTCTAGGATATATCTATCAAATTCTGACCTATTACTAGACGACTGCCCAACACCACCCCAAAACTGTTCAAGTTTACCCATCCATGATTTTTTACCTCGACCTTGTTCAGCTCTATTCCCTTGACTATTTGAAATGCTTGAACTAGTTGATTCCAAATTCTCAATATTCTCGTAGAAGTTTTTGAATCTCTTTTTTCACCCTATCAACCATTTCCTTAACTTGTTCTTCAAAATTTTCATTCGCCTTCAACAAACCCGAGTTCTTCATCAACTCACAAGTTTTTGCACAACTATACTGTATCATTGTAAGTTTTACCCGCGGATCCAAGACAGTCACAACTCAAACAACTTATTACTTTTATCACCATCATCCTCATAGTATTTTTCAAACTTGTTTTAAACGTGTCAAGCCTAGATGGTGATGCTCTTATATGTTTAACAGTGTTACGTATACACTCAATGGTGCTACTTTCTACTTTTAAGCCATCCTGAACTATCAGATTAATGATATGGGCCACACATCTAACGTGCAAATACTCACCTTTATTGATCAAATTTGATAGCTTAAATTTTAATATTGCAACTGCAGCATTGTTTGATGATGCATTATCCATGGTAATGGTCATAACCCGTTGTATCCCCCATTCTTCAAAACGCTCTTGAAAGGGCCCCCGCAATATCATCACCCTTATGACTATATATTGGCTTAAAGTTTATAATTCTCTTATGATATTGCCAATTTTCATCAATGAAGTGGGCAGTCAAACACATATAATTAATACGTTGGACTGATGTCCATGTATCCGTTGTAAAAGATACCCTTTGCTTATTTTTAAAAAAAAATTTCTTAGTTTCTTTTTCTCATCCAGGTATAAGTCAAGAATGTCACGGGCTACCGTGAAACGTGAGGGGAAGTTGAAACTAGGGCACAATGCTTCCATAAACTCCCTAAACCCTTCCCGTTCAACAAAAGAAAAAGGAAGCTCGTCGACAATAATCATTTTAATCAGTAACTTTCTAACCTTAATAGGATCGAACTTCCACGTTTTTAACGTACCTTGTGTGTCTTCATTTTTGTTAATCACTACCTTTTTGTTGATCTTTTGCCTGATTTTCCGGATTTTCTTTACGGTTTCTAACATGCTTATTTAAGGACGAGGTTCCGTTCGGTCCGAAATCCGCACACAAGTCCGCAGAACAGTAGTTGCACCTACCTTTTCTTCTACCATCCTCGTCAAAGAATTCCGTCATTATGGCTCCAACAAAACCCTGCAAGCCTCCTTTTTCTTGTACTCGCTTTTTGTTTCCCGGTTTTTGCTTTTTAGCGTTTTCTTCATTCTCGTCATTCGAAACATTATGCAGATCCATCCTGTTTGAAACATATACAATACTGTTAAGTATAAAAAGAGTCAAATTACACTATCTTACATTATATATGTCACTAACGGTTCTGGTATATCAATCTTGAAATATTGAAATTAACAAATGTCACACAAGTTAACTTGGTAAACTTGACGTCTTAAACTATTTGATATAAAAAGTTATATCATTCTTTTAGTTATATCATTCTTGTAATAAGGTAATGTATTATATATATTTAATTAATTAAATATCTTAATTATAAATTAAAAAAATAGGCTGAATGGTTTATATCATACTTCCAACTAAAAGAAAAAGGATACAGTTACTTTGTTTTTTATCTTTTAAATTCAAAAGGTTAAAAAGATCATATTATCACACAAATTAACTTCATACGAAAAACATACATGCATGCGATCTTATTAATTAAATAAACATTATACGATGAAAACATGGTGCAATATTTTGAAAATTTACAGAAAAGATAATATCAATACATGCATATATATAAATTAAAAGGTTTAATTCAGATTTTACATACATGAACACAATATACAGGGTCGAAAACGGAACTGGGTTTTCAGTTACACTGACAGAGTTTGGTTCTTCAATTACAAGACTTCTATTAAGTAAAAAAACATTAAAGCAGGTTGTAACATCACCAAAAAATAAAGATGGGTTGGATGAAGATGTATTGTAGGTTATTCAAACATGAAGAAGATGATAAACTAGGGGCAGTATATATGTCGAAGATGAACATAGACAAAGATCTGCAGTTTTTACATAAATTAACAGACATATACATACAATAATGATTTGCATACATACATACATGTGCCTATAATATAACCTCCTGAAGAAAACTTGGACGAAGATGAGAAGTCGTCTTTGATTCTTGATCACCTTAACCAAAATCGAACACGTACATATATTTGTATGAATAAGGGCTGATTTGTAGCATAGTAATTTGATAAGGATTGGATTTCCTTTGTCGACATCTCTTTCCTTTCAATAAGGGATCCTTATCAGTTTTTTTTAATAAATGATCCTTATCAAGTTAAAAAACTTCTTTTGATCGGGTTAATTTAAAGCGGTTCCAATGGTTCTCGATCGGGTCTTTGACGGGTTTACCCGGAACCGACCCGGAACCGTGAAAACGACAAATCCAAGAACCGGGACCCGAACCTTAATATACATATACGGGTAATACGGGTCGGTTCTAAATGGGTATCATGGGTTTCGCGGTTCCGACCCGTTAAATGCTCACCCCTACTAATATACACATGTTGGGCTTTTTGTTTTATATTAAGTTATGGCCCATTTAACTAAAGTAAAAAGGACCATAAAATAAAAGTATTAAAAAAACTAAAATAAAACAAATAGCACATACACAATATAGCCACATTCATAAATTAAGATTTATATGTTGAAAACTTAAAATTCGTTTCTTTATTTTATATGTTTATCTTTTTGTTTAGCTTAAAACTTATTAATTTCTATATGTTTATCTTTTTATTTAGCTTAAAACTTATTAATTTCTAATAATATACTCGAATAACGTTTTTTTTCTTTCATATAGAGATATTAGTTTTTAAAGACTTTTTCAAAGAAACGCAATATCAAATCATTTAAAAAAATCTGAGCGTTACCCCTTGGACTTTGGTCTAGATCCGCCACTGTTCACTGTCACTCACGTTTTTTTTTTTTGAAACCTTAACGCGGTCGTCTGGTTTGTGGCGGCTACCAAGCCGATCTTCATCGTATGTTCACCGTCAACCTTCATCTCCATCTTCATCTCCATCGTGATGTGTATCAAAGATGGAATGGCAAGAATTAAGAAAGAAAAGAAGATGAGTTTGAGAGGCTCTGTTTTGAATCAAATATGCATGCCATTAATTAAATGCTTATGGCTATTTATAGCCTACAAGAAGTAAATGCATAAGGAAATAAGTGAGCACTAACCCACTAACCTATTACATGGAATAAGTGAACTAAATTAAAATAATGCAAAATCAATGGAAACGTGCATGCAGAAATGTAAACGTGGGTGATTGATGCATGGGTTACGTGGTGTGGAACGTATCACATCGCTACCTCGAACCAATATCCCTAAAAAAAGTGAGATTACAAAGTAATATTATTTGATTGAAGAATCAAATTTTGTTCCGATCATTCCACACAAATACGAATGAACTATGTACTCAAGTTCCTAGTGGAGGATCTGAGTATTTTACTAAATCTATTTGCAACAAAAACATCTAATGTAACAGGGAACACTACTGCTAGCGAGCGAATAGATCTGCAATTCATACATATACGAATCCAAGAATGTGATTCATGCTTTTATAACTAATCCAATTCATATAAACGATAAATCCACATAACATGAAACCATGAAACTGTACATGTTAAAAAAAAAGTTAGTACTCAAAGGCAAAACTAGCCATAACCACAGGGTCCATCTTTGTAATTAACTCGGTTTATAATGACAAACCTTAGGGATGAAAACGAATATTTACTCTACTTTTAAACTAAAAAACTAAAACAAATCAAATACTTACCGTAAATGTAAATAGTTACTTTTAAACTAAAAGAAATCAAATACTTACCATCAGGTTTTATAGTTTTATAACCAGATTAATTAAATCAGAAAACAAATTAAGTATAGGGAATAAATTGAACCATGATACTTGATTGAAATCTACCTTAATTATCCGATGTAAAGTTAAAAAACTTTTTTAATTAATTTTTCCTCAAACTTTTTATTTCAAATTTCCCTTTTCTGTTATTATTAAACTACTTCTTTTACTTATTTAAAGTAACTATTTATACTTTTTTCCTATGTTACTTTTTTCATATCTATTCTGTTATTTTTAATTTTTTTCTTTTCTTCTTTTACAAATTTTAGCTTTCTTTTTTTTTCTCTCGTTATAACTCCCGTTGTATTAACATTAAACGAGAACTATGACAACGTCGTAAATTGCAGGTTAAATACTACTTATTATTATTGTTGCTTTTGTTGTTGTTGTTATTATTATTATTATTATTATTATATCTAATATATGTCTAACATGCCAATGAGCTAGTGGTGGAGTGGCAAGGAAGACCCAAGTGATTCAAGTTCAATTCTTTCCCCAGCATTTAGTTTCTGCGGCACCTAGTGATGATGGGAGACTAGGCGAGTAGGCGGCGATCGCTAGTTCGATCCTTGAACTGAGCGGGTTTTACCTCACCGCACTGTCGTGCCTTTGGACAAGTGTTCATGGGCTTTGGCCCTAGGTGAGGGTTTTCCCCGGTTCGGAAGGCGAGTGTATCCCGATGTGGTGAATTTCACCAGTAGCCCATTTGGAGGATTCGTTGACCGTTAAAAAAATATATGTCTAACATATTGTTATTATCTTCAAAAATGTCTTTTAAAGTTTAAGAAGTTATTTTTGTTCTTTAACGTGATAAACTGAATAGATTCTGACCGAATAACATTGATGTTGGTATTGTTTGCTATATCAAGTGGTGGTGGCATCATACTAATAGTGCAATGAACCGAACCGTACACAGACTGAATGTCCAACACAACACTCAAGTAGTCTCACTTGTTATTATACATGTTACAAATTTTGTCTACAATAACTCTCTCTAGTTGGTATATGTGTCATCCTCCTATTTGTTCATATTTTCAGTTTTTTTTTATAAAACTGAAATCACACGAAAATATTATATTATGACCAATGGGTTCATTTCAATATAAAGGTTCAGCTAAACTAATATCTATAGTTTAATCAAATGTTAAATCAAAACCAATTCAACTTAAATCACAATCGATAAGACTTTGTATAACAATTATTATCACTTTTGAATCTGTTTAAAAACTAGTAACTATCTATGTTATGTAATGATTTTCTATTATTTGCACCTATTGAAAATGAACTATAAATAAAAGAAACTTCACATTCAAGGACCCCCATATGCAAATTTTTCTTGCATATTTACACCTTATTTCAATGTTCCTCCATGAACATGACATCTATGACCAAAAATGAATGATTCTAATCATGTTAAATCTTTTTCATATTTATTACTTCTTTTTCCTTGGTAAAATGTATCTTTTTATTTTTATGATTGAGAAAGACTAATTAATTAACAAGTAAGATGTCCTGAGATGGTCTAGTGGTTAGTCACTTGGTTTCTCTACTTGAGATCCCAAGTTCAACTCCCCTACTAGCATCACTTTGAAGGACATTGGTGGTGTCAATGAAGTTTAGAACTAGGCATCTTTGGAGGTCGCCAGTTCGAAACCGAGCAGAACCGGGTTTTACCGCAGTGGGCTTTCGGGCGGCGGGTTTTCCCCGGAACTGGTGGCTTGGTGGCTCAGGTATGCATCCAACTCTTACCGTTATGGAGGAGAGGATGCATTTGCTCGATTGAGAGCATCCCAGGATGCTTATCCAGTAATCTAGTTGTTCGTTCAAAAAAAATTAACAAGTGAGATGTGGTGAGGATAGATCCCGGGGCGAATGATAAAATTTTAGACTTCTAAAACATAAGTTGTTGCTGACATATATGGTTGTGGTGTTGATAATTGATTAAACTATGATATGATATTACTTTTCTAAAAAATAAAGAACGCCATTAGTTTCCTTACAAGGAGAAGTTTGTTACCAGCTCTGATGTGATAGTTTGTATTTTTTGAGTGAATGAAAAAAGAGCATGAAGTACTAGAGAGTGTTGATGCAAATCTGTTTGTTTAGCTTTTGATCAGTCTCTTAATGATTCAGATCTCTTACAGATTCAGCAATTAATGACTCAGACTATTTGTTTCGCGAGCAAATGTCTGAATGGTTCAAATATTTCATTTGCCTCTGAATGATTAAGCATTAACAAAGTTTGAATAGTTCAAACTATGATAGTTTGTATTTTTGAATGAATGAAAAAAGTGAATGGATTACTAGAGTGTTGATGCAAACAATGAATTTCGTTGGAAAATTTAGTGAAAACTGAAAAGTGAGTTTTCACAAGTTTGGACATATATAATTGTATTTGACTAGACCATATGATTAGTTAATGGGTTTGGGTTCTCCTTCACGAGCGATTCAAAACAAAATATAAAATAAAGCTAAGGTGAATAAGATATTAACGCTTAAAATGGTTTATTTGATGAAAGTGTAATAACCGAGTAGAAACTTGTCCCGCGAATGAGAGTGAACAAACCCTGTACTTGTTTATAAGTAATAGAGTCAGATGTTTGATAAGCTCCGTTGTTACTTCTTACCGCGAGACCTACACATGCGTGGGAGGGGTGTCGAGTTTTATGGAAATAGCCTAAACTATTTTGAACTTGTGCAAAATGGCCTAAATGTTTGGACCCTCTAGTCTGCTAGACTAATTTTTCTTAGAGCCAGTTTCTCTACTCTGAAATAAGATTGGTTCACTTACTAGCTAGTAAGTCTTGTTAACCCCGACTTTGCTATTAACGATGGAATAACATCCTATTCAATTTGTAATTAATTCAATAAACCTTTTTTATGTGCTCTGTAACCATTATGCCCAAACACATTGGTGATGTTTGAAGTGAGAATTCCTAATGAACTAGCATCTATCTTGTAGACATAACGGAACGGGATGGTGTGGGATTTGCCTAAGATGTTACATGAAGTGTTTCATCGTGTGATTTGTCGCTTGCCGTCACATAGTGCACTTTATATTTTTTACTTTATCAGTTTGTTATGTATCAACATCTTCAATGTTTTTGTTTTAGTTCGAAGTAAAGTACTATACTACTAGATAAACGATATATCTAGTGTTCAATGTTGATGGTTTAGCTAGAGGAAATGACAACACTTAGAGGTGTATTATTAGTTTATTACGTAACGATGTTATGGAAATCTTAGACCTCTTTAGAAGGAAAAAAAACTATAATTTCTTTCAAATTGTACACATTTTCTTTAACATATAATTAACACTAGTGTAAAGGTGACCAAATTGAGAAAAGAGTATCCTAAAAAACAGAGATGATCTAGTCCAACCAAATCTGGCATGTTTTTACTTAATTTTAGGTATGTGCGATTTGGTTCGGTTTGGTTCGATTTTTGGGTAAAACCAAAACTGTCACCGAAAGTTTGGTTTTCGGTTTTTGAAAACTGTTCGGTTTCGGTTATTTCGGTTTTAGCAACGGTTCGGCTTGGTTTTTCTGTTTTTTATACAAATTACGTAAGATTCAAAAATAAAAAAGTATAACTTAAAGTTTAATAATCTTTTTTAGATGTTTACATTTAAATTAATATATTTACTCTTTTTAATTTAAATATTTTTCAATAAACCTAACTATCTAATCTATTTTAATGTTTCTCCAAAGTTTTTATCAAAACGTTTTTTCTATAATACTTTAAAAATTACTTAATTTGTTTTTAATAATACTTTAAACATGTTAATGTTAATGTTCTTGTTATAAATACTTAACAATCAAGATTAAAATTAATAACTTTTAGTAACATGGGTTAAACACTTAAACATAAAAATATATGGATTTGGCCTACTATTGTTACTTATCAATTCGGTTATTGAAAATAGTTATCCAAAAACCGAATCGAAGTTTTCGGTTATTAAAAATCTGAAAACTGGACCGTCGGTTTTTGTTTTGGTTCGGATTTTTTTATTATATCAGTTACGATTCGGTTATTTCGATTATTGCTTACCTCTATTTAACTTTATTGACTTGTTATTCAGTTTGCCCATATTAAAGGGTTTATTTACTTAATTTATTTTAAATAAAGATAACAGGTGTAGACTAATAAGATTTAACTCAAATAACAAACATTATCCACAAAAGAATATTAGCATATACTAAAGTAGTAAAGTTGATAGCTAGGGGCCTTCCCGTGCACAAGTCAATTATTGTGACAACGATTTGCATCAAAACTGTTTAGTTAAATGCTTTAGACTAAATTTTAATAATATTTTCTCTATATTAAAATCTAAATGTTTGCATCACAATATACATTTACATATGAATAAATCCCACACGTAAAAAACACAATTACATGTCAACAAGATTAATTTAATACTTTCATTTATCGTCTTTATATAAGTTTATCCAATGGTGTCTTTGAAAATTTATATACTTTGTTCGAACTCGAAATATGTGTCATTTGCTTTAATGATAAACAATGCAATTACGAAAAATGATAAAATTATAGTATTCGAATGAGTTACATACCATAATAACTAATAAGTTAATAGCTAACCAATGATTCGTGCAACCCTCCTTGCATTCTTCATAGAAAATTGGTGGATCAACTCTTCACAATATTATCTAAAACTCCGTTTTCAATTAGTAATGGGCTCAGTTAACCTAGTAGGCTAAAATCTAAAGTCTAAAATATAAAAAAAAGATCTGTAAATAAGCCTTACTTGAAATTGGTATGGGTTTACTATTTAAAAAAAAAATTAACACACACACACACACACACACATATATATATAATATACCTATATATATAGGGTAGGATCCTTAGAGAAGTCCACTCTATTTGAGAAACTTGGAAGTATTCTGGACCACACATTTCCCCAAGCTTTTCGTAATATACACATATGTATAGTTTAGAATTGAGTATATACATATATGTATATTGAATTATACACATATCTATATAGTCAATTTTAAACTATACATATGTGTATTTACGAAAAGCTTTGGGAAAATGTGTGGTCCCGAATACTTCTCAAGTTTCTCAATTAGCTTAGTGTTTCTCACATGATCCTAACCCTATATATATATATATATATATATACTGTGAAATCACGAACCATGTGCGGAAGTCCTCCCCGCACACCATCCAAGACTCCCATGAGTTTATCTGATATATAACTTATAATCTTATATAAGTTTATCTAATATATAACTTAAAAATATACTATAAATTAATAAGGTCTGGATAAATTTACTTTGGTGGACTTGTTGCCAATTTTAACTATTGAAATTAAATACAACATAAATCAAGTTATTTTAAAGTATATGGAAAGAAAATATCACCCTCATTTTTTTACTTTAAATTAAAGAATATACTTAGGATATGCATTTATAAACAATCCTGAGCATTTCATATCGATTTCAACTTTTGTAATCTATATATTTCAATTTTCAATATAAGTTATTATTCTGAATTTGAATAAATTAATTCTCTTACTAAATTAACTAGAAATAAATACTTCAAATTACAAATCAGAGACTTTCACCGTCGGTAGAATCCGTTGATGATGATATCATCCGCTAATGCAAGTCCATAGGAAAATCAGTCGTAAGTAAAAAGAGTATGGACATAACACCAACAGAACTTTACAACGTATTACCAATTATCGCTTTGATGACGGATCGGAAACATATGTAATCAAATGAAAAAAAATACCATGTGTAGTGGTCCACATGAATAATGCCCCCACCCATTGGCATTGTGCGACACGTGGCATCCCAGTCAGCAAAGGGGCATTATGGGTCGTTTTTCACAAATGGGCGTAGTGGGATAATGCCCAATAATGTTCCATCAATGATTAACCAATAATTATTTTCTTGTTTTTTTAATTTAAAATTAATGGTATTTGAATTGGAATGATCTCATTGGCCAACAATTTGAAGAATGGCTTTGATAAAAGCACGCCTTTGAAGGATTTTTTGAAAAAAAGCGCTCGAAAGTGCCGGGGGGTTGGGCGTCTTTGGCGGAGAAAAACGCCAGAAAGAGTACGATTACGGGTGGTCTTAGTGATCACGTAATACGAAATACTTTATCCTAATTACTTGTATTAGTGTTTCACGTATCAAGGTAGGCATTTGTGACTATCCTTTATCTAATTTAGAGGTTTTAAATCACCAAGTTTTTTGCTTATTAACAATGTTTAAATGATCAGATTGCTACCGTGGTATCCACTAAAGAAAGATGGTTCTTATAAAGACAAGTTTTAAGAAGTCTAACCAATGATTGAACTGTATCAGTGAACTGGCCAATAAAACAAGTAATAATAAACGGATTCAACTGCGTAACATGAACTACCTGAGAAATTTTGCATAACACCATAATATCATTTTGTTAGATGTATCAAGAGCCGAAATATTCATTTGGGTGTTTTCAAGCTTTAGGCTATAAACAAAACGCTCGATATAAACATAACACGCACAAATGTTAAAACACGTGAAATGGTAAGATTGGCATCGCCGGTAACAAATCAAAATGACTTCAAGTGAGAAATTTATTATTTGTCGGTGTAAACCGTCTTAGATCTTGCCAGTCAGTGACGAAACCATAATCTATCGGACTAAGTTGCATTTAGTAATAAAACTCGTGTTTTTCTCTTAAAAAGTACCCGAGTTGAATTTCTATTACGTATAGTGTAATGGTTCAAGTTCTTAAATTGTTTTCTAAAAGAACGTCGTTTTTTTTTTCTCAAAATAAGTCGGGTTTTCTTCTCAGCCAACGACAAGAGGCTTAAACTCACTTTTTCTCTTAAAAGCCAAAGGTTTCAGTTCCGCTATTGGCTAACCCACAAACCATACAACGAACCATGTAAGATTAATTTGGCTTTGTTTCATGACTTCATAAGGGTACTCGGAGAACATGCCGAAAAACTACTGAGCTCCTCCACATGCCACCTAATCATCCATCTTCGTTTGTAAAACTAGCTGAACGCATATGGGTGGAAGCCGATAAAGCCGATCATCCATACCCTCCCACTTCACAATTGGGTACTACAAACCGATTTGCAAAACCAAGGGTGCTTGAAACCGATTAGCCCAAGGTGCCCCGAGTACCCTAACTATATAAATCCAATGGTCGTGGATTGACGATCACATCATATGATCTATGATTTATTTGTTTTACGGAATCAAGCAGATTTTAATCGACAATATACGGTATACAACAACGCGTTATGCCACCAACAAAAACATGCTAATTTTCGTGTCAAATGGTCAAAACCTTAAAACAACACTATTCGAGCACAAACAAACAGATAAAAAACAGAAACCCGAAACCACCTAAATTCTCAGCCCGGCGCACCCAAGAATTGTCCCCCGACACCGGGTCATCGAGGCAGCTTTCTGCCACACGGGCCTCTCGTTCCCAAGCGTCAAAACATCAACATCGGACATCTTCTGAATATCCCAGTTCCATCCTTCGGGCCCGATCACACCTCCAATCACATATATATCATCCCGAAAACCCATCATAGCAAACCCGATTCTGCGCTTAAATTCCGAAGCCGAAATTACCACTTTCCTCGATTCCCGGTCTTGTTTGTAAATAAGCCCGTGACTCATCACGAATAAAGAACCGTTAACCACCGTCATTGGGCCCTGAACCCACGAATGCTCGTGAACCCTCCACCCGTCTTTGGTCAACACCTGAACCGTGGTCAAACCCTTGTGCACCACATGCACCTCACCACCGATTACTAACCCGGTACACCCCGAGTTATGAGTATGGTGAAGATCGGGAATCGAGACCCAAACGTCTTTCTCGGGATCGTAAATTTCCGCTTTGGATATCGATTTCCGGCACGTTGTAAACCCACCCGCGACCAATATCTTCCCGTTTAACACACAACACGCAAACATGGTCCGCGGAACAATCATGGAGGCCCGTTGGGACCATCGCCGGATCACCGGGTCATACGCCCACACCTCGTTTGTCGCAAAGCTCCCGTCTTGGTCACCGGTCAACGGGTCAACCGCATCACTACCGCCACCTAGGACAAACAATTTACCTGCGGTCGATACAACACCAAAATGGGCTAAATTTCGAACTTTTGAAGGAAGAATCGGGAGAGTAATCCAAAGGTCTCGGGTCGGGTCGTAAATCTGCCACACGTTTTCTGGGTCAAACGCGCATACACATAAAAGATTTTCGCGTGATTTGACTTCTTCACGGGCTTTATATAGCTCTGTGCTGTACACTGCTTCCCGCCAAGAACGACAAATTACTTCTAGTTTTGGGAATTGAAAGAACGGAACCCGTGCTAGACATCTGATAGCAACAGCATCGGGAGACCTTCGATGAGAACCATAATTGTTACGATATATAGCAACCTGCTAAGAACCAAAAAGACAAAAATACCCTTCAGTAGTGAGACTCGGTACATTAATTGATTAACTGCTACAATAAAAGAACACACTGCTTTTGTTTAAGCAGATTCTTGAATTCTTATAACATTTTCAAGAAAAGCAAATGAAGAAGTTCATTATGTTAGGAAAAGTATTCTCACAAACGGGTGTTTTCTTTTTCACGATACATTCAAGAAAGTTTCGATTTTGTGTACATTTTAGACAATCTTGACTTGAAGAATTAAATCATATATACAGAATATGTGTTTACAAAACGATCATCACGACTAGATTATTTATCGTCAACAATCAACATTTAATTATTTAAATGACATTCACTTTAAATATACACATCTAAATATCCCTACAAACCGCTTACACATTTAGTGCACAACCTTACAAGAACGACATAAGGATACCTTAATGTGAAAGATTGTCAAGGTTCTCAACACAAAGAAAGAACAATAGTTTTGGTCTAACGTAAAAACGAAAAAAAATATATGTATATTTTAGAAATGTTTTGGATTGCTTATTCAAAAGAGTTACTTGCTTTTTAAAATAAGCAACTTCAAACAGCTTACTCAAAACAATCACATAAGCCAATTGCGCAAGCAACCCCTGATACCCTCAAAATTAATGAACCGAGACGCAATAAGCAGATAAACAGTTTTATGAAACAATATCAATCACCGTGTAACAAGACAACAAAGGCGGAAATTAATTTGTAATCAGGCATCTTGGTTTTAAAAGGCGTGCCTAAGGCGCGAGTCGAGGTGGAAAACGCCTCAGAGGCTTGAGCTGGCGCCTCATGTACTTCTGGGTCAAAATTAGGGCCTGTAACAGGCTGATATGTAAAAATTTTAAAAAAAGGTAACGAATATATTATGAAAGGTTTACTTGATGAAAAGGTTGATATGTAAAACAGATAGAGAGACAAATCTTCTGATTGTTAATAAAGTTTATTTGGTTGTACACGGAACAACACCTCGCACACATAAAGCTCTCCCCTCATGCCTCGACTTTTGGGACCTAAACGCCTTGGAGCATTTCACGCTTTTTTAAACCAAGGTAGGCATGTAAAATTAAAAACTCCATGAAGACTTGAAGAGCAAGAAAAGGTTAATAACTCAAAAGATCCTAGCCACATTTAAGGTTTCACATTTCATAAGCTCATGTTAGAGACTTCAGCTTAGGGCTGGCAAATCGTGTCTTATCGGGTTTAACAGGTCTCTGACGACGCATATAACACAAGAATTAAATATGAATACAACTCGTTTAACTACTTGATATCCCATGGCTATAACACAGTTTTATGTACTAAGAAAAAGAAATGATGGATTATAACCTCATAATTTTATTTATTTTTAAAAAAGGAAAAAATCACGTTGTGTACTTTTTCAATAAACAGGTCTAATCGTGTCTTATACAGATATCTATTGTAGTTCAGCTACAAGCAACGAAACACATAATGGGGCGTTTACGACTGCTTACTTGCTTATCAAAACAATCACATAAAGCAGTTTAGATAACCAACCCCAATTCCCAAACACCCCTAAAACCGCTTACAATATCAAAACACAACAAGCAGAACTACAAACCAATCCCAATTCCCAAACACTCCCAAAACCGAAACACAATGAGCAGAACTGCTAACCAATCCCAAAACCAAACACCCCCTTAAGTAAAATCAACAATTTTAGGTCACCTTCAACAACCTATTAGATCAAAAACTTACAACAATTCTAGGTAATCTACAACAATGCACAATCCATATCCCCAATTCCAAACACCACTCAAAATCCCTCTAAAAACTTAAACCAATTTCAACTTTAAAACTCCAAACAACACAATTTCAACCACAAAGCATCAAGATTTCAAGATTATCCAACAAAACCTAAACAAAACATCAAATCAAAACAACCCAATTCAAATTTCGCATCAAATTCACAAACCCATGTCCCCAATTGCAAAAAGATTTTAAAAATTGGGACTTTATGTTAAAAAAAACGTTGAAAAATGAACAAAACTTGGTCAAACAAGTACCGACAAGGAATATGATTGAACAAAAGGATGTTAAATTTACCTTAAAAATGAGAAATTGAGGGGAGATTGATGAAGAAAGAGAGGCGAAGTGGGTGTGAAGAGGAGGGTGAAAATTAAAACTAAAATTGTCGGTTTTGTTTTGGTATTTTATGAAGAGAGAAGGAAGGAGAAGGGGTAAGGGGTACGGAAACGCGAAGTGCCGTGGAATGGATTGATTCCAACATGTTTTTAGAGGAGAAAGATTGCGTGTGAAATGTTGAATTGTGACAAAAGTTCAAAGGGATATTCGATAAAGATGTTGTTCTTGTGAACTTCTTTTTTTGAATTTATTCGTGAATAAAGTTTGGAACTTTGGATTTTGTATATTCGATACGTTCGATTCGAAATGAGTACAAAGATAATAATATGATGATGTGTTTGTTTTCTTCGTTTTTGTAAAAAAAAAAGGGATTGGTTGATGGTTAATATTTAGTTAGTTACAAATACTTACATTAACTGGCACAATACGCCCAGCCGAGGTAAGCTTGTTGGTTGGCTTGCTCGAATAGTTATATGTTTAGTTTGATTTCGATTGGCCATCGCCACAAGATATGACCAGTCAATGTTAAAGTCCCAATACTCCAAAATCTAACCCGCCAATATACAAAACTGGCGTAGTTACTTTTGACGTAATAGTTAAACAATCTCTCTTTCATTCTTTTCCTCGTCACAAATCTCTCCTTTTTTGCTTTTGACGAAATAATCTCACAATCTCTCTTTCGCTTTTCCCTTCCGTGTCACATGCTTAGGACAACGGGTGTTTTCGTTGACCACCAACGACTATGAAGATGGTAGATTTGTCTACCGCTCTAGATATGAACATAACCTCTTTGTTACGATGAAATGGTTTTCAAGCGCTTAATTGTATGTTACTAGTTTTTTCTGTCTTGATCCTTCTAATATCACACTTGTTGCATGTGGTGGTCATAGTCTTTCTATGTCTTTGGCTACATCAGTATTTAAGGTTAGGATGGGTGAATAGTCCATGCCTAACTAAGGTTAAGCCACCCAACACCTACCTTGGTTATGACCCTGACGTTTAATTATAAATACCTTAAACGAGATTGTATATGACAAATATCTATGGCACATTAATGTAGAGTCACCTCGCTCTTTGCTTAAAATAACTGGCTCGCAACACCCCTAGGGGTATCGAAAGCTCAAGATTTTCTATTTAGAGGGTTCTCTTTCGAGTTGGACTTATAACCTCAAATGACTAATTGAAGGTCTTATTTATAGGTAGTTCTGGAGTCCGTAACAAACTGTGATGGAATCGGTAGTGGTCCGTTACCGCGTGTCAAGGATGACGAGTCATGCTACACGTGTCAGCTACTCATTTCACGTATTATGACTTCCATAACTCATTTCCCAAACTGAGATATGCTCATTTCATGTATAGGTCGCACCACAAAATATGTAATTGCGTGTTTTAAGAAATCGGGTTGTTACATTATCCAAATATTTGTAATTTTTAATAATCAACAACCGTTTATATATTAAGGTTTTATTCAATTACGAATGTCACAAGCTTTTATTTTTAATTTTAGTTATGATATTAGTATTATGTGAAATGCTTAAATTATATTGCATATTAATAATTATAGAACATCTATATATTAAAAAAGTTGAAAATATACATTACCATATGATTATTTTTACCATTGTCAAGTGGAGGTGCAAAAAGGGTGAAGAACCCGAAATCGGGTGTTTTTAGATGCGGGTATTTAATAACCAGCCCAGAATAGTTTTTAGTTTTCACTACCAAAAACCATACCTAGAATCAAACCCAATGTGTACCCAATAATCGGTTCCAGTTCTATACTGAAACCACCTTTTTCCAATGCCCGGAATTATACTTACATGCGTCTAAACTAGATTAAAAACTCGTATATTAAATAGACTCAACTAACAAAATTTAATTAGTTAGTATTGAAGATTTAATACTAAAGCCTAAATAAAAAAAGATTAAATTAATACTAAAACGGTATAACATGAAATTTTTATATTAAAGCAATTATAAAATAATATTTTAAGATAAGATACTATTGAAATTAGAAGATTATGAAAATTTTATGCTTTATTACTATTTCTTTTATCTAATTATCTTTTTTAAGTTATGAATTTTTATGCTTTATTACTGTTTCTTTTTTTCTAATTATCTTTTTTAAGCTAAGAGATATAATAGGAAGGAGTGAAATACCAGTTATTTATTAATTTTTTATTAGGTATAGTTCGTATAGATAAGAAATACACGAAAGTTTTTTTTTTTTTTTTATCAGGTATAGATAAGAAATAGTTAACCCCGAAAGAAAACAAAAGTTTGGGGATTTAACCGGCGATAAAAGTTGTGGGGTTAAATTAACATTTACCCTCGGTTATATGCAAGTCAATATAACGTTGGAATCAGGTGACTTACATGACATTTATGTGTATATCTTAAGAACAATAATCGTTTTTACATAACATGTATGCGTATGTCTTAAGAACAATAATCCTTTTAACGAAAGCGGTAAAAATTATCTCACACAAATCAAAACGTCACACATTTATTTTTATAATGATTGTTACAAGTACACACCACACCACACCAATTGACAAAGTAATAACTATAGATAACCATGACACTTCCAAGAGAAGTTAAGCAACTTAATATGAAGCATATATTGTTGCTATGAAGATCAACACTGAAGTGGCATAAAATGATAGGGTTTTTGATATCGTAGTTGCACTAGATGCACCCACACTTGTTCCCGGTGTTGTCTTTGATCCGCTTTCTGAAACATACATGACCCGAAACCGTAAAAATAAGAACTAGCTAGATTTTTTTTTTTGCTAAAAAAAATAACAAATGACATGGGTTTTGAATCATTCACCTGAAGGCAAGTCTGATGACGTAGAGCCCGCTGGTCCATTAGCACCCTCTAGTACAAATAGTTCAAATTACGTGATTAAAATTGAAAACAATAATGTTACAAAGTATATTAAAATAATAAAGGTAACTATATAAGGTCTTGACATACCAGTACAACGGCTAACTGGGGGAGTTTGGATAGTGCAAGCACCAGGTAGCGTGAGTGCCAAAGTTTGGTTAATGTTCAAACCCGGGGGTG
Source organism: Scalesia atractyloides (assembly GCA_947069175.1). Classification (NCBI taxonomy): domain Eukaryota; kingdom Viridiplantae; phylum Streptophyta; class Magnoliopsida; order Asterales; family Asteraceae; genus Scalesia; species Scalesia atractyloides. Next base: position 91,074,430 of record CAMTDV010000017.1, read on the forward strand.
CACCTGAGCCATCACCAGTGAACACACAAAGGCACCGTGGTTGCGACTGAACCACGTTGGCTAGTTGTGAGCAACAAGAAGTCGATGGGGTTGATGAGTTTCCAGAGACGTACCCAAGACACGGGCTCAAGCTCACAAGTGCGGTGGTGCACCCCGATTGACCCATGGTAACACCACATAGGCATAACATGACCATGGCTACACTAAATACCTCAAACTGGTTTGAAGCCATTGTTTTTGAGGTATTTAGCATATAACAATGTATAGGTTTGATGCATGCAAAAAGTTTAGGAAGTGGATTTATATATGATGAGTTGTGAATATGGAAAATGTAAAAAACTATTTTTGAGCAATCTTGGTGGCCTACTTTGTTTATTTACATTAATATTTGAATTTTGAAAGTATTTATTTGTTTGAAACATAATAAATCAAATTAAGAACCTATAGTTAATAAGCAAAAGTAGGCTAACTACAAATAGATAATATTTTTTAAAACAATAAACCGACGCCGTTTTTGGTTACCTTGATTTTAATTTTTTAATATGATTCATATATTTTAGCAACCACCAAACCAATCCTATGTCAAAATTAAGGTTACCACACATGTTATAAAATCTTCCACTTTTCTAGGACAATCACAAGATCCAAACAAAGAGTTCTATAAATACCAACTTAAACCATCCTGTTAAATCACATCTTATCCGCGAAAACACAACAAATAAAAATCTATCGTGTTGTGTGATGGCGTCCACAAAAGTTGTAGCGGTGCTACTTGCGTTCATGGTCGTTTTGGTTGTAGCGCGTGCCACCGACAACGAAGATCAAGATCACCGACCAGAACCTGAAGACTATGCCGATTGTGAAAAGAATTGTATAGATGATGGCAATGCCAGTTCTTTTTGCACGTTGAAGTGCGAGAAAGAATTTCACATGAAAGGACACATTGGTTCGTAATTTATTTAAAGTTTGAGAAAATCATTAATCAATAGACAATTTTAAAATGATATTATACTTTTAAAAGATGAAAATATATTTCCATACCCATAAAAACTAGGGGCGGCAATTCTTGACGACATGTTAACCCAATCTAAACCCGACACCAAAACAAAACAGGTTTGGGTCGACTAACACGACTCGTTTCAAAAAACGGGTCAGGTTCGGGTTGACCTGTATAAAAACGGGTTGATCCACTAACCTATTTAACTATTTAGAAAAAAAAACACTTTTATATATTTTTTTTCCGTTTCTGTTTTACATGGTTGGTTATAATAGCGTTAGTTTTGACACATTATATTATTTATTTGTCACGCTCATACTTATCATTAAATATGTTCTCGATAACTCGCTTAAAACCCAACAACTCGCCTATAAATCATCAACTTTTATGACTCATTTAAAAATACGGGTAAACGGGTCAGGTTCGGTTGACCCAAATTTATGTGGGTTGGGTTAGGGTTGAAATCTTCAACCCGAATAAAAATATGAATTGTGTTCGGACTGAACATTTCAACCCACTAACATACAACCCGACACAATTGACACCCCTAAAAACCATGGAAACGCGATCTTTCAAAGTGTAGCGGTGGTCCACTTTTTAACGTACTTTTGACATCTATAAGATGATATATGAAACACTTTTAGAATGAGGTATCATACTTTTAACTAATTTGCATTTATGTTTTTTTAAATGTGTGCAGCCAGACGTTTTGGTAGATAAACATCGTCAAGATCCGAGTACGTGTGCATGTATGTTAAATCTACAGTGAAGGAAGCTTTTATTAGTCATTCTTTTTTTATTTAATTATTTTCTTGAAATTATATATACTCACAACATTGTATTCTTCACGTCTTCCATTTAAAAACTATGAACTAGCTTGTAGAATATTGACATGTAATTATACGTTGTAAAGCTTCTTTATTTCTTGCATCTTTTTCTTGTAAACATTTTTTTGTCCGTTTTTACTTTTATCAAGGTTTTTCATTTAAACGATTCATAATTCGACTACCAAAATGAATCTCCAAAAAACAAAAAAAAATCATTTTTTATGTGATAAAATTAAAAAGAGTAAATTGCATAAAACGTCCTTTAAGTTTCACCAATCTTGCTGGTTTCAGCCTTAATGTTTAAAAGTTGCCAAAAACATCCTTTAAGATTAAATTAGTTACGGGTTTCATCCTTTATCACTAACCCAGTTATTAAATTATGTTAAATGACATCACATGCAAGCCATGTGAGGGTAAAACCGTCTATTTCATACTTAAAGGACGTTTTGTGCAATTTACTCAAATTTCAGTTTACTCTAATATATCCATGCCCCCCTCTCTCTCAATCTTCTCCCTCTATGAATTGTCTGCAACAACAGAACCATCCAAATCCACCACTCATCACCGCCTCCATCTACATCCACCACACCAACACATCGCCTCCATCCAGATCCGCCACACCACCACCTCCATCCGAATCGTCACACAACACATCTACATCCCCACCACACCAACACATCGCCTCCATCCAGATCCTCCTACTGAGCAGGGCGGCGGCGGTCGAGCAAGGCGGTGCCGGAAGTGGAGATGGTGGGGGAGGAGCCGCGTGGAGCAGGGGGTGGCTGAGGCGGTCGAGTAGAAGGAGCAGGCGGTGGGGGCGGTCGAGCAAGGGGCGGCGGCGGTCGACCAGGGTGGTGGCGAAAGTGGAGATAGTGAAGATCGAACCGAATCGCTGATTGAAGGAGTAACAAAAGGATTGATGGTGAAGATCGAACCGAATCGCTGATTGAAGGAGTAACAAAAGGATTGATGGTGTTTTCTTGCATGATTTTGGGTGTTTTGAAGAAGATGAAAACAGGGGAAGATAGGGTGCTCTGTTTTGGCTTTAATGGAGGAGAAGAAGAGTTGAGAGTTGAATGATGATTTAGGAGTCTACGTTACCGTCTGCGTTAACATGATGCCATTTAAATTGCACAAAACGTCCTTTAAGTATGAAATAGACGGTTTTACCCTCACATGGCTTGCATGTGATACCATTTAACATGATTTAATAACTGGGTTAGTGATAAAGGATGAAACCCGTAACTAATTTAATCTTAAAGGATGTTTTTGGCAACTTTTAAACATTAAGGCTGGAACCAGCAAGATTGGTGAAACTTAAAGGACGTTTTGTGCAATTTACTCAATTAAAAACACATTGAAAAACAACCCAAGATCAATCCAGGATCATAACTCATCCATCTGCAACGTAATACTTAATGGACATATCCAAAGAGTAATTAAACCTAAATGACTTAAAACACATGTTATATCTAATCTAACTTATAATAAAATACTCTGAATAATGTCACATGACATTCTCTCTTTTAACGTCATAAATTTTATTTATATTTTGTTTAATTTAAAATTAATAACCAATATATTAATATCGTTTATCTTTATCTTTATCTAAAATTAATAAATAATTTTAATTAATGTTACATGACATTTTCTCTTTCAATTTTTTAATAATATTACTAATATCTAAATCTAAATCTAATATCTAATAAATTATTAATATCTCTTGAATTAATACGAAAAGAATTAATTCATAAATAATAAACTAATCAAAGACTAATAAATAAATTGAAACCATATTTTATATTATACACATAATAAATAATTATTTAACCATAGAGTTTATTCTATTTCTAACATATATAAAAACAACATGGCAGGGAATAGTTGTCCCACCCATTGGTGGAAAATGGGCGACACTTTTTTTTAGCTTTTTAAGGTTAATATAATTATAATTTTACATCATCAATAGTAAATGTGGATGAGTGCTTTTGAGGTTTGTATATGATCAAATAATTTCAATAGACAACCCTGCTGGTCCAACCAGTTTACGATTTTATCCACGGTTTAAAATTACGGTCGTGTCCCCAGTTTAAAATAAAATTACGGTCGTGTCCCTAGTTCAAAATAAAATTACGCTTTTCCCCTTTAGCTCAAAATTATGATTTGCCCTCAGTTTAAAAATATGATTTTGCCCCCTTTTAAAAAATTACGATTTCGCCATGAGTTCAAAATTACGATTTTGCCCTCAGTTTAAAATTAAATTATTCTTTTGCCCCCAGACAAAAATTAGATTTTCCCTTAGTTTAGAACTACGATTTTGTCCCAGGTCAAAATAAAATTATGGTTTTGCCCCCTAACTTAAAATTATGAATTTGCCTTCATTTTAAAATTATAAGTTCCCCTCATTTAAAAAGTTACAAATTTTCCCATTTAAAATTTGTAGTTTTGCCATCGTTTTAATTTTTTTCCCTCGCTCAAAATTACGATTTTGCTCTCAGTTAAAAAATATGATTTTGCCCCCTTTCAAAAATTACGATTTCATCCTGAGTTCAAAATTCGCTTTTTCCCTCAGTTCTAAATAAAAGTATGTTTTTGTCCACAGCTAAAAATTACGATTTGCCTTTAGTTCAAAACTAAGATTTTGCCCCAGTTCAAAACAAAATTTTGGTTTTACCCCCAGCTTAAAATTACGAATTCGCCCTCATTTTAAAATTATGAGTTTGCCCTCATTTAAAAAATACGATTTTGCCCCCAGTTAAAATTTATAGTCTTGCCAAAGGTTTTTTTTTGTGCAAAAGTATATTAGTTTTTATTTTACTTTGTTTACTCAACTTAACTTTTGTGTCAACCAGATGTCTAACACTCGCTCATTGTTTCTGACAAATTACTATTTTGCCCACAGCTCAAAATTACAGGCTTGCTATCGTTTTAATTTTTTTATAGCAAAACTATGGTAGTGAAGGGGTATGGTCCCAAAAACCTTGTGCCAATTAAGGAAACCATACCCATTAATAACTTCTAAGAAAACTGCGCACAGACTTCTTTGCCAAAATAAAATTTATTAGAACTCTGCGCCAACTATCCAAGAGAGGAAAGCGTCATTTAACTACCTTGCGCAGGCTCGCGCAAGGTTCAAAGTTAACCTTGAACACTCTCTTTGGATAAATGCTTCATCTAACTACCTTGTGTGGGCTCGCGCAAGGTTCAAAGTTAACCTTGAACACTCTCGTTTGATAATGCTTCATCTAACTACCTTGTGCGGGCTCGCGCAAGGTTCAAAGTTGACCTTGAACACTCTTGTTTGATAATGCTTCATTTAACTACCTTGCGCGGGCTCGCGCAAGGTTCAAAGTTAACCTTGAACATTCTTGTTTAATAATGCTCCATGCACAAACCTTGCGCATATATTTATATCAAAGCAAGCATCCACCAAACGTTGCGCTAAGCAGCAAGGAGAAGAAGGAAGATCAATTAACTAACTTGCGCTTCTCGCGCAAGGAAACAGTAAATCCTGAGAAACTTTCCCTTAGCAAAATCCTTGACTTGGTGCAGAAGCAAAGGGAATCTTTTCTGTTGTAACAGAATGTACACGTGGCGAATAATAGATGGGTAACAGCTGTGAAACCTTCTAGAAGCCATTAACACCTAATCGTGCAAGCATCTTTTCGGTTATAACCAATTGCCACATGGCAGCATCTGGACGGCTGAGAAAGATCACGGTGATGGCATGCTCACATTTATAAGATGTAGTGATCTCATATTGACACGTGGCAACTCCCTAACTGCTGATGAGCTCACGATCCGTGTGCACTAACGGATTGCCAACAAACGTTAGCGGAATAACAAAAGATTCCGTTAAAGGTAACAATCTCTTTTTTTGGCGCCAAACACCGACTATAAATAAGTAACTTGGAGTTCAAGGAAAGGTATTCACTCTCAACTACTCTCTCACTTACAATACTTACTTCCGACTACCTGTACTTATTCTCACGCCGGAGGGTGGTCACGGAGAGAACCCCATTCTTCCCGTGGCGAGCTAACGGTGTTCTGTTTTGCAGGATCAGTCGGAATATTGTTCTATTCATCATCCACCGTGAAACCAAACGGAGGGTTAATCCTTTTATGCAGAGCCCATTCCATTGATCTACTTTGATTCCGGTCCAGTTGATCTAGGGTTTCTTCATTGGCGCCCACCGATTTCGATTCTTTCTCACCTTTCGTTTCGTTTCAGTTAGATCTGCAGCGTCATGGCTGACGGATCATCTTTTCAAGGTCATCGATCAGGGATTCGACGCGTTGTTGTCGGACCTCAGGTCGACGGACAAATAGTTGAGGATTCTTCTGGCGAAGCTAATGCTCAGTATGATCCTAATCATGCGAGTATTCCTGTAACGCCGCGGCTCCTCAGGTTGATGTTACGTCGATTTTACCACCTGGAGAGACTCCATTATCGTGGTTAACCAAATCTCAGGCGACTCTAAACGCTATGTATGCTCAGTTATGTGCCCAAACCGGAACTCCAGCTTTTCAAGCTCCGGTTAACGCTCCTCAGGTCCGTGCTTCGCCGGCACCTCGAGTTTTGAGTTGTAATACTCAAAGTCATGCTCGTTCCCCTTTGCGCATGCCTGAAGATGGAACAAAAATGTATTCTAAAACCAGGAACGATCCTGTTCATTCTGGTAATAGAAGGCAAGAAGACAACGTTCAGCGTCGCGCATCTGTCCACTCTCGTTTGGGCCCGCGGTCTTCGCAGAAACAGGACACCCAACACGATGAGCTTGATAGAACCTATGAGGAAGGGGATAGTGCAAGTATTTTTAATCGAATATTGCAGATCATGCTAGTTACAGGCCAAAAGTACACGCAGTATACAATCCAGAAGCTGAGCATGATTACAATTTGGTGTATCGCCCAACCGAAGCAGCTGAACAATCAAAGTTTACCAGAGAGATAGCACTGGCTCCGTTGGAGCGAGCGAAATTACCATCCAACGTTGGAAAGTTTAACGGTTTGACCGATCCTGATGATCACATGCGCCTCTTTACCGGTGCAGGGTTACTTGGGTGCTGGACAATGCCAATGTGGTGTCACCTATTTGTACAGACCCTTACCGGCGCTGCGCGCCTTTGGTTTGATAATTTACCGGCAGGTAAACTTTCCTCTTGGAACGACTTAAAAGAGAAATTTCTTACACACTTTAGCCAGCAACGGTGATACGTGCGCGACTCCTCTGATGTAATGAACATCTGGCGGAGGGACGATGAAAGCCTCGAAGATTTTATAACGCGTTACAATAAAGAGGTGTTGGAGATTGGAGATGTCCATGAAGACCTTATACGAGCGCAGTTCAAGTATGCGGTAAGGTGCGACGAAATGATTAAAGTGTTGTCCGGTACAACTGGCCTTCCAAAAAACTGGGATAAACTCATGGCGGCAGCCAAGGTCTACGCCTAGAATGAGCGCAACTTAAGTTCTAACCAGCCACCTCTGCCTCAGAATCGTCCGCAAGACTTGAGTAGAGGTAGTCGCAAGTATAAGAGAAATTGGTAAGAGTCAAGTCAGAATTCGTATTCTCCTTATTCACCAATTGATGCGCGAGCAACAATCAACAAGATAACAACTCAAAAAGCGATTAAGCAGGAGAATAGGGAACGTCAGTGGACTCCCTTAACGAAATCTCCGGCTGAGGTTCTCAGCACTGAGAATTATCAGTTTAAACAGCCGCAACCAATGAAAACAAAAAAGGGTAAGACCCAAATTTGTTATGTGACTATCATAGAGACACAGGCCACACAACAGATAACTGCATCAATCTGCGCACGGAGGTTGAAAAAGCATTAAAAAGTGGGAAGCTTACCATCTAGTCCAGAATGTGCGCAAAGAGATTAAGCATATTACGCGCGAGAACGAAGGGCCTAGCAACAAGAAAATGAAACAACACGTTTCCATGATTCAAGGTGGATCATCGCGCAAGCGTAGCCTTCAACATTTTCAAAACAACACTTGGTGCGAACAGCAAGTCATTTTTACTATCGTTCCAGGAGGTCCTCAAGAAGACCGGCCAGTAGTTATCACCGGTATATTTGGGCACTACCAAACAGACTATATGTTTATAGATCCGGGTAGTTCCATGGATATCATGTATGAGCAGTGCTTCAAGCAACTAGATCCTAAGGATAAGGCACGCTTGGAACCAGTTGATTTTCCATTAACTGGGTTCTGCAATGAGGCTGTCTTTCCCCTAGGACAAATCCTCTTTCTTGTTACTTTATCTGATGGGAGGTGTTCTCGAACGAGTAACGTCAACTTCATGGTGATGCCGGCAAATTCCCGTCACGATGTACTATTGGGACGCCGCGCGCAACGTGATTTTAGTATGATTACCTCCGCTCCGCATGCTGCTTGTGGTTTTCCGACACCAAATGGTGTAGCTATACTTTATGCACGGAAAGAAATCATGTCAATTGAGGAACCAGTTATGAAGGCTGGCAAGACATTGCCAAGCAATGAACCAGAAAAGTGGGTACTCAACAATAAGTACCCTGAGCAGACAATCTTATTAGGGCCTGCAGTCAGTATTGAAATTCGCGCAAAGCTTAAACTACTGTTGTTTCTCAACAAAGACATTTTCGCCTGGACACCTGCCGACATGGTTGGTGTCCCGCACGACGTTGCGGAACATTGCGTAAATGTATTTCCATCAGCAGAACTAGTTGTGCAGAAAAAGCGCAGCCTCGGGTCAGAAAAGACAGAGGCAATGAACGAACAAGTCACCGAGTTATTAAATGCTGGTATTCTGCGCGAAGTCAAATACCAGACCTGGGTGGCAAACCCAGTCATGGTAAAGAAACATAATGGCAGATGGTGGATGTGCGTAGATTTTAAAGATCTAAACAAGGCGTGTCCTAAAGATTGTTATTCTCTTCCTGAGATTGACAAAAGGGTTGACTCATTAGCTTCCTTTCGCTGGAAATGTTTTCTAGATTGTTATAAAGTTTATCATCAAGTCTTGATGAAAAAAGAGGACGAAGATAAAACCGTTTTTCGCACGGAGAAGGGCATTTTTTGTTATACCAAGATGCCATTTGGTCTCCGCAATGCGGGAGCTACTTATCAAAGATTGATGGATACAGTGTTTGGAGATGACATCGGGAAAATTGTGGAAGTCTACATTGATGATTTGGTCATTGTGAGTAATTCAGAAGACACTATGCTAGACAACATCCAACGAACTTTTGATTCTCTGCGTGAGGTAAATCTAAAGTTAAATCCCAGCAAATGCTCCTTCGGCATGGAGGAGGGCAAATTTTTGGGTTTCATCGTCACCAAAGACGGTTTCAAAGTTAATCCCGAGAAGGTCGAGGCAATACAAAAAATGTCTTCTCCTATGTAGCATTTGTAAAAAAATCGGGTCTCCAAAACCCGCTCCGTTTTGTAATCTTGTACCAAGTTATGGAATTTCATTAATTAATCATGATTATTTTGGGTTTAAACATTACATAATTAATAAATAAACTAAACCATAAAAATTATATTTGATAAAAAGTTAAAATAAAATAAATAAAAAAACATTGTAGCTGACCGGACTCGAACCCGGGTCAGCTGAAGCAATCCAACAACTTATCATTCCGTCCCCAAACCACTCCGCCACCAAGTGTTTTCTGTTAATCTTAGGAAAACAATTGGGTTTTATACGCAAACTCGAATTAACAGTTAATGATATCTGAATAACGGAAATCGGTAAACGGAATCGCCAAATCAGTTCAAGTTCGTTTAGCTAGCTTATAACCGATGAATATCGGTTTCTAATTAAGTCCAAATTGAATGAACTTAAAGTTTCGGTTTTTGAAACCGAAAAGTTATCAAACTCCGAATAATTCAAGTTCCAATCATTTGTGCGATTCAGAACTGTCACAACAACACTCCATTTCCTTTTCGTCGCGTTTTCAAGTCATTTGAGCACCAAAAACTGTTCGCCGGAATTCTCTGCAGAACTCGCCGGAAAACCGTGTTCAACACAAACCGGTAAGATTTTCCTCCTTTGCGGTTTCAATCTATTGTTAGGACTCTACTAACATTAATCCATCACTCAAAATCAGTCACAGAAGACTTTGCTGGATTTTCTGGGTTCGCCGGAGAAATTCTGGAAGTGCCGGAAACTCGCTAGTTAACGGTAAACACATTAAATCGTGCTAATAATCCATGTACTCTGGTTCAATTTCAAATCTAATTCCTTAATTCTGTTGTTAGACCCTCTCAGCCGAAGGTTCAAAAACAGAGTTGTCTGTTCTCGCCGGACTCCCTAAAGAAGACAACCTGTCCGGTATATTCTTTCCCCAAACTGTTCGGTTTTGTACATTCAAGCTAGTCGTCATGTTTAGTAATTAGTTAAATCATGAACCAGATGATTGAGTAAAGTCGGTAATTGTAATGAAGAAGACGAACTTAAGAACGGGATAAGAGTAATTAAAATTCGAATAATAAACGGGTTAGACACACAGTCCAGCGGTGGACTGTGTGCAAAGTTTATATACAAGTCCCGAGTTCGATCCTTACTACACACACGCTTTACGTAATAACATTTCTTTTTATTCATGAACTAACCGGGTTAGGGCGGGTAGTTGTTAAGTATAATATAAATCAAGAATATAACCGGGTTAGACACACAGTCCAGCGGTGGACTGTGTGCAAAATAAACTTCACGTCGCGCGATCGAGTCCCGTCACAAGCACCGGTCCATGAGATTAAAACGTTTTGCAAAATAAAGGAATTTTCGGTAAATTCGAATAAGTATATAAATATAATTAAAACTGGGTTTCTAACGGGTTAGTCACGTAGCTCAGCTGGTAGAGCTACGTGCACGTGAACGGAAGGTCACCGGTTCGAATCCCGCTTGGCGCAAACATTTACCGCTGACCGAACCGGTCAACGGTCAACGGTCAAACAGTAAAAAAAAAATAATATTTTTTTAAATATTTATTTGTTTATTTTAATTTAAAAATCAATTAAAAATACTTAAAAATAACATTTTTAAAGATAGAAAATAGCCATAAACTCACAAAAATATATCTAAAAATCCCATTAAAATCCTTAATAAAATCTATCCATTTATTATATCTTTCCATTATTATTTAGGTTAGTATTCCTCGTCGACTCGCTCGTCTAAATCGTGCGCATCTCACCATCTCAAATCCAACGCACCCAATGTGAGTGAACCTTTCAAATTCCCCGTTTTAATCACGATTTTGGGGTGTATCATGTGTCTTTGCTTATTTACATATTATAACGAAATTATTATGCATACATCATAACATGACATGTGTATTAGTTTGTTGCTGTTAAGTAGTCATTATTAGATGCAAGTTATTATTTCAGTACATGCAATTGCCGAGGCCATAGCTCCCCATCCATCGAGGTTGAGTTTGATCCCCATTTTATTATGCGGTTGATCAGGGCGTGCCCGCACGATCAGCTCCGTTTGATTGAGCCTTGATCGGTCATTTCATTTTACATTTCAATACATGCAATACACTCGGCTCCGTTTGATTGAGCCTTGAGTGCACAGTTCAATTTACATTTCCAGTTCATGCAATACGTTCGGCTCCGTTTGATTGAGCCTTGAGCGCACAGTTCAATTTACATTTCCAGTTCATGCAATACGATCGGCTCCGTTCGATTGAGCCTTGATCGCACAGTTCAATTATGTTAATTGTTATATGATGTTGGTATGTTCATGTATGCTATCGATTGTTAAATTGATGTTTGCCAATGTTTGATTTCATACATGTGCTCTTTTATGATTATGCACAATATTTTATTGATAAACTAACCAGAAAATCATTATCAAATGTTTATCTATAAGGTTCACTCGCCAACTTATGTTGACCCAAAAACCTCCCATTTTACACATGATACAGGTGAACCAGCAGCAGCTAGGAACACATAGGACCTGGATTAGAAGAAATAAAACGATTTAGTATTTGGATTATTATGTTTGGTTATTTTCCTTTGTAATGAATGAACATGTTTGGATGTTTGAGAAATGTAACTTTGACTTCATTTAATTATGAAACATAATAGTAAATGTCATGTGCTTTGGTGATAACCCAATTATGCCCCGACTCTTATTTCCGCTGCGGGTCGGGGTGTGATAGATTGGTATCAGAGCCATGACTATAGGGATATAGAATAGGTTATTAGACCCTTAGAGCCTATACTATAGTCGATTAGAAACTTATAAGAATTTTGTGTGTTATATGCCAAATTTCATGATGTTTATATGTTTATGTTAAATGCTACATTTGATATTGTTCAAGCATGTTCATAAGTATGTATTATCAAATAATGCCTATCATGAAATCGTATGATCATAACATATCACATCCATGCAAGCACACACCACATCATGATTGATTTTACAATGATTTTCGTGTTTTCAAATCTCATCAAAGTGAGTTCTCATGACGGGCATGTAGTAACTGGAAGGGTACTAGTACCGGTAGTCGGAACGTCCTGTCTAGGCTGGCATTCGTATAAATCCAAAATAAAGGACCAGTTTGCCTACCTGGGGACTAACGATGAGAGTACGAAATACCTATTAGGCCAAAGCATGCTATACCAAACGTCGTGAGAGCTAATCCCACTTTGAGTTGTCATTGTGTCTACACCTGGACACGTTCCGACCAAACATCTCATGAACATATTTTGTGGTTAGCATTCGGGGGATGTGAGTGTTAAATTGCCAATACTAATGTGAATCCTACCAAGCCAATAGCCATGGGGGCCCACATGACTATATAGATGAAGGTATGGGGGACATTTGAGGCCCAACATGAGCGAACCCAAGACATCCTTTGGATGTAGTTGCATTATTGATATTTATGTTATTTTCATTTTCTTAAAGACACATGACACCTAAAAAGATACCATAAACTCACAATCTTCTCATTTTATGATCCTGTAGATGTCGTCTAGACCGCATCGAAGGAGTAGGAAATCGGAAAAGTCTCGGGAACGTTTGGCCACTCATATCGCGAATCAAATGGCCACGATATTACCTGACATCGTAGTACAAGTACAACAAGCCCTTGCTGCAAATCCTACTAACCCTCCTCAACAACAGGACCAGATCATCAACAACCCTCCTACCATCAAATGCTCTTATAAACATTTTAAGTCCTGTGATCCTCCAAAATCCGAAGGGACTGAGGGAGTCACTGCTCTCCTACATTGGTTCGAGGAGATGGAAAACGTTTTCTTAAACTGCGATTGTCCTGAGGATCGCAAAGTTCGTTATGCCACCGGGAGACTACATGGGGTAGCTCTCACTTGGTGGAATACTGAGAAAGGAAAGAGGGGAACGGATGATGCGATGGCCTTAACTTGGGAGGAGTTAAGGGAAATCATGACTAGGCGATTCTGTCCTAGAAGTGAAATTAAGAAATTGGAAGATGAATTTCATGCTTTGAAGCAAAAAGATGGTGATCACTCTACTTACAACAAAAGGTTCTTGGAGTTGAACCAAATGGTTCCAAACTTATTCACTCCAACCTACCGTCTGATCGAACATTACATTCGAGGACTTCCCTCGAAAATCCAAGATTCGGTCCTCAGCGTTTCACCGGTAACACTCGAAGCTGCCATGGAGTTGGCAACAGAACTGACCGAAAACCGAATTCGCAATGGAAGGTTCAAAGAGGAAAAGAAGAAAACCCCTGCTGAGGGACAAACCTCAAACCACCACACTTCTTCCTCTAAATTTGCTAACAAGAGGAAGCGTAACACCTGGAACTTTGCAGTTACCCAAACCAACACCCCTGTTCCTGCTGCACCCATCACTCAAGCCACTCCTCCACCCGTGCCATACAGAAAACCGTACACAGGGCCACTACCAAAATGTAACCGTTGTCAGTACCACCACTCCCCTGACTATCCTTGCCAATACTGTACCGGCTGCGGTCGCGCCGGACACACTGTTCAAAACTGCCGCACGCTTCAACGAACAAACCGCCATCAACCTATAACCCAAACCCACCAACAATTAATGGGTCAAGCCCAACAACAACAACCATTTCCACCCACTCAACATTTAGCCCAAACATACTATCAACCCAACTATCCTATGGACCAACCTATGCGGGCTTGTTTCAATTGCGGTGATCCAAGTCATTTCAGGAACACATGTCCAAGGCTGGTCAATATTATTCATGCTCAGGCCCAAGCCAACCCTGTGAATCAAGCAAACCAAGCTCCTCCACCTGCTAGAGGAAGGGCTTTCAATATTAACGCAAACCAGGCCAGAGCTGACGGCAATGTGGTCAACGGTACGTTTCTTATAAATGGTAGATATGCCTCTATGTTATTTGATACTGGTGCGGATAGAAGTTTCGTGTCATTAGAATTTGAACCTATCTTAAGCAAAAATCGGGATAAGCTCGCGGAATCCATAACGGTGGAAGTTGCGGACGGAAAACCAGTTTCGTTAGACTCTATTTTACGCAACTGTACGCTCACCCTAAACGACCACGATTTCTCAGTCGATCTTATTCCTATGAAGCTGGGAAGTTTCGACATCATAATCGGAATGGATTGGCTCAGTCAGCATCATGCGGAAGTTGTATGTCGTGAGAAATTTATTCGTATTCCTCTTTCAAACGGACAGACTCTTCGAATTATTGGAGAAACCTCGGCGAAAGGGCTCAAATTAATGTCTTGTCTTCAAGCTCAAAAATACCTTCGCAAGAATTATGTCGCGTTTTTAGCCCATATCATCAAGAAGGGGACCTCAGAAAAGAAACTTGAAGATATCCCTGTTGTAAAAGATTTTCCACAAGTTTTTCCTGACGACATTTCAGGACTTCCTCCAATCAGAGATGTCGAATTCCGTATCGATCTTATACCTGGTGCTACACCAGTGGCAAAATCTCCATATAGGTTAGCCCCCTCTGAAATGCAAGAGCTAGCCAGTCAATTGCAAGAGTTGACTGACAAGGGATTTATACGCCCCAGCTCATCGCCTTGGGTGCACCTGTACTTTTTGTAAAGAAGAAGCATGGATCTTTTCGCATGTGCATCGACTACAGAGAGCTCAACAAGTTAACTATCAAAAATCGATATCCTTTACCTCGCATAGATGACCTTCTTGACCAACTACAAGGTGCCAGTTGTTTTTCGAAAATCGACCTTCGATCTGGCTATCATCAGCTTAGAGTGCATGAAGAAGACGTCCCTAAAACTGCTTTTCGAACTCGATATGGTCACTATGAATTCATGGTTATGCCGTTTGGATTAACCAACGCACCAGCTTTTTTCATGGACCTAATGAATAGAGTCTGCAAACCTTACCTTGATCGATTTGTTATTGTATTCATCGACGATATTCTTATCTATTCAAAATCTAAAGCTGATCATGAGCGTCATCTGCGACTTGTTCTTGCACTTCTAGAAAAGGAAAAGCTTTATGCCAAGTTCTCTAAATGTGAATTCTGGTTAAAAGAGGTGCAATTTCTCGGGCATGTAGTCAATGACAAAGGAATACATGTGGACCCATCAAAGATCAAAGCAGTTCAAGAATGGCAAGCTCCACGAACACCAACTGAAGTAAGGTCTTTTCTTGGACTAGCTGGCTATTATCGTCGGTTCATTTCAAACTTCTCTCGCATTGCTGTGCCACTCACGGCTTTAACCCATTAAGGGAAACCATTTGTATGGGGACCCAAGCAAGAAGAAGCTTTTCAAACTCTCAAGCAAAAACTTTGTGATGCACCAATCCTCACACTTCCTGAAGGTTGTGATGATTTTGTAGTCTATTGCGACGCGTCAGGGCAAGGATTAGGTTGCGTTCTCATGCAAAAAGGAAAAGTCATAGCTTATGCCTCAAGGCAACTCAAGACACACGAAAAGAACTACACCACTCATGACCTTGAACTTGGAGCCGTTGTATTCGCTCTTAAGATATGGAGACACTATCTTTATGGTACGAAGTGTGAAATATACACTGACCACAAGAGTCTTCAACATATCTTCAATCAGAAAGAGTTAAATATGAGGCAACGAAGATGGGTCGAACTCCTAAATGATTACGACTGTGAAATCAGATACCACCCTGGTAAAGCAAATGTGGTGGCTGATGCACTTAGTCGAAAGGGTTATGCGAACTCCATTCATCTTCTATGTTCGCAAATTATAACCGATATTAAGGATCAAATTCGAGAAGCTCAACACGTTTCAATAACATAGGAAGATGTACAAAAAGAGATGTCCTGTGGAGCCGAGCTAAAACTTGAAACTAAATCTGATGGTATTTTGTATTACCTAGATCGTATATGGATTCCTAACCACATCAATCTTCGTGAAACACTCATGCATGAAGCTCATAAGACGCGATATTCTATACACCCAGGAGCCGATAAGATGTATCAAGACCTACGGTACACCTATTGGTGGCCTGGAATGAAGAAAGATATTGCCGTTTTTGTTTCCAAGTGTCTCACTTGTTCTAAAGTAAAGGCTGAACACCAAAGACCCTCAGGACTTCTAGTCCAACCAGAAATACCTGTTTGGAAGTGGGAAAATATAACCATGGATTTCATTACCGGGTTACCTCGCACTTCTAGTGGGTATGACACTATATGGGCGATTATAGACCGACTTACAAAATCAGCTCACTTTATTCCTATTCGAGAAGATTTCAAGAACGAAAAGCTTGCTCGTATTTATATCAACGAAATTGTCAGCCGACATGGAGTTCCATTAAGTATTATTTCTGATCGTGATGGCCGTTTCACCTCACGAACATGGCAAGCAGTACAATCCGCTATGGGCACTCGACTAGATCTCAGTACCGCCTATCATCCTCAAACTGATGGACAGTCTGAGCGCACCATTCAAACCCTTGAGGACATGCTTAGAGCATGTGTCATAGACTTCAAGGGAAATTGGGACGCCCACCTACCGTTAGTCGAATTTTCGTACAACAACAGTTATCATTCTAGCATCGGCATGGCACCTTTTGAAGCTTTATATGGTCGAAGTGCCGATCTCCTGTTTGTTGGCACGAAATTGGGGAAGCACAAATTACTGGTCCAGAATTGATCCAAGAAACCACAGATAAGATTCATCAAATCCGAAACAATCTTCTAGCGGCTCAAAGTCGTCAAAAGAGTTACGCAGATAAACGACGGAAGCCCTTGGAGTTTAGTGTTGGTGATCATGTGCTTTTAAAAGTATCACCGTGGAAGAGAGTAGTTCGTTTTGGTCAAAAGGGAAAGCTCGCACCACGTTACGTAGGACCTTTCAAAATACTCGAAAGAGTAGGTCCTGTAGCATACAAGCTTGACCTACCGGAAAAACTCGACAGGATTCATCCCACATTCCACGTGTCGAACTTGAAGAAGTGCCTCGCTGATGAGAATCTTCATATTCCACTGGAGGATATTCAGATTGATGAATCCATGCATTTTATTGAAAGACCAGTGGAGATTATGGACTATGGAGAAAATCGTCTACGACGAAGTCGCATTCCTATTGTTAGGGTACGCTGGGAGTCGAAACGGGGACCTGAGTTTACTTGGGAACGTGAAGACTCAATGCGTGAAAAATACCCTCATCTTTTCCCTACTACTTCAACTGTTTAAATTTCGGGACGAAATTCCTAAAAGTAGGGGATACTGTAGCATTTGTAAAAAAAATCGGGTCTCCAAAACCCGCTCCGTTTTGTAATCTTGTACCAAGTTATGGAATTTCATTAATTAATCATGATTATTTTGGGTTTAAACATTACATAATTAATAAATAAACTAAACCATAAAAATTATATTTGATAAAAAGTTAAAATAAAATAAATAAAAAAACATTGTAGCTGACCGGACTCGAACCCGGGTCAGCTGAAGCAATCCAACAACTTATCATTCCGTCCCCAAACCACTCCGCCACCAAGTGTTTTCTGTTAATCTTAGGAAAACAATTGGGTTTTATACGCAAACTCGAATTAACAGTTAATGATATCTGAATAACGGAAATCGGTAAACGGAATCGCCAAATCAGTTCAAGTTCGTTTAGCTAGCTTATAACCGATGAATATCGGTTTCTAATTAAGTCCAAATTGAATGAACTTAAAGTTTCGGTTTTTGAAACCGAAAAGTTATCAAACTCCGAATAATTCAAGTTCCAATCATTTGTGCGATTCAGAACTGTCACAACAACACTCCATTTCCTTTTCGTCGCGTTTTCAAGTCATTTGAGCACCAAAAACTGTTCGCCGGAATTCTCTGCAGAACTCGCCGGAAAACCGTGTTCAACACAAACCGGTAAGATTTTCCTCCTTTGCGGTTTCAATCTATTGTTAGGACTCTACTAACATTAATCCATCACTCAAAATCAGTCACAGAAGACTTTGCTGGATTTTCTGGGTTCGCCGGAGAAATTCTGGAAGTGCCGGAAACTCGCTAGTTAACGGTAAACACATTAAATCGTGCTAATAATCCATGTACTCTGGTTCAATTTCAAATCTAATTCCTTAATTCTGTTGTTAGACCCTCTCAGCCGAAGGTTCAAAAACAGAGTTGTCTGTTCTCGCCGGACTCCCTAAAGAAGACAACCTGTCCGGTATATTCTTTCCCCAAACTGTTCGGTTTTGTACATTCAAGCTAGTCGTCATGTTTAGTAATTAGTTAAATCATGAACCAGATGATTGAGTAAAGTCGGTAATTGTAATGAAGAAGACGAAATTAAGAACGGGATAAGAGTAATTAAAATTCGAATAATAAACGGGTTAGACACACAGTCCAGCGGTGGACTGTGTGCAAAGTTTATATACAAGTCCCGAGTTCGATCCTTACTACACACACGCTTTACGTAATAACATTTCTTTTTATTCATGAACTAACCGGGTTAGGGCGGGTAGTTGTTAAGTATAATATAAATCAAGAATATAACCGGGTTAGACACACAGTCCAGCGGTGGACTGTGTGCAAAATAAACTTCACGTCGCGCGATCGAGTCCCGTCACAAGCACCGGTCCATGAGACTAAAACGTTTTGCAAAATAAAGGAATTTTCGGTAAATTCGAATAAGTATATAAATATAATTAAAACTGGGTTTCTAACGGGTTAGTCACGTAGCTCAGCTGGTAGAGCTACGTGCGCGTGAACGGAAGGTCACCGGTTCGAATCCCGCTTGGCGCAAACATTTACCGCTGACCGAACCGGTCAACGGTCAACGGTCAATGGTCAAACAGTAAAAAAAATAATATTTTTTTAAATATTTATTTGTTTATTTTAATTTAAAAATCAATTAAAAATACTTAAAAATAACATTTTTAAAGATAGAAAATAGCCATAAACTCACAAAAATATATCTAAAAATCCCATTAAAATCCTTAATAAAATCTATCCATTTATTATATCTTTCCATTATTATTTAGGTTAGTATTCCTCGTCGACTCGCTCGTCTAAATCGTGCGCATCTCACCATCTCAAATCCAACGCACCCAATGTGAGTGAACCTTTCAAATTCCCCGTTTTAATCACGATTTTGGGGTGTATCATGTGTCTTTGCTTATTTACATATTATAACGAAATTATTGTGCATACATCATAACATGACATGTGTATTAGTTTGTTGCTGTTAAGTAGTCATTATTAGATGCAAGTTATTATTTCAGTACATGCAATTGCCGAGGCCGTAGCTCCCCATCCATCGAGGTTGAGTTTGATTGTCACACCCCGACCCGCAGCGGATAAGGTGATCGGGGCATGATTGGGTTATCATCAAAGCTCATGACATTTATTAAACGTTTCATATTCATTAATACAATTTAAATGGAAATTTACAATGATTGCTACAACATGATCTAACTACAATCTAAACTTCTTTGTTCTCTTCTAAGGCATATCCTATGTTATCCTTGCTTCAACCTGTTCACCTGTATCATGTGTAAAAAGGTTTTTGGATCAACATAATGTTGGCGAGTGAATCCTATGGAAAACATTTGAACAATTTATTTAAATTGATTATGAAATATGTGCACAACCAAACATGAGTAAAATTAGATGTAACTTGATCAACAATCATAAGATGTTAAATGAAACACTCATGAATAATAATGGAAACAATTAAAGGCACGCGATGCTCAACTCGTCTCTCACGAGGAACTGAGGGGCCTGATGAATGAATTGCATAAACATGATAATATGAATAACACAACTACAAACAATATAAACTCAATGAAAACACACATGAACAATAATGAATTTGAATTGAAGCACGCGATGTTCTACTCGTTTCCCACGAGGAACTGATGGGCTTAATGTATGAGTTTCATGTAATTTGACAAACGGAATATAAATAAATCACAACAATAAATCAATCTAAGTTTAAGTCATGATGTGGTATGGCACAAGTTTAAATAAATAAATTAATTAATTCATAACACATGACACACCCCAAAACGTGTAATTTAAAAGGGGGAATTGTAAGATTCACTCACAGTGGGTGCGTTCGGTTGATGATGTTGAAAGTACGCGAAGTGGTTTTAACCACGAGTGAGATTTAACCTAGATAAATCGCATTATGGTTTGGTAAGTAAACGGATTTTATTAAACTATTTTAGTAGGATTGTTGGGTGTATTTTTGTGAGTTTGAGGCTATTTTCTAATCTTAAAAATGTTATTTTTAAGTATTTATAATTGATTTTTAATTAAAATAATTAAATAAAAATATTTTATTTTTTTTTCTGCTACAGTGACTTTGACCTGTTGACTTTGACTGGTCGTTGACCGGTTTTGAGGCATATTGTTGTGCGCTCGGTGAGGCTCGAACCCGAGACCTCCCGTACGCGTGCACGCAGCTCTACCAACTGAGCTACGTGTCTAACCCGTTATATATCCGATTTTAATTTCATATATACATTAATTAGAATTAACAGAAAATCATTTTATTTTAAAAACAGTTTAAGCGGACCGGTTTTGCACTCCACAGGTCTCGAACTCGGGACCTGTGGTTTAATCTAACACACAGTCCACCGCTGGACTGTGTGTTCAACATGTTATAACATTCGATTTTTATTATACTTAAATACTAATTATTTATTTCCTTTTCTGCCCTAATTAAAAAGAGAAGATAATTGTCCGAGTCGGTGCTGAAGACCGGACTCGAACTCGTGACCAGCGATATAATCAAACACACAGTCCACCGCTGGACTGTGTGTCTAACTTGGTTATTATTCCGGTTAACAATATATTTAACATATATCTGTGGCGATCCGGTTCAGTTAAACAAAAACTTGATTTTTATTAAGGCAGCGTGTGCGAACCGGGATTCGAACTTGAGACGTTAGCGTTTTATGTGCACACAGTCCACCGCTGGACTGTGTGTCTAACCCGATTAATTTCTTGATTTATATTATACTTATATGTTAACGAAAGTGCGTCGTCTTCTTCGTCAATGTTGAACCAGAAATCGGGTCTGACTGGTTCGAGTTTTTATTCAAGTTTCATTAGTGTTTTAGGTTAATTACTGGTAAGATAGAAGTAAAAAGAAAGGAAAATAAGCGTGAGGTATACCGACTCGCTTTCCTCTGTTTTCCGGCAGAACTCCGGCGACAGAAAACAACTCCGGCGTCTGGTGTCTTGCAGCTGCAAGTCTCCGAAAAACTTGGAAAGAGTATGGGTATCTCCGGTATAAGCTTCAGAGGTTCAGAAAAGCTCGGCAATGGGGAAACCGGTTTTCCGGCGACGAACAGGTTTATTCCGGCGAGTGGAATTACGCCGAGAAAAGGTGTGATTTTTGAGCGAAAGTGTTTGTCGTCGGTTGTGGGTCAATTTATAGGACAAATCGTCAATGCACTTGGTCTGAATTCCGACTGTGTTCGATATTTAAATTTTCCGGCGGTTATGAATTTGGTCGCGGACTTTAAACATCGGTTATAACCGATGTATTGTTAATGGTTTACGTTATAACGTAAATTGGTGTTAAAACTCGCGAATATTCCGGGATTCCGACGACTGAACCGTTTGGGCGCCGGTTTTGAATTTGTAACGACACTATATCAATTAAACGATTCTATTATTCATCAAACAGAACAAGCGGCGCAGTGGTTTGTGTGTGAGGTGATAAGTCACTGAGTGACTCGGTACAGACCCGGGTTTGAAACCCGGCAGAAACATTTCATTTTTATTTTGCGATTTTTGACAGTTTTTCAAAAACTAAATATATATTCCCGTATAATAATTGATTACGGATCGTTTAAAAATATTTTGGGCATTTAATTCGAAACGAAAATTTTGACTGACTGTTCGGTTGATAAACGGAGCGGGTTTGGTAAATCCGTTTTTGACGGATGTTACAGTATCCCATGCTTTTTAGAAATTTCGTCCCGAAATTTAAATTGTGATATATTTGACTAAAAAGGATGATGACGTTTTGTTTGACAGTTGTATGCTTAGAAAAATAAAGGTTTAAGTTTTTGTTCGAGGCGGTAACGTTCCTTGTAAGGGTTATGTACCCTATTCAGGAATCGCTTTTTGTTGCCTACTGTATGAATATTGATAAGCAGAAATGATTTGCTAAAATGATATCATGCATATGTGTTAAGATACGTTTGGGAAAAATATGGTTATATCCTAAGGCAAAACTTCTAACACTACAATCTACATGGAACATAAATAAAAACACAACAGCTGATATCCAAACATGAATGAACACATCAGCAAATATTTGAACATGAATAAACATAACAGCAAATATTCGAACATGAATGAACACATCAGCAAATATTTGAACATGAATAAAGATTCGAACATGAATAGACACATCAGCGAATATTTGAACATGAATAAACACAACAGCAAATATTCGAACATGAATAGACACATCAGCGAATATTTGAACATGAATAAACACAACAGCAAATATTTGAATCCACATTCTGATAACATATATGTTTGAATGATGGAAGTTCCTCTCTCGTTTGTTATGATGGAGAGGTTAATTTATGTAGAAATGGAACACAATCCAATCTCTTTAAATAACATGATGATATAAATGTATCACAAATTCCAACCAAGGCAATAATAAATCCTACATGGAACTTCTCATAACCGCCTGATAATGCCTCTGATCCTTTGGCAAGAATACTTATATATAGGAAGTACCAGCGGCGTATCCACCATATTCTTGTCAAATTTTCATTGATTTTAACAGTGAATTATGATTAGTCCTATAACTCTACAATCAATACAACAAACATAAATTACTGAAATGAAATATATCTGTGCGATCAAGGCTCAATCGAACGGAGCCGATCGTATTGCATGTACTGAAAATAAAATGGATGTGCGCTCAAGGCTCAATCAAACGGAGCCGAACGTATTGAATGTACTGAAATTGAAATTGTGTGCTCAAGGCTCAATCAAACGGAGCCGAACATATTGAATGTACTGAAATTGAAATTGTGTGCTCAAGGCTCAATCAAACGGAGCCGAACATATTGAATGTACTGAAATTGAAATTGTGTGCTCAAGGCTCAATCAAACGGAGCCGAGCGTATTGCATGTACTGAATATGAATAACTTAACCATACAAACAGCCTATGCATGGAACCTCTCATAACCGCCTGATAATGCCTCTGATCATTTGACAAGAATACTTATATATAGGAAGTACCATCGGCGTATCCACCATATCCTTGTCAAATTTTCGTTGACTTTATCCGAAAGTTATGGTTAGTTCGATGCGACTCTACTACAAACACCACAACCACAAGATACTGATAATGAAATTGTATGTGCGCTCAAGGCTCAATCAAACGGAGCCGAACGTATTGCATGAACTGGAAATGTGAATAAATCTGTGCACTCAAGGCTCAATCAAACGGAGCCGAGCGTATTGCATGAACTGGAAATGTGAATAAATCTGTGCACTCAAGGCTCAATCAAACGGAGCCGAGCGTATTGCATGAACTGGAAATGTGAATAAATCTGTGCACTCAAGGCTCAATCAAACGGAGCCGAGCGTATTGCATGTATTGAAATGTAAAATTACGTAACCGATCGAGGCTCAACAAACGGAGCCGATCGTGCGGGCACGCCCTGATCAACCCATAATAAAATGGGGATCAAACTCAACCTCGATGGGTGGGGAGCTACGGCCTCAGCAAAATCATATACGGAAAACAATATATAATATATAATATACCATAATTACTCTAATAGTCTACACATGTGATAAAGAAAAACATAAGACTAAACAATAGGAGTTGAATCTGGATCTTCGGCGAAGAGGACTAGCTGAGTATCTTCATCTGGGCCGTCATTATCTTCGACAGGGTTGGCGTTGATATTGAAGACTCTTCCTCTTGCTGGTGGCATAGTGGTTGGGTTTTCTTGGTTTACTTGGTTAACTGGGTTTGATTGGGCTTGAGTGTTGATAACGTTAATCAATTGAGGGCATGTGTTTCTAAGGTGGGTAGGGTCGCCACAATTGAAGCAAGCTCGAGCATATGGGGTCATAGGGTATTGGGGTTGGTGATAAGTTTGGGCCATGTTTTGAGTATGGGAAAAGGTTTGGTCTTGAAAGATGCGACAAACATTGCTCAAATGACCATAGCGTCCACAAGTTGTACATAGCCGGCAAGGTAAAGTAAGGGGATGGTGATAAAAACAGTTGTTGCATCGAGGGTGAGGTCCAAGATATGGTTTCTTATTTGGGTAAGCTGAGTTGGGTGCCACTTGGGTGATTGGGACAGCTCGGATGGGTATGGCATGAAAAACGGGTGGATTTCGTTGGGTAGCAGCGAAAAGTCGCCCGACTCTTCTTCTCTTAGGTTTGGGTTGAGAAGGGGATTCGGGTTGAGTGGAGTCGGAGGTTTCAGTTGATTCTTTATCCTTCTTCTTCTCCTCCTTGAAGTCTTTGTTTCGGATTCGGTTCTCGGTGAGCTCTGTTGCTAGCTCCATTGCTGCTTCCAAAGTTGCAGGCTTGGTACTTATCACAGGGTCTTGAATCTTTGACGGGAGACCACGAATGTAGTGCTCGATCAAACGGTAGAGGGGAGTAAACATGTTGGGAACCATTTGATGTAATTCGAGGAATCTTTTGTTGTAGGTGATGTGGTCTCCTTCCATTTGCTTCAATGAGTAAAATTCATCTTCTAACTTCTTGATTTCGCTCCTTGGGCAAAATCGTCTGGTCATGATTTCCTTCAATTCGTTCCAAGTTAAGGACATAGCATCTTCAACACCTCGCTTGGCCTTCTCTGTGTTCCACCAAGTAAGTGCTATCCCATATAGTCGACCGGTAGCATAACGCACTTTGCGATCATCAGGGCAATCGCAATTTAGAAAAGTATTCTCCATTTCTTCAAACCAATGGAGGAGTGCGGTGACACCTTCAGTCCCTTTATATTTCGGAGGGTCGCATGATTTGAAATGCTTGTAGGTGCATTTAGTGGTGTTTGGGGAAGAGTTGAAAATGTTTTGGTTTGCTTGATTGACAGGATTAGTGGTAAGTGCTTGTTGAACTTGGATTACAATGTTGGGTATTACGGCAGCCATTTGTTGAGCGATTAAGGCAGCCATGCGATCGCGGGCTTTTCTTGCTCTCGTCTTCCTACGGGCGAGGTTAGAAGACATCTACAATGAATACATGACAAGAGTATGAGTTGGATGCTTTTGAGATCGTGGGTCGCATTCAAGAATGAACATTCATAAAATAATTATACAAAAATACTACATCCATAGGATGTCTTGGGCTTTGCTCGCTGTTAGGCCCGTCATGCCGCCATACTTTACCTTATGTAATCATGTGGGCCCCATGAATACCGGTTTTTCATATGGTTCGCACGGTTTCTGCCTGGTTGCGTACACAAAAACCCGGGAAAATCGAGAAATATGTATACAACGTGTGATGTTCGGAATGTGTCCAGGTGTAGACACGACGTTTGGTGTGGCATGCTTTGGCCTAATAGGTCCTTCGTACTCTCATCGTTGGTCCCCAGGTAGGCAAACTGGTCCGTTATATTGGATTTATACGAATGCCAGCCTAGACAGGACGTTCCGACTACCGGTACTTGTACCCTTCCAGTTACTACATGCCCGTCGCAGAACTTACTTTGATGAGATTTGAAAATTGCATAAAAATCTTTGGATAACGAGAGTATGAAAATAAATTGAACACATGAACATCGATATATGTATAATGAATATGTATATATGTATAATGAATATGTATATGAGCATGTATGTTTGACTGAAATGTAAACAAATATGAAACAAATAAATATCACAAGTTTGTATGTAACCACCTAATCAATTTAAAATTTAGGCAGACTATAGTGTAGGCTCTAAGGGTCTAATAACCTATCCTATATCCCTATAGTCATGGCTCTGATACCAATCTGTCACACCCGACCCGCAGCGGATAAGGTGATCGGGGCATGATTGGGTTATCATCAAAGCTCATGACATTTATTAAACGTTTCATATTCATTAATACAATTTAAATGGAAATTTACAATGATTGCTACAACATGATCTAACTACAATCTAAACTTCTTTGTTCTCTTCTAAGGCATATCCTATGTTATCCTTGCTTCAACCTGTTCACCTGTATCATGTGTAAAAAGGTTTTTGGATCAACATAATGTTGGCGAGTGAATCCTATGGAAAACATTTGAACAATTTATTTAAATTGATTATGAAATATGTGCACAACCAAACATGAGTAAAATTAGATGTAACTTGATCAACAATCATAAGATGTTAAATGAAACACTCATGAATAATAATGGAAACAATTAAAGGCACGCGATGCTCAACTCGTCTCTCACGAGGAACTGAGGGGCCTGAGAATGAATTGCATAAACATGATAATATGAATAACACAACTACAAACAATATAAACTCAATGAAAAACACACATGAACAATAATGAATTTGAATTGAAGCACGCGATGTTCTACTCGTTTCCCACGAGGAACTGATGGGCTTAATGTATGAGTTTCATGTAATTTGACAAACGGAATATAAATAAATCACAACAATAAATCAATCTAAGTTTAAGTCATGATGTGGTATGGCACAAGTTTAAATAAATAAATTAATTAATTCATAACACATGACACACCCCAAAACGTGTAATTTAAAAGGGGGAATTGTAAGATTCACTCACAGTGGGTGCGTTCGGTTGATGATGTTGAAAGTACGCGAAGTGGTTTTAACCACGAGTGAGATTTAACCTAGATAAATCGCATTATGGTTTGGTAAGTAAACGGATTTTATTAAACTATTTTAGTAGGATTGTTGGGTGTATTTTTGTGAGTTTGAGGCTATTTTCTAATCTTAAAAATGTTATTTTTAAGTATTTATAATTGATTTTTAATTAAAATAATTAAATAAAAATATTTTATTTTTTTTTCTGCTACAGTGACTTTGACCTGTTGACTTTGACTGGTCGTTGACCGGTTTTGAGGCATATTGTTGTGCGCTCGGTGAGGCTCGAACCCGAGACCTCCCGTACGCGTGCACGCAGCTCTACCAACTGAGCTACGTGTCTAACCCGTTATATATCCGATTTTAATTTCATATATACATTAATTAGAATTAACAGAAAATCATTTTATTTTAAAAACAGTTTAAGCGGACCGGTTTTGCACTCCACAGGTCTCGAACTCGGGACCTGTGGTTTAATCTAACACACAGTCCACCGCTGGACTGTGTGTTCAACATGTTATAACATTCGATTTTTATTATACTTAAATACTAATTATTTATTTCCTTTTCTGCCCTAATTAAAAAGAGAAGATAATTGTCCGAGTCGGTGCTGAAGACCGGACTCGAACTCGTGACCAGCGATATAATCAAACACACAGTCCACCGCTGGACTGTGTGTCTAACTTGGTTATTATTCCGGTTAACAATATATTTAACATATATCTGTGGCGATCCGGTTCAGTTAAACAAAAACTTGATTTTTATTAAGGCAGCGTGTGCGAACCGGGATTCGAACTTGAGACGTTAGCGTTTTATGTGCACACAGTCCACCGCTGGACTGTGTGTCTAACCCGATTAATTTCTTGATTTATATTATACTTATATGTTAACGAAAGTGCGTCGTCTTCTTCGTCAATGTTGAACCAGAAATCGGGTCTGACTGGTTCGAGTTTTTATTCAAGTTTCATTAGTGTTTTAGGTTAATTACTGGTAAGATAGAAGTAAAAAGAAAGGAAAATAAGCGTGAGGTATACCGACTCGCTTTCCTCTGTTTTCCGGCAGAACTCCGGCGACAGAAAACAACTCCGGCGTCTGGTGTCTTGCAGCTGCAAGTCTCCGAAAAACTTGGAAAGAGTATGGGTATCTCCGGTATAAGCTTCAGAGGTTCAGAAAAGCTCGGCAATGGGGAAACCGGTTTTCCGGCGACGAACAGGTTTATTCCGGCGAGTGGAATTACGCCGAGAAAAGGTGTGATTTTTGAGCGAAAGTGTTTGTCGTCGGTTGTGGGTCAATTTATAGGACAAATCGTCAATGCACTTGGTCTGAATTCCGACTGTGTTCGATATTTAAATTTTCCGGCGGTTATGAATTTGGTCGCGGACTTTAAACATCGGTTATAACCGATGTATTGTTAATGGTTTACGTTATAACGTAAATTGGTGTTAAAACTCGCGAATATTCCGGGATTCCGACGACTGAACCGTTTGGGCGCCGGTTTTGAATTTGTAACGACACTATATCAATTAAACGATTCTATTATTCATCAAACAGAACAAGCGGCGCAGTGGTTTGTGTGTGAGGTGATAAGTCACTGAGTGACTCGGTACAGACCCGGGTTCGAAACCCGGCAGAAACATTTCATTTTTATTTTGCGATTTTTGACAGTTTTTCAAAAACTAAATATATATTCCCGTATAATAATTGATTACGGATCGTTTAAAAATATTTTGGGCATTTAATTCGAAACGAAAATTTTGACTGACTGTTCGGTTGATAAACGGAGCGGGTTTGGTAAATCCGTTTTTGACGGATGTTACATTGATCCCCATTTTATTATGCGGTTGATCAGGGCGTGCCGGCACGATCGGCTCCGTTTGATTGAGCCTTGATCGGTCATTTCATTTTACATTTCAATACATGCAATACGCTCGTCTCCGTTTGATTGAGCCTTGAGTGCACAGTTCAATTTACATTTCCAGTTCATGCAATACGTTCGGCTCCGTTTGATTGAGCCTTGAGCGCACAGTTCAATTTACATTTCCAGTTCATGCAATACGATCGGCTCCGTTCGATTGAGCCTTGATAGCACAGTTCAATTATGTTAATTGTTATATGATGTTGGTATGTTCATGTATGCTATCGATTGTTAAATTGATGTTTGCCAATGTTTGATTTCATACATCTGCTCTTTTATGATTATGCACAATATTTTATTGATAAACTAACCAGAAAATCATTATCAAATGTTTATCTATAAGGTTCACTCGCCAACTTATGTTGACCCAAAAACCTCCCATTTTACACATGATACAGGTGAACCAGCAGCAGCTAGGAACACATAGGACCTGGATTAGAAGAAATAAAACGATTTAGTATTTGGATTATTATGTTTGGTTATTTTCCTTTGTAATGAATGAACATGTTTGGATGTTTGAGAAATGTAACTTTGACTTCATTTAATTATGAAACATAATAGTAAATGTCATGTGCTTTGGTGATAACCCAATTATGCCCCGACTCTTATTTCCGCTGCGGGTCGGGGTGTGACATCCTACTACCGTCAAAGAGATGCAACGTTTGGCTGGAAGGTTAGCTGCGCTAAACCGCTTCCTCGCCAATCATGCTGCAAAATCTTATCCATTTATTCGAACCTTGTGCAATTGTACGAAGAGCAAAGAGTTCGCATGGACTCCTGAAGCTGATCAAGCTTTCCAGCAGATGAAAGATTGTTTAGTTCAACTTCCCACACTTACTGCTCCTCGAGAAAAAGAACCCATGGTCTTATATCTTGTTGCATCTGAGGTAGCAGTAGGTGCTGTCTTGTTGGTAGAATGCGAAGGGGTCCAGTCTCCAATTTATTATATCAGCAAGATGTTGAACGATCTAGAGACAATGTATTCAATCATGGAGAAATTACTTTTAGCATTGGTCAATGCTTCTCGCAGGCTGCGAAGATACTTTTCAGGACATGTTATTACAGTTTTAACAAATTTTCACATTGGCCAAGTCCTGGCCAAACCAGACGTTTCTAGAGGACTTGCGAAATGGGCAATAGAATTGGGAGGTTATAACATCTGTTATGAACCTAGACCAGCTATCAAAGGCCAAGTTTTGGTAGATTTCATCGCTGAAATTCCTGCTGGTAAGCTTGAAGAATGCCAAGCAATCCAAAACCCAGTCCCAGTCATCGACAACAGAGCCTGGACATTGTTTACAGATGGCGCATCAAACAGTGATGGGGCTGGAGCAGGTCTTCGATTAATGAGTCCAGAGGGAGCAGAATTCACTTATGCAATTCGGTTGGATTTTAAAAGCACCAACAACAAGGCCGAATATGAAGCTTTCCTAGCAGGCTTACGCCTCGCTATCAAAATGGGCGCAACAAATTTAGAAGCCCATGTTGATTCATTACTAGTTGCTGAGCAAGTAATTGGAACGTACGATGCAAAGGGAGATATCATGGCTTTATACTTGGCGCAAGCCAAGGCTCTTATAGCACAGTTCCAACAACTTAAAGTCACACAAGTCAAGCGATGTGAAAACAAACATGCTGATGCTTTAAGTAAACTCGCAGCAACTAGTTTCAAACATTTGGCTAAGGAAGTTTGCATCGAGATTTTAAGTAATCCATCAGTTCCCCTCAGACAAGTAACAATGGTCGAAGTAGGAGATCCATCATGGATGTCTCCAATAATAATGTATTTGTTACATGGTTCTTTACCAGAAGATAAAGCGCAAGCACGTAAGTTACGATGCAAAACCCTCAATTACGAAATGATTGACGGTATTCTTTACCGACGCTCTTACATGGGTCCTTCACTCCGCTGCGTTAACAAACATGATGCGTAATACATGATCAGGGAGGTTCATGAGGGACTATGCGGTATACATTCTGGGCCGCGCATGGTAGTAGCCAAAGTGAAAAGCACAGGGTATTATTGGCCCGGAATGTACGTTGACGCGGTGGAGATCTTGCGCAAATGCATGTCCTGCCAAAGGCATGCCCCTAAAATGTTGCGCCCAAAGAATCCTTTGGTACCCGTCACAACAACTTGGCCATTTCAACAATGGGCCATTGATTTAGTGGGAGCATTTCCGGATGCGCCCGGCGCAGTAAAGTTTATCATTGTTGTGGTCGATTACTTCACCAAATGGGTTGAAGCCAAACCTTTAGCTTATACTACAGCGATGGTAATTCGCAAATTCATCCGGGAATACATTATTTGCCGTTTTGGTCTGCCATGCGCATTATTACAGACAACGGTACAAATTTAATGGCTGAAGAGTTGCAAACATGGATGACCGAAATGGGAATCCAACATGTTTTCGCTTCTCTTGCACACCCACAAGAAAATGGTCAAGTTGAAAGCATAAACAAACAGTTTTCGACGGTATCAAGGCCCGCCTTGGCACGGCACGGCGGGGGTGGGTTGACGAATTGCCTAGCATCTTGTGGGCACACCAAACTGTGCCCAAGACTAGCAATGGAGAAACTCCTTTTAGCCTTGTGTACGGCACAGAAACTGTGATTCCTGCCGAAATTGGGTTACCATCTCCAAGAATGCTAGCTTTGGAAAAATAAGATAACGAAGAACAAAGGCGCATCGACCTAGACTTATTGGAAGAACGACCAGAAAATGCAGCGATTCGCGAAGCTAAATACAAGTCCCAGCTTGAAGAGTATTACAACAAAAGGGTGCGCATCTGTTCCTTTTCGCCTGGTGACTTTGTTCTTCGCGATAATGAAGCATCGAATGCCGAAAAACAGGGGAAGTTAGCCCCGCGATGGGAAGGTCCGTACGTGATAAATGAAGTATTGGGAAAAGGCGCGTACACTCTGAAGCGTATGGACGGATCTAGCGTTCCTCGAACCTGGAACGCCCAACAACTACGCCGATCTTATATGTAATCTTAGTCCTCTAAGCAACTTCTGAGTGTTGCGTAACAAGACTGCTTACTTTATTTTGTTATGTAATCTTAGTGGCAGCCATAGCTTTGCGCTTTATCAGTATGAATAAAATACTTTGCCACTACTTACAGTCTTATATATGTTCATTTACAAATGCATGCAATTCCTTTGGATAAACAAAAACACAAATTCATGAGCCACAAGCTAACTTAATACTTACGCTCACACATCAGAAAAGAAACTGTTCATTTGTCTATCCTACACAAGTAATTGGTCCCATGCAAACATTGTAAAGCTGAAATATATTATATTCACATCCACAATACTTGCGCAGCAGCACAAAGTAAAAAATTGCAAATTTCCTATTCTATGGATTTGGTTCCCGCCTACTTCTCTGATGAAGAAAAGATCTCCTTTAGTTTATCAACAAAGTCGTCTTGCTGCAGCCCCGCATCCACAAGGTCCATAATCGGAATTTACAATTGATCATATTTTTCTTTAGCAACAGAATAAATGGCGGCAGTATTTAGCCCATGCGTGGCAGCACGGCTTGTATCCTATTCGGTCTTCAGTGCATGGGCCACATGCAAAGTACACTCTCTATAGCCCTCGGCATGCCCGTCATTGCGCGCCGCGATCATCAATTCTGCCACTCTCTCATCCAACTCCGTAGAGTTAAGGATGGCATTTGCAATCTGTATACAAATACAGTCAGTATATGTTGCGACAATCAAACCAGCCATGTATAAAGAAAAGGGAATATTACCTCCACAATCCCGTACTCCCGCAACCAAGTAAGCTGGTTCATGAGGGATTCGGTGAGGCTTTCTGCTGTAGCGCGAGCGACCTGCGTGTCGTTAATTTTTTGTTCGCCTTCAGTCAAACGGCGGATCAACTCGGCTTTTTCTGTTCGGTGAAGGTTGATATCTTTTTTCAAACTATCAACCTCATCTTGCAGCCGCGCCTCGTAAAATAGCATAGCAGTTAGATCATCAATTTCTTTATTCTTAAGAAGGAGAGTCATTTTGGTTGATACCTCATTCTGCTCGCTCCTTTCTCTGTGTGAGTGCGCCTCTTCTGCTGCAACTGCAACTGCATCAGCTTTTTCTTTCTTGAGTTTCTCAATTTCGTTGCGAAGAGAAATTTTTTCTTTGTTATCATGATCACAAGCCTCCACAAAGCGCTTGCACTCGTCCGCATATTGCGCAGCAGAGGCCTCACACTTGCGCTTCCACGACAGCGCAGCCCACTCTTCAGTCTTCTTCTTTTCCTCAAACTGGGCCTTTTCCGCCTCAAAATCGACGAGCATTTTCAACGTCTCTCCTTCTCAAGTTTGGCCTTTGCCTTCTCAAGCTCAACCTCATCCCACTCTTTGTTCATGCTGCGCCATTCGCGCACAATCCTGTTTATGGTGGAAGAGGCAAGGGGAGACTCTTGCAAATATGACTCGTAGGTAGCCTCGTGGTCTTTTTCTTCCTGGCGCTTCACCTTCGCCGGCAGGAAGATGCCCTTATACCACACCCTGCAGGAGTGCCAATCAGTGAAAACATCACCCTGCTTAACTTTCCACACGGGCTGATGAATCGCAGAGGCCCGCCTCTCAGAATAAGAGCGATAATAATAGTCCCCAGGCGTCTCCTCTGGGCGAATAGGCGACTCCTCCTCTGAATCCTCAACAAACACAAAGCCTTCGCTTTGTGTTGAAGGTCCGGCTCCCTTGGATATCAACTTTGACGGTTCCCCAACATCTGTAGCCGTATCTTTAACCTGCTCGCCAGCAGGATTCTCAGCATCAAAATTTTTGGGCTCTTCTTCCGGAGCCACTTTCTCAATATTTTCCGGGACGATGGGGTCGGCATCAAGAACAGGAGTTTCTTGCCCCGCATCTCCCACTTCAACGTTCTCAGGCATGCGCAGCGATGGTATAGCATATGAGGTGGCCGGCGCAGCCTTCACCATTTTCTATGCAAAACATATTAACAAATACCAAGTATAAGATTCTGCGCAACTTTTATGACAGAAATGCGCAACAAACTAAACGTACCAGGTGAGAACTTCTTTGCAAAGGCATCTAGATTGCCCTTCTTACCAATGCGCGGGCGCGCAACTTTGGTTGGCGCAGGAGTTTTAGTCTCCGCCTCCTTCCTCTTCTTAGAAGTGCGCTTCAACGCCTCTTCCGGGCTAGAAGGTACTTCCAAAGGATCATCTAGGTTTGCAACAGGAAGAGATGAGGTGTCAACGGGTTCTGGCTTCGGTTTCTTCAAACCTGTAGGCGCAAGACCCTCCAGTGAGTCCGACACCACCACATAATTGCACCAAGAGTCAGATACGGGAAGCGTACCTTTCTTGCCCTCAGCTTTCGCAGCAGCTGATGGCTTGGTTTTTTGCTCTGGGTTGGAAGGGGGAGGCGCAGCAGCTGCAGCAGCAGTTGGTTTCTTCTTCTTCTTCGAATCAAGGCATACGCCCAAGTTTAGCAAATCACCTACATAATCAATCATATTGAGCAAAGGTTGCGCCATTAGTCATATTGCAATATTACTTAGAAAAAATGTTCAAGAGTAATATTGCAATATCAACTTAGGCTTTGTAAGGACTTATTTACAAGTCTTCGAATATAGTTGCGCCTCCAGATCCTCCTTCTTGGGCAACTCAAAGTTCCCCAAGATTTGTGAGAACCAAGTTTCCTCACCATCAGCAATAGGCACGGCGACCATTTTTCCATTCTCTTTTGAAAGAGACTAAGTAGAGAGGCGCAGCTACATAACAAACATTTTTGCATCAGTACATATCTATTGAAAGATATTGCTAGGAAGTTAAAGAGTTACATACCAGTTCCATCTTCGGTATACACCGGTTTTTCCCAGTGTTCCTTCTTCCAGAAAATACTCATCCCGACAGCGATGAGGGCCCTCTCCGGCAAAACAATATTGGGTACATCTTTAATATCTTGATACCATACATCGTCGGCAGATATGGGAAGGGTCTCCAGCTCGATCTCATCATCGGCCCGGAATGTCATCTTCATCGGGATCACCACCGCCTTGATAAAGAAGAACTTTTGCTTCCAGTCGTGGTAGGACTTCGGCGGCACCAACAGCAATCGTTTGGCTTGCACACGCTGTTGGAACGAATAAAAACCCAACGAGCAGTGCAGCTGGTAGAAAACTATAAACTTCTCGACCGACGGCACGATCTGTATCGATCGGCAAACGAACTCAAAATGTCAGATTCTCACCATTCCCATCGGGCTCAACTGAGAAATGTGAATCTTGTAAAAACCAAGAATTTCCAGCAAAAAATTGGTCACCGGCAGCCGGAAGTTACCTTCGGCAAAATAATCGTAAAATAATGTAATGTAGCCGACCGGCGCATCAGCCGCCGTGGCATTCGCCACCGGAAAAAAACGCTTTCCAGGACGGAGCGAAAAGGAAGTTGGTGGAAAGATTATCGAAATCTTTCTTCGACCACTTTAGCGGTGGCAAACTTGACCACGACATCTCAGCAGAACTTGCACCGGTGGTCATAACTCGAACTTTGAAGAAAACTTAGAAAACTTTGAAGGTCGCCGGAATTTTTGAACAAAAATTTCTCTCAAGTTATAATTGGGTAAGCAAATGGATCGTTGATCCCTTTATATACTAACCGCAATTAATGCACGATTTGACTGCAGCGACTTTTGTGACCGTCACGTATCCCCAAGTAACCGCAGGGCGAGTGGGGAACAGTAACCGCCCACGCGCGCGAGTGTCGCCGAAAAGCATTAAATACGGTAAGACATGTACTGTTGACAGCATGTCAACATTACCACCACGTCTCAAGAACGTGCGTCGTCACCAACTACACCATCCAGATAAGTGACACGTGTCTAAGTATATTTGAAATTCAAATACTTTTTCAAAATTCACTTACGACACGTCATCAAGATGCATAAAGCAAAAAAAAAGCTAGTCCTTACCTAGCGCAACACATTTATCTTAAGTCCAGTGCTCCACCTACTTTTTATTCTTACATAGGAGCAACACTGGACTGGGGGACTTGAAGGGGTATGGTCCCAAAAACCTTGCGCCAATCAAGGAAACCATACCCATTAATAACTTCTAAGAAAACTGCGCGCATAGTTCTTTGCCAAAATAAGATTTATTAGAACTCTGCGCCAAATATCCAAGAGTAAGCGTCATTTAACTACCTTGAGCGGGGTCGCGCAAGGTTCAAAGTTAACCTTGAACACTCTCTTTGGATAAATGCTTCATTTAACTACCTTGCGCGGGCTCGCGCAAGGTTCAAAGTTAACCTTGAACATTCTCGTTTGATAATGCTTCATTTAACTACCTTGCGCGCGCTCGCGCAAGGTTCAAAGTTAACCTTGAACATTCTTGTTTGATAATGCTTCATTTAACTACCTTGCGCGGGCTCGCGCAAGGTTCAAAGTTAACCTTGAACATTCTTGTTTGATAATGCTCCATGCACAAAACTTGCGCAGCTATTTATATCAAAGCAAGCATCCACCAAACGTTGCGCTAAGCAGCAAGGAGAAGAAGGAAGATCAGTTAACTAACTTGCGCTTCTCGCGCAAGGAAACAGTAAATCCTGAGAAACTTTCCCTTAGCAAAATCCCTGACTTGGTGCAGAAGCAAAGGGAATCTTTTCTGTTGTAACAGAATGTACACGTGGCGAATAATAGATGGGTAACAGCTGTGAAACCTTCTAGAAGCCATTAACACCCAATCGTGCAAGCATCTTTCCGGTTATAACCAATTGCCACATGGCAGCATCTGGACGGCTGAGGAAGATCACGGTGATGGCATGCTCACATTTATAAGATGTAGTGATTTCATGTTGACACGTGGCACCTCCCTAACCGCTGATGAGCTCACGATCCATGTGCACTAACGGATTGCCAACAAACGTTAACGGAATAACAAAAGATTCTGTTAAAGTTAACAATCTCTCTTTTTGGCGCCAAACACCGGCTATAAATAAGTAACTTGGAGTTCAAGGAAAGGTATTCACTCTCAACTACTCTCTCACTTACAATACTTACTTCCAAGCTAACGGTGTTCTATTTTGCAGGATCAGCCGGAATATTGTTCTATTCATCATCCATCGTGAAACCAAACGGAGGGTTAATCCTTTTATGCAGAGCCTATTCCATAGATCTACTTTGATTCCGGTCCAGTTGATCTAGGGTTTCTTCAGGTAGTGTTTTGGTTTAATTGGTGGACTCGATTTATTTTTTGTTGAGATCATGTGAAATAGTATGTAGAAGTAACTAAAATACATACATACATGTTATGAAACTAAGAAATATTCGGCTTAGCGCCCCGCAACGCGGGCGGGGCATTCAACTAATTAATATATAATAGTTTATTC
This sequence comes from Scalesia atractyloides, assembly GCA_947069175.1. Classification (NCBI taxonomy): domain Eukaryota; kingdom Viridiplantae; phylum Streptophyta; class Magnoliopsida; order Asterales; family Asteraceae; genus Scalesia; species Scalesia atractyloides. Next base: position 91,111,738 of record CAMTDV010000017.1, read on the forward strand.
AAGTTTTACAAAAATAAAACTTTTACTTTTTGTTTGTAATTTATGGTATTGTACCTCATGTATACGGTTTTTTTTCTTTTTTCATTTAACCCAAAACTTTTATTCTTTTGCAATTTAGACCCTTTGTTTTCTTACTTTTAACCTAAATTTTTTCATCTTTTCCAATTTAACCCCATGTCTTTTTTATTTTCAATTTGGTATATTAGATTTTAATAACCCCAACTTTCACCAATTGGCCAATAACACTCTCAACTTTCAATTTGTACATCAGCACTCCCAACTTTCAACTTATTGGCCGATAACACTCCCTAACTAACTGAACCCTAACCCAGTTAGTTTTTGCTGATGTGACACATTTGGCTGACATGGCAACTTATGTGGCATTTTTTGCTGACGTGTCAAATGACATGGCATTTTTGATGATGTGTCAGCTGACATAGCATTTGTTGATGACATGGCAGCTGACATCAGGTAATTGGGTTAGGGTTCAGTTAGTTAGGGAGTGTTATCGGCCAATAAGTTGAAAGTTGGGAGTGCTGGTGTACAAATTGAAAGTTGTGAGTGTTATTGGCCAATTGGTGAAAGTTGGGGTTATTAAAACCCAATATCTCTTTCAATTTTGGTCCGCCATACTTTTCATCTTTCCTAAATTTTTCGTTTCGTTTTAAATTTTGTGAGTTAACGCACTGCAACGCAACGTGTATGTGGGGTTCAACATTTTTTCATATATTTTTCCCATTTGACTGGTCGTCGCAACACATCTATTTTTTACGTTTGACAAGTTCATCGCAACGCGCGAGTCCTGGATTGACTTAGTTAGTTTTTCTAAGTTTTACGTTTCGGTTTAATTTCTCTACAACGAGCGTGCGTGATTCATAGATTTTGCGTCTGTTTTTCGTTCGGCATTATTTTTTTTTCATTTTTATGTATTTTGTTTTTACAAGCTTTTACGGTGTTGGTGGTCGCTGATAATAGTATAACGTTGGTACTCCTTAACATGGTTTTACGACAACTGCTGCAACACATGAGTTTAATACTAATATATTAATAAAATTATAGTCACAAAAATATTCAGAAGAGGAAAAAGCAAAAATAGTGATAACAAGTCAATACAAAAATTTTATCTCTCATTTTCTTGTCGTACAGCCACGTGATCACCCTCTTCTTGTCACGTGGCCACCCTTGAAAACCAGTTAAGAGTGGGGTTTTATTTTATCATTATTATTAGGTTTAAACCCGGTATATTACTACGAGGGTGCATAAATGTAATTTTATACAATAAATAATAAAAAAGATATATATCTTAAAAAAAACTCGTGTATTACACGTGTTAAATAAAAATATAGTCAGTATTTATCTTTTAAAAATGAACTTTGATGTAGTGTTTACATATTATAACATTTTAGTTTGTTTTTTTTTAAATTATTATTAGGTAAAAAACACATGTATTACATAAGGTTGAATCTTGTTTTTATAATACATTAATGATTTTAGTTAGTTTTATGCACCTTCATATTTATTTGTTTATTTCATTCAATAAAACACCAGTCTCAAATTTGTATTCAAGAGAGTTTACGGTACAATAAGTTGGAATCGATCCCCACATTTTTATATATATATCAACGTTTACCATAGTTTCAATCACCGAACTCTAAATATACATATCTACTCATAATACTTGAGATATAAATTTATGATTATATAAAAAAACAAACATTTATCCCTATCTAAGTTTTTGTTTATAATTTATGCCCATATTTTTATATATTTCATCATTTACCATGGTTTCAATCACCAAACTCCAAAGTATACATGTTTACTCATAATACTCGTGATTTTCATTTATTAATATAGGAAAATGAATAAAAAGATTACAAATAATATATTATTATTATTATTATTATTATTATTATTATAGATAAAGATAATTAAACACTTTTTTATTTTCTTTAGATAAATATCATGAAATTTAATAAAACTATACTATTTAAAATTTTAAATTCGTAAATATATCTTTGCTAACGTAGTTTACCTTCGTACATATATCTACTTGGTAAAAAAATAATATAATTTTAAAATTAAGTAGAGATAAATGAGGAATAATATAATTTAGACGGGAAACATAATAGAGATCATCTCATATAATGACACGTGTCTCTTTATTGATTTATTTTATTATATATATAGATTTTTTGTTAAAGAAAAGTGGGCCAATTTAATATTCTAATGGACCAACCTGGATGGGTTGGGCCCATGCCTAAAAGTCTCAAACGTTAATAGGAGCCAAGACTAAGATAGGGTTAATTTTTTTTACTAAAGGAAAAGTGGGCCTGTCTAATGGACCAACCTAGATTGGTTGCAACTTAATGAATAATGGACCAACATGGTTTTTTTTTTATCATTATTTTTTTTCTCTAGTTTGTTACGCAAAGGTCTAGACTTGCATCATAGCCGACTTGAAACTAGTGTAAAAAATCAATGCCAATCTGACTCCTCCATAGCTCACGCTCCAATAATCTGGCTCTTTCGTAGCCCACACTCCAATAATCTAGCTCCTCCATCAGGGGTGGAACCACCATGATTGCGTAGAGTAAATTTTTTTATTTTTTCGGTTTAATATAAAGGATACCCCTTAAACAATTCTAGGATACCCCTAACAAAAAAAGGATACTTTATTTAGTAAAATCCAATTCTTTTTATAAGACTTAAAAGTTCTTTTTATAAGATTTAAAAGTTATTTTTGAATTCATCAGCTTCTTCTGTTTAGAAAACTAGAACTAGCGTATGCTTATGTTTAGGTAATTGATAAACCTAGCCCATTAGCCCATACCCAAAACAATAATAAAACTAAAAAAGGCCCATTGATCTTGCATGTCTTATGGCTGAAATGGGAACACATAGTTCTTGTCCTTTGCTTTATCGGGTAGTGAAGTAGCTTTGGTTTTAGCGTTTGCAACCGAAATCGTTGAAAATTGTTTTTCAAAATTGAAGCTTGTCAAGAAGGATTTACGCAATCCAATGGGCCCGGAATTTTGAACAATGTCATGGTTTTGTGTGGTCGAAAATGATTTTTTTAATAAAGTAAAAGACGGCGATGTGATGGAACGATTTCAAGCTATGAAAAAAGATGACAAATCTATTAGGTATTTGTTTTACTTTATTTTTTATTGTTTTTTTTAATATTGAAATGATTGCATGGTAAAAAAATTTTTGGGGTACCCTTGATTTAATAAGCTAGTTCTGCCACTATCCTCAATTGGTCACATTCCGATAATTCTGTGTCTCTGTAGCCTACATCCTGAGAATCTAGCTGTACCATAGCTCACAATTTGATAATTCGACTTTTCCATAACCGACACATGTAAAAGTCAAAGCCTATTTGAACAAACGGAAAAGTCAATAGCTATTTTGTTAATTTTTATGACCCACTAACCTACTTTGGTGTTTTTCCCTAAAAAAACACTCGATTTTATGAGATACTATTTTTGATTAGATTATTATTCATTCTCAAAGTTTGGTGTTTTTCCCTTAAAAAACACTTGCTTTTATGGGATAATTATTTTTTATTTGGTTATTACTCCTCAAAGTATTTAATTTTGAAGCAATATTTTGTTAGGGCTGTGCAAAGGGTCGACCCGAAACCTCTAGAACCTTTACCCTTTTACACTGCAAAATGAGAATCACGAACCGACCCTTTTATGTTTATCTGGTGCCGAGTCCAGAGGGATCTGATGGGTCAGGTAAAAAGGTTTGATGGGCTAGAACCTTAATCTAATTTAGGCATGTAAACAGGGTTGCATTAAACTATAAAATGTTCCATAATAAGAGTAACATCAATCGAAAAGCAAAAACATAAAACCTTTCTATAAAAAATCCCTAAAGCATAAACATGATTCAATCTTGAAAAACGGAATCGCAAAAGGTTTGACGGTCTAATCTTCAAAGGTTTCAATGGCTAAAGTCCGAAGTTTTCGTTGGTCGATAGTTTGATCTTGGAAGGATTACTTATACGCGAGAAAGTTGAATGGTTTCAATGACATTTAGTTTACAGGAGATATACAAGGAACTAGGAATAGATGGGAGTTTGATGGTAGTTTTTTCAAGGTTCCGGTGGTTCTAAATTAATACCCATGCATCGGAACCGAACCAACTCGGAACCTTTTATTCATGAGTTATTAAACCCATGAACCAGCCCTTTCTAAGGCAAAAGGTTCCGGTCAATGTGGTTTCGGTTCGGGTTCAAGGTTCAGAGGTTCTACAACCATAACTTGTTCACCCCTCATTTTTGTTGTCAAGTAATATGGTATTGAGTTTTTGAAAGTTGCATTATGTATGCCTAACAAGGAAAGAAACAAGAAATTTTAATCTTCCAAAATACCCTTCAAGTATATATCAATATTATTATATTTCATTTACATATATTGCAACCTGGTAACAAGTTGATACTATGCATTCTTTCAACCTTTTCATCAGCAACTAAAGATAAGTTACTTCTTGATTCCATATTTCTTAGATTTACTTCATTGTTCTTTTTTCCTTCAAGTTTTAATTGTTTGTTTGATTATATCATGCGGATCAACTTATCAACCTTAAGACAAGAGTATACACATCAAATATTTCTTAAACCGACGCAATACCATCATACGTATGCACGAAGCAAGTGTTACACTTACACTGCTTGATTTGTATATTTCTCTCTCTCTATATATATATATGTATGGTTTTGCAAGATTTTTCAGCTTCTATATACATATAAATTAGTTTCTAAGTTACATAAAGTGTCATATATAACTACTAACATATGTTTTAATTGATATGCAATATCAGTCCCCAAAATTTCTATAACTGACTGTTTTCGCCCTTGTAGTGAGCGTTAACCTAGTAGTTTATTAAACAAAAATTAAGAAAGAATCATATCAACATTTATAAATTATAATCAAATGAATCTAATGCCTCCAGGTAAAGATGGCCTCTTTCTGCAAAAAAAAAAAAACACTCATCACAACTTATTTAAATTATTTTTTATTTTTGGGTCATAATTAATGCTTGCGGGTTTGTTTCATTTGATGGTTAAATCCAGCATCATTACCCGATTAGCAACGGATTTTCTTGTCTACTGCCAAAGAAGTGCCCAATGATTATTGAAATTTGAAAGTCAAAAGCTCTGCATAATCAATAATTCAACGAATTAGGGAGCGTTTGGGTTAGCGTGTGAAAACTACTTATTTACTTATCGCGTTTTGACACAATAAGAAGTTGTTTAGAGGGTGTTCGGGATTCTTATTTAAAGTTGTTATCTTATATATAGCGTAATACGCAGATAAATAGTTCTAATAAGCAATCCCAAACACCCCTTAAAACAAATAGAAAATGTGACAACAATAAAGTCAAAGGGTTGACCTTTTCGTGGGATGTTGGAAGAGTTTGCACGCGATGGGCACACTCACCGAGTGAAGTACCAGGGACGTGTGGTCGATTGTTAGTAGAAACTAAGACCTTTATATCTACAAGAAAATGGTAAAAGTTCTTCCACCTCAATCCTGGATGAATAACTAATGTTTTTCTTGAATTGCGTACTGTTTATAGATTCGACTTCTGCTAAAAATATGCTGTATACGGGTCTATGATCCGAAAACCTTGACTCCCCTCGAACATAAGACATTTGACGGAGCCCGTTACCATACCACAAGATACGATCGCACCTTCAAAAGAAAGAAAATGCATCAAGAACTCGAAAACACGAAAATGAATGAGCTCAATTCAGGTTAAACAAATAAACAAACATTTGACAAAAGTTAAACAGGTCAAACGAGTCGAAATTCACTTTAGTTGTATTTAGATACAAAAAAAAAACTCTTAAATTTTTTTATTGAAATTATATAATTTGAGTAATCATATTTTCATATATTAAACACAAACTGTTTATAAAAAAAGTGAATTATTGAGAAAAAAAAAACTATTCTTGTCAACCTGAACCGAGATAATATTACCCGGGTTGACCCATATTCAGCCCGACCCGCCCATTTTGCCACCTTGTTTGCTAACTTTACCATGCAGGAGTTCTTCGTTTTTCTCTTGGACGCGTATCATATCCTGCGTATCGATCTGAATTATTCGAATATTTATAAGTTGGTGGGAAGTATATGCACCCTTCATTCCATCCTTGGAATATGCGCCCCCTCCTACGCTGTATCCGAAGCTGTAAAAACAAAAAAAATCAAACATTTTGTAAATTTAGAAACTTAAAGATTGTAAAGTATAAAACTTTATTGACATTTATAAAATCCTGAACTTGCCTGGTCCTTTTCCAACAAAGCCCTCCAGTTTCGCATCTCGACCAAGGCCTTGGCTGACCGATACGAAAGGGCGATTCGATAATTTAAGTCACCGAGCCATATAATTCGACTAGAGTCATCCAAAAGGAACAGTGTTAAGAATTCAAGTTTGAAAACATTATGAAATAAAAATGTTAATATTAGTAACTAGAGGTGGCAGTTTCCGACCCATTTATTTTTGTAGTGACAAAAAAGTGTTTCTGAGTTGACCCGTTTCAATATGTACTAAAAAAACTAGTCATTTTGACCCAAACTTGTTTTAACGTGTTACTTGACCCGCCCATATGCCACATCTAGTAATAACATGAGGAGGTCTTACTCATGGTCGAGAATCGTTTGAGGTGAGTTCTCGTCTCCAGTTTCTTGATCGCGTGGAAACCGAGTTTTTCTCATGATCTCTATCACATCACAGTTTCTTCTGAGTTCATCTCCATCCTTTTGTCCAGATGTTAAGTGACTACATATGAAGCAAAAGCTTGTTTGGTGCAATGACATACTAATTGATATTGAACCCTGAAATTATTCAATAATACAAAAATTATGTCAAATTAATATGTATTCATAATCGCACTGGTCATTGAACCGGTCGTCTTGCTGGTCCACTTGTCGTTTAAAAACCGGATGATTTCATTTATAATCCAAATACCAAATATTATAGATATACACACACATATTAAAGAAAAATATTAGTATTATACATAAATTAAGTAGGAAAAAAAAACTCAGTTTTATAGTATAATTTTATTAGAAAATAACGAAATATACAAAAGTTACCTGAGTTTAAAAAATAGAAGAAACTATCATTTGATTAAAAATCTTTTACCCCTTTGGCTTTTACAAACTTCCAATTAATTACGAAATTGCCACTGAATTATTTTTAACCATTAAACTAGCTTGATGAAGGGCCCAGATTGTTTCCTAAGCTTTTTAGGTGAAATGAAACATGAAGCGAAACCATCAGCCCGACTTATAATCAGTTGGTTCAAACGGAAGCACTTCAAAAGTTCTTCACTTGACAGATTATGTAGCTGATTCCCAGTTCAACCAACCAGACCAGTTCAGACCGAACCACAACAATTTTTTTATACGTTAATCATCAAATAAAAGACAATTTTACCTTGTTTCCAAGATAACCCATCAATCCTCTACCAACACATGACACCTTCATATTTCTCACATGGTCTCTTAAATCACTCTTCACCCATATTGTCAAGTATATCCCCACCATTTGCTTACTAGCAACCAAACAATACTTATTATTATTATTATTATTCTCCACCACCTTGTCTCTTTCCTCCATCAAAAAATTCCCACAATAACCAACCGGGTCATAACTCAATCCACTATCCGAATCACCCGACCCGTTATCCTCATCCGACGACCCAACACCCGGGTCATACCCACCGGGTCGGGTCCCAAACACGACCCGATCACTCACACTATATCTACTCTCAAATCTCGAATAGGGGATTGCCATGTCACTCCCCGTCAACCTCATGCTTTGACTTTGTGATTGGAATGATAATCGACGGTTGACGAGAGATGGTGGGTTTTGGGTTAATGGGTCTTCGAGATCCGAATCCGATTCCACAAGCGGGTCGGGTGTGGGTGATGGGTTGTTGAATATTTCGGTTGTTTCGGGTAGAGTGTTGAGTGTTTTTCGGATGAGTGCTAGCCATTTTTTGGCTGGACCGTTGTCTTCGGTTCCTAGTACGTTTCCCGCGTTTAATGGGACAATTTCTTGAAACCTAGGAGTCACAAAATGTGTCACATTCTCATGTTACAATCAAAATCAATGTTTTCATATCATTTTTTTTCTTTTACATTTGCAATGTTAACAAACTTTGAAGTCATATATATAAAGGATAAAGTAATACATATATTAGTAAATAAGATTTTACAAGAAATAATGAATTAGCGTTTTGGAAGCAAAAAAGTAAAAAAAAATAAAATAAAATTTTAGTGTTTTCACACAGCTGTTACTTCAGCGAGGCAACTCGTGTGGAGGCAGTACGGTTTCTGGGGGATGCCGTAACCAAATCTGACCAACCCAGCGCGGGCCCGGTTAAGACAACGTAGTCTGGGCAGATCTTGGCTAGGGCCGCCATTTAGGCGGTGTGACATTGGGTCACTCAAAAAGAAAGTCACCATTCAGAAAAAGTTATAAAAATTAATATTGTGTAATATATCTTTAAATATATATTTTTTAAGATTACTAAATAAGTTCTATAACTCACCCAAGAACATAAATGTGAGCAGAAGGTGAAGTGTGTAACCAATCTTCAAGATTTAAGCCATATGTAGGAGATTTTCCACCCACATTCCAAGTAGCTACAAAGATCCTATTTCAATTTTGAAACCAATAATAAATAAATAAATTGAACCATAAATTATAAATAATCTTGATTTATATAAAAAAGTTTGAACAAACCTATAGTTATCAACATCCCTAACTTCTGCAAGACTCGGATCGATCTTGTTTGTCTGAAGATAATTCGCGCTTCCTTTACTTGATCTTTCTGTTCATTTCTCAACAGATGTAAGTACACAATTTTATCATACAATAATTATTTAGTTCAATAAAAAGAACATGTATATATATATAATTGTGTATATTTCCTATATTACTCCAAATTAAATTGAGTTACTACTTGCTAGTCCAACTCCAATCATTATAGTGGTTTATATAACTCATCAATAAAAAAAGAAAACTTACATTTTAATAAATGAAAAGGTGTAACAATAATGTTTTTTTTATTAACCCATCTGGCAGACAATTATTTTAAGACGAAAAGAGTACAAAAACTGCTTTCATAAATATGGTAAAATATGTGGGTGTGACAAGTAAGGTAACATCTAAAAAAAGATAATATTTACGTGTTAAAAGTTACTAGCCTGAAATACATTTTCCAAAACTATAAAAAAAATTCTTAAATGGTTGTTAAATATGTTACAATATTATACATTATAATTATTTTTTTTAGGTTTTGTCAATTACCTTCCGGTGCATTGACTGACTGTCCTCTAAACTTTCAAAGTGGACGTTATGGGTTCGAGTCTCATATTGAGAAAAATGTTATAGGTTTAGCCAGAGGTTTTATCAAAGTAGGCATTTGAGCGGTGGGTTTCCTTTGGAATGGTGGCGGGCCAAGTCACCAACGACGTCTGCGTTCGCGGGCATAGGTGACCTTTTATCATTGGGTTTATCAGGTGAGTGGGCTTTTGTTAGTCGTTTTAAAAAAGGTTTTGTCAGTTACAAAGACACATGACCGATTTTAACCTGTTTCACTCAAGCGTCCTCTAATTTTAATTAATTATTTTCTCTTTTACGAGATTAACCTACTAGGAATATAAATAACTTGAATAGGATATCCAAAACATTTTTTTAAAGTAAATAAGTCGAAACTAACACCGTCTACACCAGAAAAACATTCTGTATTTTTTATCTCTAAATTATGTAACATGTATTTTTTTTCTTTTGCATGCAACCACTTTGCATCAATATCCCTATCAATGATCAATAAATCATGTAAAACTTAATATAATAAATAAATAAATTTAACTTGATAAGTGGTCCAAAAGCAATAAATGTTTTAAAAAAAAATAGTCTGAACTGTACCTGTTCTTGTGTTTCTGCTTTTCTTGATAGAACACACCTCTTTTTCAGAAAAATTGTTCCTCCATACTTCATCTCCACCTGAAAAAGGAAACCATTAATTTAATATTAAAAAAATATACACATGGTGATTGTCACTGTGGCAATTAATTCCAACACAAAAAAGGATTTGAATTGACACATTTGCAGATCAAATGACAAATCTTGACCTGAAAATAAGAAAGAAAACAAAGAACAGATTTTGAGGAGCAAAGATGAACAGTTGTTTTATGTCATTAAGATTCAAATTCCCATATGCTACTTTTGCAGATTAACATACTGTTATTGATGTTGAAATAAAGCATAATAACAAGTCAACTGATGTTTCTATGTGTTATGACTTATGATAATATAACAAAAAAATGCATAATAAATTCAAAAAAAAAAAAGAAAAAAAAAAGAGGAAACACACAATGATGAAATGATTACCTCCATAACTGAAATCATCTGCATGAAAATTTTCAGATTTGTTCTTCACATTGAACCATTTCTTGAATGTTTTAGGCCATGAAACCTTCATTATGAACAACATAAAGTCAAACTCTTCAACTTTTTTAAAAAAGTCAACAATAGTACAATAAAAACACAATCTTGATTGAAAAAGAACCTTGCTTTTCTTGCAGATTTCATCTCTCATTGCTTCAAAACCTCATAAAGATGAACACTCACTAACTTAAATGCAAAACAAACAATGGGTGTGAGATTAAAACAAATATTTGATCAAAAAAGATTCATAAAAATTGAATCTTTTTTATTTGTTTGACTAATTGTGGGCTGAATGAGTCTCAAATGAGACAAAGAAAGATGAAAGAGAAGAAAAGATTGGATTTTTATGAATGCCCAGAAAGTGTGTTGGATGTTAAGTTATAAATAGGGAAGAAAGTTGCAGTTTTTCTGCATTTTGGTTTCATAAAATGGAAACAGAGAGTCAAATCAAAGAGAGAACCCAATTGGGTTTTCTTGAGTGTTGGTACCTATATGTATATGTGATTGTGTGTTGCACCTAGTAGTTGTGTTTGCAGGGAACAGAGGGAAAATGATGCAAATAACTATAGGCCAAAGTTCAACTGAATGTCATATATTAATTCAGCTATATTATGGCATTGGTATTTATGTTTTTAAAACTTTGTAGCATTGTTAATAAATACTTGACAAAGATAGAAGTGTTTAAACCGTAGTAGACGGTGTGATATGTCGGTTTGAAATTTATTTGGTTCCGTCTGCAGTTTGAAAAATCGGGTTTAATGATTCGATTGACGGTTTGGAACTTCATGTAAACCTGACTAGTCGTTCAACCTTTGCTATTTATAATTTTTTTAATGATTGCATACACAATTTTAACAAGAGAAAAGTTTGTAGAGATGTTTTATAGTAACATATTATTATTTATATTTTATTTCATTTTTATACTACATATTTATAATTTATAATCTTTTATACTTCTAACAAAATTTTCAAGAAAATACATTTTTAATAAAGAAATTCTATATATCACATTCTACTTTATATCACTTAAAAATTGAAAATAAAAGATTAAATGATTAAATGGATTCATAATTTCAGGATTTTGTTTTGAGATGGATGTATTTTGGACTTGGAAGGTTATGCAACATTAAGTGAATATTATAGGGTTGTGAGCATTGCATGCCTTTCTTAAAGGCTTTAGTTGATAGGAACTTGGTTTTTTATCAAGTCCATGCATGAAGAATGAGTGTTGGTTAAACACTTAAACATAGTTTGGGATTTTGGGAGATTTCATAGGTGCAATATCCTTAAATCTATCACTTTCTAATTAAAGAATGCAACAATTTATGCATGTTGCTTACCACTCTCCATTTCTTCAAGAACTTTGTCTTCAAAGAACCAAAACCAATGCATGGTCCCAACCAACATCATAACTTTGGTTCAATACAAGTCCATGCTACTTTTCCAAGAGTAAGAAGCTAACATTATGATAATAAATAATGTCTAAAATTACAAGTTGTTAAAGATTTATCACTTTGGATTTGAACGGGATGAGCTCTTGAAAGATAAGAAGCTTTCGGACCAGCTTAAAGCCACAGTCACCAAGATCTCATACAGGGTCGTGTTATATGTTATCATTATCTTATAGATTCAATAGTTACAATAGTTGAAGTTAATATGATATATAATATATAACACCTAAAATACAAGTTGTTATATACTTATATATCGATTACCTTGGATTTAAACATTTTTAACTCTTGAAAGGTAAGAAACTTTCAAGCAGTTAGTATCAAGACATGTGATTACATGTTTATATGAGGTCTTGTCGTAACATGTTACGACATGTAGGGCACATAAGTCGACTTGCAATCACCAAGATCTCTTACCGGGTTCGTGTTATGATCAATGTGTGTGTTGTAGTTTCCTTTTGTTTCATCTACTAGCTAGTTAAGACCAAAGCAAAATTTTGGATTAAGCTCATGGATGGTTTCTAAAAAACAAATCATGGTGCATGTGGCGAATGTGTTTGTCTCCTAAGCATATCTTATAGTATATTTTAAACACATAAATTGATTTGTAAATAAATGGGAATCCTCCAACAAACCCTCTCATGTAGCCCACTACTCCTCTACTTCCCAAGTGAAGGTTCCACTAGCATTACAAGAAAAGCTATTTGGTCTTGTATTATGTGTTGTTTAAGGCATGTTCTATTTTATCTTAGTTGTCCTAAAATAAAATTTAGAAAAAAAATCAACTAATAAAACCTTTTTAAATTTGCCATTTGTCATTTTCTCTCTTCAACTTTATGGGTTTATATTTATTATTTTCCCAGTGACAAATGTCATAACTATAGCATAGATCCCTTCTTGCATAACAGCTATTAGGAATAATTATATAAAATTGGTAATTTCATCTATTTGTAAAATAAAATGGAATAATTATATAAATTGGTAATTGCATCTATATTTGGACTACTTTGGTGTTTTGTCCCTTCTAAGTTCTATACTTCTATCGGTCTATGAGTTACCAGGCTTTTTTTAAGTTATGTTAAAAAACAACTATTAAATGTTTATACAACAGTTTCTTTAATACTAGAAAAAAAAATATTATTAATTATGTAATTAACCATATAAGAGAATCACGGTTATTATACTCTATATTAATTGAAGAAACTTTTAATAGCAATCTTATGCTAAGTTTACGTGTCTTTTTCGGGGGTGATGGGGTGCGGCGTTGTAGCTTTCACAACGTGAAGGAAGAAGAGTGAGTGTGTTGGTCCATAGTTTTAACCAAGCTCATGCATTTTTTATAGTTTAATTTAAAATTTATTACATTTAAACATTGTTTTAATGGGTAGTAGATAATGAAACTATTACACACTTTAGTAAAAAAAAGAGTGAGAGCCCTCTGGTGATGTGTGCCCTTCAAGCTCGGCGACGTGTGTACTTTATACAACCTTCTCTGTATAAAAAAGAGAGAGAGAAAAAGGGTTCCCCGTTGTGTCTTTTTCTTCTCCCGAGTTCCTCTCCGGATCTCTATCTTCTCCCGATTCCTTCGCTGATTTCTACCTGTTCATCTTATTTGGCTTTCATCTTCTCCGTTTCAAGACTCCACCCCAACCCCTTCTTCGACATTTCATTAAACTCAATTATGAAACTTATCATATATTGCTATTAGTGAATAAACATTATAGTGTCACAAAAAGACATAAAAATTGTTGTCAATGTTTAGATGACTAAAATTTTGATTGTCTGATTCACATATAGTTTGAAATGTCAAGCAATATAAAAGTTATCTTCATTTATAAAATTTATTCAAAGTAAATGAAAAAATGTCCATAGTGTTAAATACACGTCATCAACATGTATTAACTAACAAAACTTTAGTTGTATAGTACTAAGATCATCCCCAAATCCAAATGCATTGCATTCTAATTGCAAGGCATTTGGAGTATTGAAGATGAGGTGGAGTCTGGGTTTTAAAAAGAGTGTTTGAGGTGCGTTTAGGCGAGAGGCGTAGGCCTCAGCTAGGGATGCGAAACGGGTCGTGTTCGCAGGTTCAACCCAACCCGAACCCGAAAATTTTAGACGAACCCGGACCTGAAAATTATGTCATACATATGAACCCGAACACGACCTGGATATTTGCGGGTTGACCCGAACACGACCCGTTCAATCCGAAGTTTTTTAATTTTATAATTTTACCGCAAATTAATATATTAATATTAACTTTATTACACAAATGTATATAATACAATTACATTTAATTTAAATTATAAAATCTTATATTAATTTATCTTTTTAAGCTATAATTATCCTATATATTACTATATATAATAAACAAAATTGTGAATAGTAGGAATGGTTATTTTGTTTCTTTATTATATTAATAAGAGGGAGGGACTTTTAGGAGCAGGGATGAGCTCGGTGCTAATTGATATTGAATTGGTACCAATACTGAAAATACCAGTTATGGTATTATGTCATAAAATACATACCTTATTTAATTTATGACATTTATAATAGTTTAAAATATATAATATAATCTAATATAAATAGGTTAAACGGGTTCGCAGGTTCATCTTGAAATTGCCCCGAACACGTTGAGACTAAACCCAAACCCGCGAGTTTCGTGGTAGGTTCGTGTCGTATTTTCGGGTCGTCTTAGAAATTCACACCCCTAGCCTCAGCGTCTCATGTTACCTGAGTCGCGCCTTTTCCACAAAGCGCAAATTTTGGATTTTTTTAGGTATGAGGCACCTGCTTTGTGTACTTTGGGTGTTTTATGCATCAAAGGATAGGTTTTTTGGCTTGTACATGTAGATAAAAAATATATATAAACCTTATTTAAACCTATATCTTGGATAAGGGGTGCTAAAACTATGGGATATAATACAAAAAAATTATGTAATCTCGTTGCGCCTCGGTACGAAAAGCCCACTGCTTTTGCATTTTATGCTTTACGCCTTGGTTTTAGACATTATTGCTTTTGTGCGTCTCTCACTTTTTAAAACCAAGGATGCAGTGTGACATGGTAGAGAGAGGTGATGTAAAATCCTTGAAATTCTTTCTCCAACCCATCATACAAACTAATAAAAATTCGATTTGGACATCATTAGTTTACAACTTTGTTTTTGGTTACATGTATGGAGATTTCCAAAAAGCTACCATCTTGAAATTCCTATACCAAGCTTGTTTAGTTATGGAGTTCTCCTCTCATCTATAGTCAAGATGCCAAAAATGCATTGATGACAATATCTTATGTAGATGACCACATGGATTTGCTTAAGGTGTCACATGTAGTCTGCAAGGTTGATATGCATTAATGTATATATTTTTTTCTTTGGTATCATCTTTGACAAAATTGAAAAGTATTAGTTTTTTATTCAAAACTTGAAAAAAGCATCGAGACGTAGATTTGGTAGAGTCAACATACGAGGTAGCTAAAGGTCTTAGAAACATCTTGATTGCCCGAGTATAATTCGCCTAAGCTTAAGCAACATGTCACTAGTTTAGACACTCTACAATTGAGTAAAGTAGTGTTTGGTATGTGATAACGAGAGGCGAAATGGAATGGACTATTGAGAGGAAGAAGAAAATGGTGTTTGGTTGGTCAATGTAATGGAATCTCCAATTACATAAGGCATTTCGTTCTCTCAAAATCATTTCATCCGACCCCATGTTTTTTTTCATTCAATTCCTTCTTTCACCCGTCATTAACAACACCACAACCCACTAACATCACCACAACCCACCATTGTTGCCCATCGTCGTCGCCACCACCCACCCACCGTCGTCGCCACCCGATTAACCAAAATCGGTTATCGATTTTATTTTGTACCCTCGTTTAACTAAAATTAACTGTAACCATTCATATTTTCATATAATTTTAGCTTTTTTACCTTCAGTTCATGTAACTCGTATTTTATACCTCAATTTTATGTATTTATACTTCCATTTCAAGTATTTATACATCCATTCAACGTATTTATACATCAGTTTCATGTTTTCTAAGTAAAAGTTTTAGTCCAAGTTTGGTTTTGTCTGTTAACCGAAATTAAGCGAATCAAACCAAAAACCGTTAATCTAAATAAATTGAACCGATTAACCGAAAACAGTTTGATTAATAAAATAAACTTATCGATGACTTCGACTTCAGTTGAAGATAATAACTGAACCAACCGAACAATACACACTCTACTCTAGCAGTATCTGCGTTTCCCGTCATGGACACTATTCTAGTAATTCATAATGGGTATATTAATGTATAATGAAATGGTTATTAATGTATATATTTTCTTTTAAGATTCAAAATCTGGCCAATTATTATTGGGCACTTGGAAATTTAATTAACTAGATAAACATGACACTTTAAGTACTATTTTACTAATATTAGAGATCAAAGATAGATGATCAAACACGCAAGAAAATCGTAATAATTGTAGTTATAAGGTCATTAAGGGAAAGGTACGTACAATTAGAGTTGGTTGGTGATTTGTCCCTTTTTAACCTAAGTCCAATATTATAAAACATAGGGAATATAAATTATCACTATAGATAACATTTTTTAATACTTGAAAGCTAAATGTGAATTATTTATTATGTTATGGTATATTTGACGATTCAAGATCCATTATATTAACTGCTGGAATGGATTTTATGTATAATATAGAGGTTTTAGTTGGGATATTATTATTATTATTTTTTTTTGGGGGGGAGGGGGGGGTAAAGAGTTGGGATATTATTGTGAACCAGAATGCTAAGTTTTTTTTATGTAAAGTTTGTATGATTATATCTACTATATTCTTCACCAGTGTATTTTAATACGTAATAGCTCGTTAACTCTGAGGAGTTGGATGGTGTGGTTTCGTGTCCCTGTCAGATCAGTCTTCATAGCACCCTATAGCTCCCCTCTTCCCATTCCCTAGGCACCAAAGGAGGGCGCTATGGAGGAGGCACCATCTCTTTAACGAGCGTCAATAAAATATGCAGGTGGGGCCCAGGATTCCAACCAATCATGTTTTTTTCCTCTATGATTTCCTTTTTTTGTATTTGGTTTAATAAGGGCTTTAAAGGGGCATTATCCCGCACATGCAAGTTAACGATAAAGACCCTTGCTTATGTGGTGTATACGTGGCACTATAAAGCCCATAAGGCTTTATATCTCTGTCACACCTCAACCGATGACGGAAACATCGGGATGAGACGAAAACTAGATTGCAAGAGACTTCATAACGCTAATAGTGACAAGTATTTAATAATTACTTTTTACGTTGCTTGAACTAGGAACACCACAAGTTTAAAATAAATAATGTACAATAAATATTCAAATAAATAAATTTCATTTTATTAAAATGATTTTTGTACAAGTATTGGAATCGAGATACAACAGATTGAAAATAATCTACAATACAACGAATATTAAAATTTAAATGTGTTTCTAGGCAATCCTACTAGATTCATTGGTCACAATCCTGCAACATGTAATAAAAACATGGATCAGTACAAAAACACTGACGAGCATACAAGTTTGAATATAAATATATGTATAAAAGTTTGTCTCAAATCCATATGGCATTTTATATTCAAGTAGAACAAGCATACATAAACAACTTACGCATAGTAAATAATATATAATTAAAGTTTTTTAACTAGCATGCATAACAACCTTAACATAACAATATCATGGAAGTACAAGTTGAAACTAACAAGCATAAACAACCTAAGCATAACAATGAACGTGTTCGATGGTTTGTGTGTTTAATTATAATCGATTGCGTAAAGTGGATTTTGTATACATGTTGCATCCAAAAATATGCTAAAGTGTAAAAAGGGGTTGAGTATGCTCACAATTTTGCAAAGTTTCCTTTAGTGATTCCATGAAGAGTTGGAGGTTGGAGCTTCAAAGCTTCCTTTAAAACACTTAGTGTTTTTTTTTAAAACTCTTAGAGTTCTCTTCCTTTCTTGGAAGATTTGAGAGAAGTAGAGAGGTTGGAACACTTAGTGTCCTTTTAGAATTCTTAGAATTCTTGATTTAGAGAGATTGAGAGAATTAGAGAGATGGAGAGAAGAATGGTGTGTAGAAAATGGTAGAATGATGTTGGTATTTATAGGTAGAGAATGTGGAAAAGATGAAATATGATTGGTTAAAGAAGATGGAAGAGGATTGATGAGATGATTGGTGGAGAAAGGAGGTGGAAAAATGTGAAATATGATTGGTTAAAGAAGGTGAAAGAGGATTGATGAGATGATTGGTGGAGAAATGAGGTGGAAAAGATGATTGGTATATTTCTTGGTATTTCTTGAGTATATTTTATGTAATTGAGTATATAAAAAGTATAAAAGTATAATTCAAGTATTGAGGATGCGCATATAAGTATTTATACCTATAATTGTGTCGGTTTGCATATAAATACGTATATAAATGATCGGTTGTGTGAATAAAAAAATATGTATAAAATATGAATTTTATTATGACTAACGCCTCGAAAATGTGAGATTGAAATCAAAATACGAATGTAAGGTTTCTAAAATTAGAATACGAATACGAACGTTTTTAAAATAGAAATACGAAAAAGCGAGGCGTTACAACCTCACCATCCAGCCTAACAAGTTATGACAAAATTCTATTTTTAATTATAATCAAGAAACATTTGGTCCAATGATATTGGTAAATTCCTTTCAATCAAGTGGTGATGGTTCAAACCACATTTTGGGTTTTTTTAACGACAAATTTGGATCACTGACGAACCATTGGATTATCATCGTTGTTATCAGCGGAACCATCCAGTCATATTCATCTCCACTGATACCTATACACCAATTCAGGATGAAACCCAATCTAGGAAAAACCTCCTGGTAGGAATCGAACCTAAAATCTTATGGTCACTAAGTCTTATCAACCCTCAAGATGCCACCAAACTATAGTGCCAAATGAGTTCTAGATGGTATGTATAAGAGAGTACGTGTCCACCTTTCGAAGAAAATATACACTTATTTTTAAGTGAGAAGTTACCAAAATAGATGTTGGTATCACATTGGGTCCGGAGTCATTTGTATCATGAAGATATTATGATTTGTTGAATGTGATATTGACCAAAATGTAAATGCCACATTATGGTTGGTTTCAGGTGGCTCAAATTATATTGGCATTCATCATCATCCACTACTATTTCATCTTTTAGTTATTTTCATTTATAGTTCTAACTACCATCATCCTCACACACATCAATTCAAACCTTTTTTTTCTCTTTTCTTTAATGATTTAGACAAACCCTTATAAGAACTTATTGTAATCCATCATGCAATTCTTAAAATTGGATCTCTCTATATTGACATGCTTTGTTGATAGTATAATTATAATATGCACTCACATATTAGAAAACATATGTACACCTAAGAAGATAAACCTTTGTCATTTTGAAATATTGATAGACCTAGGCAAGAGAGGTTCAATGCATCTTTATGACATGTTTTTTCTATGACAAGTCATCTTTAAAGAATTATTGTCGGTATTAACCACGATTTTTGCTATGACAAATCATCACATAAGCAAATCAAGCCTTGAAGTTCTTGGATCTCTTTACATGGAGTCTTAATTTTCTTTTCACAACTCTTGCAAATATGTTTCAATCAGTCACATATCTACTATTATGATAGCGTAGTATAGGTGGAAACAATAAATATAGAACTTGGGATGGTGCATAATGGAAATGAGCATAAATAGGTGCAGGTGAGAAGGGGGTTGGAGTGGGGTTGGATGGTCCATATTGGAGGACCATTGGCTAAATTGACCTGAGTCAAGGAGCCTTAACACATCAACTGACATGGTGGACTCATGCCTTCTTAATACACAATCTACCAATGGTAAAAGGTAATACAACAAAACTATACATCCTGTTTTACATAGGTTATAAACTGTTGTTACATGTTTGTTTATAAACTACAATATATACTAGGTTATTAACAATTTTCATCATGATATGATTTCTTGATCTATATTGGAGATTCCTTTCCAATTTTTTATTTTTATTTTTGCCTTTTTATTTCTTTTTTGATGGTTTTTAGAACCCAAATGTTTCAAAAAAATTATGATTATAGTTATAATCTTTAAGATACAACTAATTAGATGTGAACAAAAAGAGCATTGCTTAATACGTGATTACCCAAGAAAAGATAAAGGAATACAATAAAATAAATAAATAATAATAAAAGCCAAAAAAATAAATAATACAAAATACAAAAAGTGAGATTTTTTAAAATATATAAGTTTAAACATATATTTTAAGGTTATCAGCTAACATGTCATATTCAATAATTATTAAAGTTAAAAAATACAGTTTAAACATATATATTTTAAAAGGTTGTGAAGACGTAATGTGATTAACAAAAGTAAATTTGCAAGATCTGCCTAATATACAAGATTTTATAAATTACAACATTGCCAATTTGTTAATGATTAATTTAGCAATGAATTTATCTAATCTGACAACAACAAAATACGTGCATCAGCAATAACAATATAAGGCTATGTGGTATGGTTATAACTCAAAATGATCATCATCACCCTTTACGTCAGTGTCATGTCAGTCACCGTCATCCACCAACCTAATCACCATCATATATGGTGTGGACCATGACTCCCACTATCATCCACTATCCTCCCTTATAAAAATCGCTTAATTAATTGAAAGAGAGTCATGGTTTCTATGAATTAAACTATGCGGACCACCACGGTTTGGGAAGAGGGGGTGTACCCAAGGGTGGAGGCCGTGTACAAGCGGGGGCAGCCCCCAACTCCGTCTCCGTAGTGTAAAAATACTCATCAACTATGTCTACGTCGTGTGGAATTTTTATATTGTTTCCAGTTTTATAGATGCCCCCGATCCAAACAAAAAAAAAATTGGGATACCCTTGAATCTTTGTGCTAGATGTCACTACGTGTACCACGAGAATCATGTCCGCGTGGCAATCCATGATCCAATCCACCACCCCGATACCCCCATAGCCTAATAACAACACATATAGAGTCTATTACTCATTGGTAATTATTATAAAACCCTAGGCGAATTCCATATTTAACGCTAGACACAAGATATACCAATTTCATAAGAAATGTGCCCCCTTAAATGCAACTAATGTGTTTGGGTGCACTGGATGGCAACATAACTTCTCGTTTAAGCACGTTTGACTAAGAGTAACTCTAGTATAGATGACATCCTAAAAAGTTTTCACTACAAGCGTTAAACTTATTTTGGCAAACAAACAATATTGATTGGTTTGAGGAGTCAGATATCACACACCGATACCATAAACTCCTTAGAATTAACGATTTGATCGTTTCCGTTTAATATTTTATGGGACTTATTCTAGTACCCAAACTATAAATAAAAATAAAAATAAAAGTTATCCGAATAAAACCTTGAAGAAGAACATGAGGGTAGGGCAGGCAATAGGACCTCAGGAAAACATAGTTGAGCCCTACAACTGAGATTGATGCTTCAAAATGCATGTGACCAACAAAACATCGGTATGGGAGTGGAAATGATGTATAATGAAACATCATCTGTATGATAAGATTGTGAAAGTGCAATGGTACTATTAGTATATTTAACATACATGTCTATTATTTTGATGAAAATACCATATGAATATGTCGTAAAAGTATTATATATAAAAACTCATATGCGTGTGTAGTGTATGTTCTTAAGAATTAATAATAGACGTTCAAGTTAAACGAATGAAGAAAGTAACGACAGATCAATGTAAGGTTCAACAGTAGATCAATTGTATTGGATTTGAGAAAACCTAACAACCATTGCGCCCAACAATACGTTGGTAATACCTGTGGAAGGACATTCTTTATTGCCTAGTATTGTCAATGACCGATATAGGATTTTTCTGTAGGAAACAGTTCGCGTAAATTGTTCGCTATTCTGGCTCAACTCCATGCGCAAGCCCACTCTTCTGATGCGTGCACCCATGCGCGACATAACTCTGTTGCGCGCGTACCATTATGGCTTACATCCATGCGCGGGCCTACTGGTGCAAGGCCTTGCGCAAACCTACTTGAACGCCAACCCTTGCGGGCGCACGCTATGTCACCAGCGAACTTGCCCGGTCACGCCACACAGTCACGCCGTACTAGTTCACTGGTGCGCCACGTGCGCACACGTCAGGACTCGCGCGTGCCAACCTGGACTGCCTGGCCATGCGCAACTACATTGTACCCGCGCACCGCTGCTATGTCACCTTCCAAGGTCTACATGCCACCTGGTCCTTGCAGCCCATGTGCTTCACCACGCGTGCGCGGTCAAAAATACAAAGGCGGCTCTTAAACGGCGTTGCGAGCGTGCAAAGTGCGCCATCAAATCGCCAAATTGCGCCCAACGCCCACGCCACGCAGCGCGTTCGAGTGCGAGTTAGGGTGCTCCCTTCGCGAGTACACTTAGTGTGTGCTTCCATGAAACAATAAGGAATGAGTATTCCCACTTGAATACCCCTTTAAGTTTCATCTCACCTCCTATGTGGGACACGGTGCTACTTTCCCATTTATTTCAGCATTTAATGTTCCCGACACCAAACTTTGAGCGTCGATATCTCATTCATCTTAGCTCCGTTTTGGACGTGGTTTAGTTCGTTGCGAAGCTCTTCCAACATAGAACACAAACCTACAAACAAATATCTATATAAACCTCAGTTAATAATATTTATTTGTCGTCCAAAATAGGAAATATCAATTTCCTATATTTGTGAAAAATGTTATTTTCACTAAATTTCCAACAATCCCCCACATGAATGGAAATCGATCTTTTCTCTTTCAAGTTTCAACGATACAAATTCAACAGTTGAGTATTGCAAGATAGGTAGGCGTAACCTTTGAACCCTCTTTGTGAAGCATACTTAGCCTCCTAGGGTCTTGTAGACGCGGTGTCTTTGAACAATCCCCTATTTATGTAGGCGACAATATACATTCACACAATACTCTCCCTAGTTTAGTCAATTCCTCATGGTAGTGTCCGTTTATGGTCATGGAACACTTCCTGGTTCTGCGAGAGCTCTAGGATTTGCGCATCCCCACAAATCCATTCGAAGCGACCCTACTTCTCTCTAACATAGGTGATTCCTCGAATCATTAAAAGCATCATGGTTAATTTGGATTTCCTCAAATCCTTAACCCCAATATGCTTACCCTTATTTCATGTCACTGATTGGAATGGACTAGGAAGTATATAACTCCTTTTTTATTAATCTTTTGGGGCACCCCCCACAGTGACTCCCTTTGGGTTTATGATTAAGTTTGCCTATTGAACCTAGATCTTGCGATCTCCAGTCAACTAGGTTTCCCTCATATTTCCTTCATCCATGGGTTTTAGTCCCATTCCTCTTGACGTCTTATAAACTAAATCTTTGCTTAAGCCTTTCGTTAACGGGTCTGCAATATTCTCTTTTGACTTCACATAGTCAAGTGAGATAATACCCGTTGAGATTAGTTGACGTACCGAGTTGTGTCTACGTCGAATGTGCCTTGATCTGCCATTGTACATTGAGCTTTGAGCTCTTACAAGCGCTGATGTATTGTCACAATGTATGCAAATCGTCGTCAAAGGATTTGGCCATCTTGGAATATCTTCCACAAATTGACGTAGCCACTCCGCTTCCTCACCGCTTTTATCTAAAGCGACGAATTCAGATTCCATCGTGGATCTAGCTATAACAGTTTGCTTGGACGACTTCCAAGCTATAGCTGCTCCCGCAAGTGTAAACATATATCCACTTGTCGATCTGTGATCTTTTATATATGATATCCAGTTTGCATCAGTGTATCCTTTGATCACTGCTGGATGACGGGTATAGTGTAATCCGTAATCTCTAGTGTATCTTATGTATTTAAGCACATGTGTGATAGCTTTCCAATGATCCTCATTTGGATTACTAGTGTATCTACTTAGCCTGCTCACAACATATGCTAAATCGGGTCTAGTACATGTCATTAGATACATGAGACTACCCATGATCCTTGAGTACTCTAACTGAGCAACTCCCTCCCCTCTATTTTACCTTAGACGTCGAGTGTTATCAATTGGAGTTCGAGCTATAGTCGTATCTTCCGAATTGAATTTCCCAAGGATCTTGTCCACGTAGTGAGTTTGACTTAGGATAAGACCGTTTTGCGTTCTAGTGATTTTTACACCAAGAATCACATCCGCTAAACCCATGTCTTTCATGTCAATCCTCACTTTCAACACGTCTTTAGTTGAGTTGATCATATGATCGTTACTCCCAATGAAAAGCATATCATTTACATAAAGACATAAAATTACATAACCTCTTGGTGTGTCTTTATAGTAAACACATTTGTCACACTCATTTATTTTGAAACCATTGTCAATCATGACATGATCAAACTTTTGGTGCCATTGTTTTGGAGCTTGCTTCAAGCCATACAAAGACTTGACAAGTTTACATACTTTGCCCTCTTTTCCTGGGGCGGAAAAACCCTCAGGTTGTTCCATGTAAATTTCTTCTTCTAAATCGCCATTTAGAAATGCGGTTTTACATCCATTTGATGAACTTCCAAATTTCTTAAAGTCGTAATTGCAAGAACCAATCTTATAGAGGTTATTCGTGTCATCGGGGAGTAAGTATCAAAGTAGTCTAGACCTTGTTTTTGTCTAAACCCTTTTATTACTAATCTCGTCTTGTATTTATCAATACTTCCATCAGCTTTCATCTTCTTTTTGAATATTCAACGATATCCAAGTGGTTTACAACCTGATGGAAGATCATCCCAAGTATGATTTTGCAATATAGAATGTATTTCATTCTTAATTGCTTCTATCCATTGAGGTCCTTCCGCTGAAGAGACCGATTCGCGATAGGTATTGGGCTCGCCCTCAACCATATAGCTCATGAAGTCTGGTCCAAAAGATTTTGCAACCCTTGGCCGTTTACTTCGTCTGAGGTCACCCTCCTCAACCTCTGGTCGTCCATGTCTTTCATCTAACCATGTAGATGAACTTGGACCTGCTTCATCAACCGTTGTTGGTGAAGTTTCATGTGGTTCTCCTAGCATAGGAAATACATTTTCAAAATATGAGACGATGTTAGGATTTGCCTCCATGATCGTGTGTTTGTGGACATCGGGATTCTTGGACTCATGTACAAGAAAACGATGTGCACTACTTTGATGCGCATATCCTATGAATAAACAATCAACAGTTTTGGGCCATATCCTAAGAGCCTTGGGCGGTGGTACAATCACCTTTGCTAGGCACCCCCACACTTTCAAGTATTTGTACGAAGGCTTTCTTCTTCTCCATAACTCATATGGAGTTTTGTCCCTATTTTTTAGTAGTATCTTGTTTAAAAGAAAATTTGCTGATAGAATCGCGTCCCCCCATATTTCTCGGTTCACACCCGAACTAATCAACATGGCATGCATCATTTCTTTTAATGTGCGGTTCTTTCGTTCCGCTACGCCATTTGATTGTGGAGAATAAGGAGGTGTACACTCATGTACAATACCACTTTTTGCGCATAAATCCGCAAATGGTGCAACATATTCACCTCCTCGGTCGCTTCTAACGCTTTTATCTTCTTTTTAAGTTGATTCTTAACTTCGTTTTTATACAAGATAAACTTTTCTAATTGCTTCATCTTTACTTTTAAGTTAATATACATAGCAATATTTAGTACAATCATCAATAAACGTGACAAAGTACTTACTTCCTCCACGTGTGGGAACCGCTTTTAAATCACACATGTCGGTATGATTTAAATCAAGGGGTTCGGTTATTCGTTCAACTGATTTAAACGATGACTTGTAAGTTTGGATTCTACGCATGACTCGCATTTGTAGTCGGACTCGATATGGAATGTTGGTATCAAATTTAATTTAATTAAACATCGTAATGAATTAAAATTTACATGTCTTAGTCTACCATGCCAAACATTAGAAGACTCAATCATGTAAGTACAAGTAGTAATTTCATTCATAGGTTTGTTGGTGTTAACAATCATTACATTCATTTTGAACATACCATTAAGGCATAGCCCTTTCCAACAAACATTCCACGTCTAGATAAAAACAAATTTCTCCGATTCAAACACTAGACGAAAACCAAACTTGTTGAGCATCCAACCCGAAACGAGATTCTTCCGTATATCCGGGACATAGAGGACTTTGCCCAACGTGAGCTCCTTGCCAGAAGTCATCTTCAAGATCACTGTGCCTTCACCCTTGATGTCGGCGGTAGCTTTATTTCCCATATAAAGCTTTTCTTCACCCGTTGCTTCCTTGAATGTTGAGAGCAACGACTTGTCTCCACAAACATGGCAGGTTGCACCCGTGTCAACGAACCATCCTGGCCGGTTATCACCTACCACGTTGACTTCTTCAATCATAGCCGCTTTTTCGGTTATCATTGCGATTAGAGGCATATCATCCTCATCAACCATATGCGCACGCTCACGCTTTGGTTTCTTGCATTGGTTAGCACGGTGCCCCGTCTCGTTACAATTGTAAAAAGTACTTGGAAAGGCGCAGACTTCTTTTTCACAGCCCCCTTTCTTGGTCCAGGTTGCTTACCTTTGCTTTCCCCTTGTCCTTTTTCGCCAATTTCCCCTTTTTACCTTTGGAGGATTCCCCAAACTTCCACCATGTTCGCTTTAGCCTGTTGTCCTCTTCTATTCGAAGGCGGACCATAAGTTCCTCGACTAGTCATTTCCTTTCGCTTATGCTTTAGGTAGTTTTTGAATTCTACCCACGAAGGAGGAAATTTCTCAATTATTGCTGCCACTTGAAATGTCTCGCGAAGTACCATGCCCTCAGCGTGGATGTCGTGGAGTATAATCTGCAACTCTTGGAGTTGGTTCATAACAGTCTTGTTATCGACCATTTTGTAGTCCAAGAAACGGGCGACAACAAATTACTTTGTTCCTGCATCCTCCGTTTTGTACTTTTTGTTCAAGGCG
Organism: Scalesia atractyloides; assembly: GCA_947069175.1. Taxonomy (NCBI): domain Eukaryota; kingdom Viridiplantae; phylum Streptophyta; class Magnoliopsida; order Asterales; family Asteraceae; genus Scalesia; species Scalesia atractyloides. The sequence continues at coordinate 91,138,671 of CAMTDV010000017.1, forward strand.
TCCCATAATTCTTTGGAAGTCTTGACATTGTAGCACACATTATACAACGCATCCGATAGGCCGTTTAGCACATAGCCTCAACTTATGAAGTCCGTATGGTTCCACGCATCAACCACGCACTGAGCTTGAGCGTCGGTCTCCCCTTCCGCAGGTTGGGGACGGTTTCCGTCAAGAACCTCGCAAGGTTCATGGTGGTCAAATTAACATCTTCTGTTGCCACCTTTTGAAGTGGAGAACCGTGAATTTCTCTGAGTCGTTCAACATGATTCGCGACTGTAGACACTCCCACAGTATTGGCAGGGTTCCAATGACAAGGTTATTGACATTGGTGTTCACGTTGGTATTATTTTCAGTCGACATTCTGAAAATAAAAATTAAAGTTTAGTCTGAAATTATGTTTTAAACATTCTTAATTTTAATTTACCACAACTTAACTGTTTGGCTTCGAAGTCCTACTTTGAAGACCAAAACAAAAAAAATTAGAATTATTAGTGCACACTTACTGTTTGGCTTCTAAGTCCAACTTTGAAGACCAAAACAGAAAGTTTTATTGCTGTTTGTATGAACGAAAAGAAGGTAATCCGCAAATGTTTTCAACCAAAGTCGCTGCTTTGAAGATGAAAACAAAAAAAATAGTTTTTAAAACACAAACCGACAAAACAGAATGGTTTTGATTCTACACGAACGGTGTTTTAAAAAATTGTTTTAAGATTGTAGGAAGTCGTTCGCGTAAAATAAATAAAAACTTTTATTAAACTGAATTACAATACGGAAATAAACAAAAACAGTAAATTACAATACTTTTACAACTGAGAAGAAGCAAATACAAGAACAGAAAAACTTAACACAAAGATGTTCTTGGCTGAGGATCGTGTTAGACACGGGTCCCTTAAAACAAATTTTGAGTCTCCCAGGAGAACTCGTTTGTTTTTCAGGATACAACAGCCTAAGCAGTTGCACTGCCGAAGATGACGAAACCCGAAGATATACCTCGAAACTAGAAGATAGAAGATGAAAATTCTGCAGAGAAAAGATTGCATGTGTTGGAGAATTTTCGTGTTTATCTTCAACAGGGTCTGCCTCCTATTTATACTGGATGTTTGATTGAAACCGAAAAATTGAATTAATGGACGAATTATTCTGCATTAAACGTCTTTAATGCAGTTTAATTCGTTATTCAAAATTCTCAGTCAACGTCCGTCTCAACTGCTGAAGTGTAACTGCTTCGGCATTAATGCCTGGAAGCTTCTGTTCGCGCGCGCCCATGCCAAGTAAACTGTGCTGATTTTGGCTCAACTCCATGCGCAAGCCCACTCTTCTGATGCGCGCACCCCTGCGCGACACAATTCTGTTGCGAGCGTGCCATTATGGCTCCCATCAATGCGCGGGCCTACTGGGGCAAGGCCTTGCGTGAACCTACTGGAACGCCACCCCTTGTCGCGCGCACGCTACGTCACCAACGAACCTGCCCGGTCACGCCACACAGTCGCGCCGTACTAGTTCACTGGTGCGCCAGTGCGCACACGTCAGGACTCGCGCGTGCCAACCTGGACTGCCTGGCCATGCGCAACTACCTTGTACCCGTGTGCCGCTGCCATATCACCTTCCAAGGTCTACCTTGCCACCTTGTCCTTGCAGCTCATGTGTTTCACCATGCGCGCGCAGTCAAAAATAACCACATTGCGCCCATCGCCCACGTCATGTGGCGCGCACGCACAAGCGAGTGCGAGTAAGGGTATTCAGCACCCTTCGTGAGTACACTTAGTGTGTGTTTCCATGAAACAATAAAAAAAGAGTAATTCCACTTAAATACCCTTTAAGTTTCATCTCACCTCCTATGTGGGACAAGGTGTTACTTTACCATTTATTTCAGCATTTAATGTTCCAAACACCAAACTTTGAGCGTCGATATCTCATTCATCTTAGCTCCGTTTTGGACGTGGTTTAGTTCTTTGCGAAGCTCTTCCAACATAGAACACAAACTCACAAAGAAATATCTATATAAAGCTCAGTTTATAATATTTATTTGTCGTCCAAAATTAGGAAATATCCATTTCGTATATTTGTGAAAAATGCTATTTTTCACTAAATTTCCAACATTTTCTTGGGTGCATGACGAAAGTTTTTCTTCTCTTACAGCATGCTAAAACTTTCTAAAGCAGGGTTTAGCAATTGCTAACTACACGTTATATCATATCAAATAACCCAAACATATAGAGGGTTAATCCAAACTGTTTGTTTGATGATGGTATGGACACTTGTACCCGCTTTAATCATCCATACTAATCCACCATTTTGAAATTTGTTTTGGGAAGTATTCGGTAAATAAAGACACATTCGATTACTCTGGCATACGCCTACGATGATCCATCATATGTCTATGCCATCTAGAAAAGCCATTTTTTGGCGTGTGATCAACGTTTTGACGGCGTGGAAAAGAGGACGAATTTATAAAATATTTACACCTTTATAACATGCAAGTAGGCTTGTAAAAGAATCGAACGGTTCATGAATACTTACCGAACGAGATTTTATATCATGTTCGTTCATTAAGGAAAGGAGCATGTTCATGAACACAAATAAATCTAGCGAACACAACAAAGGCTAAAGATGGATGGCGGAGAGAGCAACAATGGAACTTGAAGCCCTAACTTTGGAACGGAGGTCTATCGTATTTGCCAATGTAGACAATAAGAAAGGAACGGAAACCGTGCATAAACAAAGTGGAAGTAGGTTTCCTAGTTTAATTGTTTGAGTAATAAAATAAACAAAAACTAATGAATATAAAAAGTTTAGATAAAGATATATGAAAGTACAAAAATCTTTAATTAAAACAAAAACAAACGAATATAAACGAACGAATGTTCACGAACACGTTACCGAAGGTTCACGAACACAATTGAACGAACGAGACCTCTGTTCATGTTCGTTAATTTAGCTAATCGAACGAAATTTCTTGTTCATATTTGTTCGTTTATTAAACGAGCGAACGTCAACGAATCACCAAACGATTCAGGATGATTCACTGAACTTTCGGTTCGTTTACAGTCCTACATGCAAGTAATCACCACCATATTTACTTACATAAAATTAAGTAACCAAATATATAATCTGATATGTTTGTAAATGATTTATTTCTACTCAAACCACTCTTGGCCAAAGTTGACCAAACCGATTTGGGTTATAACTTGAATCAACCCAAATCGGTTTTGCAAAAAAAAAAATAATAATAATAAATAAGAAATAAAAAATAAAAAAATATGTACACCTATATATCATGAATTGGGTTGTTACTTAATGGGCTGAGTGATTGGTGGGTGTTTCTTATGTGGCTTGTTGGGCTGAATTCAAAGCCTCAAAATTACATATTCATTAAATATAAATAAACAAATAAAACAACTCCTTGAGTCGATTGCAATCGGACCGGCGATAATCCTCTGATATTCCGGCGAACATAACTTCCGGTCGTCTTTCTTCAAGGTCTCTCTCTCTTTCTACATGTATGTATGTATATTTATCTTCTTGTAGTTTACTGAATTTAGGAATTAGGTTGGGGATTTAATATTTTGAAACCCTAATTTACTCGCAGTAGAAATTGATCCACCAAATAGGTTACCAGTGACTGATTACATGTAAATCTTTGAATAATTAGTACGAATTTAGGGGTTTAATTACATGTAAATATTTGAATAAGTAGAGTTTCTAACCATGGTTGCAAAAGTCGCTAGACGCTCCCTATTCGGTCGAGCTAGGAACTATGAGTACGCGGCCTAGGCGGAGAGGACTCGGGGAGTACTTGGACATGCTAAATTATAAGGAAATTAGTTTTCGGAATTAAATATAAGCCAAATTACATAAATTTACTAATAATTATAACAAAATACATGAAAATGATATTCATTCTTTAATACGATAGACATATAAATTATATTTTATTTTTTAAAAGTCAAAACTTGGCCTGAGTTGACTACTAGATCCAATTCTGGCCTAGGATGACCGCGTTTGATCGATTTCGAGTAATTAGGCGGAGTTGAAGAAATTCGCCTCGGCAACCTACCTTGGAGCGAGTACTCGGACTTAGAAACCTTGTTTTAAAACCATGTTTCTAACACTAATCGGTTAATCATCTGATTATTTCATACAGCTTATTTGTATCGGATAATTATTATTTGATTAAAGTGAGAGATGGCTTATGTAGTTTGTTCTTATTGTATTTTATATGATAAATGCGAGACAGAAAGTAATAACTGAAATCTGGGTCTAGCTTTAGTTTGAACTTTTAATTAGGATACTTGGTGTTCCTTGTGACCCAGGTTCGACTCCCACTCTCCCCATTATTTTTTGCGGCATCCAGGTGAAGGGCGAATACGGGTGACGCCGGTTCGTCTTGGATGGGAGGCAAGGTTTTACCTATTATTCCACTGTCGTGCCTTCGGGCGGGTCGAGGTCGGGTTTCCGCGCATCTGGGAGAGCCAAGGGGCTGGCGGCCGTCGAGTAGTCGACCTTGGCCACAGCGCCCGGTGTCACGGTGGTTGGCACGTCGTGCCTTGCCGTTCAAAAAAAAATTAGGATCCGTATTCCACCGCTAGATGGTTTATGAAAGTAGATAGGTTTTGTTGTATGATTCTAATTGTCTCATATAAAATGTTAGTTTCTTATTCAATGCTGTGTTATCTTCATGTTTCTGGAAGATTTCTTGATACTTTTGAGCTTGTCAAGAACGAATAATTTGTCCTTCGTGTGTGGATTTTAGTTTTTGCATAAAATTCTGTCTTTTTTTTCTATGATTTTCACCCTATCGTCATATGAGTACCTTGTGTTTTTAACAGCACTGCTTGAACTGATACATCATGAAAAAAACTATGCCATGGAACGATGGTGATTGTGATTCGTCGTCTAATGAGTCTTCAAGTTCTGATTCAGATGCATCCGATAATGGTCAAATTCCAAAAAGGAGCAAAATGGGTTCCGGTGGTTCATCCAAATCTAAAGGTATATTTGACATAAAACTTTTACTGTTACGAGCTTTTGACGGCTGCAGGTTTTTCTTTCATCAAAAAATAAGCTTTCATGAAGAAAAAAAAAACTCTGTTTACATGATAAAGCTTTGCCTTTAATTTTGAAAAAAAGAGGTTCTAAATAAATAAGCTAATTCATCGTGGCTTTTGAGAGCGAAATTATCTAAGTACTCTTTTCACTGTATTCACGTATATAATGTGTATTTATGTATTTTTATACTTTTTTGCGAAACACTTCTATACAGCTTATATCTAGAGCTAGTTTTGCCTATCATGGATCGGTCAAAACAGGTTGGGTTGGTTGACCCGAAAAATTTTTGTCTGGAAGTTTTAATTCGTTATAAACAATTTTGTTACCAGATGACTAAGAAAATATATTATTTATTCTACTTTTTGACCTGTTTTTCTTTTAGCTCATTATTGTCTATTCTTACAAGAGGTATCCTCGTGTCTGTTTTGACGCTTTTGACTTTCCGCATGTATGCAGTCAAACCCACGAACCGCAAGAGTAAAGGCATTGACTTTGAAGCATTAAGTCAACACGGATATAAAGGCGGGCTATCGGTTTTAAAAGTCCCAGCACCAAAAGAAGATGATAAGAACCATGATTGGTCATGGTCAACAGGTAAGGATAAGCGTGATGCAAACGAGACTGAAGAAAGTTACCAAGAAAGACAAAAAACACGAGCTGCTTTACGCGAAGGAGAAGAGCTGGCGCACGCGCGAACCCAAAAAGAACGAAACTTGTCGTTTTCACAGAAGGAAAAAAGGAAAAGGGATATTGGACAGGCTAGTAGAGGAAAAAGCTATGTAGAAGAAGAGAAGAGATTGTTGAGGGAAAATGGTGTTTATTCTGGTTTTGATTCTTGAATATTTTTAAAAATTATTTGTGTGTTTGTAATGTGGTCGATGGTGTTGGGTTGCAGGGTTGAAGTTCAATCCGAACACGAACACGAACACGAGTTTAAGTTGATGCTAATTCCCCTTGTACTTTATAAAAGCTTGTTTTAGAAAATTGTTGTTATGATGCTTCTGTATTTAAATCTAGTTTATAGAGAATTAACCATATATTTTATATAAATATTGAATGTATGTGATAACTATAGGGTTGTCCAAACCGCTCGACGATCGCTCGAAAAATTCCCAAAAAATGCCCGTTCGATTCCCGCTCAGTTTGTAAATGAGCCGCTCGGCTCGGTTCGATTTGAAAACGAGCCAAGCATGAGCAAAGGTCCGCTCGCACGTCGATCGCTCGGTTTCGCTCGAATTATTTTTATTTAATAATTAATATATATATATATATATATATATATATATATATAATATAGGAGAAGTTTTAGATACAAAATCCCTTAACGTACATTACGTACGCGACCCTGATTTCGCACCTTATAAAAAAAGCGGAGAATTGGTTTTGCAAAATCACACGTTAGACTTAGGGCAATGAAATCGCATGACTCAGGTTGTTTCGTATGGAGTAATATGAATTCGTATGGCACCAAGTGAATTCGCACGAGATCGTGCGGAGGTGGTTGTCGCGTACGCAATGTACGATAACCCATTTTGTACGTTAACTGGCACATACACAACACACACACACCATATATATATATAGGTAGAGGATCCTGTAAAAAATGCTCAAAGTGTGAGAAGGGTAAGAAAGAATCCAAACCATTAGATCTTTAATCTAATGGTTGAGATCTTAATGACAATCTTGTAAATAGTATAACAATTAAAATAATTAATTTTCTAGATTAAGGGTAAAAGTAAAATTAACATTTATAATTTTAGAAAGTCACATGCAATCCACATGCAAGTTCCCCTTTTATTTTTAAACGCCAATAACTTTTTACACGTAACTCATTTTTTTTTTAAAATTACACCATAATAACAAGTGTTTTTTAATCTTTAATATGAGTACCATATCACTATACTTATATACAGAAAAAAAATTACGTTCAATCAAACGTTTCAGTTAATGGTTTTTTGTTTCAGTTCATGGTGTTATATAATTATTGAATGGTGTTATAGGTTTTAGGATCCTGTAAAAAGGACATTTATCGTGAGAAGTGTGAGAAGGCATAGGAATTGACATGTATGCATCATGTTTTGGACTTAGGCATGATGTTTTAGGTTGTTTTGGCAAGAAAAACATCAAACATAACAATTTAAGACACAATGCAATGAATTCTAGGCTTAAAACTTAAAACACCATGCCAAGAACATTAAGTAGTGTGTTTTAAGTTTTAAATAGTAATTGCACGCCTGTAGTATATTGCATTGTGTTTTAAATTCTTATGTTTGGTGTTTTTCTTGCTAAAACAATCCAAAACATCATGACTAAGTTCAAACATGATGCCTACATGTTAATTCCTATGCCTTTTCACAATTCTCACGAAAAAGGGTCTTTTTTACAGGAACCACATCCTGGTGTTATATACTTATTGAATGGTGTTATATATGTGTTGAATGGTGTTATATAATTATTGAATGGTGTTATATATGCGTTGAATGGTTGTTGCAGTGTTATTCGTAGTGTTTTTATAGAGATCTTTAAAATGGTGTTATATACTTATTGAATGGTATATTACTTATTGAAGAGTGTTATATAATTATTGAATGGTGTTATATACGTGCTGAATGGTGTTTGTAGTGTTATTCGGTATTCCTATAAATTAGGGTGGCGGTTTATGGAAGGTTTTGAATTAATTAAATCAATGATAAAGTTACTTGATTACCTTTTCAATTAATTTAGATCTAATGGCTGAGATTCTTTCTTACCTTTCTCACACTTTTGGTCTTTTTTACAATAACCTTACCTATATATATAAGTAGCCCAAGAAAAACTAAAAGCCTAAGAAACATACTAGCCCAACTCAATACCAAAACCTAACCCTAATTCCTAAAAGTTCAAATCAGCACCTAATCTCCTGCTACATACCTTGCTGCTGCTCAAGTTCAACTCATGTGGATAAAGTACAATCTCCCACCTCGCCGGCTACTTCAAATCAGCAGAGGTACAATCTCCTACGTCCTGCCACATACCTCGCTGCTGCTCATGTTCGATTGTTGACGATCCAATCTTTTCTCACGGTACAATCTCCTACCTCAAACAATCTTTTCTCACGCTGCTGCTTATCTTGATTTACTTCAATTTTGATATAAAGATTGAATAACTGATGTACAATTTGTATTTCACACTTTATTTTGTGGTTCTTGATATTGTTAAGAACATTTTTAGATTCATGATTTTAGTTATGTATTGCTTTTGTTAGTGAGGTGTTGGATATGTTTTAATTAAGTTAGGATTTTTTTTATTGAATGTAGTCTTGTAATAGTCTTGATTTCAGTATTTTTTTGTGTTGCTACACATGTTTTAATTCCGGTGCTGAGAAAAACCGAGCGAAACCAAACGAAAACGATCCGCTCGATTCACATTCAAGCCGAGCATGAGCATCACTTTTGTGTTCGGTTTTGCAAATTCGATCCGATCGGATCGGTTGTAATTCAATCCGAGCACGAGCAGACCCTCGCTCGGATCAGATCGGCTCTTGAACACCCCTAGATAACTCTCTAATAAGTGAAATATCTTGTTTTTGTATTTTGAGATTGCTAAACAGCAAAATTTACTCACCACAATTAGTTTCGAATTCGAAATTCGATTTACTTTATCAAGAATTCGAATTCGAATTCGATTTACTTTATCAAGAATTCGAATTCGGGTAGTCTTCAGAATTCGTTTCGAATTCGAAATTCGATTTACTTTATCAAGAATTCGAATTTGGGTCCAGTAAATTGAATACAATTTAAAATTTTATAATCGACTCAATTTGAAATTCGAATTAAAATTCTACATATTTATTTATTATTTTTATATATATTATATATAACTTTTATTGAGCAATAGTATAAAGGGAAAATTAGTCTCTAAATTTATTCTAAGTATTAAAATAGCCCATTACCAAACCCATTACAAAGCTCTTTAACTTAAACGAATTTATCGCATATTTTAACTGAATTTGAATCAAAACGAATTCATTCGACTTAATCTGAATTTGATAATTTTTAAACTGGATATGATTCGAATTCGAACACGATTTCAAGCAAAAAACAAAAATAATATTCGAAAAATTCGATTCGAGCAATTGGAAAATACGATATTCGATTCGATGAACACCCCTATTATCAAGAAATCTGATTATCGGTATCTACTTATAACCATAAAACGAGATTTCATTGCAACAAAAACTAGCTTAAACCATTTTATAATTTAGTTTGTGGAAATTAACTATAAAGAAAGTTCAAAATTATTTTAACATACACTCGCCCAACAAAATACATATGAAAGCAATCCGACGTGATTAACTACTTTTTATAAGATACCAAACCTAAACCGATCAAAACTGCGCTGTTAAGCCGGTTTCAGTTTGACGGTGTTCTAGACGGCCATAGCAACAGTCGAAAGTAACTCGTAGGCTTATCACCCTATATCATAGATTCGTATATTTGGTTATCAAGCCAAGTACGAAGACCTGCTGGGCAGAGTTCTGCAAATGGCTTTAATTGTGTTTGGAGTAGTTCTGCAACAACCACCTACAAGCGACGCTCCTATTTCGCACCACTTGTTCACATACGAAACAAAATCTTCATCCGGCACTCCAGTGTTTTTCTGTCACAAAACACAGCCGTTTTAAAATTATACGTAATTCTTGACCCGTTGACTTATGAATAGGTCACTTCGGGTTGTGTTTTATCTTTAACGCTAAAAGGTTAGATTATTTACAGGAATAATATATTTTTTGTAATAATATTTGATGAAATTATTTTTTATTCGGAAAATTTCAGTTTAGTACGGAACGTTTTTAGATAACCCCAACCTGAAATATTGATAAAAAAAAGCTTTTTGAGTAAATATTTATACTCGTTTAAGAAATTATTAATCACAACACGAGTTCATAAGACAAGTTAAAAAAAAGGCGAAAAGTACTCACCACCCACTGCTTTAATTCAGCATCATAAGTTTCACCGCTATTTGGATATATAAGTATCGGTTTAGTTGTCACCTGAAAGATTTATAAAATATAAAGTATTTCGTACATGAAAGAAGAACCAGAAAAAACATGAAGCAGTACCTTTTTGATAGATTGAATCAGACCACTGATAAACCGAGGTGGTGTACAGTTGATTCCTACAGCAACAACTTTCGGGCACGAGTCGGCAACTTTCGCACATTCAGTCAATGAGTCACCGCTGACCACATTTACACCGTCTTTCGAGTTAAACGAGAACCATGCAGGGATTTTTATTCCTTCTTCAAGTAGCTCAGCATAAGCCTGTTAAAAATTCAAATAAATATCACAACCAAACTTTTTATTGATATTTTCCACAATATGAGAAACAATATAATGCATTTTTATTACTACACCTGTGCTTCAATCTTGTTTGGCACTGTTTCAAATGCTATTAAATCAGCACCGGATTCAGATAACACTCGAACTCTTCTCCTGTGAAAACTCTTCAAGACTTCAAGATCCATTGCATCACCATAGTCCCCGCTGTAAAGTGAAACAACGAATTTGAACATAAACACAAAAAAAACACATGTAATTTACTTTATAGTAGCCGAAAGAAGCTTGGCGTCTTTTAAGTAAAAATTGAGGTTACCTGTATTCAGAACCATCAGCCAAATATGCCCCGTAACTCCCAACAGATGCAGCAACTAGAATAGGCCGATTCTTCAGGATTTTACCATCGCTGGTAAAATTACTAGCGGAATTACGGCATCTCTCGTAATATATCTTTCTTGCCTCACAAGCAATATCAACACTTTTCGTAAGCATTGCTTCGCTTTCTTCCTTAGAAAAGCCTTTAGCTCCGAACCCTTGAATCGTTGCCTGTCAAATACCATTCAATTGAATGTGTGTGTGTGTGTGAGTGTGTGTGTGTGTGAGTGTGTGTGTGTGTGAGTGTGTGTGTGTGTGTGTGTGAGAGAGAGAGAGAGAGAGAGAGAGACTAGTGAGGACCACTGGATTACCTGATAAGAAGCTGTGATTATTATATCAGCACCAGCTTCAAGATAATCAAGGTGTACCTGCAATAAGTGAATGCATAATAAACTTAATCTTCGCTATAAGTTTCTAAGAATGCAAAGGGGGTCTATATAAATTGTAATTTAATAACAACAAATATGCATGGTAGTGGATATTAACGATGAATAAAAAATAGAAAACGTTGGCTTGATTTAAGCTGCATATGACACTTTTTATACAAACAGGACCACTGACAATACAAATGTTCTAGTTATGATAATAAAATCAAAAAATGGTCCTTAGCATGGTTGTATATCTGGGCCCTAAGCTTACAAAGCTGACGATGCATCATATCTTCTCATTCTATAGAAGTAAACCATATATTAACTACGTGTCAATTCAAGCGATTTATGACTCTATACTATACAATCTCCCTTAAAAAGTATTATGCTAACCAAACAAAACTCAAATCCAGGTTTTGGTAAGGAGTTTATGACAACTTATCAGCCAAATCCGATTTCGAAAAGCTGTAACGAACAAATCAGCTCGAAATTAAACGCGAAAAACAGATAAATTAACGTATAACTAACTATCTGCAGGTAACAAATTAACCAATACAGAGATCCTTCCAATTGTAATAAAAAAAAAACTGTTCTATCACAAAACAACAGTTTTCTAACATCTTAATCTCATCTTCAAGTACTAATTTCAGCATAATACTTAACACATTTCTAACCAACTTTTCACACAGTTAAACCTAACACAACTACCAACAGATTTCAAATTTAATCATCATCAATCACCATTTCAATTGCAATTTAATGACATAAACAACCACAAAAAACTAACACAACTACAAACAGATTCTAAACCTAAACCTAATCATCAATCAATCATCATTTCAGTTTGCAATATCTTGACAAAAACAACAATAACAACAGAGATGCGTGAGTATACCTGACGAACAAGGTCTGTAGAAGTGAGAAGACACTTAGCGCTCCATAACGGATCGTTGAGGTCAGCACCGTGACGTTCAAGCTCCGTCGCGAAACCGCCGTCGATGACGGCGACGCCGCCGGAGTTACGGAGGAAATCGGACATCAACGTCTGTACGGTGCCGTTGTTCACTCCCATTTTTTTCCGGCGAATAGTGTGTTTGTTAGGTTATTGAAACAGAGTATCTCCGGTGAAATGAGTTCTGTGACCAGTGAATCTGAAGATTGAAGAAGAATGAGGGTGTATTTATAGAAAGGGGCTAACGATGATCAGTTAAAAAACTGAATTGATGAATAATGCCCTTAAGTTTTAGATGGTTTAGAAATAGTCCCTATGGTTTAGTTTGTATACGGGGATGTCCACAATTCAAGCGTCTTGTAACGGAGTTATCTTTCGAGGGGCCGTCAATGCGTCCCGCTTTGTTATGTCTTGGACTCATTAGGTGAGTGGTTATAGCTCCCGTCTAGTGGTGTGTTTGAGGTGTATGCACATCTAGAACGTACACTTTAAAAGCACAGAGATTGTTTCGGATGAGAGCCTGAGCTAGCCTGTAGTAACTGGGTTGTTCGCGATCCAAGCCGAACCTATCGGCTCGTTTACAAACCAAGCCGCAAATCGAACCCGCATTTTTCGATCATTAAATTTTTGAGCGAGCAGTGAGTAATTTGGACAACCCTACTGTCTGGTGTGTTATTTGGTTCAAAGTTTGTATGTCTTAAAAAGTAGTCACATTTCATATAATAATAATAATAATAATAATAATAATTTTCATGATAATGTTATGGCCGATGAGCGGAATGTAAAGAAAGATGACGATGAGAGCGGGAGACGATCGACTTATGGTGCGGGCGGAGACGATATACTTATGATGAGAATATGGTACAGTGAAGCGATGACAGACTGTTCAGGTCAAAGAATGTCGCTTAGTGGCTTAGCATTTAATTTTAGATTTAGATTTAGTTTAAAAAAATTTGTTGTGTTGATTTGGGTAAAATATGTATAAATATAATTGTATATTTGTATACAGTGGGTCTAAGTCCAATAGAGTGATATATATAAAACTAAAAATATAATTTACATTTGTGTGTATTTGCGCGCGCATGCATACACACATATATATAATATATAATAAATTAAAAAATGAATTGTGCCGAACAGACAGCTTGGCTTGTTGTACAAATCGAACCAAGTCGACTGGCTTCCTTACAACTGAGCTGAAAATCAAACGGTCACTTTCCGAGCATTTTGCAAGCGAGTTTGAGTGAGCTATGAGTGACAAGCGGTTTGTATAGCCCTACTCGTAAATCTAAACGTTCAAGCATCAACTAGATAAATAAGATCTTAGGTACATTATAGTCTTGCTCTATTGACACTTTGTTACTATCTGGACTTTAAATGCACAAGTTTATTAATGAGATATTGTAATTAAAAATAGATTTACATTGATCATGTGTGTGATATTGTAATATTATCATACCTTCAACATCTCCTTAACTTTTATATAATTATATATACGTTTAAAGGTTTTAAAATATTAGCACTATAATGTTAAGGTCTAGGGGTATACTTTAACTTTTCCCAACTTCAGTGGCGAACATACCATATAACAAGTGGTAGTCTCCGCTACTCTTTAAACGCTCGCTCGTCGGTAATGTAAAAATTATTTTTTTTATGTTTTCTCGATTTCGCCGCCCTTTAAATTTTTTTCTTTGGAAACGTTGCCCCTATTATTATTTTCTAGATCCGCCACTGGCTAACTCCACCTAAGTGACACATCACTCACTTTCCCTCATTTCACTCCATCTCGCTTCAAGGAAATGCTTTAATCCTATTAACTCCACATAACCCTATTTTTAAGTGGTTTTTGGTTTAAAAAAAAAAAGAAAATTAATTTAATCTCTTAACATACCGTTAATATATTAATAAGTAACCCCTTTAATGCTTATCACACAAAAAAGAGGAGTGTCATGCAAGGCTTGTTAACATGTCATATCCGTTGTTTTAACACCTCAAATGTTAGAATACACACTAAGGCCTAGTTAGTTAATACTTGAAATATAAGTTTTATAATAATAAATTATAAAATATTAGCATTTAGTTTGGATTTGATCATGGAAGGGTGCCGTGTTTTAAATAACCAGAAATGATAGAATTCTATTTATAGTGGATATTGACTATTAAATATCGAAACGTCATGATATGTCATCCTGATCTTTTATTACTATATATACATACTTGGATTGCCTTTTTATTTAGAAATATTGATAGCTTTAGTATTATCAAATATAGTTTATGTTGACGTATAATTTTAATTCAAAGATTCTTATTATATATTATGAATCATATATATTAATTGTATGATAATTCCTCGCCCATTAAGGTCTCATAATATGATTTTATACTTTAAACATATAATGAATAATCGATACATAACACTTGATAAGTTTCCTACCCTCTTTTTGAAATTCTTAGCACAAGTGTTCTTTATTTATCTAATTAGTTATTTTATCTTGCCTCTCTATCGTTTTCTGATCTCCGTATGACTTATCATGACCCCTTTTCTTATTTCTTAGGGATCTATACTAGTTTAGACTCCCGACACTTTCTTATTCCTCTCGGGTGACTTATTTGTTTGTGATACCTATCAAGAGCACACATGTCCACAAGCAACACTTGTGGTGTTCTCTTTATATCCAAACCGAACTTCAATCCATATTAAGTATCGTCTCTGATCCTACTCTATATCGCATCCTTGATGGGATATACAACACATTTACTAGCATTGATGTTGCTTGCTTTGTTTGGTAGGTTTGTCTTTATATGCATGATCCTTAAGAACCATGTTTTAATGCTTTAAATACTTTGCTACATGCATGTTACTCTATATGAGGGTCTTGACATTGTACCATCTTCCATCAATCGTTTAGTTTCTTACACCAATACAAATTGGTTATTCAACACACATGTCGGCCTCAGCCTAGGTGGGCTGGCGCAACCCTTAAAAAGAAATTTTAGTGTATTTTATAGGCAAAAATATCGACAGCACCCCTTGAAATGTTGGTTAAGACCCACGTTCGCACCCCCAGTAAATAATTTCTGGGTCCGCCGGCCTACCTTAGATATTGAGTCTTTCTCGATGATGATATTTTTTTTTGGAAATCTCACTTATATATAATATTCATGATATTTGAAATCTGATAAAAAGTCTCACGCTATGTATGGAAATCTCATAAAATTCTTGAATTTTCTTAAAAGTTATCACTTATATATATATTCATGATATTTGAAAAATTAAAATGTCACTTACATAAATTCATGTGTCTGTATAAAAATATAATATAAATTCTTAGTGAGATGCAAATAAATAATGTGTCTGTTTAAAAACATAATATAAATTCTTAGTGAGATGCAAATAAAGATTTATTTTAGTCTAATCTAAACCATTCAAATTTTACTCAGCGTGTACACCTAAATGATTATAACCAAATAGAAAGATATAAAATGTACTATAAATAAAATTTTGAACACGACTTTTACTAAAAAGTTATTTCTTGTATAAAATTTCAAAGTACTACTATGTTAAATTGTTAATGCAAAGACGTATTTCCTCCGTGTTAGAAAGTGCATAAGTGTGATAGAGGTGGCCACTTATGATCTTACTAATTCCACAAGAAAAAGCAAATGAAAACTCTCTCATCCTAAGTAGTAAATGTTATGATATATATCTATAGGATTCGGGTTAAAAGAAAATTTTTACGAGTTGTAAAAACTTAGAGAACTCAATATTTTCGTGCGAGTTTTACCTCAATTTTTCCACACCCCTAGATTAAAACGTTACAAAGAAGGTTGTAAAAAAATTTGAAATGGTGTTTTCGGCCCCTTACAACTCTGTAAAAGTTACTGACGTCAGCAAGACATCGGCCTTTTACAGTAAAGTTGATTTTTCTTTACGATTTTGGTAAAAACAAATTTGGAAAAAACCTTTCGTAAGACTAAGTTCTTAAGTTCTCATAACTCATAAGAGTTTTGATTTTACTCTAACTCTATGTCCATATCTCATATCATTATATAATTTGATTATAAAATTTATATAATAAAGCACCTTATAGTTTTAGATAGTTCACTCAAGTAATACACCTAAATTACCTGAAACTATTTATATACTGTTACTTTGAAAGATGTTTGTGCATAGTGGGTTTGTACATGATGCTTAATGGGTTTTTTGTGCATAGTTGTGTTGTACATTATGCTTAGTGGTGTTATACCCCATGTTTTGGGGGTTTTTCAAAAAAAAAAAAATATTGATGTTTCACTTTAAACCCAAAACTACTTCATTTTGTAGTTTTAACCCAAAAGTTTTTAGTTTTTCCAGTTTAACCTCACAACCTTTTTACTTTCAACTTTGATCCCCTATCTTTTTCATATTTTGCAAAATTTTTCGTTTTACGTTTAGATATAAATTTTGCGACTTAACACGGCACAATGTGTGTGTGGTTCAATGATTTTATGTTTTGTTATACGTTTCGTTCTAAATTTTGCGAGTTAACATGGGGCAACGTACGTGTGTGGTTCAGTGTGTTTACGCCCTTTATTTTTTTCATGTTTAATAAGTTCGTCACAACATGTGAGTCCTAAATCGAGTTAGTTATTATTTTCTATATTTATATGTCGGTCTAATTTTTCCACGTTAAGACGCCGCAACTTCAATGTTGGTGGTCGTTGGCTATAGTATGACATTAGTGCTATTTGTCACGGTTTACACCCCCGCCGCAACGCGGGGAGCTTAATACGATAGGTTATTTATATGTATACAAGTCATGTAACGTAGTAATTATGATACCATTAATTGTATTGAGATTATTTGGTGAATTACTTATTTGTATAAGATAGTAATACAGACTTAATCAACAAAAACATCTTTAACACATTCTAAATGTGAATCTGATCGACAACATGTCAGCTTCGTTGGCCGCGGCGCAACGCGAGCGGGTCAATCTTCTAGTTTATATTTAAGAGAAAATAAAGGTATTTTTTTTTCCAGTGACCTGTTTAAAATCTTAGTTTCGATTCCTAAACCTTGTTTTCTTCTTCTATGAACCTGTGTAGTTTCCGTTTTAATCATGTAGACTAACATCGTTTGGTTTTATTATTAAATAAAATAACGTGCGTCGCATGTGAGGAAAGTTTTAGTCTTTTCTTCCTTCTTGTATTAAAAACAAAATGACGGTTTAGTTTCTTGATATTTTTGTAACATTTGGCATCTCGTATCATCCGTTTTTGTCGGCTTTAATTACTCACTAAGAACTTACATATTCATTTCCGATTGCCTCGATTGCCCGAGTAAAGAATTCCCAAGGGGTTAGCCGTCAAGTATTGCTTTCACTTAACAAACTGTGGAGTCTTCTTCCATCCACAACCAATGCGTCCAACATGTGTCGGTGATATTTGAGGCAAGATATGGATTAGAATCTCTCCTATGGACAAAGCAAAGCAAAACAATTTGAGATTTGTCTAAGGTAATAGAAACTACCCCCCCCCCCCCCCCCTTGCGGGACTAATCGTACTCAACGATGTTTGTACACCATTCATATCATTCAATACTGTCCACTTTACCTCCTATGAGCTCACAAATTTGTTATTTGTTGCTCGAGTGAAAACTTCCTAGTACATGACCTCCCATCATCGATTTCTTTCACCAAACCACGCTTAACTATTGAATTCTCACATTATCCATGACTAGTGCACCCAAAATGCATTGTTGGTATTTCAATCAAGACAATTATTTTGGCCGAGCATCTCTCCTCTGTTGTTTTTATAATGTGAAAGAATAACATAGTAAATACCCCTTACATGAAAGGCATGTGATTTATTTTATAGCAAAACAAACGGAGTTAGTCCTAGGAACTGAAATAACAAGAAATGAAAACTACATGGTTATAATAGTTTAGCGGCTAAAATCAATATTTTAGACAAATCATAAGGACAAAAACAAAACAATAATTTCCCGTATATCTAATTCCCCCAACCCCCAAACACACACACACACCTTATTTTACAAAATGATCAACGTGGCCACATTACCTTTAACAGTTTCTTTAAAATATGAGTTTTATGATCTGATTTAACCTTAACAATAACCACAATCATAATCGAACTTTGTTTATGGTTAATTGGTTATGAAGCTTGGTTAAAAAGAAACGGTGACATCAAACAAGAATTGCATGTTATGATTAAAACACATTCCGAAGATCCGAACATGTTTAGTGGGAATCATTTTGATGACGTGTCAGCCATGATCCATCCAATGGCACCTTGAAGATCAAATTAATACTTACTCGTTTCATGGAATCATATCTAGCTCAACCTATTTTATGGAACACTTTAACAATTAAACAAATTTTAAGCTACTCGATCCAAACGTATTCTCAATTCTCAAGGTTTTTCGTTACAACATAGACACATAGACCCAATCCACATCATATATACATATATTCGTCTTGACGTATGCATGTCTTAATATTTTTCGGTTTAGTTTGATTAACATACGGTTATAGGACACTCTTAATCATAATCGAGTAATCATTTAATCAAATAATCTTAACCAAATCTCCGCTATCGGTTAATTCGGTTTGATGGCAATCTGGTTATTGTTTAATTTTAGTTGACGATTAAAGTTTGCTAACCCCTTTTGTTTTAAAGAATTATTAGATTATTTTTAACTATATATGAAAATAACTACTTTGGCTTGGGTGGATATGCGAGGGACTGAAGGTGATAAAAACACCCAAAAGATAATTATAGTTTTTGGAAATATCTTAACTCCATTATGATCATGCTTTGTTATTTAGTGGGATCCTATAAAACTACATATAATTTGGATGTATATGTTATTTTATTGCTATCTGTACCAGGTTGTTTCTTTTAATAAATACATATGCATGTGATTGCACGAGAGAGTACAAATGAATATGTTTTATATATAACTAGCATTAGAAAAGCCGCGCTTCGCGGCGGGGTGTTATAAACAACAGTAAAAATACGCAAACAACACAGTTAAATAAATATGTATACAGTTAAAAATTTGTTTTAGCTATAATAGTTAAATAAAAAGGAAAAATTAAATTTCTTGCATGGTTAATTGAAGAGTTAATATAGACTGCAGAGTTTGATTTAAACGGCGTTATGGCGGGGAGGTGGTGAGAGTTCAATGAGTATTGCACACTATAACAAAGGATAAATAAAACAAAAAAAGTTGTAACATTAACAAAAATATTATTTACATGTGTTTGGTTCGTTGTAGCTATCGTTCGACTCTAAACATCGAAATGGACGATACAAAAGTACGTCCTAATTTAAACAAATCGTAATCGTATATTGGTACCAACCACAAAAATAAATCACATCGAAAATGTCAATAAAAATAATTATGTTATTAATTATATGTCGAATCACGGGCATTTTAATACTAAAAATAATAAAACAATAACAAAATATATGAATAATAAAACCATAACAAAATAATATATGTATAATAAAATATATGTTTAATTAATAACAAAATAATGTATGTAATAAAACAATAACAAAACAATAAAGATAAAACAATAACAATAATATATGTAATAAAACAAAAAAAAAATTTGATTAGTCACTGTTCACAATTTAAAATGTTACTATAAGAATATTGATAAGAATGCATACCACCATTTAACCTGGATGTAAAATTTGTTCGACGCATACGATGAGGGTAATTAACATGAGGTCCGGAGTTATGTTTGCGTTGAATGAGTTCGGCACATTTGGTCCAGCGGTAGTTCCATGCCTTTCCTAACCTAAGGTTATGGATTAAAGTATCGTCTGGAACAATTTGCTCCGGGTTAAACAGGGGTTTCCTCAATTATGAGTTTCCTTTTAGACAAGTCAGGTTATCACGTTCGTTCTTCGGACGGAAGGGTGATCCTGAATGTCCAGTGTCCACATTGCTAAAAAAATGATACCTCAATCTATATACATGTGTGTGATCCGAAAAAAAAAACTAGAGGAAACTTCAATTTTCGTCCCTGTGGTTTGTTGATTTTAACACTATTAATCTAATAGTTTTAAAATTGCATTTTATCATCCAATAGTTTGCATATTCTAACACTTCTAATCCACCACTCTACTATTGGATGATAACACTTCTAGACCTAGTACACACTCTAGTAAAGTTTGTATTTGAACTAATGAATTAATGAAACCCTATTGATGTTTGTATTATTGAAACTATTTGTATTATACATGTTGAATTATATTGAAACAATATAAATTTCTCTCTAAAAAAATCTTAAAATTTTATTACTTATTTATCAATTAATGTTATTGGCTGTCATTAGGACCAAGTTAATCATGAATTGCAAGTGATGTTATTGAGATCACCAAAGATGAAAGTATTTTTAATAAATATAGTCTTTCTTCGATATTTTATTAATTTAACCAAGTATATTTAAAAGTAAAACAAAACAAAAATTCATAAGCAAAATGGAGTCTAAGCATGAACATAAGAAAGTTGTATCCGTCAATATTATTCTTGTACATTTAAAACAAATCGAGACATAAAAACCAGTAATACAATTTACTTTGATATCTAAAAGTCTCGTTTAGTTTACATTGAGAATACTTGTATACTCAAGTGAATACTAAGGGACTATTTGTTTAGCTCTTAATGATTCAGACCTCTCACTGATTCAACACTTAATGGTTCAGAGTGTTTGTTTCGTGAGCAGATGTCTGAATGCTTCAGACATTTGCCTTTGAATGGTTAAGTATTATACTGAGTCTGAATGATTAAGACCTCTGATCTAAATTGATCAGACATTTGCCTCCGAATGGTTAAGCATCATACTGGTTCTTAATGATTCAGACCTCTTGCTGGTTCAGCACTTAATGATTCAGACCTTTACTGGTTCAACACTCAATCATTCTGAAGTTGCCAAACAGCCCCTAAGAAAGTTAAACTGTTAAGAGGGTTAGTGTGTTAGGGTCAAGATCATTTTATGAACACCAAAAAAATTAATAATTTTGAGAAATTCTAATAATCAATAATTTAATATATTTAAGAGTCGTTTTGTCATTTATTATATGTCATTTTATGAATATATATATATATATATATATATATATATATATATATATATATATATATAAGAACAAAGTAAATATATGGTTAAGAATAAATTTAAACAGAAAATTAACAACTAGTGATTACATATACGTTATTAAAAAAATAATATATAAAAAAATATTAAAACTATTTTTTAAAAATAACTAGTAAATTTTCCTATGCGCGTTGCGGCGCGGATACGTAGTCAAATTCAAATGGAGAATTCTAAGTTGAAAGTAAACTAATTTGAGTTCATAATGCCGACATTCGTGATCCTTGTAAATATCAAACAGATGGATTATCGTTTGCCGTCTATGTGACGATCCACACGCTTTCAAGAGACATTTAACGATAATTATATGAAAATGATTATTTTTGGCACGCAAACTAAGTTAAAAACAAATGGTTCATAGTTAAAGTGTCGTATGTTAGAATGGACTTTGCATGTTAACTTTTGTTTCATGTCATATATATTTTATTTTAAAGTATTGCTACTAACTTATAAACTATATATTTAATATTTTTTAAACCCGTAGTACACCGTATGGTATATTAAGTTTCCCAAGTTTATATGTTTGTATACTTAAAAATGGTGGTAAAAAGATTGGGAATTTTATGTACCATATATGGAATTTGAAGATAGTATAAATCATTTACATGGCCGTCAATTAGTTTATAAGCCTGTTTAAGCTCACATATTAACATGTCAATTTAGTTGTATCATTTTAATTATATATTAATAGATTAATAATTAATATAAATAACTTGCTCAAGCTCGTGAAGCGTCTGGATTCACCAACAAACCATAGTAATTGATGTTGTTTCTTTTATGCAAAATCCATGAAACGAATCCGCAACACTTTTATGCTCATAGAATGTCCCAAAGCAAGAGATCCACCTTGTCCTTAACTTATATAATACGTTACATTATTTTTTATATATATACACTTATGATTATTTAAAATTAAGATTTTTCTACTCGGGAAGCAATCCCGGGTGATAACCTAGTGTGTGTTATATATATATATATATTCAATTGATCGATTATCATAAGCAAATAGTTGTTCAAAACAAAAATCCAATAAAAAGGATTGATTGGAAACTTCAAAGCAACATGTATAGGGGACCAAATAAAGGGTTATATAGTAAAAGACAAAAAAAAGACTGATTTGGTAAATCACCTACATTTATCTTTCATATACAGATAAATAAATATATAAATAAATAAATAATAAAAGAGCTCTCAAAGTAATTAAATTTTCAGAATTCTTGAAATGAAGTCAACTCATGTGTGGTAATGAATTTGACGAAACGGAGTAGAGTACAACTATATCGAAAGTACAAGGAGTAAACTGCAAACTTATTATTTTCAATTTTTTTATCGTCCCCAAAACAATGACAAGGAATAAAAACACACTAACACGTACCCAGTTGAGAAATTGACACGCAATAGAAACTCAAACATGTAACAATTCAAAATTGGAAAATGTTAAGAAATTGAATATTTGCTTATTCAAGACAAAAAATGTTATATTCTCCATCTTTCGAATATGGAAAGCTTTCATTTTCGATTATTAAGACATATACGATAATTTAAGCCGTTAAAAATACATACGTGATAATCTTTTTTCGAATAACCCGTCAATTTATACTTACATGTATAACAGCTAAGACTATGCGCTGTGAGAGAGCATGAAAAGAGGGCATGAAGCGTCACGTGATAGCCATATCAGCACACATCAGAAGGTGGCGTGATGCCAACAAGTGCAGGGTGAGATAGGACATGAAAAGGTGGCATTATGTGCAGTGGCGGATCTAGACTAAAATTTAAGAGGTAACGTTCAAAAAAAAAATTATCGTACTTCATAAAATGTAGAAGAAACAAAAAAAAGAAAACGATAATAAATAAAATTAAACACATACATAATAGATTTCTCCTCTTTGTTTTTTTAAAGCTTGAAATCGAGCCATTACATCCTATTCTTTTACTTTATCAAAAGTTTTTCTTTTACTGCACAAAATAAAGCATTATTCAAATACTCTTCACCCATTCGATGGCGTAAATCCATCTTAATAATCTTCATTTTAGAAAACATCTCAACAGTTGCGTTTGCAACCGGTAAAACCAACGCAAGCTTCAATATCCGATAAACCAAAGGAAAAGTATTATATTATCCAGTTTCCACCATAACTCGAGTAAGGTCACACATTCCAATCAATTTTGCATACATACCATCTTCTTTTAAAGTGTGATAAAAGACCGTAAGATCTTTCAGGACACACCCTCTTCATCCTTTGTTACAAACATAATTAAACGTCATATAAGAAAGTATTTAGGACGGATTCTAAAAAAAGATAAAAAGTTGATAAATGGTTAAAATTAAATTAAATTGATATATGGTTTAAATGTAACTTTGAACTACCATCCAAACGCTTTTGTAGGCTTGTCGGTGCTTTCTTTAACATTTCTCAATACTCCGTCTTTAGGCTATGTGTTATTGGGCTTGTTTAGGGGTTTTGTTAGGAAAAAACACTTTTTTCTCACTTGGAAATACCTAAAACGAATTTAATGGGAAGGGTTTAGTTGGTGATTAGGTAATAACTATTTAGTATAAAATAATTAATTTAACATTATTTTAATTAGTATATTAAAGGATTTGGTCAGTGATATTTTATTTAAATATTTGTAAAATATGTATCTACAATAGTTTATAAAAATAATATACAGTAAAATAAAACAAAAAAATGTAAACAAAAAAGAAACCGTAAATGTTTGGTGGTATGCTTTGCAGCTTTGACTTGAAATTAATATCTATTGGGCTTTGACTTGAAATTAATAAAAATCTTAAAGAGTTAGTAACTTATAGACGTTTTGGGCTTTGACTTGAAATTAAAAGGGCCCAAGCAAAGTTCATATTAGGTTATATGTTTTGACTATTTTGCTTTCTTCCTCGTATAACACATTTGCAGAGCCGTTCCTTCAAACCTGGAGCTGCTTTCAATTCTCTCATTCTAATTTCTGCCTTCTTGTTGCTGTGTTATTAAGAAGGGGTAGCATATATTTCTTTTAGCGGTAACGGAATCCAAAAAACGTTAAAAACAAAATTGCACTTCCGGCGAAAAGTCAAGGGGCAGCGGAGGCTACCCCAACCACTATGACAGATCCGCCCCTGATTATGTGACACGTAGCATATACTTATTATATTTAAAAAAGATCAAATAAAAAACCCAACACCCAATCAAAATAACACACCTCATCACCATTCTCTCCATAACGCTAGTCGAATCTTTGCCACCCCCTCCCATGCCATCAACAAAACTAGACTAGGAGCGGTGTAGCGACGTGGTTAAGACCCCCACGTCTCTTCCATGCCACCACACCGCATATTCTAATAATGATCACAATTATACTAGCTTTCTAATATTTCGATGTAAACGTTTCATATACCAAACAATCCTCTTTAACCAACTTTAGAATTAGAATTTCAATAAGTTCATACGTACCTATAGAATATTTTTAATTCAGATAATAAGTTCATAGGTACCTATATGGTATATATTTCAATTCAGATATCAATATGAAACTTACAAACTCACCACACACCAAATCTCAAAATAATAGAGTCGAAAATGGCCAATTTCGAGAGAAAAGTATTTTCAACTGATCTACAAACTATTAACTGTATTATTTATGTATTATTATTATTATTATTCCTATTAAAGGGAGCTAACTAATTGACTGAAAATATTTTATAAAAATAGGAATAATAATACATAAATAATACAGTTAATACAAACATGTTAATATTTTTTTGTGAAAAGGCAAACTTTATTCACAAAGCAACACATCTATCAAAGGTAAGTGGCAACAACAAAGAGTAGTAAACCACTACAACATATTTACCAGAAATCAAATTTACGCCACTCAGCCTATGAAATGAACTAATAAGTTTAATCAATTCTTAAGCCAAAGAAACCCTAACGATTTAATACTATCAATAACGTCTTCGATCTTCATGTCTTGTCGTTCCTACTATCAAGCTTTTTCAAAGACACCAATACGCAATGTTGATATGATATTGAGTTTATAAGTAACTTAGTATATTCCCCTCTAAAATATTTCTCATTATTTTTTTTCACTAAACACTTTTTTTTTCAAAATTTTCTTACCTGAAAACTATAAGATTGAAAGTTGAAACCGTTAATTATGTTTATTAAATTTTACTATAACTATAAAAGCATAAATAAATAATGGTCTATAAATTTTAACAGCCCAGTCATTATTAGACTAGTATAGAAATTTTTTAAACAATTAAAAGTTTAAAATTCAGAAGGGAAAAGTGGAGGAATCTGAAGATGATAGTATATTTTAACATTTCAATATTTTATTTTGACACCTCTGTACGTTTCCTATACCAACAGATGATGCTAATTATACATGGTCCTAATTATTTTCACACCTTAAAATGCCCTACTTTGGCCACAACGGGGCGCTTAGAGTTATTTTTACAAACAAAAGGTGATCTGACTGATGCCTGACTGACTTAAAGTTGATACGAGGTTTAATTCGGTACGATGTTGTCACAGAGAACCCTAAGCGCCGCGCTTTGGCCATAGTGCGGCGCTTTGAACCCAAATTTTGGCTTTTAAAAGCTGGCCATGCACGAGAGTTAAGGCATTCGATTTTAAACAACTCAAATATATTGTTTCCTAACATACGGGGGTTTCGCTGTTTTACTTGTGTTACTTCAAAATAACGCGGTTTTTGCTGTATTAGTTGCGTGTCTTCAAAATACGATGTCGTGGTTAAGCGGCTATCTTTTCGGTGAATATTCTGATGAGTCCGTTGTTCCCGATTCACACGAGGGGACTGCTATTTCTGACTCGTATGAGAAACCGGTCTTGTCCAACTTGAGGGAGGAGGAGCTTGTATCTGGCATTCGTTATCGTGATAACACGCTGAAGCTGGATTTGAATACCCCTGTGGAGGACCCTTACGCACAACAAGGTTATTCGAATTACGGTTACGAAGACGAAGCGTATCCTCAGGTTGAATATCCGTACGGTCTTCCTAACTATCCCGATTTCGGTTACGGTGGCGAGCACAGCTTTGTACAGCAGGAGTGTTATCCAGACCACAGTTACAGTTGTCTACAGAGCTTTGAACATCAAGTCTATTCGGACCTCGGTGATGATGGTGATCCGGAGGATGTGTCTGTTGACGAGGAAGGCTGTTACCCGGTTACATTTTCGTTTGATACAACGCAGACCTTTTCGTCACGTAAAGAATTGGTGCGTTGGGTACAAGACACGGCAAAAGACAATGGTTACCTCATTGTGATTAAGAGGTCGAATAAAAGAGGAGAGAATTACAAGATTTGGTTTCAATGTACTTTTGGTGGGGAGCATAAGAGTATAGCTACATAGAGGAAAACGGGTAGCAAGAAAATAGGCTGCCCGTTCGAGATAATCGGGTTTTCGGAATCATCCGGAAGTGTTTGGAGGATCGAGGTGACGAAGGCGAAGCATAACCACACTTCTATCGAGGGTCACGCGTATGCGAGAAGTCTTTCTTCGGAGGATACAAAACTGGTTAAGGAGCTGGCAGAGCAAGATATTCCCACCCGCAGTATCTGGCGAACGTTGACGACAAACAATCCGACTAGAAAGCTTATTCCGAAAGATATACACAACGCTGTTCAGAAGATCAACGCCGGAAAAAATGTCGGTAAGTCTCCGATGCAAAAACTTGAAAACATTCTTCTCGAAAAATATTACACTTATTACATGTGCACGAATGAGATATCGAACGCAGTTGAAGATGCATTCTTTGTTCACAAAAAATCCTTCACTATGTGGTGTGCCTTCCCACATGTACTAATGATTGACGCCACCTACAAAATGAACCTGTACAACCTGTCGTTTGTTCAGGTCGTAGGCATGACGTCGACAAACAAATTGTTTACGGCTGCTTGTGCGGTAATTTCCGCTGAGAAGTTAGAGAACTACCTATGGATGTTGCAGAGGATCAAGTCTATGCTGGTAGGCTGTATGGAACCGCGCGTGATTTTAACAGACAGGGATCTTGCGCTAATTAACGCGTGTGAACAAGTTTTTCCAAAAGCCCATAAGTATCTTTGTCGGTTCCATATTCAACAAAATATTAACAAGAACAGCAAGAAGAAATTATCTGACAAGCAGTGGAAGGAATTTGTACGTACATTTTGGACATTGTGCGAGTCTACGACCGAGGAAATATACAGGTATAACTTGGAAAACCTTGAAGCACAGCTGAAAGAAGATGGCCGTGAACGTGAGTCTTTCTTACATAATTATGTTCAAATTTTATATAATAACAAAAACTGACTATTTACGTTTTTTTAATTTCAGAGGTTTTTGATTATTTGAGGAAATCCTGGTTGGATCCGTACCGTGAAAAGTTTGTATCTTGCTGGACTAACAAAACTATCAACTTTCACCAAACTACGACAAACAAGGTTGAGGGCATGTATGCAACACTAAAAACTCACTTTCCAAGTCATCGCAACACAGTGGATAAACTTGTACTATATGTTGATCATGTTGTTGATAGACAATACGCCGAGATTAGACGTAGCTTTGAAACAAGCCTTCGAAAAGTTATGAACCACCACAAGGTTCATCCCATGCTTGAAAATATTATAATGAAGATTTGCGATTGAGCTTTTGAATATGGAACTAAAACGTAAGGAAGACTGGTTGAGAGCCTATGGTGCAAGCTGTGGTTGCCAACTTTTTACCAGCTGTGGCTTGCCATATGCATGTCGTTTGGAAAAGTTGGAAAATAACGGTAATTAATATTTTTGACCTTTGTCGTTATTATTTTGCCACCTAATTTGTTTTCGTTCACAGTCAGCAAATCCGTATCAATTCGATAGACGTGTTCTGGAAGAAGCTTGACTTCATCCTGCAAGGAATAAGATAGAGGATATCGATGTAGACGCGGAATTTTAAAAGTTGAAACAACAGATCGATCCAACACCCCCTCAAGTGAAAAGGAGCTTCTTTGAAAAGTTTCAGCAAATCCTCAATCCAGGGAACAGTAACAAAAAACCTCCCGTTGTTCTGAAGAAAAACTCGTGGTCGCCCAACATTGAAAACGCAGGAACAAAGGAAGGTTGAAGCCGCCAGAAAAAGCTCGTATATGCCGTCGGAAGAAACGTGGGACGAGGCCTCAGACGATCTTCCGCATCACAGCTCGTACATATCAACCCAAGATTCCGGAGGACAAAATAATACCCAACCCCTCAACCTATACCCTGATTTCCCGATGATCAAGCTCGGTCCTAAGACGGATATAGCGATCCGCAACTACGCATCTCAGATTCCCCAAGTGATCCATCCATACATCATGAGAATAAAGGACGTGAGACCAGATGGTCACTTTGGGTTTCGATCAGTTGCTGTTGGGTTAGGAATGAAACAAACAAAGTATTTGACTATCCGGAAACAACTTATAATGGAGTTACGTATGAAAGAATCGCTTTGAAGGCAGGTTTATCGATCAGAAAATATAGGCCATTATGATGCGCTGGTTAGACGGATCGATTTCCAGGGGGTGGGACGAGCCGATATCGAAATTACATGACGATGCCTGAGATGGGGTTTCTTATTGCCCAATGATACGGTGTGATTGTTCACACCTTCGACAAACTGGGAACGATACAATTTTCCCTTTGGTGGGCGGGCCAGACGAATCTGAGCAACCTCACCAGGTGGTTGCGGTTGTGTTCGTCGACGGTGGGCATTTCATCCACCTAGAGCTTGGAGGATGGTATCTAATGCCTCCCCCAAACTTACTCTGGACAGCGAACAGAACAGAGAGCGCAACAGCCTGGCATACATTATACGGGGATCAGATCAACGCGTACGAATGTTTACGTATTGTCCCCCGGACCTCAATGTAACCCCATATGTTCAAGATGTAGGTTAAATGTGTTTAATAATAATCACGTTAATTCATTTAAAATACAAGAGTACGTCTGTGTTTGTTCAATATATGCGTTAAATCACGTTAAAAACCGAATGTCACCGACATGACCCAATCTGATTCAATACGCACTTGTACGACCCAAAATGACAATATACGTCATAATACTACAATTAATGAAAAAATACGTCACGTACGTGTACGGTAGGCGGCTGATACACATAACACTACTCATAGGAGTACTTGTGCTTTCAAACCAAAATGATATGATATAATGGAATACGACATCACACGTAACTGATTTGATCCGGAACTTGCCGTATAGTCCATATATATATATATATAATTATAAAAATGATGTATAATGGAAAAAACGTAAAATTTCGACTATTATCGACGCGCTGTGAATTAAAAACGATTATAAAAAATTAAAAAAAGGCCCTAAGCGCTGCGCTTTGACCTAAGAGGGGCGGTTTGCCTGAAAATTTGAACTGAAGCGCCCCTCTTTGGCCAAAGCAGGGCGCTTTGGTCCCTCGTTTAACCTGAAGCGGGGTGGCTTCTCCCCCATTTCAACACCAAACACAAACACACACACAAAGGTGCGATTACACACACTAAGGCTCAGATCGTGTTTTTCAATATTTCAACCCTAAAAGGTAAGAACGAACTTCATTTATCGTTTTGGTTAAATAGTTATTGTTGATTGTGTTTTGATTGTTCGGGGTTTTGATTCGGTTGCTGGGTTTTGTGTTTGAAAATGAAGAACCAAGCGCCGCGCCGAGGCCAAAGCGTGGCGCTTTGGTTCATATTTAATTATTTTTTTTGTTTTAAGGGTTATTTGTTTATTATTATTTATACAATATTATTGTTGAATAATTCTAATCATTTTAAATAAATAATATTATTTGTATTTTAATATAAGATATTATTTATACAATATTATTGTTCAATAATACAAATACACTTAAAATAAATAATATTATTTAACTTGTATTTGTATTTAAACGTGCAGGGATGGATTTCGATCACGAGGAAGAGGAGGAGATTGAGGAGATGGAGGCTGAGGTAGAGGTTAACCTTCTACCTAATCATCCGTACCTTCAGTTTGAGCAGGGGTCACGGGCGGCGGGGAGATGCGCTGGTTGCGCACCATGGAGATTGGGGGGCATATAGGGATAGACTGGGATCTGCTGGAGACTCTGGGAGAGGCCCCGCGGGCGCGTGCTATAGTTGGCCTGGATAGTCCTTGGTCGTGCCTCTTTCAGCTAGCGATGGAGGACTCGTACCGTGAGCTTACGGTCGAGTTTCTTTCTTCGTTTATATACGAGCCGCATCCGGCGGATTACGTGGAGTACCGGATCATCCAGTCCATGAGGTTACATTCCATCTCGCCAATCAGCAATTTCAGATGAGTGTGCGGGAGTTTGCTGTCCATTCAGGTTTGTACACACAGCCCGAGCTTGATACTGATTTATATACGCAGGGGGTTAGGGCCATGGACAGGCAGACGCTTATTAGTTTCTGGAGGGCCATTTCCAGGGTTCCCTTTGGGAAATCCTGGCAACAGGCCACCAGCATTAGAGACCCCTTGTACCGATACCTGCACCATATTATCGCGTCATCTATCGTGCCGCAGGGTACCAGCAGGGAGAAGGTCAACCTCGGTGACCTTTTCTTTCTATATTGCCTACTTCGCGGCCAGACCTGCGATCTAGCAGCCTGCCTGGCAGAGTACTTTGCCGGTGCATACCACCGGCAGCTCCGCGGGAAGCTGCACGGTGGCTCATACATCACGCTATTGCACGCTCGCTAGGGCTCGTGCCGAGAGTGATCCGCAGCTGTCCACGACGATCCCATCGACTAGGTTGGGTCGCGCGTCAGTATCTAGCATGCAGATCACCCGTACCTTTGATGTTGGTATAGGTTTAGGGGTCGTGACGGGCAGATTTGGCATGCAGAGGAGTTGCCGGATGTCATCCCGGTTGTTATTAAGGTGAGGGATGGAGTGTTAGCCCTGCTCATGTTAAGGAGGCCGCTCGGCAGGCTCAGCTACAGGCTCTGGGCCTCGATCAGCCTCAGGGCCAGCCTTAGGCTCAGCCTCAGCCTGTATTCCAGGATCCGACTCAGGAGGAGCATGTCGAAGGAGATCCCGATACCACCAGTTCAGCCAGCTCCTGAGCCGCCACAGTACCCGCACACGTTTACGCTGACCTGCCTCCGGCAGCGCGTGAGGTGGCTCAGGACTTCGACCGGCGCCTCAGACGCCAGGGCGCTACTCATTGACTGGATGGTCGAGACGCTGTTTCTCTACGAGAGCTTGCGGGTTGCCTCCCTTTCCCCTCCCACCGTCCCCACCGCACGAGGATTAGTACCTTAGTTTGTTTGTATAGTGTTTGTTATGTATTATGTACTCAGTTGTACCTTTTTGTTTTGTAGTACAAACTTATATATATAATATATTTATTATATATATATTGCAGTTAATCTTCTATTTACATTACGTTGGTTTTGGATTGTTTACGTTTAATTCTTATGGTTTTCTGTACATTTTATTTAACGTGTTCATTTAATTTAACAAATTAAACTTGGTTAACAGTTTATAAAGACGCCCTTATATATATGGATATTATATACGTTCTATAAAAATAATGACGTAAAAAAACGTAATTATAAAACAACTATGAATTATATATAATACTAATATTTTATAATAATAATAAAACTCAAATACAATTTTTTCATCAAAAAAACACTACCAAACTAACCCACATCTCACCTATTTCCAACAAAAAACAACATAAACTCCACTTCACACGCCATTTGTCTTTTTGCACACCCAAAGCGTTGCGCTTTGGGTGTGCAAAAAGACAAATGGCGTGTGCGAATAGACCAGGCCTATACCAATGAAGTGTATATAGCTTTCTGTTTCCCAATGGCAAACAATGTCTGCAAAGCCTTTATTTTCGGACCTATACCCTATAGGGCTTCTATGTTTCCCTATGATATATAACTTCGGCCAAAGCCTGTATTCTCAGACCTATACGCTTCATATGGCCAACATGGAGCGTATATGCAATTAGACTTGACCTGTGGGAAACACCTGTACACTTCATATTGGGTAATGTGAAGCGTATAGGTGTCATATATGAGCAAAAAAACGCACATTTTATATCAAATTATCACTCATTTCCAATATGTTTTGTTAATGTAATTTTCAAAATAGACTTAAATTGTTTTATATTGAATTTCCAAGACAAAAATAACTCAAGACTAACAAAGGAAGCAAACCGGCCAAAAACGGAGAACATCCAGACAC
Organism: Scalesia atractyloides; assembly: GCA_947069175.1. Classification (NCBI taxonomy): domain Eukaryota; kingdom Viridiplantae; phylum Streptophyta; class Magnoliopsida; order Asterales; family Asteraceae; genus Scalesia; species Scalesia atractyloides. The sequence goes on from CAMTDV010000017.1 coordinate 91,171,138, forward strand.
GCCTCATGCCTCGGCAGACATGCCCTGTGCCTCGGATCCAAACACCTCCAGAATCCCACTGCGCGAAGATCAGGCGAAAAAGCCAGACACGCTTCGTGCCTCGGCAGTACATGATAAAGAAAAGCTTTTTGAAGATTTGGAAACCACCACAAAGTGACCACGATCCGTGTGTACAAGACACGACCCATGCCTTGGTTAATGGGTACAACCGGTCATATTGCCAGGCACGACCCGTGCCTCGTCTGTAGCTGCCTATAAATAAAAGCTCATTTCCGCCATTTTCACTTGCTCATTATCCCCTCTCTTCTCAATACACACTTCTCTTTTACACACACTCTCTAATTATTCTAATCATTAGGAGAAACTCAAGAATTATTAGTGCAATCAAGCTTTCAATGATCTATATAATTTTTTTAAAGTTTGGTCTTTTCTTCTTCCATGGTCGTTCTTGGTTTGATTCTTGAGATGTTTGGGGAAACTTACCCCCTTGATGTCAAGCTAGCTTAGAAAAATCATGGACAATCAAGGTGTGTGTGTTAATGACTTTAATTAATTAAATAGTTTATTGAAAGTGAGTGAAATAATAGTGTCGCCATTAACTTGGATCATTGGAGTTTCTGCCTAATCCTTAAAATCTACTAACAATCTTGCGACGGCATTAACTTAGGTCGTTCATGTTTTCTTTGTCTATGTAGAGTCAAAACATGTTAATACTCTTAGCAGAGGTTTAAGGTTTTGGATGAGACTTGGGGTTGTGTAAGCTCTTGCCTTTGCGCGGAGAATAATATATAAAAGTAACTACCTTAGGGGAATTGACGACTCATTGACGGACTAATAGAAACTACTAATATATCTCTCTTAAACTATCTAATTAATTAATACTATATCTCGGTCTCGAGTGGCGTTTCCCTGCTGATTCAAAGTGGAAAGATCGAGTGTGTTATGATTCCGAACCAGATACTTCACAATAACGCACATTTTCACACATAGTCCCTCGTCTAATAATCGAGCCCTTGCGCATCAAGAGGTAAGTTGATCCTCAACACCCTTTTTCCTATTATTGATTTCTACCCTTTTATTTTCCTCTTTAGCCATTTATTTTCATTTCTTTTTATTTTTATTAATTCATTTTAACAAACTTAACTTTGGACTTGGTTAGACGTTAACGACTCGGTACTATAGCGTGTGTATCCTTGGACGACTTCAATATCTTAACATCACTATACTATGCCACCGATGGGTGCACTTGCTCAACGTGAGTTGTAGTGTGATAGTATTTTATCGTGTTTATAAGCACACGACATCACGTTAGTGTCTCAAAGAATATTGGTCTTCTTTTCTCAACTTCTACATAAAGAGAATATGGTTTTTTATCTAAGCATTCACATTTTCATACGTCCATTTTCATGCATACATTTGAAATTTCAATTTCCTTACGACATCATAGTGGAACGCCAACTATTAATTTGGCAAATATTCTAATGATTCGTTCGTTCCAGATCCTTAAGAGGGGTTTGGCATTCCTGATTCTTAAAAGAAACCATTGCTGCCAGACGAGGATGAGGTCGTGTCCGTTGTTCGTTCTCTTGACAAGAAACTGTTGTTGTCCGACCTAAACGAGGCAAAGCATTTATACCCTTATTTATATATGGCTTTAGATTTTTAATCACCTTTTTAACCAGAAACTTGTTCTAGCCTTTCAGGAACCTATCCTTTACAGTGAACCTTCGCACGCACCACAGGCATATTTGGGCTACGGATACGGGGGGTGAACCCTCGTATGCATAACACGGCTATCCGCGATACGGCTATGGTTACGAACCTTTGTACGTACAACAAAACGATCGAAACTAGGCATACATAAAGGAACAATCAAGGAGTAAGTGGATGATCAAGAAGGCCCTTACCCGATAGTTTCGTACGAAACTGACCAAGTATGGCGACTCCTCAGTTACATCTTTTTTGATAAATCTAAGTATAATCACGTCATTTTTTCAGGATTTTACTTCCCGTGAGCAAGTGTCGTATGAAAGATATACATAATGTTATTTAGAAGATTAATGTCTGTAAGAGAGGCGGTGAATCTCCAATGCAACAACCCGAAAACCTGCTTGTTTAAAGATTTCAATTATTGCACTAGCGAGAATTCCTCCACAAACACTGTTGAGGAGGTTTCCTTTTTTCATGATTTTTCTTACAAAATGTGGCGTGCATTCTCGCATGTGCTGATGATTGATGCAACCCACAAATCCAACATGTATAATATTCCATTTGTTCAACTTGTGGGTATGATATATACAAACCAGTCATTTGTTGTCTCTCATGCGTGTGTTTCGAAAGAAAATGAAGAAAATTACACATGGGTTTCGGAGATGATCAATCTATGTTGAAAAAGTGTATGGAGTCGTGTAAAAGACAGAGACCACACGCTCATGAATGTGTGTGATAATTTTTTTTCGCAACATGTACATGTATCTTTGTAGGTTCCACGTTCAACAGAATGTTTTAAAGAACAATGATAAGTACTTTACTGAAAAGGAGCGAGTAGAATTTATTCATTCATTTGGGAGATTGTATGTGTCTGCAACACTGGTATAATGTCGACAACCTTAGTTGTCCTCGACGATCCTGCCGAGGATATTAGACCGGTAGTCGGTGTCGAGCATGCATTATACATGCAAGTTCGATGGGGCCAACCTTCGATTTTGCACGAGGGACCACCATATTTTTGTTCCCGAGCAATTGTCGGGGTTTATCATGAGGTAGTTCCGAGTGAAGGCGGGGCGGATGCGGCTGGTCAGGTCAATTATGATATACCACTGACGCCTCAGCAACACGTCTACCGAGGTTTGCCTCCAGCTACACAGGTGGTCGCTTAGGACTTTGGTCGCCGACTACACCAGCTTGAGGACTTGGTGATGTGGGCGGTTAGGACACTAGCCAATATGAGGCATGCCCAGGGATTGGAAGAGCGACCACTACCACTGCCACGACAGTATGGAGAGGGTCTGACCAACTTTTTCATTACTACTTCTATAAATAAATTTTGAAGATACTAGTTAAATAATAATAAAATTTATATATGTAAAGGAAAAAAAAAAGCGAGACCCACTAAAAAAATAGACCATATGTGATCCCACACCCCTTCAAAACCGATCTTGGTTTCATACAAATACCACAATCTATGATTATGTTACGAAGCAAACAACATTACCACAATAACACTCGGAAGTTTCTTACTGTCTGGTCTTTAGTCCATGTATCTTTTGAAGGATAAGTTCGGGAACTCATCGAAGGAGCCCCGTGAGTCGTGAAACACCGCCACAAGTGCGGTGATCACAACATGGTATTGATTTTCCATGGTCGTGTTCATGATTGTTATGGTGAATGTTATGCAACGGTCTTTTGACCATTAAAATTATTTAAAAATATTAAAAGAGAATAATAAAAAAATAAAACCCTTCCCGTATATAAAGTATTGAAACCCTTTTAAATTTTTCACACATTTTTTGTCCTACTTTACCACAACTTAAAATTCTCTACTAAAAATATAAATACAATCAAATTGAGTGTTCGAGCACTTTCTTTCCACTGGCTCATCAACTTTTTCCAACTCTTCAAATCTACTCTTGAAATTCTAGCCATGGTTGCCGAAGCAACCAGAGAACTTGAAAATAAGGGCGATCAAAGAAAAAAATTGTGCACCATGATGATCGCGAAGGGGCTCATGAAGTTCTAATGAATGATTACTTTGTTGAAAAATGAAAGTACAATGTTGCGACATTTAGAGAGAGATTTCTCTTATTGAAGAGTTAATTTTTAAAATTGTGGAAGATATAGATGCTCCATTATGGTTTCAAGTAGGTTACGGCGGGAGGCACAAAAAAAGTTTCAAGCTGCTACAAAAATGCATATCCGTGATTCGTCAACTTGCAACCAGTAATGTTTATAACGAATACGATGTTGGATCTGAGAGTGTGTGCTTGTGTGTGTTTTCGCTTAAAAAATTGTTTAACAAGTCAGTTGATCATTAATACAAGTTAATAATAAACACATCAATCAAAGCAATAACTAGATTTGTAAGGAATAATTGTCTATTGATTTCTCTCACTCTAGATTGTGAAATTTGAGATATATTCAGTTGTAAGAGTTATTTATTACATAAGTGTAATGTTCCATTTATAAGAGATGAGAACTGTTGGTGACGCCACCATGAAAGCGAACCAAAACAACCTTAACAAAGTGTAACTGCTAGCGATTGCAAAACCGTTGGACAGAAAGCTAAAAGAACTGAAAATAATAAACTACTGGAAGTACTACTAAAGTACTGGAAAACCAAACTTCTGGAAGAATCCTGTACTTTTGTTTCCAACACTTAGTCTTCAGCTGTTGACTTGTTGACCAACACTTGTCTTTACCTTTGACTTGTTGACCAGTATTTTCACACTTCTGTACTTTGACATGATCAGCTAGCTCTTTTGAACCCAATAGTTCTTTTTCAGATATTTGATGGTTGTTTGTTGAAGCTTTTAAGGGGGAAATCTAGTACTTGATAATTGCATAATTCTTATTTCAAGGCTAAGGAAATGGTTCCTTTGGGTTTTGACTTTCATATTAGCATATCTTATATAACCCAACATACAATGAATATTTAGCTATGTCCGCTAGGACTTCACGTGAATGTCTATAATATTTTTGCAATGTGATTTTCAAGTTATACGCTACACATTTCTAGGAAGACCGACTAGCCACGACATTGCATGTTTGTACGCCACACATGAAGCTAGATGGAACCTTCCAAGGATGCTCGATAGCATCAATTGTAAACATTTTGTTTGGAGAATGTGTCCAACGAGTCATGCAAACCCTTAGTAACCTAAGTAGCTAGGGTAAGTTAGGTATTGTAACCGCCATGAGCATGTGGTCAATATTACACTAGTTGTTTAATTATTTAGACAAACTTTCATTTAAAACTGATTCTTGAATTGTTTTGATTGATTGAAAAACAAATGAAATTGGATTTTTTTTTAAACAATAGCGAGAAAGATGATCTCCCCGAGTTTTAGGTTTTATAAAACAATGCAAGATTCAATATGATTTGGCTTATCTAGACATAATTTGATAAGACTTGTAAATTTCGATAAGACATGTAAAAAGGACAATCATAAGCCTAAGGAATCCAACTTTGTTGAGCTAACGATTCGTAACTGAATAGGAACACGTGCTAGGATATTGTATTTATGAAAATCAATTTATATAATATGAGTCTCTTACAACAACTACTAGTGACTGATCATTCACAGCCAAAGACTGGTAATTGTCGACAAGTACAACAAAAGAAAATTCATTCTTCAAATACTAGACAATCACATAAAAGTCAATTAATGTTGTGAACTTGTGATGGGTCGGTTCTTTTTTGGACCAGTACCAGACTAGCAACTCAAACTCCATAATTAATTGTATAAGCCCAATCAAAGAATTAATTAAGCCCTCATTTATACATGTTGGATTTAGTAAAGCCCATATGCAAAATTAACTTACGACCCACTTAGATTTAACTTGAAGTCTTGAAGCCCAACTTTTAGTTCTAAAACAATTAATTGCCTCTTCATTTTCTTCTTTATGCGTTTCCTCTCAAAACCAAACAATTGATCCATCTTATTTTTAGAAATCATCAGATCATATCCATCTTCATTAGGCAATAATAACATATAGAGCAGAAAACCCAATAAATCTGAGAAAACCTCACTTGTGAGAATCGAACCCAAAACCTAATGATCCATCTTATTTTCCTTTTATCCTCTGCAATATTACAAACCTGCGCCCCCCGAACTTTTCGCTCAGTAGTGGAGAGTATGTAGTTTCGTATATAATTTTTTTGGGTATATACGGTTTCGACCCTCTGGTTTTATAGAAATTTTTAGGTCTGGTGACTTCCGTCTCTCGGTCAGAAATCTCAAGCTTCGCCACTGTTCATCTCCAAATGGCTTTCCATAGAATTTGCTCAGTCCATCGAACGGGTTGGTTCGTTTTAGTATTAACTAGCGAAATTTCCCTGCGCTTCGCGCATAAATTTGTTCAGTATTAGTTCAGTTCGTTATGGTACTAACACTTGCTATAGTAATCGAAAGAGAAAATCTTATATTCGAAAAGGAATTATCTCATATCGATTGAAAACAATAAGAATGAATATTGACACCGGTACCGATGTTGTTTAGTATAGATATGTCGGTTTAGTTCGTTTGCATTCTAGATACCGCTTCTGTTTAGTTGATATCGATTTGGTTCATTTGTATTCTATTTTGTTTTGTCAACATTATGATATAAATTTATTGGAACGAATATTGTGTCGCTAACTCGCTATCGTACCAAACAAACCAAACCGAAACCGACTAAACAACATATGTATATTAATTTATTTTCTATCGTTTTGCTTTTGATAATTTGAAATCATATTACTACCGAACCGAATCGAACAACTTAGCATCGGTAATAAAATAAAATATAACTAAAAAATAAAAAGTCTGGTAATAAAATACATATAATTAAAAAACAAATATCTAAAAATGATTGATTATTGTTAATCAAAAGTTATTATTAATAAAATAAAATAAAATATAATAAAAAATAATACCTAAAAATGCTATTAATATTAATATATATATATATATAATTCACCATTTAAATTTTATTTTATTTTCTCAAACTTACAAAATAGTAAGACAAACTAAAGTACTATACTTTGTTTATAATATCGATGCAATAGAATTATAATTAATACAAAATAAAGGTACATAAAATACACCGATCATTTGTGAAAAGCCTTGGTTAAACCAGAAAGGAAGAAAGAACACCGTATGAATTTGTTTGAATTTGGCAAAGCCCTAGAAGATTCAATTTGTACCTACCCGTTTCCGTTATTTAGTCTTTTGTTTTCTAAAAGTTTAGCGGAATAATTAATCATATTAAAACATGTCAAACCCCTTATTCCTTTTGTTTTCAAAACCCGTTTAAGTATCATTTTAAGTAATATATATTACACACCATCCAAAACCATTTTACTACAAAAAATATGTTAGAATTTAGATAACAGACATTATAATCACATTTATTTAAAGTTATGAAGTTATGAGGGTTTTTGGATTAGTTATAAGACAAATTAATTGTATCAAAATGTAAATATTATTTGACAAATCTTTTGTGAAAAGTTGTTGGTTTTGTTTTAATTTATTTTTTCGGACAATTAAATCAAATTATACCAACATGTCGAGATAAACCTGTTATCAAAACACCAAAGATCAATCAATTAACAAGATCAAGTTAACACTCAAATGATTCGCCAATCTTATTCAGTCATCATAGATTGATTACAATTGAAAAGAATTGAAAAGAAAACGATTACAAGAACTGTAATGAGCTACTGATTATATAGCCCCAAATCTTGACCTAATCTGTTAACCACGACTATTAACATCTCTAACAAATTCACTTAAAAGGATTATAGAAATAACCCCTTATTCCTTTATCATTTACACTAAGACCCATAAACTTATTACACTATCAAAACTAAGTATTAAACTTTCAGCTGATGACTTAACTTGTATGACCTCTGACCTTTGACCATCCATGTTGACCCGTTGACCTTGCCTTTGACCTTAACAATCTCCACCTCAAAGTAATGTCAACTGATCAACTTCTACACCAATCATCAGCCTACTCCCAACAAATCCAAACACCTCTGAAACTTAGGACCAGGAAGTGTCTTTGTCAGCATATCTGCAGCATTGTCATCAGTATTGATATTCTCCACTTTAACCTCACCAGAATTAACCACATCCCTTATAAAATGAAGTCTGACATAAATGTGTTTGGTTCTCTCATGAAACACATTATTCTTTGACAACTGCATAGCCCCTTGATTATCACATTTAATCACAGTTTCTCTAAATTGTATGCCTAATTCCTGCACAAAACCTTTGACCCATATTGCTTCTTTGATTGCCTCAGTCAATGCAATGTATTCAGCCTCTGTGGAAGATAATGCTACCACATGTTGTAAGTTAGCCTTCCAACTTATTAAACTACCCTGCACCTTAAAAGCGTATCCTGTTACGGACCTGCCTTTGTCACGATCCTTAGCATGATCTGAGTCAACATAGCCGGTGATAACATCCTGATCATTGCAGTTTCTTCCAAACACTAATCCCACTTCTCTTGTACCATTCAAATACCTGAATAACCACTTTACAGCTTCCCAATGTAACCTCCCAGGATCTGCCAAATACCTACTAACAATACTAACTCCATAACTGATATCTGGCCTTGTGTATATCATTAAATACATCAAACTCCCAACAGCAGTTAGCTAGGGAACATTTTGCATATAGCTGATCTCATCATCACTCTTAGGGGAATCTTGTTTAGAAAGCTTAAAGTGTTGTGCTAGTGGGACACTGACCTGTATACTATCTTCCATACTAAAGTTGCGCAGGACTTTTTTGTATATAAGATTTCTGAGTTAACCATAGCAATTTCTTACCCCTGTCTCTGGTTATCTCCATTCCAAGAATTTCCTTTGCCTCTCCCAAGTCCTTCATTTCAAACTCAGACTGTAACAAATCTTTAGTAACCTTATTTCTTCTTTATCTTCACATGCTATCAGCATGTCATCAACATACATCAGCAAATAGACATACTTTCCAGGTTTACACTCTCTACAATATACACAGGCATCATACTTACTTCTGGTGAATCCACAGACCATCATATGTTCATCAAATCTCTTATACCACTGTCTGGGGGACTGTTTTAACCCAACAGTGACCTCTTTAACAAATATACCATGTGTTCCTTTCCTGGTTCTTCAAAACCCATGGTTGGTTCATGTAGATTTCTTCTTCAAGATTGCCATGTAAAAATGTTGTTTTAACATCCATTTGTTCCAGTTCCAAATCAAATACAGCAGTAAAAAGCCAACATAATTCTAATTGAAGTTGTTTGACAACTGGAGAGAAAATTTCATTATAATCAACACCTTGTCTCTGTGTAAACCCTTTAGCTACCAATCTGGCCTTAAACTTGGTCCTTTAACTCTGGAATTCCTTCTTTCTTCTTATATACCCACTTACAAGATACAATTTTTTGACCCTTAGTGTTTTTCAGTCAATACCCAAGTTTGATTGTCATGTAGGGACTTTATTTCATCTTCCATAGCTTCAATCCACTTCTTTTTGTCTTTAGAAGTAATGGCTTCTTGGAAAGACAATGGTTCATTGGTATCCTCTATTTCAGCAGCCATAAACACATAGGCTGTGATATCTTGTATTTAGCAGGAGGTACAATAGCCCTTCTTGGCCTCTTTTTGGCTATACAATAAGGACTTTGGCTTTGACTGCTAGTTTCTGAATGTTCCTCAGTATCTATATTAACAGTACTGTCTTTACTTTCATTTGGCTCCACCAAACCTGAAACCACTTTTTTCAATAGGTTTCTCAGTAACCTTGTTGCCAATAGATCCTTATACATAATGTCTTCCCTATAAGCAACTATGTCTCTACTAACAAATGCTCTAGGACTTCCTTCATCCATTCTCCACACCCTATGGCCTTTTTTCCCTTCAGGATATCCCAATATAACACACCTTTCTACCCTTGGTTCCAACTTTCCTTGATTTATATGAGTATAAGCCAAGGAACCAAATACTTTCAAGTTGCTATAATCTGCTTTCTCGCCTGACCATACCTCAATTGGTGTCTTCATATTAATTGCCGATGAAGGAGATCTATTGACAAGATAGGCTGCAGTTGTGACAGCCTCAGCCTAGAAACTCTTTGGCATTCCAGCATTAAACAACATGCATCTGACCTTATTTAACAGGGTTCGATTTATTCTTTCTACCAATCCATTCTGTTGGGGAGTCCCAGGTACAGTCAAGTGCCTTGCTATACCCTTTTGCCTACAAAACTCATTGAACTCTTGATTGCAGAATCCTAAACCATTGTCTGTTCTGAGCTTTTTGATCCTTCTATCTGTTTGATTCTCCACCAGGTTTTTCCATTCTTTAAATTTCTTAAATGCGTCACTCTTATGTTTTAAAACATATACCCAAACCCTTCTAGAGAAATCATCAACCATAGATAGGAAATACCTTGCACCACCCAGAGAAACTGATTTAGCTGGTCCCCAAAGATCTGAATGCACATAATCCAATATTCCTTGTGTTTTATGCAGCCCTTTCTTGTTGAATTTTACCCTATGAGCCTTGCCTATAACACAGTGTTCACAAAATCCCACACTATTATCTTTGAATTCACCAAGAACATCCTGTTTCTTTAACTCAACAAGACCTTGATCACTAATTGGCCTAATCTTTTGTGCCATAATACTGCCTCATTCATAACCAACTGTTCAGTAACACAATTGATTCCATGAACAACCCTGCCATCTAACACATATATATTGTTGTCTTTCCTAGTTCCAGTCAACATGACTAATGACCCCTTCATAACCTTTGCTTTACCATTTCTCAAACTTACACTTAGACCACCCTTTTCAAAAGTACCAAGAGATATAATGTTCCTGGTTAATTCTGGTACATATCTCACATTTTCTAGATTTAACTCAGTACCATTATCTAGTTTGAACACCACTGTTAATTTGACAGGATCTATCATCACCTAATTTTACAATTCCTAGATCCTTATCATCTATCTCTTTAAAATACTCTTTATGTGGTGTCATGTGGAATGACCCACCAGAATCAAGAATAAATCATCATTCTTATGATCTTTACCAATAGCTAACACATCAGAACTTTCATAGCCATCAACTGAACTCTCAGGAGAGTTGTTATTACCTTGATTCTTAGATGAAATGGTGTTTGCATCATACTTCTTCTTCTTGTTCCTTTCTGGGCAGTCTTTCTTCAAATGCTTTCTGAGTTGCATATGTAACATTTTCTTTTGAACTTTGACCTCGATCTTGATGACCCTTTTCCTTTGAAACTTCTTGTTCATGCCTGCCTCTAACATACAAGCCATCTCCACCCTCTTCTTTCACATCCGTCCTTTTCTTCAATTCTTTCGAATTAAGGGCTGCAAGAACTTCCTCCATGGATAATGTATCTCGGCCATACATTAGGGTATCAACAAAGTGTTCAAAGGACTAAGGAAAAGATGCCAAGAACAGTATTGCCTGTCTTCATCTTCTATAGAAACATCAATATTTTCCAAATCTAAGATGAGTTTATTAAACTCATCTGTGTGATCTTCTAATGATTTGTTCTGTAATATATGGAATGTATATAGTCTCTTCTTGAGATATAATTGTTAGCCAGTGATTTTGTCATATACAGGGATTCCAACTTTGACCACACTCCGGCAGTGGAAGTTTCTTTTGACACCTCTCTTAATACTCGATCACCAAGACTCAATATAATTGCACTGTGTGCTTTCTCCAGAATGTCTTTCTTTTCTTTTTCTGTCAAATCAGCTGGCAACTTTTCTTCTCCAGCCAGAGCAGCCACAACACCATTGTGTACCAGTATGCTCTCATCTTCAATCGCCAAAGACCGAAATCATTTCTTCCGTCGAACTTTTCCAACTAGAATTTAGTCGACACCATCTTGTTCTTCGATTACGAAACCTTAATCGATCTGATCTTCTTTGAATCGAGCCTGAACCAGGCTCTGATACCACTTGTTATCAAAACACCAAAGATCAATCAATTAACAAGATCAAATTAACACTCAAATGATTCGCCAATCTTATTCAGTCATCATAGATTGATTACAATTGAAAAGAATTGAAAAGAAAACGATTACAAGAACTGTAATGAGCTACTGATTATATAGCCCCAAATCTTGACCTAATCTGTTAACCACGACTATTAACAGCTCCTAACAAATTCACTTAAAAGGATTACAGAAATAACCCATTATTCCTTTATCATTTACACTAAGACCCATCAACTTATTATACTATCAAAACTAAGTATAAAACTTTCAGCTGATGATTAACTTGTATGACCTCTGACCTTTGACCATCCATGTTGACCCGTTGACCTTGCCTTTGACCTTAACAAAACCGATGCTTATATGTATTTGTCTTCCTTTAGAAAATGTAATTCCACACACCCTCTAAATATAAATTTGCTAAAGAGTGTAATGATTGATCATGTATAATTTTACAAAATCCATTGAAATTAATTTTACTTCAGATCATACTTTTTTAACAAAGTGGTATATTGGCCTGCCCTTCTTAGTCGAGACGAAGATTCGATTCCCATTTGGCCATTTTCAAGGGACTTCTGGTGAAGGGTCGTATAAGGCTTTAATCCCGGGTTTAAACCTGATGGGAGCAAGGGTTTACAGATTCTATCCGGTTCCCGCACATCGGGTGGGGGGGGCCACGGTTCATGGCAGTCGACGATGTTGGGAATTCCTAATCGTACTCAAGGCTTCAATGCCTGGAGGCGGTTAGAGATAAAGATCAGCTCAAGTTTAGAAGTTGATAGATTAACAATATTAATTAATTAGTGGATAATTGTCTAATATCCTATAAGTGTTATGTTAGGAAGTTTGTTAGATAATTATTATGTAATTAATTAATAGCAATCCTAGTTATAGTATAACGTGATAGGTTAGCTATATATATCGCGTATTGGGTAGGGATTTGTAATCCAAGTTTTTGAGTTAGTTTTCTTGGTGATAATCAATAATATTGGGAGTTATCCAAATTATTATGTTCGTTTGATATTCGTTCGTTTGATATTCGACTGGGACTTGAGACGAGTTGACTTTGAACATAACCCCGAGTAAGGTAGGTTTGCACATGAGATACATCGTCGTTAAAAAGAAAAAAGAAAAAGTATACACTCATAGTTGACAAAAGCGAACTAACTGAAATTTCATTGCAAAGTGGGTTTAAGTTAAGATTTTTAAAAATAATTATTGATAAATAGTTTTAAATTTAGTTAAAAAAAAGTTTATATTATATACTTATTGGATAAACATTTTCTTGTATGTCTAACTTGCTGATTTTATCACCTAATTTTTTTCACAAGTTCTGTTTTTACTTGCTACGAGTGAATTTAGACATCAATAACTTGAAGAGATGAAGAAGAGGGACATAATTATATTTGATTTTACTATAATTAAAACCAAACTCTAGTCTCATTTCATAGCTCCGTAATTGTAAAATGTTCTTCTTCATAGGCTCATATTAACGCCTATAAAAAGAACATTTTACATACGTGATGAGGAACTCGACAAAACAAGCTAATCAATATACAAATTATTTATCAATACGAATACGCCTTCGACGAAAAATGTTGTCAAATGATTAAATAACAACATCCGACTAGACATTATTGTCGTTTCGACTCTCTTTTCCTAATTCTGATCCTGAAGTTGGTTTTTCGGCATTCTTGTAAGTATGAAGCATAAAGTTGCACGCTCCAACTGCCTCTCCCACCGTTAGATATATCCATTCTTGCCCGATCACCTCTATCAACTTCGCTTTGTTCATCTTCTTTATTACCTCTCCGCCTGGATTCGCTAAAACCAACTACAAATAATAATAAACTCAGTTTCAATCACGTGTCGCTCAGATTTTAAAACGTATGGAAAAATGTGTTAAAATACCTTTAGCCCTCTTCTTTCCATAATTTTTTTAACTTCTCCTAGCATTGTTATCCCACTTGTATCAATATTTCCAACAGCTGCATCCACCCCCAACATATTATTATTATTATTATTATTATTATTATTATTATTATTATTATTATTATTATTATTATTATTATTATTATTATTATTATTATTATTATTATTATTTTATTATTTATATTTTTTGTTATATAAATTAAAACCTTTGGTCACTTACCACTCAATGCAAGAATGACATATTGCAAGCTATTTTCCTTTGTAGACTTCAACCTATCTTCCTCTTCATCAACCCATCTCAAAATCCTGACAAATAAAGAAAAATAAAAAATTTAAATGTCATAAATAAAAATGTTTTTATGATTACAAAGACAAAAAAGAATGAAGTAATATACCTTTCCCTCAAGTAGCTAGAGTTAGCAAAATAAATAGGTGCTTCGATTTGAAGTATCAAGATCCCTGGAACGCTTTTCGCATTTTGGTATTGATCCATGCTTCTATAAATCGTGGAATCGGGTAAGAGACCTAGCGTCGATGTTCTTGGCCTCGAGACAAACAAGAGTACCCTAAGCAACGACAATGCGACCTGCATTTATCCCATTTGAACTAAATTTTAGTACTAAAATTTGAAAATGAAAAAACATATTTAAAAAGTATAATATAGTACTATACCGCGATAACTAATCCAATTTCAACACTCCCAAAGACAACACCGAAGTATGCACTCATGCATACAACAAAGTCGAATTTGTCTAGAGTCCATAGGTGAATCGCTTCTTCATAATTAATAAGGCCGAGCATCGCGGATATAATAATGGAAGACAGTACAACGAGTGGAGTGTAGTGAAACAACGGCGTTAAGAATAACAATGTTATCATCACCGCAATCGCCATTACAATGTTTGATACCGCGGTTTTGCATCCAGCATTGAAGTTTACAGCCGAACGCGAAAAGGGCCCTAAATATTAAATTAAACAATAAAACATAAATTAGAAATTTAACATTGAATACTTATTGAAGAGGGTATTATAGTCATTTTACACACCCGTGGTGAGGTAGCAAGAAGTGAATGAACCAGCAATGTTCATCATGCCAAAGGCAATCATTTCTTTGTTACCATCAATGTTGTAATTCTTGAACATGGCAAAGCTTCTTCCAACAGCAATTCCTTCCTGTTTGAAATTACATTATTACCCCTTATAATAGACATGCTATAACAGCTTGTACTTTGTGTATGTATCCTTGTACCAAAATTTTGGTTGTCACCTTTTCATGAAAGATTCAGTGTCAATTATTTACAAACAAATGCAAGTGGAGAGCAAATAATTGAGGGTACATCAGTGACAGAAGCATATTTATTTCAGGGTTAAAAATGTTATAACATGTTTGAAATGGGAAGAGATATTTACGTCATCACCCTTAGGCCGGCGGGTGTGGAGCAGTGGCGGATCTTGTCCAAAAGTTTCAAGGGGACGTATAGTCATAGAACCCAAATAATAATAGTTTCAAATAAAACTAAAAAAATCAAAATTCAAAAGACTCGTTCATACACATAAAAAAAACTAAATATTGTTTAACAAACAATGCTACGTAATCGGTAATACCCTATTTTTTATGAAGTCGAAACATAACATCAAAACCGATTGCCGCCTCCAACCTACTTAATCGGTAATACCCTATTGTTTATGTTTAAAATTTTAACATCTTTGATTTAAACATAAAAGAACCCTCACCTTTGATTTATATACAAAGTGGTAACAAGCTTTACTTTGATTTATATATTGTATAAATATTTAGGCTCGTACGAAAATCGAGAATTATACACTTCTAACCGAAACATTAGGGGGACGGCACCTACTAACCTATGCCCCTGGTGTGGAGTGACGCCCCCAACACCAATGCACATGGGCTATGGGGATGGTGATCTGTATTAATGAGCTTGAGAGAGAGAAAAAGTGAGGCCCATGTGCAAAGAACCAATCATAGATTTTCTTGTTTTTTCTCTCTTTTTTAGTTAATAGTAAAGGGAGTTTTATTTCACACCACTAGAGTGAACGGGTGTGTTAGTTAACGCTGATTGTCTACGTGACGTTGATGTGATGCAGAAGGGTTTGGACATGGTATAATGACTTGTACATACATTACATTTAAAACTATGTACTTTGTACGGAATTTTGGTGGTTGCCCGTAGATGTTGATCCGTGACTGACATAGTTTCAGGAGTTTTGTGAAAATTTTATAAAATAAAATAGCAAGTGGAAGAAAATAATTGAATGTACAAGTGGTAAAGCAGAGAGTACAAGTGACTTACAGCAAGGGCAATAACACCCGTGACAATGCCAGTTTTGATTGCAGTAGATAGGTATGTTGATCCAAAAGACAAGTCCATTATTGTAATTGGATTTAACCCTTTCTTCAATTCTCCAATCTGTATTTCACATTATAAAAAATAAAAATAAATAAATTATTATACTTCTATTATAGTTATAAATTAATTAATTTCATTTTATATTCATGAATCATTAGAAAAGTCAAATATGTAAAACTGACCCACCTTGCATTTTACAATAAGTTCATATTATCACTAATCTAATCGAAAAAGTTAAAGTAGTTATGTGAAAATGAGATAGATCAAGAATTAAATAATTGATGTATAAAATAAGATATAAGTATACCAAAAAAGGATATTTATTGTTTAAGTTTTATAAATTGTATGGTGAGATTATTTTTAGGCAGATGAAAAGACTAACCACTTGAACGCCATGTTTCTCGGCATGAGTGAGAGAAACGAGAACGCTTCCTAGAATCACTGATGTCAGTGGTGCCATTGCCGATATCCAAAATAGCTTTGGCCTTTTCGTGCTCTGTTCACATCAATTTTTAGCGTTAGTAGATATAGATATATCTTTCACGTCTCTATTACAAATTCATAGATGCATTCGTTACAAAATTATTTTTAAGTAGAAAATTGCGATAATCGTATAATACATTTGTATGTAGTCCTCTATTGATTTAAAAAGTCTCTCTATGCTCTACCCAAGAAATAATAGATATTTAGATGATTATAGTAAATGGGTATATTTTGGGTATATTTTTAACTTTATAAATTTCACTTTTTTAATATAGATTAGAAACTAAAACTAAAATAAAGTATACTTACAACATATCTAGCAACCAAGAGATAGAACAGGAAGCATATACCCAAAACTGCACTCTCCCACCTCCACTGCAATTACATATAATGTATATAACAATTAATATCATACTAAAAAGACAAAATATCTTATAATTCAGTTAATCATTAACTATAAAGGAATAACAATTAATGATTATTTTCAACATAAAACCTTATGTGTTTGAGAAAAGACAGATCTCAAAACTGATACGAGGTCAGTGCCATGAGTGAAATGTTCCAGACCCAATATTCCTTTCAGCTGTTGCAAACAAACAACCGTTGCAGCACCGCCCATGAAGCCAACGATCGTCGCGTGCGACAAGAAATCAACGATAAACCCGAGCCTGCATAAATTAATTTAACTTAAGTACTTAAATATCAATTAATTACATTAATTAATTTAATTCGATTGGTTAAATGTTAGTAAAATGTGTATGCATTAGTTGTGCATTTTTTTTACCTTAAGATGCCCAATGAAGCTTGTAAAACACCCGCGAAAAACGTCGCGGTGAAAGCTAACTGAAGATATAGTTTTGGCTCTTCGTTGGCGTTCACCACCGCGCCTAACATGGAGCCGGTTAGTAGCGACGCCACTGCGACCGTCCCCACTGCTAAATCTTTTGAACTCCCCATCATTGCATACACTAGTGGCGGAATGAAGCTTGAATCTTCGAAAAAACAAAACACACAAATATTTCCTTTTAGTTATTTAACATCACATATTAAAAGTTTAAAACTATGAACTTTTTTTAGCTGGCATTTTTATTAGAAGCAGTCTTTTTATCCTCGAGATAATCCTAAGATTTTCCCACATTTCATCCTCTCATACCCGGATTTTATGAATATACGTTTGTTTACCAATTAAAATTTAAAACTATTTGCATTTCAGCACGAGTCTCGTTAGAAACAGTCTCTATCCTATAGGATAAACGTTAAATTTACCCTCGTCTCACCCTGCTCAAACCTTACTTTATACTTTACGAGACGTTTGTTTAAATATTAAGCAAAGCAGTCTTTACAAGTAGAATATGATTGATACGTTTGTTTCTTTACATGCCAAAACCGCGCATGAATATTTAAAAATATCTAAAAAATGAGAACGTCAAAACTTACATAGGCCAAGAATCGGCGGGAGATTCGCTAGTTTCGCATAGCTAATCCCTTGAGGAATCGCTAAACTTGCGATGGTAATACCAGCAATAATATCCGACTTAAAATAACTCAAATTATAACTCGACGCCCAGTCGAAAAACGGGAAGATATACTGAAGGGCAAGTATAAATTTCCGAGACTGTGACTGCCCTTTAAACTGCCTGAGCGGGTCATCCGGAAACAATGTTTCTTTTACAGTATACTTCAAACTTTTTATAAATGGTTGTGGTGGTGGAATAGCAACCTTATGAGGTGGTTGTTTTTCGAGTTTCGACTTCGGGTACTCGTAGTCTCCGGTACCCATTTTAAGTGCTGTGAAGTGCGTAATTTTTGGTTGTGGGTTAGCTGGTTGAGTTTACGGTGGTGGCTGAGAAGCGGTGGTGTAAGGCGGTTGGGGTTGAAGGAGATAGACAGTGGTGTGTGTATTTATAGTGGTTTTTGAGTGGGGGTTGTGGGGTCTATTACTGTTGGGATTGTGACGCGTTGAGTGGAGAGGACAGGGTATTCATGTTTTCATCGCTAACGATGTTTTAAAAAACCAGACATTGAACAAACAAAGTCCTGTCTCGTCATTTAATCGTTACTGTTGATTTAAAATGTGAAAATTTAACAAAGGTTGAAGGTGTATTATTGAGGTTAAAGTGGAAATGTAGGTAATAGTTGACAAACATCTCACTATGGACATATTATTGCATGTATGTATGGTGTATGTATATTTACTAGTTTATTTTTTTTAACGGCAAGGAACACCGTGTCAACCACCGTGACATCGGACGCTGTGACCAATGTCGATTACTAGACCGTCGCCAGCCCCTTGGCTCTCCAAGATGCACGGAAACCCGACCTCCACCCGCCTGAAGGCACGATAGTGGAATAATTGTTAAAACCTCGCCTCCCATCCAAGACGAACCAGCGCCACCCGTATTCGCCCTTCACTTGGATACCGCGAAAAATAATGGGTAGAGTGAGAGTCAAACCTAGGTCGCAAGGAACACGAAGTCTTTCCATAACCACTTCACCATTACTTCATTAGCATTACTAGTTTATTTATTATTTAAAGTTTGAATATACTTTAGATTTTATTGTATATGTGTTCCGGTAAACAAGTCGGGTTTGAGATTTACTACCCTTGAGTTCGGCTTCTTTTAGCTATATCATCCTTAAAAAATCGTTTTTATTCAAAACTAACTTTTTATTATTTTATATCATACCCCGACATCCACGTGTCTACCGGTGAGCCCGGTGGGGAGTATCGTGACATACAGTTGATATCATCATAACCAAATAAGCATAACATAACGGAAGGCTTGGAATAAATAAAATATTACAACCGATAATGTCCAGCGTCCAAAATAAATATATACAGACATGGTTGTAATTAGATCCACTGGCGGATCGAAATACATACAAAATGATAACAGACTGTAAACAGGCAAATCCTAAGGTCGCAACTCCTTGGTTATTCACCCCCAGCTCCCGGCCTATTCCGTACTTGCAACCTGTAACTTAAGCTTTTGAAAATACGTCAGTTTCCACTGGTAAATACGCTGAACCAACTCATTTTAAAAGTCCTTTCGAAAATGGTTTTTGGTGCACAAGGCACATTTTCATAAATAACTTGGGACAGTACAAAAGACATTGTATACAGATTTACATGCTGGCTTTTACATATGAGGCACGGTACAGAAACCGATACATGATCGACTGACACACCACTCTGAACTTTCACACAGAAAGCAGGATAGCAATTACCCAGTGTATGCCTACATGCCATGCTATATTGTCGTGGCCACTACCAATTTGGTGAGCCAAGGATATCCCAGACACGGTCAAGCCCACCCCCAATGTTTTAGTTTCAGTCAAAACAGATCAAAACCGGGTTATGTAAGATTTCAGTTAATTATCACAACTGGATAAAACATTATCCTATACCCGACCAAGGGTTAGTAGTCTACCGTATACCAAGCCCGTATAGGGAAAATAAGTCAAGAGTATTTACCTGAATTGAAGTTCGCAAGTAATCCCAATTCAGCCGTATTCCAGAGCAAGTACAAGAGCAATTTACCGGGAGGCGTTCAGTCTGGAGTGATGATAATTAATAACCAATATTAGAATGCTAACGGGTCCTGAATTAAGTCCAAGACTTGGACCGGTTAATCTTACGCTAAATTGTGATACGGTACGATACGCTAGATTAAGCGGTGACCGGAATATAATATTGATTGGACCCGACAAGTAAATAGACTTGTATAATATGGGCTACCCAATTAGATTCTGGATTTTGGTAAGGAATGGACAAAGTTAAACCCGTGGTTAAAGTACGTAAACTAGCTACGTATGTTTAATCGAACGCGTATAAGCGGAACCGGGTAACCGTAAGAGTCGTATATAAGTTCCATAATGAGATGTGTTTAAAACATGTTATAAAATCAGTAACATTTGCAAAGATAGGCCCGAGTTATATTTAAAACCGATTTATGCCCTACAAGGGCATTTTGGTCATTTTTGGGCTTATAAAAGATGTTTAAAGTGAATCTGATGTTATTACCTTAAATATTCTGTAAAAATACATATTTTATCATGTTATAACAGTAGGATATCAAATATATGTGTTTTTGATGATTTTGAAACATACTATGTCTCGTAAGGGCATTTTAGTAATTTCACACATAGCTTTGAAGCCGAATTTGGGATTCTGAGTTCGGGACTTGTACTTACTGTTGTTATATTAAAAATAAGTTTATAAATCAGTAGGTAACAAGTCTCGGCTCATGGTTATGGTCTTAAACCATACTTATGCGCCGAAAGGCGTAAAAGTCGCTAAAATGCCGTTAAATCGATATTAATATAAACTGAAGTTAGGACCTGTTTTAAATAGCCAAAAAATATGTCATATAACTTATAACATCAGTAGGTTAAAGTTTTGGTTATAAAAAGTTTGATTTTTAGCTATTTTTCCGTAAAAAGGGGTAGTTTGGTCATTTAGCGGCGATTAGCGATTCTTAAGCACGCATTCAAGTCATAAACTGAACAAACATCCCAAATAGTCCTACTTATCATAACAAATCAGTAAGTAATTATATTTTATAATCATATGTGCTAAAAATCTCATTTTTGCTTATAAGGACCCTTTTTGCAAAGTTTTAAAGATTTTCATGGAACTTATGAAAAACTCGGATTTCTTAGGAATTGAGTCACGAAACTTTAGGACAAAATTCTAAACATAGACATGATCATAAAATGACCAAAACTCAGTAGCAAGAATGGCTCAAAACGGGTCAGAACTGAAAGTCAACAGAAAGTCAACTGTTTGAGACTTTCGGTTACGAACCGAGCCTAGACCAAAAATTGACGAACTGAACCTGTTGACATATGTTCAAATACTTATTTTAAGGTTATTAATGCTTTAAACCATATTTTATAACATCCAGATCGTTAGCTATGAATTTTGCAAAAACTACTCAGTTCGACTTTTATTGACTTTTCGGTTGACTCGTCAATTGATCATGAATCCGTGAAAATCTGAAAATGCCCTCTTAAAGGTTTATTACCTCCATCATTGTGTGCACGTAGAAACTTTCGTTACTCACATTGACGGAGTGTACACGGATTTATAACAAAGTCATGCCGTTTTTACGATGAAACTATGTTTGAAGCAAAAAGCTATAAATAAACAACTTGGCAGGGATCATAGACTTACATTATGTCTATGTGAGTACTAGGAATGATTTGGAAAGCCAAGCACTGATCAGCAGCTCCTCTAGCATGAATTTTGTGCACCAAGGTTGAAGAACTTGGTTGCAACTTTGAGAAAACTCAACATATAAAGTCACTAGAGGAGTGTAGAGGGGAAGCCAGGTGTTAGGGAGGGTCTTGAAGTGATTACAAGTGTTCCTTGAATGTCAAAAGGTGGCAAGAATTCGAGTAAGGTGGCAAAAACCCAGTAAGTAGTGTCCAAAATGCAAGCTGGCAACCAATATTAGTTTTCTGTTGTGGCACCTTCTCGCGGGGCGCGAGAAGTGTCAGCCCAGGTCAGTCACGGCCCGCGACCGTGCTTCAGATCAGCCAACCAAGTTTTCAACTTGGCAGTTTCAGTCCCTGAACGTTCTAAAACTTTTATTTAAGCATATATGGCCCCTCAACTTCATTTCAAGGCACATTGAGGATAAGATAAGCGATTTAACGACTTTAAGTCCCTCCTGGTTTGACATACGTCGTATTTAGGATTCCCGGGACACGTGTAAGATAATTATAGGACGTAAAACATGTAGTTTTACATTTTATAAATCGTGTTAATATTATAGAATAACAACTTTGCTTATATTAAAATCCTTACGTTAATATCCGCTTTTAATTCAAATAAAATTTTAAATTGATCCATAGTTTTTGTTTGATTAAATCTTCAAAACCTTTCCACAAAATTCATTATACTTCAAATAAATTTATAATTTGTAATGATAATAATATCTTTGAGTTAAGTTACAAAAAAAATGGTCATTACTTCAAATATAATTTAATATTAAACCTTCAATATCAAAATTTTATTTAATTTCAAACCACAAAATCTGCTCTTGCTTTAAATAAATTTATAATGATAATAAAATCTTTGAATTAAGTTACCAAAAAAATGGTCATTACTTCAAATATAATTTAATTTTAAGCCTTTAATATTAGAAATTTATTTAATTTTAAACCACAACTATTTTAACATGATTATCTAATTTTTAAAACTTAAACATTTGTTGTAATTTAAAATAAATATAATAAACTGCTTTCGTTATTAACTAATACACGAAACTATAACCTAGTCTTTTATAATTTAGTAAAAGTAATTTTATTTACAAATAGTGATTATCCTTTTCTATAAAATTGTTACTTTTTATCTTATGTTTTGTCCGTATATTTTGTTAATATTATATAAAAAATCGAATGCAACGTGTAGTAAATGTTGATTTGGAAATAGTTGTTTATTAAACAAAGTGGGTTAACTTTATGGAACCCAGAAAGAGGGATGCATCTTCTTGGTTGTTGATGACGTGATAAAAAATTATCGGTGAAAGTGGATTTTGGCAGGTAACGGAAGGCAAAGTGGCGGTTAGAGGGTCCTAACGAACATACCCATAATAACTTTTGACTTAACTTTACAAGTCATAGCAACTCATACGTATGTTAACTTTTACATAATTATAAAATAAATTAAAACTCTAACTACTGGAAAATATATAGAAACACATTTCAATATCACTAGTAGCTCTTCTTCATCTTCAAAGGTTGGGATTTTATGACGTGTTAAAACTATCAAACTCGAAAAGTTGATCTGGTTGACCGGCTTTGAAATATATACGGTTTGATTCATGATATCGTTTGATGGTTTATGGTTTGAAAGTTGAAATCGACCGTCCATATGTGTTGTTGTTTTTTCACATTAGGATGTTAAGTTATGTGTGTGTATATATATATTTATTTATATTAATTATTAACATGAAAATTTCTTTATCATTTTAAAACTTAATACATAAATAAACTCTTGATTTATTTTTTTAAAAGAGTTGTTCAAATAGGTTGTTAGCACTTTGGTTAAAATAATTCCATCAAAAATGGTCAGACCAGTGAATACTCTATTCGAAATTCGGGTATCACACTGATTCCTTTAGAACATGCGTAATGGGCATTATATAGGGCGTAAAAGGATTTGATAACGCCTTCAACACTGTCTTCCTGAGTGTTATAGGGGCATATAGTGGGATGGCAAATGGAATGTAATGAATGAAATGGACATTAACCGTTATATATTTTTAAGGAGCGTTATAAGGCTGATGTGACGAAAAAATGCCCTTAAGAAGCATCAACTATTACGCATGGTGTTATAAGGCTTCGACTCTAGCTGACTTCGATACTTTAATTTTAGGTATTATCATGGATTCTTATAGCATGTAGTGTCACATGGACTCGTTAGTTTACACCAGCTTTAGAATCCCAACAAGTAAGTTTTGTATTACATTTCAACCTATTTACTAATAAAAAATAACTATTAACACAAATCAACCAAATTTTATGTTAAAGTTGTTAAAATTTGCCTGTTGTATAAGTGATAATATTATTCAAACTTATCAATAAAGTCGAAGGTAACAACTAATATACTTAATTAAGTACTCCTAAATTGATTATGTATTGTTATTACCTAGAGAGGAAATGCATACCCCAACTCTGCCGACACGTAAGAAAGAGGAAAATGAGTCGGATGGCAAAACACGGTTGTTGGGGGTAATCATCCTAGCTTCGGTTTGGATGATACGGTAGACTCGAAACAAGGTCATCTTTAATGGAAAGAGGATAAACGTCGATGGAATTTTTGGACATAGAGGAAAGCGAGGAGACTTGACGCGGGAGAATCGGGTGAATTTCAGTTTTACTGTAACTTAATGTATATATGATTGATATGAATGAACACTATGGGCGATGTACTAGTGTTGTATACTAGCAACTTGCTAGTAACAGTATGTTGTAAATATTTGGTATGTGAAATGAAATGTTATTTGCTAAAAAAAAGCTACGGACCATAACCACATGTCCACATTTTCCTGTTATGGCGCCTACAATGCTTAGATTTTATTCAACCGAAAATAATGCGATTTTAATATAGACAAAATTCAAAGAAGTATAACTATAATAATTTTATTATTTATAATATACTATCGGAGGGCGGACGCATATGTATGGATGGAGGGCGGACGCACCCATTTGAAAAAAAGAATTAGTGTATTTTTTAAGCAAAAAATTTGATCGCACCACTTGAAAATATGGTTGATATGACACCCTTTATAACCCCCGTAACGGCATAGCGACCCTTCCCCATTTCCTAGGCGCCAAGGGGGCGCTATCCTTAGCCATCGCCAAAGAGATAGCGGGCGTGAAAGGCTGCATCTGGTGGGCCTCATGTCTCTTGACCAATCAAATTTTTTTTATTATTTTTCTTTCTTTTTTAGTATTTAATTAGGGAGCGCTAGTGGGGCTTTATCCCACACCTTCATTGTTAAAGGGGACACCATTTTTACCCCAAAATCTACGTGGGGCTTACGTGGCGTGATAAAGCCCATAAGGGGCTTTATACCACACTATCTAGCCTTATGGTTAAAAAATAGTGTACGCCGCCATTAGCCATCTGCCACGACCGATCACATACTCACGTAGGCATATGGTAAGGTGAGTCATGAAAAAAATTATTATCACGTCACCCACGTAGGCAAAAGTGGTTTCACCTTTTACTAAGGTGTGTTATGATAATGTGAGTCATAGCGGGTGAGTGATTTTGTTTTTAAATTTCAATACATATAATTAATATATTTTTAAAAATTAATATTAATTTTCTGAACAATTACCTATACTTTAAAATGTCGAACCAAGTAGGTGCAAAAACCGATTACGCGATTACGAAATCCAAAATTACTTTTTAAAACAACTATGTTTTCTTTAAAGTTTATATTATAATGTTTAGCAATAAAACAAGCCTGTTTCTTTTTCTGTTTTTGTTAATTACCGAGTACTAAGTTATCTAAGAATAGTTAAAATAATATTTAAATTAATAAAAAAGACCAAAATAAAAAGAGTGTGAGCTGAGCTAATGTGAATGACCAATTGGAAATGTGGAGCTCAATTACATGTGATCTCACGCCTGCATACAAAGCCACAAAAGAGAGGGCACCGCCCCTTTCACGCCACAAGGGAGTTGTGTTCTGCGCATACCGTTTAATGGATTAGAATTAATGGGTTGTGATTTAGTATTAGACTAAAAAACGGTAAGGATAAAAATCATAAAATGACAACCAAAAAGTTTAGATGTGTTGGTGTTTGGGATTGAGTTTAGAAATGACTTATTAACTTGTTAGTTTTCTGAAAAAACCAATAAGTTAATAAGTCATTTTTTCAAAAGCCATGGTTTGAAGCTTTTCCAAATGACTTATTGAGTTTAAGAAGTTAATAAGTCATTTTCCAAACTCAATCCCAAACACCTCTTAAGTCTCTCTTGAAGCAGTACCCAACTACCCATTTAGGTTACCGTCTAGACCGATTACAACACGAGCGTATGTTGAAATTTGGATAATGCTAATAGAAAAAAAAACCAAAGTCGCATATTTTTAATCATAATAAGCCATTAATAAGTTGTCTAATTTTTTTCTTTAATATTATAACTTAGAAGTATATTAAAAAAACAAGGGTAGTCTATTATGCAAGAAAAACCTTATAATAAAACCGGTAGGATAGTTTGAGTCAAATTTGAGAAGCTTTTAATTGTTGGGGTAGATTGTATTTTATTTAGATTCTGGGGGGCCAGGAGCATTGGGTTGACAGGTAAATGACAAAATTGCCCATAAGGCCATGAAATAGTAAAGAAAAAAAAAGTCGAAAGAGCACTAAGAGTGGACATGAGTGTCCAAGTTGTGCCACGTGCACGAGTAAAATTGTATATGATTCACTGCATCTCCGGTCGGTCCATCCTAACCCGTTCGGTCACGATCGCTCATCATTAAATGTTCTTATTAACAATAATAATAATAATAATAATAATAATAATAATAATAATAATAATAATAATAATAAATTGAAGGAAATGAATTTACTTCTCGGTTTCATTCTCATATCCTTGTGTAACTGAGCAAACAATTTGTTTAGTGGGACTTCAATGAGTCAAATGACAACATCTTCGATGTAATTCAAAATGGGTTGGGGCGTAGCTTGTTGCCCGTTTACTTGCCACTTGTTTGTAATTTGTTATTTTGGCATTTTAATGAATTACATGAATTTGGATCGCTGGTGGACCACTGTGATATCATCATGCCACCAGCAGAACCACCCGAACCACCCGATCATATCCATCTCCACTAGTAATTACCAAACTTGAAGTCAGAACACTGAAGTCACAACATTATTATCGATTGCATTATTGTTACTGTTGTTTTCTTTTGTTACGAATCAAATTTGGACTCAGGGTATTTGTTTTCGTCGTTTTCATCATTGTTGCTATTGTTTTTTCCGTTACTTTCAGTAAATTATGCAATCAGGTCTCTTCGGTTTTCTTTTTGGTCAAATTGTGATTATTCATCAATTAATGAACTATGCTTTGTTATGTTTTTTCTAACAGTGGAACCTAATCCAGAAAAATCGTGATTATTCATCAATTAATGAACTATGCTTTGTCATGATTTTTACTAATAGTGGAACCTAATCCAGACATAATGTTACAAGAAAACTTTACAAATATAATAACCTCTAATCAATGATGTATTGTTCCGTCAATAATATATAATGCTTAATATAAATCCAACATATATATACTTTTTGTCTTTAACTAGTTGATGCCCCGCACGCGTTGCGGGGCGATTCTGAATAATGAGCGAGTGTTAAGAAAGCTTCTTGACACGAAAAATAATTAAATCGAGTCAATCAATTAAAACAAAACACTTTTATAGTTTTGCTAATAAAAACTAAAACAATGGTAATACTGTTATTTTTAACTAAGGGAAAGTTATATTTTTTGACTGGGTAAAATCGTAATTTATCAAAACCTAAAGTGTTGGCAGTACTGTAAATTGAAACCGGGGGCAAAATTGTAATTTTGCGCAAGGGCAAATTCGTAAGTTTGAACTTAGGGCAACACAGTAATATAAATTTGAACTAAAGGTACAATCATAATTTTAGGCCGGAGGCAAAACCATGATTTTTTTTTGAACGAGGGCATAGTCGTAATGTTGGGTTGGAGCCAAAAGTGTAATTTTATTTTGAATAGGGGCAAAAACGTAATTTTTAACTAAGGGGGAAATCATAATTTTGTAAACGGGGAAAAATCCATTTTGAAGAGAGGGAAAAATCATAATTTTAAGGTGGGGGCAAAAAACATATTTTTTTCTTTTGAACTGGGACGAAAATGTAATTTTGAGCTGAGGATCAAATCGTAATTTTGAGTCGAGGGGAAAATCGTAATTTTGGGCTAGGGACAAAAGCGTAATTTAATTTTGAGCAGAGGCAAAAATGTACGTTTTAACTGGGGGAGAAACCGTAATTTTAAAGTGTAAAAAAAATAATAAACAGTTGGTCCAATGGGGGAGTGCCAAGCATTATGGTACAAACCATAATGCATAGGTATGTTGCAAATTCTATATATACCGTACTGGATTTGGCTCAAAAAGTTCAACTGGGTGTATCGGGCGGTTTAACCGGGTGTACCAGACGGTTCACCTGGTACAACCGGCCGGTTTAAACCGGTTTTTAAATCATTGCAACCCAATTAGCATTATGGTACAAATATATATATATATAATATATATATATATAAACATAAGTGAAGTATAGAGAGAAAACCACTTAAGTTGAAAAAACACAAGAAAACCCTATTTAACATTTTAGTTTTTTTCTAAAAAATAGGAAATATAAGTTACATATTAATGAACGTTTTGTAACAAAAAAAAACAAAAAGCGCCGAATAGTTTTTTTATAATTTTTTTAAAAAATTTCAGTGTTTACAAAAAAATGCTAAAAAACTAATTTGTAATTTTTTATAAAAGAAATCCACTCGGCGCTTTTTTTTGTTACAAAACATTTATTAACATGTAACTTACATTCTCTCTTTTTTTAGAAAAAAAATGTTACATAGGGTTTTCTTGAGTTTTCTCAACTCAAGTGAGTTTTCATTTTATCCTTCCCTTATAAATATATAAGTTTGTCTTTAGTGGGTTCAACCCACAAAACATTATGGTACAAACCATAATGCATAGGTATGTTGAATATACAAATTTGTCTTTAGTGGGTATAACCCACTAAGCATTATGGTACAAACTATAATGCATAGGTGTGTTACATATATAAGTTTGTTATGGCTGTACTGTAAATTGAAACCGGGGGCAAAATTGTAAATTTGCGTATGGGCAAATTCGTAATTTTGAACTTACGGCAACACAATAATATAAATTTGAACTAAAGGCACAATCGTAATTTTAGACCGGAGGCAAAACCATAATTTTATTATGAACGAGGGCATGATCGTAATTTTGAGTTGGAGCCAAAAGCGTAATTTTATTTTGAACTGGGGCACAAACGTAATTTTTAACTGGTGGCGAAATCATAATTTTGTAAACGGGGAAACATCTATTTTTGAAGAGAGGGCAAAATCGTAATTTTAAGGTAGGGGCAAAAACATAATTTTTTCTTTTGAACTGGGGCGAAAACGTAATTTTGAGCTGAGGGTCAAATCGTAATTTTGAGTTGATGGGAAAAATCGTAATTTTGGGCTGGGAACAAAAGCGTAATTTATATTGAGCACGGGGAAAAAACGTACCTTTTAACTGGGGGTGAAACCGTAATTTTAAAGTGTAAAAAAATAATAAGCGGTTGATCCAATGGGGGAGTGCCAAGCATTATGGTACAAACCATAATGCATAGGTATGTTGCAAATTCTATATATACCATACTGGATTTGGCTAAAAACGGCCGGTTTAAACCGGTTTTTAAAACAATACAACCCAATTAGCATTATGGTATATATATATATATATATATATATATATATATATATGTAAATATAAATATACAAGTTTGTCTTTAGTGGGTACAACCCACAAAGCATTATGGTACAAACCATAATACATAGTTATGTTGAATATACAAGTCTGTCTTTATTGGATGCAACCCACTAAGCATTATGGTACAAACTATAATGCATAGGCATGTTACATATATAAGTTTGTCATGGCAGTACTCTAAAATTGAAAGTGGGGGCAAAATTGTAAATTTGTGCAAGTACAAATTCGTACTTTTCAACTTATGGCAACACAGTAATATAAATTTGTAACTAAAGGCACAATCGTAATTTTAGGTCGGAGGCAAAACCATAATTTTATTTTGAACCGTTGGCATAATCGTAATTTTGAGTTGGATTCAAAAGCGTAGTTTTGAAACCGGGGGCAAAATTGTAAATTTGCGCAAGGGCAAATTCGTAATTTTCAACTTAGGGCAACACAGTAATATAAATTTGAACTAAATGCACAATCGTAATTTTAGGTCGGAGGCAAAACCATAATTTTATTATGAACCGAGGGCATGACCGTAATTTTGAGTTGGAGCCAAAAGCGTAATTTTATTTTGAACTGGGGCACAAACGTAATTTTTAACTGGTGGCGAAATCATAATTTTGTAAACGGAGAAAATCTATTTTTGAAGAAAGGGCAAAATCGTAATTTTAAGGTAGGGGCAAAAACATAATTTTTTCTTTTGAACTGGGGCGAAAACGTAATTTTGAGCTGAGGGCCAAATCGTAATTTTGAGTTGATGGGAAAATCGTAATTTTGGGCTGGGAACAAAAGCGTAATTTTATATTGAGCAGGGGGCAAAAACGTACCTTTTAACTGGGGGTGAAACCGTAATTTTAAAGTGTAAAAAAATAATAAACGGTTGATCCAATGGGGGAGTGCCAAGCATTATGGTACAAACCATAATGCATAGGTATGTTGCAAATTCTATATATACCATACTGGATTTGGCTAAAAAAGGTCGGTTTAAACCGGTTTTTAAAACAATGCAACCCAATTAGCATTATGGTATATATATATATATATATATATATATATATATATATATGTAAATACAAATATAAAAGTTTGTCTT
Source organism: Scalesia atractyloides (assembly GCA_947069175.1). NCBI lineage: Eukaryota > Viridiplantae > Streptophyta > Magnoliopsida > Asterales > Asteraceae > Scalesia > Scalesia atractyloides. Next base: position 91,201,783 of record CAMTDV010000017.1, read on the forward strand.
TAGTGGGTACAACCCACAAAGCATTATGGTACAAACCATAATACATAGGTATGTTGAATATACAAGTCTGTCTTTATTGGATGCAACCCACTAAGTATTATGGTACAAACTATAATCCATAGGCATGTTACATATATAAGTTTGTCATGGCAGTACTCTAAATTGAAAATGGGGGCAAAATTGTAAATTTGTGCAAGGACAAATTCGTAATTTTCAACTTATGGCAACACAGTAATATAAATTTGAACTAAAGGCACAATCATAATTTTAGATCGGAGGCAAAACCATAATTTTATTTTGAACCGAGGGCATAATCGTAATTTTGAGTTGGATCCAAAAGCGTAGTTTTGAAACCGGGGGCAAAATTGTAAATTTGCGCAAGGGCAAATTCGTAATTTTCAACTTAGGGAAACACAGTAATATAAATTTGAACTAAATGCACAATCGTAATTTTAGGTCGGAGGCAAAACCATAATTTTATTTTGAACCGAGGGCATAATAGTAATTTTGAGTTGGATCCAGAAGCGTAGTTTTATTTTGAATATGGGCAAAAACGTAATTTTCAACTGAGTGTGAAATCATAATTTTGTAAACGGGGAAAAATCTACTTTTGAAGAGAGGGCGAGATCGTAATTTAAAAGTGGGGGAAAAACATATTTTTTTCTTTTGAACTGGGGCGAAAACGTAATTTTGAGATTAGGGCCAAATCGTAATTTTAGGGAGGGGAAAATCGTAATTTTGGGCTGGGGACAAAAGCGTAATTTTATTTTGAGCAGGGGCAAAAACGTACTTTTTAACTAGGGACGAAACCGTAATTTTAAAGTGTATAAAAATAATAAAGGGTTGATCTAATGAGGGAGTGTCAGGCCAGCTAACTGGAAGTATTCCCCAAAGTTGTTTTTGTATATATAGTAATAATAATAATAATTTTGTATATATAGTAATAATAGTAAAAAATATATAAAGGTTTTGATATAAATGTCCAAAATTCTTGGGGATATAGACATATACATTTGTAATCAAAATATAAATAGAAGTAAAGTGCGTAATCACTATATAAGATATATTATCAATAAATATAATTAATTTATTCTAGATAAGACACTTTAAAAATATGTATTGTAAGCGCTTATCATATAAAAAGAACAAAAATCGGCACTATAAACAGAAAAAAAAGGGGAAAAAAGTACTTCTCAAAAAAGAAAAGAATAAAGAAAATTTTAATACACTGTTAAATTTTATAATACATATTCTAAAAAGACTAATGAATGCCTAATTAGATAAACAAGAATCATATACTCCCCACGAAGAAAAAAAGTTATTAATATATAATTTAACTAGAATAATAACGCCTGATTCATCAACCGCAATCGTTATGTTTAATTAGGAAACTCCAAAGTTAATAAAAATGACAAACTAAACTGGTTTAAATGTTTGAATTTTTTTTATTTTTTTTATTTTTTTTTATTTTGTACAAACTAAAACGCGATATAAACATGTGTTAAAATTAAATACTCTGCATGAAGCACACCCATTGAGTTTGACCAACCTTTTGCTACTTCGAGTCGGTTTGTCCATGGTTCTAGGCTTCTAGCATTAAGTCACTTGAGTCGGACCAATATATAAATCATTATATTATAAATATGTAAACAAGTTTGTCATATATATGAGTTATCGGTGTTCAATCTTGGCCGCTTGTATGTAACTGACATGTTGTATCCTTCAAATTAGTTGCAACTTGTAAGAGTATATCCTATGTAATTGGCGATCTATCCTAAAATTTTAGTGACAACTCAATTTATTATTCTTTGAAGATTAGGAGTATCATTTGTATAAAACCAGAGAAAAAGAAATTTACACTATGAAAATGGTACGGAGACGGGGTTTAGGGATAACCCGTGCTATCCCTCCTAATACACTAGCTCCGCCTCTGCTCCAAAGAAGTGGCAGACCCATGGTTAATCATGGGGTCTATCGGTCCCATGATTTTTTTTTATGTTATTTATACGCTAAGATCTCAGTTGGCACCAATAAAATTTTGATTATGCACCTCAATCACCCCTCATACAAAAATTCTTAGTTAGTTCCATCACTGCTCTAGTATATCTCCATTAAACAGCTTTGCTCAAAGGCTTAGGTGTAAGTTATTTATTGTGAGTGTGCCTACACACATGACGATTTTATATGCAACCAATTTTAATTAGAGAGTTGTAAGAACCGTATAAATATGTATTATTCTACTATGAAACATAAATTGGTTATATAACCGTGTACCTGATCATCATTGTACAACTCCTTATGCACTTTCGTACATAAAATTGCTTTCGTATTTGAATGTGCAGACACATATAGGGTTGTTAAATACATAAATAATTTACTTTTAAGTTGAAAATTGCAAAAAAAAAAAAAAAAAAACACACACACACATTAACACCTCTATATAACAAGCTAAAAGTTATCAAAACCTTGATAAAAGTACCAATATATCACGTTCAATACATAACCTATTTTAATAAATGTAAAGCTCTAACCTGATTTTATGAATATTTTAATAAAAGGATAATTAGGTCCCTGATTTTTTTTGTAACATAGAACTTACACGTCTAGGTTAACTGATAGCCCAGACGAATCGACATGACGGTTTATTACAGTAAATTTACAATTTAGAATTTATTAAATTTAGACTCGGAAGTTTTGTCGGGCATGATCATGCTTTAGTCTTCCTTAAAAGGTATCCAATAAAGTGGCGGTTTTAGGAGTGTTCGGTTCTTTGTGAGCTTAATCATCCGTCCGTCTGGTTCCCGCCTTAGTAAAAGCCTATCATAAACACTAAAAATAATTAGCTTTTAAGTTTAAACGGTCAAATGTATTTAAAACAATAAATAAAACTATCTCGCTGAAACAGAGTGCCCCCGTGCGTCGCAGAGGGATAGCCCAGCTCCCTCGCGTGCGCGAGAGAGCACGTTTGAGTTTTTGTTGACCAAGCGCCCCCACGCATCACGGAGGGGCCTGGTGACCCTCCCACTGGCGCGGGGGAAACACTTTTCCATTAACTTTACAATGTTGGTAGTTTTTACCCCTGCCCAAAAACTTTGCTAAATTTTCACGATTTTGGCACCCAACTCGAACCAATTTCAAGTTTACCATTTTTTAGAACCTTCCCCACATTTGTAGGTTGAAAACCTTGATCTGAACCCCGATCCTTTAGCTTTTCAAATCATTCTTTCGGTTTGAAATTAATTACCGAACCGACTCGTTAGGAGGCATTTCGCATTCTAGTTCATGCCTCCTACTTTCTTATCAATATTCTAGTCGTTTACCAACCACAACTTGAATTATGGCTGGTTACATTAGACAAACCTTAACTTTCCATTATTTACTTCCAATATAACGTTTACCCAAAACGATTCGTCAGGAGGCTTTAAACCAAAAAGCTCTCGCCTCCGATTTTTATGTTACCGGAAGGATCAACCCAAATATTGGACTCATTATTTAATCTACCCTTAGAGGTAGTTTGTTGTTTCATCATCCTGGTGCGTTTTAGTCAAATTTAGCCCTTTTTACAATTGGAGAACTTTTAAAAGTTTAGATTAAAACTAGCGAGCATCTTTAACTCTTTATCCCAGCTAGATTTATTATGTCCCTAATAACATAAAGGTTTTACGGTAGTTTAGTGTTTTAAAAAATAATTTAGTCGTATTTTTGCATCATGGACATGTCCTTGGGTCTAATGGTTGTTTTACCTAAATACTAGATATATTTGTAACATCCGTAAAAAACGGATTTACCAAACCCGCTCCGTTTATCAACCGAACAGTCAGTTAAAATTTTCGTTGCGAATTAAATGGCCAAAATAATTTTAAACGATACATAATCAATTATTATACGGGGTTATATAATTAGTTTTTGAAAAACTGTTAAAAATCGTAAAATAAAAATGTTTTTTTCTACCGGGTTTCGAACCCGGGTCTGTACCGGTTCAACAACAACTTATCACCCAGCCAATCAACCGCTCCGCCACTTTGATTTTCTGATAATAAAAGGAATCAATTAATTCAAATAATAAAGTGCGGAAGTCAAAATTCAGTCAATTTGCGCCCAAATAGCAGTCGTCGGAAATCCCGACGACTTCGCCGATAATTTACGTTTCCGCTCAAGTTAACCGAAGAATTAACTCCCACGACGGTTATAACCGACGTCTGAACCCGCGACATCAGTCGTAACCGCTGGAGAACGGCTGACTTCGAATTGAGACCGAATTCAGACCCCATACATCTCGATACTACCTTATAAATTCACCCACAACTCACCAGAAACCTTTCACTCTCAAACCGCACCCTTTCTCGGCGAAAACTCACTCGCCGGAAATATTCTGTACGTCGCCGGAAAACCGAGTCCTTAATCTCTGAGCTTTACTGAACCCCCTAAACTTATCCCGAAGTCACCCACACCCTTTGTAAGCTTTCTGAAGATTCTCTGCTGCAAGACACTCGTCGCCGGAAGAGATTGCTGTCGCCGGAGTTCTGCCGGAAAACAGAGGAAAGCCAGTCGGTACTTTTCACGCCTAATTTCCTTTCTTTTTATTTTTATCTCATCTGTAATTAATCATAAAACGCTAAAGGAACCTGAATCAACACTTCGAACCAGTCAGTCGTCACTTCTGGTTATAACACAACGAAGAAGATGAAGTTCGGTAAACATATAAGTATAATTAAAATCAAGTTATTTATCGGGTTAGACACACAGTCCAGCGGTGGACTGTGTGCACATTTAACGCAAAGGTCTCGAGTTCGAATATTGTTTCCACACACGCTGCCTTAATAAAAATTCCTTTTTTTGTTAACTGAACCGGATTGATTTTATGTATATGTTAAGTATATTAATAACCGGAATAATAACCAAGTTAGACACACAGTCCAGTGGTGGACTGTGTGTATGTTTATATCTCAGGTCACGAGTTCGAGTCCGGTCTTCTGCATCGACCCGGACAATTATTTTACCTTTTTAAATAAGTCAGAAATGAAAACAAATAGTTTGTATTTAAGTATAATAAAAATTGGATTATATAACATGTTAAACACACAGTCCAGCGGTGGACTGTGTGTTACACAACCCACAGGTCTCGGGTTCGAGACCTGTGGAGCGCACCGGTTCTCTGGATTAAAAATCGTTTTTAAAATAAAGGATTTCTGTTTAAATCTAATTAATATATATATATATAATTAAAATCAGATATATAACGGGTTAGACACGTAGCTCAGTTGGTAGAGCTGCGTGCACGCGTACGGGAGGTCTCGGGTTCGAGCCTCACTCAGCGCACAACAATACGCACTCGAACCGGTCAACACGGTCAAGTCAACGGTCAGAAAAGGTCAAATTTTTTTTATTATTTTTATTTAATTATTTTAATTAAAAATCAATTAAAAATACTTAAAAATAACATTTTTAAGGTTAGAAAATAGCCTCGAACTCACAAAAATACACCCAACAATCCTACTAAAATAGATTAATAAAATCCGTTTACTTACCAAACCATAATGCGATTTATCTAGGTTGATCTCACTCGTGGTTAAAACCACTTCGCGTGCATTCAACATCATCAACCGAACGCACCCACTGTGAGTGAATTCTTACAAATTCCCCTTTTTATTCATGTTTTGGGGTGTATCATGTGTCGCTTAAACTAATTCTCTTATGCAAACTTGTGCTATACCATTATATGATTTAAACTAGAATGTAAATATTATTGGTTGTGATGTATTACATATTGTCAAGTTGTATGCAAATTATTTAGGCCCATCAGTTCCTCGTGGGAGACGAGTTGAACAACGCGTGCCTTAAAACTCATTCATTAGGCCCATCAGTTCGTAGAACAACGCGTGCCTCAAAACTCATTCATTAGGCCCATCAGTTCCTCGTGGAGACAGTTGAACAACGCGTGGCTTAAAACTCATTCATTAGGCCCATCAGTTCGTAGACAACGCGTGCCTCAAAACTCATTCATTAGGCCCATCAGTTCCTCGTGGGAGACGAGTCGAACAACGCGTGCCTCAAAACAACCATGTGCTGTATGTGTGTGCAATTTTTAATATTATGTGTTGTGTGAATAAATTTACATCTACATTTACTCATATGTGGTTATGCACATTATTCATAATCAATTTAATAAACTTGTTCAAATGATTTTCCATAGGATTCACTCGCCAACTTTATGTTGATCCAAAACCTTTTTACACATGATACAGGTGAACAGGTTGAAGCAAAGAAAACATAGGAAATGCCTTAGAAGAGAACAAAGACGCTTAGATTGATAGTTAGAACATGTTGTAACATTTATTGTAAATTTCCATTAAATTGTATTTAATGAATATGAAACGCATAATAAATGTCATGAGCTTTGATGATAACCCAATCATGCCCCGATCACCTTTTCCGCTGCGGGTCGGGGTGTGACAGATTGGTATCAGAGCCATGACTATAGGGATATAGGATAGGTTATTAGACCCTTAGAGCCTATACTATAGTCTGCCTAAATTTTAATTGATTAGGTGGTTACATACAAACTTGTGATATTTATATGTTTCATATTTGTTTATATTTATAGCCAAACATACATGCTTATATACATATTCATTATACATATATCAATGATCATATATTCAATTCATTTTCATACTCTCATTATTCAAGGATTTTGTTGCAATTTTCAAATCTCATCAAAGTAAGTTCTGCGACAGGCATGTAGTAACCGGAAGGGTACAAGTACCGGTAGTCGGAACGTCCTGTCTAGGTTGGCATTCGTATAAATCCAAAATAACGGACCAGTTTGCCTACCTGGGGACTAACGATGAGAGTACGACGGACCTATTAGGCCAAAGCATGCCACACCAAACGTCGTTCGAACTAACCCCACTTTGAGATGTCATCGTGTCCATGCCTGGGCACATTCCGAATATCATACGTTACATATTTCTCGATTTTCTCCAGGTTTTAGTGTACGTAACCAGGCTAACACATGCGAACCATATGAAAAACCCGGTAATCATGGGGGCCCACGTGATTACGAAGGTGAAGTATGGCGGCATGCAAGGCCCAATTACGAGCAAAGCCCAAGACATCCTATGGATGTAGTAGAATTATTTTTCTATATTTATTTTATGAATGTTCATTCCCAAACACGACCCACGATCCCAAAAGCATCCAACTCATACTCTTGACATGTATTCCTTGTAGATGTCTTCTAACCTCGCCCGTAGGAAGATGAGAGCAGGAAAAGCCCGTGAACGCATGGCTGCCCAAATCGCTCAGCAAATGGCGACCGTAATACCCAACATCGTAGTTCAAGTTCAACAAGCCCTTACCGCTAATTCCATTAACCCAACCCAACAAGAAGATCAAAACACTGTCAATCTTTCCCCAAAAGTCACTAAATGCACCTACAAACATTTCAAATCCTCGATCCTCCAAAATACGAAGGTACTGAAGGTGTCACCGCTCTCCTCCATTGGTTCGAAAAATGGAGAACACTTTTCTAAATTGCGATTGCCCCGATGATCGCAAAGTGCGTTATGCTACCGGTCGTTTACTTGGAACAGCACTCACATGGTGGAATACAGAGAAGACCAAACGAGGTGTTGAAGATACTATGACTTTGACTTGGGAAGAGTTGAAGGGAATCATGACAAGACGGTTTTGCCCAAGAAGCGAAATCAAGAAATTGGAGGATGAGTTCCATTCTTTGAACAAAAGGAAGGCGACCACACCACATACAAAAAAGAGATTCCTTAGTTAAATCAAATGGTTCCCAACTTGTTCACTCCCCTCTACCGTTTGATCGAGCACTACATTCGTGGTCTTCCATCAAAGATTCAAGACTCTGTAATAAGTACCTCGCCTGCAACTTTGGAAGCAGCAATGGAGCTAGCAACAGCGCTCACCGAGAACCGAATCCGGAACAAGGATTTCAAGGAGGAGAAGAAGAAGGATAAAGCATCAACCGAAACCTCAAACTCCACCCGAACCGAATCCTCTACACCACCTATTTCTAAGAGAAAACGAGATGGGCAAATCTTCGCCGTCACCCAACGCAACCAACCAGCTTCGCAAGTTGTACCTCCCCAAACTATCCCAATCACTCAAGTAGCACCCAACTCAACTTACCCAAATAAGAAGCCTTACATTGGACCTCACCCTCATTGCAACACCTGTTTCTATCACCATCCATCTACCTTACCCTGTCGACTATGTGCGAATTGTGGACGCTACGGTCATTTGAGCAAGTTTGCCGCACCTCTCAAAACCAAACCCACCCCTACTCAAAACATGTCCAAACATATCAACAACCTCAATACCCCATGTTCCCATATGTTCGAGCTTGTTTCAATTGTGGCGACCCTACCCATTTTAGAAACACGTGCCCTCGTTTGGTTAACATCATAAACGCCCAAGCTCAAGCAAACCCAGTTAACCAAGCAAATCAAACAAACCCAGCTCCACCGCTAGCAAGAGGAAGAGTTTATAACATCAACGCCAATCCTGTTGAAGATATTAACGGTCCAAACCAACCACTTAACTAGCCTTCTCTCACCAAGAATCAAGATTCAACTCCAACCAACTTAGTTTTTTTATGTTTTTCTTTATGTTATCTCAATTTTCACGTATCTCAATTGGAAATTTATCCAAGAATTTTAATGCAAATTACTAGTTCAGTTTATTTTATACTCATTGATTTAATATTCATATCATCATACCTCACGACGTATCTCAGTTTCATCATTTAAAGAAGTTGAGTTGTGTCTCACTTCTACATAGACTAACCTCTCCATCATATTAAACGAGAGAGGTATTGTCATCATTCAAACATGTATACTATCAGAATTAAGACTCAAGCGCTGGTTGTTGTGTTTGTTTATGTTCTAGAGTCACATAGAACTAATCATAACTTACTGATAAAACCAGTGAAAATTTGACAAGAGTATGGTGGATACGCGCTGGTACTTCCTATATATAAGTATTCTTGTCAAATGATCGGAGGCATTATCAGGCGGTTATGAAAGGTTCCATGTATAGGCTGTTTGTGTGAATGTTGTTTAGATTAAGTTTATCATTTTCAGTACATGCAATACGATCGACCGTTTGATTGAGCCTTGATCACACAGACATTTTCATTCTCAGTACATACAATACGATCGGCTCCGTTTGATTGAGCCTTGATCGCACAGACATTTTCATTCACAGTACATGCAATACGATCGGCTTCCGTTTGATTGAGCCTTGATCGCACAGACATTATCATTTTCAGTATTCATGAGTTGTTGTAGAGTCACATAGGACTAATCATAATTCACTGATAAAACCAATGAAAATTTGACGAGAATAGGTGGATACGCCGCTGGTACTTCCTATATATAAGTATTCTTGCCAAAGGATCAGAGGCGTTATCAGGCGGTTATGAGAAGTTCCATGTAGGATTTAGTATTGCCTTGGTTAAAATTTGTGTTACATTTATATCATCTCGCTATTTAAAGAAGTTGGATTGTGTTCCATTTCTACATAAACTAACCTCTCCATCATAACAAACGAGAGAGGAACTGTCACCATTCAAACATATATGCTATCAGAACGTGGATTCAATTATTAGTTACTGTATTTGTGTAGATTGTAGTATTAGAAGTTTTGCCTTAGGATATAACCCTAACCTTCTAAGCATATTCAAACTTTTATGCATGAAATCAAAGTTAGCAAATCAATTCTGCTTATCAATACTTTTACAGTAGGCAACAAAAAGCGATTCCTGTAATAGGGTACTTAACCCTTACAAGAACGTTACCGCCTCGCACAAAAACTTAAACCCTTATTTCTTCTAAGCATATAACTGTCAAACTAAACACCATCATTCTTTTAGTCAAATATATCACTATTTAAATTTCGGGACGAAATTTCTAAAAAGCAGGGATACTGTAACATCCGTAAAAAACGGATTTACCAAACCCTCTCCGTTTATCAACCGAACAGTCAGTTAAATTTTCGTTGCGAATTAAATGCCCAAAATAATTTTAAACGATACATAATCAATTATTATATGGAATATATAAGTTAGTTTTTGAAAAACTGTTAAAAATCGCAAAATAAAAATGTTTTGGTTCTGCCGGGTTTCGAACCCGGGTCTGTACCGGTTCAACAACAACTTATCACCCAGCCAATCAACCGCTCCGCCACTTTGATTTTCTGATAATAAAAGGAATCAATTAATTTCAAATAATAAAGTGCGGAAGTCAAAATTCAGTCAATTTGCGCCCAAATAGCAGTCGTCGGAAATCCCGACGACTTCGCCGATAATTTACGTTTCCGCTCAAGTTAACCGAAGAATTAACTCCCACGACGGTTATAACCGACGTCTGAACCCGCGACATCAGTCGTAACCGCCGGAGAACGGCTGACTTCGAATTGAGACCGAATTCAGACCCCATACATCTCGATACTACCCTATAAATTCACCCACAACTCACCAGAAACCTTTCACTCTCAAACCGCACCCTTTCTCGGCGAAAACTCACTCGCCGGAAATATTCTGTACGTCGCCGGAAAACCGAGTCCTTAATCTCTGAGCTTTACTGAACCCCCTAAACTTATCCCGAAGTCACCCACACCCTTTGTAAGCTTTCTGAAGATTCTCTGCTGCAAGACACTCGTCGCCGGAAGAGATTGCTGTCGCCGGAGTTCTGCCGGAAAACAGAGGAAAGCCAGTCGGTACTTTTCACGCCTAATTTCCTTTCTTTTTATTTTTATCTCATCTGTAATTAATCATAAAACGCTAAAGGAACCTGAATCAACACTTCGAACCAGTCAGTCGTCACTTCTGGTTATAACACAACGAAGAAGATGAAGTTCGGTAAACATATAAGTATAATTAAAATCAAGTTATTTATCGGGTTAGACACACAGTCCAGCGGTGGACTGTGTGCACATTTAACGCAAAGGTCTCGAGTTCGAATATTGTTTCCACACACGCTGCCTTAATAAAAATTCCTTTTTTTGTTAACTGAACCGGATTGATTTTATGTATATGTTAAGTATATTAATAACCGGAATAATAACCAAGTTAGACACACAGTCCAGTGGTGGACTGTGTGTATGTTTATATCTCAGGTCACGAGTTCGAGTCCGGTCTTCTGCATCGACCCGGACAATTATTTTACCTTTTTAAATAAGTCAGAAATGAAAACAAATAGTTTGTATTTAAGTATAATAAAAATTGGATTATATAACATGTTAAACACATAGTCCAGCGGTGGACTGTGTGTTACACACAACCCACAGGTCCCGGGTTCGAGACCTGTGGAGCGCACCGGTTCTTGGATTAAAAATCGTTTTTAAAATAAAGGATTTCTGTTTAAATCTAATTAATATATATATATATATAATTAAAATCAGATATATAACGGGTTAGACACGTAGCTCAGTTGGTAGAGCTGCGTGCACGCGTACGGGAGGTCTCGGGTTCGAGCCTCACTCAGCGCACAACAATACGCACTCGAACCGGTCAACGGTCAGAAAAAGTCAAATTTTTTTATTATTTTTATTTAATTATTTTAATTAAAAATCAATTAAAAATACTTAAAAATAACATTTTTAAGGTTAGAAAATAGCCTCGAACTCACAAAAATACACCCAACAATCCTACTAAAATAGATTAATAAAATCCGTTTACTTACCAAACCATAATGCGATTTATCTAGGTTGATCTCACTCGTGGTTAAAACCACTTTGCGTGCATTCAACATCATCAACCGAACGCACCCACTGTGAGTGAATTCTTACAAATTCCCCTTTTTATTCATGTTTTGGGGTGTATCATGTGTCGGTTAAACTAATTCTCTTATGCAAACTCGTGCTATACCATTATATGATTTAAACTAGAATGTAAATATTGTTGGTTGTGATGTATTACATATTGTCAAGTTGTTTGCAAATTATTTAGGCCCATCAGTTCCTCGTGGGAGACGAGTTGAACAACGCGTGCCTTAAAACTCATTCATTAGGCCCATCAGTTCGTAGAACAACGCGTGCCTCAAAACTCATTCATTTAGGCCCATCAGTTCCTCGTGGGAGACGAGTTGAACAACGCGTGCCTTAAAACTCATTCATTAGGCCCATCAGTTCGTAGAACAACGCGTGCCTCAAAACTCATTCATTAGGCCCATCAGTTCGTAGAACAACGCGTGCCTCAAAACTCATTCATTAGGCCCATCAGTTCCTCGTGGGAGACGAGTCGAACAACGCGTGCCTCAAAACAACCATGTGCTGTATGTGTGTGCAATTTTTTAATATTATGTGTTGTGTGAATAAATTTACATCTACATTTACTCATATGTGGTTATGCACATTATTCATAATCAATTTAATAAACTTGTTCAAATGATTTTCCATAGGATTCACTCGCCAACTTTATGTTGATCCAAAACCTTTTTACACATGATATAGGTGAACAGGTTGAAGCAAAGAAAACATAGGAAATGCCTTAGAAGAGAACAAAGACGCTTAGATTGATAGTTAGAACATGTTGTAACATTTATTGTAAATTTCCATTAAATTGTATTTAATGAATATGAAACGCATAATAAATGTCATGAGCTTTGATGATAACCCAATCATGCCCCGATCACCTTTTCCGCTGCGGGTCGGGGTGTGACAATATTTCACTTGGGCGGTCTAGTGTCCACCCTTGACTCAACCAACTCTTGCCGGAACATAAGCCATCACCGAGAGTGTGGCCCATTACACATACCTGGCGCGGGAATGACCTGTTATTAATAGCATACGAATCTATTTTCTAATTCATGGCAATGCATGCCCATACGTTATGCTTACATGTAATCATGAAACTTAACAAACCAAGCATTTAATATCATATTCAAATGATGATAACATCACCATTTGACCCGTTTGACCCGATTGTCCATTTGAACCGTTCTTGGCCTATCCCTTTAGCATTTCAATCTAAACAAGTATTGTTTATTGCCAAAAATGTGCTTACTTACCATCTTACCCATTTGACCAGTCATGGTTTACACCACAGGGTCTTATTTCAAAATTTCCTTATTTAATCACTAATACACAATTTCTTACCATTTATTCATTTGATCCGTTATGGTTCGCACCATATGGTCCCATTTCCGAAATTCATTATGTTAATAACCTATATGTGGTTACTCGTCTTTTTACTCGTTTGACCCGTCATAGTTTATACCATAGGGTCTTAATTTAAAATTTTCATTATTTAATAACCAATATGCGTTTAGTTGCTTTTTTACTCTTTTGACCCATCATGGTTTATACCATAGGGTCTCATCTTATCAAGTTACCAAAATATAGTCTTGTCATAACTTTATCCAATTTTGTCCGTCTCATGGTTTACACATGGGGTCTTATTCTTTACAAAATCACCCGATTCTTTAATCATCTTGTTTTTAACCAATTACATAAGTAGTGGTTGTATTTAAGAGGTGTAAGATTTACTTACCTTGCGCCCGATCATGTTTTCTCGCGTCTTTAACCCGCTTGACCCATTCCTTTCCAAGCTCCTGCCTAGCTTGTTAAGAGTCAAACTATCATATAACATCTACAAGATGGTTAGATTAGTTAAGGGTGAGCAAAAGGGTCAGACACATTAGAACCGTGCCGGACCCGACCCGACCCGCGAACCGTTTAGAGCATATCTTAAGAACCAGAACCGACCCTTTAAGTATAGAGTCGGTTCGGTTCCAAAAGGTTCCGAAAGAGTTGGTTCTCGCATAAGACCCATATAACCATTTTTGAAACTTAATTTTTTAGCTTGGGCCATATTATCTAAGATAAACCGAGGCCCCAATCAATCATCATCCACAAAAAAAAAGTTCAGTATTTTTGTCTTAATTTTTTTACCAACAATGTTTATACCATGAAGTTATTTATTATGCTGGTAAGAAAATTAAGGAGGGTCACCATCTCGAAGAACATGAGTTGCAGGTTCTTAATAAATGAACAAACCTATACATAATATTGATTGCATACATACCTGTGGGTTGTGGTTGTAAACTCTCAAAGAATAAGTAACAAGAAATTGGAAAATGATCGAGAAAGCGGTTTCGGTTTGTTGATGAAGATGACTAAATTAGATCGATCATGGACGTTTGTTTATATAAAGAAGGGGTGATCATGTTAGATGTAGAGTTGTAATTTGAGGATGATTCGGTTTCTTAATTAAAGCCATGCAAATCTCCAAAAAAAATCTAGGTTTTAACTTATAAATTCTCATCTCCTAAATTACATGGTTCTCACGGGTTTAAAACATAATTGTCGTGTTTGGAACCGACCCGACCCGGAACCATGAAAGGGACTTTTACTAGAACCGGAAACTGGACCACAACTTACATATATGGGTTTAACGGGTCGGTTCTAGTCGGGTTTCGTGGGTCTAACGGGTCTAACCCGTTTAATGCTCACCCCTAAGATTAGTCATCCTACATCATGATTATCACACCTTATGGACTTTTATATCATATTTCTCATTCAATTCCATTATAGGTCAGCTTGAGTTTTAAAAGTCAAACTTCCATTTGACATATATAAATGCACTAACAAGTTCAATGAAACTCATTTAGGTATTTTATCAAATACTTGGTGGACATCATTCTTAGACCATCATATTAGCTAAAATTATCTACCAAGTTCATCATATTTCTTTCAGTTCAACAAGTTTATACACTTATTAACATCAAGTCAGCATAATTTCAATTAGCATATGCTAATTCATCAATTTATCATACTAGAACTTGGGGTTTTCATCTCTTATGCAAAAACCCATTTCATCATATAATTATCATTCATCCTAACAACTAAATTATTCAAGTTTCTGACACAAACTAGTAAACATGATCATTATATCACTATTACACAGTGTTGTAAAAATCGCGACTAGGCGGCGACTAGTAGGTGATTAATCGCTAATCGGCCAATAACTGGGTAACTTTTCATTAATCAGTCCATTAATCGCTAGTCGGGCCTAGTCGGCCAGTCAAAAATCGGTGATTCGGTCAAATTCTGGCAAAAAAATTGTATATTCCGGCTAAAATCTCTAAATTTCGGCCAGTTTCTAGCCAAACCATGTGAATTCCAACTTTTAACATTGTATACTTAAAAAAATGAGTTGAGTAAGAGTTAAAACATAGCTACTTAAAATATTTACCTATACAAATGTGGATATGTATACATAAAACTGAAAATTACATATAAAAAACCCGATCCAATTAATCCCGATTAATCTCGAGTAATCCCGAGTAGTCGCTAGTCCCCATCTCATCGGCCGACTAGTCGGGGTGTTCAGAAAAAACCGTAACCAAATAAAAACCGTAAACCGAACCATAACCATAACCATAACCAAATAAATCAATCTGAATAACGAATTCGGTTTTTGGTTTGCTTTCTAACCGAAACCGAATTGTGAATATGGTTTTTGGTTCGGTTTATGGATCCGCATTTTATTTTATTTGGTTTATTCGGTTATTTGGATAACTGAATAAACCATTTAACTTAATTAATTATTAAATAAAAATAATAATATTTTATAAATCATATACAATTTATTAGCCCAAAATAGTTATTTTTTTGTGGTTGTGTCTGCGACTATTTTATGGATGTGTATGTTTTATTTTGCAATTAGACTTTCCTGTATTCATATTGTTATGTGTAAATTAGTTGCAATGTTCGGAAGTTAGAACACAAACATAAATATAAATTAAGAAAAAAAGTACTAGGTACAATTTGGTTAGATTTGGTTTCTAACCGAAGCCAAACTAAATTGAATTTGGTTTGGTTTGGATCGGTTTGCATATTCCTTATTTGGTTTGGTTTGGTTTTTGGTTTGGGGTACAAAATTTTGAAAACCGAATAAATCGAACCGAATAAACCAAATAAACCATAAACTAAACCTATGAACACCCCTACCGACTAGCGACTAGCGAGTTCTCCGACCTTGCATTACAACATCAATTTCATCATATCATCAAAACCCACTTCATGACATGTATGAACACTTAGATCAAATCTTTAAATTGCTCACATATTTTACATATACAAGCAAGTATGATGATTATGAATATCCATACATCATCAATTTCATAATATCATCAAATTTAACTTAACATAAAAACTCATCATACACAATTCATCACATACCTTAGGTTTCGATGATGTTAGAAAGCTAAAATCGTCAAACATGCAAGGGAGATCACTTGGATTTCACCTTCAATCCATTGATTTTGTGTATTATGGATTTTGATGAGGAACTTCACATCTCTCTCTAAATCGCGTTCTTGCACACACACACACACCCCAAATCTGGGTTTTTATTTTCTCGTCTATTTTTACAAAAACAACTTTCACACTTAGCTAACTCTAGTCCCTTAGGTTTGGTTAGTACTTTGTTTTCTTATAACTTACTTAACCTTCATAAATAAACTATCATGTTAACTAGGTTAATATTCCTAGTTATATACTTCATGCCAATTATTAAACAAGATAATTGGACTTAATAAGTTCGGGAATGTTACAACCCGATTTAAATTAAGTCCCGGTTGCCCGAACCTTTTATAATCTTTATTTTCTAAAAAAAAATCCGTTTATCTTTTATTAACATTAGGTTTACTTATTTAAATCCTAATGTTTATCGGGTTAACTTTTACCACTAATGATAAATTACCCGCTCATTCCCGATTAATTTGATTTAATTACCAAATCCATTTTTAAGATATTAGAATAAAGAACCACATAAACAAGTTTTACGTAATGCTTTTAAGAGCTAAAGCAAATGGTATTAATATTTATTTATTTCTCGCTATATTTTACCCGCTCATTCCCGATTAATTTGATTTAATTACCAAATCCATTTTTAGGATACTAGAATAAAGAACCACATAAACAAGTTTTACGTAATGCTTTTAAGAGCTAAAGCAAATGGTATTAATATTTATTTATTTCTCGCTATATTTTACCCGCTCATTCCCGATTAATTTGATTTAATTAACAAATCCATTTTTAGGATATTAGAATAAAGAACCACATAAACAAGTTTTACGTAATGCTTTTAAGAGCTAAAGCAAATGGTATTAATATTTATTTATTTCTCGCATTTCTTACTTAAAAGTTGGTTCTTTATTAGATACCCATATATATGAGTTGAGGATTAGATACAAAGTTAAACTACTCAACAATTTTCATCCATTGATATCACATTTTAAATGGATATGACTAACGAGGGGATGTGGGTAAAATCCTAAATAATAGGAAATTACATCCATTTTTTCACAACGATCATTAAATCTCACGAATGTCAAAGTTATTAGTAGGATGTACATGAATTATGTAATTTTTGTGCCTAAAATACATTGCATAATAATAAGCATACTTTATACATGTGTTACTTAATTATCGCACGAAACCATATTGGCACATATATCACTTATCCAAATACCCATGCCATATTTTGGTGGATTCTTATACTTTGTACAATAACCACTATATATGAGAATGATCAAATAATTAAAAAGATGAAAGATCTAAAGAGTGTAAGAAAAAATTGAACTATCATAAGAATATTTAAGATGAACTGGTGACAATTTTCTAATCTAATTAGATAAAAGTTTATGGTGAATTGGGAAAAAACCACAATTATTGACTTTTTTAGTACACATTCTATAGACTCGAATAATTTTTATATGCTCTAAAACCAAAAACAAAATGTATTATAATATTAAACATTTTTTTCTTTAAATTGTGTATACTATTGCTATTTAAAAAATAACGGTTCTTAAGAGTGTCGATGCACTAACCATACAATGATACCTCTAACTACCATTTATGTACAAAGTGCGTCTAACCTATGTTCATTCGTTAACAAATTTTTTTACCTATTTAGTTGGATCATCCTATGCCCTATGGTATATATGACATGTCCTAGTGGCATTTAGAAAATCTCTCTTTTAGAATTCCACACCATATATTATAATACCAATAGTAATATTATTACATGGTTACATTACATCCAACAAGGTTTTTCCATGCAAACATCTTTTATAACATGGCTACATGAATTTCCCATCGAATCACCATTTGGTGACCTCATACAACCCAAGTGGCCATTTTGATTAATTTAAGCCATTGGTTATAAATATATAGTGGAAACTTTTCTAAAAGCAAAATGATTGCAAAATTTTACGAAGAAACTACCCTAGATATTACCTTCTTATTTTGGATAATCCAATCATGATTGAATAATCGAAATAAATGTGGCTTTATTCTAAATTTTATTTTTATGCATAGGCACGAGATGAACAAATTCAATGAAGAATCTCTTAAATTAATGTTTATCAGACACTTCAATGTAGATATTAAGTTACTAATTTTATAAATTGACCTACCATTTTTTGAAATACGAATTTCTTTTATTTTGTTGTTGTTAAAACTTGAACTCAAGGCTTTTAAACCTAGATCTTCCTTAAGACTTTGTATTTGTCATTGGGCTACCAACCGCATTGGTAAACTAACCAGCTTAATTATAAGAATCAAACTATCAAATTTTTGTTAGTTCGTATCAAAACTATGGTAAAAAGGGTAATATGATTAGATGAAGCGTAAACTTTCACATGTCGCATGTAGATTTTAGCCTCCCAAAAATACCACCAACCACTCCTTCAAACATCACCCATTTAGACTATTCACATCAATGACCCAACCCAACCTAACATTTCATTAAAAAGTAATATCTCTCTCTTCCACCTACACAACCAACCTTACTCAATTTTTTACACACATTCATAACCTAACCCAACATAAGTTTTATTTTAAAAAATATAGATATAATTATAATATATTGTATTAAAATCTAATAATATTAAAAACGTGAGTGAGCAAAATTTGGGATGGTTGGGTCGTGACTTCGGTCGTTCAAGCGACCAGGTTGTCATCTTCTTTTTATATTTTGTTTTATTTATTAAAATGAAACAAATATATATTTGCCAAGTGACAACCCAACTCATATAAGGTTACCAATGAGAGTAGTCTTAGTTACTTAAAAATTTCAAATTACAAATAAAGGTTCTTAAAGTTGTTCCATTATTACCATGTCCATGAAACATGTAAATATGTCTAGAATTTTTATTACAACACCAATAATTTTCTCCTTGACATATAAAAAGACTCTACACGTCGTCACATTATTGGATTGCTTACCATGATAAAAGTAAGAATAGTTTATCCATTATCTTTGTATCTATGGCTGTTATATATATATATATATATATTATATATATACACACACATCTTATTTGTATATTTACTTAGATAATTGATTCAATGCATCAAACCAAGAATAGAAAATGAAGAACAAGAACTGAGGTTTAACTCTAAACAAACTCGTATTGATAATCGACACACACATGTTGACAATGGTATTTATACAAACTAGCTAGGACTATGGATAACCGATGCAACGTACTAACGTTGCATCCCTTCGATCCCAAATACAACTTCTAGATCTTACATGTTGCATAAGGACCTTTCTACTAAATACAATATACATACACACACCAAACATACTTCTAATAATTGCAGTTGTGACCCGTAAACGTTGTCTCTTTGATCATGTGTATGAAACTTGGTCAAACAGTTAATACCAACTATATATATTAACATGTTCATAACTATATGTCTATGTATCAGTGTTTCCAGTTTATTCAATTTCCCATTATCAGCCGTTGACTAGCTTTAGTGGGATCACTATATTTCATAGTAAGTTGGAAGACATGTTATTCACGAGATGATAATGTAAGTGATTCTCATAATCTCACGGAGATGAATAATTGAGATAAGGTTTTATTGGCATTGGATTTGGACTTTTATTCTTTTGCTTTTCTCCACATACATTCTTGTCGAATGTTGTTTGACTTTTTTGTTTGAAAACAAATGTTGAAATGACACACAATACAAAAGTGGTGTTGATGAACATGGGTGAGCATGGTGGCTAGAGCACAGGCTCACTTGGTCTACACCCACAGTAGCCATTTCTGTTGAGCTTGCTTGGTGGGGTGGGTTGGGGTATGGGCTCTACAGTTGACTTTAGTTAGTTACTTAATTAGCCATGGCAGTTGACCCTCGTGCATAAGATTTCATCCAGAATCATAACTGAATTTATTTGTGTATACTGGTCTATAAATATCTATCATGCAATTATAGCTTCTCATATTATCTTTGGACAAATAAAAAGCCAGATCTTTATAAAGGACTATATATATATTCATTTAGATTTACACGTTATGAAACTAAGCAAAAGGATATAAAAATCATAAAATAGAGCATAATTGTATATGATTTTGGTTTTTTCGAAGGATTCAAGTGATACGGAGTTAATGCAAGAACTAACACGAACTCATACTTCAACCAACTGGATAGCGGGTGTAACATTTGTGTAAATCGAGTTTCGAAAATCCGCCCCAAGTTATCATCAAAGTGTATTTATTTATGTCGGGTGTTTTTTTTTGCATTTTTGTTTACTGTTTTATATATTAGAATTCTTTTTGTTTAAAATAACTTGAATAAAATAAAATAAATAATCAAATTTAATATTAAATATTTAAATTTAATGAATGATTTAACTTATAATAGAGAAAATAAAAATAACAACTAAAAAATGGGCGAGCCGGGGATCGAACCCGGGTTCCCCGGGTTAACACACACCGCAAACACCACTGAGCCACACACACCTTTTGGTTAGAATCTGGAAACAACTTATACTTATACACGAACCGCCTGTGCCTGCAAATTCAAATCAGCGAACCGCTGATCTCGCCCTGTCTGGCAATCCACAATCCACAGCTGTAACCGCGTCGAATCCTTCCAAATTCGAACCAATTTACTTTAATATCAAGAATCAATCATGTGAACTGGTTTCCAAAAAGATCGAAATCAACACCCCTGTTTCTCCTATAAATACCGACCTTTGAACCTTTAGAAACCCGTTCACACTCATCAAAACACTCTGCAACACTCTGTTTTCGAAGTTATACTTCGCCGGAGTTATTCGTCGGAAAGTTCTTG
Organism: Scalesia atractyloides; assembly: GCA_947069175.1. Classification (NCBI taxonomy): domain Eukaryota; kingdom Viridiplantae; phylum Streptophyta; class Magnoliopsida; order Asterales; family Asteraceae; genus Scalesia; species Scalesia atractyloides. The sequence goes on from CAMTDV010000017.1 coordinate 91,222,912, forward strand.
CTGCCGGAAGTTCATCGGTGAAATCAAAATCACCCTTTGTTCGGTATATCCTCCTGAATCCTTGATTATCTTTCCATTATAAAATATATAATAAGTGCGCTGGAAAATTTTCAAAACAGTATGAATCATGCGAAGAAGATGAAGTTGCTGTTAATATATAAGTATAATTAAAACGGATTTTTAATCGGGTTAGACACACAGTCCAGTGGTGGACTGTGTGCAATTATAAAACACATGCCCTGGGTTCGACTCGTATACGTTACCGATTCTCTGTAAATAAAACCAAACTTTTTAAACTCACTCAGATCACTCTGGAACAAGTGTTTAAAGTTGATACAAATAGGATTCATACGGGTCAGACACACAGCCCAACTGGTTGGGCTGTGTGCACGAGAACTAAAGGTCTCGGGTTCGAATCGTGAAATCTCAACCGGCTTTGAAGATTTATAAATCTTTTTAAAATAAATAAATTTTGTATTAACCTAACTAGTATATATATATAATTAAAATTGATAATATTTCGGTTAGACACGTAGCTAAGTTGGTAGAGCTGCGTGCACGCATACGAGAGGTCGCGGGTTCGAACCTCACACGCTGCCAATTTCTCATTCAATCCGACCGGTTGACCCGGTCAGACCTGACAAGGTCAACTTTCTTTTTTTATTCATTATTTTTGTTTTTTTTATTCTTAAATTATTATATTTAAAAAAATCATTTAAAAATGCTTAAAAATAAGATTTTTTAAAGTTAAAAATTATATTAATTACCATAAAAATAAATCTTAAAAATTAATAAAAAGACATTAATTAGGAATATTAATTTCAAATAGAATATATATATTTATCGAATTATTACGTGATTATTTAGGTTAGTTTTCCCTCGTCGGTTGAATCAAAATTTGTGCGCATTCATCATTATCAAGGAACGCACCCACGGTGAGTGAATCTCTACAAAATCCCCATTTTAATCACGTTTTGGGGTGTATCATGTGTCGAACAATTCCTTTATTTTATTTAAACACTTGTGCTTATATCATCTCGTAACAAAATGTGTAATGTTGTGTGTGATTATTATGTGGATTAAGTTTATCATTTCAGTGCACTCATTTCATTAGGCCCATCAGTTCCACGTGGGATACGAGTTGAGCATCAGGTGCCTCATTAGATCGGCTCCGTTTGATTGAGCCTTGATCTCAAATACATCATCATTCATGTCATATATTCATTCAACGTGGTTTGTGATTGTTTACATGTATATGTTTGCTCACATGTGACTTATGCATGAATTTCCTTTAATAAATAAAACAAGCAATTATTTAAAATGTTTTATCAAGGTTCACTCGCCAACTTTTGTTGAACCAAAATCTCCCATGTTTTACACATGATACAGGTGATCTAGTTGAAGAAAGAAACACTTAGGATGGCCTAGAATAATAAACAAGTTATTGCGTTGGAATAAACATTTAGTTTTGTTTCCTTTGTATTTGTATGAATTTTGTTTATTGGATATTTAAGTTTGTAATTTGAATTTAATAAATATGAAACTTCTTAGTAAATATCATGAACTTTGGTGATAACCCAATTATGCCCCGACTTTTATTCCGCTGCGGGTCAGGGTGTGACAGATTGGTATCAGAGCTTGTGGCTATAGGGATATAGGATAGGTTATTAGACACTTAGAGCCTATACTATAGTTGATTAAATTTTAATTGTTTAGGTGTTACATGCAAAAATTCATGATGTTTACATGTTTCATGTTTATTTTCACACCCAATATTATGCAAGCACACTCACAAGTACATGTTAATATGCAATGCTCATCATAATTCATATCCTCATAACATGTCATATCTATGAAAGCACACACCTTACGATTTCCATGATTTTTGCAATGATTTTGTATTTTTTTTCAAATCACATCAAAGTGAGTTTTCCGGCATATAGTAACTGAGGGTACGAGTACGTAGTCGAACTGATGTAGGCTGACATTCGTACAAATCAATAAGACCATTTGCCTACCTGGGGACTAACAATGAGAGTACGAAGGACCTATTAGGCCAAAGCATGCTATACCAAACGTCGTGTGAGCTAACCCCACTTTGAGTTGTCATTGTGTCTACACCTGGACACCTCCGACCATACATCTCGCAATCATGTTTTACGATTTTCATTCGGGTGGTGCGAGTGTTAACCCGCCGACACCAATGTGAACCCTACCAGGCCCAATAGTCATGGGGGCCCACATGACTACACAGCAATGGCATGGGGGACATTTGGAGGCCCAAACATGAGCAAACCTAAGACATCCTATGGATGTAGTTAATTATTTTTAGTTATATTGTTTTTATTCTTTTTACGACACATGACACCTAGGAATTCTTAAACTCACAATCTTCCTACATATGTTCCTGTAGATGTCAGCTAGGCAATTACGTGGAGGTAGAAAGTCAGGAAAGTCAAACGAACGCTTGGCCACACAAATTGCTAAACAAATGGCCGTAGTGCTTCCTGACATCGTGCTACAAGTTCAACAAGCCCTCACGCTAATCCCATCAACCCTCCCAACCAAGAAGACCAAAGCGTCGCCAACCCTCCTCCCAAAACTCCCAAGTGCACCTACAAACACTTCAAATCCTGCGATCCCCCAAAATATGAAGGGACTGAAGGTGTCACCGCTCTCCTTCAATGGTTTGAGGAGATGAAAAACACTTTCCTCATTTGCGACTGTCCCGAGGACCGTAAGTTACGTTACGCGACTGGAAGACTGTTTGGGGTAGCCCTTACCTGGTGGAACACGGAAAAGAGTAAGCGAGGTGTTGAAGATGCCATGGCCTTAACATGGGAAGAGTTAAGGGAAATCATGACAAGACGTTTCTGTCCAAGAAGCGAAATCAAAAAGCTAGAAGACGAGTTTCACGCGTTGAAACAAAAGGAAGGAGACCACACTTCATACAATAAGAGATTTCTCGAATTGAACCAGATGATCCCCAATTTGTTCACCCCTTTATACCGCTTAGTCGAACACTACATTCGAGGCCTCCCCTCGAAAATCCAAGATTCGGTTTTAAGCATTTCGCCTGCAACACTTGAAGCCGCAATGGAGTTAGCTACAGAACTCACTGAAAATCGCATTCGAAACGGAAAGTTCAAAGATGAGAAGAAGAAAGCACCCATTGAGACCCCAACTCCAAACCACCCAGTCTCATCCTCGAAGTTTGCTGGTAAGAGGAAGCGAAATAGCAAGAATTTTGCTGTCACTCAAACCAACCCCCCCATCACTGCTGCACCAATCACCCAAGTTGCTCCTCCAGCCGCACCATTCAAAAGGCCATACACTGGCCCACACCCAAAGTGCAACCGTTGTCAATACCATCACCCTCCCGAAAGCCCCTTCCAACATTGCACAAGTTGTGCCGTGCGGGTCACACCATCCAAACCTGCCGTACCCTTCAGCGAATGAACCGCAGTCAACCTCCAACCCAAACCCAAAATCAAATGGTGGGTCAAGCCCAACAACCCTTACTTCTACCACCTGCACAACACGCAGTCCAACCTTACTACCAACCCAACTACCACATGATGCAACCCATACGAGCCTGTTTCAATTGTGGGGACCCAAACCACTTCAGAAACACTTGTCCACGCCTAGTGAACATCATCCATGCCCAAGCTCAAGCGAACCCGGTAAACCAAGCCAACCAAGCTCCTCCACCTGCCAGAGGAAGAGCTTTCAATATCAATGCCAACCAAGCCAGGGCTGACAACAATGTGGTCAACGGTACGTTTCTCATAAATGGTAGTTATGCATCCATATTATTCGATACTGGTGCGGATAAGAGCTTTGTGTCCTTAGAATTCGAATCTATCCTCGACCAACCTCGTGTTAATCTCATTGAATCTCTAACGGTGGAAGTTGCTGACGGAAACCCCACTTCATTAAATTCTATTATACGCGATTGTACTCTCACCCTAAACGATCACGATCTCCCAATTGACCTCATTCCTATGAAGTTGGGAAGTTTCGATGTTATAATCGGTATGGACTGGCTCAGCCAGCATCACGCTGAAGTGGTGTGCCACGAAAAATTCATTCGTATTCCTCTTGCAGACGGTCAGACACTACGTATTTTTTGGGAAACCCCTTCGAAAGGACTCAAGTTGATGTCCTGCCTTCAAGGCCGAAGTTATCTCCGCAAGAACTACGTCGCATTTCTAACTCACGTCGTCAAGAAGGGAGGCAAGGAGAGAAGCTCGAAGATATTCCAATTGTGAAGGAATTCCCACAAGTTTTTCCCGACGACGTTTCAGGACTTCCTCCTGTGAGAGAAGTCGAATTCCGCATCGATCTTGTGCCTGGAGCTACACCGGTCGCCAAATCTCCTTATAGGTTAGCTCCATCCGAGATGCAAGAATTGGCCAGTCAACTGCAAGAGTTGACTGACAAAGGATTCATATGTCCTAGCTCATCGCCTTGGGGTACGCCTGTTCTTTTTGTAAAGAAGAAAGATGGAACGTTTCGCATGTGCATTGATTATAGAGAACTCAACAAGTTGACGGTTAAGAATCGGTATCCACTGCCTCGCATTGATGACCTCCTGGACCAACTTCAAGGCGCCACCTGTTTTTCCAAGATCGACCTTCGTTCTGGTTATCATCAGCTTAGAGTGTGCGAGGAAGATATCCCAAAAACCGCTTTCCGAACTCGTTATGGTCATTACGAGTTCATGGTTATGCCCTTCGGTTTAACCAACGCCCCCGCTGTCTTCATCGATTTAATGAATAGAGTATGCAAACCCTACCTCGACCGCTTCGTCATAGTCTTCATCGACACATCCTATCTACTCCAAGTCCAAATCCGATCATGAGCGACACCTTCGACTCATTCTTACACTCTTAAGGACTGAAAATCTTTACGCTAAGTTCTCAAAATGCGAATTCTGGTTAGGAGAAGTACAATTCCTTGTTCGTTTCGTCAATGACAAAGGGATTCATGTCGATCCTTCAAAAATCAAAGCAGTACAGGAATGGCAAGCGCCACGTACCCCTACCGAAGTTAGGTCATTTCTTGGTTAGGCTGGTTACTACCGACGCTTCATTGCCAATTTTTCCCGTATTGCCGTACCACTTGTCACACCCCGACCCGCAGCGGAAAAGGTGATCGGGGCATGATTGGGTTATCATCAAAGCTCATGACATTTATTATGCGTTTCATATTCATTTAATACAATTTATATGGAAATTTACAGTAAATATTACAACATGTTCTAACTATCAATCTAAGCTTCTTTATTCTCTTCTAAGGCATTTCCTATGTTTTCTTTGCTTCAACCTGTTCACCTGTATCATGTGTAAAAAGGTTTTGGATCAACATAAAGTTGGCGAGTGAATCCTATGGAAAAAACATTTGAACAAGTTTATTAAATTGATTATGAAATATGTGCACAACCACTCATGAGTAAAAATAGATGTAAACTTATTCAACAATCATAAGATATTAAATAAAGCACACATGAACAATAATGGAACATTTAGAGGCACGCGTTGCTCAACTCGTCTCTCACGAGGAACTGATGGGCCTAATGAATGAATTGCAGTAAACATGATAATATGAATGACACAACTACAAACAATATAAACTCAATGATACACACATGAAACAATAATGAATTGGTTTTGAGGCACGCGTTGTTCAACTCGTCTCCCGCGAGGAACTGATGGGCTTAATGAATGAATTTCATATAATTTGACATACTGACATAAGTAATCACATCAATATAAACAATCTAAGTTTAGGTCACGATATGGTATGGCACAAATTTAAATAAACGAGTTAATTATTTGAGACACATGACACACCCCAAAACGTGTAATTAAAAAGGGGAGTTGTAAGATTCACTCACAGTGGGTGCGTTCGGTTGATGATGTTGAATGCACGCGAAGTGGTTTTAACCACGAGTGAAATTAACCTAGATAAATATCATTATGGTTCGGTAAGTAAACGGATTTTATTAATCTATTTTAGTAGGATTGTTGGGTGTATTTTTGCGAGTTTAAGGCTATTTTCTAACCTTAAAAATGTTATTTTTAAGTATTTTTAATTGATTTTTAATTAAAATAAATAAATAAAAATAATAAAAAAAATTTGATTTTTTTGCTACAGTTGACTTGTTGACTTTGACCGTTGACCGGTTCGAATGCGAATATAAGTGCGCTGGGTGAGGCTCGAACCCGAGACCTCCCGTACGCGATGCACGCAGCTCTACCAACTGAGCTACTGTCTAACCCGTCATATATCTGTTTTTATTATATTTATATATTAATTAATTTAAACGGAAAATCCTTTTATTTTAAAAACGATTTAATTGAATCGGACGGTGCGCTCCACAGGTCTCGAACCCGGGACCTGTGGCTTGCGTAACACACAGTCCACCGCTGGACTGTGTGTTTAACATGTTATATAATCCAATTTTTATTATCACTTAAATACAAACTAAGTGTTTTTATTTCTGACTTATTTAAAAAGGTAAATAATTGTCCGGGTCGATGCAGAAGACCGACTCGAACTCGCGACGTGCGATTTAAACATACACACAGTCCACCGCTGGACTGTGTGTCTAACTTGGTTATTATTCCGGTTATTAATATACTTAAATATAACAGTGTGACTCCGGCTCGGTTAACAAAAAAGGCGTTTTTTTATTAAGGCGGCGTGTGTGGAACAAGATTCGAACTCGAGACCTTTGTGTGTTTATTGTGCACACAGTCCACCGCTGGACTGTGTGTCTAACCGGAGTTATTTCTTGATTTATATTATACTTATATGTTACCGATAGTTCGTCTTCTTCGTTGGTTTTAACCAGAATCGGAAATCCGACTGGTTCAATGTTTTAATCGGTTTCTTAGCGTGTTTCAGTTCATTACAGGTGAGATATAAGTGAAAAGAAAAAGAAATTAGGCGAAATGTATACCCACTAGCTTCCTCTGTTTTCCGGCAGAACTCCGGCGACAGCAACAGGCTCCGGCGTCGGGTGTCTTGCAGCAGCGAGTCTCCAGAAAGCTTACAAAGGATGTGGGTGACTTCGGTATAAGCTTAGGGGGTTCAGTAAGGCTCAGAAATGAGGAAACCGGTTTTCCGGCGACGGACAGAATAATTCCGGCGAGTGAGTTTTCGCCGAGAAAGGGTGCGGTTTTTGAGCGAAAATGTTTGCAGAGGTTCGAGGGGGTATATATAGGGCAAGTCGTCGATGTATTTGGTCTGATTTCCGACTTGATTCGTCGGTTTGAATTTCTCCGGCGGTTATAACTTTGGTCGCGGACTCAGACGTCGGTTATAACCGATGTAGCGTTTATGTTTTACGTTATAACTGAAAGAAACGTTAAGTTTCGCGAGATTACCGGGATTTCCGACGACTGAACTTTTGGGCGCTGGTTTTGAATTCGGAAAGACACTTTATGAATTAAATGATCTTAATAGTTAACAGATAATACAAGTGGCGCATTGGTTTGTGTGTTGAGTGTTAAGTTGCTGAACGGTACTGACTCGGTGACTGACCCGGGTTCGAAACCCGGCAGGGACATTTTATTTTTATTTTGCGATTTTCAACAGTTTTTCAAAAACAACTTATATATTCCAATATAATAATTGATTATGTATCGTTTAAAATTATTTTGGGCATTTAATTCGCAACAAAATTTTTAACTGATTGTTCGGTTAATAAACGGAGCGGGTTTGGTAAATCCGTTTTTTGACGGATGTACACTACTCACGGCCTTGACTCACAAAGGAAAACCCTTCATTTGGGGACCTAAGCAAGAAGAGGCCTTTCAAACTTTAAAGCAAAGGCTTTGTGACGCACCTATCCTTACACTCCCTGATGGTTGCGATGACTTCGTGGTTTATTGCGATGCGTCAGGGCAAGGACTAGGCTGTGTATTAATGCAAAGAGGAAAAGTGATAGCCTATGCCTCTAGGCAACTCAAGGTTCATGAGAATAATTACACCACCCGCGACCTAGAACTTGGAGCCGTTGTGTTCGCTCTCAAGATATGGAGACATTACCTCTACGGTACCATGTGTGAAATATACACTGATCACAAGAGTCTGTAACATATCTTCAACCAGAAAGAGTTGAATATGAGGCAACGAAGATCGGTCGAACTTCTCAACGACTACGACTGTGAAATTCAGTACCATCCTGGCAAGGCAAACGTGGTGGCCGATGCACTCAGTCGAAAAGGATATGCGAACTCCATTCGTCTTCTATGTTCGCAAATCATAACCGACATCAAAGATCGAATCCGGGAGCTCAACATATTTCTGTAACAGAAAATGACGTACGCGATGAACTGTCATGTGGAGCTGAACTCAAAATTGAAACCAAATCCGACGGTATTCTATACTATTTAAACCGCATATGGATTCCTGATCGCGATAACCTTCGGGATTTCCTCATGAATGAGGCACACAAAACACGATACTCTGCACACCCAGGAGCCGATAAGATGTATCAAGACCTACGATACACCTACTGGTGGTCTGGCATGAAAAAGGATATCGCTGTTTTTGTTTCCAAGTGCCTTACCTGTTCCAAAGTAAAAGCTGAACATCAAAGACCTTCAGGACTTCTAGTCCAACCCAAATACCTGTATGGAAGTGGGAAAACCTAACCATGGACTTCATTACCGGGTTACCTCGCACCTCCAGTGGGTATGACACCATATGGGTAATAATCGATCGTCTTACAAAGTCATCTCATTTCATTCCGATTCGCGAGGACTTCAAGAACGAGAAGTTAGCTCGTATCTACATCAGCGAGATCGTAAGCCGTCATGGTGTACCATTAAGCATCATTTCAGACCGTGATGGTCATTTCACTTCACGAATATGGCGAGCCGTACAAACCGCTTTGGGTACACGGTTAGACCTCAGTACCGCCTTTCACCCTCAAACTGATGGTCAATCTGAACGCACCATCCAAACCCTTGAAGACATGCTACGAGCATGTGCCATAGACTTCAAAGGGAACTGGGACGCTCATCTACCGTTAGTTGAGTTTTCGTACAACCATAGCTATCATTCAAGTATCGGCATGGCTCCTTTCGAAGCTTTATATGGTTGTAAATGCCGATCTCCAGTATGTTGGTACAAATTGGGGAAGCGCAAATCACCGGACCTGAATTGATTCAAGAGACAACCGACAAAATCCTTCAAATTCGAAACAATCTTCTAGCGGCTCAAAGTCATCAAAAGAGTTATGCTGACAAACGACGAAAGCCCTTGGAGTTTGACATTGGTGATCAAGTACTTTTAAAAGTATCACCGTGGAAGGGAGTGGTTCGTTTTGGCCAGAAGGGCAAGCTAGCACCACGCTACGTAGGACCTTTCAAGATACTCGAAAGAGTAGGTCCTGTAGCATACAAGCTTGACCTACCAGAAGAGCTCAACAGAATTCTTCCCACGTTCCACGTATCAAACTTGAAAAAGTGCCTTGCCGATGAAAACCTCCATATTCCTCTAGAAGACATTCAAGTGATGAATCGATGCACTTCGTCGAAAGACTAGTAGAAATCATGGATTTCGTGAGAAGCGCTTAAGGCGAAGTCGTATTCCAATCGTCAGGGTACGTTGGGAGTCAAAACGAGGACCTGAGTTCACTTGGGAACGTGAAGACTCAATGCGCGAGAAATACCCGCATCTTTTTCCGGTTACCACTACTACTTAAATTTCGGGATAAAATTTCTAAAAGAAGGGGATACTTAACATTTGTGTAAATCGGGTTTCGAAAACCCGCCCCAAGTTATCAATCAAAGTGTATTTATTTATGTCGGGTGATTTTTTTGCATTTTTGTTTACTTTTTTATATATTAGAATTATTTTTGTTTAAAATAACTTGAATAAAATAAAATAAATAATCAAATTTAATATTAAATATTTAAATTTAATAAATGATTTAACTTATAATAGAGAAAATAAAAATAACAACTCAAAAATGGGCGAGCCGGGGATCGAACCCGGTTCCCCGGGTTAACACACACCGCAAACACCACTGAGCCACACACACCTTTTGGTTAGAATCTGGAAACAACTTATACTTATACACGAACCGCCTGTGCCTGCAAATTCAAATCAGCGAACCGCTGATCTCGCCCTGTCTGGCAATCCACAATCAACAGCTGTAACGCGTCGAATCCTTCCAAATTCGAACCAATTTACCTTAATATCAAGAATCAATCATGCGAACTGGTTTCCAAAAAGATCGAAATCAACACCCCTGTTTCTCCTATAAATACCGACCTTTGAACCTTTAGAAACCCGCTCACACTCATCAAAACACTCTACAACATCTGTTTTCGAAGTTATACTTCGCCGCAGTTATTCGTCGGAAAGTTCTTGCTGCCGGAAGTTCATCGGTGAAATCAAATCACCCCTTTGTTCGGTATATCCTCCTGAATCCTTGATTATCTTTTCCATTATAAAATATATAATAAGTGCGCTGGAAAATTTTCAAAACAGTATGAATCATGCGAAGAAGATGAAGTTGCTGTTAATATATAAGTATAATTTAAAACGGATTTTTAATCGGGTTAGACACACAGTCCAGTGGTGGACTGTGTGCAATTATAAAACACATGCCCTGGGTTTGACTCGTATACGTTACCGATTCTCTGTAAATAAAACCAAACTTTTTAAACTCACTCAGATCACTCTTGAACAAGTGTTTAAAGTTGATAACTAAAGGTCTCGGGTTCGAATCGTGAAATCTCAACCGGCTTTGAAGATTTATAAATCTTTTTAAAATAAATAAATTCTGTATTAACCTAACTAGTATATATATATAATTAAAATTGATAATATTTCGGGTTAGACACGTAGCTCAGTTGGTAGAGCTGCGTGCACGCATACGGGAGGTCGCGGGTTCGAACCTCACACGCTGCCAATTTCTCATTCAATCCGACCGGTTGACCCGGTCAGACCTGACAAGGTCAACTTTCTTTTTTTATTCATTATTATTGTTTTATTTATTTCTTTTTTATTATATTTAAAAAGATCATTTAAAATGCTTAAAAATAAGATTTTTTAAAGTAAAAAATTATATTAATTACCATAAAAATAAATCTTAAAAATATAATAAAAAGGCATTAATTAGGAATATTAATTTCAAATAGAATATATATATTTATCGAATTATTACGTGATTATTTAGGTTAGTTTTCCCTCGTCGTTGAATCATAAATTCGTGCGCATTCATCATTATCAAGGAACGCACACACGGTGAGTGAATCTCTACAAATTCCCCGTTTTAATCACGTTTTGGGGTATATCATGTGTCGTACAATTCCTTTATTTTATTTAAACACTTGTGCTTATATCATCTCGTGATCAAATGTGTAATGGTTGTTGTGTGATTATTATGTGGATTAAGTTGATCATTTCAGTGCACTCATTTCATTAGGCCCATCAGTTCCTCGTAGGATACGAGTTGAGCATCAGGTGCCTCATTAGATCGGCTCCGTTTGATTGAGCCTTGATCTCAAATACATCATCATTCATGTCATATATTCATTCAACGTGGTTTGTGATTGTTTACATGTATATGTTTGCTCACATGTGATTTATGCATGAATTTTCCTTTAATAAATAAAACAAGCAATTATTTAAAATGTTTTATCAAGGTTCACTCGCCAACTTTTGTTGACCCAAAATCTCCCCTGTTTTACACATGATACAGTTGATCCAGTTGAGGAAAGAAACACTTAGGATGGCCTAGAATAATAAACAAGTTATTGCGTTGGAATAAACATTTAGTTTTGTTTCCTTTGTATTTGTATGAATTTTGTTTATTGGATATTTAAGTTTGTAATTTGAATTTAATAAATATGAAACTTCTTAGTAAATATATGAGCTTTGGTGATAACCAAATTATGCCCCGACTTTTATTCTGCTGCGGGTCTAGATGTGACAGCGGGTAAACGGACTAAAAAGGGGGATCAATTAAAAAATGGCATAACTTGGGTTGCATCCAGAGCTACAAAGCACAAAGGGGTGGAAATGTCTCAACAGGTTGGGTCAGAAATCCATTGCATGGAGCTGCTTCGATTTTGGCGTCGATGTTTTTCTCTTACAAAAAGAAAAGTTCAATCAATTACTTTTTCTTGAGACTATTCATTTATATTATTGGTTCCGCTCCACTCATTAACATTTTTTTCTTTTTTGCCTTCTTTTTCTTAGAAGTTGCATATCTATAGTAATGTGTCGAGTCACTCGCATGCTACTCAAGTTCAGGTTGATATAAAACTCGAATGGAACTGAGTATAAGCAAACTCGAGAGTCAGAGTATATATTGGAGCATTAACGAGCCTGTATTGGAGGTGGGAAGGTTTCGTTAATCTCTTAGGGTTATTGTTTGGAGGTGGGAAGTTGTTAATCTGGTTTTTTGTTGAAGGGCAAATATCTTTATTCTTGTCGTCTGTGGGACTTTAATCCAAGGCCTCTTCCTTCCTTTCAAGATGTTTAAAGGCATTGCTTTGTTATTTTTATTTTTATTTTTTGAGTTTGTAGTGTTTAGACATAATTAACAATTACCATTAACAACCTCTTATATTCTCTTACACACAAGGAAAATGTTATAACAGAAATTACCGTGTTAGAAAACTAAAAAGGAGTTGGTTAAGGGTTTTGTTTAAATGTTGGTTTTTTAGTTGGCTAAGGGTTTGTTTAAATGATGGTATTTATTTATACGATAGTATTAATTTGTAATTTCTGCGCATAATAGTGTTGTAATTTATGCTTAGGGTGTTTTTGAAATAAACTGATTTTTTACTATTTTTTTAAGGCAAGGAACGACGTGCCAACCACCGTGACATTGGGCGCTGTGGCCAAGGTCGACTACTTGATCGCCGCCAGCCCCTTACCTCTCCCCAGATGCGCGGAAACTAGACCTCTACCCCCCTCTCCCCAAAGGTACGTCAGTGGAATAATCGGTAAAACCTCACCTCTCATCCAAGTCGAACCGGCGCCACCCGTATTCCCTCTTCATCTGGATGCCGTAGAAAGTAATGAGGAGAGTGGGAATCGAATCTGGGTCACAAGTAACGTTGATTCTTTCCCCAACCACTCCACCACTACCTCATTGGCAATTGTTTTTTTCCTTTTAACCTCAACTTTTCATCTTTCACGAAATTTTTCGTTTTACAAATGTTCTAATTTTGCGGGTTAACATGATGCAACGTACGTGCATGGTTCGAATTTTTTTACGTTTGTTCTAAACTTTGAGAGTTAACACGACGCAACGTGTGTGTGGCTCAATGTTTTTACATCTATCTTTTTCCGTTTGATTGGTTTGTCAGAATATCACAACTTCAGTGTTGATGGTCGTTCACAATGTAACATTGATGCTATTTGGCAAGGTTTTATACCCTGCCCTAACGTGGAGGGGCCGGTAAATACTACACAACACCTTGTTGTTTACTCTTTAAAGAAGCTTGTGCATGCACACACAATTAAAAATGCATCTTTAGTATAGTTTTCTAATATTATCAAATTCTTTCCGGCTGATTGGTGCGTATGAAAGGAAGAGAAGGAATGAGGTGATCTTCTCTTCCAAGCGGCTGTAGTGTGCAATATGATGGAGGAAATCAAGTCTTTTGGTTTTTTTTGTTGGAAAAATAGGTCTTCTTTTAAGAACATTTCATGACAAATTAGTGTAACTTTCTCTTGTAATTTTTTTTTGTCATTTTCTTGCTAGCTTCTTGTCATTTGTACGCAGTGAATGGAAGTTTAACAAATCTAGTGGGAGTAAGAAAGTGTAACATCCAAAAATAATAGAAATAAATATAAATACACTAGCTTAAAAACCCGTGTTTTACAAGGTTTGAATGAATTAACATTTGGTTTTATCTTTTAATTTTAAAATATGTAAAATCATAAAAGGCAAAAGAGAAAAATAAGAAACGGAACCCTAAAATACATAATTTAGAAAAACAGAAACCAAATAACGATGAATCAAAATTTTATTGTAAAAATTTGAAACTATAAACAATGAAATTGTGCGAGGCTGATAAAAACGAAATAACGAATGTATTAAAATCGGATAAATTTGAAACAAGTGAGGATTCAAATATAACTTAAGTTTTTAAGAAGATACTAATACAAATCATACTAGATAAACTTAAAATTATTCGTAATATATTTAGGTTATTTTATTATAATCATAATTTTAAATTTAGTAAAGTTTTAGATTCCTTGTTATTACATAGGCTGAATAATAATTGAAAACCGATATAATTATGTAAGTTATACCAATAGTTACGCAACCTATACTAATAATTACGCAAGTCATTTACAATAATGCACATACATAATAATAATAATAATAATAATAATTGTGTAGCTTATATGATAATAACAAAACCTATTTATTATTACGCATATACATAGTTAATCATGATGTACGCACAACACATCAACTTAAAAAAGGTCTATTTTTAAAGGTATACAATAAAATACCGATTTAAAGAGAATTCAATGCTTAAAATTAAAGAGAACACAATCTTTAACTTTATGGTGAAGATTTTTTGTAAATAATATTTTATTATTAATAACTGTAAAAGAAATTAAATTTTTAAATTTTAAGAATATGTACATGGATATTACATTATCAATAAAATAACTAAAATATATGTGTAATTATCAAATATAACTAAAAATATTAAGTTAAAATTTTAGTACATTTCATGTGGTGATTCTAGAGTTTGTTTTGTGGATATTATGTTAGGGAAAGTGAATATGAGACTGTTATGTATTTAACTTAGATGAGAAACCTATCAAAACGACATAGTTTTGATTAAATTTAGAGTAAACTGTCATTTTGGTCTCTCAGATTTAGACAGTTTTGCCATTTTAGTCCAAATCTCAAATTTTTTGCATCTGGGTCCTGTGGTTTCAGTTTTATTGCCATTTGGTCCACAAGTGATATTTGTCTTCTAAAATCCTGTTATTTTGTCCTTTTCCTCAGAGGCAAAATAGTCATTTTAAACATAGTTTGCGGTTTATTTATATAAATAATATATATTAATGCTTAAAATGACCATTTTGCTCCCGAGGAATAGGATAAAATAGTAGGATTTTGAAAGACAAATATCACTTTTGGACCAAAATGACAATAAAACTAAAACCACAGGAACCCAGATATAAAAGGTTTGAGATTTGGACTAAAATGACAAAACTGACCAAACCTTAGGCATTTTACTCTTAAATTTAATTAAATCCCTTATGTCCCAAATCATCTCCAAAGTCTGGTGAAGGTTGTACCAGCTATTCTTTTTTTCTCCAAACAAATACCATAGTTCCCCACTTCCATCTGATGCCAATTCTCTATTGATCTGGACGCTTGTTGTTCGTCATCCCCCAAATTTAAATCTAATTTTAATCCTAAATATTCTAGTGGTCTCGATCAATTTCTAATCCCCCAATCTCATCAATTAAATCTGTTAGTATATATATTTTTTTTATTTATATGTTTTCATTTGTTTTTCATCAATCATCATCATAATTGACCAGCAAAAGATTTCTAAATAGAGCTCACCTAATTCTTCATCTATTTCAGAGCTTTAGAAGAAAAAAACGAGGGAAAGGAACAACAAAGGTTCGATCAAGATGGTGCTGCCATTTCATTATCTTATTTAAAAAAAAGTGATATGGGAATATCAATTCATTCGTACACTACATATTTCATAAAGTGATGATCAACAGAGGGAAATAATGATTTAATGATTGGAAAAAAGTATCAATTTGAGAAGGATGAATGGAAGATAGCGAAACTGGGAGTTGCGGATTTGATGGAGATGAAGAGAAAAATCAGGATTAAAAATTATCTTTTGTTAGATTACATCAAAACTTGTAGTTTTGGTGGTTTCGCATATAACTTACATGTGCAACAGCCCCATATTCACTTTCCCCTATTATGTTATATAGGAATAATATATACAAGGACAATGATTAAAAATATTAAAATAAATTACAACTTAAAGCTTTTAGAGTTTAATGAGAGAATGCCACATGACGTTAATTTGAATCTTTTATTATAAGTTAGATATATATATATGTGTGTGTGTGTATATATACACTTGTATATATTTACATCACAAATAATATAAGTGCAGTGATTTAGAACATTTAGGGGTTGTTTGTTTAACTCTTAATGAGGCTCTTAATGGTTTAGACCTCTTATTGGTTCAGTACTCAATGGTTTAGACTGTTTGTTTTGCGAGTAGATGTCTAAATGGTTCAGACATTTGCCTCTGAATAGTTAAGCATTATACTGAGTTTGAATGGTTAAGACCTCTAAGCTGAATTGATCAGACATTTACCTCTGAACGATTAAGCATTATACTGGCTCTTAATTAGTCAGACTTGTTACTGGTTCAACCTTAATGGTCCATACCTCTTACTAGTTTAACACTTAATCATTTAAAAGTTGCCAAACAACCCTTAATCTAGTTAGCTACATGTGAAATTGAAATTTTAATAAAATGATGGATGATAGCCCTTATATAACAAAACTAAACTTGAGGGGCTAAAATGGTTAATTTGAAAGTAAAGTGATTTAAACATGAAAGATTAGAAATTTCACACACACACATATGTGTGTGTGTGTCGAACCAGGGGGAGAAGAGAGAAGAACTCACCAAAAACCTAATTCAACAATTTCTACAAATTGAAGGGCAAATTGGGTCTAAATCTTATGCATGAACTGAGATTATTAATCATCCATACGAGATAACACAAAAGTTACGTTGTAATTTTCATTTCAATGATGATTGATATGTGGATGAACTTGAGTTAATGAGTTCTTGAATAGGTTGTTGATAGTATGACCTAAAGGATTAAATAGACATGCTTAGAGCTTTATTATTTATAATATATCAATTTTATAATATACTTTGGCTTCAAATGGTTGTACTTTTGGCTTCAGGCATGTTTCAATGCACTGAGAGTTGTATAATATGCTTAGTATGTTTTAAGTTGTTTTTTCCAATTACAACTTTGGGCGGGCGGCCACTGACGCCTTATAATATCAGTTTACTTTGTAGCCATCTTTTTGCTTTACACATGCTAAGCAGAGGTTCCACATAACACAGAGGTAATTAATCTGGACGTTTCTCTGGCGAAAAAATCCAAGGTATGGAGATGGTGTTGGCGCTCGAGTCCGAGTTAGGAGAGAGAAGTGGTTGGCACGGTGTACCGTAGATGGTGGTCGTGATCGTCTTCCCCGATCATTTGAAACCCTAGAATCTAGTCTTTAACCACTCACAATCTCCTTCCCCACGCCAGAAACTCATAGCTATATGTAACCATGTATTACTTTCTTCAACACACTGTGGTCTTTTGTACTTTCGCATTTGCCAATTGCTATTTTGTCATTTATAGACATCATCTTGCTGATCCCTGTTATTTGGCTAGGGTTCATTAAACGAAAGAGAGCAGACGCAGAGGAAGGGGGAAGATTACGGTTCTTTTACAGATCGTCGTCCACCTCACCAACCATGTATTTCTCACGATATGATCTCTCGCTTCATGTATATGTGTGTGTTTTTTAGTAATAGGACTCAATTACCATCAGCTGGTTGTCGACTACCTAATTAAAAATGCTAGGGTTAATGATTTTCCAAGCGACCCTCAGGTTTGTTCTTAACCCAATGAGGAAAGATTCATAAAAACACAAAAAAGTTTGTTTCTTGAAATTTAAATTCCCTTTTGTGTGTTTGTTTGTTGTAGGTAAACCTTGAAGATTTGGTTGATAAGATTGAACACCATGAGTCACGACTCACAAGAAGAGTTCTTCCCATCTGTTGTTAAAGCTGCTGCTCACATGGATGACAATGGTCACAATGCATATGAATTTTATGATATTTGCTCAGCAGCTGGTCTTGCTAATGGGATTTTATGTTTTATGTTTTTCTTTCTTGCACGTGCAGGAATTTATGGATATGTTAAAGAAGAGGGTGAGTGACAGTCGTATTTCTTGCTTATGATCATAGTTTTATGGAATTTCGCACATATTACTTGAATCACGAAATATTGGTCTCTAGATTTGATTGTTGAAATGGTATATCTATAACTTATTAAACAGCTCAGGGTTACTAGATAAGTCCAGTATATCTAGGGTTCACATGATCTGTAGACGTGATTTGTAGACGTGTACAAAGCAGATTTCATGAGCAAATGGTTTTGAGATGAAAAAAAAGTCGGTGGTGGACACTTATTGTTTGGTTTGATAAAGTGTGTAGATCATTCCTTTGGGGTTTTAACGGATATATGTGTACAAATGTGTTGGGTTTCTTAGAGTGAAAATGTAAGATCGACTAGGTTAGTTTACAACGTGTTCTGGAGTGTTTTTTTTCGTATCAGTTAGTCAAGGAAGCTATAGGTATGTTGATGTATGGTTTATTCTATGTGTATTGAAATTACATTATAATACAGACTATAGAGATTTGAACTGATTTGATTCGATGCAGGCATGTTCGTGGGTAGTTCACTATCAGCTAATTGATGTGACGCATTCTAAAATGGTGCCAATGCATAAGTTCAATTTCGATGCCAAGGCAGGGTATGATATGATACAGAATTACAAGGTTCTTCAGGATGTTTTCGGTAAACTGAAAATCAATAAGGTTTCTCCCTGTTCTTGATTCGCTACTTTGTTTGTGATGCTCTGTGTGTGGAAACTAAAATGTACAAATATATAATCATTTAATAGTTCTTATTTATGACATTTGATGCGGAGTAATAAATAATTTCTATTATGGCACAATATTACTATCTTTGAATGCATCATCCTATCATCATGTTTGAGAGTTCATATTATTTAACGCATTAAATATACAAAGAAAAAGCCATGAAAGATAGATGAAAAATTTGTCAATTGAAGTGAGCCTAATCTTTTTGGCTCTAGTAAAACTTAAGGGTTTTGATTGGGAAATGTTAATGTTGTTCTTAGATAGTAAACTTCATACAAATAATTGAATTAAGCTATAAATATTTATTGTTTTTTATCTATGAACATATTTACTGTTGGGGTGGATTTCACTATTTTTTTCAGGTCGAGGAAAATGAAAAGAAGGGGAAACATAATGTGCATCTCCATTATGGGTTATGTAAACTTTTGGTTAAGCTTGGTAGGGGAAAATATGCGACAAATTCTTGCGCAGAAGTCCTCGAGTTTAAGAGTTGAGATTCATACATGATGCAATTGGATCATGCATTTTGAAATTTCTTATATATTTTCGATGAATATTAACTCTATTTTCTTACAATTTATAGCATATTTGTGTTTTACAAATAAGAACTTAAGATGCTTTTGTTGTGTTTAACAGGACAGTATGTATCAAATGTGGTTGGAAGCCCCTACTCTAATTTATTAAAAGGTTTAGCAACTCTTTCCTACCATTTGTGAGTAGACAAGTTTTTTTAAAGGTAGAACCGACTTGGATGCAACAGTCCTACAAGAGATTAATGAATGCTTCTGTTGGTGGTTGGTTAAAGGGGTCAAATGCACTGGTTTGAATATGGAGAATTGGATTAGGTTGGAGAGTCTATTTTTGATGTAATGCCTGTTGTTTGTCCATCTTTCTAGGCAATGTAAATGTAATAAATACTTGGTTTTTATCTAATATGATGTATATGGTGTGAATCCCCCGCCGCATTGCGACGGGTAGTAAATCTAGTTAGATGAATTATGAAGCATTTGTTATTAATCAAGTGTTTGGAATCTTACCCATGTTTATGAAGAAGTGGGTTTTAGATGAAAGAGTAGAATGCATGAATGTTGATGGTTAAATCTTTCATCATTACATAATAAACTAAAATTTAGATGTTAAATTGAACATATTGAAGGTATTAACTGATGAGTGGAAAATACGTGGTTAGGGGTTGTTTCCTTGAGCTAAGTAGCTTAAAAGTTATGTCTGTAAGGTGTATGACAAAATACCTAAGTGAAAGTTAGGTGTTGATAATGTATGAATGTCACACCCCAACTGATGGTATAATCATCGGGGCGGACGTGAATAGATTGTTCGAGAGGCTTCATAACACTATTTGTGACAAGTATTTAATATTTACCTTTTTTTTCATTGCTTGAACCAGAATATAGCAAGATAGAATATATAACATGTGTTAAACAATAAAATTTCATTTCCTTGATAAAATATTTTACAACACTTTGAAACAAATTACAACATGTTTGAAATGGGAACAGGTACAACAATACAATCAAATACAACTTAATTAACATGAGTTTCTAAGGCATTCCTATTGGTTCCAAGCATCTTTAATTGTTTCACCAACCTACAATACATGTTAAAACATAGTTCAATACAAAAGGTATTGGCGAGCATACAAGTTTGAATATAAGTATAAAAGGAAAACGTTTTAATCAACTTCACATGAGTAGCTAGTAGACTAAGTTTATGTAAACATGACAAGCGATCTACAAGTATAACACATGTGATTACAAGTACAACTCATAAGATTACAAATATAACACATATGATTCCAAATATAACACGTAAGATTACAAGTATAACACGTATGTTTACAAGTATAACACGTAAGTTTGTATATTCGACATAAAGGACATGTATTGCACCCAAAGTAATCAAACGAAAAAGGGGATCAAGTATGCTCACAGTTTTTGCGAAGCTTCCTTTAGAAATTCGGTGTATAGTCGAAGGTTGAAAGATGGAACACCGAGGTCACCTCACATGGGCAAACGAAAGTTACGAAAGTGATGTTAAATTAAGTTACATATATATTTATTTTTATAAAATTACTTGAATCTGATAAGTTTCATTTTATAATTAAACACATATCATTTAGCAGATTTTTACGAAAAACGGGCAGAGTTTCCTCTGTTCTTGGACGATCCCGACAATACAAGTTGTCGACATATTTGTCAAAACTCAACAATGATAATTCAATGATATTATATAAAAAAACATATAAAACAATATATATAGGATTCGCGTCATGAAACTTTTGCCGAGTCTCGCGTCGAACTGTGACCGGATCTGACCCGAGTGGACCCGAGCACCAAAACTGACTCGTCGACCAGGTTTTTACCATAGTTGACCCGAGCCCAACCGAACTTCAGTCTGACCACATTGACCTGAACCCAAACCGGGTTGGACCGTGTTGACCCGAACCTGAACCGAGACCCGACGTGAACACGGTTGAACCAAGTCCCGAACCGAACTGAATCAAACCGATGCCCAAACAGAAACCACGTTGAAACGAACTCACCCGTGCCTGTGCAACCCGAACCCAAAATTTGAACAACCAAACATAGCCATTTCACCATCGACGCCGTTTACCGTCGCCGGCGTGACTTCGGATGTAACGTCCTACTTTCTCATACTTTCCATATTTAGAAAGCTCGCTTTGTAATGCTATTTTTGGAAACTTTGTAATCTTGTATTCGTATTTTTTTTAATCCTTGTAAAATCCGAGGCTTGAATCATAATGAAATTTGTACTTTTACTACAATTATTCATACCATATACATATGATGCTTGATTCATACTCCTTGAAAACGTTTGATAAAGTTACAAATATGTGACGTGCATGCATTATACGATACTAATACACTATTCTCATGCTAAATCATACTTGTTTATACTTGATTATGTGATTAAATTACATGACGACACTTATACTATGCTTTTTGAGCTTGGACATCCCTAAAATAGTCCAAAAATAATCAACACCTTAAAAGATATGGGATAAATGGACAAAGCACCAAGAACCATGGGTTAAAAATGAATAATCATTTCTGACCAAACCTTACGGACCACAAGGCTATCTGCTTACGGTCCGTAAGCAGCTCTGGCGGGCAGAATCCTTGGCAGCCGCGATTTTTGCACGAATCCACACATCCAACTCTCGCACAATGGTTTCCCAAACCCCATTAAAACACCTTCCAACCAACCCTAACTCATCCCCTATAAAACCCAACACTTCTCCAAGCATTTTCCACTTTCCTAATCCTTCTAATCCTCTCAAAGAACCCTATAATCTGCTGGAAATCCAAAGACATGACAGATTCGTCATATCTTGCTAAAGTGAGCATAACTTCCCCATTTCTTGATCTTTTTCTTTGATTCTTCTTCCTAAACACTTGGATGAACCTTAGGTTTGATTCATGGTTTTTTCTTGGAAAATCCAGACCTGGAACTTCACCAAAAAGTCTCCAAAGTGGACTGAACTTTCTGATTTACTTCAAACTTTGTTAAAACAACTTGAACTTGAGTTTTCTCATACGCATTCCTATGTCCTAATGCTCATAATCAAATGTATGGTTAGTTGGGCTTAAAAACAAGGGTATGATATTCAAAATCAGAGGTAATCCTCACAAATATTCTGTTTTGTTTAACGTTTTTACCCACAAGTAGTGAACAAGCTTGAAGCTTGATGTTTATATGACTAAGGTTAGCTTGGGCTATCCTACTTGAAAGTCCACCATTACTTGATGTTTTCTTAGATTAGTTATGTCCTATTTCATTTCTTGTACATGCTCATGACCCTCCTTGTTACTTAAGGCAACATGTGTAGTGGTGAAACTAAAAGAGGTCTTAAATGGATGGTTTGATTCCCCTACCTCATGCTTGACTTACATGAATCCAAAGAGGTCCTAAATGGATGGTTTAATCCTTCTACTTGACTTATATCTATTATAATCTATATATAATGCCTAAAAACCAAACCCTTGATGGTAACCAAATAGCGATTCGTCAAGTTACTAAGTTTAATCACCAAAATGTTTAGTTCCTCGTTACGATTCTAATAGGTGTTACACCTATGAAATCATACTAACCTTTATGGGTTCTCATAGTGTCAATACGAGTGCTAGACCTATGTGAACTCTTTCTTGTATAAATACTTTCTCATACTTTTCATTCCAAATTCCTAGTCCTCCGATATCGTCCGAAAACTTATACGCCTACGTTTCCTTGTGTAGGATAACTCGGCGATCCTCTCACCAACCAAACTCTTCACGGAATTTACAAGGACAGCTTGCAAAACCGTGAGTACACTCAATCCCATTTTCTATTTAAGTCACTTTGGGTGCAACATGTTGATGTATTTTAAAAACATCATTTATTCGTGTATAGTTTGTACAAACTTTATTACTTTTAGTTTCGCTTTTTGTAGAATAGCTAGTCTTTTGATCCAATTGCGTTTTGCAGGTCGTATGTGCTTGGAGTAACTGAAAAGAGTGATAATTGAGTGGAAATGCGAATTGGTAAAGTCCTGGAACGAATTGGAGAGCTTGGGAGCTTAAATGAATTAAAATTCTGGAAAAATTGTCATCTGGCAGGCCACGACTAGCTGCGTTAAAGTTTCTCACCACTAGCGAGAAGCTTATATGGTGATGACATCACTTACACGGTGGCCGGGCGCGACTGGATGGCCAGAACCCTCTCGCGGCCAGCGAGAGGGTGTTATCTGCAGATGATTTCGAATTCAGCTTAGATTTGGGGGTATAAAATCAATTTTATCATAATGAAACCCTAATTACAAATTGGGAGAGAACTTGGGCGATCTTGGAGCATTCTGGGAGTGATTCGTAGCAGCTGAAGCATTCGGGTGAAGATTAATCAAGTGTAGCAACTTCAGGTTGTCATTCTGTCATTCGGGTGTTTTCGT
This sequence comes from Scalesia atractyloides, assembly GCA_947069175.1. Lineage (NCBI taxonomy): Eukaryota > Viridiplantae > Streptophyta > Magnoliopsida > Asterales > Asteraceae > Scalesia > Scalesia atractyloides. The sequence goes on from CAMTDV010000017.1 coordinate 91,246,612, forward strand.
TTGTGCTATCTGATCTTTATTATGTTTAGCATCCTTGAACTTACTTTGTTTGCAATGTTTTCCATGACTTTGATTGGCTAATTTTTATAGACTACCTAGATTGGATGAATGATTGTGTTAAAGTTTTGATTTTTATGTGATTTATGGATGCTATGGATTGTTTATGAGTTTGTAAGCGACTTGGTCTTTTGTTTAGATGTATATGCATGTTTGATAGTATTTGTTGGTCATTTATAACTTCGCTTGATTCTTGGTGACGGTCTTTATCACATAATAGAGTCTTGCTAGATTTGAGGTTTTGGTGAGTGTCTATATCACATAATAAATCTTAAATCTCGGAGGTTAAATTACGTAATAAACCTTAGGAGTGATATTCGATTAATTCATAAAGTCAAATGTTCTGCTACATGTCAATAGCTGTGAGGTGCGACATTATTACTAGGTCTAAGTCATTAAACCGTAAGGTAGGATATTCCCTAGGGAGTAACCCATTGGCTATTGTCTAGTAAGTTATCTGAAAGTCCAGGTTCTAATCCTTTGATTTGAGCTATCCAACTGTGAGGGAGTCTAATAACCGGTATTCTTAACAACCTTTAGGGTGTCACTGTGTGCTCTTGAGAAGGGTCAGGGGTCCGTTAGATATTCCGAAAGGTGAGAATTTTATGTGCCCGGTTCCATAGTTGACAACTTCTAATTAAAAACATTACTTGAAGCAATCAGGATTCCACTCTAGGTAGTGTTTTCTCACCATCAGAGGATAAGTCCAAAGCAATTCGTTTAGTTAACTTAGTTAATCTTAGTTTTTAGTTTTTTAGGAAATTGTTAGAACCCCCCCCCCATCAAATCACAACATTTTAGTCTGTGTCTATCAGAATCTAAATAAAGTAGTTAATTCAATCAGTAGAGTCTCGTGGGTTCGATATCCGGACTTACTTTAGCTAAACTAGAGTCGATTGGTACACTTTCCGGTTAGTAGTTTAGTTCGTTTTAGTGAGTCTAGAGTATTACTTCTTGTCTAGATTTAGGTTAATTTTAGTTGTTTTTATTGAACTACTTTTAGCACATCAAGCTTTTGGCGCCGTTGCCGGGGACTCTTGGCGATTGCGTTAATTACTTTGTTTTGACTTTCGTGATATCATACGTGCTATTTGTCGTGTTTGAGTCGTAGGAGTCTAAACATAATATCGTTTTCTTTTTGTTTGTGTCGAGTCATTTATAGAGTCTTCTTACTTGTTTGTTTTTGGTTTTTCAGTGGATGCCCCATACGCGGTCGCAAGGTCCTCCGCCGAAGCTACCTACGGACAAGTCATCCTTCTCGTCCTCTTCGTTCAAGGTTAGTACTCCCTTACCATCATCTTCCACCCATTCTGACTCTACACCCCAATCTAAACTACCGAACTTTGACTTCACTCCGAAGTCGTCCCCACAAAACTCCCCACAACCCTCCCGTCCCCAAAGCCCACCAACCATTGTCCAAATGGCCAACCGAACCGTTTATCAACAAGCCAACACCGGTTTCACCGGTGCTCGCTCACCCATCCGCCTACCCGAAATCACCAAGACAAAGTCTTGGCAGATCCCATCCTGTATCATGACCGCTATTACCAACTCATGTCAATTTCACGGTCATGATGATGAGGACGCGCCGGCTCACATCAACCACATCACTCGTCTCTGCGGCACTTTCTCCATTGAAGGTGTCAGCGTTGATGTGCGTTATTTACAGGTCTTCCCATTCTCACTTGTGGGCCGCGCAGCCATCTGGTTTGATTCGCAGCCATCAGGTTCTTTCACTACTTGGGCCGGGTTACGAGATGGCTAAATATTACCCACCCGCCAAGGCATCCCCGTATACGTGATCAGATTCATTCGTTCCGAATGGACCCTGATGAGCCGTACCACCTGGCATGGGAAAGGTTCCAAACCCTACTTGCTCGTTGTTCACAGCATGGCTTGTCAGATTGGGCGCTTGTAGAAAAATTCTACAATGGTCTCACCCCTGAGATCCGGGCCTAGTTCGACACTTCAGCTGGAGGGCAACTCATGGGAAAGAAGTCGACAGCTGAGTGTAATGATCTGTTTGAGAGTTTTGCCCATTCCGAAATGGACTATAGCACCATCGGCAGGAATTCCATTCCTGTTACTAGCACCTCTTCGACTGCTCGAGGGGTGAACCAAGTTGGCTTGGACTCAACGGTGGCTGCTGCGCTAGATCAGATGGAGAAAACTTTCACAAAGGAGCTTTATGAGATTAAGAAAAAAGTCAATAGGTGTGAGCTTTGTCGAGGGGGTCATGATACCGTAGATTGTCCCACCATTACGTTAGAGCATGTAGAGTTCATAGCCGGTCAGAATAGGGGTTAGTTTAACAATAATTCAAATTATAACCCTAACTGGCGAAACAATAATAATAACTTCCGTTCTTCCGGTAATCCTCCTGGTTTCTCATCCGGTCAGTATCAAAACAGGGGGCAGGGTTTGTTCACTAGTTCAGGTTCTAATCAACAAGGGCATTTTAGTCATTCGGGGTCGAATCAGGAGGGTCAGGGTAGTGAAAAGGCCACAGATATTAGTAGGATTAAGGAGATGTTCACTCAAATCATGGTTAAGGATCAAGCCACTCAGAAAGCCTTAAATGATCTTAATGGTTTCGTGAAAGTCAAGAAAACTTAAATAAAAATAAAAAACTTCACAATAAAAACCAATAGGCGGCTCTCTTAGATCTTCAAAGACAGTTAGGTGGTATTTCCAAACAGTTGCAAGAATACCCTTCCTGCCAGTTCTCAGGTAACACTTACCAAAATCCGGCCAAGGCGATCACTACTAAGAGCGGTAGGAATCTAGGTGAGGTAGTTAGGGAGAGTGTAGAAGTGGAGAGTGAGGAGGAGGTAGACGAGGAGATAGAGATGGAAGCTCCCGGTAAAGTGCACGATAGGCTAGTCCCAGCAAGTACCACACTTGTCACACCCCAACCGATGGCGGAAACATCGGGGTTAGTGGCACTAGGCGACAAGATTGTCTCAAGAGAAATTCCGTAACGATTATCCAACAACATTACTTAACGTTTAACATCCCATACTATTAAACATAACATTTTAAACAACCAATACAGAAATTTTGATTTTCTCCTAAAAACAACATGGTTCGATATCCCTAGATTTTTATAACAACCGTTCTAAACAAGATAAACAAAATACTAAATAAAACTACTCCAAAGCAATCCAAGCTAAATCATCAACCTGATACATACGTTAAAATACAAGTCAATACAATTAAGTAAAGGTGAGCATACGAGTTTGAATAATACTAGCATAGTCGAGAAAGCGTTTGCGAAACAATCTAATTACACATCATGATACACCAAAATACTTAACATAACATAGGCTCATTTCTCATGCTAACTACCATGAAAAGGCTTGCGCGACCATCCTAACTAGACCCCGCCGGGTGTTAGCCAAACTATAGTACCATACTAGCTAAGGAGGCAAGTTAACGAAAATAAGTCCTAGTCACATGTTTCTAGTATCACGTATCGAGCATATACAATCAGATTATTCACGTGTGATAAACAGTTTTGATTTGGGAAATGATTTTGATATAGGAACGTATGTAACACCCAAAAAGTGCATTAAAGTGAAAATGGAACAAGTATACTCACTGTGGGTGCGTTTTGGTAAGACTTAAGATTCTGAGGAAAGTTGCGGGGTGCGCCGGATCAGCCTGTAAATGAACAGAAGTGCATCAGTCTTCCGAAAAGCCGAAACGGTGAAGTTTGAGTTGAGCAGTAGGCAAGTTCGGTCGAACTTGTATGTAAACATACAAGTTCGAGCGAACTTGCTATGTTTTACTGAGTTGGGAGTCAAGTTCGGGCGAAATTGCAAGTTTCTCAAGAAAACTTGGCAAGTTCGAGCGAACTTGTGGGTAATATTGAGGGGTGAGACAAGTTCGGCCGAACTTGTGAAGTTTCCTGAGAAAACTTGACAAGTTCGAGCGAACTTCAGAGGTTCTGAAGAAAGTTTGCACATTTCCACTCAAGTTTGGCCGAACTTGACCCTTAGAGGGCAAGTTCGAGCGAACTTGGCTTGTGTTTTGTCAAAACTCAGTGAAATCTCGAGCGAACTTGATGTTTTCGGGTCCAAAATCTTGCGTTTTCGCGTCGTTTGCTAAGTAAATCGAGTGTTCATCCCTCCAACACTGTGCTACTGAGCAAACTTAGGTCGGAGAGGTCTTTTAGAGCGGTTTTTGCCGTTTTACAAAAGCGTGGGCTAATCCGGACGAAGTCGGGGTTCATTCGGGTTAGCCCGGCTTGTGTAAACCAACATAAACGTCCTTGTGTTTCCAGATCTGGGATCTTGAATGATAAATGCTTCGTTTCATATCAGAAAATGAACAAAACATCACCAAAGTCCGTATTTTATGTAAAAATCAATGTTTAAAAGGTTTTGCTCATATCCAAGTATGGATCTGAGTGAAAATTAGAAGTCTTATGGAAAAAGATGAAGGTTTTCGTAACAGAAGAGTTTTGATGAAAACAAAGGCTATGCCTTGTGCCAAAATCATTGTAAACCTTTGTAAATCGTTGATAAACGCTGTTGTAGCTGAAATCGGGTTGATTCTTGAAATAACCATCTTGAAGTCGCTGATCTTTGATCTCAGCAGCGAGCATGTAGGTTTCCTCGATGGTTGTAGTACGAGCAACTTTCACAAAATTCACGACACATTCGGGTAAACCACGGATATACTTGTTGATAGCTTTCTCGATTTTATCAACTTGGTTGGACAGATGATGCTCAAAATTTTAACTCGAGCGGTGAATCCAGCATCGTCGGGACCATCTTGCTTTATACCCCAAAACGAGCTTTTGCATCTCATGCGGAGGACAGAACTCCTTCATCATCACTTCCTTGAGTTACTCCCAAGACAGATTATAGGCTTCATCATTACCGCACCTATTTCTTTCGGCGGTCCACCAGTCGAGAGCACGAGACTGGAAAACTCCGGTAGCGTTCACCGTGCGAAGGTCATCGGGGCATCCACTTTGCCTAAATGTGACCTCAATGGCGTCAAACCAATGGCACATAGTTGTCGGTCCATCGTTGCCCGTGAAGGCGAGAGGTGCACAAGCCTTGAAATTTTTGAAACTGAACCATGGCTTGGGGTTTTCGGCTTTCGAGTCAACCGATGACTTACTGCTCACAGCATGAATTTCTGAGACGATTTGCGGGATGACCTTAGCCATTTCCTTGGCTACCATTGTGGCGATACGCTTGTCGGCGTTGCTGCGTTGGAGATTCCTTCTGGTATGTGATCCTAGTGATGACATCTACATTGAAGGATTTGATAGGGTGAGATTCGATTATAATAAGTTTATGTTTAAAATATTTATTATTATTATTATTATACAAGGCACATAAACACATAGGCAAGTAAACACGTAGGCACATAAGCACATAGCACATAAGCACGTAAGGACGTAAGCACGTAAGCACATAAGCACATATTTTGCACGTATTCACCTTCTTATAAGTAGAGCGTAGCGTGTTCGAGATGCGATAGATAAATAAGCGAGATATAAGCGATATATATAAGCGAGTAATACCGCACATGAGGCACACATGTCCTCATAGGCGTAAGCGAGTTAAGCGATTAGTTTTGTTGGTGTATTAATTAGCGTTTTAGATTACACGAGCTGTGCGAGTTGTGCGTACATTCGATGGAGCGTAAACGCGTTAAATCGAGAAATTGATAATACGAGAAATTGATAATACGAGAAATAAATAAGGCGAGAAATCGAATAAACGGAAATTCTCAAAATTTAAACACATAAATAATAGTAAACCCGATGATGCGTAAATCGACGATATAGGCTTAAATCAATTGGGAGTGTCCGGGGTTTTGAGACGCTGACTACCCAAAGTGGTTCGATCATCCTTTGAACTTGGACCCACGTTTTGGCCTAATAGATAGATGCTCTCACCGCAAGCGGCTAACGGCATTATCCTTCCGGTTACTACGTGTTCCAAATCATCGGAATAACCGAGACTTTGGTGAGATCGAAAATCGAAAGGCGGAATTAGTTGTTAAGATGCGGGTTTCACCCCTAACTTAACAGCATTATTCCTAGTTGGTGCCACGCTCACTGATCACATCGGGCGTTCCACTAGATAGAAAGGGAGATGTTCGTCGAGGTTTGGATGTCACTCCTAACTCAACGAAGATATCTCGTGATGAGTAATACGCGGAATGAGCGATCTTATTGAGAGTTCTTGGTTATCACACCTAATCTCAACTTGATCCTCGTTTGTGGGATATGAGCGTTTCATAATCGTGTATATTATATCAACCTTAGGAAAGGCATATTCAAGCATTTATGGCAAGTAGATTAGCATTTAATTCAAAGATTGGTCAATCGGGTACTTAAACATGCTACTAGGTCGAACATGGCAATTCTACCTATCATCCTAAAGAACTTGGCTCTGATACCAATCTGTCACACCCCAACCGATGGCGAAAACATCGGGGTTAGTGGCACTAGGCGACCAGATTGTCTCACGAGAATTTCGTAACGATTATCCAACAACATTACTTAACGTTTAACATCCCATACTATTAAACATAACATTTCAAACAACCAATACAGAAATTTTGATTTTCTCCTAAAAACAACATGGTTCGATATCCCCTAGATTTTTATTACAACCGTTCTAAACAAGATAAACAAAATACTAAATAAAACTACTCCAAAGCAATCCAAGCTAAATCCTCAACCTGATACATACGTTAAAATACAAGTCAATACAATTAAGTAAAGGTGAGCATACGAGTTTGAATAATACTAGCATAGTCGAGAAAGCGTTTGCGAAACAATCTAATTACACATCATGATACACCAAAATACTTAACATAACATAGGCTCATTTCTCATGCTAACTACCGTTAAAAGGCATGCGTGGCCATCCAAACTAGACCCCGCCGGGTGTTAGCCAAACTATAGTACCATACTAGCTAAGGAGGCAAGTTAACGAAAATAAGTTCTAGTCACATGTTTCTAGTATCACGTATCGAGCATATACAATCAGATTATTCGCGTGTGATAAACAGTTTTGATTTGTGAAGTGATTTTAATATAGGAATGTATGTAACACCCAAAAAGTGCATTAAAGCGAAAATGGGTCAAGTATACTCACTGTGGGTGCGTTTTGGTAAGACTTAAGATTCTGAGAGGAACGAGTTGCGGAGTGCGCGGATCAGCCTGTAAAACGAACGAAGTGCATCAGTCTTCGAATAAGCCGAAACGGTGAAGTTGAGTTGAGCAGTAGGCAAGTTCGGACTTGCTATGTTTTACTGAGTTGGGAGTCAAGTTCGGGCGAACTTGCAAGTTTCTCAAGAAAACTTGGCAAGTTCGAGCGAACTTGTCGGTAATAGTGAGGGGTGAGACAAGTTCGGCCGAACTTGTGAAGTTTCCTGAGAAACTTGACAAGTTCGAGCGAACTTGAGAGGTTCTGAAGAAAGTTTGCACATTTCCACTCAAGTTCGGCCGAACTTGACCCTTAGAAGGCAAGTTCGAGCGAACTTGGCTTGTATGCTGTCAAAACTCAGTGAAATCTTGAGCGAACTTGATGTTTCGGGTCCAAAATCTTGCATTTTCGCGTCGTTTGCTGAGTAAATCGAGTGTTCATCCCTCCAACACTGTGCTACTGAGCAAACTTAGGTCGGAGAGGTCTTTTAGAGCGGTTTTTTCCGTTTTACAAAAGCGTGGGCTAATCCGACGAACTCGGGGTTCGTTCGGGTTAGCCTGGCTTGTGTTAAACCAACTTAAACGTCCTTGTGCTTCCAGATCTGGGATCTTGAATGATAAATGCTTCGTTTCATATCCGAAAATAAACAAAACATCACCAAAAGTCCGTATTTTGTGTAAAATCAATGTTTAAAAGGTTTTGCTCACATCCAAGTATGGATCTGAGTGAAAATCAGAAGTTTTATGGAAAAAGATGAAGGTTTTCGTAACAGAAGAGGTTTGATGAAAACAAAGGCTATGCCTTGTGTCAAAATCGTTGTAAACCTTTGTAAATCGTTGATAAACGTTGTTGTAGCTGAAATCGGGTTGATTCTTACTTAGAAAACAGAGGTTTTGGGTTTCGGGAGCTCTGGTTGAAGTTGCAGCAAGTTCAAATGAGAGAATGGAGCTGGATATTTATAGGCGAAGGCAATATGGAGAGCTGGTGGAGTCAAGTTCGGCCGAACTTGTGAGAAAGCTGAGAGGAAAAAAAAGAGCCAAGTTCTAGCGAACTTGAGGTTAGGGAGACAGTTAGCTGGCCAGTCAAGTTCGGCCGAACTTGGTATCACCAAGTTCGAGCGAACTTGACCCAAATGTTGGGGTTTCTTCGATTATTTCGCGTTATGAGTTCGTTTGGCGATCCAGTTCGTATTAGTTAGTTATATTAAGCGTTTTAGTAAAGCGTTAAGCGTTATACTTGATATAATAGTGCGATTCAGCGATTCGAGAGTGCGAGAGCGATGCGATAGCGAGTGTAATCATAATCACAAACGCACATAACACATAAATAACATAAAACCACATAATTAACTGCGTTTTGCGATGCAATGAGATAAGCGATGTAATTTAATAAGCGATTAGATGCGATAATAACGTACAACACCATCAGTAATTAACATAAACTTTATTTATAATTCGAATCTCGGAGTAATTGAAAATACAAGGATAAAGATAACAATGAGAAAATCGGAGTTGTTACAGTCTCCCCTACTTTAGGGAATTTCGTCCCGAAATTAGGCAGTGGCCGTAAGAAAGAGATGCGGTTATTTCGTTTCATATCACTTTCGAGTTCCCAAGTGAACTCGGCGCCACGTTTGCCTTCCCATCGGACTTTCACGATCAGGATGCGTGTGCGTCGAAGTGTCTTGGTTTCTCGATCCATGATCTCAACGGGTTTTTCCACAAACTGGAGCGTTTCATTAATTTGCAGGTCTTCGAGGGGGAAATGCAGTTTTTCTTCGGCTAGGCACTTTTTGAGATTAGACACTTGGAAAGTCGGATGTACATTATTAAGTTCCTCCGGTAATTCGAGACGATAGGCTACTTTACCGATTCTTTGTAGAATCTTAAAGGGTCCTACGTATCGGGGCGCTAGCTTTCCTTTCTTCCCGAAGCGGACCACTCCCTTCCAAGGTGCAACCTTTAGGAGAACGTCATCTCCCACTTCGAATTGCAGGGGCTTGCGTGTTCGGCTCTTGACTTCGAGTAGATAAGGATATCATCGATGAAAACAATGACGAAACGATCCAAGAAAGCCTTACACACACGGTTCATCAAATCCATGAAAACCGCGAGTGCGTTTGTAAGTCCAAAAGGCATGACCACGAAATCGAAATGGCCATAACGGGTACGAAAGGCTGTTTTAGGAATGTCTTCTTCCAATACGCGCAACTGATGATAACCGAAACGAAGATCGATCTTAGAAAAACACGTGCACCTTGCAATTGATCAAATAAGTCGTCGATACGAGGAAGAGGATAGCGGTTCTTTATCGTGAGTTTGTTAAGCTCAACGATCCATCCTTCTTTTTCACGAAAAGGACAGGTGCGCCCCATGGCGAAGTGCTCGGGTGTATGAAACCTTTATCAGGAAGCTCTTGAAGTTGGCTTGATAGCTCGCGCATTTCTGATGGTGCAAGACGATAAGGAGCTTTAGCAAAGGGAGTAGCTTCGGGAACTAAATCAATACGGAGTTCGACATCTGTGACACCCCGACCCGCAGCGGAATGAGAGTCGGGGCGTAATTGGGTTATCACCAAAGCTCATGATGTTTACTAAAATGTTTCATATTTATTAACTTCAAATTACAACTTAAATATTCAAATCAAATCCATACAATTACAAAGAAAAGGAACTAAGCAAAACAATCTAAAGATTAGACTGATTTATTCTTCTAGGCCTTCCTATGTGTTTCTTGCCTCAACTGGATCACCTGTATCATGTGTAAAACGGGGGATATTTTGGGTCAACAAAAGTTGGCGAGTGAACCTTGATAAAACATTGTTATTAAGTTCTTGTTGTATTTAATTTTGAAAAGTTGTGCAATAATCACATGTGAGCAAACGTATGTATATAGCAAAACACAAACCACATTGGATGAGTATATGATATGAATGATGATGATTGTGAGATCAAGGCTCAATCAAACGGAGCCGATCGTATGACATGAATGATGATGTATGTGAGATCAAGGCTCAATCAAACGGAGCCGATCGAATGAGGCACCTGTACTCAACCCGTATCCCACAGGGAGCTGATGGGCCTAATGAAATGCTTGCACTGAAAATGATAAATCCAAACTAAACATAATTCACACAACAATTTGTACACATTTGATACACATTAGTTCACAGATATGATGAATGCACAAGTGTTTATTTTATATAATAACAGAATTGTACGACACATGATACACCCCAAAACGTGATTAAAACGGGAAATTTGTAGAGATTCAATCACCTTGGGTGCGTTCTTTTGATGACGTTGGATGCGCACGAGTTTTGGGATTTGATCGACGAGGAAAACTAACCTAAATAATAACGAAGTGGTTCAGTAAATAAATAGATTTTAGTTCATAATCTTAATAGGATTTTTAGATTTATTTTGTGAGTTTAAGGACATTTTCTAACTTTAAAAATATTATTTTAGTATTTTTAATTGATTTTTAAATTAAATAAATAAATAAAAAGAAATAAAAATTTTGACTTTTTTTTTGACACCGTTGACCGGTCGGACTGTGGTTAAGTGTGCGCTGAGTGAGGTTCGAACCCGGGACCTCTCGTACGCGTGCACGCAGCTCTACCAACTGAGCTACGTGTCTAACCCAAAATATTCTCTGTTTTAATTATATATATATACTAATTAATTGTTATTATATATGTTTATATTAACAGGATTTAAAATGGCCGAACCGGTTGCAGGGACCCGGAGTCGAACTCGGCTCCTTCGGTTCGAATGCGCACAGCCCAACCAGTTGGGCTGTGTTCCTAATCTGTTTAACTTACGGTTTATATTACTCTTATAAACATGCTGTGATTTGTTCTGATTCAGTTTTTAAAAAGGTTGGTTTTAATTTCGAAAGTCGGTACGTTGTAAGATTTGAACTCGTGACGTGCGTTGTATGTTTGCACACAGTCCACCGCTGGACTGTGTGTCTAACCCGGTTAATCATTCAGTTTTAATTATACTTATACACATTCTACTTCGTCTTCTTCATTTATAACGACACAGAACAAAGGTGACCGACTGTTCTTGTTTAAATCGGTCATCTATGATATAATTGATTGAATTAAAATAGATAGAGAGGGTTACGGAATCGAATGTACCGATTAGAATGTTTTCTTCAGAATTCCGGCAAGAGTCGTCGGCTCTGATTTGTGACTTCCGTCTGAGTGAATCAATTAACAGTTTTGATCAACGAGTTGTGAAATTAAGTCACTAAACAAGGATATCAGGGGGTTTAGATGATTGTACCAATTCACAGCGAGACTTCGGAATTTCCAGTGATTTTCCGGCGAGTGCAGAAATTCCCGGCAACGTTGTCTGAGTCGGATTCTGGTTGAACGATTTATGTTATTACTTGCCTAATAATGGATTGAAAACGAAAGAGTCGAGAAATTTACCGATTTGGTGTAAGTCTCGGTTTTCCGGCGAAAGTCCGGCAAATGCATAATATCTCCGGCGAGTGCTAAAGCTTCGAGAAAATTGTGCGATTTTGAGCGAAAAGGTTACCAGAGGTTTGGGTGAGTATTTATAGAGAAGAAACAGAATGTAGTGAGTCCGAATTTGGTCTTGATTCGTGGTCAATGTTTCTCCGGCGGTTACGACTGGTTTTGGGGGATTAGACATCGGTTATAACCGATGTCGAAGTTATTTCACGCGTTCAGTCAAAGAAAAACGGTCGTGATTTGCGAAATCGTCGGTATTTCCGGCGACTGCGGATTGGGCGCGCTGACCTCAGGATTTGATTTCGAGTTTTATTTGAAGTATTAATTGTTTCAGTATATACACAAAAGATTCATGTGGCGGAGCGGTGTGTTGTTTGTTTGATGAACCAGCTGCCCCGGTTCGAAACCCGGCAGCTTCCTTTAATTTATTTCTTCACTTGTTTTTACTATTTATTAATTATAGTTTTTAAATTCTAAAATGTTTATTAATTATGTATTGTTTAAAATTAAAATGGACAACATATACGCAACGAAAATTATAACTGACTATTCGATTAATAAACGAAGCGGGTTTTGGAAACCCGTTTTTCGACGGATGTTACATCTCGAGTAGGGGGTAAACCAGGTAAGTCGTCGGGAAAGACTTTAGGGAATTCACAAACAACGGGAACATCATTACAAGTCTTCTTTTCTTTCTTCGGGTTCATGATATGGGCGAGGAAAGCAACACATTGTTTTCGCAAACATTTGTTTGCTCGAGTACATGACAAAAGCATCAACTTCTTTGAGGGAGTTTTACCATAGACATGAAGTTGATCACCGTTAGGGAGAGAGAAGCGAATCATCTTATCGAAGCATACAACTTCAGCATGATTTTCACGAAGAAAATCCATACCTACTATGATATCGAAGCTACCTAACTGCATAGGTATGAGATTGATCGAGAATACATGGTTGTTGAGATCGAGAGAACAACCATGTAGGACGGAGGTGACGGTAACGGTCCTTCCGGTGGCGACTTCGACATCGAAAGTCTTTGGGAGTTTAGCACGCTTACATTTTAAAACCTTTTCGAATTCTAACGATACAAAACAATTATCGGCACCAGTATCAAATAAACATGAAGCATAAATACCATTAACGAGGAACGTACCGTTGACAACATTGTTGTCATTCTGGGCCTGGCGGTGATTCAGGTTGAAAGCCCTTCCACGCGCAGCTTGTTGTTGCTGCTGGGGCTGTGGTGGTGGCTGCTGCTGGGGCTGCTGTTGCTGTGGCTCTTGCTTGATGGTACGGTTTGGTCAGACATTTGCAAAGTGGTTCGGATCACCACACACGTAGCACACACGTGCCTTTGGAGCTGCTGCTTGTTGCTGGTTGTTCTGGGGAGTACGCAGAGGAGGTGGCAGTGCTGGATCTTGAGGAGCTTGAGGAGCTGCTTGGCGAGGGCCGGTACGGCAACTAACAGTAAAGTGACCGTAGATATTGCAGTTTGTGCAAAAATGGTAGTTTCCACCCACCACGTGATGGTATGTGCACTTAGGGCACATGGGTGAGGACCGGTGTATGCACGCTTAGTTGGGGGTGCGTCCTTAGCAAGAGCCTGATAAGGCTGAGAGTTGAGCGGTTGTAGCAGCGGTGTAGTTCTATTAGGGTTTCCTTTTTTGCGTCCCTGACGCTTTCCTTTTGGGTCACTGGATGGTTCGATAGCAGCAGTTGGTTCGGTGACAACTTGATTGGCAACTTTAGCATAGTTCTTGAAATAACCATCTTGAAGTCGCTAATCATTGATCTCAGCGGCGAGCATGTAGGTTTCCTCGATGGTTGTAGTACGAGCAACTTTCACAAAATTCGTGACACATTCCGGTAAACCACGGATATACTTGTTGATAGCTTTCTAGGTTTTATCAACTTGGCTGGGACAAATGATGCTCAAAATTTTAAATCGAGCGGTGAATCCAGGATTGTCGGGACCATCTTGCTTTATACCCCAAAACTCATTCTTGAGCTTTTGCATCTCATGCGGAGGACAGAACTCCTTCATCATCACTTCCTTGAGTTACTCCCAAGACAGATTATAGGCTTCATCATTACCGCACCTATTTCTTTTGGCGGTCCACCAGTCGAGAGCACGAGACTGGAAGACTCCGGTAGCATTCACCGTGCGAAGGTCATCGGGGCATCCACTTTGCCTAAAGGTGACCTCAATGGCGTCAAACCAATGGAACATAGATGTCGGTCCATCGTTGCCCGTGAAGGCGAGAGGTGCACAAGCCTTGAAATTTTTGAAACTAAACCGTGGCTTGGGGTTTTTGGCTTTCGAGTCAACCGATGAGTTACTGCTCACAGCATGAATTTCTGAGACGATTTGCGGGATGACCTTAGCCATTTCCTTGGCTACCATTGTGGCGATACGCTTGTTGGCGTTGTTGCGGTCGAGATTCCTTCTGGTATGTGACCCTAGTGAAGACATCTACATTGAAGGATTTAATAGGGTGAGATTCGATTATAATAAGTTTATGTTTAAAATATTTATTATTATTATTCATACAAGGCACATAAACACATAGGCAAGTAAACACGTAAATACTTAACATAACATAGGCTCATTTCTCATGCTAACTACCGTGAAAAGGCTTGCGCGACCATCCTAACTAGACCCTGCCGGGTGTTAGCCAAACTATAGTACCATACTAGCTAAGGAGGCAAGTTAACGAAAATAAGTCCTAGTCACATGTTTCTAGTATCACGTATCGAGCATATACATTCAGATTATTCGCGTGTGATAAACAGTTTTGATTTGTGAAGTGATTTTGATATAGGAACGTATGTAACACCCAAAAAGTGCATTAAAGCGAAAATGGGTCAAGTATACTCATTGTGGGTGCGTTTTGGTAAGACTTAAGATTCTGAGGAGAGTTGCAGAGTGCGCCGGATCAGCCTGTAAACGAACAGAAGTGCATCAGTCTTCCGAAAAGCCGAAACGGTGAAGTTTGAGTTGAGCAGTAGGCAAGTTCGGTCGAACTTGTATGTAAACATGCAAGTTCGAGCGAACTTTCTATGTTTTACTGAGTTGGGAGTCAAGTTCGGGCGAACTTGCAAGTTTCTCAAGAAAACTTGGCAAGTTCGAGCGAACTTGTGGGTAATATTGAGGGGTGAGACAAGTTCGCCCGAACTTGTGAAGTTTCCTGAGAAACTTGACAAGTTCGAGCGAACTTGAGAGGTACTGAAGAAAGTTTGCACATTTCCACTCAAGTTCGGCCGAACTTGACCCTTAGAGGGCAAGTTCGAGCGAACTTGGCTTGTGTGCTGTCAAAACTCAGTGAAATCTCGAGCGAACTTGATGTTTTCGGGTCAAAATCTTGCGTTTTCGCGTCGTTTGCTGAGTAAATCGAGTGTTCATCCCTCCAACACTCTGCTACTGAGCAAACTTAGGTCGGAGAGTCTTTTAGAGCGGTTTTTGGCGTTTTACAAAAGCGTGGGCTAATCCGGACGAACTCGGGGTTCGTTCGGGTTAGCCCGGCTTGTGTAAACCAACATAAACGTCCTTGTGCTTCCAGATCTGGGATCTTGAATGACAAATGCTTCGTTTCATATCAGAAAATGAACAAAACATCCCCAAAAGTCCGTATTTTGTGTAAAATCAATGTTTAAAAGGTTTTGCTCAGATCCAAGTATGGATCTGAGTGAAAATCAGAAGTTTTATGGAAAAAGATGAAGGTTTTCATAACAGAAGAGTTTTGATGAAAACGAAGTCTATGCCTTGTGCCAAAATCGTTGTAAACCTTTGTAAATCGTTGATAAACGTTGTTGTAGCTGAAATCGGGTTGATTCTTACTTAGAAAACAGAGGTTTTGGGTTTCGAGAGCTCTGGGCGAAGTTGCAGCAAGTTCAAATGAGAGAATGGAGCTGGGTATTTATAGGCGAAGGCAATATGGAGAGCTGGTGGAGTCAAGTTCGGCCGAACTTGCAGGTTTTCATGCAAGTTCGCGTGAACTTGTGAGAAAGCTGAGAGGAAAAAGAACCAAGTTCGAGCGAACTTGACCTCCTTGAGGTTAAGTTCGAGCGAACTTGAGGTTTGGGAGACAGTTAGCTGGCCAGTCAAGTTCTGCCGAACTTGGTATCACCAAGTTCGAGCGAACTTGACCCAAATGTTGGGTTTTCTTTGATTATTTCGCGTTATGAGTTCGTTTGGCAACCCGGTTCGTATTAGTTAGTTATATTAAGCGTTTTAGTATAGCGTTAAGCGTTATACTTGATATAATAGTGCGATTTAGTAATTCGAGAGTGCGAGAGCGATGCGATAGCGAGTGTAATCATAATCACAAACACACATGACACATAAATAACATAAAACCACATAATTAACTGTGTTTTGTGATGCGATGCGATTTAATAAGTGATTAGATGCGATAATAACGTACAACACCATCAGTAATGCTAGGCCCCCGGGAGGGCTTTCAGGGACTAGGTAGGGTGGATTATAGAGCTAGGGGCTAAGGTTTGTCCATTGGGATTGGGCATGGATGACTGGGCCATATTAACATAAACTTTATTTATAATTCGAATCTCGGAGTAATTGAAAATACAAGGATAAAGATAACAACGAGAAAAATCGGAGTTGTTACAGCACTAACCGAGGAGCCTCAGATAGAAAAGAGAGTAGAAAAACAACCAGCAGGAGTCAAGCCATCCCCTTTGGCTGATCATTCGCGTATCCCGTACCCCGCTCATCTCAAGCATCAGAAATATGCTAGGGAATACGGGAACTTCTTAGAGATGTTTAAGCAATTAAAGATAAATCTTCTGTTCATCGAGGCCTTGCAATCCATGCCTAAGTATGCGAAGTTCCTCAAAGATCTTCTCAAGCGGAAAGATAGGCTAGGTGAGTTGTCGAACATTCCATTGACCGGCGGTTATTCGGCGGTGGTTTTGAACAAGCTACCGGAGAAACTAACCGTCCGGGCACCTTCACCATTCCATGTTTATTTGGGGGCGCCGTTGCTCCCGCTCATGCCCTAGCCGATTTAGGAGCTAGCATCAACTTGGTGTCGTTCTTGCTTTATGAGCGTTTAGGTCTAGGAGAGCTTACACCCACACATATGCCGTTGTCATTGGCCGATCGTTCGGTCAAGTATCCTAGGGGTATCATCGAGAATCTCTTAGTCAAGGTCGATAAGTTTGTATTTCCGGTTGATTTTGTTGTCCTTGACATGGAAGCCGACGAAAAGGTTCCAATCATTCTAGGTCGTCCTTTCCTTCGAACCGCCAAGGCAATCATTGATGTCTATGACAGTAAGATCTCACTTCGTGCGGGGGACGAGATTGTCACATTCGAGATAGATAGAGCCATGCAACATGCTAGTGGTAGTGACGATCATAGTGGTCCGTGTCATTCCGTCTACTTTTTAGATTCCTTCATGTCATGTGTTGATCAGTGTGTCAGTTACATTAGTGGGAGTGATTTAGTAGGTGGAGATGAGATTGAGTTTGAAAGTGAGTACGAGGAAGTTGGGAATGATCCGGAGTGGATTCCGGAAACTTTAGAATTGTGTGAGGTTTGATAAATGGTAGAGAGTAAAGCTCGGTGTTGGCACCTTTAGAGCTTAAGGTTCTTCCTTCCCATCTAGAGTATGCTTTCTTAGGAGAGGAGTCTAGTTTGCCCGTCATCACCTCTTCTAAGTTGACAGAGGAGGAGAAGGGTAGGTTAGTTGAGGTGCTTCGGGAGCACAAAGATGCCATAGCTTGGAGATTGTCCGATATTAAGGGGATTAGCCCCACTCAAGTCGTCCCCAAGAAAGGTGGGATGACTGTTGTCATGAATGAGAAAAACGAGCTTATTCCTTCCCGTACGGTCACCGGTTAGCGTGTGTGTATTGATTACCGCAAGCTAAATGACGCCACCCGGAAGGACCACTTTCCTCTCCCGTTCATCGATCAATTGCTTGAGCGACTCACGGGTCGTCAATTCTATTGTTTTTAGATGGTTTTTCCGGGTACTTCCAAATCCCAATCGCCCCGGAGGACCAAGAGAAAACCACATTTACATGTCCTTATGGAACATATGCGTACCGACACATGCCCTTCGGACTATGTAATGCACCGGCTACGTTTCAGCATTGCATGGTCGCGATCTTTCAAGACATGGTTGAGAGTACTATGGAGGTCTTTATGGATGATTTCTCAGTCTGCGGTGATTCCTTTGACTAGTGTCTAGGTAATTTAGAGCGGATGATGAAAAGGTGCATAGAAATGAAGTTGATGTTGAATTGGGAGAAGTGTCACTTTATGGTGACGGAAGGGATCGTGTTGGGACACAAAATCTCGAGGTTAGGGATAGAGGTCGATAGGGCCAAGATAGATACCATTAGCCGGCTACCCCCACCCACAAATGTTAAATCGATTAGGAGTTTTCTTGGTCATGCGGGTTTCTATAGGCGTTTCATTAAGGATTTCTCTAAGATCACACGCCCCATGACCCATTTTTTGGAGAAAGATGTTCCTTTCGTTTTCGACGAGGAGTGTCTTAAAGCTTTTACCTTTTTGAAGGAGAAGTTTGTTAGTGCCCCCATTCGTATCTCGCCCGACTGGAGCTTACCGTTCGAGCTCATGTGTGATGCGAGTGACTATGCCGTAGGTGGGGTTTTAGGACAAAGAAGGGATAAGCACTTTCATCCAATTTACTACACGAGCAAAACGTTAAATAATGCTAAAAGAACTACACCACCACGGAGAAAGAGCTCTTATCCGTAGTATTCGCTTTTGATAAATTCCGATCTTATCTCGTGCTATCCAAAACCGTTGTTTTCACCGACCATTCCGCCTTGCGTTTTCTCTTCCAAAAGAAAGACGCTAAAACCTGACTTATCCAATGGAATCTACTGCTTTCCGAGTTTGACATTGAGATTAGGGACAAAAAGGGAGCCGAGAATTCTGCCGCAGATCACCTGTCGCGGTTAGAGGATCCGAATAGAGAGGACATTAGTGAGGAGGCGATAGGAGATAAATTCCCTCACGAGACCATAGACTTTGTAGAGGCGGAGAGAGAGGGGTTGCCTTGGTTTAGTGACTTAGCAAGTTATTTGGCAAATGGGTATGTCGTAGGGGATATGAATGTCCAATAGAAGAAATTGTTTAGGGACGCAAGAAAGTACATATGGGATGATCCATTCCTTTTTAGGATAGGAGGTGATAGAATCCTTAGGAGATGTGTCGCGAGAAAGGAGGGTAGAAAAATTCTTAGGCATATTCATGAAGGACTAACCGAGGGTCATCATGGTGCGCACGCTACCACACAAAAGGTCTTTGATTGCGAGTTCTATCGGCCCATGGTAGTTGATGAAGCGGTAGAGTTTGTTAGGAATTGCGATGCTTGCCAACGTACTGGCAATATTTCATCCAGGAATGAAATGCCCCAACATCCAATTCAAGTCCTAGAGATATTTGACGTTTGGGGCATTGACTTCATGGGACCTTTTCCCCCTCTAGTGGGAATCGGTACATCCTCATGGCAATCAATTACGTCTCGAAGTGGGTTGAAGCTCAAGCTTTGCCTACAAACGACGCCGAGTGGTGGTGAAATTTCTCAAGAAGTTGTTTACTAGGTTCGGTACACCTAGAGCTCTCATTGGTGACCACGGTTCACATTTTGGTAATGCCGTGATGGAGAAGGCATTTGAGAGATATGGAGTTACCCACCGTTTCGCAACCGCGTATCATCCGCAAACGAGTAGGCAAGTTGAGAATGCGAATAGGGGAGTGAAGAGAATTTTAGAAAAGACGGTAGGGAAGTCTAGAAAGGATTGGTCCGACAAGCTTGATGATGCTTTGTGGGCATTTCGTACCACCTACAAGACACCTTTAGGGACCACTCCGTTTATGATCGTGTATGGCAAAGCATGCCATCTTCCCGTCGAGTTGGAGCATAGGGCACTTTGGGCCCTTAAAACCGTGAACCTAGATTTGACCGAAGCAGCTAGGCATAGATATTTTCAAATCCATGAGTTGGAAGCGCTTCGAGATGCGGCTTATGAACAATCATGGAGTATTAAGGAAAAGTCGAAAGCTTTGCATGATCGAAGGTTGAAAAAGTTGAAGGAATTCTCGGTTGGCGACAAGGTACTTCTCTATAATTCGATGTTGAAATTGTTTCCCGGGAAGTTGAAGTCAAAATGGACAGGACCATATACAGTTAGAGAAGTTTTCCCACATGGAGCGGTCGAGTTGCTAAACGAAGTCGATGGATGTATTTGGAAGGTAAATGGCCATAGGTTGAAGCACTATTTAGGTGGCCCGATCGATAACACCGAGAAGGAGGTAACTCCTCTCGAAGACATGTCTAACACCACCACTTAGTGTCTTGAGCATCGGCTCAAGCGTAAAGTTTGTACCGGTTGTAATCTCATCTATTTTTGTTTATTTTTCGTACTAACGGTTTTCTTTGGTAGTTTGTTGGTCTTTGTTTGCGTTTTTATGTCATTTTGCAGGAATTCTATACCAAGGATATGCAGGGAATGAGGAGAAAAACGAGTTCCAGGTAAGTTCCAGAGTTAGAAAAATTTTGGGCTGTCTTTTGGGGAGTTCCAGGTAAGGCATGAACTGGTCAAAATTTTGAAACTTTCTATGAAAAACTGACCAGTCGCGGGGCGCGACTCCCACAACCAATCCGCTCGCGGCCCGCGAGTGCCTAGCGTATGCTGACGTCACAATTGCGGTCGCAGGGCGCGACTCATCTGAGTAATCAATTCGCGGCCCGCGAGTACCCATATCTTCAGCCGAACTCAGTTTTTAACCTTAATTTCCCTTTTTTGCCTCACTTCTTCTTCTTCATTCCGCCGAATACCACAAACAACCACCTTAGACCTCCGAATCTCATCTATTTTCACTCAAATCAACCACCCCCATTCACCCAAAACCGCTATCCCACTTGTTTTCACCATCAATCTGCAATCCATTTGGGATTTTCATGAGGGTTCAAGCTTCAACCGTATTCATCTTACTTTTTCTTCTCTAATCCGACTCCAAGGTATGTTTTCTTGTAATTTTTGTACCATGAGTCCGTTATTTCGGTTTTTGTTTAGAATAAAGTTAGATTTAGAGTTGGGTTTTAGTTTAATCTTGTGTTTGGTCATGATTAGTGTTAGGATACAGTTGTGGGTGGTTTGGGTTGATTGGTTTGTGTTTTACGACTGCCTGTTGGTTTGAGGCGTGGTAACATTGAGTGTGGGGATTCAGGTTGGTCATTTTTGAGCTAAATTTGCGTTTATAACTTAACTTTTGACCCGTTCCACTGATTACGACATAAAGCTTTTAACTTTAGCACTCAATGTTAGTTTGTTTTGGCAATTAAGTTTAATTGAGGACAATTAAAGTTCCGGAAGGGGTTAGTGTACATTGAGTCGTGTATATTGAGTCTAGTAGTCTTAGTGTTAGTTGGTCATGGGTTTACTTATATGCACGTACAGGTACAAAACAATTCGCCAGTACTCAATCTCCATTCGGGCGAGGTTGTTTACGACTTATGCTTTTATAAACGGTAACCCGGTCTTTCATTATTTGTTTAGTGTCGGTATCAACCGCGAAAGAAATGCTATACGGTTGATATATGTATATAAAAAGTTAAAATTAAAAATTTTGAAAATACCAAAAATAGTTTGTGACTTCTCGCTTTGCTTTGTTTTGTCAATTATAATTGTTTTGCAAATGTCAAGTGAAGGCTCGTCAAGCAAGAGGGCCAGGAAACGGGGCCCCACGGCTCGCCCTCAAGGTGCTCCGGAGCAGCCGATACCACAGGAAGAGTGTATCCACTATAGCGAAGTGGATTATAGGGGCACGGGAGTCCCTCATGGTCAGAGCACAAGGCTTGTGGATAGCCCGTTGTTGCAATTCGAGTTGAACTCAGGGGAATATGATAGGTTGGGTTCTTTGATTTCAGTTGACTTGTTGAAGTTTAGAAGGATAGATTGGAGTTTGTTGGATCGGTTAGGGGCAAAGGCCCGGGTTGAGCATTTGTTAGGACCGAGGTTCAGGAGAGTTTTAGATTGTGATGCTCGGCAATACACGGAGATCACCCTTGTGTTTCTAACTACGTTTGATTATAAACAAGGGAATTTCTTTGAGAATGATGCGGTATTTTTTGCTCTAGGTAGACAATCTTATGAGATGACCATACCCCAATTTGCTGTGGCATTGCAGTTTTACACGGAAGAAGACGTGCAGTCACGTGATTTTATCACGACTCTTCAAGGGGTTTTTAAGAAAAATCATGATTAGAGTGTTAAGTCGACTGAGTTGGCTAGGTTTTGGGGGACTATCTTCGAGGGTCCCTGATTCGAACAATATGGTAGCAAGTGATATTACCAACCCGGTTCTTCGTTTTATCCACAAGATTCTGGCAGCTACACTGGTTGGGAGAGGTCAAGGTGACAACAAGGTGAAGCAGGTTAGTTTGTTTTGCTTGATGTGTATGGTGGAGCAGAGGCCCACAAATTTGGCTACTATCTTTGCATCGTCGATGAGGAGACCATGGAGGGGCGGTTCTGGGGCTAGGATATATTGTGGTCCGTACATTACCAAGTTGGCAGAGAGTTTAGGTGTGTTTGGTAGGTACCCGGCTGATAAGATGAGAAAGGGGTCGTAACCGGGGTTCATGAGTGTAACATCCGTCAAAAAACGGGTTTCCAAAACCCGCTTCGTTTATTAATCGAATAGTCAGTTATAATTTTTGTTGCGTATAAATGGTTCGTTTTAATTTTAAACAATACATAATTAATAAACATTTTAGAATTTAAAAACTATAATCATTAAATGGTAAAAACAAGTGCTAAAAAAATAAAATCAAGCTGCCGGGTTTTGAACCCAGGTCAGCCGGATCAAACAAACAAACATCTCACCACTCCGCCACTTGACTCGTTTGTGATAACTATTAAAACAAATAATATTTATAATAAAACTCGAAATCAAATTCAGTAATCAGCGCGCCCAATCCGCAGTCGCCGGAATTACCGACGATTTCGCGAGACTTCGACCGTTTCCTTTGACTGGACGCGTGTATTAACTTCGACATTGGTTATAACCGATGTCTAATCCCGCAATCCCAGTCATAACCACCGGAAGTTTCGACCATGAATCAAGATCAAATTCGGACTCGATTCATTCTGTTTCTTCCCTATAAATACACACCCAAGTCTCTAGTAACCTTTTCGCTCAAAATCGCACAATTTATCGAAGTCTTAGCACTCGTCGGAGAAATTCTGCACTCGCCGGACTTTCACCGGAAATCGAGACTTACACCAAATCGGTAAATTTCTCGACTCTTTCGTTTTCAATCCATTGTTAGACATATACTAACTTCAATCCTTCAACCAGAATCGGTCCCAGACGACGTTGCCGGAAATTCTGCACTCGCCGGAAAATCTCTAGAAATTCCGAAATCACACTGTAAATCGGTACAATCATCTAAACCCCCTGATATCTCTTGTTTAGTCACTTAATTTCACAACTCATTGATCAAAACTGTTAATTGATCCACTCAGACGGAATTCACAAATCAGAGCCGACGACCCTTGCCGGAATTCTGAGAAAAACATCCTGTTCGGTACATTCGAATCCGTAACTCTCTTTATCCATTACATTTCAATCAATTATATGTTCGACAAACGATTTAAACAAGAACAGTCGAACATCTTTGTCTGTGTCTTCATGAATGAAGAAGACGAAGTCGAACATTGTGTATAAGTTTAATTAAAACAGGATATTAAACCGGGTTAGACACACAGTCCAGCGGTGGACTGTGTGCAATCACACAGCGCACGTCACGAGTTCGAACCTTACAATGCACCGACTTTCCGAATTAAAACCAAAATTTTTAAAACGGAATCAGATCAAGTCACAGTAAGTTTATAAGAATAATATAAACCATAAGTTAAACAGATTAGACACACAGCCCAACTGGTTGGGCTGTGCGCTTACAAACCGAAGGACCCGAGTTCGACTCCGGGTCCCTGCAACCGGTTCGACATATAAACCCTTTTTAATAGAAACCAAATAAATTAACATTTAAGTAATATATATATATAATTAAAACATAGAATATTTCGGGTTAGTCACGTAGCTCAGTTGGTAGAGCTGCGTGCATGCGTACGAGAGGTCCCGGGTTCGAACCTCACTCAGTGCACACTCAACCACAGTCCGACCGGTCAGCGGTCAACAAAAGTCAAATTTTTTTTATTTTTTTATTTATTTGTTTAATTTAAAAATCAATTAAAAATACTTAAAAATAATATTTTTTAAGTTAGAAAATGACCTTAAATTCACAAAAATAAATCTAAAAATCCTATTAAAATTGTTAATTAAAAGTATTAGTCTCAAATAAAATCCAGTTATTTACCGAACCATTTCGTTATTATTTTAGGTTAGTTCTTCCTCGTCGATCAAATCCCAAAACTCGTGCACATCCAACATCATCAAAAGAACGCACCCAATGTGAGTGAATCTCTACCAATTCCCCGTTTTAATCACATTTTTTGGGTGTATCATGTGTCGCTTAATTATTTATTATATTTAAACACTTGTGCATCCATCATATCCGTGACCAAATGTGTATTCAATATGTATCAATTGTTGTGTGGATTATGTTTAGATTAAAGTTATCATTTTCAGTACATGCATTTCATTAGGCCCATCAGCTCCCCGTGGGAGACGGGTTGAGTACAGGTGCCTCATTCGATCGGCTCCTTTTGATTGAGCCTTGATCTCACATACATCATCATACATTTCATACGATCGGCTCCGTTTGATTGAGCCTTGATCTCACAATACATTATCATTCATGTCATATACTCATTCAAGGTGGTTTGTGATTGTTTGTTTATATATGTTTGCTCACATATGAATATTGCACAACTTTTCAATATTAAATACAACAAGAAATCAATAACAATGTTTTTAAACAAGGTTCACTCGCCAACTTTTGTTGACCCAAAATTTCCCCCATTTTACACATGATACAGGTGATCCAGTTGAGGCAAGAAACACATAGGAGGGCCTAGAAGAATAAATCAGTTTAAGCTTTGGATTGTTTTACTTAGTTTCATTTCCTTGTAATTGTATGAATTTGATTTGAACATTTAAGTTGTAATTTGAATTTAATAAATATGAAACATTTTAGTAAACATCATGAGCTTTGGTGATAACCCAATTATGCCCCGACTCTTATTCCGCTGCGGGTCGGGGTGTGACAGATTGGTATCAGAGCCATGACTATAGGGATATAGGATAGGTTATTAGACCCTTAGAGCCTATACTATAGTTGATTAGAATTTTAAAATTGTTTATGTGTTACATACAAAATTCATGATGTTTATATGCTTTATGTTTATTGTTACATTCAATGTTATGCAAGCATGTTCATAAGTACATATTATTATACAATGCTCATCATGAATCATATCCTCATAACATATCATATCCATGAGAGCACACACCTCACAATTTCCATGAATTTTACAACGATTTTTGTATTTTTCAAATCACATCAAAGTGAGTTCTCATGATGGGCATGTAGTAACTGGAAGGGTACGAGTACCGGTAATCGGAACGTCCTGTCTAGGCTTGGCATTCGTATAAATCCAAAATAAAGGACCAGTTTACCTACCTGGGGACTAACGATGAGAGTACGAAGGACCTATTAGGCCAAAGCATGCTATACCAAACGTCGTGTGAGCTAACCCCACTTTGAGTTGTCATTGTGTCTATACCTGGACACCCTCCTACCATACATCTCGCAATCATATTTCATGGTTTTCATTCAGGTGATGCGAGTGTTAAACCGCCTACAGCAATGTGAATCCTACTAAGCCAATAGTCATGGGGGCCCACATGACTATACAGGCGATGGTATGGGGGACATTGGAGGCCCAAACATGAGCAAACCCAAGACATCCTATGGATGTAGTTGCATTATTGATGATTATGTTATTTTATTACTTTTAACGACACATGACACCTAAAAACTTCTTAAACTCACAATCTTCCTATGTATGTTCCTGTAGATGTTGGCTAGGCAACTACGTGGAGGTAGAAAGTCAGGAAGGTCAAACGAACGCTTGGCCTCCCAAATTGCAAAACAAATGGCCGCGGTGCTTCCTGACATCGTAATTCAAGTCCAACAAGCTCTCACCGCGAATCCCATCAACCCTCCCAATCAAGAAGACCAGAACGTCGACAACCCTCCCTTCAAAAAGTGCTCCTACAAACACTTCAAGTCTTACGATCCCCCAAAGTATGAAGGGACCGAAGGTGTCACTGCTCTCCTCCACTGGTTTGAGGAAATGGAGAACACCTTCCTCAATTGCGATTGTCCCGAGGATCGCAAGGTACGTTACGCAACCGGGAGACTGTTTGGGGTAGCCCTTACCTGGTGGAACACAGAAAAGGGTAAGAGAGGAGTCGAAGATGCTATGGCCTTAACATGGGAAGAGTTAAGGGAAATAATGACAAGACGCTTCTGTCCAAGAAGCGAAATCAAGAAGTTGGAAGATGAATTCCATTTGTTAAAACAAAAGGAAGGAGATCATACTTCCTACAACAAAAGATTTCTCGAGCTGAACCAAATGATCCCCAACTTATTCACCCCAGTGTACCGCTTGGTTGAACACTACATTCGAGGCCTCCCCTCGAAAATTCAAGACTCGGTTCTAAGCACTTCACCTGCAACACTTGAGGTCGCAATGGAACTAGCTACCGAACTTACCGAGAATCGCATCCGAAACGGTAAATTCAAGGAGGAGAAAAAGAAAGCCCCCATTCAGGCCCAAACTTCAAACCATTCTGTCTCCTCTTCGAAGTTTGCTGGTAAGAGGAAGCGAAACAAAAGGAACTTTGCTGTCACACAAACAAACCCCCCCTATCACTGCTGCACCCATCACCCAAGTTGCCCCCTCAGCTGCACCATATAAAAAGCCATAC